>OZ004727.1:87304987-88685599 GCA_963924685.1 Dexiosoma caninum
GCTTCAAAATGCTTTTTTCGTACATGTTATTTTTCAACGATAGACTTCGTTTTTCCATGGTTATTTTTAACCATTTATTTGTGTCTAGTTTAGTGTTTGAATTTTTAAAGTTTGTTTGTGTTCTCGCAACTAACTAACACTTCAGTTTTAAAACACTACTGGCATACGAAAGTACACAGCCACACGAGTTATTTACACCACTCGATAAACACTGGAACGACTGAATGTTATTTTTTTGGAGCGCATAACCACTGGTCATTGTTGCAGTGACTTTTTTTAAGTTTTCTATAATATTTAGTGGAAATAGAATGTGCATTTGAAAAATTTATTATATTTGAATGTTTACATCGATATTTAAAAAAAATTTTATATTTGAGGAATTTTCAGTTTGCTAAAGTTGCAATTTATTTTTTATGTTGGATATTCGATTTTAAATTTTTTTTTAAACCATGCTTCTACGTGGATTATCGCAAGTGACTGAACAATAAATTACGTCGAAATTCTATAATTTTTAAGTAAATGTGTATATGAGGCGCATAATTGAACTTCTGGTAGAATTTTGAATTTGGAATTTATATTTGCCGCACATTTGTTTTTTTGTTTGATTACAAACTAATTTAACTCTTAATACAGAAATACAAATTCGTGGGTTTACATGTCTTAAGTGGTAAAATAAATAAAAATAAAATAAATAAAAAGTGTTGCATTTGAACAATAAAAGTAACTGAATGTAAGAATTAACAAAAGTATGAAAATTAAGAAAAAAATAAATAAAAATAAGAGTACTCCCCAAATTTAAATAAAATGTTCAGGCTTGGAACTATGAGTCCAACTTAAATTACGACGTAATAAGAAACGAAATAAGAAATAGAGATGAAGACGTTAAATTAATCTGAAAGTAGCTAAAGTTACATTAATTAACATCATTAACAAAATAAACAACAGTACTTTTGCAGCCAACTTCACTTCTTTACGGGCTGTCAAAATTGGATTTTCGAATTGCAAAGCGTTGACACCACTTTATTTCGTTTGGTTTTATACATTTTGTATGGGCATGAACAATTTTGACAGCCTTACAACGCTTTGCGTCCGTTGGTAATTTAAGGTAATCCGTAAGAGAACTCCAAAATTGGGCCGCGATATCTTTGAATACTCTAACAAAACACACTCAGTTGGTCTGTTGGTTTGCATTTATTTATTATTAATGATGTCAATTACAAGGTAGACAATAACATGCCCGCAGCAATAATCTTTTCTACATCAGAATATAAATAAGAATAATCTTGTTTCATTTATTGCAATTTATTTAAAAATCTGATTTAATAAAACCCTTTTACAAGGTAATAAATAAAAACATAAATAAATAAATAATTTATTTTTTCCTGTTTATACTTTTGAATGGCATTTTTTGAGTTGAATTTTTTATTATTTATCTCGGTTAATACGCTGCATAGACAAACAATTGGTGTTTTCATTTGGAAAAATCTTTTTGAAATGCATTACTTTTTTTCACAGAAAAAAAAAATCAAATAAAAACTATTGATAATAAAATGTTATAAAAAAAAAGAAATAAATATGATGAATATGAATAACAACGAATTTTGTGTACTCTTCATGAAGATATTAAACAAATAAGAAAACTATTGATCTTGTAGGTCTTCCGTGCAATTTCCGATTTTCCACAAATATATTTTTTACGAATCATTTAATCAATTGAATTGAAATTTACAAAATTCAAAGCAGTTTTTCAAGACAAAATAATAATAATTATTTGGAGAAAGAAAAGAACACTTTTGCTGTAATGTTTCTCCAACAATATCGCTCGAACTATTAAACAGCTTTAAATGAAATTTATGGCATAAGTTCTTCAAATTAAAAATCTAAATAAATACTAAAAATCTATTTGACGGAGATTTTTGGAGTTATTGAAATAAAATGCTTTTTTGAAATGTTTTAATCAGATTTGTGATTTGTTTTGCACACAGAAATAAAGTTTGGATAAGGAAACTATCTATTGTTAACTCAAAAGTGAAGAAAATAGTGGTTTTGGCACAAAAAACGGCAAAAATTTGACGTGTGCGACTTCTAAACCTTTTTCGAAAAGTCGGAGAAAAAATTTCATAAGCTTTCAAAATTATGCTTGAGTACCCATGAAAACAAAAAAAATTTTTCTTTTGGACATGTCAAACAAACGTGTATGAAACAAGTGTTTGTAGCAATGTGTATGAAAAAGTTGGCAAAAATTTACAGGTCGTACTGGATTTTTGTGGTTTTGAAAATTTTAATTGAATATGCAATTTGGAAAAGGGCATATCTTGCAAATATGTTTCTCTTATTAATGATTCCGAAATGCTTCCCTGCACCTACTATGCTTGAATAGGGAACATCCCTGGCATTCATTTTACTGTCGAAGCCATGGCATGTACAGAAATAATTTTGAAAGGGTCACAACTCTAAGAGATATGCCCTTTTCGAAATTATTGTTTAAGCGTGTGTTCACCCATCAACAATATACTGATCTTATAGCACAGCCCAGTAAATACAGAGGACATTATTGATTTCAAGAAAAGGGCTCATTAATTGCAAGACTAAACTTTTATCAGTAAAATTTATGGAAAAAATTTACCAAAAAGTTAGTTTTCAAGTAGCAACTTATTATGAGTTTGTTTTTGATCCAAAAAAACCGCAAAAAATTAAATAGATAATGATATCCTTAAGGAAATCTTTGTGCTTTCTAGAGTAAAAGCCAACTACAAACGAAAGCGAACTTACTGAAGCAGATTTTTAATAAAAGTTTATTAATTATCTTTAATAGAAGTATTATTTTTTCTTGTGTGAGACCTAAAATAAAAATTTCAGCAAAATAATATGGTCTTTTTCTTTAAGTTGTGTACACTTAATAGCGTAAATTTCGAAAAGGACACATCTCCTTTTCGAAATTAAAATATATAACCAAACATACGTATATAATAACGTTAATATCAAAATATGTCTGTAACTTTCGAATGCTAATTGGCGCCAAAATATAATCCAAATATAATTTTTTAAAATATTACATTTTATTAGAAAATAATTAGTTTTTTTTCATTTGCTTAAAACTTTAAATATTCAGACATGTGACCTTTTCGAATTTGCACATTCACTTATAGTGTTGTTATTCAGTATGACTTACAAATATAAGTAGCCGTTGCCAAAAAAACTGATAATAACATCACAGAATGTAATATAAAAGATCGGCTTTAGCGGTTTAAAAAAATGCAATAACTAATTTGTAGTGACATGTAGAAGTTTAGTCTCGCTTACGAATAGTGAGAGCGGTAAGTACTTGTCTTCAATGACTTTGCCATGTTAAAGTAATTAATATAAAAGCCAAAGTAGAAGCAGTATGAATCGTATGATTATTAGTATTTTAACCTATTTGGGTTAGATTAGGTGGCGGACGCTCCCCGCAGTAGAGCTTTGGCCTCTTTTGATACCACAATATACACTTCTATAGGAGTAAATCTGATACCCTTGTGTCTAGACTGGCTATTTTTCGTACATTGAGCACATTCTGAGGATGATATCGTTTTTACCATTGCGGTTATGATACCCAACGAATCGGTTTCCACATAATTCGATTGCCTTAAACCCCACTAACGAAAAGTTGAACATCTGTGCATACGTTTGACTATTCATAACCCTCATTATTACATTGTAGACATTGCAAATTGAATGATAAACATTCAGGGGTGCTTATGATTCCTCCATGTTTGCTGTAGGGTATACTGATGCAAGCAAATGCAAAATGTTATTATTTTTTTTATTACATTTTAAAACTAAAACCACAACAGACATAAATATTTACTCACACAAATGATTGTTTACACACATACACATATACATGTACTTAAATACATGTGCTTTTATGCACACACCGCAGTACACCTGCATTGAGCACAGGATGTAGAAAAAAAAATTGTGAACAGAAATAAATTTAAATTCAATTTTTTTCCAACGTCAAAGCCATTATGCAAAGGATTATTGTCTCATGTTCTACTTCTTCAGATTCTAAGTATTATTATAAACACTAGTCTATTAAAAATTAGTTTATAATTAGTCTTTTTAATTACAATAACTCTATCAAGTACGAAAGTACTACAGATGTGGGGTACACTCTTCGTCACCTTTAAACAAATGTATGATACTTCATGAAGATTTATTGACGGATAAATCGTGTTAGAGTTTCCTTTGAAGATGCAATGAAGAAGTATTATACAATTTTTAAATAACCCAGTTGATTGATTTCCAGCGCTCTATGGCAGGTTCCCTATTTAATTATTGCGTTTATAACTCTATATTATGTTTTATTCCATATTTCATTACTGTTTTTTTCTTGTTACATACAGTAAAATATGTACACTCAGATATCACTTTTATAGAACAGTAGGTGAAAAGCAGCTGATTGGTTTGGAGCTTGAGTTTTATTCGGAAGGGTCCTCAGAAGATGCACGGGATGTAGGAAATTCTGGGAAAAAGTGGTTTTTAAGGACATTCTACATGAGCTTTAAAACGTCATAAATGGCTGGCTAATCTTCTACATACGTACTCATCAGCTTAAAAATTTAATTCACCGAACGGTTCAGGACAACTCTTCTACATGATTTCCTTGGTGTACGTAGGAAAGTGCTTGATCGGAGAACTAGTTCCCTGATTTACTTAAAACACATTCCATTGAATTGACGCAATAAAATACGCAATAGCTAATCTATTGTTTTTGATAGACTTTAAGGCAAGATGGGTAAAATGGCGCCCAAGGGCGCTTTGTTATTCTGTTAATTACACGTAGTTAAAGACACATATTGTAGAGAATTAAACAACATTACTTATTTTGGCTTGAGCATTCGAAGAAGCAGGCTGTGTTATCGCTTGTGGCTTAAAATCAGCCACACCAAACATTTTAGTTCTCTTAAATAAATATACTGCAAGAAAATATGTTTAATGGGTAATATGAACTCAACTTATTATCAGATAATTTTTTAGCAAACTAAAATATTTGGTTTTCTAACACGCATGAAAAATCATTCCACGCATATTCAGTTTCTATAATTTAATTGCAACTCTCATTTTCAAGATTGTAAAAAAATATAAAGTTTTCTCGAAATGCATAACAATCCTTGTTATGTGATATTGCACTTAGAAATCGCGAAGTTAAAGCAAAAATAATTAAAATGAGGGAAGGTCTACCTTTAGTCCTTGCTAGTGAAATGGGGTTGCGGAGACATATTTCTGCAGATTTAAGTATGAAATAATGAAAAAATTACATTTTCAAAATATATTCAATATTCGTATCGGCGTATTTATAATTGGGTGTAAAAATTTTCTTTATTGAACAAAACGTCAAATTCTATTGAAAGATAAACAATTTGAAATCTTATACCGTATGAAATACAAAATAAAAATCCAAAATAAATATTGAAGATGCAATGCATACCAAGACTGATTTTGTAACTTTCTTCCATCTCCATATCTATAATAATTTGTCTTTTAAATTGGGTATATGAGATAGTATTCTGCTCCAGCAACACCGACTCTTGCCCAGAGAGAGAATGTATGTATAGGTTTGTCTATATCTGTTTTAAGGCCTTGTCACATAGAATCCGTCATCCGTCATACTTTGCTATTTTCAACTGCCAAATAAGTTGAAATACACGTTTTCTTATCAGTTTTGTCACATTCAGTACGTCTCCGTCAAAGCAAAGTACTAAAGGCCATGTCAGATAAAACTTATGCTTCGCGTTGCGTTACAGCTTCGCTTAGACATCTAAGATAAAATGTATATATTTATACGAAACATGTCACATAAAACACTCTCAACGCAACGCGAAGCGAAAAGTTCGTCAACTCTCAACTTTTTGCGTACTTTGCCAAGAAGCTAGAATAATTTTTTTTACTCGTGTCTTCCTTTCTATTCTCTTCCTTTTAAAACAGAAGAACATTGTAAAGTATATCGTCGAATAACATTATTGACTTTTTTTATAATAAAAAAATATATAGCAAAATTATGAACCACTTTTTTTTGGAAAACAACCAGTGCGCAAGAGTTGTCAAAGTTTTTATTGTCTCATACATCTTTTGCTTTACGCTTTTCTGTCAATGTTATAAACGTCACGCAACGCGACAAAGTTCTATGCGACATAGCCTTAATGTTAGCCGATTTTTAACGTACTTTGACAGCTATGAGCAGCATTGCCGTTGTAGGTTATTTCGGATCAAAATTGCTTAAATTTTTTTTTAGTATGGAGATGTGAATATTTTTCCCATTTTAATTACTTTTTCCAGCCTGCTTAAATTATTTTATATTTTACTTGAAAAGTTTTAAAATCAGGTTTTATTAACAATCGTTTCTGTTGTAACAAAAATTTCAAGACTGCTGCAGCAGAAACAGAAAAAAAATAACACAGTACTTAAATCCAAAATAGATAGAAAATTATGTGCACGGGTTTTTTTTTGTTTGAAATTGAAATGGTGTATGTACATAATGTTTTTATCTATATATTTTTTTTTTAAATAAAATTTGTGGTTAGTGGAAAAGAAATTGAAGGCTTGTTTTTTTTTTTGAAATAAAACATATTTTAGTTTTTTTGACTTGTTAAACAAATTTTGTTTGCTGAAATTTGTGGCAACGCTGGCTGTGAGATGATATCCGTGTCAATCTCATCCGTCAGGACGTTAATGTCATTTGAAAAAGTCAAAGTATGACGGATTCTATGTGTTGCGGCCTTTAAGGCGGCAGCCCATACTTGCCAATTGTATTCCATTTTCGGGCGAATATAGTTTAATGCTTTCTGTTTTAGCCCTGCCATGCAATATCACTGCTTGATTTCTGTAACGTACGAGTATGTGAAAAAATTTCGAATTTTCGAAAAAATTATTATGTTTCTGTGAAACACAGGATGAGTAAGTAAGGTACCTCAAGTTTTCATGTTTTCTCTAAGTTTATTTTACTTGTTTTATGAATTGCCCTGTGAGGCGATGTTCTCCCTCTCATTATAATTGTTTTATTTTTCTCGAAGCGAAAACTTCTCACAAGTTACAGAAACGAGCCATAAAATGCATTTTCATGCCAAGAAGAGCTGCAAGAGCTTTTGATTCTGATTGATCTGCCAATTTAAGAAGAGAAGCGTATAATTTATCTCCAATATAAATTTTTTTAATCAAATAGTTTATGCTATGCTTTTCATAATATAAATAATGGTAGGATACAGGCCTGTTAAAAAAATTGAATAGTTCAATATTAACTCTTAAAATCGACTTCAGCAATTTCTTCTCGTATAAAACTTGATTTAAATATTTTAACTTTATTGCACATATAGGACACAATCACCTCATGCATTTTTCTCTCTATTATCAGTTTGTTTTTATTAAATTCTGAAATTAAATTTTTCAGCATATTTCAAACAATCTCGTTGTAATATTTCATTTTCCAATCTGATTACTTTTAATAGAACATTTTCAGTCAAGTGTAAATATTTTAAATGCTGCTGCCATTTGCTTTTAAGAGTCCTTGTTCACTTTGAAAAGAGTGCCCCTACATTTTTAGTTGTTGAAACACACTTTTGCTTATTCGTGTTAAAATCGAAAAATATTTCAGAATAAAAAATTCTCTTTTTGTGCAATTTTAATGTCCATAATTTTGTTTCCTGCTGTGTGAATTGACATACACAGTCACATGCATACTTAAATACTTCATTCACACATACAACACATGCACACAAACAATCCAGCAAAAAAAAAATTAAATAAAAAACGACAACGACAAACCGAAACATAAAAAACAGACGGAAATTAATTGAAAATTCAAAATCAACAAACCATAATAAAACCGGACAACAAATTACGCTATTTTGGTTAAAAATAAAAAAAAAATAAATAAAAAAATAAAAATTAACAAAAGCAAATTTATAAAAACAAATTAATGCGATTTTAAATGGCAACATTAAAAAAGACAAAAAATATTTCAGCTGCAAGAAAAAAATGTGGCCTACATAATTTTTAATTAATTTAAAATGTAAAAATATATTCATTTTGTAAATAAAAAAAAATTGAAATGAATAGTTGGGAAGTTAATAAAGGGGGTTTTATATATTTTTATAATTCGATATGATTATGCACAGATTGTGTTGAAGTTAATGTCGGCACCTGGTCGTGCAGCTTTATCCGACAGTGTTCTTAACACCGGCTGAATTTTTGACGCTCACTAGCGCCCCTGTGGGTATGATATACTCGCACATCTTGCTAAGGCGTTTTGGACTATCTAAACCTGGTGTCACATCAGAGGCTTTGACGTCATGGTCTTTAACATGCAGGCTTCCATTTAACCATACAGTAACCATATCCTACCCAGTCCACATCACTCTCCGCTGACTACTATTGAGTAGCAACAGCACCTAGATTAATAAAAGTCGTATCAGGGTACATGTGATATAAATGACGATATGTCCCGAACAGACAAATAATTATTCTTCCCGCGTGACTTTAGGTATTAGCCACAGCCACCAGGTATCCAAACCGCAGTAACCGGAACAATACTCCATCCAACCTTTTAAGCAGCCAAAGGCCGTGAAACAGTCCAAGTCAGATCTCTGGTGTGATCTCGAAGAGTCGCCTCATCTGTCATTTTGAAACTCAGGGCAACTCAAGGCCATGCATCATCTTCCCTATTCATATTTTTTGTTATTATCTTGGACCAGCACTCAGGAGATGATCCCTACATATGCGGTGCATTGTGCTGGAACTAAAGGAAAAGGATTGTAGGAGAAATGATAGGACGTGAAGCTTCACTATCTTACAACACTGGTTTTTGCACGTTATTTGCTTTTACAGCAGTGTTGTAACGTCCCTGCTGTCAAGGAGACGTATTAAATTTTTAAGCTTCGTTTTTAGTAGCTATTGTTAGTAATTATTTTAGTTCGCCGATGCTGCACAATATCGAGGAAGGAGGGCGTTCTGATGTGCTTGTGGATTGGATACAACTGAAGCCGTTACTGTTCAGTGACCAGTGACTATGCTTTCGGCACAAAGACACACAAATGCACAACAGAAAAATGCGAGATGTTTTCATGAGTCTGAAACTGTGATTGAACCCAGGAAAAATTTTTCGTTTTGTAGTCAACGTGCAGACTACTTCGACCATCGCCGCACTCTATGAATAAGTTAAGTTTAAATAACTTTTTTTTTCCGTATGCATTGGGTGCTATTGGATCTCATCTGAATTGGCATCATCCCAATGTCGAAATTTTGTTTGTTCACAAGAAATGCTCCTCATCGCTGAAGATGATTTCTCGATGAAAATTATGGTCAGTATGTTGAACGTACAGAACACCCATTTCAACGTGTTGTTGAATGCTGTATCCGTCCATCATGATTTGGCATAACAGACTGATTTGACAGATGTAGCTTCAACAAGATGGCCATTATAAAATGTCAAAGTTCGAAAGTCGCTGTTTTAGAAGACCCGTTAGATTCTAAAAAAACGTCTCTTCAAATAGGGCCAGCGTGACCTAACCTGGACTATTAAGTACCAAAATGACCATTACATTCATACTTATACACAATAAATTGGCTTAAATGGAAATCAAGCTTTAGTCAAATTGCCCTTATAGGCCACAAACAGCAAATGCTGCCAGTTATACTCTTTAAAAGAATTGACATATTTTTTTGTTCATCCATACAGAGTAAAATTCTTTTAAAATGCAACTTTGCCATAAGAATTTGATTCGTCATAGCCGGGCATTGTCCGTACCGTTATTTGTCAAAGGTGGCCTCCTTGAAATTTATCTGCCAAAAATTCTTTAGTTAATAATTTATTTTTATTTTTTCGTGTTTATTGCTATTTTGTGGAAGCTGCTTTTACTATTATGGCCACGATTAGGCAACTAAATATATTTGGGTTTGAGTCTGTCATTGATTTTCTCAATTTACAGATTTTTTGCATTGCTGACGTTTATGCTTAAACTTTTGAGGTTAATTTGTTTATCTATTCATTCGTGGCTACTTTCATGCTGTGCACAAAAGCAATTTATCGTCTTGTAAGTTGACAGGCATGTTTGAAAAAAGTATTATATGTAAATAAATAGAAAATATAAAAAAAAACACCAATCGCACCATAAAAAGTTATCAAACCGAAGTTAAGAGCAGAAATATCCAACAGAATGTTTTTCACAAAATGAAGTGAAACAAACGGTTCAATGAATAAACAATATCGCCAGCGAACGATTAACAATATAAAAACAAATTCTCTTAATTGATGTTTATTGTTTGATGCTTTTTTGTTTGATGTTGAATTTAAAATGTGCGATTTAATTGCTTGTGGGTGGTGAAGCTAAAGCATTCTAGCGGTTCTTGTGTATGCGACTCTAATCCAATATATTGGCCTGTAATTAACACACCAACGTGTGTAGATATATTTATTGGCATAAATATCTTCCAAGTATACTGGATATAGGTAAAGCAACAGCTAGGACCCCTGTACATTTAAAGTTGAATGCAGCTTGTAAAGACCAATGCGGTCTGAGCTGTGGCTTCTGAAGGTGCCTTCTTCAAAAGACGGCATTTAGTTTTTCAGGCAACTGGCTATTGAGAATGCGTTCGCACTCTACGCTGCTCAAGAAATGGTTCTTGTACAATTCTGCAGTTACGCTTTTTGCTAATTTCGCGCTGCTGATATTGTTAGCGTCTTGGCTCTGTAACCTGAAGATTGAAATTAACATCGAGATGCCGTAACTTTTAATTGTTGTGAATTAAGCGCTATCTTTCTAGTTCTAGTGCAATGCGTTGCATATGTAGGGGATTTCCCCACAAAACTGGTCCAAAATAAAAAGAATAAGGTTTGGTATTTGAGCAACAATACATCGGCAAAGTAAAATATATAAATAAAAAAGCTCTTCTTTAGCTTGAAGAGCTCTATACAGGATCAAAATAGTCATTAAGCATCGTGGTTGTATAAGTGAAAATTCTGGATAGAAAATAAAATAATTTCTATATTTGGCACACGTACACGCTCGTGATGTCCAGCAGCTTGAACTTAATGCATCAACGTAACATCACAAGATCCAGAAAATTCTTTATGAGTGGAGTAGGATTTGAATCCACGATTTTCGGGCTCCAGTGTTAGATTGCAAAGATTGGGGCACTACGTCGTCCCAATCCCATACGGAATCACACTTATGCTCAAAGCAGGCATGTTGTGCGCTCTAGGGATACCCCGCACTCAAAAAAGCCCTTCCGCTCTATATACTCTCTTAGGTGCCTCCAATGCGCGTCCGTAATATATTCCAGGTTCGATATGTAGGTCTTCGCTAATATCCGTCCCCTCACTCGTCTTAGCGCTTGACAGTGACACAGGTAGTGTTCCAGTATCCTCTTCCTCGTATGCCCTACATGTAGTATCCACTGCCAGTACCATGCGCGCCAGATGTGATTTATGCACCGCGTGTGCCCGGTTATTATACCAACCATCCTTCTGAGTGTTGGGCTATTCAGTCTTAGTATCTTTCTTGACTTCTGCTGATTCGGCAAACCCTCCTACGGTCCCCATTCACAAATTGTTTGAGTACGGTTTTGAGCACCTGAACTGGTCCGACATTCTGCAGCGTGATACCATCCATAGTTGATCCTATACTGGCAAGCCTGTCAGCCTCTCCGTTGCCTATTATACCTTGATGTCCAGGTATCCATATTATTCGCAGATCTGTACTGTATTTCTATGAATTTATACCATTCTTACATTTAATGACGTTCGGGACCTCACTTCTTTCTCCCTTAAGACTTTGTAAACAGCTTTACTGTTTCTAAAGATTAGGGCCGGAGTCCTGTTATCGGGTCTCCTTCAACCATTTAATGCCTTCGATGGCTGTTACAATCCCAATCTGAAAGACAGTATTATGATCAGGCAGTCGGAATGCCTTCCTTACTATGCGACTCATGCCGCACCGCTTACCATTCCTCGAACTGTCTGGGTAAATGTCTCTTCCCGGAACATTCTCTGTTACGGGTTGCAGAATTAATACGCTAACTACTCAGTGGAGAGCAGAAGCAACTCTTAGCACAACTGTAAGCAGAAATATATATATATATATGTTAAGAGCACCTTTTTTATCTTGGAGCAGTCATAAGAAGATGTTGCCTATGTATGCAATGCATGCAGCGAAACTCGACGGAAAGGAGTGATGTAGTGACAACAGGTGGTGAAGTAATAAGAAAAATAAGGAACTTAACTGTTACACAAGTCTGCAGTTTCTTATTTCTGAGTATTTGTTAGGGAAAGTAGTTGCAGCTCTGTTTTACGTTGGTGCATTTTTTTTCGGCGCTAAAGAAGAGCCACCCACGTTTTGTTGGTCAAATAAACACTTCAGAAAATGTTTTGGTCTGACGGTGATTATGATCGCGGACGTTCTAGTTGCAACAAGTCCATACGCTAACTACTCAGCCATCAGCACATCCTTGCTGTTAGATCATGATTCCAGACTATTTTAAACTATTATAACTCTACTCTAGTCAATTCTACTTCATTGAACTCTACTGCAGTATTCTTATGCTTTCCTCTGCCTTCCTCTACTTAAGTTTGTCTTACCCTACTCCAGTAGGGTCAATTTTACTCTAATCTATAATTTCAGTAAGTAAATTATAGAAGAATTCTTGCACAACTACAGGGAATTACATATTTATGGATATCAGAGTGTTTGTGTCTGTTAGCTTGTATTTTTGCATCGTTCTACAATGAACGTAATCCATTTTACTTGACACTTGATGAAGCGGAAACCAATGTGGATCTGCATTTGAAATGTAACTGACACGGGAAATAAGACTTTTTTATTATATTTAATTTTTTTTATTTATTTTTTTTTTAATATGTATGTCTATTATGTGTTAAGCTCGCTTCCGCTATCTTCTTTTATCCATGTGTTTGTATTGGTTTTCATATATTTAAAATTTTTTATTGAAACTTTTATTGTTTATTTTGGCAATTAAACTGTTTATATGAGATTTAATAAGAGAATTAATTTAAGCTTCTGTTTATGTGAAAATGAACATGTTTTTAAGCCAAAAAGGTTATTTGAAAAAAGTATAGAAAACTCTTTCGCCGTCTGGCGATTCATGGAAATACATTTATTGTGCTGAACGTCATCCACGTACGTAACTTTCCAAATTCACCGTATGTATGATTGATATTTCCCATTTATTAATTATTCGCCGATATGTACAGGAAAGATTATGCAGCATGTAAATTTGCTTGAAAATTACAGTCGAACTTCTCTATAGCGATCTTCTCTATAACGAAATCTTCTCTATAACACATTCGTGAACACAATATTTTTGTGAGCATTTTCATACATTTTGATCTCCCTATAACGAACTTCCCTATAGCGAAGTTCTCTCTGTAACGTACAATTTTTTAAGACCTAAATAGAATTTTTCACACTAAATAATCTCTCTATTGCGAAGTTTTTAGCAATCGATTTTTTGCATCAATCTAGTCACATATGTATGTATTATTAAACAAAAATTAATGTGTTCATGTAAAAACAATTTTTTTTTTGTTTTAATAAATATATTTTCTACATAAAAAAATGTAGTCAAAATTTTCTGCAGAGAAGTTCGTTGTTTTTTCTTCAAAGCTTCATTGATATTCATTGAAATTAAAAACTTATGTAATTTTGGCTTCTAAATAAGGAAATGTTGCAACATAAATGGTTAGTACATTGCACACACACACACACACACACATATATATACACACAAATTTTAAAGAGGGCAGCATTTACATCAAAGATTACACTTTTTTCATAATACATTTACTCTTCCTTGACCATAGAAACCGTTGGTAACACGTTGACACCCTGTATGTAATTTTTTGGCACAAAAAACCTTATAACTTTGCTGAAAATTTAGATAAGAGTAAATAGGTTAGGGTTAGGTTAGGACGAGGACCCTCGTCGAAGGGGAACTCCCCACTTCTGCCAGAGCTTTGGCTCATTGTGATATCACAAGAAACACCCAGGGTCTTCAGAATGATAAGACTGACGCTCATGCACTAGGCTACGGAGGCACAAAAGTAAATAAAAAACACACACAACATAATGAAATCCATAATTTTTTTTTGTCTGGGCCAGGGGTCTATACGAAATTTTTTTTTTACCCAATATTGATTTTTAGCCAAATGACTGGATTCGGTCTTTGGAAGTTTCTCTCATTTCTGTTCGTAAAGTTTTTGTCAAGTACTGGCACCTAGAAAAAGATTGGTCATGCGTGCTTACTAAAGGTGTTCTTATTAGTATGGACAAATTTTAAATATTTTAAATATAAACTCTTGCTTTTCTTTCGGAATTTTTTAAAATTTTACTTTGGAGACGTAGGAAAAAAAAAACCAAATATTATAACAATCAATTGAAATAATTTTCAATTCAAAATTCCAATCATAGTTCTATTTATTAATGTTAAAGCCAAAGTCCCTTTCCAATATAAACGTATTAATAGAAGGCTTCACCAATCCTATTTCAGTAACATTAAAGAAAGTACTGAATTTCAATATTATGATCCATTTTAATTTTTTTTTTGTCTCCATAAGTTTTCTATAGCAAAATTTTCAGTTACAAATTACTTTTATTTTACGGCACTCAATTACTTATTTAAAACTCGTTAACAAACAACATGTAAAGTAACGGTAAATCCCGATTGTAGAGAAATATACACATAGATGCTAATTATGGTATGTTTTTAGTGGACTAAGGGAGAAAAAATTAAAACAGGGTGCCTGTAATGATTCTTTGATATGCGGCGAATAAGTGATGGACCGAGTGCAAATTTAATGCGTTCGTGGGTGCAAAGATTCCGCGCAACTGCTTCGGCTATGAATGCCCCACGGATAGGGCCTAGTCTATCCGAAAACATTGAACTGGTTGAAAGCAGTTTATGTGAAAATCCGCGACCGTTACTGGACTTCAAAAATCCGATTGCACCATTGAAACATCAAAAACCATTGCATTGCCCCAGGGTAACGGTTTGGTGTGTCTTATCCACGCATGAGATAATTGGACCATTTTTTTTTCCAAAAATTCTCGAAGCCAGGCGACGAATGTCAATGGTGAAAATTATCGACGCATGATTACGGAATTCTTTTTGCCAAACCTGCGAGCTTATTCATCGTACTCTTCACACGCGTGGTTTCAACAGGATGGGGCGATTGCACATATAGCCAGAGCTTCGATGAATTTGCTTCGGTAGAATTTCTCCCAAAAAGTGATCAGTCGCTTTGGGGATATCCCATGGCCACCGAGGTCGGCCGATTTAACTCCCATGGACTTTTTTTTATGGGGCTACCTCAAAGAGAGTGTTATAATGACAATCCCAATCTCTTATCGCTTTAAAGGAAAATATTCGTCTAGAAATCAGCTCAATTGAACCAAGTTTACTGCAGCGTGTAGCGCAGAATACAAGGCTCCGTTTTGAACAGCGTGTTCAACTCGAGGGAAGACATCTGGATGACATACTCTTTAAAAAATAAAATCCGCATTTCCATTCTATCGTTCAATGCTCTTAATAAAACTTTATGTCAATTATTACGTGTTTTATTAAAGTTTGAAAATATAAATCTGCTACCAGACACCCGGTATTTCAAAATTAATTTCTTTATATTTCGACAAAAAAGGACAGTGTAATGTTCAGGAGATTCGCCCACGTATGCAATGCATTGCAACTGAAGTAGGCAAATAGTTATGCGTAGGAGGGTATCGGAGTTGATGGGGAAGACTTCTGTAGGGAGTTTATTCCACATACGAAGAGTTCGCTTAGAAATAAATTTGCTCTGTCATGAACATTTTATTATTCCAATCTTCATAGTTTTGATGAAAGAATTTTGGTTTTTCTTGATATTTGGATGTCTTTATTAATAGTGACACGAAGAACTATTTTCTAATCGTATACATTCTGGTGTTGTTAATAATTTCCCTCGTTTTATATAGTGCTTCCTTAGAAATCGCTCTATAGAGATCTCGTAATGATTGCAAGAAAATGCAGGAGGACTTCGTCTTACCTCTATTCGCTACATAACGGTGTCTGTGCCAAACTTCCAATACATAATTTTCCTTATATCTATTCATTCATATGACAAGCCAGCTACAGATTGCGGTCATTAGTTGAAATCGTAACGCATCAATAAATCTCTTTATAGATTCGTGTTCGAAAAATGCATTATCGTACTGTACTTGTTATCAGAGCTGTGTGTGGTGAAATAATCCATTGAATATGTAGAAATCTGCCAAAGTTCACAGCAATAAAAAAGTAGACAATCAATTGTAACTAAAAAGTATTAATAAATTAATAAAATTATTTATTTGTAAAAACAGTTAATTGTTTTTGCTTGCGGCTTTAATAGTCTGTAACTAGTAATAAATAATTAAAGGTTTTAATTACTTAAAAAAAAATCCAACATTTTAAAACTGTTTTTCTTTTTTTAAGCACAGTTGTACGAAGTACCCAAAAGCCAGTAAGAAATATAGAAGTTCTTAATATTAAAAAGAAAATTATCTGCCTATCTCACGATGTCTTGTGACAAAATTTAAAATGTTGTTTTTATTTTTAATGCAATTAAACGACCGATCGATGTCATGTGACAACGTGGGCCAGGCGGTAAGTTTGAGTACTACATACATACATACGTAGAACTTTTGAATAAACTTTAATTGTATTGAAATTTCGACATGTATCGCATTCATTAGTTTTGCTTTTAGTTCCGCCGGCGTATTAATCTGCAACTAGTATTAAGTTTAAATAAGTTTTTTTTTTCTTAAATCAGGAATTAAGTTTAAATGAAACTAAATCCAGATTTGCTCAAATTACATTTAAGTCTTGCACGGATTCCATTCAGGACGTATTGAAATGCAGTTTTATTGAGTCTGAATGTGTTCACAAATCTTAAGAAAAATAGAAAAATAGAAAAATAGAAAAATTGCCAGTTTAAATATAAACAGCTGTGACTGTTTACATTTCTGTAAATTAAGTTTTCAAACTGTTGAGTGGTATATTTTATTATTTATTTTCAGTTATTTGTGGGAAGCTCAGGCTTCTTATCATACCTAAATTTTTTGCAGCCGCCTGCTCCTAAGCTAATATTTTTTTTTTTTTTAGAAACATTAAAGCTTAGAAATTGCGAATTCCAAAGATATGCAAAATTTTTTTTTTTTTTTAATCCAAATTTTGCTTTTATTATTATTACTTTTTACAAGGTTTGTGCCTCAGCGTCCACGGGGCATTATTGGGACTTAACCAAAATTTTCTTATAGTGGAGTCCGCAGGAAAACGTGCGGAGTGATATATACATCGTTAGCAGAAATACTATTTGTGGAAAATGCCATGAAAATAAAAATTTAAAAAATATTAAATGACTGAAGGATGCAAAGCGGGGTTTACCAAAACTTGAAGATGGACAGCGTTATTGTCAACGTTTTTTAAAATGCTTAGTTTAGGAACAGGGACCTCAGGGACATCAGGTTTTATGGTCCGAGCTCACTTGGGGATCATTGTTGCCGCAATTTCGGCTTTGGACACGGAGTGCGTTGGAACGTGAGTGGCAAATATATGAACGTGTTGTCTCAACATCTTCCGATGAATATTTATATTCACTTGAACTTGTAAAATAAAATTTAGTACTAGCAAACATTTACAATATTGCGAAAAATAACGAACGGAAATATTGCAGTGCCAGCACACTTCCATAAATTTTATTTCTGTTTTCTACTACATTTCGTCTTTCTTTCAACGTATTCAACGTAAGAAATACCAATTTAAGAACGTAACGAAAATAAAAGCGACAACTATTTTGAAACCACATTAATGACGACCACGCCAGGCAGAAGTTGATGAGAAGAAAAATCTAAAAATTGAAATATGTATGTGTAATAAAAAAACTAAACTCATGGATTGTTATGATTTTGTTTATAGATTTTTGATTTTGTGTTCGGTATTCAACTTCAATTCTCGCTTGATTAGTTGTATTTTGAATCTGGAATTTGTAGTCAGAAATTAGAAAAAATCCACTGATGTGCAAAGGCAAGCATTAGCGAAATAGGACAAATATGGATATGCGTGGAGAGAGCAGGTTCATAACGGCCATTGCACAGCGGGCGCCAAATTGATCTATTGTGTCTCCTCAGGGTCCTCTTTATTATTTCGAGGAAGCTAACGAGCTTTTGATTGGTTACCTTCCACAGCACAAAATCCTCAGCTTGATATCCGTTCTTGGCCTAATGTCACCTAAAATCCGGTACGAGGTTTGGATACCTCCGTGTTCTAGAGCATGAGCATTATCCTTAGACCCCGGCTGTTTCTACAGACACGCTATAAGAGCTTCGTAGAATTTGTGTTGTAGGGCATGGTTTCATCCTTTGTATTATATAGTACCAGCCTCATTTCGTGGAAGTATTAGTTGCAAAATATTGT
This sequence comes from Dexiosoma caninum, assembly GCA_963924685.1. Classification (NCBI taxonomy): domain Eukaryota; kingdom Metazoa; phylum Arthropoda; class Insecta; order Diptera; family Tachinidae; genus Dexiosoma; species Dexiosoma caninum. The sequence goes on from OZ004727.1 coordinate 87,323,465, forward strand.
CCAATGCTAGCTCCGCATACAGTTCTAAGTCTTCGCCTGTGAAGCTTCATAAGGGAAACTTTACATGTTTACATGAATTCAAGAAGTTAATTAACCTACATATCTCTCCTATGCCATGCGAAATTTCAAACCAATTAATTACTATAATTTTATTAACATTTGTGCACTAAGTGCAGCACTGTGTATGGTTGACTATCAATTCAAAATATCATGAAATCATTTAAATATGCCATTTAAAGTCAAATAAAGTATTAAACATTTTATAAAAGTTTATTACATGCAATCCTTGGCAAGTTTATTTTATAAATTGTACATCTTTAAGCAAAATCCGTTCAATTGCAGCAAAATATTTGCATTATTTTTCTCACTATTTTTGCTATTAATTTCACAAAAGAAAAACACAAAACCACCCACAAAACACCCATTAAAATACCTTCTTTTTTTTCATTAATCAGCAAAACTATCTGGCCTTACTTCAACATTTCTGTTTTTCTTTTGCAATTTTATTTCATCAGCCAAAAGAGCACGTTTATCGTTTCAACCATCAACTTTCGCTGCATTTTTATTTTTAATAATTAATCACATAAATTCCTCAAATATCGAACTGCGTACAACCCCACTAATTAATCATTTCAATTATGAAAACAAACAAACAAACAAACAAACACTGCATTTCGGATGCAACATGATGTACGCCAATGGAATAAAAAACGGATTTCTGTTCTTATGTTGCACCACATGCAATCCCAAGTAGACACATTCCTACAAACGCATGTATTACATACCCAGCAAACAACTGATTTCTGTTTAAATATTGACAATGATTTGCAAACAAAACCAGCCGGCATTTCTGTATACTTTTATGACGGAGGTTTTTATATTTTAATTTTATTATTTTTGTTTTAAAAATTAATATTGATACGTTCTTATTTTGAAATTTTTGTCCAATTTCGTGAGTTAATTTAAAATAAATTGGCATAAATATGATACCTCTAATGTTCAGACCTGAATTTAATGCGGCTGTTGGTTTATATGTTTTCCTTCCAACTTTACATACGTTATACTGCATTATAACCCAGTTGGCCATGTATTTAAGACATCTTTAACGACAAGCACAAGACAATAGAACATTGTTGAAGACCTGCATATTCAGTACAGCTGATGCATATCGTTGACGATATTTTCTAACAAATGACCATGAAATTCATGCAAGACCGCACAAGCGACAATTTCCTGCATCTTATCGTCGACGATTTTACAAATGACAGTTGCTTCAAATGTTGTAACCAACAAATGAGCGACCAAAACCTGAGTTGTAAGATAGTGAAGCTTCACCTCATGTCATCGCTCTCACTATGCCTTTCCACCAGTTCCAGCGCACAATGCATCGCACGTCTAGTGGCCATCTCCCGAGTGCTGGTCCAAGATAAAAAAAAACTTCTCAACAAAAGACGATAATTGTAGAAGATTATGTTGTCTGGGACAGTTTTGGCAACTGGGAATGTGTTTTAAACACATACTACATGTATGTACATATGGACGTAGTTAATATTATAATTATATAAATTCCAATTTAAATTTCAAATTTAATTAATAAATATAAAAGGATACTTTAATGTTAATTAAGTGGCTGGCATCATTCACTGTTAAAAGAAAGACAGAAGAAAAAAAAATAAACTGACAGAGAGGCAAAGCTGAGAGCTTTGCAGCAGTAATCTAAAGTGGTTTATGATGAATTTTTTAATTCGCGAGTTGATTTTTTCAATGAGAATAATTATATTATTTATAAAATAGAGCTTTGCAATAAGAACAGTCCCTGTTGATTACAGATAATCAAGTGATGTACTTTTCTGAAGGAATGTATAAAAAATATGATTAGAAAAGTTTCTACTGCTTCGGAAATTTTCTTGTTTTTCACAATATCACAGATAAGTATGTTTAAGTACATTTTAAAAATTACTAATCAGAAGTGTTCACACTCCAACTGTTGCGGTTTAAGGTGAATATCTCCAGACGCTTCAATAACTGGTGTAAAAATAAAATAATAAAGAAATCAAAGTATCGGTGTGTTATTTAAAATGCATAAACACATAATAGGCTAACTTACAATCTTGTGCATTTAAAATGGCAAACTTGTGCAATTGTAAAAATTGCCCCTGAAACTTGCCGACAATAACGTTACATTAAGGCACACAAATGCACATCAGAAAAAATGCCAGATGTTTTTGTGAGTCTAAAAGTGGTGTTGAATCCAGGAAATTTTTGGTTTGTAATCAACGTGCACACTACTTCAGCCTTGGCCACCCTCAAGCGGGTACTGTTCAGTGCATTCGCCACTGAAACCTTTCGACAACAACTGCCACAATGGCACAATAATGTACATCAGAAGAGCGTGAAAATGTTTCTTTGTCAGTCGGATACAAAGCTCGGCTCAAGTACCTTGTGGTTTGTATATTTATTTATTTTCTTGTCCCACAACTTGAAGAAAGCATTTGCATTATGCTGTGCCTCAATAGATTCTTTTTCTTTTGCACTTTTTTATTGTTGTTGCTTCTGCGTCCGTTGTTGTAAATTATTGTGGTGACATTGTTTACCAAGTTTTCTGTTTTTTTCATTTCATTGAACGCCATTTAAATCGCCAGCTGTTGTTAATTTTTAACTTGGTAGCTCTGCCTTTAGTGCATGAAAGTTGTTATTGCATTTCATTAAATCAACTTATAATCAAGTCAAAAGAGGTTCTAAGATGGTTTTAAGATAAAATTTTAATAAAATGGTAAAACCTGGTTTTAATAGTTGGCTTTAACGTAAAACCAACTTTTGCTTTAAAACCAGTACGTGTAGAAACACTATTACTCTACTTCCAGGGCATTTTGGAGTTTTGAAATTTTCGTTATATCCTTCCCGGTCTGTTCTTCAGGTTTACTGTTTTCCAGGCAGAGGTTAATGCCATTGGAATATGTGCCGGCGAATGTCTCCGTAGGAGTATGAGGGTGGCCCACATCTACATACTATGAGATAGTCAGACAGCGGTAAGGGCCCGACCAGAAATGGTATGCGAATGCCTGGAGCTACTTAATGAGCTGGGGAACTTTAACACCGTTGTAGTGGGCTGAGGGGTATAAAAGCAGTGAAATGGTGGACTAGAGGGGCAAATTTGCGCCTAATTGGCCCCGAGTCAATGTCTGTTGATTATGTGAAAGTGACACTGGAAGCTCTAAACACGTTATTTGCGACTGCCCTGCACTCGGCAGCCAGAGGTTTTGCCGTCTGTGTGGAATTGCGATGTCTCCACACAAGTTCTGGCACACCAGACTTAGGATGTGAAGGGCTTTGCCCAATAGATCTTCTTTGGTCACGGTACTTTTTGACCCAATAATAATAACAATGATAATAATGTCTACTGAAATGCAAATAAGAGTATTGAAAAAAGAACTTAAGTAGACAAGGTGCTAAATATTTCCTATATTTACCAACATTTTTCCACTTAATCTATTATATATAATACAGGGTGGGCCGAAAGTAATCACCCGGGGCATAAGTAATGTTCTTTAGCTGTAATTTTTTTTTTAAGACCAATTTTGGCACTGCTTATGATATGAGCTAAGTGACCGCCGCCAGAGTTGATGACCATACATGCAGATCCAAAGGTTATTGTTAAATAAAATTACAGCAAAAAGACAATGGGTGATTACTTTTGGCCCACCGTACATAACGAAATAGTACTCAGTATTGCATTTAAAAAAATGATATTTAAATCACCTAAATAAATCTTCTCATTCACTTTGCATTAAAAAGAAAACTTATTGCAGTGAATTAATAATGAATGTTAATCTTCCACGTATTGAAAAGTATTTTTAACGATGTGACAACACAAGTGCTTGAGCGCAGGTATTAATTTTTGCGTATGTGTGTGTGTGTGTATGTAATTGACGTAGAACACGGTGATAATACCCTGAACACATATCCTTCATTTCAATAGGAGTTTAAGTCCACAAATATGAATATGAACAATACCGATGCTGTGTTTAAATAGTTACGTGTGCAATGTAAATATAATAAATAAATAAATATAAACACATTTACTCACACATACTCATGCAAATGAGGATTTCTGCTGTTTTTCTCAATTGTTTCTTATACGTACCGCAAATGTATACTCGTATACCACAGCATATACGCCAGCAAATGCATTTATATTTTGCTATTGTATTTTAAAATAAAGTTTATAAACCGAATACACATTTTCAGCAAGCACTACAACACATGCACAAACATTCGCGAATTATGTTTTAATCCTCTTTCTTAATCCAATGTTCTTGCATATTTGTTGATTTTTATTTTATTAAACCGCATCAAAGGATTGTTTTTGAACAGTTATTCAACTATTATATTTTTTTATGTGTGAAAACCTATACACTGCTACACACATGAAACCATAAACGAATGAATCAAAGGCACTCACATACATTTCCATATCAGCTTACGTAAACACTCATACAAACTCGTACACTTTTTAAAGCATTATAAACTTAAAGTGGGTTTATTTAGAATAAAAAAAATATGCAAAGTATCTGATATAGAGTATTCAATTAATGGGCTAACCGTGTGATGAATTGGCGCTGGATTAACCGGATAATTCAAATTTGAAAAAATTAACCCCCTTATGGAAAAACAAATGTTAAGTTGAAACCCATAAAAAAAATCCTACTTCAAACAGACATTAATTTTAACAATAGTTTTTACATATTAATTTAACTATTAAAAAAATTAAAATAGGTTTTTGCTAAGAGTTTAAAGTGAATAAGTTAACTTCCATTTAATTCATTATTTTTCGTATTCTGCCGTAATGCGCCCTGATTTATTGATGTTGCCAATATATTGAATGTCTATCTAACTGCCATAAATTGCTTGTATTTTTAATCGCTTTGCTTTACTTTCCTCATAAAAAGTAATCAGTTTCCCTAAAGTCTTTGCTTTGAACTGTTTGTATTTGATTGAAATTATTCCAGCGGTTACTTCCTTTATGGCATTTTTATGAACAATTTGTATAATTTTTTTTCACAAATGTTCTGCTTCTTGTTGCCATTGTTAAAAATTTATAATTTGTTCTTTTGCGGACTTATAAAAATGGTTTCAGCTTTTTGCAATTAATTTACTTTTTCTTGAAAATGTTTTTAATCATTATTTGAGTTCCGTTTTTCTGGTTTACTTTTTTTTTAACTTCTAATTTCTCCTGTTTTTTAATTTACAAAAGGCATTTGTTTTAGCAGGAAAGCTAAAAATTTGTATTAACTTTTGAGCTGTTCCTTCATGTATTGTTGTATTTATGACTTTTGTGCGGAAAACATAATAACTTATAAACTTAATTATGTTACATTTAACTTTATTCGAAAATAATTTATTTCATTTTTATTGAAAAGAAAAAAAATCCCTTTTTGGCCTTGCAAATTAATTTCAAGCCCTGGTAAACCAGAATATATTGTTTGTAATTAAAACACAAATGGTTAAAAGAATGGCATTCGCCAACATGTACGTAATAAATGTAATTAATGGCATAAGCATTAAACACATAGAGCTACACAGCTGCACGACTACACACGTTGTTGCCTGCATTTCTTGTCGGCTACATTCATTACGTACAGCTATTGAAGATGGCAGCTACAGTTACAATTGTGTTCCTGTAGCCATGTATATATATATATAGTTCTGATAATAATAATAATCATATAAATGTGTGTATTTTCATTTTGACAATTTGATTGGATGTAGTCTACAATCAGGCGGAGACATTATTGGAATATATTTTTTTTTATTGATCCTGTGCAAGCAGTGAGTATTATGTCGACATGATAACACGTTTTTGTCTGCCAAAACTGTATGTCACGAATATGTCGTTTCAATCAAATTCGCCCTTCCCTTGACATCCCCCAGGCAATAAAATATTTTCGATTTAGAAAAAATGTTTAAATCTAATCATCATACAAAATTAATTTTATAAAATTTCTATGAAGCAAGCTTATTTGTATATTTTATTAACAATTTATATATTAAATTTTAAGCTTAAAGGTTTGTTTTTATGTTTATTTGTTCTACTGCGATATTTCGTTAACCATCGCTTAACATTTTCAGGAAATTTTTATTATTTTTTATTAAATTTTCTTTTTCTTTTTGAAAGTAATATATTTTTTTTTAACACAACATGTTTTTTTATGAAAACAAACCTTTAAGTTTAAAATCTAATATATAATATTCTCGTCTCGCGGTGTTTGTAATTAAACTTCTCCGAAACGGCTTGACCGATTCTCATGAAATTTTGTGTGCATATTGTGTAGGTCTGATAATCGTACAACATCTATTTTTCATCCCACTAAAATTAACTACGCCCACTTTACCACCACATTTTTTAACCTGCTTTTTCCTTTTTTGCAATATGGGTATCAAATGAAAGGGTATGGTGAGGAGATTTTGAAAAGTTTATCATCAACCTAAGTCCAATATGGCGACGGACCCTAAAGGGATGAGAACGAAGCCGGTCTCCTGTCTTATTTTTTTTCTCATTAGTAAAGAGATTCCGTGCGAAGCCGTGACGGTCATCTAGTATAATATATAAATTGTTGTTAAAACAAAAAAAGTTAAAAAATAAGTATTAAAAAATGTATATTTTATTTTATTCTAACAAGCAACCTATTTCAGTGTGCAATTATTTAACCATCAACTGACTTGTAACTTCATTCTTTGCTGCTTCTCACAAAAGAAGTGTCATTGGGCTGTTGTTGTGTGCGGGGTCGTTTACCACTGGACTGCACTCATACTTACTTCAATTGCATTAACCACTAAAAGACATGACATTCACTGCGTATGAGCAATTAAGAAATATTAAAATTGATATGATATTCCTCATACGCCACATGTAATGCGAACACAATAAATGCAAACACATTTAAACATTTTTGAATTAATTACCATTTATTTAATTTCGTTTATTTGTTTATCTTGTTGTTGTTGTTGTTGTTGTTGTTGTTGTTGATTTTTATTCAATATTAAATATACTTAAATATAAATTGTAAATTACAAAACACACACGCACATACACAGAAACACAATCTGGCTTATCGATGTGTGTACGTGATTTATTTCAAGTCATTTCATTTTCATATAATTAGATTTATTTTAGTTTTATTTATTTTGTAATTGTTTTACTCTTTTATTCAATTAAACTAATTCATTTACTTATATTATTATAATTTTTACTTTTATTTGTTATAATATTTTTGCTTATTAAACATTCACTTATAATAAATTTTTATATATTCAAACACGTAATTCGACATACTTATTCTCAATGGAATAATTAGGAAAAATAAAATAAATTTCAAATTATGAAAATAAATTAAAAAAATTATAAAATTTACAGCAACGGTTTTTATAATTTTTATTTATTTAGTTCTTGTGTTTGTTAATATAATTTCCTTAACCAAATTTTTGTTTCAATACAATCTATTTTTATAAAAAAAAATTTTCGTAAAAAATTATAAACTAAGAGATTTTTTAGTATAACTACATTTGCATAAAATTAAATGGAATGAAATTTTTAAAAGAGAAACAATTGACAGAATTAAAAGTTAAAGTTGGCATTTGGAGGGATTTTAATAAATGGCACTATTGTAAAAATGCTGAAACCTGCACATGTGTAGTGTAAAACAATTTTATTTATTGTCGCCAAATGTTAAAAGGATTGACCTGACCTGAAAATGTACAATTTTCGATTTATGGAATGTTGAAAAATCAAGACAAATTCGTAACACGTGTACTCGTTCCCCACCAACAAGTGTGTTTCTATGTTATTTGCTTTATTCAATGCATGTCAAAATGAAGTACAATTTATGTTTTTTTACCGGTTCAACTGGTCTAGATATGTATTTGATGCAGTTTAAGTTTAATTTTTAATTTGATGAGTTGCCATGAAAGCATCCACGAAAGGCAACATATGAACCAGCTTAACCGAACAATAAACATAAATTGGCAATAGACGTTTTGAAGTTGAAGTTGAAATAACTCTATATTTTGAAAAAGTTTTCAAACATTCTAATAGAAACAAAGGAACCAGTTCATTTAATACTTCTGATTATTATAATTTTGTGTATTGTATTTAGTAGTCGAGTAATTAAATTTGGCAATCGCAAAAGTAAGTCATTATATGACAAGTAGTTTTTATGCTAATGTCTAATTTTTTGCTGCGATTCATTTCACCAAACAATTATTATGATATGAAATTTCAATGAATTAATTTTTGATTTAGTTTTTTCTAATTCTATTACCCTTTCTGCTAAGATTACAGATAGAAATACTCCTTATCTCTATTTCCTTGGTAACCACAACTAAATTAAATAGATTTGTAGTTTTGAATTTTTTAATTTCTGGTGTTTGCTGATGGCGAAGTATTTAAAGCAGGCATAACAAATTGTATAATTTAAGCAACTTTGCGTATTTTTATTGCGAGCAGAACAACATATTTAATATGTTTTCTGTTATTTATTTTACTTAACATTTCAGTGGGCAAAACGTGTAACACTGCAGCAATTAAAATGCCTACCCGCATTGTGTATTGCTTTCCTCTCATGAATAAAGGGAGAACGTGAAGACAGCTGGTGAATAGATTAGAAGGGTTTACTTCTTATACTCGTATATATTTATTTATTTTTTCATTCTTTTTTTCTTTCTAATTAAGTCTTATGAGTATTTTTCTTTTTAATTTAAAATTTTTCCCTAAATTTCTGCACATACGATTAACTTATCTTGCAACCGAACAACATTCACATACTGCTTGTTGTTGTTTCTGGGTTTTTTTTTCCAAAGAACTTTAATGAACCCGTTTTTGACTTTTGTTTCACATAAAACGTTAATAATATTAAAATTTTATTTGAGTTATAACGTGTTGTTTTCTATTGTTTGCAGCTAGAACGTTTAAGATTTCATTCTTCGACAGACATAAAACTGTTACAATTCTTACTAATTTGAATTTTTCAAACCATTTTTGGCACAAGAAACAAAATTAAAAAAAAAAAACAATCCTCTTGTTAAAAGTGTTTTATGAAAAACTTAAATCCATTTCTATCACTGAAAGTTGAAGCTAATCACTCGGCAACTTGTGTTTTATTTTATTGAAATTTTAATTCAGTTCATTTAATTTCTTATTAGCAGGAACGAGTTAGCTGGCGTTCACACTGCTGAAGTTAAACATGTTTAAGTAAGTTTTTAAAACATTGAAACCAAAGTGTTCACAGTACAATTATTGTAAAGAGTGTCTAAAATTAAGGTATTATTTTAATTTTGCTATCACTTGCAATTTTTATTCTAAATTATTATTTTCAGATTTTAAATACATTCAGGTTAGTTAATATGGAACGTTACGTCAAGATGTAATTTGGAAATTTAAAACAAAATTCGGTAGAGAAAATGCTCCAATAAATCGTTCCATCAAGCTGATGGTTGAGAAATTTGAAGAAACTGCATCCGTTCATGAGAACAGAAATTGAATTTATTAACGTAGTGGTCGTTCAACCGGGAATATATCCGCTGTGAGTAGGAGTGTTGAAGAAGATCCAAAAAGACACATTCGTCATCGTTCGCAGCAATTAAACATCAAACCATCCACATTATTCAACATTTTGCATCGTGATCTCTATTTAAAGGCTTATAAGATCTAGCTGTCCCCAGAATTAAAACCAGCTGACCGCGCATTGCGTCGGCAATTCATTTCTTGACCCATCGAAAAACAAAAATAAAATGAGAATTTTTTAACAAAATAATCTTCACCGACGAAGCCCATTTCCAGCTCGATGGCTACGTCAACAAGCAGAATTGCCGCATTTGGGGTGAAGAGAAACCAAGAGTTATCTTAGAGCAACCATTACATCTATAAAAGTTACGGTTATTAAGAAAGGATATGCAATTAGGGTGAATGGAAATCGCTACAGGGAGATGATCCGAAGCTTTTTATTTTTGTGGAAAATTTATGATTTAGACGTGGAGAATATGTGGTTTCAAAAGGATGGTGCCACTTGCCACACAGCAAGAGAAATAATTGATCTTTTGAAATAAAAGTTCGAAAATGTCATTATTTCTCGTAGAGAAGAGGTAAATTGCCCACCAAGAACTTAAAACCAACATTATCGAGCAGATATCAACCATTGACAACAGTTTATTGAAAAACGTCCTTGATAATTATGGTAAAAGATTGGGAGACCGCCGAGGCAGTAGGACTCCTACTGGAACCGGAACATAGTTGTAATAAAATTAAATAAAAATATTTGTAATATCTGAAAATTTTTTTAATATTAAATCAATGTAAGTCAATTATTTTATTTACACAATTTCTTGGAAAATAACAAAAATTAAATTTTCTTTTGCCCTTTTAATGGTTCGAAAATATTCAACCGCATTTACAGCGAGAAGCTGCAAAGAATTTTTTTCTTGAAGTCAATAATTTAAAAATTTTCTATTAAGACAAGTCACGAGGGTAAATAATCTCAAATCTGGGACAATGAATAATGAATACGAAGTACCTCAGGGGCCAATATTAGATGCATTACTGTTTATAGATATATAATTGATATGCCAAATATAGTAAAGGATTGTGAGATAACTTTATATGCAGATGATACACTATTTATTTGCTGAAGGGGATACGGATGAACAGTGCTATGAAAAACTTAATAGGGACATGCGAAAAGTAGAAAGATGGCTGAAAATGAATAAATTGAAACTGAACGGGGATAAAACTAAAATAATGACGTTGGGGACGAAGAGCAATATAAATATTAGGATTAAAAAGGAACAGATAGGGAAGGTTGAGCGTATGAAATACTGGGGTTTTATAATAGACAGAGATCACATATTTACTTTGTTTGCAGAAAAATTGGGAAGAAAATTTATTTTTTCAGGGGATTGATGAAGCGGACGATGATGCTGACAGCCATCAATATCTAAATCACATTGATTAAACCTTGATTAATCGTCGATAGAATGCAAAAACTGCAGAATAAGGCGAAGCGCTCCATATTAAAATGGAATAGATATACGTCAATTAAGTTTATGCCTGAATCCCTCAAATGGCTGGATATAAAACAGACTCTGAAACTGCGCATTATAAACTTCATTCAGTAAATTAAAATTGGAAAGGCACCGCAATATATAATTGAGCAACCATACCATCTGGCCTGTAATAAGGACAAGGACAACCGCATCGCTCTTTTGGATGGGAATACAGCCATCTCGTATAATAGATTGCCAAATAATAATAAATAATAAAATAATAAAGTAATAATAATAATAAAAATCATGAAAGTAACATAAATGCGTTTGTTAAAAACAATTTAATTTAGAGCTAAAGTATTATTGTTAAGAAAATATATTTATATATGTCAATCGAAAGTATATTTTATAATAATAAACAAGGAATGAATGAAAAACAAATTAATGAATTGACTAATTTACATTTTTTGTTTTAACAAATTCTGTTCTGTAAACCGAGTCAATTTAAAAACGAGTAAATCCGAATAAATGTTAATTTGCTGTTCTAAAAATCGCACGATTTCCAACATTCGAATAAGATTTTTTAAACGTCAGTACGTCAAAGCGTCAAAACTACTACTGAAAATTTGTTCAAAATAATGTTTATTCTTATTTAAAAGTGATTTTTTAAAGAATTTAGTGAAAATGTGCTTTTATTCATCCATCTACTTTATTTGCATATTTAACAAGAGCATGGAATGTTTTTTAAATTGATTATTTTGTATTAAAATCTATTACAGAATATATCATTTAACTTAATTTAATAAAAGAAACACTTCAATTAAAACTTGGTAATTGTTTTTGATGTTTCATCAGTTATTTATTAGGAAGACAGTACATTCGATATAATTTCGACCGGGCTTATCTACTCGATTTTAAACCGAGTAAAATTATGCGAATTCGGTTTACAGAACATACCCGATAAATTTGTAGCTACGAAAAACAAATTACTACGTTTTAATTAGAAATGTTTGTGAAAAATACCTTTTACAAGGAAACAATTATATCATAAACAGGTACTTTGAAATCAATTTATAAACATACGAATAAATTATTTAGCTAAACTATGTTATACAAAAACAAAACTCTGCAAATTTTACTATTGTTTAGTAATTTTTTGCAATTACATCTCAATTTAAGTTAATACGTATTTACGATTTTACTAAATTTACTTCATAAAAAGCTTAGCTTTAAAAATTATTCATTTCACTTAAATCATTGTTAAGTTTGCTCTAAGTTTGTCTTTCATACAAGAATTTTTTTATTTATGTTTTTTTGTTAAACACAAAAGAGGCAACAATGACATGAAAACTTAAATTAATTAAAAATATAGAAAAATTAACACTTTAAAGCACACATACACACACGCACATGCACACTCTCACACATACTAAAACCGATTGCAAATTAAAAGTTTATCAGTGATGAATTGACTATAAAACCTAAAGTTAAAATAATTAAGACATGATGTATCAGCAGTGGAACCGTATGCGTGGAGAAATTAACAAGCGTATGGAAAATTTTCACCGAACTCCAATCACTTAAGCCGGCTAAATTGCGTGATGCCGCGTGCATTAAATATGTTGTGTTCGATTTTAGATTGGTAACCACAAAGCGACGTCCATCTGCAATAAAAATAAGAAGACGAAAATTGTAAATATATGTATAGAAATCGTGAATAACAAATTCATATATGGAGTCGCAAAACAAAACGTGCCTATTAGATTATTTCAAAATGTTACGAAATCCGCAATTACTTTTTTCACCCGATTATTTTACCGCAGACACCGAAAAAAAATATCAAGTTCCCTTCCTTATCAAAAGAAACATCAGACCACAAAAATGCCCAACAAAAACTTGTAACGATATGTGAAATTAAAGGACTTTTAATTTGAAAAAGCACGTTTTATATATAAAAAAAAGTGAAAGGATAAGTCTTGTAAAAAATAAGTTAAAAAAGTTAGTTTTTTTAAAAAACAAATACATTTTTGTGTGCTTTTTTCTAGATGATAATATAATTTCAATTTGAACTCACAATAAAAAAAGTGGAATGAAAACTCAAATATTTCATTTCCAAATATATTGCAACTTACTGCCTGTTCATAGAAGGCGAGTGAGAATAATCGTTCGGCCATTTATATTGCAAAGAAAACGAAATTTAGTTTTTTTATTGTCGTTTTCAATATAAATGATCGAACTAGTATTTTCAGACGTCTTCCATGAACATGCAGTTAAAAATTTCTTTCTTATAATTTAAATAATTTGCGAGTTCATAGAAGACGAGTGCAAATACTCCTTCGGCTATTTATATTGAAAACAACAATAAAAAAACTGAAATTGTTTTTCTTCTCAAAATAAATGACCGAATAAGTACTTTCACTCGGCTTCTATGAACCTTATTGTCGCTTATAATATAACACTTTTTAAACAATTAAACAGTTTCGCATTTTCGCAAGTTTGTTTTTGATTTTTTATTTCGATATTTTGTTAACCATCGGTTAACATCTTCAAGAAGTTTTTATTATTTTATATCAATATTTTATAAATATATGTAAATAAATAATAAAAATTTCCTAAACCGAAGGTTAACGAAATATCGAAATAGCAAAATAAAACAAACCTTTAAGCTTCAAAATATAAATATATAAATTGTTATTAAAAGAAATAATGTTAAAAATAATGATTAAAAATGTATTAATTAATTTAATTTTTCTCTACAATATTGCAATAATATTCCCTAAAAATTCTTTTTGTATGTAAAAATTTGTTCAAGCAAAATCTGTAAATGCAAAGAGTATCGTTTTATTTTTGGTTATCTGTAAATCCGTGAATCCTTCAATAAAATTTCATATTTAATAGATGCTTTATTAAAAGTGTAAAAGCGTATTACAAATACAACTTTATTAAATTTTGCTTATAAACGGTTTATAAACCTGCTGAAAGTTTTTATGAATACGGCTGTTCAAATGTAGCAAATATGCTATATACTGCATTACAACAACATTTGTGCAACAAAAAAAAAAACATTGCACAATTATGAATAAATGCTTGCAACGCAAAACTGCCTTGTTTTTAGTTTTGTTTTTATAATTTCAAAACAAACGAATATCTATGCTGGCAAAATTATACGGCGGAAGCGTCTTCACGAGAACTCTCTGCTGAGTCATTTTTCTCTTTAAATTTAAATTTCATTTAATTAATTTAATTTCTAATTCATGATTGAATTCACTTAAACGAATTTTAAATTCAATTTGTGTCCTTTTTTTGGTTTGAAGCGCATTGTTACGAAATTTTTAATTCCTAATAATCTCTTTAAAATTTTAAAGAACTTCATGTGTTTAAAGAACTTCGTGTGTTGAAATGAGTCACTGAAGAAAAATTTGATTTAATTCATTAAAATTTTAAATCATTTAATCCTTTTTTTTAGTTGAAGTGAATCGATTCGAGAAATATTGTTTCTAAATTAATTTATTCAAATTCAATTATTTTTATATTTCATTTAAGCGCCGAATGCATTTCATTTATTTTAATTGCTGATAAATCAAAAATCAAACACGAATCATTCCATCACAATGCCAACAATTACCAGTCTCTGTCTGTGCGAACAACTTTCATTTTCTTTCACATTTACAATGAATGACGATACAATTGAATAAAAAAAACGTATGTAATAAATTTTTGTCATCCAGTAATGGGACAGACTGCAAAAAAATGAATTTGTAAAGATTTTCCGTAATGCCATGTCAAATTTAGGGGGGTGAAAAAAATAGCACCTTCAAAATATGCACCACCTTGCATATATTCATATACAAAATATCTTGTTAGCTCTGTTATTTGTTATTGTTAAAGGCGAAAATGAAAGTAAATTGACAACTCTTAACTCCTTTATTTAAGAGCCGTTTGCTTTTAACCAGTGAAAAATAATTGCTGATTTTTAAACAAAAAATTGTTTGGTCACAAAAACATTTTGCACTTACTGTTGGAAATAACTTTAAAATATATGAGTATATTCAACACTTCTTAAACTTCGCTTCAAATATGTATTTTATTTTTTTTTTAATTATTAAATTTTTTAATTAATTCTGCTTTTTATTTGACCTTCTATTTTTATTGTATGCAATAAATTATTTACCACTGCAGGTATTTTTTATAAAAAATTTTTTAATTATTTATTTTCGATATTTCGCTAACCCTTGGTTAGCATCATCAATGAAATTAAATTTTTTTTTTCGAATAAAATTATTTAACAAACATTTTTATAAAAAAGACTTGCAGGGCTAAATAATTCATTGCATACAATAAAATTTTTTCATCTTTTCTTTCATAATCGTATTTACCTCTGTGAAATAGAAAATCTTTTTGCTTAGCGTAACTCCAATTGCCAGCACTATATTTGAACTCCTGTTCACTCATATACTCTACGCGATAGCCCAGCGTATGCATGTTGTCATTAATATTTGACATCTTCACCGTACGTATGTCCAAATCAAAGCCATCCGTAAATGTTCGCCTCACTTGAAATAATGAAATCTCCGCTGGTTTCTGGCCCTTCTTTACTTTAATAACACGTTCCAACATGCCCAATGGATTTGCCACTTTGCACTTGTAATCGCCCAAATGTGATGAATTCAATACGTGAATTTGTAATGTTGAACCGTAATCGGCATAAAATAAACGATAATTTTTACCAGTTATTGCATGACCATTGTGCAGCCAAGTAAACGATGGTGGAGGTTCACCCATGGCATCACATGAGATGTTGACACTGCCACCAATGTAGGCATAACGTATCAATGGCGTATCATTATCAAACCAATGGGGCTTATCTATAAAGATGACGAGGAAACAACGGAGAAAGAGAAGAGGAATGGAAGAAAAATAGAAAACAATCATTAGTATTTTTAAATGAAGAAAATCTAAACGAACATAATTGTGATGTGAAAGTTTTTTCATAATTTTTTGTTCTTCTATTTTACAGGAAAGAGAAATGGATCTCATTTAGCTTTCTTTGAACCGTTTCTTTTCTAAATAAAATTAAATATGTAATAGGATTTTGTTTAACTACACTATTTCCCTGTTTAATTTTTAATTTTCTAGTTTTTTTTTTTTAATTTACTCCCAGGCCCACAATATCAAAAGAATTTTTTCATTCCCTCAACTACATTCAAAACAAAAACAATATTTTAGAATTTGTTTTTGTTTTAAATGAATTTGTACGAATAAAAAAATTCTTTCGACATCGTGGCACAGGCAGTTAATTTTTTTTGTTTCTTTCGCTGCCTTTCTTTTTTGACCTGACTTCAGAGCTGCCATATTTTTCTTTATTTAAACTGGCAATGTTAAAAAAAAAACTGCTTCTTCAAAATAAATTAGAAAAATATCATATTTTGCGTATTTTTAATTAATTTTTATTGAATAAAATAACGAAACAGCTTTTCTATTACATTGCATTCATATAAAATCATAAGTGAAAATATAACTTAAAATATATTCATCACACATAGAGATCATAGTAAACTATTTAATTATAGTTCCTTAAAGTTGTACATGTTCTCATTAAATTTGATTTTCATTTCTTTTGTTTGTACAAAATTTGTGCAATTAAAATTATTTTTTTAGAAGGTTTTTGCTTCGCAATATTCCACATGCAGTAAAACATGGAGTTTTTGTTTTATTTAAGAAAATATTCTCTCAACGTTGGCTGTTGACTGTTGCCACTAGTATTGATAGAATTGCATGAACTAATTTCTATATATAATCCTAATTTCAAAATTGTACTTTTTCCCGAAAAAAAACATGAAATGTAATGTGTGATTCAAGTAGAAATACTTTTTTCAATAGCCTTTTTTTGCAGGATCACGTGTGAGTCGTGTCATGCTGTCATGTTATTTTTGTTTAGTATTGTTTGGCGTTTCATAAGCGAAAGACTTGCGCCTGAACAACGTTTACAAATCGTTCAACTTTATTACGAAAATTCACGTTCTGTGAGGAATGTGTTTCGTGCACTTCGCTTAACTTATGGTCAACATAATCGGCCTACTGAGCGTACTATTCGCAACACCATCACCCATTTTGAGACCCAGTATTCATTATTGGATAATGTTCGACCGGTTTGGTGTGGTTTGTGGGCCGGTGGAATCGTCGGATAAGTCTATGTCGACTCTGGCTCAGTGTACCACACTACATACAAATACCAGCTTCCAATTAACAATATATTGCAAAATTCTAATATGTAATAAATTACGAAATGAAAACAATTTTAATCAGTTCCTGCAGAATAAATTTTATTAAAATCTCAATATAAAAAAATCCATTAATCTTCTATCCAAACATCGTAAACAGAATCGGCTTTTATTATATATTTTTTTTTAATTATATTTTAGAAACTCCTTTTTGTTTTCTTTTCCACTTTTTAATTGTTATAACAAAAATTAATTTTCAACAAATGTAAATAAATTTTGACGGTTCAAATGATTTTCGCCTCTGGTTACAAAAGTCACCGGAGCTCTTAAGTTTACCTGGTAGTGAATTTGCCTTGTTTGCGATCATTAGCCCATTTTAATTACTTACATTTGGTGTTAAGTTGGCACCAAATTCTTTTTAATGACATGCAACAGTAATCCTTTTATAAAACGATACTCTTAAACCGCGTTTTTTGTGTCTCGTATTCATGTGACATATTACGCGGGGATTTCCCGTGTTGTATTTATGCACTGGAAACTTTAGTTGTAACATGTTCAATTGCAAGAATGATCGTAGAGTGCAGAACTAATTTTACCGTGTTATAATGACTACTAAAGTACTCGTAGAGCACAAAAGGAACGTTAAATATCTGCCAGACACTTCCAATTGTTTTGTACTTTATTTATAAGCAAATTAAGTTTTGTAAAATCGTATTTTCGTATTATAATTTTTAATTTATTACGCATTTAAATAACACTTTGTCATAGGATGCCAGAGAACGTATGCAAATATGAGTCAGTGCCTGAAATGTGACGACGACATACGTTTCGTGTGAAATGGTGTTACTACCCCTATAAGTGCAATGATTTTTATAAAATTTCCATTTACTGCATTTTAATTTCTCTCCAGTTGTTTGACATGCCATTGTTGTAACTTGCAATTGTATGCAACAACAATGTGCAAGTACGAATGTACTTAAATCTGTCATTCAACCAGAATGTTTGTCTGGTGGTACATATTCCTTTCCGTATGTCTGCGTGATGCCTATCCGACCATCCGTCCATCCATCCATCCGTTTGAATGGTGCATGTGGGTTGTCATAAGCGAGACCATATAAAACTTTTATTTGTTCAATACTGAATGCACCCATGCACACACACATGTATACACATATGTATATTACACCCACTTACACACATACTTGTGCATAAATTTGTTTTCCGTTTTATTGCATTTCAAACATGTGCAGTCATTTTATACATTCTCTCTTGTTTGAGTTCCTTTGTTTCACTGTAATTCCTTTTATTGTGTCACTGGGTTTATGAAGTTATTTTAATTTCTTTGATTGTATGATATTGTTACTACTGCCATCATTATTTACAAGTATTCCTCGGTCCCCATCATCTCGGTAACATCAGCCCATTTTTCTTATATTTTTTGCTTTTGCTTTTGCTTCTTCTTATTTTTATTTTTTCTTCTTGCATTCTTTTAGTTATTCTTTTTTTACGTCTATTGTTATGTTTAATTTACAAAGTGCATTTTAATGAAGTTCTTTCCTTGCGGGTATTTTAAAACAATTCGGTTTAAGTTTTCTTACAGATTTCTCTCTTTTTTTTAATGACAGTAATTTTGTATTCATTTAGTTTTCGGCATGTATAATTTATGGATCCACTTCAAGCACTGCAAATGCTTATGCAATTGAATGATGTTGGCCAAAAAAAAAGGAGAGAAAAAAATGTTTTCTACAAGTTTTATCTTGAGCAAATTACTTTGTTGGACATTTAGAAGGGTCGAAAAAAGTTTCTGCATATATTATGTGCACGTCCTTAAAATGCCGACAGATAATATTTGTGTGCGAAAGGAAAGCATTAAGTTAATTTTTTCTTTTCAGGTATGGCCGGACATAAATATTTAAAATTAGATTTATTAGAAAAATTGACACATTGATATATACTGGCACAAAACGTTAATAACACCGAGATGTGAGAACATACAATTTATGGGATACAAGGACGTTTTGCGAAAATAAACATGTGAAATAATACCATCTTTCTCAAGCGTATTAAAAACATGCTTTAGAAATTTTAGACGTTGATTTCCCGACTGCACTACCCACAACTATCGTTTGTCTGAGAACTGAATTTTCGGACCGCATAATCTCCTGTTTTGGTGATTTTTTCGTTAATTTGAACCAGCACTCAGAGGATGACTCGGAAAACTTGCAATGCATTGTGGCAAAACAAAAAAAAATAAAAGAAGTTAAAAAATGGCAACACTTGCGCTATAGACTTAAAACAAATTTAATATTTTATAAAAGTTAAAGACAAATCCTCTACCTGCTGAAACAATGAACTTTTCCAGACCTACTAGCGACTCACTGCAAAATAAAGCTTTGAATCAAATGATATCAACTTAATTTACTTGTACCGATATGCCTATTTGACAACTCTGGCAGCTAACTCGGTGCCGCAATGGAATGCAACAAAATTAGCAAAACAACTGTTTCACAAAGTTAAAGGAATAAGTTATTTCGTTAAAGACAAAGCACCAGGATAAGGGAATTTACATGTAAAGTAAATGTAAATAAAAAGAACTTTGATTGGAGAGAGTGAGAGAGAGAGAGAGGAGACAACCTGTAACCGACAACATTAACTGCACTTGATAACAAAATTATGTTTTTTTTTTATTCAACGCATTAAACCCAAGGGTCACATTAAATAATCTCTTTCCGGTGCTCTACTATAACAAAGTAATTAGCAAATTCATAAATAAACTGTCTTTTTCTGTCAAGCATTCTACTGGCAAGGACATCTTTACTATTGAAATAGTGCAATAAATAATACTAATAAATAAATTGATAATCTCTTTGGTAACAAAATACTTGTGTCAGCTAGAAATGAAATACTTCAAATGAAATTTTAATTAGTTAAATTGCTATTGCAAACAACCCCTGGAGAGAAATTTGCAGCAGCAGCAAACCCATGTTAAATAAATAAAAATTTTCTATAAATAAGAAAACAATAAGAGATTAGAATAGTTAGCCAGCAAATTGTAGAATCAAGCATTCCTTCATAAGTCAAATATTTTCCAAACGCTCGTCGTTATTTGAGCAATGAAAAAAAAATCTAAAAAGTTAAAAATATGACTCATTAGTGCGTCTAGTCCACGCAGGCAATCCACGAATATATATATATGCTTTCAACACTTGCTTCTTCTTTACGTTATCCCTTTGGTTGCACCGAAGTAACTCTATTTATAACAAATTAATTTCATGTTTATGTTCCTTCAAAATCTGAGGGGAAAAAATTAAAAAACAGGACATTTTTTTTTATTTTAGTATTTGCAGTTAATAGAGAGGACAATAAAATGAAATTCGACAAATAGAAAGAAGATATGGTTTTTTCCCTCAAAACTGAGGACGGGGGAGGCACAACTTAGCAGAACATCACCAAATCGGGTTCCTTTTCGACCCCTCTTGTCCCAATGATTGGTAGTTCAACCAAAAGGTGGCAAATCCATTGAGCTCCGCGCTAATTCCAGCGTTTGCTTAAAACTCTATTGACTTCTGCCAGTCGAGTGGCATTTCTCGCCTTCCAACTTCCTCATATCTCCTCCTCGAACTCCCATCGAGGATGGAACGGCCCGCGGCCCTTAATCAGGCATAAGCCACACAATATGTGCACCCGTCTCAGTCTCCTCCAGGCATAGTCTGCAGATATCATACGATACCAGTGCGCCTAAGATTATTCCTGAAGTTCCCATGGCCCGTTACTAGCTCCGTGATTCAGCTCATGGTACCTCAGTCATACACCAGTGTGCCTCGCGCCGCCCGTCTTTTTCTATTTTGGACAAGCACTCAACAAAATGATTCCTACATATGCGATGCATTGTGTTGGAACTGGAGGAAAAGTATAGTTATAGAAATGACAGAAGGTGGCGCTTTACATACAACTCTGCTTCTGCATGTTCTTTGTTTTATGTCAATGTTAAAACGACTCTGACGTCAAGGAGACGTATTTAACTTTCAAGCTCCATTTTTAGTAGCCATTTTTATTTTACTTCGCCGGTGCTACACAATACCGACGTCCTTCGTCGTTCTGATGTGTCTGGGAATTAGTTACAGCTGAAGCCGTTACTGTTCAGTCACAACTGACACAGAGACACACTAATGGACATCAGAAAAAATGCGAGATGTTTTAATGTTTTAGTATGAAACTAGAGTCGAACCCAGGACTTTTTGATTTTGTAATCAACGTGCAGACTACTTCAACCATCGCCACCCACTTATTGACTCCCTGAATCCCATACGAACAATAAATAAATGTCAATAACAATTTAAGTCCTAAAGCAAGAAAAAAATAATAATTGATAGTTTTTTTTTATAAACATGCAGCAACGAAATACCGAATGTAAACTACCTTAAGCAAGCAACAAATATAAATTTATTAAATAAATAAAGTCTGTAATGGTGCATTAATTAGAATTTCGTTGGTAAATTATAATTTTTTTATTAACAAATATTTGATTGTTTATAGACAGCACTTCAGAGTTTAATTTCAAGCATTGTGCCCATTCTGTTAACCTAAATAATAACAAACTGAAATTATGTAGCCCCAATGGACTACACTAGCTCTAAAAGGCAAGTCTAATATATGAGCTCGCTTCAATCTACGTGTTTCATCGATGTCGTCTAATAGCGCAGCAGCCAAATAATTACTATACTGGGGGATACATTTATCGGGTATGTTCTGTAAACCGAATCCTCAAAAATGTTTCCGTTTTAAAACGTATACACATACTTAGGTGTTGTGTAAACCGAATTCGCATAATTTTACTCGGTTTAAAATCGAGTAGATAAGTCCGGTCGAAATTAAATCGAATACATTTTCAGTAGCTTTTTTGACGTATTGACGTTTAAAAACTCGTATTCGAAAACAAGTTCGAATATTGGAAATCGTGTGATTTGCAGAACACCAAATTAGCATTTATTCGGTTGTGAGAAATCACTCGTTTTTAAATCGACTCGGTTTACAGAACAGGGGGTATATCTTTACAAATAGTTTTATTTGTGACAAACTATGGCGCTGCCGTAATTAGTCTTAAAAGTTTTTGAACATCGCTGTTTTATTTGCTTGCAGAATTCCGTGTGTCTAAACAAGTTTTAGTATAGCTTTGCAGTTTATCAGTTTATTAATTAAATTTAGTTCCGATTTTGGCCCTAGTAGCCAATATAATTTACAATTTTTTATCTTTAATTGTGTTTGTTTAGATTTAATTTGTTGTCTGTCTAAAGTCATTCCTAGATATTTAGATATTCTTTAGGTATTTGTTCCCCGTATATTGTCACACTTGAGCAGCCTCCTCGTCTTAGTGCGAAAGTTATATGTTTGGATTTATCGGAATTTACTTTAATATTCCACTTAGTAAACCATTTTCCAAGAAAGTGAATTTCATTCTCCACAAATAACAAAGCTTCTGATGGTGGCTGGCTTGTTGCAACTATTGCAGTGTCAACTGTTCAAATCCCCGATCAGATTAAATATTTTTCAATTGTTTCTGGCCTAACAGCTTCGTTCTTCGTCGACATGTGAGCAATAAAATGCAGTTTAAAAATAATGCTTCAAAATTAACATCAGAGAGGCTGGAAATTTATAATTAACACACAACTGCAGAGTTGTGCAAGAATGATGCTCTATCTTTCCACTATCTTAACACTTTCACCACCTGTCTATTCTCTACGGCTATTCTTCTCTCTATATAGTTCCAGTGCAATGCATTGCATCCCTTGAGCACTGCTTCTAGAGAAAAATATGTTCTGTTTTTATTTGAAGAAAAACTAGAAACACTTTTTTACGATTTTAATTAAAAATATCCAATTTAAAAATTTGCTTTGAGTTTGTCAATTGTCTGCCTCAATTATTTACTTACGATCCTTTTTGTCTGTAGCTTTGTTAATGCCAATATAACGCTGTGGGCATTTGAGATTTACTTGTTTGTTTCTGTTTCGTTATGTGGTCGTTGTTCAACCACAACTACGGAAAATAACAAAATGCTAGCAAATCGTGCGGTGGTTAGAACATTTTACAGAAGATTTATAATATTAGCTAGCAAACGTACATACTATATGTAAAATTACGCCTGTATACCGTATACTACACAGATATACAAGTCATTAGTTGCAAAATGTTTGCGACGCAGAAGTACTGACGGTCTGCGTTTTGTTAATTTCATTTCTTTCTAAACTCGAAAATGTTAAGTTGACATTAGCTATTAATACATGATATATATATAATTGTTATTAAATAGATAAAAGCATATAGTCAGACGCTGTTGAGTCTCTTTGCACGTCATATATTTCTAGCAAAAAAAAAATTAAAAAAAAATAGCTGATGTCATGAGACGTTATGAGATGAATATAGAACAAACTCTATGTGAAATTTTACAATCTGACTTTATGTTTTAAAGACATGTACATACCAGCGATGTGCATGAACACCATTCAAATGACATATTTATTATTTTGCAAAAGTGTATACTGTGTTATCACTATACATAAACTAAACGAAAGCTGCCATTGCATGATTCACCACAGCAACTGGTTTCTTACAAAATGCATGTAATTGCTTGATAACTCTGTAAGCTCTTACCATTCACAAAATCATTGAATCAGTATGAGTGTTATGAATATACGCAGAGCTTTTTGAGTAAATATACACTTTCCTATATACGTATGTTTGAATTAATTAAAGACAATATTTATGGGGATATTTATTGCATATTCCTTTTTATTTTATTTGTTAGTGCTTAAACATATGTATTATAATAATGATAATGATAGAAAAAGCAAATTAACGCACTGATTTTGCACTATGCAATCAACTTATCATTGAGCTTTTATGAATCATTTGAATGCTTTGCATGCAAATCAAAACACAGTTATAATTTTTGATTTGGTATTGCTAACGGCATTTAAAATGTGATTGAGGGAATGACAAGCAATTGTGAGAGCGCAAACACTGTAAGCAATATTATTAGACATGTTGATGATTGAAAACAAAACAAAACAAAACAAAACAAAACAAAACAAAACAAAACAAAACAAAACAAAACAAAACAAAACAAAACAAAACAAAACAAAACAAAACAAAACAAAACAAAACAAAACAAAACAAAACAAAACAAAACAAAACAAAACAAAACAAAACAAAACAAGTGAGTTCATACATATAAAAAAAAAAGTGAATCAACTCATGTACATCTCTGGTACATACGTAGTTTGCAGTGGGAAATTCGACAAGTCACATGTAAAAAAAATATCTTCTAATAGGGCCTTAAGAGTAGGTGCTAATGAATATGCTTCATATATTATACGTTGTTCAGACATGCACCTTTATTGATATTTTCGCAATAAACGCCATTTTTTTTTATCTTCGACCAGCACTCAGGAGATGACCCCTACGTGTGCTGGACCTAGAGGAAACGTATAGTAGGAGAAATGACAGAAGGTGAAGGTTGACTATCTTATAACACTGCATTTTGCACGTTCATTGTTTCTATAGCAGTGTTGTAGCGTCTCTGATGTCAAGGCGACGTATTAAATTTTGAAGCTTCCTTTTTAGTAGCCATTTTTTTAGTAATTATTTTACTTCCCGACAACAACTGACACAAAGCCACACAAATGCACATCAGAAAAAAAGCAAGATGTTTTTATGAGTCTAAAACTGGGTTTGAACCCAGGAAAATTTTTAGTTTCGTAGTCAACATGCACACACACGTGTACTTCGACCATCGTTACGCCACCCTTCTTGCCAATGCATTGCACAACAGGTGGATTATGATGATCATAATCACCCCGTAATGGTAGAAAAGTAGCCACGTTTATAGTTTTAACTATTTTTACAATTACGCATTCTTCAGTTGTTAAACTATCCGCATTCGTAGGGTGCCTCCGTAGTCTAGTGCATAAGCATGGACATGAAATTCGTCTCAGTTTAAAAAATTCAACAAAAACTAAAAAAAGGCACCATTATATATAATGAACAAAGTGTAGACGATTCCTTGACAATGTCATCAAAGCCAAACGACAAAAGTGATGACTCACAGAGCCTTCGTCCCCGGCTTCCCACAGGGAATATCATTTCCAAAAGATTAAGAAACATTTAAATTAAGACATTGATTTTGCGCCACCCGTTATCTATATATGTACGTATGTATATTGGTTTCATGGTGCACATATTTATTATGCAAGAAGGGCAATAATGAAGTTTCCAATATTTATATTCAGCAAAAGGAAAAAAGATGAGACCACTTGAATGTTAAACAAACAACCAACCATATGTATGTATGGATGTATGTATGTGTGTATGTATGTATGTGGTAGAGTGAGTGATTGAGTGTACTAATGACTGTGAATGCATGTCATGCATGAATATATGCGTTGGAAGAAAAGCTTTGTTTAAGTTTTAAGTTCTAAAGAGTGAAACTATTTGAAAGAATGTGTATATTTTTGTATAAATGTGTAGCTGTGTGTGTGTGTGTTCTTTTTACACTCATTCAAACACACATTAATAATGTCTGTTATTTACTGAAAACAACATCAGTTGTTGTTCTAGTGGTATCTTTTATGCTTTGTCAATGACTGCAGAAAATTGTTACACTTGCAGGCAAAAGGGACCAAACGAAAATCTGTTAATTTTTGAAATTTTTAAAATTATGGTATATGTATAATTGAACTTACGTTGTATTCGTAATAGTATTGTTATCTGATCGGAATCAGCAAATGTCGATGTAATACGCATAGCACGACATGTATATTCACCAGCATCTGCCTGCGTTACGTTCTTGATGTAGAGACCATTCGAGATGGGTCGATATTTTGTATTGTTCGATACTGTAAACAATAAAAGAAAAATTATTAATAAAATTCATATCAAAGTATTTAGAAGTATGTTCTTGTTTATAAATTATTGAAAAGAAAATACAAAAAATACAATATAGTTTACATTTTGCTTACAAAATTTAATCTTGTTTTTAATACAGCATAATAACTATGCCACAGATTTATTATGTTGCCAGTTATAAAATTCTCTTCAATAGAGTACGAAAAAAGTCATCTGTTGACCAAGAAACATATTTTAAAAAGTTTTTGCTTTAATATCAGTTCACTGGACTATGCACACAATTTAATATTTGAAACTTGAAAAATATTTAAATAAGAAATAAGTGATTTTTTCAATATGCGTTTTTTTTTATGTGAAAGTTCAATTCTGACGTTGGCGATGGCTGAAGTAGTCTTGGGTTTAAACCCAGTTTAAGACTAAGTCAAAAATATTTCACATTTTTCTGATATTAATTAGCGTGTCTGTGTGTCAGTTGTTGTCGGAAAGTTTCAGTGGCGAAGGCATAGTCACTGGTCACTGAACAGTACAGGCTTCAGCTGATAACAATCCACAATCACATCAGAGCGGCCTGCTTCATCGATATTGTGTAGCACCGGCGAAGTAAAATAATTACTAAAAACGGCTACTAAAAATTAACCTTAAAAAAATTTCATACGTCTCCTTGAAGCTTCACCTCCTCTCATTTCTCTTACTATACGCCACAAGACCGAGCAGAAATAGTGACAATATTTATTGGAAATAATCGTTCCATTATTGGCACGCAACGAAAATTGCGTGAGAAATATCCTAATCGTCCAGTGACTCACAAAACCACGATTTATCGTTTACATGCCACTCTTCGACAGTACGGTATGACAGCAGACAGGCCTCGAACGTCTCGTAACGCTGAAAATGTATCTCTGGTGCAGAAAAATCAATTCAGAGACGTGGCTCCCGGTTACACATTGCTGCACGGAGTTCATATGAATAAGCCCCAAACGATTGAACATATTAAAGACAATATTCTCACAAAATTGAAGATATTCAGCCTGAGATGTTGCAGGATGTCATGAAAAATGCCTTGAAAAGAGCTTAAAGTAGCATAGCGAATCGCGGTCACCATTTACCCAAAGTTAAAGGCAATCAAAATGGTAGTGGGACTTTTACCTCAGCCGGTATCTTAAAGTGCACTCACATCTGAAATTTGTTCATGCAAATTTAAGAGCAGTTGCTGATGAGCATGGAGAATGATTTCATAAAGACAGCGCTCAGTTTGAGAAAAAAATTTCCGTTGGCACAATACTGCTGGTCTATAGTACGAACAGCTCCAACTACAAGAGGAAAGCAAGCACCAAATGAAGGTGAAGATGAAGACTTTGGATCCGAAAAATTTTGAAAAATAAAGAAAAAATTTGTGAAAAAGTACAACAAGTATTGTTCAATAAATTTACAATTTTTTAAATTATCTTACAGGATAACATAGTGGGGGAAGGAGTAATCGCCGCAAAAGATGGCTTATGGGGCGAAGTGAATATCATATTCGGATTAAGAAGGTCATTTTACATAAGAATCAGTTGAAGCGGTCTCAGGGCTGATTTTTATGCAGAATAGTGTTACTCAACGTAATTATACAGCAACGATGAGTAGTCTTATTATAAAAACTAGAGACGGCATACTTGAAATAAATGGAAAAGTATTTCGTAATAACACTGATGTACTGTATTTGTACAATGTCTAACTTAAATATGTTTGAAAATGTTCTACATGTTATCGGTGTATGTCCCATATACAATGCATACAGAATAAATTGTTTCAGTAAAAGACAACTCGATGCAAATGAAGTCGTCAATATTCAAATGGTTCGGATTCCAACAGCTTAAACAACTATCTTGAGATTTGTCTTAAGCATAGAAAACTTATATTGGATGGTTTTTGTTTTCATAAATATTTCTCTTTATAAATAAACTTATAAATAAATAAGTATGTATATATTTCACAAATTACATATACTTAAGTACATATGTGTGTTTCTGGTAAAGTGCTAATCTGGCACACAGCATTATGTAGATGTAAATTATTTTATATATGGTTACTAACTTGATATGTAAAACTTTTATATCTATTCATAAATAATAATAGACGACTGATAGACCAAAACCGGCAGTGATGGCTGGGATTTGTAAATAATTGTTTATTTATTTGGTTTAATATTTAAATGGACTATTACTCTAAAAATAAAATATTCGAAATTCGAAATATGGCACTGCATACATATGTATGTATGTATGTAACTACTTACATATCGCACCCTAAATACAAAAGTGACACAACTCAAAATTTTCCAAAATGTACTTTTTTCCGTAAAATAATTCACAGTACACATCTCTAACTACTTCAAAAATTTCTTTCTCATCACTGTTTTCTTTAACTGGAAAAATACCGTTATGTCTGTTTTTATGTTAATTGCATTGCTTACGCACGATCGACTAAAAGACCTATTTTTAGTTGCGTCAATGTTCTCAAGAAGTGCTGATTACTTTTGTTACACATAATATAATAATATTAAAAAAATTTTAGCAAAACCTTCTTTGAAATAGACTTCTTTCATAATGGAACCAATTTTATTTTAAATATTACAATCATTTTTGCATAAACAGTTTTTTGCCTCTCCTGAAAATTTGAGAATTTTGAGTTGTGCCGCTTTTGTATTTAGGGTGCGATATATTCAAAAACGGCTGCAGGCTGGTATCGAAGGCGAAGTGATACCAGGTAAACTCAGTAGTACAACAACAGCCGAAAATCATTGTGTACTGTCAAAATAATTCATACAATTTGACATTAAACAGAGATAAACATTTGACCAGCTGGCCTATTGAGTTCAAATGTCATGAATTCGCATTGCTTGGAGCAATATAATTCATTTTATAAAATACTTGAAATTTCAAACCATAAAATCTTACTCCAGCAGAAAAAAATCAAAAGCAAAACATGTTCCCACAGTTAATAATGGAAATATAAATCATATAATGCCAAGGACTATTGTAAGTTAAATATTGTAAATTTAGTGCTCCATTGAAAAGAAGAAATAAATAACGAAGAATAATTTCTCGTATTCTATTTATAGAAAATTATAAGTATATAAAGTTAATAATTTACATCTACTGATAAGCACACACGGTGGACAAAACACGAAGAACGCTGATCATGAAAGTGTAGCAACTTTCGAAAACAGCATGTTGTTCCGTTCTGCTACTGTTTATCAGTGTAATTTATAATTTTGTCTTTGATTTAGTTTGTTTCTTAATAACTATCACATGTAATTTTGACAGTTTCAGCCTATTTAAACTGAAGGCATGATTATATACATTAACTGAAGTTTTCGCATCAACCATCAAAAATTATTGAAAAATAGTTTTTATATAAAAAATTCGTTGTTTAAATAAAATATAATAAATTCGATAAATATTTAATTTCCGTTCTGAATATAAACAAAATTTTGTTATTTCCATTTCGTTTAAATTCTCGATGCGTAATTTTTTTAATAACTCGAAAAGTTTCATAATAATACCCGAAAACCAGTCCTGCAACGAAACGAATTTCTTCGTTGTTAAAAAAATAACATTCGACTTTGTACATAATTTGCATTAATTCTTTTATTGATTTATATAAAATTGTTGTTCGGGGAAAGTGAATTCACTCATATCTACTGTAATGAATTTTAATATCGTCACAAGTATACTGTACAAGTTTCAAGCCAAGTTTATATAACTGGCGTCATTGTGCAGCAGTAGACATTGATTCCAAAAACAGTTTATGTATATTCGACTGCATGTAGTAATTCAAAGACGCAAGAATTTGAACATTTATCGCTTTTTATGGTTCACTGTCTCATGCCATCCATAAACATAACTAATGTAGAGTTAACACCGCAAAACTGACAAGTGGCTACTAGATCAAAACTAAAGGTGCTTCTAATTATTTTCTGTAATAAAAAGACTACTGGTTCGAATTAAGTGCAGTTGCAATTGCAGAAGATTTTATTTCATGAAAATTAATTGCCGTATTGTTACATTTTTGTTTATTTATAAAACTTTTAATAGACAAATTTGCATACAAAATTAAATCAATATACCTTCAGTAAACCCAAAAAAAAATTTATGAATATGGCAGTTAAACTGTTTATTTTGATTTTTCGAATGTATTTATTTTTCTTTATTTTTCATTTCAGGTTATAACAGAGCGTAGCGTATGCCAAAATCAAATGCAGCTGTAATCACTTAACAACCTTTTAACAATCAAAAGGAAAAACCATTCTGTTTTCTTAACAGCAAGTGAAACAGCAAAAAATAACAAAAACGAACAACAATGGACTAGATAAAACAAAACAAAAAAAAAACAATGGCTAAGAGCTGTAACACTTACTTGTTATGGACTCTCCATTGAAAAGCCATGAAATAGCAGGTGCTGGATCACCTTTCACCAAACAATAAACAGTGGCATCACGACCTTCTCTTGCTGACTGCACCAGTTCCGTTTTGTCAAAAGATATTTTTTCTAAAGCAAAACAAAAACAAAAACAGAAAAAATATTTAATACGGAAGGAAAGTTACACAATATGACACAACAGCAACAGCAACAACAATAACAACAACAGCAGCAGCAACACAAAAACTAACAATAAATAAACAAGTATAAAAGCAAAAAAAATAAGAAGAAGAAAAAAAAACGGAAACATTGTGTGTGTGTGTGTGTAATTGTGAGCGCGCAAGATGAGCCAAAACAAAATATTGCAAGATGGCAATATGGCAACTCTTTAAGCAGAATAATGGATGACTATTTCGGATGGATGGTTGCTTGGCTGACTTTTTGGTTGTTTGGTTGGTTGGTTAAATAAATAAAAGGATTCTGTTTTTTATGTTTGGGACTCTGTTTGTGTCTCTGTTGCCTAAAAACAACAATTGGAGCAACTGAAAAAACGAAGCGTAAATTGACAGCAGGATTAGGATTTTAATAAACCAAAACAACAACAACAACAACAAGCACATCTTGTTTGGTAACATAACACGTTTTTATATGGCTAGTAGATGGTGGTGTAGTAGTTTTGCCATGAAAAATTAACTGTTCAAAAAAAAAAAAGAGAATGAATGAAAAAGAATATAAATCAAACAGAATCATAAACTTAAAGAAATCTTGCATGTGAACAATTTCATCTACATCTACATCTACAAATGTTCGCAAAAATTATCTACAGTTACAATTATATTATGTATTGTGCAAATACCACATACGATATACTAATAACTCAAAGGATATTGTCTCTTTTGTATCTCTGGAATTAAGTTCGCATGTCCAATTGCCCTTGTCCTCTAGTGCAATGTGTTCGAAGAATAATGCCAACGATCCTGCAAAGAAAACACAAAACATGATTAAAATTTTCTTATAAAAATTAATTACACATCCTGATGACGATCTAAAAAAGTTCGAAATATATACATAGATTGAAAAAACATTTGCAATATATTTTTTATTTAATTGAATCATAAGCAGTAATAAAAAACTGGTACAGCAAAAGCATAACACTGGTCATTGGCTTGATTTTTCTTAGTCAATTTGAATACATATGGTACTCCGATTCAAGGTCTGTAAATTACTTTTTTTTTTATTGCCTCTGATTTTCGAGATTCATCGTTATATATAAAAAACCGGAGATGGCACCACGTTATTTGCAATAACTCGAGTACTACTTCCTCGATAGAACTAAGAAAAACACGGAAGAATCGTGAATAAATACCCTTGAAATTATGTTATTATACTAAATTTTTTGGAAATCCTTGAAGTTTAGGAGATATTCAGAATGTTTTGAGAAAAAAGAAAATTTAAAAAAAATTTCTTTGAAAAAGTTTATTAAAAATGTAAAGTAAACAAAATCTGAAATGTTGTTATTAATTCTGGTACTCGCATATGTTACAAATAAAATCAGCCATATTTCATTAAAATCCATTGATAAGTTCTAAATTTTATTTACAATTAACTGGTAGCACTTATTTTACAGAAAAATTTTGTGGTTTCCTTTTTTGTTATTTTAAATTGATTAACACAAAACAGAAGTAGTTGAGTTTAATTAAAAAATATAATAAATAAAAGAGTCTGATATTTTTCAAAAATTTTCCAATTCTCAAACATATTTTGGGAGTTGTTCGTTGTACATATAAATACATGAGATTGTTTAGCTTTTTCAAAAATTTTATTGAAGGTCTACTGTTGAATTGGTATAAGCACCAACTAAATATACATATAGACTAACCGTACAACAAGTACATATATAAATGTTTACATATAAATAATTTTTTAAAACTTTTATTTAACTTGTGATGTTGTATGTTCGATCGGGTGGAATTTTATAACTCAATTTTGAAGCAAATATCTTCAACCTATTGAATTGAAATTTGGTATACATGTCTAGTTTGGATGACAGTACATGGTTATCTGTATGACATCATCTTTTATCCATTATGGCGGAATACCGAAGATGACGGATTAGTTATTTTAATGCACTCTTATAATATGGATATCAACTGATCGCTGAAAATAACTCGAAAATTAAAGTGACATCACTCTACGCCGTAGAGTCTACGGACTACGAAAGATGACAAATCTTTTTGTGCTCTCTACAATATGGTATCAAATAGGGTTGCCTGTATAACGAATTTCTCAATAGCTCTGAAGTATTTGTCGCTGAAGATAAATTTAAAAGTCACATGGCAATATGAACCACTTGGTTCGCTCTCTGAACTACCACCATGGTGTTCACACTACTGTTATTTGTTAATTTTAGCATTTCTTTTTCTCAATTTCCTTTGTTTTCCATTATTTATACATATGAAAGTTTTTCCACAACAGCTATCAGCTTTTACATTCAGCAACCTGACGACCTAACCTATACATATGAATATGCCTATTATTTATTATTTCAGCCTATGCTTTTATTTATTTTATTTTACACACTTATTTTTTGTTTATTTTATTTCCGTTTTATTTTCTTGTTAGTTCAGATAAACTAGCGATAATTTGTTATCAAAATTATCATACCTGGTCCAGCATGAAACAACATGATTCGTTGTCAATATTTTGTATGGCAAACCTAGTAATTTCAATAATTGTTGGTGTACGAACTACGAATATTGCTGTCTGTGTGAAGATGGTATAAGACAAACAAAAGTAACGAATTTTTTAGAAATGTTACTTAAATGGATAATTTTATTCATATAAATTTGTTTGAATTTAAGCAACACTTAATTGAATTAAACAAGCAAAATTTGACATTACAGCTTATGTATAGCAAATTCTTTCCGTAACGTAGAAGTTCGTTAGTCACAAAATACTACGTTCTAGAAAAGTTCGACTGTATAACTGGAATTGGGAATCACCTGTTTATTTTTTCTTGTTAATCTTCCAAAAAAAGAAGTGTAAACAAGTTAAATAAAGTTAAACTTCTTACCTCCTCTTTTCTCCACATGCACTCGACCTTTTGTATTGTTCCTAACTACACCGCTAGGATCCTTCCATTTAGTCTCAATATCTGTTTGTATTAAAGGCTGTGGTACCCCTACTACCTCAGCAGGTGCAAGTGGCAATGATGATGATGATGATGCTGTTGCTATTGTTGTTGCCACTATTTGTTTCATGTTGCAAAAGATGATAAAGGAAGCATTCACAAAATGCGGAATAGATGGCTGTGATGGTGTTAAATATAACAGACTGTTCTCACTAGGCGAGGCAATATTGTTGGCGCTACTACTTCCGGCATTACGTCGTTGTCGGTTGCTGTCATCGTAGAAATGTTGTGAACTGCTGTTGTTGTTGCTGCAGCTGCAACTGCTGCTGATAGGGCTTAAGGTGGTGGAAGTGTAGCTGCTGCTTTTGTTTTGTGCCCAAACTGCAAAGTTGAAAAAAGGAAGGGAAAAAATTCTAAAGTTTTTGCTCTAAGAAATGATATTTTCAATAAAAAGTTTAATAAAAATTTAATTTCCGTCTGTTTGTCATATAAATAACTGCACAGCAAATCAATTATACATACATATTTTAGTTTTCATGTGTAAAATGAACATTAAGAAATTTAGCAAAATTTATGCAAAATGAAAAAATTTTACGTTTTTAAATAAAAATTTAATTTAAAAAATTGACACAGAAATAATAATAATCTTCCTGCTGGCAATAGCACTCTAGTAGTAATTTTCCATAAGGATGAAAGCTGTTAGCAAAATGACAGCACTTGATTTTCAGTAGGTTTTTGTTACACACACCTCTCTCTTATGATACGGTGAAAGTCTTGATGAGCCAAACTTTTGTTTAGACAATTCGTGAAGACAGCTGCCGTGCATGTCATGACAACATCAGCATAACAATACCTCCAACTAAGATGTCTTGCCAACAAAGCTCATTGCGATGGAATGGAGAAATCACACAAGAAAATTTTTATGTCAATCTTAAAATAATACGATTAAACTGAACACGCCCATCAGCACATTCTCTACACATTGAAAAAGAAGAAACAATTCTTTTTCGTAATTTAGTAGTCGTTTTGCTGTGTTCGTATGCAAACAAATCAATAACTCGTGTAGACACAACTGTCAGGCGGAATAGCGTATCGGGCTTCACCATGATCTAAATATATAAGGTCTGCTTGACAGTTCAAATTATTTTTACTGTGACGTCACCGTCGAGATTTGGTTTTAATATGTATGGGGTTTGTTTTTTTTTTTAAATATTTTGCAATTTTAAAGGTAAAATAAATAAAACAAATTAAATTGTTATGTTATAGTCTTTTTTAATTTTCTTTTTTAATTTTTTTCTTGTATTAATATTTTGTTTAAATTTCTTATTCTAAAATATAAACGACTTTTAAAAAATAACGATTTTACTTTTTCAGGCACATCTATGTTATCACATTTAATGTTATGGTATTTTAAATAATTATTTCGAAGACTTAAAGTATTATTATTAATTTCCTTAAATATATTTTCTAATTTTAATATGTTTCCCATAAATTCTTGGCAGGGTTTATAGAGCCCTCTGTTTGAACTGCAACTGACTTATTTGGATTTTCATTTTCAATATTTTCAATACTATCTTCTTGTAATTTCTGCAGACTATAAATAATTGTAAATATTATTTGATTAAAAAAAGTGGATTTTAAAAAAATTGTATTTGCTTTAAATCAAATTCACCAATTGCTTCCTTTACAATTTGTTTGTTTGCTCTTTTTACGTATCGTTTCGATCTTTCGACTGGTAAAATGCTGTTTACATGGATATTTAAAGATGGGACAGCCTTCGCATCTAACAATCTTTTTCTTATTGGCGTGTTCAATAATATATCCTTTAAACGCCAATCATTATTCGTAAAATGTTTAGAACAAATTGTTCCAGATTTCCAGTTAACATTTTTTTTACCGCATGCATTGATCCACACTTTCTTTATTTCTGGATCTTTTGGAAACGTAAAATATTTTAGATTTTTATCATCCTGCTTCGAGCTTTTACAATCTTTTACCACACAGTATTTCATTGTCCAAATAAATTTTATCACTTTCTACACAAATTGTTATTAAAAACTCTTTTTTTTTGCTCTAACTCAGTTCACATTTATTTTTAATTAATTGTCAATAAAATAATCCTTTAATTTTCTTAATAAATATGTAATAATAATAATTTTAAACACTAGCTTTTAAATTTCCATTTAACCACAACAAAACATTTCCCGACGATGACGTCAAATTAAAAAAAAATGGCAGCTGTCATTCAATATCAAGCAGACCTTATATAGTTAGATCATGGGGCTTCACTTAAAAAATTCATCATAATAATGTCAAAATTATTTTTGATTAGAAAAAATGAAAAATGAAGAACTAATCTCCAACAGCAGTTGAGTAGAACACGTACATACATATTTTATACGCCACAACACACGTCATCAGTACTCTTTGCGTCAGCAGCGAAGTAGTTGTACAGTCATTAATATCATCTATTTAACCCAACAGAGTTGAAGAAAATGTATACGAGAAATGTGTAATATTATTCACATACTGCTCGTATATTGACAAAAGCTCAAAGCTTTGTTCTTTAATAAATTTGAATAAGGAGAGACGGTTAGAAGTTGTAAAACCCAATTTCGTTCTCACCTGTTCTGAAATCAGAGCGTTCAGCTTTTGGGAATATGTAGATTCTGGCTTTAATCTTTGAGTATGCGGATAATAATAAGCATTTCTCGTACGCATTTCTTAAACTTTGTCCGGTTAAATAGATAATATTAATGACTTTACAACTACCTCCCTGTTGAGAAAAAGAGTACTGATGACGTGTGTAGTGGCATAGAAAATATATACGAGTATATATGTATATACGTGTTTAATTCAACTGTTGCTGCAAGTTAATTGATATTTTTTCTTCATTCTAATCAAAAGAAATTTTCACATTATTGAGATGAATTAACTATGAACTTAAACACAACTAAATATTCATTCATTCAATTGTAATAATTTTTGACGTAAATTTAATATGCAGCATTTCCCTGGCATCAAATATTATTTTAAAATTAATTTCAAACAATTTTACATTTCACCAACATTTGTTTTTTTTTTTTTGCTGTCTAAAATTTCGTGTAAGATATTTAACCCGTTTCTTACAATTATACGGGCACTTAATTAAAATGGCGGCAAGAAACCAAACCAGGAACAAACATAGAAATGCAAATAAATTATTTTCAACTTTCAGTTAAACTGCCTTTCTAAATTTTGCGAGCAGAAACAAGAATGCAAATCATTATCTACCGTCTTTCATGATTTAAATAATAGAAATTCTAAAGATGGAAAAAACCTCAAAAGAAAAGAACTTGATGTTCTGCTGATTACAAACGAATAAATTTTGTTGCATAAATAAATAAGTAAATGAAATACAGACTGGATGTATAAAAGCATTTAAAGGTAAATGTAGTATCTAGAGGCGTTTTAAATATTTATAAATCATGAAACAGTGGGACCGCGAGTACAATAAAATGTGTAATCATCCCTTTCGCGAATAAGAAACACTACTCCCTCTACCCTCTCTCCCAAAACATTATTTCCTAGTTCCGCCACAATACACCGCATGTGTAGGGGTCATCCCCTGAGTGCCCGTCCAAAAAAAAAAGAAAGTAATGCATACGGTATGTAGTAAAGGGTGGTTAAATTTCAAGGGCCGATGTTGATTTTGAATAAAACACAAACTATTTAGGAAATTATTGTAATTTTATTTTATTATGATATATTGGTATTACTCAATTATGTATGGAACAAAATATCGGCCAAATGGGCGCCGCGACCACGGCGGCACACCTCCATCCGATGGTCCAAATTTTCGATGACCCTGAGGCATAATGGAGGTTCTATGCCGTTAATGTGCCGAATTATCTCATCTTTTAGCTCTTGAATTGTTGCTGGCTTATCGACGTACACCTTTTCTTTCAAATAACCCCAAAGAAAAAAGTCCAACGGTGTCAAATCACATGATCTTGGCGGCCAATTGACATCGCCATTACGTGAGATAACACGGCCATTGAATTTGTTGCGCAAAAGAGCCATTGTTTCGTTAGCTGTGTGGCAAGTGGCACCGTCCTGCTGAAACCACATATCGTCCACATCCATATCTTCCAATTCGGGCCATAAAAAGTTCGTTATCATCTCACGACAGCGAACACCATTCACAGTAACTGCCTGACCGGCCTCATTTTGGAAAAAATACGGCCCGATGATGCCGCCAGCCCATAAACCGCGCCAAACAGTCACTCTTTGTGGGTGCATTGGTTTTTCGACAATCACTCTTGGATTCTCATTCGCCCAAATGCGGCAATTCTGTTTATTGACGAATCCACTGAGGTGAAAATGTGCCTCATCACTCAAGATGATTTTCTTCGAAAATTGATCATCCACTGTTGCCGTGGTCGCGGAGCCCATTTGGACGATATTTTGTTCCATACATAATTGAGTAATACCAATATATCATAATAAAATAAAATTACAATAATTTCCTAAATAGTTTGTGTTTTATTCAAAATCAACATCGGCCCTTGAAATTTAACCACCCTTTATAAGTTGAGAAATTTATTGTTTGGTAGATGTAAGACATTCTGCAGTTGTTGCTGTATACCTATGATCTCAACACGATATCGTTATGCTTGCTTATTTGCCACCAATACCATATCGATGTGTATACGTTTGTGGTTGATTTTGCAACGACATTATTTTTAATATTTCGTTGTCGAATTGACAACAACGTGTACAATTTGTTCACAAATGTTGTTGATACACTTTCCAGAACGATTGTGGTTAGTTTAATCATCTATGATGTCATTTTTTCTCTCTGTGTACACAATATGGCACTACAACTACAATTACAAAAAAATTGATTTTGCTCTATTTCTTTGCCAATTTATTCATTACTTCAGTAGCAAGTAACAAATTTATCGGTATAGCAAATTTTTCCACTACCAATCAGCATGAATTTAGTGCAGAAATTCTTCACTCAATCAATGCGTAGAAAATTTGGGCCTGCAATAAAAAAGCTGCATTTAAAAGTACTTGCAAATAAGCAGCATAATTATTGCCAAAAATTTTACTTGCATTCAAGAAAAATGTTCATATAAATATACTCGTACTACAGGGTGTCGCAGAATGAGCATGAGAATGAATCTTATAACTTTATAACTTTTTAATTATTCTTTTTTCTTTGTTTTTTTTTTTAGCATTTTGTGAAGAAGAGTTGGGGAAGTAATTATGAAACATTCGAAATGAAATCATGGCCATTACACACGAAATTTTGCGAAAAGTTATGGAAAATATGCTAAAAAGGGCACGTATGTGCGAAGCAGAAAATGGACATCACTTACAGGATATAATTTTTCAAAGCTAATTGCCAAAGAATTCCCCAATAATATACTGTATTTAAAAAAGAAATAATAATAATAATCGTATATTAACTGAATTTATTTTGGGAATATCTCTTTATATATGATTCTAATTTCAAAATTGTGCTTTTTCCCGGAAAAATATGTCAAATGTATTATTATATACTTTATGATATTCTTTATGAGATATTATGATATGAGAATATCATTAAGTATGTAATAATACATTTGACATATTTTTTTCGGGAAAAAGCACAATTTTAAAATTAGAATCAATTATAATAATCGCATAAATAAAAAAGTTATAGACCATTTAAACCATATAGCTCCTTTTGTGCCACCCTGTAGAAGTAATAATTTATTTCGCCATCGACGCTGCCGTTCGTGGTGTGCTGTAACGTATACTTAACAACTTCACTTTTGTGCCATTACGTGTTTTTATTACGCATACGCATGATAATGGAGAAATGTAATATTTTATTAAACTACACTTAATCCTGTTTTTACATGATTTTTAATTTAACACGTTTTAAAAGAGAATATTTCATTCTGTTTTATACGACTTCATTTGATTTAACGCAGTCTAAAAATTATGTATTTCTATTAAGGAAACGTTTGTTTAATCAGATTTAGAGGGATTTATATTAAATACAGAGTGCACAGCGCTGCAAATCGTGTGCTACGAAATACTCAACACAATCAACACAGCGTATTCCCATTGCTTATTTCAAATAAGTTCATGTGAAAGTGAAAGTGTAAGATTGCAATCAAATTTAAATGTTAAAAATTCGAATAATTAACAATATAGTCGCATATAAATATTTTTGAATTTAATAAACGCCAATCAATACATTTCTGTCTTTGCATGCAAATTAATTATTACTTTTTCTAAATGAACACAGCAAAGAAAAAAATAAAAAAAATGGGTTCATTATGGAGTTCTTGTTTCAACTTTGATATTTCTTAAACTTTTTATTGATTTAAACGAAAGTTGTTCTAAGAAAATTTTTTGGGGTAAGGTTCCCTGAAGATCTGCATTAGCAACAGTGAAATGTGCATAGGAACTGGCTAACCCGTCCTAAATTAATTTCGAAGTATTTTCTTTTAGTACTGAATATGTAAAATATTTTGGAAAAAGTAGTGCGTAAATAGTAAAATTGCCAAAGAAGACTAAAGCATTATTATTTCTCTTTTTTTTATATATGGTCTTTCTTTAAGCGCTTGCTATCTTTAAATTTAAATAACACAAAGTGTGTGTGACATATCACCGAAATTTTTTCATCGCTTAAAAGATGTGTGGAATATAACTTCGTTCAAGTGTCCGTCATGGGTTCTCTGGGTAGAGCACATCCGAATTGTCCAATTTCCCATGAATGTGGTTCATAGCTCAGACTGAATTGTACCAATGTCATAGACTAGTTTATGGCTTATTCGCACACACCTGCTACTTAAGAAAATCCTACAATAAAAAGTCCAACGGGGTCAAATTGCACATTCTCGGTGGCCAATTCATATCAGTTCTACGTGAGATGACAATCTACTCGTTGTTTATGGTCGTTTACCTTCAGTTCCTGAATCAGTTCAATTGTGGTCTGCAAAAGGACGAGTTCTTATGAGCAACGGGAAATCGACTGCCTCAGATTATCCTGCACACTTTCATGGACAACGGCAATATTTACGCCAGATCTTGCATTTCGTCGACATACGGATGTTGGTTGATCGTTTACTGAACCAGTGGACTCAATATTTATCCACCACATTGTGAATAGTCCTCTCACTAGAACGATTGTGGCGACCGTAAAATGGGCGAAGCACGCGGTACGTTGCACGAACAGAACACGCATTTTTAAAAAACAATTTTATTATTTGAACGTGTTGTTAAATGCTGTATCGGTCCATGATGATTTGACAAAACATACTGAATAAATGAAAACTAATTTGACAAATCTAACTTCAACAAGAAGGTCGTCACCAGCTGTTAAAGTTCGGAAGTCACTGTTGGAAGAGCTTTTATGTGTCTGAAGTTTAACGATTTTTGAGATTCCGTTTTCTAAGTGAACTGTTTTTTCTTCTCCTTTTTCTTTTTTTGGCAATTTCTTTACACGAGTTTTCTATCGCGTAATTACAGAATTAAGTGCACATTGATTTAATGCAATAAATCTGCGAAAGAGTGCTTTAAATATAATTCGATCGATTGAAGGTTGGTAATTTATAAATTGTATTCAATTATTCTAAAGGCAGTTATTTTCCTTGTAAGTCTTTACTAATAGAAAAATTTAATATTCTATAGGGTGTCTGGTGGCAAATTTATATTTTTAAATACGATTATTTCAAAAAGTAATAAACGGTGCGGAGGGAGGGTGGCGCCGTTGGAATTATCGATTGTGCGGATTTATCAGTCACGATGTCGTAGTGCGCGTTCGCTGTGGAGACATTTTTTAAAAAGGATCTGAAGTTTCTGGATGACATACTCTTTAAAAAATAAAATCCGCATTTCCATTCTATCGTTCGATGCTCTTAATAAAACTTTGTGTCAATTATTACGTTTTTTATTTAAGTTTGAAAATATAAATCTGCTACCAGACACCCTGTAATTTGCTAAAAAGGCATTTATTATAATTTAATGTGTTGTTCACGTAAACAATTCTTAAGTGCTTCAGTTAAGCTATTGCTCTAAAAAGAAAATAAAAATAAATGAACTAAATTTCAGTATATTTTAATAAATAGAAATAATAGATTTCAAATCACGCGCAATTTACTCGTGTTACATTAATAAAAAAATATTTCGTTTTGCAGAAAATTCCCAATGAAGAGAGAATTTCTTGGCAGAAATAGTTTTTTTTTGAAGAAAGTAATTTTCTGGAAAAGATACTGTACTTCATAATGAATATTAATAATAAACAAAATGAAATCCTTTATTAAAAGACAACTTAAAAAAATATATCAATAACTTACTAAGAGCACATTTAAACAGCTTTTATAGCACAATTAAAGCACCATATTTAGAGGGAAAAAAAAAACGAAATAAACAAGTTAAACAAACTTTGTAACCTGCTGTTTTAGAAATTACTTATTTTAAGATTTTCTTTCCTTCATTTCCGTGCATAATAACAAGATGTGGAACAGAACAATGCAAGAATGAAGTAAGAAAATCCTGTCATAAATCTCCGTAAATATTTGTAACATAAATTATACTGCGCATTGCAGATGCAGTGCAATGCATTTGCTACTGTCTTGGGGATGTTGTGAAAATTCTTAACAATTTTCCTATTTCGTGCTTTGTTTCTACTATTTTCAGTTGTTCGCTTTTTATCGTTTATTTGTTTGTGTGAATGTAGTTGAACTTTGTAATTTTTTGTCTTCTAATATTTGTTTCATTTTGTTTTCTATTCCAGCAAACAGATTCATCTGTATGGAACATTTTTGTAAAAATATTGTGGCTTTAGCAAATGCATTCAGTAATGCATTCATTTCATTTAATAGTCACTGTGTAGTCATTCATTTATTTCAAGTCCCTTCTTTTTGTTAACTGGTGGTGCCAAACAACAATGCAACGCAGCCATTCACAGTGATAAATTCATGTAACTCTGTGTTGTATGAAATCATTTATTTTTTTTTTTTTGGAAAGGCTACGTAGTTTTCTCTATTTCTATTTGGGTAATTCTCAAAGATTTTTTGGATGTTTTTATATAAACATGTGCGGTTGTTTACCTTTTCTAAAATTTGTTTGAAGGTCTACTGATGAGTGGGTATAGGCAGCAACGGAATGTACTCGTACATAAAGACCAGCATGCATAGTGCTAACAGCAACCTCCGTTTTCGGTATGGGAGCCACTGAAAACCCTCGGTGAAGTAAAATAGTAAATAAATTGGCTCTTCTTTGGCTTAAACATTCAA
This sequence comes from Dexiosoma caninum, assembly GCA_963924685.1. Lineage (NCBI taxonomy): Eukaryota > Metazoa > Arthropoda > Insecta > Diptera > Tachinidae > Dexiosoma > Dexiosoma caninum. Next base: position 87,366,436 of record OZ004727.1, read on the forward strand.
GCGTCAACGTAACACCACAGACGCGGCTATTCCATTTTACAATTATCAAAAAACGGGCAACCGAAGATTTGTGAAAGAATGATGGTATGAACACGACTGGGACGAATGGCGACTTTTTCGTAACGAATATTCGTCCAGGCAAATGAAATTCATTTGTTTGTATGAAAATCAGAAAACAATCAGAACATATAACTAAATTAGCCGCACGTAGCGTCTTTTGCGATACGTTTATTTCTTAGTATTACGTCGACGATCGTGATTATTTTTATTTTTTTTTTGGTTTTATAACTTTTTAATTAATCAAAGTAATTTTTTATTTAAAGCATTGTTTTCCTTCTTTATTTAGAGCATATAAATTAAGGAAATATTTGTTTTACATATAAACCGTTTTTCATCGGTTTTTCAGAATTTTCTATTTATTTTTTCTTTCGAGATGGTCAGACTAGAACCTACTACATGAAATTTATTTAATAATATTTTTTATATTCTGTGGAAGACAATGCCTTATCTAGCCATGTTTGCTGTCGCACAAAAATTAAGTCCTCTACCATACTGAACATGTTGCTGTTTATAATTTTAATAATTTACACAAGGCGCAAAGTTTGTTCATATTTTTCTCATAAGTATTTTTGTCTGAATGCGGAATGTATATAATTTGGAACATTAACAGCTGTTAATCTCGCAGTAAATGAGTATTATTCGACAAAATTACACAACGCATTCTTGTCGCCAAGTTTGAGGTGCTGTGCAAAATTCGCCATTCGTTCCAATTGTGTTTATACCATTACACTCTATTCCCTCCTATAACTTCACCACATGTCTCATCTCTATTACATATGCGATGTTTTTTGAGCACTGCTCAAAGGAAAAAAATATTGTAATTTTCTATTAAAAAAAAAATTTAAAACATTTAAGATTTTTAAAAAATTTTGTTTCCCATAAAGTCATCTTTAGGGCGAATAATTATATTATGTGGAAGGCTTTACACTCGCCATAAATGTGACTTTATGGCATCTTATTGCCGGCAGGGGGTGAAGTAAAAGGTAATGCTGCAATGCTAATAACCATTGGAGGCTGGTGCATCGTAAGATACCAGGGATTGGCCCGTGAATATGAGTTTCTCGGGATACCAGCACAATGTAAACTGCTGATACCCTAGCTGTGGTCCGCGCGATTGCCACACCCCGTTAGTTCAGATAGCCAAGGTGAAAAGAGTTCCGCTGCGGCCATATTTACTTTTTTATTAACGTTAATCAGACCAGGTGAGCACATGAAAAACGACAAGAGGTGAAGAGGGAACGATTTCCCGCCGCGGTATCAACACATATAATTTTGTTGAAATTTAAAACATGGATACTTATGCATCTAGAAAAAACAAAGGCTACATATTTTCTCAATACTCTGGCGCAGAGTATTCTTCGAATGAATTTGATATTAAAAATTCACTTTCAATATCCGTTTTATCTTTGACATGCACTGCATTGTGCTGGAACTAGAGAAAACTAGGGATAATGAGAAAGATGAGATGTTGTGAAGCTTCTTACAACTTTTCTTTTGCGGGGGTTTTTTTTTATAGCAGTCTGCAGGACCGCTGATGTCAAGAAGAGGTATTCATTTTTGAAGCTTAATTTTAGTAGACATTATTTTCCCTCGCTTCACAATACCGCTGATGTGCCTGTGGATTGATATCAGCTGGATCCGGTGCTGTTCACATAACTGACACAAAGGAACGCTAATGCACATCGGAACAAATGCGAAATATTTTTATGACTTAGTCCGTAACTGTGCTCGAAACCAGGCTTTTTTGGTTTTGTAGCCAACATGCAGACGACTTCAGCCATCGCCAGCTTCAGTACGGGAAACAAAAAGTACCAGAAAAATGAGAAATATAATTTAGCGAAAAGTATTTGGCAATTTTTTGCACAAAATTAATCATGCGCTTTTTACGCAGAGTTTAATCGGTATAACTGCATCTCGCGTCTTCCTTATGCATTAACAAATGTAAGTTGAAGCTTTTCCTCAAGAAGATTGCATTTTGGAAAACTCTTTCTGCAGAAAAAATCTTTGGAAGGCATATTTTTTGAAAGCGTCAGTTTTTTGAAAAGTTACTTTTTGCCTAATTTTGTAAAGTTACTAAAAAAAATATAAAAAATAAATATAAAAGTTTAACTTGTATTGAGATTTAATTTTCCATTGTCCTTTAGATGCAATCATTGAAAAAAGTGATATTCGAAAGAGTTATTTATACTCACGCTGATGCGTGGTCACGTGTGCAATGCCCATCTCAAATTAGCCTACTTCTATTGTATTCGTGTAAAGTAAAACGGAAATAAGTCGTGGAGTGGAAACAAATTGAGTTGTATAGAGAGCGAGATCAAGTTGCTTTTGACTTCCTGTAGATTTTCTTTCATTAAATTTGTGTGTGGCGTCTTACAGCATCAATGAATGCGATTGTAAATGTGTATGTGTGTGATTCTTGTCTGGTATTCTTGAGCTGCAGCAACTTTTGCATCATCTTCATTTTTACATTCGTATTGTTATTTATTGTAATGGGCTGTATGCCAAGCCCAAATAGAATTAAAAGTTTTTGTTCTTAATACTGCTGCCGCTGTTGGATGAGTGTCTCATCCATTTCAATTTTGGTTTTTGGAGCATTTAGATTTCTGTTTAAGACTATTAAGTTGTTTAATTTTATTGCCAAAATGTGTTTTTAAAGGCAATAATTTTCTTTTATTTGAAGATTTTTTATTTTATTTTTATATTTTTAGTAACGAATTTCATTCAACTGCCTTGTTACGTGCTAAATTTGTTATGCTCCATTTTAATAATACCCTTTTGAAGTTTATCTTCCATTGATGTTCATTTTCTTTTTGTTTTATCGTTTTAAATGCCTGTCGGATACGTCAGTCGCTTGGTTGCCTGGTTGATTAGTCACATTAATGTTCTATTAACTTGCCTCAAATGTATTTACACGCCTTAAATTTCTTGAACGATTTTTTTTTCTCTTCGCTTTACCTTAGAATGGTTCTTATCCGCTTTCGCTTTATACATCTTATTTAATTTCATTTCATTTCATTTATTTTTTATTAAATTTCAATTTGTTCCCACTGTTCTAATGTTCTACGAGTATTAAGGATGGCACGGTAGAGTTTTTGATATCCTTATTGCATGCAACATTTATTAAGAGTGGCATATTCCCGGCGGGACACCAAAGAATTAAAGTCTCTTTGAAATTAATTTAAATAAATAATATTAATTTTCTACACACTTGTGCTGGATTTAACTGGCAAAACTTATTGAATTTCGATAATAAAATTTAGTTTAATGAATTAAATAATAAAAGTGCATACGTGACTCAATAAGTCCGGAACAGAACTAATAAAAGTGTTGGACAAATTTCATCGTTATTCAGCAGCAGAGATTCCAAGTTGTCATGATGGCTTTAGTTTATTTTTTTTTTCTCCACAGGCTATTAATTTTTTAGACGCAAGAAATGACTTAAGAAAAGACTTAAGCGATTTCATATATTGGATCTGGCTTTCAGAAATTGAAAAAAAATATAATTATTATTAATTATATTAAGATAATCCAAAAATTATTATCACAATTATATATCGCACATGATCAACAAGAGGATATTAACTCAAAATGTTTAAAATTTCACTTATCGCAAGAAATCAACTACCAACATCAATATCTATCTACTGTAAAAATTTCACAATATTCAGTTTACTCTTTCATTTCAAACAATCATGATGAATTTCGATTTCCAAATTCACTTAAAATGTAACGACAAACAGTTTTATGGAGTTACTGAAAATGTTCAAATTTTGAGTTACGAGCGATACTATTTATATTTCTGTAGCTGGCAACAGTAATGGCAATAGCTACAATCAGGCAACGCCATAATAGGGTTTGACATTTTTTAGCATAAACGTACTCACAACGTTTTGATGTGCAAGTGATATTTGTGTTCTTTACAGTGAGTGAAGGAAATCAATTTGACGAAAAATTGGAAATTTCAAGAAAAGTTTTTTCGTTGGATTATTTTTCACAACTTTCGACATGGATTAGCTCAACAATAATCTGTCGATGAACTCAGTTCTTTGTATGGCAATAAAGCACCATCAGTAGCACCACAGTACGATATAGTGAAGCTGCTATAGTGAATTCAATCGTAGTCGTAGTTCGGTCGCCGACGAATTCCGTTAAGGTCGTTCAAAACACAAAACATCGATGCAGTGCGTGAACTGATACTGCAAGATCGTCATGTGACAAATTGTGAGATAGTGGCATCCTTGCACATTATTTCCACTTCTATACATTCGACTTTACATGAATACTTACTTGTAAAAAAATTACTTCCAATGGCTTCTTCTTGTTCCCGAATCGCAAAGGTAAACTGCTTGGTCAATGATTTACAGGTGAAAGAAATTAATTTATATGATTTTCCAGCACTTGGAAAAAATTAAAAAAAAAAGAATTAAAAAACCTATTTAAAGTTACAAAATTTTCATATATATTCTGATACAAAAAAACTTAACCAGTGAAACGTTTTTCATGAAAACATATCGACCGACGAATCCATGTGGAACTGTAATACTTTCCATCATTCGGCAAAACAATTTATTCGGGGTAAACCTGTACGCTTCGGTTACAAAAATTGGGTTGCGGCAAATTCAACTGGATATTGCTATTGTTTCGATATATGTACAAACATATATTATGCGAGGTCAAGTGTTAATTCTATGGAGCCATTGAGTAGAAAAATTGGGCAAATGCTACTGAATAAATTGAATATAATCCTTATCGCTCATAAAATATGTTTCGATAACTTTTCCACTAGTTGTGACGTTAGTCAGTACTTACGCGACATGGGCTTTCGACAACAGGAACTATTCGTGACAATCGTATAAAGAAACGCCCACTGCCTACTGTAAAATGTATGATGAAAAGAAACAGAGTCTAGTTTGAGTATAGATTTGACAAAAATAGTGGTAGCTGGAACGCTGGAAGGACAATGGCTACAAATTACGATTCCAATGAACTGTAAAAAGTTGAAACTCTGAAAAAACAAAAAAAAAAGGTATTCCATACTTCTTGCAGAATTACAGTAAAGCCATGGGCGGTGTCGACTAGATGAACCAGGTCAATTTCTCTTTATAGAATCGCCATTCATGGCAAAAAATGGTGATGGGGTTTGTTCACTTATATGATTGATATGGATATATCAAATGCATGAGAAGTTGCCAAATCGTGAGCGATGCGTTTTTTGCCGCAACAGAATATAATGGGGTTGCAAAAAATGCAAAAAAAAATTTTTTTTTCATTCAAATATAAAAGCGACAAATTCAAATGAAAGCAACTTTAAATGGAAATAGAGAAAAAAAAACGCGGCGTTTATTGGAAGGTGTAAATACTGACTTATTGTTTTGTTTATTTGAACTGAATTTAATCGCAAAATAAACAAATTTTTAATTTTATCCCAGTAGTTTTTGTTTGGGTTCAAATGTGTTAATATCGCATTTTGTAAACATAGATTGATATTTAAATAAAAAAAAAAAAAAAGGTTTATTTTTTTAAGATATAAAAAAATAACATTAAATTTGGAAAAATGTTCGGCGTTTCAACGAATATAATTAATAATCTGCTTTGTTTATATAATATTGCCGACAATATGGTAACTCAATTGAAATATTAAATTCCTTTGAAAGTTGTTTGCCCAACACCACCCTGCTAGCGTATTGAATTTCATTATAGCTCGTTGCACTTTATTATGCCCTCAAGTCATTTGACCCACCTATATATAACATGATGTTTATTGGTCACATAGAGCCGCAGGAAACTTAAAACCGTTTAGTTTCAACACTCATATCAACATTTTAGATAATCAATTTTTTTATTTGTTGTTTTCTTTTACACACGCGAGCCAATGAATTGATGTTTTATTCCAACGCATATTCGATTTCGCGTTTTCATTAAATAAATATTTTTATCTTCCGCACGAAAAGGCTGAAAGAAAATTTTGCATTCACGTGAATGGCATTAAATTAATTTATAGTTTTTGTTTTTTTTTTTTTTTTTTTGGTCTTGATTATTATAATTCTTTATATGCATTTTCACTTTTTTGACCCACTTGCTACTGCTCATGAAACAGAAGCAAAAATGTTGTTATCTTTGATAATACGTGGGGAAAGTGGGACACAATATCAAAAATTAAATGAAATGAAATATTTTATGGTTGCGAAGGAAATCCGCTTAGTGTGGTGGTCTCTTAATGAGAAATTCTGTAAAGTTTTCATCAGAATTTTTTCCTCTTTCTCTAATTACAATAATAATGGAAAATGTTTGGTACTTGCAATCGTAATTATACAATTACATCAGCAACAATAGCGTGGGGAGGTTTCAGAAAACGTTGTAATTAAAATTTAATTTTTCGTATGTGTAACAATACAGTTTTTTTTTTTAATTCCGAAAATTACACTGTAGCAACACGAAAAAGCAACAAGGTTCTGCCAATTGATTTTCGTAGCGGGCCGTAGCAAAAGATGTACGTGTTTCAGTGATTTAAAAGTTTACATCTGTAATTCGTCTCACGGGCACTCGAAAGATTCATCCGACATAGAAAATCATGTGATACTTACGTATTTGGTATACGATGTGTTCAGAAGATTTATGCATAACAGAACAAGGAACATTTCATTAGCACAGTGCAGGTCGGTTATAACGAACACTGGTTATTAGGAATTTTTCCCTTACAACGGACAATTGCTCCAGTCCCACAAGTTTTGAATTTCATACAAATTAGTACGGTTTTTTTTATCTTGGACCAGCACTCAGGGGATGACCCCTACACATGCAATGCATTGTGCTGGAACTAAAGGAAAGGAATAGTAGGAGAAATGACAGTAGTGAAGCTTCACTATCTTACAACAATGCTTTTTGCACGTTCTTTGTTTTTAATAGCAATGTTGTAACGTCTCTGAGGTCAAGAAGACGTATTAAATTTTGAAGCTTCGTTTTATTTAGTAGTTCTTTTTAGTAATTATTTTACTTCGCCGGTGCTACGCAATACCGACGAAGGAAGGCGTTCTGATGTACCTGTGGATTGGTTAAAGCTGAAGCCGTTACTGTCCAGTGAACAGTGATCATGCCTTCGGCACTGAAACTTTACGACAACAACTGCCACAAAGACACACAAATACACATCAGAAAAAATGCCAGATGTTTTTATGAGTCTGAAATTGGGCTTGAACCCAGGAAAATTTTTAGTTTTGTAGTCAACATGCAGACTACTTCAGCCATCGCCACCCTCAGGGAATTCGGTTATAGCGAATTTTCGTTTATAACGAACTGTTTTTTCATTACCATAAATAACAGTGTATAAACATTTATGCGGCTATAATGAAAAAAAAATTAATAAATTTTTGTTTGAAATTTTAATTTGATAACAGTTCTGTCAGTTGTTTTCTTAGTTAAAAAATTAAATATCAAAATTTAAACTCACAGCAATTGAAAATGGCAAAGACACAAAAATTTAAAAGAAATTCTGTAAATTAGAAAAAACTTAACTTAATTTGTACTGGTATACTTCTTATCCTCTCTAAGTAACCAAAAAACACAAATTTTAAGCCAGCTAAGTTTAGAGTGTAACGCAGTTTTTTTTCTGTCAAAAGTCTGCTTCCTTTGGTACTACTGCAGTCGATTGTTACCAAAGACGCGAATACTTCGCTTCCTTGTTGGTGGATTTATTTCCGTAACACAGTTACACACGAGGGCTGAATATACCCTTCGGGTGCTGGTCGCCTCATTACGTTTGTATCGGTTCGGTATTAAATACAATCCTACGAGCTAAATGCCTCGGAGCTCAGTAGGCTAACTACGGTATCCTAAATATAATTCGACGAGATAAATACTCTGGATTTCAGTCGGCTAAATACGGAATGCAATCAAACTACTACAAGAAAGAATCGTATTCCAATTCGTTTTCCCCGTTTCGTGTGCTGAACTTGACTACTTATTATTATTTATTATGATATTGAGTAGTATTTAAAATACTTTAGATTAACATTTCATTGTACAGGGTGTCTGGTAGCAGATTTATATTTTCAAACTTAAATAAAAAACGTAATAATTGACACAAAGTTTTATTAAGAGCATCGAACGAAAGAATGGAAATGCGGATTTTATTTTTTAAAGGGTATGTCATCCAGATCCTTCAGATCCTTTTTTAAAATTTCATGAATAAACGCTTTTGGAAGTTGCAGTGAGGCTGTTCTTTTCCGTATTGAAAGTCACGGATTTTCACGTAAACTGCTTCAATGTTTTCGGGAGTCCTTGAAGATCGACTGGGTCCTGGTCGTGGGGCATTCATAGCCGAAGCAATTTTTTTCCTAAATAATTTTACATTTTGTTCATTTTTTATTTCATTTGGCAACGTGTTGTATAATCTCAATTCTTTATGGAATAATGTTCTCTGCATTGCATTACTATGTGCCTGTTGCAATTTGCAATCCATAGAATTTCTGAGATTATATGATTGAACCTCTCGCACATATCTCATCTGCTCTATTAAATAGTCTGGCGCTTCTCCAATTTTTAATTTTTGTATGAAATTTATGGTATTTAGCTTAAGTCTTTGTTTAATATTTAACTATTTTAACGTGTTCATCTTATCCAATATAAAAAATTAAGTTAATGAGCATTATGACCGATTGCACATGTTAATTATTTATTTGTGTCACTTGTTCTGGTAGATCGTGATGTTTATATATTATTGGTTAAGTGCATTAGTAATTATGTGTGAACAATTTTTATAAATTAGTAGTACAATTTATTTAAATAGGAGTATTAGGTAATTTCATTTGTAACGGCACGTTACATGAGGGGACGAAATCACAGGGGCTACAATTTCCCCTCAAATTCCCAAGTCAGTATACCACCACAGTATACAAGTTTTAATCATTGGCAACATTGAGGGTGCTGATGGCGAGTAGTCAGCGTGTTGGCACTGCAACCAGAAAGACCCAGGTTCGAATCCCAGCCGGGTCAAATCAGAAAAAAGTTTTTTTTTAGATTTTATTTTGAAGCTCGAAATTAAATTAAAAGTTGTTAACTGTAACCATACTGTTTTTTTTTAATAAAAATTTTACATTCCCTCTAATTTTTTGCACTTTTTGTCGTGACTTTTGAATTATGAGGACCCCCTAATATTTTTCAAAAACTTTTTTTACTAACAATAGACTAATAAAAATGTGTGTTGGTACCTTGAACATATCAAGGCCTTGCGAGATTTTTTTTCGAAATCACTTTTTAATAAAAACCGATAGATTGCACAACAACTCTAAAATAAAAATTAAAAAAAAACCCTTGCTTGTAAAATCTGCTTTTCAGTGCTTACAATTTCTTTGCTTTAAGGGCTCGATATAATTGGATTTGTATATTTGAAGTGCCTCATTACAGTGGAAATATAAAAACAACGTAGGGAATTTTGTAGCGAAAATTTGCATGCGGTCGTAGAAAAAATATTGTTTTGGCGCTGGAGGAATTTTTAAAAAAAATTGGTTAACAACACCGCATATGATATCGCTTAGGATTTCACTAGTATTTGCTAAAATTTATCGTCTTCTCTATAGCTTAATATTTTTTTAAACAGTTCAATACTTTAGAATACGCAGCCCTTGGAGGTCTTTAAAAGTAATCGAAATGTAAATGTTTTCAAGTTTACAATACTTTGTTTCCCTTATCTTATAAATGACTTGAAATTAGTTTGCAAAATAATTATTGTTTACATCAGAACATCTCAATATCCTCCTGTACTGGCAATTACTTTTTATTTCATCGTTCACCTCATTTAAACGAGTTTTCAAATACTGGAAATGTCTGCTTTTAACAACATCTTAACAGAAAAAAAGATGCCAAACTGGATTTGAACAGTAAAATCAACAGAGTTACAAATGTGTAAACAGCATTTAGAACAATTAGTATGTTTGAAATATATTCGAAAATCGCACACACACACACAGAAGCACTTGGAAAATGAGAGGAGTTTTAGAGCAACAGACATTTCAATGTTATGTATTGCACAAATAGTAGCAACAACAACAAATAAAAGAAGCAATATATTTTATTTAAATAAACAAATTAAGTACACAGGACTAACACTTGTGCACACTCCAACAGATACGTTTGAAGTCAAAAACATTCAGGCGCACAAAAACATAAACATGCACAAACACGTACACGTACACATACCGATATATGTACTTGCTTGCACATGCATATGTTTAAATCATTTACATGCATGCACACACATACTAATGTGTGCATACTCTTGATGACTTTTGAAAAATTTAACAAAATAAACAGATGGAGGAAATGCAATTTAAATATTAAAATATATTAAATTTGTATGCGATCAAAGCTTTGAGATAGACAACTTTATCTCTGGTAAAATTTATTTCCTCTTCCAGTACACCCTATAACTCCAGCTAACCCACAAATAAAAATAAAAAATAAAAATACTCACACACGAGCACGTAAAAATACATATTCACTCAACCATACAAGTACATGTAGTCACCCTACAAATAGTGTTTAAGGACATTCTATTTAAATATTCTCGCGTCAAAAGTGACAGGTAGTTTATTTCACAAATGTGTTGTTCGGCCAAAAAACGAGTTTTCTCTATACTGCGTAGAGCGCTTTGCAGCCAAAACAACTACAAATAGATGCGCTTTTAATGATGAACGCGTTGTGGTTATGAATTCCGGCAATGGTGTTTATGAATAATTGTTCATAACATACGCGACATTAGCAATCCCGTGGTACCTCGCTAATTATTAGATCGTTCTTCAAATTCTTTAAATTAATGTTTATCTTGATGACGATTTATGAGATACGAAATAAATAAATAAATATGAATGAGGAAGGTGATGCATTGTCTTGAACTTCGTTTGAGCTTCGTTTTTAGTAGCCTTTTTTCAGTAATAATTTTACTTCGTCAATGCTACACAATACCGACGTTCTGATGTGCCTGTGGATTGGATACAGCTGAAGCCGTCACTTTTTTTTTTAGCAAAATATTGAAAAAACTCAATTGTTCAGCATTATCTTTTTCAAATGTTGACTGTACAAACAAGAACAGTTAGAAGACTTAATAAAATATGAAATGGTGTGGCAAGAATTCAAATTCATGTATACAAGGGGCTTAGATTGCGGATGTGACGGATACTGTACTTACCGAGCGCTATTAGGCTTGCTGAGTTCACCCGTAGCTGAAGTGTCAAACGTTCGATAACACATGTTATCCATTTGGGACTTGTGAACGCCAAAAGAAATTTTATCTCCAATGTTGCATATAATGAGCAAAATATTCAATTGGGTCTTAATGTCACTAGATTATCCACTCCAAGAGTAAGAAAAACAGTGAAAATTTTTCAGATGTTATGTTCGGCACGGTACTGCGAAAATGTGTAATTTTTTACACTTTGCGCGAATTGCAGAAAGACGAAATTTAGCAACGAATTTGTTACATTTTATTTTTAAAATAATATTCCGATATCAATGATTTAATCTGCTAAGGAAAACCCGTTCTTAGGGTAGGCAAGGCCATGCGACGGAATTGGTTGAAAACGGATAGTGTGGAGTCATGTGGTAAGAAAGAACAAAAGCTTATTTCTTGCGCAACTCTGACATTGAGCATTTTTCAATAAATGTCAGCTAATTTGACAGATGTAGCTGCAACATGATGACTGTTATCAACTCTCAAAGTTCGGAAGTCTCTGTTGGAAGGCCCTTTATTTATATATCTTACTTCACTGATGTAGGAGGAAGGCGACGAAGGAGAATGCAGTTAGTATAGACACATCAGACGGTGGATTGAGCCCACGATATTCTTTTATGCTTTTAGAGCCAACGTGCTAACTACTGAGCCAACAGCAGCCCCTAAACCTCTTACAAGAAATTAATTTCAATATTTTCAATTCATATTTTGAAAGTATTACATTTGTATTTCTTGTGGATAGAAGTCCTTGCGGCGCAATCTCTTCCGCAAGTGAAAACTTCCGCAATACAATTACTGCTGTTAATGCAATCATTTTCTTCTGCCATGCAATACAATTACGGATCATTTTCGTATTATTTTGCTTGTAGGGCAATGCTCTACGTGCCACATCACGACTGAAATAATAATAATAATAACAATAATTTTGAGATTTTTTGGAAAAACATAAAATAGAACATAAAAATTAAAAACACAATTCGCATCTAGTCTTAATTTGGGCATGTTGCAAGTTGCAACCAAATAGTGGCAATAAAATGACACATTAAAATCTATGTATATCAATACATACACACAAATATGTGCGTGTAAGCACGTGCATACACCCAAACACATTTAGTTCCGAAGGATATACAAAGAAATTGAGTTGAGCTGAACAAGAAATAGAACAAGACAAAACTTCAGTACACAAATTTTTACAGCTTTCATTTTATTATGAGAAAAAAAAACTAATTTAAAATAATATTATAACAGTTACTTAGTACATGTTAAATAATAATAGTTGCAATATTTAAAGCCTTTTAGGAAAACAGTTAAATTTGCATTTGTCAAGAATATAAAATATTTTAGAAATTTTCCCTGCCACACGAATATAATGGAAAGTCAAAATTATTTATTGGACGCCATGGAAAAGAGTCGGAAGGACAGATTTGAGCTCATGCAGTAAATTGTTCGGCACAATGGTGAAATGTCAACATGAGTTCAGTTTAGGTTTAGAGAATTTCAAAGCCGACAGAGGGAGGAAAATACGGTTTATCACATTATCCGGAGTACCAAATAAAAATTTAAAAACGGTATTCTTTTATTAAAAAGGCTTTTTAAAAACATATCGGCTGATGAAAGGAGCTACCAAAAGAAAAATTGATAATATTTATTTTTATAATTAAGTAATCTGGAATTTGTTTTTCTTTTGTAGATTGATCCTGAGATTTAATAAAAAAAAATGGAAATGTGTGCAACTGCACACATAGCAGAGTCGGTTATATTTGAATTACACAAAAAATTTCCTAACTGGCTTATTTTAAGAAACTCAACTTTCTGTTGGCCCCCAGGTCGCGTGACCTAACTCCACCGTACTTTTTCTTGTGGGGTTATTGTAAACAGGAAGTGTACGAATCGCAAACGACAAAAACCAATCAATTCGAGCGATAATAGCTGCAATTCTAGCCTCAACTTTGCGGGCAGTAATGAAGAACTTTTTTCTAAGATGCTGTACCTGCATCAACGAGCAGAGTGGGCATTTAAATTCACTATTTTAACCCTTATTACACTGTTTTTAACAAATGAAAAAAGATTAAATAATTCCATGCATTAAAAAAAAGTCATTCCAGTTTTTCTAAATGTAGCAAAATTCATCAGCCCACTTGTATATTAGCGGAATTCAAGGATCGTATTAAAACCTTTTTATATCCTGCAGTTGTAGTATAACAATAAAATTTATATTTATTAAAGCTACAAATTGTAAATAATCCAGTGTGTAGCACCAAAAATCTTAAAGCGAATTATTTTGTTTGATAAAATATCGATTCACTTTTGGTAGTCGATAATAGTACAAAGTATTTGTGAAGGACTAAAATTTTTTTAATGTCAGCATGATTTTCTTAATTTTATTCATGTATTGAAACAAAAGGCTTGGAATTTGATTTTGCAGTAAAAAGGCATATAAACCGTTTTTTACTATATTACATTTTTTACAATAAATAGAGGTGAACATTATACAACAGCCAATCCGGATTATAGACTATGCAATGTAATGAAAACAGCTGTACGGATTACCCAATAATCCAAATTGGCGACATCCGGATTATCAAGGATTTACTGTACTTTTACTTTAACAATCGTTTTTGCACGAGACCGTCAAATAATTTTTTTTTATTTTTTTGCAAAATAAGTATTCAAGAAAAGACAATTTTTTTATAACGTAATATAGGTCAGGTTAAGTGGCGGACCCTTCTCGAAGAAGAGCGCGCTGATTAGAACAGAACTTAGGCCCATTGTGATATCACAAGCTATTCACATCTGGGGATCAGACAGTTGCCACATGAAATCACCCCAATTCCAAAATAAAGTTTTATGGCAAGAGGTGCGGACTGAGACATAAGGTGAGCAACTGTCTCCTGCTCCTCCTCCTCCACAGACCCACAGCTCCTGCAAAAATTGCGCGAGAGAGTGCCGAGGTTATGGGCATGCCTTCCTAAGTGGCAATGACTCGTGAGAACCGCGACAGTGCGACTGATGGTCATGCGATTCAAAGAAAGAAGACACGTAGTCCTCTTCCTATCCAGGTGGATTCAGCAGGGTCTAACAATACTACACGTGCCGTAGTGCTGTCAAACGAAAGTGGCCCTCCGCATACACCGTTAGAAGGTTACCCAATTTTAACCGATGCAATCGGAACAGCTATAACGTACTATAAAGTAGAATATATTTTTTTAAATGGGATTTTAAATTCATACGGATTGCGTAAAATTTTTTGGATTTAGAAAAGAATAATAATTGATTTATTTTTTTTTAATGATTATTTGGAAGAAATTTTTAAACTTTAAACTACTAATAAACAAATAGTAAATATATGAAATCTTATTATACACTGTCACTAGTCGAGGTCTCTAATATGTATATTAGCAATTTCTTATATGCATTTGTATTTTTAATATGCAATATGTTTTTCTACATAGATTTTTAAGTGTAAATATATTTATTATGTAAGCAAAAAATTGGAAAAAAAAAACTTACTTCATAAGAATAATAATAGAAATTTTGTGCAATGTGCGCACAATAGCTTTACGAAAGTAGCATTTGTAGCACAGCGACAAGTGGAACTTACATCAATAGATTATAATGAAGCTCAAGTATTAGAAGCCCCTTCATCTTCCTAAAGTGACCCAATTAGCTGCGCAAGCATATATCGGCTCTACTGTTTTGAATAAGAAGGGAACGGGCAGGTACAGTGAATTCAAAAAAATTTAATTTTCTTGGCTATTAAAAAAAAAACAAAGTTCTAACGGTAGCAAGTCGCACATGCCAATACATGTTTGCCACAAGTTCGTGAAATATCCCATGACAACTTGATCGCCCGAAAGGTTGACATAGATGTACCTTCACTAAGTGCAGATCTCACCACTATTGCCTTCTCCAATTTACTTAACCCAATTCAAAAGTTTACGCCAATACATCAAACTTCTTCGCGCTTTTAAAAGAAAATGTAGTTTCAAAATTGGCAGCTCTCGCGCAGTATGAAATTTTTCTACTCGATTAAATGATTACCCGCAATGCGAGTGTTTCCATTGGGATGATATTATTTTAAAGATATAAATTCTCAAATTGTGCATTTTAATAAGTAATAAACATTGTTTGGATAAAGAGCTTACAACCCACTAAATCGTTTCTTTTGAAACAACGATACAATAAAACAATCATTAAATTTTCTTTTATCCTTTTAAATGAGCTGAGTACAGAATATAAAAATTTTATATGAACTGTCTTGGCTGTCTGAATTTCTTTCCACTAAGTTTCCAACTGGGTATATATTTCCTTTTCTCTACGATGACAGCACTCACGTTGGATATGGAGCAGTTTGAAGTAACAAAGCGGAAATAATAATCAACTGGAAAATGATGTCATCGCAGTAGCAGAGAAAGAAAAATAAACTGCAAAATATATAAAAATTTTACACAAAATAATTAAAGGACAACGATGTTAAAAAGTTGTCTATAAACAGCGGGAGTAAATATATACAACATTTATTTGAACAGAAAAGAAAAAAAGAAATTGCAACAAATTATCAGACGCAAGAAATACAAATACTTAATAGGCAGACTGTCGGCTATTACGACAGTATAGAAACAGTTTGATTATGGTCATCACAGATCGGCTTGTATGTAATTCCTTTGCAAATTAACACACTTTGTTATATAAAACGTAAAGCTTAATTTAATGAAAAAAAGAAATAAGTTGATAAACAAACCATAGAATTAAAAAAATAAAACACTTCACATATTCAATTTTGAAACTTTGTAGCAGGCCTTAAAGTAAAAAGTAAATATTTTCATAAACTTCTCTAAACTGGCCGTGTTAAAATTATTGATTGCTTTTTTGTCATCTCATAGCAACTTCAATGAAATAAGAGCAAAATGTTTATTTGTTTTATATTCTAACGAACTGCATACATATCGTCACCTAAAAAGGAAAAGGGCCTATCAACAATTTTCAAAATTTTACAGCAGCAACAAAATATTAATAAAATAAAAAGTGTTGTGGTTACAAATAAGATTTTTTAGGCATATCATCCAAATAAAATGATATTTCCATTGTTTCATTATTTCTCAACAGCAATAAATACATTGATTTTGAAAGCTTAGTAAGAACTGCATTTGAATTTCTTCAACAGTTCGTTGCATGATTTAATTTCATTAAAGATAATAATTTTTTGGCATTTTATATATCGTCATATGAATTCACAGAAGCCCTAAGTTACATTCAACAAATTTTACAGGAGAAGCAAAATACTTTCAAAGTAACTTCTACGCTTGCACTTAGGCATTTCTGAAATTTTTTGATAAGAACATTATTTCTAATTGCTGGCGTGTACAATTTTGCAGGCACATGTATTGTGATCAAAAAGTCGATTTCGAATTTTTTGTAACTTACTGCTTTTTTGAAATCACATGACGATATGTATGTATGTCATATGCTGAGTTTTGGTGGCAAAAAAATAAATTTGGTTCGATTCTGGTATTTCTAACAGAACACAGGAAACATTGCACATATACAATTTCATGCAAGTAATTAAAAAAAGCAAAAAATTTTTGATAAAAAATTTTACGGTTTAGAAAAATATTTTGATCACATTTTATTAACTTTTTGAAAAAATCCTTTTTTAATGTAAAATATTGTAACTAGGAATGTGAAATGGCGGCCAATGTCAAATCTGTTTTGATATTTGTGAACTAGACAGATGTAGAATACAAGTGAACAAGCGCGTAACCTACGCCCAAGCCATCCTCAATCTCGAGGACGAAGTGAACGATTTTTCGACCAAAATCATAATGAGCGATGAGGCTGAGGTAAGATAACGCACACAATGACAAATATTGCAGCTGAACATTGATCGTGTAGCATTTGCTTAAGACACACAACCCTGCACAATAATCGTTTCAGTATCTACAAAATTAAAATACTGAAGCTGACTTGACACATTCCCTACTACATACACACTTGACATACATGTTAGAAGAAGGCATTACACCTTTCTCACCTGGTGTAGCATAAAGTATAAATTTGTGAGCGTGGCATACAAACAAAAAATAAAAAAGCGATGTAACTATTTTTGAAGTGTTTTCTTAAAGCGAAAAAATAAAAAATTAAGAGAAATGTGACAAAAAATTTAACAGGAGAAAAAATGAAATTGCAAATGCCTTCCATACCATTTCGTGTCAAGAGAAAATACAATAAAAACGACAATAAATCCATAGTAAATGCTGATAGAGCTGATGATGCTGTTGCTGTTGCTGTTACTTTCGCCGGCTGCTTGGTCTCTTCTATGCAGCAGATGATAATGATGAAGATAATTTTTATGGTGTGGATATTTATGGTGAGCGGCCCGTTATGCAAACGTTAAAATTGTTATTGCAGCGGCATAAAAGAATTTGCGATTTTGCGATGCATAAAAAGATAGAGGATTTTTAGGGATTTTTATGATGGCGGTTTTATGATGTTTTTTATTTTTTTATTAAAGATGTTCTCTTTTTTTTTTTTGTTGACTTTATACGTTAGTATTTTGATAAAGATTGATAACACTAATTGAACTTGTAATCTTTTTAATATTCTTATGTTTGTTATAGGGATTGGGTTTGGATTTAATGTGTCTTGTTACTACTTCTTGTTATTTGAACACAATTTTCTTTAATTATAACACTTTTGTATATAAAAGAATAATTATTCATTTAAATATAAATTTTGTTTTATTTCTGGTTGAATAAATTTTTCTTTCTATGCGCTTTATAAATTTCAGTTTGAATATATTTTACTATTATTAAAATTTAAAAATTTTTCCCCACTTGCTAAATTTGTGTAATTAAAACTTTTAATTACAAAAAAAAAAAGCATCACTTGCACATCAATTATACGAAAGTTTAATTTTTTACTTTCAATAAACATGTTGCAGTGACTTTAGGAAAAAGTTATAAAATTTAATTTAATAGCGTCATATTAAAATTATTTTGAAGGGGGAAAATGCAGTTGAGCAAATGTTACCTTCAGTATTTTTTTACATTTAGAAATGTTTATTTTCTGCTATATTGTTGATGCTGTTAATATTTTTCATTTAAAAATTTACTTTGTTTTGCAATTTCTACCATTTAAGCATTCATGGCAAGAAAATGCTATGCTAATTCCCCTCGTCTTTGGCACATCTCTCGCTAAATAAGAATTTATGCATCTTGATTTTCTTGGAATAAATTTTCTTTTATCCTAAAATGACAAATTATGTTTTATTTCTAATTTGTCGACCTTTTCTGATTATAAATTTGTTGGGGTCAGCTTTTCATAAAACAACGTAATAAAAATTCTTCTTTATTTGTCAATATTTTAATATCTTCTTCAGAACAGAATATATTGTATTATAAATTAATATTAGTAACAATAAATGTAAATAACAAAATTATGCAAAATTTTTAATTTCGGTTTTTTGTTTCTTATAAATATGATTGAATGAAATTTTTTGGCGTGTAAAAATTTATTAATAAAAGAGAAAAAAAAATTTGTTCGATCAAATTTATAAAAAAAAAAAAAATGAAAGCAAAAAGAGAAATTCTTAAATTTTAAAATGGCCAAATGACCAACGACATACAGGCAGTCCAATTTACATCTGATAATTACTAAGAAACAAACTTCATCAAAAATGAAATTTAAAATCACACTGACAGACACTAGCTGAATGGAACAACTTGCTGCTGTTTTCGAAGGCTGCTGCACATATATCTTCAGCGTTCTTTTTTTTCTATCTTCGACCGGTACTATGGGGATAACCCCTACACATGCGATGCATTGTGTTGGAACCAGGAAATTAGGTTAAGGGAAGGAGAATGGAGGGATTAGTGTTTATGGACATTTGATTAGAATTTTCTCACGTCAAAAGTGACAGAAAAGACCTCTGCAGGGATTTTGTTCCACATACGCGATGTTCGGCCGAAAAAAGATTTCTCTCTGTAATGTGTAGCGCGATTCGAACCACAAAAAGATGAGCGCTTAATAATGAACGTGTTCAAGGAACGTGTGGAAGGAGTGAACGGGTTTCGGGAACAAGTTTCCTGATTTCATCAGAGCACATCCCATTATAGTAGCGATAAAACAACGAAACGCACCCCACATTGCGACAATACTCAAAAGAGTCAATAGAGTTGGCTACTCTGCCATCCCCAATGATTTTCTTCACCCTCTCCTGAACATGGTTTAGTAATTTCAAAATAGTCTTTGAAACAACGACCCATACATGAGAGCTGTATTTCATTTTCGGACGGATATAAGCGGTATAAATAGTAAAGAAATCATTTGGTGTAAAGTATGTCTTGCACCGCCTTAAAAAACCGAGGCACTTAAATGCTTCTTTTGAGACCTGAAAGATGTGCTCAATCTATCGAACACGCACTGAATCTGCATGCCAAGAACATCAGGACCTTCTGATTCCTCAATATTTAAACGACCCGTAATTAAAGGAGAAGCAGCATGATCGGGCAAGCGGCGGTGTGTAAGCATGCAGCATTGAGTCTCTGGGGCACTGAAGTCGACCCTGTTCGCGTGACCTCATTTCGATATTCTCGTGAGGTCACCATTTAGCGAATTATTCATAATCTGCCTCGTCGCCGCGATCATAGTCGATGACGGCCTACGATCAAATAAACATGAATGACAGATACTGCTGTCATCTGCAAAAGATTGCATGTGGTTGGAAGTTTGACAGAGAAGGTCATTAAGAAAAATAAGAAATAAGGTAGGAAAAAGAATGGAGCCTTTTGGAACCGCTGAATTTATGTTGAACTCGTTAGATGAGACCCCTTGCATAACAATTCTTATAGCGCGATCCCTGAGAAAGCTCGATATAAATCGAGAGAAGCTATCACCGACACCAAAAGCAATAAGTTTGGTAAAAGTGCCCCGTGCCACACTCTGTTTAATGCTTTGGAAATATGCAGAGCCACGACTTTACTTTCGCCAAAATGGTGTTTGGAAATGCAGCAGTTTTCCGAGAGGAAGTCCAATAACTAGCCCTCTACGAGCGTCCTCGACGGCAGGCTTATTGGCGGTCATTCAGCAAATTGTTGGACTCTCATGTTGTGTCCTCAGTATGTGGTTATCAGTAGATGTAAAATATTAGCTTTATATATTTATTACTTTTATTAATGGAATGCGAGTATTATTTACAATTTTTGTCTTTGATTTAGTTTGTTTCTTAGAAATTATCACATGTAAACTCGACTGGCTGTATGCCATCAGTCATTAGCCCATTTTAAAATTTAAACACTTTATTTAATGAATTATGAGATTCGAATTAAGGCACTATTTAAAAATTTAAATATATATATATTTTATAATTTTGTTATAGTTTATTGTTATTAATATTAATTTATAATATAATCTATTTTGTCCTGAAGTGTATATTGAAGTATCGACAAATAAAGAAGAATTTTTATAACGTTGTTTATAAAAAGCTTTCTGAGGCTAAATTTAAAATAAAAAAAAGAGTAAAAACAGGCATGAAGCTAAAAGACAAATTTTTAAAAAATGCTGAGAGCCATACGACTGTCAAATTCCCATCCGTATTTTGGTCAGATTCATTACATTTCGTTTTTACACTATTATACTTTCCCATTTGATTTAAGTTTTTGACTTGTCGCATTACTCAGTATTACAATGTCAAAGGGACTTAAGGAATTTTTTTCTTTATTTAAAAAGGTTTAGTACAAAATTCAATTAGTATGGCATTTATAAATACATAAAATATTTCTGAATATGCCAGTAAGTATATGTACATACATTAATATAGAAAGGCCCTAACTAAGTTTTATGTCAAATTTAGTTATTTGCTTATTTCGCTAGATAATCCTCTAATACATTGATAAAAAGTTGGTGTTCTTCGTTTGAAAATTGCTATTCGGAAACTGCGTTAAGATAATAATCTTTACCAAAAAAAATTTATAACGATTATTTATAAATATGTATACTTGTTGTATGGTTAGCTAGTCTATATGCACATTCTGTTGATGCTTATACCAAGTCATCAGTAGACCTTCAACGAAATTTTTTAAAAAACTAAAAAATATCACATATTTAGGTGCTGCAAAAAGAGGCCCCGGGAAATAAGCCCCCAAAGTGCCAAATGAAATATAGTCCCAAAGTCTGAGTTTAGACGGGCGAACATTTGAAAGGGAAACATTTGAGCGAAAATGTTTGAATTCCTTACAACGTTTTTATTATAATTTTTCTTTTTCTTCTAATGTTCAGTATTTTGTAAAGAAGAATTTAAAATCGAACAGTACACAAGGACTTGATGATGCAATTTATTTTCTTCAAAAAACAGAAGAAAATCATGATTTCATTCAAAAAATTAATTATGAGCGACAAAGCCCATTTCCAATTGAATGTTAATAAGCCTAGAACCATACAGCAATTAAAAAATAATATATGCGACGAAATCAACAACTTAACAGCTGAAGTTTTCGAAAGGTTATGGAAAATGTTTTCGAAAGCGCAAGAATATGTGAAGCAGAAAATGGCCACCACTTGCAAGATAAAATATTTCATAATTAAAAATATTCTCCATTAATATACTGTATTTAAAAATAAATTTAATAAAGAAAAATTTAATAATATTGTTTTAAATAAGAAGTTAAAATTAACTCAAAGCTCTTCCGGCCAACCGGTATATATGTATTTGCACTTTCTTGCTTTCTTTTAAAGTGTTGTAAAATGGATTTATGCTGGTATAATAAAGTGGAAAATTTTTAAATGGTAACAGCTTAATTGAATAACAAATGTATTGCACTTTTGGTTGAAAAAAATACACCATTAGTGCATAAAAAAATTCAATTTTGTGTATTTTATAATCTGGGAAAAAATTTATAAACGAAAAAGTTATTAAATTTTTAAACCACATGGTTTGGTTTAGCCCACCCTGTACTTAGTTTATTGTCGATATTGGGTATTTTGTATATCTTTTTCAGACCAAAAACTTTTCTTTTCAAAATTGCTTTCAATGCCGGAAATCATAAATGTGTTTCCAACAACGGTTCAATTGTAATGCAAAATTATATTTTCGGGCGACGTATTTTTTTTTTTTGTTTCATATAAATGAAGAATAAATAAGCATCAACTTAGTTATATATGAACCTTTTAATTGAACTCGTGAAAGAGTTTAAGTTAAATTTGTTTTGCTCCTCTACCCTGCTCGGGTGGGTGTTCTTCACAGGATGTTGTTTCAGCCAAACAAACAAGTACATATTTAATTACTTTGGCCATATCAACTTACAAATTCTTAATGTTCTAAGGCAAATATATTTCGTTTGTCAAACAAAATAAATGATTAGTTTTTAAAATTTTTCAATTTAAATAGGCCGATACTGATAATTGATACCTTTTTACAGGCAATGAAAACTACATGTGATAGTTACATACTAAGAAACAAACTAAATCAAAGATAAAATTGTAAATCACACTGACAAACACTGGCAGAACGGAACAACATGCCGTTTTCCAAGGCAGCTATCTATCTATACCTTCATCTTCAACGTTCTTCGTGTTTTGTCCACTGTGTGTGGTTCCAGTAGATGTATATTATTCATTATTTTCTATAAATAGAAATATTTTTCCGGTATTTTTTTCCCCTTTCTAAATTAAGGTCTAAATGTACCATCTTTAAAAACAAATAAAGTTGCATATAAATTATTTCATAGCATTTCAAATCAGCTTCTCTAATTATTGGAAAAGATTTCCAAACTCCAAAATTGCAAGATGTATAAATTACGACAACATTTTTTAAAACAAAACTACTTCTGTAAAGTATTTCTATATCAAATATTGTACATATTTTTATATAATTTATTTTTTAAGCACAAAACATTTCACGAAAATTTCCGCAGAACACTTCACTATTGCACTTGTTTCCTTTAATTAAATAATATTTAATTAAGATTATTAATATTTTATAACTTTTAATTATTTTTATATTTTTTATTATCTCCATAATTCATTTATTGTTTTATTAATTCTTAATTGCTTCTTTTGTTGAAATGCTTAAGAATGATGCAAATGTTTTTCTTTTATTTGAAAATTTCTGCGAAAAAATTCCTCGGTTATTTTTCTTCATTAATTTTGATGTCTAACATGACGTCATTTTTTTTTTTTTTTTTTGCTTTTCACTCACGTCAAGGCATGATTTCTCTGAAATTTCCCACTCACAGGCCCACATACATATGCACAATTTAAACTGTTTGGCAAACAAGTTTTACACAAACATTTGAAAAATAAGCGTAACGCGTTACAAGAATGATACAAGCACATGAGTGATGTCAACATTTCCGGCTAAATTTCCTTCTGCTTGTGCACACTCACGCAAAAAAAAATATATTTTTCTTTTCCATACGTCGACGGACATACAAGCCATTTACTAGTTGACAGTAGGACGAAAAATAAAATGGAATGAAATTAAAAGAAATAATATATGTGACAGTAATTGTCCAAATAAGAATTTTTTACTTGACGCACTATTGGCCCCCACAAATGCACACGCACGCACACTTAAATTTCTCGATAGAAACGCATTAGTGTGTGTGTATATGCCGCCAAGGAGTCCGTGTTATTTTGTCATTTCAGACATAATGATTCGAAAGTTTAATACCAACTGATTGTGAAAACACGAAATGAACTCAATATGAAGGTCCTCGATTAAACTCTTTTATTGAGGCAAACATGGACACACAAAAAGACACGCACCCGAACGAACGCATCACGAAAACGAAGCATTTTCAACTTTGTTCTTGTTTCTTTTTAAACACAGCAAAAAAAATTCGGAAAATGCGTTTAAATAATTTTTTTCAGCGCTGCGTTCTCAATTGCGTACAAATCACTGCGATGGCAAAATTATACTGAACTGTTTCAAATTCCTGTGAAATCCTTACATGTTTTTGCTGCTGCTCTGCTAATATAAAACATACACATGCATACATACTTACATACATCATCAAGCCAAAATTGTTGGCAACATATAACAAAATGGAAATATTCTCACACTTTCAAACATATTCGTGCCTCACGCGCCCAATTTTCTAACCAAAATACTTTTAGCAATATTTTTCTCAACAATCTACAAACATTCGTGCGTAAAGTAATGTAAATCCTTCAACATGTGTGTGTGTGTGTGTGTGTTGTGTGTGTGTATTTAAGTTGTATCCTTATTTCTCTCACACCGTGTTCTCGGTGGTAATTTTTCACTCAAATAAACATGTTGACACAATTTTAATATTTCTTATGAATGTGTAGCATCCTTTTTTGTACACTTACACAGAAACATTTATGTTGCCATTAAAATTCTGCTGCAAAGATAAAAATATTCTCTGTAAATGTACTCAATGTTTATGAGGGAAGAAATATTTGAAAATAACAGAAAATGTCACACTCTTTCTCTCTGATTCGCCACTCGCTTTCTGACGAATCAACATTTGGGAAATATGAAATCCTTGTTGAGCAACATTTTTAAAGCAACAATTGCCCAAATTAGTCCTTTCTGTTGTTGAGTTTTTGTCTGAAGGACATTATAACAGTTACATTAAAATAAATCCATCAATTACTAGTGACATCTAGCGTGTTAACCTGATACTTAAACTTTCAGATAATACAGGACATTTTCATTACGAATTTTATAGCGCAAACAAACCGTAGCACACACCTAACTATAATTAAAAGGACTTTCTCACTAGGAATTTTATTGCGCAACACAAACAGTAGTACACTTAACTTTAGTAAAAACAACCACCACAATTCTTCCAAATTCGAAATATCTGTAAATAACTCTCATATTTACCAAACTGTAATATTCGAGTTTTTATTCTGTTCTATCAGCTTCTCACAAAGTTAAAAAAAACTATTTTAGTAAAGACAAACTGAAAATAACACATTTTAAATTTTATTCTGGTAATGGTGATAACAAACGTTGCCATATTACCTCTTTTGGACGTAATTTTATCTTTTTTTCTTTTAGCTCCAAATATCAGATTTATATAGTTTCTTCGCGCCTTTTTTAGCTTTTTTTTAACAAATTATTTAGCTTCATTAGTCGGTTCGCTTCATTAGATTTCGGAAAATTTCGAAAATAAATTGTTTTTGCAAATCATTTTTAAACTACTACCCCTACCAAATTCAAAATCTAATCAACTTTTTCAAATTTATTCTGAATTCTGACAAGATTCTTATGTATGTATGTAATAATACATTTCATATATATTTTATTTCGGGAAAAAACATTTTTTTTAATTAGAATTAAATGTTTTTTTTTATTTTGTACCAGCACTCAGGAGATGACCTGAGGAGATACGCTGGCGGTGCGTTGTGCTGGAAGTAGAGGAAAGGGATAGTAGGAGAAATGACAGGATTACAATGTGTACTACTACTGCTGCATATTGTGGGAAATTTTAGTGATTATATATATTATATATATTTTTTAATTATATTTATTTTTGAGCGATGGTCTTTTTTATGAAAAGTTTTTTTTTATTTTTTTTTTTTATTTTAAAAAAATATTTTTGTTAATACAAATTATTATGTCCTGACGATGCTACCTATTTGGTAGCGAAATATTGAGAAATAAATAATAATTAAAAAACTTTTCATAAAAAAGACCATCGCTCAAAAATAAATATAATTAAAAAATTTTAATAAAGGTCAAATATAAATAGAAGTGATACTAATATATTATATATATATCATTACCTTAATACAATCAGGACCTAACTACATATAATATATCTTACTTCATACATATTAAACTGCATTTATATTAATAATTGCATTAATAATTTTTTTTTGTGAAATTTTTTTCTAAATTTATTAGCCAAATTTTATTCCGGAATACATGAATTCTTTTACCAATGCTGTATTAGAGGATTTTCTATCGAAATATGCAAAAAAAAAAAATGTGTTAGAGCGTTTTTATATTACGGTAACGATATATGCTGCAAAACAATATTTTATCGGTTCATACTGGATGTCCCAGAATTAAGGGACGAATTTAAATTAAACTAATCACGGCTGCTAGACTTTAATTAATTTCTGAAAGGGCGTTTAACAAAGTAAAGACACGTTATTCTATTTATTTTTAGTAACGCACAAATAAAATTTTCAAATAATTTGTTCTTATTGCCACTTAAATTTTTTTTGTTAATATTGGGACACTCACTACAACTACAGATGCAAATGTATGTTCATACAAATGTTTTACTAATGTGCAGATTAAAAATATTAACCCCTTGAGGAACGAGTTTGATTTTTTTTATTTTTATTAAAACTCATAAATGTATGACTCACGAGCATATAAAATATATTATATCCTTGTCTACCATTTAACCTGTCCTACCATTTATTTATGGTTTTTTAAATGTGTACGGAAGTTTTGCAGTTTTCTATTTTAAATGAAAAATTTTCATTTGCCACCACTCTTTAAATATTTCACAAACTATTCGGTCTGCAGAGTAAAAGCTCAATTACGTCGGTCAGCATCATGTCTTTCTCTAGGCATTCTCGATCCTTCAATAGTTATATTATTAATGGCACACAGTAAAATATACAGGAATGTTGAGAAAGAGATATGCAACACAATAAAATTTATTTGGAGAATAGAATTTTGTGATTTTAAAGCGTAATAAATGTTTACCGGCACAGATCTGATATATTCATATCTGGTTGATCGATATCCACATGTTGCAACTCCTACTGAGATTTCAGGCTCCTTGCCATTAAGTCGGCCTGTTCCACAATTCAGGGCAAACTGGAAAAAGGTAAACTTAGATTGTATGCTGACGATGCTCAGCTTTACATTAGTTCCAGCAGTACTGCGGTTGATGAATGTGTGAGGACTTTAAACCAGGAGTTACACTTTTTGCTACAAAACTTCGCTTATCTCGTCAATGCAGCGCTGAATTTGATCTCCCAGAGCGTCAATTATTTGTTGTATGTTCACATAAACCCGGTATTTCAAAAGGACCCAGAGAAAATATTTCAGCGGCGTTAAATAACAAGAACGAAGCGGCCACTGGACATCGTCAAATCGAGAAATTACGCAACCGAGAAATTTCTTATGCAATAACTGAATTGTTTAGCCGGTTGTGTGGCTTGCGGCGGCGTTTTGCTGAAACAAAAGGTCACTGATGTCATCATTAGTTAATTGTGGTCACAAAAATTCTGCTCTCATGGTTCGGAACGCGTAGATAATGCGCGGTGACGGCGTTCCCTTACAGGCAGATGATGTCGTCTGACCACAAACCGCACCATACGATCACTTTCTTTGGAGTAATGGTTTTTCGAGGACTATTTGTGGATTTTGTGAGCCGCATATGTGACAATTTTGTTGGTTTACATAACCGCGTAATTGAAAATGGGCCCCATCACTAAAGATAGATTTTCTTGAAAAATGCTTTGTTTTCGTTTAGTTTTTCTAACTTTCGACGCAAACAATGGTCGGCCGCGTTTAATTCTTGAACGAGTTGAACTTTAGTACCGTGAAGATGAAGATTGTTCTGCATAATGTTGGACAAAATGCCTCTGATGATGACCAATTGTTTGCTGTACAGCGACTATGTTTGCATCACTACGGCCACTACGAGCGTATTGTTTTTGTCTGTTGTCAGCAACAGTACCGTGCTCCTCGAATTTAGCGATTAAATTTCGCACATCGGTCTCGGAAGTAGCCTGATCACGAGAAAAAGGTGCTCGAATTTTAAAAAAGTGATAGAGTAAAATTTTCACCATTTTGATAGATAAATTTTCACAATAAAAATTCATTGCTCAAGAATGTGGCGTTCCATGGTTAAACTTTCCCAACTTTTTACCAAATAAATGTCAGTTCTTGATATTTGATAGCCAATTTACTCCCTAGTCGCAAATTTGCCCACCGTGTATGTGACTAAAATTTTTATAAAATTTATAAAACAAATTAATAACGGAAAAATAATACGAGAACTTTATTTATAACATCGATATACATAAGTACGTATTAATCTCTTATGATTTAATGAATTCCGTTAGTATGGTCAGTAAAGGGTTAAACTGCCAAAAATATATTAAAAAGATAGTTAAATAGTCAGTGCATTAAATGATGATGGCACATGTTCATGCATGCAAATTACGAATTTATGCACCATTTAAAAAATTGGGCTTCGAATTACAAAACTGTAAATAAAATGTCCCTTTTTCCGACACACTGCAATTACAAACAGACATACACAACACACGTATATTGCCAAACCATATTAAAACTCTATTTTTATTTTTGTAATTTTTAACAATGAATGATTTTAAAATTCATAAAATGTTTCCTAATAGAAATGAGATTACGAATCGCTATTACTATCGCAATCGTCATCAGATTGAATAGCGTTGCTGCCACCAGCTTTAATTCACAAAAACACATACACACACAATCACACACACACACACACACAAATAGACACCATAATATGAATCTGTGTATATAGTGATGCACTCCACTTCACCACAATATTTGATGGAAATTACGATTTCTAACGTTTTTCAAACAATTATCAGACAAACGAATTTTGAAGGTGGCAGGAGACACAGCTCAAAGACCTGGTTGCGCGAGTAAACTGAAGCCGTCAGTTAATTTACTTTAAAAACATTAGACAATCGAGCGGAAATCTTTAAATCTAAGAAATTATAAAAATGATACTGCGAAATTTTTCGAATTCACGACAATTTTCCAAACATTTTATTCTGTAAATATTTTTCATTTACAACTCGCAGGTCAGGTGGGATGCTATTAGTATAGAAAAACAAAAATAGACTGAATATATGTACATATTATAAAAAAAAGAAAGATTAGATCACAATAACGGAAATACCAAATCAGGCTTAGCTTTAATATTTTTTGGTTTAGAAGTTATTTATTTGCCAGTTTTGATGTAAAGCGAATTGAATATATTTTTTAATTACAATATTTTCGTTGCATTTAAAAAATTGGTAAATAACAAATTAAATAAACTGTTGACACAAAAGTTTAATTAAGAGCATTGAACGATAGAATGGAAATGCGGATTTTATTTTTTAAAAAGTATGTCATCGAGATCTTTTTTTAAAATTTCAGGAATAATTGCTCTTGGAAGTCCCACTGAGGCTGCTCTTTTTCGTATTGAAAGTCGTGGATTTTCACGTAACCTGCTTTCAACCAGTTCAATATTTTCAGGAGTCCTTGAAGATCGACTGGGTCCTGGCCGTGGGGCATTCATAGCCGAAGCAGTTGCGCGGAATCTCTGCACCCACGAACGAATTAAATTTACACTCGGTCCTTCACTTATTAGCCGAATTTCAACTTTGAACAAAATGGTCGACGAGCAATTACGTAAGAATTATTACTCTTAATAAATGTCTCCTCAGCAAAACTAAATAGTACATATGCGTGCCTGATTTTAGGCATGCTCTTTACTGCATACAGCTACATATTGTAAACACATGGAAGATATATTTTATTACGTAGCTATCAGGGATTACCAATATTTAACCCAAAAATAACCAAAGATTCTTGTTTCATTTACAAATGTTCTGACTAAATAAATTTCTAAAGAGAAAAATAAACACCAAAAATAAAAAAACACAGCCATTTCGCTGATTTTTTCTTGTAAAGTGCCAAAAATGGTGACTTTTTTTTAATGTTTGTATGGGGAACCCCCAGGTGTGGTTCCAGGGGTGTGCCACTGGCATAGGTGGGTCGGCCCTCCAAAGTTAGTGGGGGTCGGTCATACATTTTGACTCGATTGAGGCACTGTAAATGGGTCAAAGTGAGATTTTTCAAAATTTGACCGTTTGGGTCAAAAGTCGGGACATCAAAATACATTGTAGAGGTATGGTTCCTTCGGCAAAGTTTCTTATTTTGATCCCTTCAAAATTTAATACGTCTCATTGACATCAGAAACTGCTATAAAAACAAATAACGTGCAAAAAAAAACAGTATTGTAATATATTGAAGCTTCACCTCCTATCATTTATCCTACTATCTCTTTCCTCTAGTTCCAGCACAATGTACCGCATGTATAGGGGTCATCTCCTGAGTGCTGGTCCAAGATAAAAAAAAAAATACTTTATATTAACTGAATTTATTTTGGGAATATTCATTTATATATATGATTCTAATTGTGCTTTTTCCCTTGAAAAAAAAAAAAAAAAAAAAAGCACAATTAGAATCATATATAAAAAAAAACTTTTCAAAAAAATTTAAAATTCAACTTTTCTTTTGAACTGACCTCGTATGTATAAATATATATATATATATAAAGATTATCCCAAAGTAAACTCCTTTAATACATATGTTTATTCAAATTTAGAGAAAAAAACGCAATTTACAAAAATCGACTCCTTTCAAAAAAAAAAAACAAACAAAAAACATTTGCCGGCCATTTGACCAACCTATAACAGCCATTGATAAAATAATTGGATCATGATAACAGGAAACGTTCCGAATATGTCACAAAAATGTAAAATGCTTACAACAGTCAAATATTAATTCTCCTACAGCGTCATATAACAATTCGAGCTTTAAAACGGCAGCTACTCTCTTCAATACATTTACCAAATTTCCAGAGACGGGCGTGATTTCGAAAACATCTTCTATAACATGGATATTGAATAGAAGTTTTGGATACAAATCTAAAGCCTGTAGTACATCATTTTCCAATAAAGCTATAGAGCCCAAATGACAATTGCCAGGCAAATAGGATTCCATTATGAAATATCCGCGCCTTTTGTCGACCATAGTTGAAGATTTCCACAGCAACTCAGGACGTAGGACAAGTGAAAAATTCAATTTGTCAGCCATGAAAAAGAAGCGTTGCATATCTGTGTGGGAAGCAGGCATATTGTGATTGATGGTCTCCATAAGAACATGAATATCTTCTAGAGAAAAGTCACTATTGTCGACTATTTCTGGATCAGTTTGTATGAAACTATCTTGATACTCAACAGTTTGCACAATTTCTTCTTTAAAATAATCTCCCGCCAAACTGGCATTAGATTTGCCGGCCTTCGTGAGTGCGGCTTCATTGGAAGCACCGCAACATTTTTTATTTAAACAATTGAATAAACCTTGCATGGATTCTGTTTGCAGCAAATTCATATAGTGTGAACCGAACACGATGCAATACTGTTGGATAGCCTTGCTCGCCTTCAAACGCGACAATTCTGCCAGCGTTATTGTGATCATGCCCAAGTGGTCTTGATTATGACGCTGCATGACGTGTAATTTGTAGAGATTGACATGTCTACTCGCTGGTGTTATCAGTAGTAAAATATCCCGATTCTCGCGGTTTCCTTTGACTTTTCTAATTATGCGATCTAATGTTGTGTCGGTCAATCTACAAGTCCTTCTCAGCGAAAACGCTCTGCGTGCTCTAGTGGGGGTTTCTTGTGCGGCACTTTGTATATCAATGGGATGTTTGCTTACGATTGGCAGTATGATTTGCGTTACACTGTACGCAGTTCGTGTGCGATAAAAGTTGTTTTTTGTTTTCATTTCAGGCATGTTTTTTTACATTCAAATATATTTATTTATTTATATTTTTTTATTAAAAATGAGGACGAAAACTTTGATTACTGTGTATTTGAATTTTTATGTTTAATTTTGAGAACACTATTTTTTCATTTGGTTGTTTATTTGAATAAATTTTATATCAAGCACCGGGAAACTTAAGGCCAAGACACATAGAATCCGTCATCCGTCATAATTCGCCTTTTTCAAATGACAAGTAAGTTGAAATACACGTTTTCTTATGAGGGTTGTCATATTCAGTACGTCTCCGTCAAAGCAAAGTACGAAAGTTGGCCAACTTTTAACTTTTAACGTACGTTGAGTATTTTGACAGCAATGAATAGCGCTGCCCTTGTAGGTTATTTTCAATCAAAATTGGTTGGTTTTTTTTAAGGTGGAGATGTGAATATTGCATTTTGTTTAATTTTTTCAGCCTAAGTATTAATCAATACGTAAATTTTATGGTGTTGTATCATTGCATTTGCAAAAAGTTATAGCATATTTTTGCTCTACAGTAACAAAATACACAGCAATGCACATGCTAGACTTAAATTTATATGCAACGCTGAAAACCAATAGGATTTATTTGCTATGAGTATGCAACACCTAATTGCAAATAAACAGCTGACTAACAATAATCCAAGCCAATCAAATCGTAATCGCCGCATACTTGCCGCTGCTTATTTTCCCCCAAAAAAACCAGTAGTGCGATTCATTAACTTTTATTGGACATATTTTTTTTTGCAAATTTGTTTGTTTTTTCAATCAGCTGTGAATTTTGTTCTTGCAATGAGTAGTGCATAATAAATTAAAAATGTCATTCACAGTTGATAGCACAAATTTGCTATTGCATATATTTACAACATCAAATACACAAGATTGTGAATAGAGCTAGTATTTAAATTCAAAATAGATAGGAAATTATTGCACGAGTTGGTTTTTCTTAAATTGAAATGGTGTATGTACATAATGTTTTTATATAATATATTAACTGAATTTATTTTGGGAATATCTATTTATATACATTAGGGTGGGGTGATTTGAAAATCTTAATGGGCGCTTCGCGTTTCTGATTCTTGGGATTGTACTAAGCATAAAAGTCTACTAGACCATACGTCTACGGTGAAAATCGAGCTTCCCCTTTTTGACTTGATCAGACTTTTTTCACGTTTTTTTTCGGATATTTTGGCCTATAACAGCCAAACCATTGAGATTTTCGATCCAATACTAAGACAAAAATTGTAGCCAAGACAATAGTTAAGAACTCTCTAGTACATCGCAAAAGCATTGGAACGCTCCTTCAGGCAGTTTTGGCCTTGTGAAAGTGCAAATTTTTCGTGAAAATATAGATAAATTACCATTTTCAGTTCTTACTTTTTATTCTATTTTTTTATTTATTCTATTTATTTTATTTCTTATTTTTTATTCTTCTATTGTTTTCAGTTCATTTGATGCATTTTTGTTAGTTTACTGTAAAAAAACATTATATTTTTGGATAAAAAAGTGGAAGAAGTAAGAAATAGAACATTCTTCCGTCGGTACGTTAATGTCATATAAAAAATTCAAAGTATAACGAATGACGGATTCTTGTTGCCCCGGCCTTTAAGAGCAAAAGCAAAATCGAGTTTGTTACTAGTTTAGGGATGAGTTGGCGGGACTGGGTTCGGCCGGTTCGCCATCTATATTATTTCTGATATAGGAGTCCTTTTTGGTTTTGCAAAAAAGCATTTAGAGGTGTTTTTCAGGGGGGAACGCTCAGGAGAGGTGCCCCATCGCAAGGGAGCCGCGGTAACATTTACGTAAAACTCGGCTACTCCAGAGCTGTTCCCGATTGTCCATTAGTAGACTTACGGCCGTCTGCACGTGCCACTGTGCCATCGACACGCATGCTAAGAGGATGCACATTCCGTTCAATGCCCAGCATAGGTGTTATGGGGAGCCTTCGGAGAGGGAGACTGTTGTACACTTTCGCTCTTAATGGCCGGGTCTGGCTAGGTCGAGGATGATATTCCTTGGGCTGCCTAACTTGAACAACTTGGAGCTGTTCTCTGGGTTGGACCTGACGGACTTATTGTGATACGTGAACGACAAACGGTGGCTGTGACGTCCTCTGGTTTCTACGGGGCTAAGGTAACAAAACGGCAACTACGATGCTACTTGAATTTGGCCGTCTTGGTCGGCTTGCCTAATCTTATAGAACAATACAGCGTGCATCAAACGATGAAAACCTAATAATGCAGGGGAACCAGAAACTGTCTCCTGGGTGGTATACCGAACTATATTGGCAAACTTTTTACGTCCGGTAGTTCTGAATAATGCTGACATATGGTCCCAGCAAGATGGAGCTACAGCTCATACCGCGAGCGACACAAAGGCGGGGAGGGGGGAATTTATACCGTGGTACTTCCATGTGATTTAAACATGCACACATTTTTTTTACTATTTTTATGCAACCCCATTTTATGGGTATCAAATTGAAGAGATTTTTGAAGGGCGCGTAAAATATAATGAAATCTCTGCAAACACAATATGGCGGACGACTATTTTTTACCCGCTTCCATAATATGGGTATCAAATTAAACGTGATTTTTGAAGAGAAAACTAAAAATAACGTGGAATGGGTACGTTTCTGCAAAAGTTCACTTTGAGAAAGTTACTTTTTTTATTTTTTGGAAAAGAGACTTTTCGTCTATCTGGTGATATAACAATAAAAGTATTCAAACTTGGGACAGATGACTTGTTTATCATAACAATATTTATAAAAGAGTAGACGAGATTACATCAGTTGGTGCGGCGCAGCAAAACGCACCGTGTTAATCGAGTATGTATATTTTTTAATTTCTTTTTTACCTTTATAAATCACGAAATGAATTTTTTACGATTTTAAATGCATTTATTGAAACAAAAGAAAAATTATTAAAAGTATAAAAAGTAACTTAGACAAACAATACCATCCAGCAACAGATTTTCAATGTCCTAAACGGCAGCTTTTATTTGGGTTCTATTTAACCATAGTAAACGCCTGGATAAGCAGCATAACCATAGCCAGGATAACTGCTATAATATACTTGAGGAGCTGGTGCAGGATAAGGATTGGCCGAAGCTACCGGTGATGGGGCAGCAGTGGTTAAAGCGAACAAAGCGGCGAATAACAAGAAGAACTGGAATCACAAAAAATTATTTTTATCGTAATTTTTTTTTAAATATTTTTTATTTTTTACAACTACAGATAATAATACTGACAATTTTAAACATTTTGTAGAACTTAATTTGAAATGAGTGCGCTAAACTCTTAAACAGGAATGTTTGATGTCCCACAGCAGACACAAACTATTTATACGTTCGAACAGATAAAATCTTCGTCGTTCAGAAACGTAAACATACTCGTAGTATAAAAAATACTTGTTAGAAATCAAAACAATCGTTTTTGTTAAAAAAAAAAAAAGGGAATATAAAGAGTGTTCGAGAAGAGACGAAAAGAATATTTTCTACCGAATTCCAACAAACACAAATCACTTTGTATTCAAGGCATGTTACTAAAAATTTTTGGCGCTTTGATTTGTAAGCAATTATCGCTGACTTTGGCTCAACCAGATAATATTGTACAAACCAAATAGCCATCTCTTCTCCCTGTGCTCACGTATTCATGAAATTATATGAACGGCAACAAATTCTTTAAGTCAACACTAATTGAATTTGTGAGAGAAATTCGTTAAAACGTTTTGAAGCCAGCAACTGGTAGTTATTTGATTTCGTTGTTTATTCACAATCGTCTAACGTACATACATTTGTACATACAATAAATACATTTGTCACGCTGATAAGGAATTTTAATTTTGGTATGTAATTTGTAGTACTTTTGCTCCCACTCTAAAATGTTGTCATCATCATCGTCGATGTTCGTAGTTAATGAAACGTTCATAGGATTTCAGAAGTTGCGTTGCGTTTTATTTATAGTAATTTTGTCTACTTAATATTCATGGCTACATTTCAGTAAAATTCCAAAAATCACCACTATATCGCTAATTTAATTCATCTTTTAACAATCGCCATTATATCATTAAATTATAATTAGACTGCATAAGCAAATGCAATGTGCAGCTACTTAAAACAATTACTTATTGGGAAATCTTGATAATATAAAACAAAATCTAAAGATTCCCGTACGTATGCAATATATGGCACCAGAACTAATTGACAGTTGGTGGCTGAAGTGACAGCAGGATGAGAGGAGCTTATTTCTTGCACAACTGTGCAGTGGCGCGTTTTTTAAGAATTTATAAATCAGAGTTCCTGCGTCTCTGATGGTATGTAGATTCGTTAATTTTTAATATAAATGGGAACCATTTTGTTAATTTTTGTTATCAAATGCCAAAGAAGGACGATAAGGTTAGCACACACACTGTTTAAAAATGTTAAATGGGAATTACTTGTTAGCCCCTTTCTTGACTCCTAAAAAATACCCCATATGTAATGTAGAGATATCTTCATACCCAATTTCATCGAATTATCACAGAAATACAAAAAAATACCACTTTTGTTTTCTCTTTACCATTGACATCTGCATAGAAAATTTCATCGAAATCAGTACAACCTTTCTTGAGTTCTACCAAAGGTATCCCTTCAATTAATGGAAGTGGAAAATACAAAGAGTTTCAAATTATCGGAAAGATTCAAAACAAAAAGTTTCAAATTATCGAGAGTCTCCTGTACTTTCTACTTTATTTCAGTCATCCAACTCCGACATAAGTATGTTATAATTCCATATTAAGTCGTAAAATAAAATAACAATTATTAAATCGTCAAATAAGTTCGAAATTTCTTTACAGTTGGTTTTTTAATATTCTTGGGAACACAAATTGACAATTAAAGATTCTTAGCACGCTTATGTTCATCTTTAAATTTTGTTTTTAAAAATGTCTTCGTTGAACAAACAGTGATACTTCCCTTTGCGGGCAGTTATTGAAGCTGTTCAATAGCAAGCCATACAAAACTAAAATGTCATTATTTTTCACTTTTTAGTTCCTTTTTTAAGTGGGTTAATTTATTTTTTTAATTTTTATTTTACTCTTCTAATGTCTCATTATTTAAATTTTTATTTTACTCTTGACTGGAATTTAAATAAATAAAATGGAATAAATAGATTTTCTTTTTTTATTTTAAGTGTTATTTATTACATTGTACAATAAATACTTCCAGGTCGAAATGGTAAGTGTAGAGGAGAGACAGTAATGAAGTTTTTCTCCAACTGTAACCTTTATCACTATCCTCTTCCTTAGTTCCGGTGCATGCATTGCATATGTAAGAGACATATCCTTAGCACTGCTCCCAGAAAAACAAAAGTAGTACTTAATTAAATACTTAAGGAGAGCCATTTTTGTCTTTGCAAAATAAAAAAACCAAAAAATGTTTGTGTATGGGAAGCTATATTTCCCCAGTCCGGCAGCCATGTAAAACAGAACCACACGATAAGCATGAGCTTGCCAATAAAAAAGAATCATCAAAATTGATCCACCCAGCAAAAAGTTTGGGGGAGTTATATTCCCCGATCCGACCGCCCTTGTATTGGGACCACACGGTAAGCACGACTTAGAATATAAATCACCATGAATATAAATCATTAAAATCAGTTCACGCAGTATCCAGGGTCAAGACTGTAAGCACCAGCTTTCGACTGAAAGAAGAATGATAGAAATCAATCCCCCCGGAAAAAAGTCGAATTGAGAACATCCTGCTTTTTGAAATCGCTTAACAATAAACAAATATTTTAGCTTTTTTCGTTCCATAAAAATTAAAATATTTAATATGAAATAAAATTTTAAAAATATTTTTTTTTATTTCATTCCCATAAACGGACAATATCTTCTGCCGTTGCAACGAAAGGTGTCCGTTTATGAGAGCTTTCACTATAGTTTTGTATATTTTTTTCACTTGTATTCTAAAAATTAAAACAGCAAAAAAATATAAGCATATCTTGAAGTATTAAAATTCTGGACAGAGATTTTATGAGACATAAATATTATTGATAATTTCTATTGGAACATAAATTTTAATTCGTAATGGAACAAACTAATAAATATATATTAAATAGAAATAACAATTATTTTTAGCTTCGAATTTTTTAATTCGCAGTAATTTTTTATAAATAAAAATATATATAAAATATAAGACTTATATGTCGACTTAAGTTCTTTAGTAAACGATGCGCAAATATAATTTCAAACAAAAAATTTTCTTAATCATATCAACAACTTTATATTATTATAATTAAGGCGAATTCATACCAGGTAAATTTAACGAAAAATCCTTGTATACTGTCAAAATAATTCATACAATTTGACATCAAATGGTGATAAATAGTCGGCCAGGAGTTATGAATTCATCTTGATTAGAATTCAGACACGATTCCAATCATGTCTACATGCGTTCTGGAAACTTGATATACTCGTATGTATGGGAACACAAGTGGGATGAAGGACGAATTTTGTCTAGCGAAAAACGAATTCGTCGCTAAAAGTTGACTGCGTAAATTCGCTGTGTGCCGCACAACTATAACGAAAAAATTACAGCTGTCACAATATATCAGTCTTTCTTTCAATATTTGCTTGAAAAAATTCAACATTAACAATTAAAAAGCAACTTTATCGTAAATAATTGTGTATTTAAAAATTAAACAATTATTATTAAATCAAAAATTTACTTATATATTTGAAAACTAAAATGGAAAACGGTAACTCTTTACTATTTGTTCGTCATCCGTCGGCGTAAGAAATAGAAATAAATCTATCGTCACGCACGACGAATTACGTTCAACGTCGGTGTTGTGTTAATTTTCATATGGACAAGTGTGTGTTATTTCTGATAACGAAACTTTGCAAAGAATAAATCGTCGCTCGTCGCAATTGTGTGCTAACATATTTTTTACGAAAACTGGCAATTTCCAAAAAAGTGTTAAAAAAATTTTTTTCAATATAAATTGAAAAATATAATCTGAGTATTTTTAATTAATTTTATTGAAGAAAATAACAAAACAACTTTTCCATTATATTGTTTACAAAATCATAAGTGAAGAGATCGTAGTAAATTGTTTAATTTGCACAACATTTGTGCAATTAAAATTACATTTTTTAGGATGTCTTTGGTACGCAAAATTACACATAGAGTGGGAATTTTTTTTTTTTTTTAATTTATTTGAGGGTATATTCTCTCAACGTTGGCTGTTGGCATTGGTATTGGTAGAATTGCATACCGAATTTCTTTAGATTCGCAAATTGTTCTGAACCATCGTAAATTTTGTCTCAAATATGACTTGCCAAAATTGTCCAATACTCTTTTCTTCTAATAAATTATAGTCTTTAAAATTATTCAATGTCAATGGCTTGGATATGATATAGGTCCATGACATTATGAACAAAATAAAGCAAATCAGAAATGATTTTCATATTGCCTTGAATTACATTAGCAGGTGCTAAATCTTCAAGATATTTTAGAAAATCTTTGTCAAAATAGAGAATAATTGCTTGTCAATCGTATTACAATTTAATAATTTCGCCTTGATATAAAATACTTCTTTTTGGAGAAACATTTGCAGAAAAAAAAAAACAGATAAATCTGCATATTTGGCAGCACTGCAGGCATTAATAATTTAGATTTCTTTACTACCAGGAAGAGCTTAAAAAATATCAACGAATAATTTGGTTTGATTTTGGAATTGTCTTCTAGAATTTCCAAGGTTCCATGGTGTAATGGTTAGCACTCAGGACTCTGAATCCTGCGATCCGAGTTCAAATCTCGGTGGAACCTCGGCAGAAAGTTGTTGGTATATTTTTTTTTATTCTTTTTAACATGAAAAATTTGTTTTCTTACAGATCAGATAAAAACATGCACAGACTGCCCCAAAAATTTTAAATAAAATTTATGTACCTACACACGTACATGTAGACGAAAAAAAATATATAAATAAACAAATACTATGTATTTATTGTATTTTCCGCTGTTGCCAAGTAAAACTAACTTTTACGTTCCTAAGAAATAATAAGCACATCTACTGCTTGGAAGGTGAAGGTGTAAAAATGTTTTATTCTATTTAAGAAAAAAGCAAATTAAAAAATTTGCAATTTTATTTACAATAACAATGAAAAGTTTTTAAACAAATATATCGCACTTGGGTATTAACTCTAAATTTTATAAATTTCACTTTTTGAAAGAAATCAACCAACTTTTAATTATATTATTAATTGACCTTTTTTATTATATTTTTTGATATATATTTATTAAGCCTGAGGTCTTTTTTTTTTTTTTTTTTTTTTTTATATTTCAAAGAATTATAATTTCCTAGTATTCCTGATGATGTTAACAAGCTGTTAACGATATCGAATAATAAAAAAAAAAAAAAAAAAAAGACCTCAGGCTTAATAAATATATATCAAAAAAAAAAAAAAAAAAAAAAAAAGAAATCAACTAACAACATCAATATCTATCTAATGTAAAAATTTCATCTCCTTCAGTTTACTTCTTCATCTCAAATAGCCGTAAAGTATTTGCATTCTAAAATACAATTCTAATTTAAAGAAAAAATTGTTTTTTGCTTGCAGTAATAATTTTAAAAATTTGAGTTAATACCCTTTTGTTGATCAAGTGCGTCTATATCTTTACTTTTTACGGTCTATAAATATATTTTTCATATATGAAATAATGAAAGAAAAATTACGCAGACTTCAATACAGTAGAAACTCGAAATTGCTAAGACGCAAAAAAGTTAAGAATACGGAAAAATTAAGCACCTTTTAGTCACCGCGCGGGACTCTCGAAAGTTAAGTCCTTCTTAACTTATTTGAATCATGTTTCTTTTTATTTCATTTTTATATTTTTAACACCATTTTGACGTCTAATATGTAGATTGTTAGTTGGCATTTGGAAGATTGATTGACGAGTGCGATCAATTCACGACTCTTTTTATTACTCCACAATCGTATAAAGAAAAATTCATATTGACTACATTTTTTTGGTGATTTCAAATCTCGTCTTCCCAAAACTATTACTATTTTAACAAAAATTTCAACATTTTCAATAGGTTATGCGTTAAAAAAAAGGATACTATAATTTATATTTAAGCTATTGAAATAAAAAAAAATTCAAAGTCAGTGGACAGTGAACAGATAAAACCGAATTCCGGGCTCAAGTTCACAATTTTAAAAATTCGATTAATGAAAATTCTTTAAAATTTGTTGTATTGTTTTGTATTATTTTCATTGTTTTGCTTTTTTTCAAACACAGAAGTGGAGCGTAGATTCAGTTAATTGGGTTTAATTAAAAGAAAACTCATAACTGAAATAAACAACGTGTATTCAATGTGGAGGGTGGAAAATTTGACAACATTTATTGTCAAGCTATAAAAATATCGCACAATATTGTTAAAAAATTTGGTTCATCTGAAAAGTACCGAAATGAATTGGTATATGAAGAAGATGAAAATAACTTGGTTGAAATTCGGATATTTTCAATAATTTAATTTAAAATATATTTAGCCTTTCTGCGTATAAAAATTTATATTCAAACATATGTAGATATATCACTAAAATTATTATTTCTATAATACAAAATGGATTTTATATACTGCATAAATTTTTAAAACAAAAGTACTTTTTGATTACATATGTGAGTAAAATATGATGGATTAAATTCTCGAAATGATAAAAAATTTTAAAGTGTATAGAGAGATTTGAAATTTTTACACTTTTTTTACCGATTTAGCAATTTTAATATGTGTGTCGTGGCAACCCTGCTTTCACATGAAGACACTTTGCGTCGTGTAGAGAAGTAGTCTATTGTATTTCATTAAACTTTTTTGGCACTCTTGTACAAAAGCTCGACGTGTTGTTGTATCAGCTAAATGTCCATTAAAACAGCAGAAAGCTAAATATAATGGATGGAAAGTTTAAACTAACAATGATGCCGGAGAAATATAAAAACTATAAATAGTATGATGGGAACACAATTAGAACACACGAGGAATGTCGTTCGATGGGCAAATTCGCAGTGTGTCGCACAGTTGACACAAAATTAGAGCTGTCAAAATCAGCAAAGTTGTTTGTTGGCTGCGTTACCGTTTAAATAAAATTTGTTGAAAAAATTTAACATTAACAACAACATTAAAAACAAAAAATAATTGTCTATATTTAACTAAAATGATTTATTTTAAAAATTAAACAATTATTAAAATAAAAATCACGTCGTCACGCACAAGGATTTTCGTCCGACGTCGGTGTTGTGTTAATTTTTATATGCACGAATGTGCTTTATATCTGATAAGGTCGCAACGAAAAATTCGTCATTCAATTTAATTGTGTTCCCTGCATAAATTAAATAAACAGTTGGCGAACGGCGAACATTTTCACACGTTTTATGCGGATAGGGGACTAAATACACTGATAAAAATAAATTGGGCTGTGCGAAAAAAAATTTTATGTTGCATGACAATGGAAAATAACAGATGAAGAAAATTTTTCTTTTGTAAGAAAAATTGCACCCAAATTTTTTTTATATTAATAACTTTAAAAAATAGAGAGCCCTGGTTTATTAAAAAAAAATAAGTAAATCATATCACAGTGGAAACAGCTGACAGCAAAAAACTATAAAATTTTAAATTGGTTTTACTTTTAAAGCTAGAATAGTGCAATGATTTTATAACGGTAACAAGTTTAAAAGCCTTAATAAATAAATATGGGAGAAAACAAAAACATTTCAAATAGAAAGATTTCTTTAAATAACTATTAAAACTTTTCTACAGACCTGTAGAGCTTATAGCATACAAAAAATGTTTGGAAAGTTATTCTTTTTTATATTTATTCAACGCGTGTCAGAATATATAAATAATCGGAATTTTTGGAAAATGTTTGGTGTACTTATTAAAGTTGTAATTTTAATTTACATATTGTTATTATATGTATAGTTAACTTTACATATATAGAAACATACACCTACATACATACATATGTATATTATGCATCATTTCATTTTTTTTTGCTATATCTGCTAATGGCAGAAAAATCTGTTATTGGGATGTACATACATACATATTGGAAAGTCAGACAGTCTGACGTTCTTTTAAAGAAAATTATATATGTATGTGTGGTATAAAAAAGGTCTGTATACGTAGACTGCATAACAAATTACTAGCAAAAATAACATCAATATGTGGGGGAGGTGGAATAAAATCAGTAATAAAAAACTGTTCATTAAGAGAATCTATTTTACGGTATGTCTGAAAATCTCCTTTGCTATCAAAGGGGATATCTTCAGTGTTGCCATATCTTTAATAATATTTGTCGTTCCGACGAAGGTGGAAATATCGACAGTTTCCCTGATATATAATAAATATGCTGGTCTATGTTATATTTTGGTATATGTGCTTAAAGACTCAGAGGTGTCCCTTTAAAAATTCCACAGCAAATGTGTACTTTTGAAGGTAAAGTGTTACTGTTGTCAAACTCAAATCGGAACAAGTAATTAAAGTTATTCAAATAAAGTGATCAATCTTATCTACATTTATTGCTTTAACGAATTTGGTACGTTAAGATGTACGTTTATATAAATCCATAACTGGTTTGATAATCTGTAGCAGTAGGTATACAATATCCGAACGGAAAGACAGACAAGAAAGTAAAATTTAATTGAGATTTTTATTATAAACCGAAAAGGCATACATAAATAATAAAATAATATGTATACATACACAGTTAATAAAATTTGCATACTTAGCGGTAAATATGCTATGAAGTCGTATTTTGGAAATGTTTTAAATTATGTTTTATAATAGTTAGAAAAATTTGTTGTTGTTCAAAAAAAAAGATAAATATAAATTTCGAAACTTATAAGCATAAAAAAAATTTACTTTTGCACATGGATAAAATCATTCTATTATCAGTTATTTTATTTATTTTTACAATTTTTTTATTTGTGTTTCAAAATCTAGCTGTTTAAATAACAACCCTATTTAAAATTTAAAGCAACAAAAACTAGATATCGGGTGGACTTCGTAAGATATAAAAGTGTCATAAA
Source organism: Dexiosoma caninum (assembly GCA_963924685.1). Taxonomy (NCBI): domain Eukaryota; kingdom Metazoa; phylum Arthropoda; class Insecta; order Diptera; family Tachinidae; genus Dexiosoma; species Dexiosoma caninum. The sequence goes on from OZ004727.1 coordinate 87,410,355, forward strand.
TGTTTATAATACCGCTTCGAAAGTTTATAAAAACTGCGTAATATAAACAATAAACTTTTCTTTTTGTTTACAAAATGTACCAAAATCTAAATTTAGAATGGAAATTTGTCCATAAAAAACCAAATTAATAAGATTTATACATAAGTATATCAGTACATTCGTAGATAAACTCATTATCAGACTTCCCAGCTGTGGAAAATATAAACAAACAATTTTTATACTTTAACAATTAATTTGCTATCAAATTAAAAAAATTTATACGAACAGTCCCAAATATGTATAAAGACGAGCACTTCAACGAATTAAAATATCATGTGGCAACTCCTTAACAGCTGAAGTTCTAAAACGCTCTTTCTCTTCCTTGGCACAATGTCAACCAACCAACAATCATATCTGAAGAAGAGACGAGAATAAATAAACACAAATGGATTGCAACGGTAAACAGAACAGATGTGAAAAGTGATAGAAAATATACATATGTATATAAAATATATTTGTGCTTAAAAAACGAATAGGGTAACAAAAAAGATGTCATAAAGAATTAACATAAAAATCAATTTTATAAGTGAAAAAAAAACTAAATTAGATTGACAAATGAGTGACAACAAAAGTGAAGCTGCAAAACAAATACATACATACATATAGAAATTCCTAAAAAAATTTAAAATCATTTATTTAATTATTCTTATATGTATGTAGCAGTAACAACAACTAAAAAAGAAGCATTAACGGCAACAGAACAACAACAACTAAAACTCTCGTATTTACTCTCAACAAGAAGTCGTCCATTCGAAAAATTAAATCAAGCGAAGAAACAACAGAACAACACTATTAAAACTCAACCAACAACTACTCTTAATCTCTAAATTTAGTTTCGGCTACTTTTTTTATAAAAACAAAACGCAACAGAGTTGTCTATGTGAATTCCGCGTGCCATGTGCCAAACAACACAGACAAATTAGCAGACGATAGACGCTTTTCCAAATTGCAGTTGGTTAAACTAACAACACATGCAAACACGCACAAGCAAGTTCACTTAAAAAAAGTATTCAATTTTTAAATATTCACAGAGTCTTTCTGTTTGCGTCTCGACCGGCTGTTGCTTCATCCGATTTAAATTTATGGCCAATTTTAGTGTGTGATTTTACTTCATTAAATATGTTTTTGTTAATGTAAACGTTTACTTGTTTGCTTGTTTTCCTTTACAATTGTTGTTACGCTCTTCTAAACATTCATTCACACGTCTCGATTTGTAGTGGTGTGGTCGGTTGGTGGGTTTCATTCATTAACTAAGAAATATACCTATAAATATTATTTGTTGCTGCAGTTATCGTTGTGACTTTGCTTGTTGCCGTCGTTTACGTCGCTGCCAGAAGTTTTCATTTGAGCATGCTAATTAGTACAATGAAAATACTCATTGCATTGATTTTAAGTTTCATGTTTACAATTTCGCTTCTCAAACTTGTGTTGTTGTTTTGGAATGAATATCCAACGTTGTTGGAACAAGGCTTTGGTAGCGACACCACACTGCCATCAGTCGACTTTTGGTTGGAGCAGAATAATCTAACGGATTATATACAATTGTTTCGGGATAAAGGTAAGTATGTGGCCACCGTTAAGTACTTGCCTTTTTCTTACACCCCCCAAGAGACAAATGTTGAATTTTTATCATGTCAAGTTTATTTTATTGTTTGTAACTTTTTTATGTATTTTCTTTTTTGCGTCTTATACCTAAAAATATACTGATGCATTAAAAAAGATAGACTGATGTTCTCCGATAAAATGCATTTTGTCAATGAGTGATAAAAGTAATTTCTCTACTGAAAGAGCTTTCAATTAGTGTTGCCAGAATATTGGTGACAGCGATTCCAGAATGAAGATTTTTAATTAATTTTGAATATTTTTATGTATGAATTACATGTTTTTTCTATGAATTTTATGAATTACATGTTAAGTTTTCTATCTATTCTTACATTAAAAATTTCTTGAAGGTCATTTTTGTATAATTAGTTCTTGGAATATTTAAGGTTTTATTGTAGTTTCGATTGAGGTAACTGTGCTGGTAGACGAGTTCAGACTTCTAGGTGCTCTAGTATAAGTACAATGTACATATATATAGTATTTGTATCGTAGTTGGTATTTTTTGTGAAGCTAGCAGAATATTTAGAGGAGTTGTAAAATGCACTAAAAGCACTAAAATTGAAAGTGAAAAACTAGCAATTCTGTGTCTTTTCTTTATATTCATAAAAATATTCATTTTATTGTCAATATTAATTTTTTTCTGGTGATTTAGAGTGAACATCGTAGTTGTGTCGCATTAAAAATGGAAGAAAAAAATTCTCTAATCGTATAAATTGACGTACATCACTCATTTCCGTCCGTATTGGCCTTGCAAAACAAACAATATAGTGACAAAAATATAAAAAATATCATCAGTGGTTTTTTTTTAACAAATAATGAAATAAACTACTTTGCGAAGGCAAGTACAAAAAACATTTTGCCGACGGTAACTTCTATATGTTTACACTTGAAGAAATGGGAAAAAAAATAAATTTTGATGAGAAATATTGGCGTAGTCTGTCAGAGGCTTCAATATTTTTACTAACCCATAGGCAAATATTGAAGCTGAATATTGACGTGTTAAAACACTTAAGGCTGTGTATGATACAAGTTTATCGCTTTGCGTGACGTTTTTAACTTTGATAGAAAAGTGGAACGCAAAAGGTGCATGACACAATAAAAACTTTGACAACACTCGCGCATTGTTTGTTTACCAAAAAAAAAATTGGTTGATAGTTTAGCTATTTATTTTTTTTATTATAAAAAAAAACATATAAAATTTTATATACAATTTTGAAGTTACATGTATATTAATTTTTAACAAATTAAGAAATTCGGTCATTGTTTACCAGCTTTTAAACCATTTTGTTCTTAACGAAGCCATAACAAAACGGGAATTTTTTATAAAAAACCGGCAACCATGGAGAATATTGGAAAAGTTTTCTTCTAAGAAAGCTCTTTCCTTTTCGCGTTTCTCTTTAACACTTTATTTTCAAGTCAACACTTTGAAGTAAACAAAACGTGGTAAAAACGCCAAATATATAAGTATGTATGTACTATATATGTGAATATAATACACAACATAATTTGTTCGTGCTCTCTTTTATCTACATGAGTTAAATTATTCGTTATAATTTATTCAAGGCGAGTCAGAATGAATTTTATATGCCTATTTGTTTATTTTATTTATTTATTTATTTATCAAAACAATTTTTCTTTTGTATCTTGCAAAATAAAAATTAAAAAAAAAATTTATTCTGAGGTTCCACCGAGATTTGAACTCGGATCGCAGGATTCAGAGTCCTGAGTGCTAACCATTACACCATGGAACCGTTATCTCACTTTGTGACAAAACCTGTATTTAACTTTTAATATACAACTTCCAACAGTTCAACTTTAAATTCTGAAGTGAGAGTTTGGTTGTGAAGAGTACGTTCAATTAGAATTGCTGAACGGTTGAATGTGTTCTTCCATTGGTTTGATAAATATGAAAGTTTTCTAGGTACATACTACAATATGTATAAAAAAATTTAAAATTTCTTTATTATCACTGTAGGAATCGTTTCATTACTAACTTACTTTTGTCTTTGTTTCGAACTCTTGTATGATGAAATAATAGTATACAATTTTCTTAATATGAAAGAATATGAAAAATTTTTAAGCTAATCAATGTTATTGATGTTTGATATGTGGCATGGTGGTGCTGAGATATTTAAATTTACAATTGTGATATACAAACTTATTATCTTATAATTTTTAAGTTATCTTGCAAAGAAATTTTTTGGAATTTTTTTACACTCTTACTTGAACTATTTTCTATGTATCAAATATAGAACACTCGCCATCTGACTATTTGGTACTTGACAGAAAAAAAAATAAATAAAAGAAAAACTTCAAAGTAAAACTGAAACAGCATTCATGTATAAAAACACCAAACATTTTTTTTTTAAATACAGTTATTAGCATCATAGAAAAGCAATAATTTCTTGTATCCTTGTATTAAAGGTTTTATGATTTAATTACCAATCTAGGTTGACATTAAAATGCTAAGCATAATCCTTCAAAATGTATTGGTTACATATTATGGACATAATAAATAATTCTTAAAACAGTCTAGAATATATGAATATATGATGATAAGGAATACAATTAAGAGCAACATTCCAATTTGATACTTGATCTACTGTGAATATATGTACATACATATGTATATATGTACATATGTATATATGTACATATGTATATATGTACATATGTATGTAAGTAGAGCAGAGTTTTTTTTGGCTTACTATTTATAAAAATTATGATTCTGTAAGTCAATCTTGACATTGAATTTCCATTAAAAATTTTGTTCTTCCACGAAGTCCATTTTTGGTTGAATGGGTACGTAAATAAGCAGAATTGTCGTATTTGGAGTGAGGATACTCTACAAGCGTTTGTCGAAACGCCATGCATCCACAGAAAATTACTGTTTGGTGCCCTTTATGAGATGGCGGAGTTATTATTCCATATGTCTTCAAACACAAAGATGCTCAGAATGTTACTGTCAATGTGAACGGACGTGATTTGAAATTTTTTTCGTACCTCAATAAGCTGGCATTAATCTGGCTGACATGTGGTTCAAACAGGACGGAGCCATATCCCACACAGCTCGCGAAACAATTGATTTACTCAAAGAATAATTTCACGTAATTGTGCAATTAATTGGTCACCAAGATCGGGTGATTTAACCCCATTGGATTATTTTCTTTGGCGTTATGTGAAGTTAATTGTCTACATGGATAAACCAGAGAAAATTGAGCACATGGAAATGAACATTCGAATAGTCATTGGCGAAATTCGGTATTTAAATTTGCTGAACTATAAACAATATTCACTTGCAAAACAGCTGATGTCATTTGAAAAGAAAATACGCTCTACATCAAAAGTGTTGTATGTACTGCACATAGAGAAATAACACATGCTATAAAGGTGTTCTGAATGTATGTACGAATTCACCATGTTGAAAAGTGACATTATATATGACAAATACGCATATGTAATGTGAATACACGGCAAAGCATAAATAATTTATTCTCTAACTACTCCCATGGGGCATTTTTTTAAATTAAATTCTCGTAAGTATGCAACTCTCTACGTGAAAATTATTATGCCTATAAAATATTTAATTAAAGTTTATTTTTATTAATTTATTAAAACACTTTTTTAAAAGGCACAGCAGTTAATAAACAAACAGAAAGATTAACACATACTGGTGCTTTAAAGGTCATTACAATTGGTAATACAAATTGTAAAGAAAAGCTTACAGCGTACTAGTGATGTAACGAACAGCAATTTGCCAATATTCGCGGAATACGAATATTCAATCTGAAATTTAGCGCTACTCCATATTTAATTGAAAAAAATCTCTCTTTACCTCAATAACAATGACACAATGGCATTCCAAAGACTGAATTTGATATTATAAATTTTGCAGCTGAATGCCACCGCTGGATATTTCTCAGATTAGTTTCGAAGCTCTTCCATTCCATTTTAACTGGAAAAAGTATAGCGGAATATTTAGTGGAAATTGGCGTCGATCTCCTGACATTCTGGAGAATAAATAAAGAAAATTAGGAGCTTTTTTGATCTGTAGCCTTATTTAAAGGCGCCACCAAAGAGAGTTCCAATCGAGCGAATGAAGAAAATACTTGAAAATATCTATGTTTAAACTGTAATATTCCTCTACAAATTTCCTCTACAGGATGTGAACAAATTAGACCAGTTTATTACAGTTCCGAAATTATTTTATTTTGCTCAACGAAGGGGTTTTTTTTAATAAAAATTATGGAAAATTTCTATTTTATGTATTTTTTTCTATTCTTGTATTTTTTTGACGTATTAACAAAATATTTGCTTAAATTAAGCGAATACGAATATCATGGAATAAATCAAGGTTTATTAATACAAGGTTGTCGCAAGGCTAATTCGTCAATTCGGTTTTTGTCCAAACGTCAAATTATTTGGATACATGTGTTTTGCTAAATTCAACATAACCTAAAAAGAACGTGTTAAATTAGCGTAATATGAGTTAAAAATAAATTAATTATTAAAAATAGTAGCATATTTTGTATTTTTATTATTATTGTATTATATTAGTCTCACTTCTATTTTTATTTTGACCTTTTTTTTTAATTATATTTATTTTTGAGCGATGGTTTTTTTATGAAAAATTTTTAACAATTATTTATTTTTCAATATTTTGGAACCAAACAGGTAGCATCGTCTGGAAATAATAATTTGTATTAACAAAAATATTAAAAAAAAAAAAACCATCGCTCAAAAATAAATATAATTAAAAAATTATAGTATTATATTATTATTTATTTATTTCTTAACTTTATCAACAAAGTAAACAAACTTTGACGTTCGGCACAAGAATACGTTCCAAATTCTTGTATCAGCTGACGGGCGAATTTGTTAGTGAATTTACCTGGTTATGAATTTGGCTTGGAATAAATGAATATTCGGCGATACGAGTACGAATATGTGTAACATAACTAGTATGTACATATGTATGAGATCAGGATTATTAAAAATAATACATAAATTATTTCAAAAAATAAAAGAAATAATTGCCAATGACCACAACTTCCATACGTTACTTTTTCTATTTTTATTGTACTTTTTAAACAATCATGAAGTGCCATCCAAAACGCAGTACCTTTTAATTATTAAAACATTTAGCCAACACAAACAAAAACCGTAGAAAAGACTTCAAAGTGTGATAAGGATAAATGAGCAAAACTGTAACTAAAATTGAGAGTGTGAATATAAACCCAAAACCATTAAAAATATTAAGACAATAAAAAGAAAAGCTGCCAGATTATCTCCTTGTCTTATTCCAATTATAGATGAAATAATATTTAAAATATCCTGCTGGCAATTTTCTAACAAATACCCGTCAGTAAGGTGATCGCAAAAATATTGATAATAAATGTGTGTTTTTTTAATCTAATCGTCCAATTGCAAAATGCGAAGCTTTGAGCAAAATATAACGTTCTTTAACTTACTAAATAAATGATACTTCAGGTGACAGATATTTAACAGCTGACAGACCTACGGTTTTGATAGCACTAAATGGATAACCCGCTACATCAAAAGGGAACTGATCCAAATTTGTTGTACTTCCGCAGCAGACTTTTCGCATCTTCTCGAAATCGTTTTTCTTCCAAAGCTATGATTGCATTTCTTGACACAGCAATAACAGTTGCAATTGATTTCAATTGCATTCCCATCTAAAGGCTCTTCCGCTAACACTTTCCAAACCACAAAGAACCTTGTTTTCATAAATGCTCCGCTTATTTGACAATATCTAGCAAAAAGTACAATTGCACCATTCTGGATGATACATAGAAAAGAAAGTCATATTAAAAAAAAAATAAAACTTTTGGAACTTTTAGTCGTTGTGTGTGTAGAGAGAGCTTTTTTTGCTCCAAGTTGTGTGTGCTCTGTGTTGACTGACTGACTGGATGTTTGTTTGGCTGGTTGGTTGCTTGTTTTGGATTGTATTCATTATAAAATCTATGAACTTGTGTCCTTAAAGGTTTAGTTTGGTGTTTTCTTTTGGCTCGTTAAAACGTGAAAATGTTTTGCTGAACGATTTTCTTCTTATCCGTCGGTTACAAAAAAAAGCCAAAGCTATACATACGTACATATACGAGTACATATGTATATGCATATGTATACGGTGTATAAAGGATATTTAAAATTTCAGTGTATGTGTGTAATGCGTTTTAAATAGCATTACTACTTAATGCTACAATCGCTTAGTAAGGCATTTTGGAAACTCCACTTCAATTAAATTAATTGAAGTAATCGCTGTTCTATTGAGAAGCAATTTATTTGTTTTTATAAGTATATAAGTACATAAGTAGCTAAATCGGAAGTGGTTATAGTTATGGACTGTTTTGTCTTTAAGTTTTTTTTTTCGTTATGCATGCTGTGATTATATGGCCAAAGGTATCATTACAAAGCAGACAAACAAGACAAACGGACAATTAGTTGCCTTTGTGGTTTTCATTCGTTCCTTAAAAAGGACTAAGTAATCCTTTGCAGATACAGAGCCAAACTAAAGTGTGTTGGTTGGCATGTGTTAAAAGTTTAGCATTTAACCTATATTTTGTGTGTGTGTATGTGTGCGTGTGTGTGTTGGCGTTGGGGAAAATATTTTACATTTCGAAAACAATTTAAAATACTAATTGAAACTATAAAAGAAAACGCGCAAATATGTACATATAACGAAAAAGAACATATTTTTCATTTAAAGTTTTTTTTAGTGTCCTTTTATGCATCACAGAGTGGCTTACAGTATCTTACGCTTCCCCAGGCATTTCATTCATTGTTATTTTCTTTAACCATAGCAGTACTTTTTATTTATTTTATGTAGTATCGACTGTTTTTATTTACATATATTGTCTTCTTCTTCCTTCCTCTCATCCTTTACCTGGGGTTTTCATTTCCATTTATTATTAGCTGAAAATTATGAAATCTGAATTTTTTTACATACGCATTATAATGTTTTATTTTTTTTGTATTGGTGCGTATGCATGTGTGTGCTGCTTAACAGCTTATAAGCAGAATTCAAAAGGAATTAGTTCAATAGACTATTAAAAATGTATCAAATTTCATAATAACAGAACGAAGAATGAAAAAATAGAAAATTTAATGTACAGTGTAACCTCGGTTAACGCAAACCTCGATATACGCAACAACTCGATAATCCCAACACCCGAATTCTTAACATTGGTGACTGTGTTGACGCAAGTTTTAAAAAAACACACTCTCAATTAACGCAACTTTTCAAACAAAGTTTTGTTTTTCCCTTTCGGCTTGATTTTTACTTTAGTTTTTTATAAATCAAGTGAAAAAAACAACCGTAGGCACATGCAATTTTATGTTTACGTCACGTATGGAAATCGTGATACAATTGTACTTTCTTTTGGTACATTGTCAACGTTGTTGGTACCGTGGTACTACCGCGACTTACTTGGTACAATTTAAAATTCTCATTGGAACAAAGTGAAACTGAAGACAAGAATGAAAATTTGGTGTTAGATCCAATACCTGCAAAAATAAAGCGACAGAATGCCATCGAAAGCTGTGACGTTTGTCTTCAATGGGCGAATGAGAATAGCAGCTCTTGCAAAAGCTTCGAAACATTAAAAAATTTCACACTGAGTTGCAAAAAACGAGGTACTCAGCATTGAAATTTCAAATTGTTAATTTGCTGAATAGCTTTATAAGGTATTCTGAAAAATCGGGTCAAATTGCATTATTTCTGTTCTTAAAAATTCATTAAAAATCGAAAACCATAAAAATTCTTATATTATTCGCAATGAAGTGAAGATATCAATCACATTTTCGAAAAGGTGGTCATATGTCAACAACAACAAATGGCATGCGCTGTCAGCATGATTTCACTTAATTACGAAAATGGGTGGAAAAATGTAAGTCTTTAATTACGCTTTCAATTAAATACGAGTAGGAAGGTTGAACCAAAGTATTCAATTTAGTTTTCCAATTTCTCTCTGATAAATTTATTTTATATCACTCATTAAATTGCGCTAAGGATCAATCAGTCTGAACGCCATATAAAAAGCTAATTTCGCTTGACGCGCAAAAATAATTCTCGATTAGCCATTTGTGACAACATGCACTGCACTCCTTTGCATCCTGCAATCGTATGAATAACGATTTCGTTGAATAAACCAACGTTTTCTTCAGGTTCACATGCTCACGCCGTCATGGAGTCACAAATTATACCATGATCTACTGGTACATTGTTTATTTTGTCATTCTTCCTTCTTTGTTCTGTGTGCCTTTTCCTTTCCATACACACAAGGATATACGAGGGTTATCAATGTTTTCGATGTTTGAACGTTTGTTGTTGCGTATGGCACGTGTTTTAATTTAGCGTCATTGTTTATATTTCAGAGTTCCAGTTGATGTTGTTATTGTTGCCGTTCTGCAGCCGACGGAGCAGGTTTTTTTTTTTGCTGCTACTGGTGCGACCACAAGCACTTGTGCGTTTGATTGTGTTCTGTTTTCTTCTGTTTTTATCGTTCTCGTGTGATGTTTCCTCATGGAAAATTAAATTGTTAATTCATTTTTCATCTTAACATCTGAGTTAGGCCTTTTGTTGTTTAGTCATTGATTTTTATTTAATTAAAGGCGTAGCACGAAGTAAAACGAGACTATAATGGTTAATTAAAGTACATATGTACATATGTACTAATTCTCTTCTTACAATGGACACGGGAAATTTTATTGTTTATTTAACTTTCAGCCATTTTTAAATAAAAAGAAAAAAGACAGAACAAACACTGTAGAATTGTGCCGTGGTATGGAAAAGGCAACTATTATGCACTCTATTCATATGGTAATCGATATATTTCAGTTTGGGGCCGACAAAGAAAGACAACTTGTTCGATACGATTATTAATTATAAAATATTTGAATTACATTTAATTTTTTTTGGAATAAAAAATGCCAATAGAATAAAACATTGTGATTTTAGTGTTGATTTGGTCCATTTGCCTGACTCTTTTATTAATTTGAAATCGGATTGCTCAAAAAAAAATCTGTTGTTTAAACCGTCTTGAAGTAAATATTTTTTAACAGAAATTTCACTCACTCAATGATTGTCTACTACCATGTTTTACCTTCTATTGGAAACGGATAGTGATAGGGAAGGGATAGACAGAGGAAATCTTCAATATTTTACTGTGTTTATTAGCCATTTTTATTTTATTATTATTTACTTCGCCGATGATGCTACAAAATACCGATGAAGGAGGGCTTTATCATGTTACTGTGAGTTAGTATCAGAAACCTTCCGACAACAATTGACACAAAGGCGCACTGAAACTAAATTTTTTTTAGTTCTTTGTAGCTTTTTCAGATATTGTTATTTTCGAATCTGGTCACATTGCTCACAATATTTGGTATGTCAAACCCCTTGCGGCCGTCATTAATGTGATTTTATTATACATCAGCCTTACCATATATTTTTTAAGAAAAACTTTTTATTTAAAAAAAAAAACCTAATTTTTCAAAAAAAAACTTTTTTCCACAAAAGTGTCAAAATAATGAAAAAACCACAAAAATATATATTTTGAATTCATTTTTATTCAAAATATTATAAACAAAAAAAGTTAAACAACAACAACAAACTTATTCTTCCCACGATTTTGAGCAGATCCCAATTTTCTTTACCTTTTGTTGGACCCTCCGATGTGTCTGTAGCGTATTCTAAGCTATTTTCTGCTTAAAACTAATAACACCAAAAACTAAAAATATTCCATTATCCTTACCGTTTCTCTTTAAATATTAATCCATGCTTTTTTGTAATTGAAAACTTCAAAAAACAGGCATAAAAAATTATAATATTATTAATACAGTACAATTGTATTATAAAATCGTTTACATTACATGGCAACATCAAATAATATTTTCGTCATATATGTATCTGTAAATTAAAAATTAATAAACGAAATTTAAAAATTTTAATGAATTTAAAAAAAAACTTATTTTTGAAGCTAAAAACTTAAAAACTTTTTGGCATTTCAAAAACCTTGAAAAATAAGGGAAAACTTGAGAAATGGTAACGCTGTTCGACATTGAATTTTGTTGCATGGAATGATATGAATAACACTCAGCTCACTTTGTTTTTTTTCTATCTTGGACCAGTACTCAGGGGATGACCCCATCACATGCGATGCAATGTGCTGGAACTACATAATGAGCGTTACGACTATGTCGCTTATTTTATTGAACGTTTGTTCGATGATTAAATCTGAACAAAAAATTGTTTGTATGAAGAAATCAAGAAAACACAGTGATTTTGTCATCCTCTGGTTGTCATAAGTTATTAAGTATTTGCGTTCAGTAATTCATGCTGATTCCTTCAGAAATTTTTTTTTTATAACTACAACAGTCTTCCTCAAATCGATTTTAGATATTCACTGTTTTTAATAGACTGGAGAAATGTATTTGACCGAAATCAGTAAAACGGCGCGATATACATATATTTGCTGAGACATTTTTTTTAAATTACATTAAAACTTCTGATAAGCGGACACTCACCGTCGCGGTATTTTTATCTGGTTATGAGAGGTGTCCGTTTATAAGAGGTACACATTTATTATATTAAATATTTCATTTATGTTGTAATGCGAGACTAGTGATTTGTGGTTGAAAAAATTTATTCAGATTTTACTAATTTAACTTAAATCGGGTTAATTTGAGCCGTTGAATTTCTAAATAATTTTAAATGATTTTGATGTGCTGGAATACGACAAAGTCGTCTCTAGCAAGATGCATCAAACGGGTAATTTGTTTTAATGCTTCATCACAGTACATATTCATGGAATCAGTACATATAATTTTAATTTTTTTCTTTAATTGACAACATATTTTTGTTTAGCATTTTGTGGTAGTAAAGCTGACGACACGAGCTAAGCAAACAATTTCTTCAAATAAACAGCAATTTCTACGCCATCCTCAACACATGAGTCTGTACATACGTGTTAACAGGGGAATTGCAAATTTCAAAGCGGCTTATCAAACATGGGAGAAATATGTGTTTGTGCAAGCCTGTCGTATAGTTAAAAAAACTTTAGATATTTCGGCTGACATTTTGAATTTGTGACAAGCTGCAAGGCGAATTAATTTTTAAAATTAATTCTTCTGACAGCTTATGAGAAACCTTTTGAGCACAATTTTGTAAAATTTAGTGTCTGCGTTTGCTTATTAGTGTCCGGCTATGGGAATACATTTTGTAAGAAAAAACTATTGAGAATCTATGTTCTACAAAGTTTGTTCTGGTTATAGGGGGTGTCCGATAGATAAACTGATACACTAAAACATACTGTGTTTCAAAGTTTTTGTACATAAGTATGTCTCAATCAGCGTTACCATATATTTTTTAAGAAAAACTTTTTATTAAAAAAAAAAAAATTAATAAATTTTTCCACAAAAGTGTCCAAATAATGAAAAAAAGCACAAAAGTGTCGACAAAATGTATGTGGTGTTGTTGTTAGAAAATTTGTGTGTGAACATGCGGAGTTTCACTGTACTCCGTAATTTCTTGGCCAACGATTTTAGATACGCACGGATGACCTGAAAGGTCAACTGAATACCACTTTATGTTTGTTTTTGTAATATACCCGTTTGAAATATAATCACAGTAGTTGCCTTCATTTAAATTGTTACTAAAGCAAGAAAAAAAAGGAAAATAAATTTTTAATTTCAAATAGTAAAATATTATTTTTAGTTTTATGGAACTTTTTAAGTGCTAAATATTAACGAAAATAACAATTTTTTTGTTTATAAAAAAAAAAACAAAATAAAAATGAAAATCTCAATAATAATTGTTGACAAAATAAGTTCTTTAACATAAAAATTTTATTTTAAATAATAATTAGAAACACACTTGCCATTAAGAGTGTGAAAATAAAATATAACGAAATTTACTGCACATACAACGAATACAAAAATATTATGTGGTCACCAGAATCTGAAATCAATTCAATTGCCATGGCGACTACGATGCGTCATTCGCAATCATCATCGTCGGGTAAGTGGGATATGAATGTTTATGATTGTCTTTACTGTTCATAAATTTAATATTTTCCAATGAATATCTGTTGTAAAATGTTTAGGTATGAATTAAAAATATTTTGGATTATAAATATGCAAAAAGACACTTGAAGCGAATGCAAATTAATTTGAAAGTTTAACTCAGTCTGAAATTCATGAAAATTTCAGCAGATATACGAGTATTAAGTTCATGACATGACAAGTTTTTGACATGTCGTATTACTCCGTATTATAATGTAAAAGGGCTATTAGTACGAAAAATTAACACTTATTGCTTGACCGATCCTCCTGGTAAATCAGAAAATTGTTTTTCTGTTTTATGGTTAAATTAGAGGTGACTTAACCATAACCAGAGCAAAAAGTGTAAATTTTTTTTAAACAAAAAAATTTAAGCTTTATTTAATTTTTAGTATAAAAGAAAACAAAAAATTAGCAATGGTATACATAAATATAAAAGAAATATTGGTATTTTACAAGCCATTTCAATAAACACTATTTTTTTTTTTAATCCAAGAGTAGTTCAACAGCGTAAGTGCGGTGTTTTCATCACTGATGTTAAATATCAGACAATGTTGGAACATTTTTTAAGGTCAGCCGGGGAAAACTATCCGCAAGTATGGTTTCAACAGGATGGAGGTACAGCGCATACTGCGAGCTAGACTATGGCTCTTTGAACTCAAACACCTTCAGTCATTTTGGACCACTCTGTACTAATTGTCAAAAAGTAGCACAGACTAGTTAAAAATTACATAAAAAAGTAAAATAGCAAAAGTGTCAGAAAGAAAATTGACTCTTTAGAGTCCAAATGGTAACGGTGAACTATAGAGAGCCACTGAGCGAACCAATCTTATGGCGACTAATACGTTCGATTAGAGGTGACTTATAATTTTACCACCGCCAAAAACATAACCATAGAAACTAATTGAATTTTGGTTTCCTGTCATAAACAAACTCTACTGAGCGAACTGGAAGTTAAATTGAATTGCTGCTCATATATTTTCTCACTTTTGAAATAAAAAAGGAGGGACAAAAGCTGTTTATGGCTATGACAGCACTAATGAACGAGAAATATTTCTATTATGGTTATGGCAACGGCTATGGCTATGGCAAAAGTATAAGTCACGTGTAATTAAATTTTTAAATGGGAACGTTATGAGACTTCTCAACAATTCAACAAGCACTAAAAATAAGTTAAAATTTACAAATCACAGTGGTCAGTTACCGCTGGTAAAACCATTCTTCAGTAACTGCCAAGGCAACTCAAGTGCTTTTGCTACCCATAATCGAGCTGCAAATTTAATTTTTTATTAATATTTTGCTGTACCTTAAACGTTTCTTCTTCATAACAATGGGATCATATTTTTGTAAAATTTTCCATGTTTTACTCTCCAATGACCCGAAAAGCAAATTAAATCACAGGATTTATATTTTCAGCATTTTTCAACAATGGAACAAAATGAAAAATTCCAATTACTATAAAAATTACAGGGGAAAATATTTTTGTATTGTACGTGCACACACATGCATACGAAAATCCAAAATAACAAACGTGGGTGGGCTTAGCTCCACACATGATGGAACATTTTTTTTCCTTTTTGTGAATGTAAACGCTTACATTGTTGAACACACTTACGTACATTCGCTCAAAAACAGTTCACACACATGCACTCTCACAATCCGTACTTAAATAGTTCAAGGTTGTCATTTTCTACATTTGAGGTAAAATGAAAGAAAAATTGTTTTTGGTATGTTGTGTTGTTCCTGTTGCACAGTGGTTTACTAAGTTGTAAATTCTCATGTAGCATTTGGGAAATTTGTTTTTCCGAAATCACCTTGATGCCTCTTCTTTTTGATCAAAAACGATGAATAACGTTAAAAAACGACTCGAAAGTGACTCATGCTTCTGATTTGGGAGTCTTTTATTTGAAATGCCATAACAAGTTTTACAGTAATCACAAATGAACAACCGAGGCCTTTAAAATTTTAGAATTCTATCCTTGTTTTTTATCATATTTTGCGGATATGGAAGAATAAAAACTGTTATTCTCTCTTTAAAGGGCTCTCAAGTCTGCTTCATATGTGAAATTTGTAATTTCTTGCAAAAATGTATGTATTATGTATATGTATCAAAAAGTTCTCCAAAAATATTACAAGAATACAAAAAAAAAAAAAATAAAGCTTTGTACACACAATTGTCAGATATTACAATATTGTAAGATATCGCAATGTACTGACAAATAAAAAATGTCAGCAAAAGGAAAATTGTCAGTTCAGATTATTTTTTTTGTCTTGGACCAGAACTCAGGAGATGACCCCCACAGAAAAACTGACAATTTCATTTTCACGCAGTTGTCTGACAGTAAATTTATCAAAAATTGTGAGTTCACACGGTTGTCAGATTATTCTATGGCAAAAGTTGTCAGATTCGATGTTAAACATTGTCTCTTAATATTTAAGGGCAGGTTTGCCAATAGAAATATTTATCCGACATGAAGTCTGCAGTGGGCTAATGCAATAAAACAAAAGAGAAATTATAAGCCAATGATAACTGACGTTGTGTGACGTCAGGATTTCTAATCGTAATCTTTACTTTTATCATTCTTGGATCCAATGAACTAGTGAAAGCAGAGAGAAACCAATATCATCCAAATAAAATTATGAGTTTATTTACAACGTTAAATATTATGTCTCAATGTTCGTAACATTTTTCCATTATTTCATTATTTCTCAACAGCAAAAAATACATTGATTTTAAAAGCTTAGTAAAAACTACGTTTTGAATTTCCTTAATAAAGTCGTTTTGTTAGTTACGTGGTGTAGCATTTCAACTAACGATACGATATACCTGTGCACAATGTGCACTTCAAACTATTCAAATAGAGACAACTGAATTTTCCCTTGAAAGACTGTGCTTTATGGTTACGAAAGTTATCACATATCGTATAAGTTTTGTTGTCGACGTAGACAACTGCAATAAGGGTAATTATTTCAAATGACACTTCTATCTAGAAGAAATTTCTACAAAATATCACTGTGACGTTCCATATAATTTAAGTCTTGTTACAAAAATAATTTATCGTTGTAACAAAAGACAGCAATGGCAAAAAGAGAGCAAAACTGTTGCTGATGTTGATGTGCTTTTAATAAACTTTTTCTCCCTTTTCCTTTGTAGTTACTTCTTTTGTTTGCCAAACAAAAATTTATTTAAAATAGTAAAAATAAAGAAAAATTCATTTCATATTTAAATATTTTTTTCTATAAATTGTTAGTTTCATACATAATTGCAATTTTTTGTCGACTGTTGATTGTTGATGCGTGTGGTCGACATTTAGTAAGAATATTCGAGAAATTTTTAATTCACATACACTGAGGAGCAAAAATGTAACATGGCTGATGATGTTCGACCATTAAATTAAATAAAAAATAAATGGCTTTCTTTACATCTGTGAAAGACACATAATTTCACTTTTACTCTGCACACAGGAATATTTTCATAAATAAAAACTAAATTTATTATTAACACACAGTTACTTACAGACAGACAGACAGACGTCCGCATACATCATCTAAATTTAAAGAGATCCTAAATCAAAAATGTTACAAAAAAAAAATAATACAATTGAGAAACTGTCTTCGTTTAAAGTTTTTAAGTCGTTTAAATTTGAAAAATATTTCCAGACTGTTTAATTTAATAGTTTTTGTTCGCATTTAATAAGTCCCCGTCCATACTGATGAGTTTTTGCTGCAAAAGTTTTTTGAATTCTCTTTTGAAACTGCAGCCGTGTCCATACATGAATCTTTTGCTTCATGTTTAGTATTTTTTATTCCTCCCTTCTATCTTCTTTTTTTAATTTTTTTTGACATTTCTCAATACCGAATGTAAATATAAAATAACTACCCTGTGATAGAAGGTGTGAATATTTTTTTTGGATAGACATTTGAAGCACAAGGTATAATTTGAAGCAAAATGGACGCTAAGAAAAAAAATTTTATAATAATTTTTATATAATTTTATATTTGTTTTTTTTAATTTTTGATTAAATTTCACAAACACGTATAAACTAAAACAGGGTAGCTATTATTATGATAGATGTTAACAGTATACCAAACGAAAAGAAATAAAATGAAACGTCAAATACACCTCATGACAAAAGATGCAAATAAGAAATTCAACAAAAACTGCATGTACATGAAACAGAGTACCTACTTCCACTCCTCTTCCCCTTCTCATCAACAAACTCAAAAGTTTTGCAGCAAATGTTTCACAGTATGGACGGGGACTAATGCAACAAAAATCAACGTTGAATGAAATCAGCATCACGGTCGTGAACACTTCATTTATGTAAATGAGAGTTGAGTGTTCGAAGATGTTTTCTTCATACCATTCCATGCAACAAAACTCAATGTTGAATAAAATCACAATCATATTCACTTCAATCACTTTTTTATTTCGATTTATGTACTGTGCTAAAAAAAATTACCGTTTTTTAGGTAAAATTTGTTTCACATTGACACAACAGAGTTGTATCTTATAATGAGAACGGCATTGCACGCATTCATATATATTTCAAAAATGGCGTCACAAAATGACAACAAAAGAAATGCCAAGTTCGTACTCGGCATTACAATGACAGAGTGTATTGTAAAATTTACTACTTACATCTTGTTCCCTTCGCTAGAGCTAAATTTTTTACTACTTCTTTGATCACTTTAGAATATTTCTTATAGTTTAAATAACATATACTCGTACGAATATATAAATTTCACTTAATATATATGTTTTAATTAAATATATTAACAAAAAAGAAACAGATATAAAATATAAAAAGTTGTTCTATGAAACTTATTTTTAACGATTTAATTTCATTCCATATCTAAAATAATTTGATTATTAAATTGGCTATAAGAGGCTGAATTCTACTCTGGCAACACAGGCTCTTGTTGAGAAAGAGAGTGTGTGTAACTCGGGCAACCGAAAAACATAATAGTATAGATTTGCCTATCTCTGCCTAAATCCTTCTATCAATTTCACCACATGTCTCTTCTTTACACCATCGCTTACCAACTTAGCAAGAATCATTGGCGCAGTTCTCCAAGTTCTACAAGACAAAAATCCACAAAATAAGCGAACGATTAAAAGAGTTTAAAAAATATGCGATTAATTGAATGCTCCATTTTGCATCCTACCGAAGAATGCCTAAATTTCGCACACAATATAACACTCTTTCCTAATTTCATTCTTATTTTTATTTTGTTCAACATGAATTTGAATTGTTGGCAAATTTGTAAAAAAAAAAAAAAAAAAATAAGAAAATTGGCATAAATTCAAAACAGTACAAACTCGTAAAATGTCTGAATATCGAACAAGCCCTTGCCAAACGGGTATTAACTTTTGCATGAACATATTTTCTGCACAATAACGTAGTGAAAATGTTTTGCAAATTGCTTCTTCCTTTGCTGTTTGTACGTCAACGTTAAAGGAATGTGATTTGCCATTTGCATATGAAAACAATTATGATAAGAATACAAATGGAAATGTTGTAATGAAATCCTTCTGTCTTTAAGTTTGCCTTGTGTGTATGGAAAAATTAGAATTTGATTTTGAATTTAATACAGTTGGATTCAATTCAATGCATGTAAAAGAGGTGTTTGTCTGAATACAATTGTATTTGATTGTTATTATTCTTTTTGCCCAGTAATCCATAATTAGTGACTATTACGCGCTTCTCAGTGTAATAGTATAAATATATCGCAATACCGTACCACACCATGTACTCATCGGTATCAAATGTGCCGCATTCGAAAGATATTGATTTCACTTGGCTGTCGTGAGATAATGAATCGAATATTTTCAGTATATTTTGCAAAAAATATTTTTTTTTGAGCAGACTGATTAATAATTTATTTTTTCTGTATCTAATAATGGATTTAGCAAAGCACTAGAAAAGCAATAAAAAAAGAAAAACTTTATGTTTAAGAAGTCTCCATTTTTCCAAGTACACATGATGGATAAATTCTTCACTGGGTTATTTGCTTTAAAACTTAATGTTCATAAGCTGTTTCTTTACCAGTTTACACAACTTATGCTTGATTTTTTTTAAAACAAATTCTATACAAATTGTTACGAATAATTTATATGCAAAAATAAATAATTGAGTAAGAAAAATTTTTTATAACGCCAATAAATTTCTCAGGTGACAGCATGACAATTTGAGGCGAATTCAAAAAAAAAACATGCTTGTTGACAAATAACAAACAAAAAATTTTTAAAAAATGTCAAGGAGCTATTAACATGCTAATTGAAGTTATTAAAGTTAATTCCATATGCGATTATAAATTACAGTTTGCTTTTTTAACTGTACAGTCAACATAAAGGGTGATCCAAACAAAAACCACGATGTCAATTGCAAATAAAACTAAAAGTTTTCAGAGAATTATCTTAATATTTTTTATTATGATAGAAGAAAACATGACAATTATGCGTGAACCAAAACGCCAAATGCTTCTCGCTTCCGTGGCATACTTCTATCAATATTTTCAATGACTCTGTGACAAAATTGAGGTTCAATACCTCAAATAATATGGCGAATAACATATACAATAATATGGTATAACGGATGGGCTTTGAGTTTGATACTCCTACGCATTGGAAAACCGGTTTTCAATGACATTGAAATACGCCACGCTAAATTTAATTCTATTTTAAATTTTTTGTATTATGAATGACGAAAGCACAACCAAATGTAGCTTCTCAGTATCAATTATTAAAACAAAAATCAATAAGTTCTACGCTATCGAGAGTTTATTTTTGAGTGTCCTTTTCACACACTTATTTGTTTCTTTTTTTTTATTATTTTATTCAAATATATTTCAGTGTCATTTACCGAAAAAAAAAATTATTCATAAAAAAGTGATGCGTTGAAATGGTAATGGAGGTACAATAAAACAGATATTGACGACAAAGTTTTAACTTGAAAATATCACTCAATATACCACCTATAAAAAAAATATTAAAACAAAAATAAATTAAACAACAAGTGATAGATTTTAGGTATTCTTGTAAAAACTTTGAAAAT
This sequence comes from Dexiosoma caninum, assembly GCA_963924685.1. Taxonomy (NCBI): domain Eukaryota; kingdom Metazoa; phylum Arthropoda; class Insecta; order Diptera; family Tachinidae; genus Dexiosoma; species Dexiosoma caninum. The sequence goes on from OZ004727.1 coordinate 87,431,132, forward strand.
TTTAAAAACTTACCATAACAAGGAATAAATTATTAAATTTCAACTTGACAAGTTTCTCTAAAAAAAAATATATTGCTATTGTACCAAGTGCTTTAATGAAAATTACTCTCTATCACTCACTTATTCATTTACAATTTGCTACTTGTTAATTCGGCTGCAATTATACAACAGACTCATGGTTGGATAATGTAGAGAAGAGACAGAGTTTCAGTATCGCTTACATCACTTACAGGATATCATTTTTCAAAGCTAATTGCAATAAATTCCCCAACAATATACTGTATTTAAAAACAAAAATTATAATAATCCCATAAATAAAAAAGTTATAAACTATTTAAACCATATAGCTCATTCTGCGCCACCCTGTATTAAGAATTTTCAAAAAAAAGTTCTAACTGCTGGTTTAGAACATTTTTATTTATTTTTAACACTTTTAGCATTTTTTATTTAGTTCATAAAGTTGATTTTAAAACTGATATCGTAGAGGTCTTTCCCTGAGTGCTGGTTCAAGATAAAAAAAAAATTAAATAGAGAGACAATTCTTTCAACGTCCTGCTTTAAAATTTCGAATTACATGCTGTTTTTAATTTCATAACGAATATTTGTAAAAATTGTATATTTTTGCTATTGAGGTTTTTCTGCTCTCTTTATTTTTTACACTCATGTGAGTTTCAAGATGTTGTTACGTTTAATATTAAATAATTGCAAAAAAAAATGTCAACGTCAGGATATTTTCAGTAACATTTACAAGTAAATAAATAAAGAAACACGAAACTTTACAAATGTATTAACATACCAACGTATACGTATATGTTGCATGTTGTGATGTGCATCCATACGTACATATATGTTTGTATATGTGATACATTGCATTAGAGCTTATGTTGTATGTTCTTTAATAGGGCCATTCCTAGTGAGGGCATAGTCCCCGTTCACACTGGCAGTTTAAAAAAATTTCTGATTTGAAATTGTATTAGTGTCCACATCATGAAATTCTAGTTTTGCGATTTTTATATTTCTTACGCCTACTTTTCACCTTCAATACCAATTCACCTACATCAAACTTCCAGTTAAATAGTGAGAAAGGCAAAGCAAATGAGAATTGCAGAACACATGAAACCGTGTGCGTCCCCCCAATATTCTCACCTCTCTCGCCAACAAACTCCAGAATGGTTGCAACAAGAACTGCAAGTGTGGGGACATAGAACTGTTTTAGCAGGTTGATGAGGTTGTTTATAAGAATTTTTTGCACTATAAAAACCTTGAATATACCAGGCATAAGGTTTCATTTGGGATTTCCACAATACTGTGCTCTATGGCAGTTAAAATTTCTTCGATTTGCTCTGCAAGACGTTTGCGAATGCATTTTTGTACATCGTGCGAAGTATATTCATGGTCAATCGAATTGGTACTCGGATTGGCAATTGTGTCGACCGCAAAATTGAAGCAAACTGAGAAACCAGTTTTGAAATAAATTTTCGCAGTTTAGAAATCGAAATCTGGAATTAAATTGGGTACAACTGTAGCGAAATCTGACAACAAGAGTTTCAGCGCTGTTGAAAATTTAATAAAAGATTCAATTTAAAAATAAAAAAGCCATACTGCCTCCAATGCCTCAATGAATATTAAATAAATTCCATAAATTTGCCTATAAATTAATAACATGTACGGTCCCATATGGCAAATATTTGCCCAAAGAAACGCAACCACTGTTCTCGACAACTAATTAGTTAATATTTCATGGGACATAAAAGTCAAAATGGATTGAGGTTATAATTTATTGAAAACACATCAAAAGTATTTTTAAATAATAATAACAGTGTATAGAATTTAGTGATTACGGTGTTTTGGGCAAATATTTGCCATATATGACCGAACCTCAATTGGTTAATTTCGCACTAAATGTTAACAATCGACTACTTTTGTTACGACACCAAAATAGAAACAATTAAATGTCCTACAATTTAATAAAGACAAATCACTGCTAATGACTTTATGTGTGAAAAAAATTTGTTTAAGCCTATTTGTTTAGGCAAGTGGCAAAAGCTTTTTCTTTATTTATTTAAAGCAAAATGTTTTTCTTTCATAAAGTTTTGAATTTGTCGATTTTTCTTGGCAAAATGCCTAAAGAGAAGCAGCCCAGTAAGTCCCACAATTTTAGAATTAGGAAAACTGGTAGAAAAACTAATTAATTTTTCAAAGTGCTGAGATTATAGTTATTAAGGAAAAGTTTAAGGCTAAAATAAATTATTTTTGCATTATTCTTAAAGCTTTAGAAGTTTTATATTTATTTTTTTTTCATAGTATGTATGAGCGTATTTTCTTGTAAGAAATTTTTCAACTGCAAGCACGAGAAAATTTATTTCGAGCTGAAAAGTAACAACTACAGTATCAGGCATCAAACACATTCAAGACAGCAGGATACCGCCTTCAAGTGTTCAAAAATAAAATCAACACGTTTATATGAGGACGATTATTTTGACGACAACAAGGCAACAAGTTGTTGTCCCTGCTGATTTTGACTTTGTAGTCAATTAAAATAAAGCATGAAACACCTTCGCCACAGCAGGCTATGAGCTACAGAAACTACAAATGTAATGGGCTAAATCGAATGCAGCACAAAGACACAAAGACACGCTAATTCACATCAGTGACTTAGTCTGAAACTGCGGTCGAACCCAGGACTTGGTTTTGTAGTCAACGTGCAAACTACTTCAGCCATGGTCACCCTCAAATCTGTGTTTTTCCCCTAACGTGATCCATACGAATAAGGGCTTTGTCCCTACGTGCCACATCAGTGAAGCTATCAGTGCTTCTATATGCAGATCTATTCATATTTCAAATTTCATCAAAATGGGTTGAATATTTTTCGCGAGGCTGGAAGCAACCCCAAGCTCTCCCATTGATCTTAGTTTTGATCCATTTAAGTTTTTAGTTTGATTTCATCGTAGTCGGTTAGTCGTTCATCCGTTAAAGCGTGACAAACAAACAAATCTTTCGTAATAAATATTTTCTGCGTAAGGGGGTTTACCGGCCATCCACCCTAATCTAAGGTCTTTAAGCGAACGGTATGTAGCCTATGTCCGTTGGCAGGCTTAATTGTACATTTTTCCAAAATAATTTTAAAAATCGGACAGAGAGTTCCGGAGTCATACACACAAAATACCCCTTGTTGCATATTGTTGCAATAGCTTCAAACGTGCCTTCGTTAATTTCACACACTTTTCATTGGCTAAACTTTCGTCATAAAAATTATTTTTATATGCCAATTTTTAAGTCATTCAAAAATAACATTATAAAAACGAAGGTCATTTATGAACTTTGCTCCTTCCAGTTATAAACATACGTACAAATGTATGTGAATAGAATTACTATTAATATTTCACTCATTCACTTCGTTAATGTGAAACAATAGACATCCCAGCAAAATATTATCGAAATTTAGAGGCACTAAAAGCTGTCGGAAGCAATACATTGCATATTTAAATACAAATGCAAAGAAAATTGTTCTCTAAACTGCACTAACGTCAGTGAATACACTGTTTATAGCAGTATAATAGTGTTTGCACACTGACTGGTTTTCAAGCAAAAGTTGGTTTTACCATATAAAAATATTTTCTTAAAACCATCCATAAAAAATTTTTTTAATTGCTTAAAACCAATTAAATTAATGAAATGCAACCTTAATTTTCATGTACTAAAGACAGTGCTACCAAGTTAAACAATTTAAAACAGCTGGCAATTTAAGTAGCGCTCAATTAAATAAAAAAAAGATATAAGAAAATTTGGTAAATAAAGTCCCTACAACAATTTAAAAGAATGGATGCTGCAATAACAACAATAAAAAAATGCAAAACAAAAAGGAGCTATTGGGCTGAGCATAATGAAAATGCTTTCATCGAATTGTGGGAGGGGAAAATAAATGAAATTTTATTACACAAACTCTGAGTTAAAACCTGATTTAATTAAAATTATAGTGAGAACGCAAAATCAGCTGTTTATGGTTTTAACGTTAAAATCAGGTTTTAATTGTTGGTGTAAAAACACTATGCAGCCAATCCTGTTTTAGACACGTTAGAGGGAACACCGTTTAAAATCGATCAAAAAAGACACTTATTATATATGTGAATATATTTTTTTCTTCGATTGGCACTCAGGGGATGACCCCTACACATGCGGTGCATTGTGTCGGAACGAGGAAATAAGGTTTTGGGAGAGAGGGTAGAGGGAGTAGTGTTTATTGACATTCGATTTGAATTTTTCCACGTTAAAAGTGACAGGAAAGACCTCCGCGGGTAGTCCATTCTACATACATCAAACAAAAAAAATTATACATTATACTCGTGAAAGCACAATTGCAACTGGTTGCTTTATGTTGTCTCCGTTACAAAAATGCTTCCAGGCAAGCACTAATTTTTGCTGGGATTGTGAATTTGAACGCGGGCATATGCAAGCAATACAATTTATTTACTCATAATATTTACTTCATATATATACTTATATGTACCTCCAACCCACTATGAAGTAATCCACCTCTTTTTTTCTTAACGGTTAGTAAAAAGCAAAACTCCTTAATTAAAAGGTAATTTTTCTTCATTTGCTAACCATGAAAAACAAAATAAAAGAAATAAAATGTTTCACCATTTTGAACGTCATTTTACTTTGCCATTGATTACTTTTAACAATTCTGCCACAATTTAGTAACAACAAAATCCCAGAAATAATATTTTCCTAAGTAAAATAAATTAAAACTAAAAAAGAAATACTTTCTTTGAAATCGGAAATAACACTTAACGGAAGTTGTTCGTTTTAGTTAGATGTAGGTGAGAGTGTTTGTGTGTATTTAAACACGCAACCCACAGTTACATTTACTAAACATATTTCAAAAATGCGTATGTTTGTTCGTGTCATCATACACATTCTTTTTGCACTGGGCTTGTAATTTTTCTGCTTAAGAAAGGGAAACCTTTTGTAGAAAATGTTCAATACCTGATGTGGTGCACAGAAGAAGAGTAAAGAACAATTGAACTGTACACGAATTCTAAAGTTATGCTGGTAGAAATGCACACATATTCTCGCCTACATAAGCAGGCAACAAAGCACATGAAAATATTAAAGTTTTATCAGAATAACAATTCCTCCATAGTGTCAAGGAAGACAAGGACCCATAACTTGTATTGTATCGTGTCATATTTATAAAATGACAGACATTAATATGGTTTTAAGGATTTACGATCCAGTAGTTGACCTAGCTGCGTGCTAAAGTAGTTAGCGAAAAAACCGTGGGTTCAAACCCTGCTCCAGTCATCGAAAAACCTTCTGATGTTTATTTGGTTAGATTAGGTTATGTTGAAAAGATGGGGCAACCGCCCAATCCCAAACGGAATTACTGAATTTACTGTAGTGTACTCTGTACTCTCTTAAGTGTCACCAACCCGACTCGACTGTCGACTGAAAGCTGGACAGTAGCACAGCTAGTGTTCTAGTGTCTCGTCCTCTTCTCCGCATATAGTGTCCACTGCCAATCCCATGCGAACCAGATGTGACCTCATCTCCGTATGACCGGTTATTATCCAACCAGTCTACTGCGTGTTGGCTTCTTCAGTCTCAGTATATCCCTTGACTTCTCCTGATTCGGTTCGCCCCCAAACTTATTTGAGTTTCTTGATGTAGCAATATTCATCAGCCACCCTGTATAGAAAAATATATCTCCGAAACCACTGGCCCCTGCAAACTTCTCACAAACCATCTGCAGACCATCCCTAACGTACGCTGAAAATTTAATTGAAATCGGTCGACCCGTTTTCGCAGTTAGTGGTGACATCAAAGTTTACAATTCTTCTTAGGACTTTTTTTTTTTTATCTGGAACCAACACTCAGGAGATGACTCCTACACATGCGAAACATTTTGCTGGAACTATAGGAAAAGGATAGTTGAAGAAACGATAGGAGGTGAAGCTTAATTAATTATTTTAGAGCTCTGCTTTTGCACGTTCTCTGTTTTTACAGTCGTAGCAGTGCTGAAACTTCGGTTTAGTAGCCATTTTTATTATTATTTTACTTCGCCGGTGCTACACAATACCGACGAAGGAGGGAGTTCTCATGTGATTGTGGATTGCTATCAGCTGAAGCCGGTATTGGTCAGTGACCAGTGACTATGCGTTCGCCACTGAAACCTTCCGACAACAACTGACACACAAAGACACTCTAATGCACATCAGAAAAATGCGAGATGTTGTTTTTTTTATAATTTTAATCTGAAACTGGAGTTGCACCCAGGCCTGTTTTTGGTTTTTGTAGTTAACGTGCAGACTAACATCCATCGTGCCATCGCCACCATCAAATCACCCGGAATTTAAATGATGCATTTTATTGTGAAGGTCGTAAATATTTTAATACGATTTCAATATGAACTTTGTTGCTCATGTTCTGCACACTACTGTAGTGTGTATGTTTAAATATTATTATATAAAATTGATTGTACAGTTTGTTTATTAAAAAAGTAACTGTAATATATCCCAAGTAACAACAACAAAACCATTCGTTGTTATTTGATCCGCCATTTTTCCACTACTCCAAAAACTATATCTAGATGACGATGCGACATCATCATTAGCGTCAGCGTCGTTATAAAAATAATCAGGCAATATACACACCCCCAAACTCATTAACTCACATGCAATCGTTGTTCCGAAACCGTCTTACTCACTCCAATACAAGTTGATAACCATAAAAATTAAGGAGCCAAGAATTTTATTTGAAATTCCCATCATAAAGTATTGTTGTGATGATTGTACAATGAAACTGTGAAGTGCTTGTAAAGGAAACAATGTTAGTTATTGCGAAGAAAAAAACTTCTGGTGATTAAAATCACGCGATTTGCAAGTCCCAAGTATTATTTGAAAATATGCTGGTGTATGTATCGGCAATTTAATGCCGTATTTTGTCTTCAACTGCTGCAATCTTTATTGATACATTTTAATAAACTCGATCTATCTTTGAGTTAGCTTCACAATAAATAGTTCGTAAGCTTTGCCGATTTCAACTCCTAAGCGCACATTTCATGCAATTTGCAATTGCTGTCATATGAGCGTCGTGTAGCTACATATATTACCTTTATTTAGTTCATTTATTGTCAACTCCTGGAAGAAAGCGTGTTAAAAGGAGAAACAAACATGAGGACCTAATTCAAAAGGAATTTTCCATTAGAAGTGGCAAATATTTATTCGTGTGGTGTACTGCTAATTTCAGATGCGATAAAATTGCTTTTACTTATTTAATTATTTACTGATTGCATATTTTTATAAAACACGTACTTTTAGTGGGCCTATTAACTGCCCAAATTATATTAACGTAATATTTAGCAACTATGGCCTAAAAAGGTGTTTGTAATTAATAAGTTTAGCTAACAACTTCTTGTTCAAATTACTGTTTTATTCAAACATTTGGTAAACTTCTTGATGTTAGAGGGAAGTAATTAGTAAGAGAAAAGTTTTTGATTAATTTGATACTGTATTGTTGTATTGTTGTACTCGTATATATGTATGTATGTACATATCGTCGTTACTTTGATATAAAAAGGCCCTGACTAATAATTTGCATTGCAGGAAAAGGAATAATTTCAAGGTTTTTTATTAAATTCTCTAAATGTCCTTTCAGACTATAATACAAGTCTTACGACTTTCATAAGACTTTGTGAGAAAGAAACCAAAAGAGATTTGGGGCGACTCTCAAAAAATCAAAAGTAATATTACCATGATGTAATTAAACCAGTCAGGTGATAATTTTTTTTTCCTGCTTAAGTTTGCGACATAAAATGTCAAACACATTTGTTTAAGAGTTTTTATTATTAACAAAAAGTGATTAGCAATTTAATTTGTGTAATTTTATTGCAATCGGTAGTTTGTTTTAAACAAAATATATAAATTTTGTGCTTAAATATTGAACATTTTTTCTGTCATTTTATGTCGCAAATTACAAACACACGAACGCCTGTAAAATCTCTAGTGCTGCCCCCTTAGTAATTGCATCATGTAATATTACATTTTATTTTCACACTATCACACTTTAAATAAAATGAAAAGTATAAGTAGAAAAAAATTTCGGTTTAGAAGTAAATGACTTTTTTCTAATTTTGTTATTTTCTTTATTTGCTTTTTGTAATATTACAACCCTGATAAAATGAAAAATTTTAATGTTTAGAAAAATTTCTTAACTTAAAGTTTCATAACACATTGCATTCACACTTCCACGTTACACTTCATACAAAGTATTATAGTGTGAAATAATAATAATAAATAATGATAATAAAATAATTAATAATTCTCTGTTCGAATACACAAACTTTTTTTTATCACTTTTCTTTTAAATATAAAAAATATAAAAGAAACCCCTTTAAAAAAAAAATTAGTCAGGGCCTTACTACATATATTAAGCCACTACCGCCCACTGGCTTTGTCCAATATCCAAAATGAGATAAGTCCCAAACAAATTTTCATACGAATAGGATTTACTTAATTTTTTCTTTAATTAATTTTGTAAAGATAAAAAAATAAATAATAGAATTAATATAACCAAAATATATAAATTTATTTCGATAATGGTTATGGGTAACCACAACAGTTTTTTGGTTTCGAAAATAGTATTCATAACCAAACAAATATTTTTCCCATTTATATTGGTTACTGCAACCAAAATTAAATATTTCTTCCGATAATGGTTCAAAATAATTTTTATTAGAATTAATCCATTTTAACAGTTAAATACACCCTCTTCGTCATTTGTCTTAAAACTGTTACGTCCCTGGTTATTTTCCTCTGTAAGTGACGCTGGAGAAATACAGTATGTACAAAAATGCTTTGCGTTAACAAACATTGGTTAGGGAAATTTCACACTTATGGTGATTTCGTTTCTTAAAAAGTGCTTTGCACTTTCACTTTATTTCTTAAAATTAATTACACTTTATTCTTCACTTTTAATGGGCTGTAAAATGGCTTTATAGGGGAACAATAAATCGTAAATGTTTTAAATGGAACAAGCAAAATTGGGCAAGAAATGCAATGCACTTATAAATGCAATGCACAATAAAAAAAAATTTTTTGTTTTATTTTCTTCTTGGGCGTTAATGGGTTAAGGTAGCGATATGTATGTAGTATGATAGTACATTTTACATTTAATACGTAAACGTCAAAGCAATTATTTTAAAGCAAGCAAATTTATTAATGTTTTTAATTAAAAAAATTCGCCATTCCAGGGATATCATCCCTTTCGAGTTGTGGCGATCCCGAACGTCTGCCAGAACTGCCGGCCGGCGATGAGCAACGTCTGCAAAGAGCCGCTTTACATTTGCAACAGAAACTTATATTACGTGAGTGGTTAAAAGACCATCGCCTCCAACATCACTACCAGCGTTTGCTGAACGTTGAAGTAGCTTCTCTGGAAGATGTCTATTGGCTGGAAGATTCCAGAGCCAGTAAAATATTAGGTAAAGACTGGCAAATATGGTCGCAGGCAAGACAAAATCTACCAACTTCCAAAGCCCAGTTGGATGCCTTAAAAGCCCAGCTTTGGTCAACGGTGGTCAAATCATCACAGCATCAAGATGCTTGGACATGGGGTGGCATGTTGGTAGTTTCTGTTTCGGTTGCCGGCCTAGTGACACTGGCAGCTATGACTCAGCCATCTCTCGCGCCAGAAGCTCGACACTCCTTGCTGCAATATGTAACGGGTAAATATTTATTGCCTGCTAATTGTAAAGTACAATGGGACTGGAAAGATCCGGCCGTGGTGGGCGGCACCATGTGTTTTGTAGTACGTTTCTATCAACGTAACGGCCAGCCTTATCCCATCTGTGATACAGATCAATTTTTCGTTGAAGTCACCGAAGGAAGCCGCAAAATGGTCACGATTAGTGAACTCGGCTCACCAACAGATCCCAACAATGCCAATATAGCGAAGGTCAAATTTACCGTACGCACAGCGGGCCAATATAAGATATCGGTAATGATTGGCTCCAGCCATATTGCAGGATCGCCGTTTGCTAAAACTTTCATACCGGCCAACATAGATGCACGCAGATCGCGATTTATAAGGCCTGCCAGCACAGTGATTTGTTGTGCCGGATCGCCAACATTGTTGCATATCGAGCCAAGAGATGAATTTGGCAATGCCTGTCAATTTGAAGAGAGTGAAGATCCCGGAAAGGTGTGTTAATTTAATTGAAAATTTATCAACTGAAAGTTTTTCTTTCATTTTTCATATTCTATTCTAGGGTTATCATGTGGAAATTTACGATTTGCATGGCCAACCTTTGGAAAAGTTACGTAATGCCATTGCCTTTTCGTATGATCGCGTTAATGCCCGTATAGCGGTAACTGCTTTGTTTCCAGAGCCCATTTGCTTGCGTGCAGTTATCAGTTATCTGGAACAAAGGCTACCCAACGGGGACTTCGACATTATAGTATTAAGCAGTGAGTTTTCTATATCTCATTTTAAGGAGTAATATCTGAGAGTAATTATGATATTTTCTTAATCCCGAAGGTAGTGACACCACATTGGTGCATAAAAATATCGCTTCACGCAAGCACAACATTTGCTATGAAGCAAGACTGTTAAGTATATTTGGGGTGGCCAAGTCCAAGCCTCGCAAAGTCCTTTGCTATGTAGGACCGAAACAAGTGAGTTTTCTTAAGTCGCCTTATCTGTATGACTATCGATATCTGTTGTAAACTCTTATAGAACTCTTTAATATTTCAGGTTACAATCAAAGAAATGATTTTAAAATTTATACCCAAACGTGTTGCTACATTCCGTCTGTGTCCCTCGACCAAATTCCATTTCTTACCCCAATTACCCACCCATGTTCATGGTCCTATTTTCATCATAGACGATGGGGCACAGCCTAAAATAGAATTAGCTTCGCGTGACCGCAACATTATAGCGGCCACTTTTACACATTTTTTACTAAAAAATATCGGTGGCTCCGAAACGTTCAAGGACAAACAGGATTTCTTTTATCACGAGGTGCGAAAATTTCACGCAAATTACTATCACGAGAAATTGGCGCTCAAAGTTCAGCGCGATAAAATTTTGGAGAGTAGCATGAAGGCTACCAAAAATTTTTCCGTTTCCGATTGGTGTGGAAATTTTGAGGTGGCATTTCAGGGAGAACAAGGCAACTAAAGTGATATTTTTTTCCCATCACCACATTAATTTGACTTTCTTTCAGGCATTGATTGGGGTGGGGTACGACGTGAATGGTTTGAATTGATATGCAGTGCTCTATTTGATCCACGTGGCGGTTTATTTTGCAGCTTCCATGATAAGCACCAGGCTTTAGTACATCCAAATCCTCACAGATCAGATAAATTAAAGCTAAAGCATTTCGAATTTGCCGGCAAAGTAGTGGGCAAGTGTTTATATGAAAGTGCCTTAGGAGGTACCTACCGCCAGTTGGTGAGAGCACGTTTCACTAGATCGTTTTTGGCTCAGCTCATTGGCTTAAGAGTGCATTATAAAGTGAGTTTTAGACTTACTACCACCCCCTGCATAAACGATTGTTAAAGTTAATGACTGTTTGGAAATAGGAATTTTGTACGGGAAACCCGGTTTTAACGCACACTTTAACTTTAACAATCGTTTTTGCAGTTTAAGCGAAATTTTAATGATTGAATTTTTTCTTTTTGTCCTTTAAGTACTTTGAACAAGACGACCCCGATTTATATCTGTCGAAAATTAAATATATCTTGGACACCGATTTAGATACTACTGACTCGTTGGAGCTCTATTTTGTCGAGGAGATTTATGATGGCAGTGGTCAGTTATCAAAAACTGTAGAACTCATACCAAATGGATCAAAAGTGCGCGTGACAAACGCTACGAAGAACCAGTATTTGGATGCTTTAGCACAGCAGAGACTCTGCAATAGTGTCAAGGATGAGGTTGATAGTTTTCTAAAAGGCTTGAATGGCATTATACCCGATAACCTGTTGAGCATATTTGACGAAAATGAATTGGAGGTAAGTTGAGTGAGGCGAGAAAAAATTTGCACAACAAAAAGTTATTTTTGCTGACATTTTAACTTTTTTCTCAAACAGCTTCTAATGTGCGGCACTGGCGAATACTCAATAGCGGATTTTAAGGCTCATCATATAGCGAATGGTAATTCAACAGAATTTAGACGAGTTCTGGCCTGGTTTTGGGCAGGTGTTAGTAATTTCAGTCAAACTGAAATGGCAAGACTGCTGCAATTTACTACCGGCTGCTCACAACTGCCACCAGGAGGATTTCAAGAATTAAATCCACAATTTCAAATAACCGCTGCACCAACATTTGGCAATCTGCCCACAGCTCATACTTGGTATGGAATAACAATTTTTTTCCTACAACTAAAAAATTAATTAATTAAATTATAATTGATTTCTTAAATAATTTTCTTTACAGCTTCAATCAACTTTGTTTGCCCGACTACGAAAGTTATGAACAATTTGAAAAGGCCTTACTGTTGGCCATAAGCGAGGGCACTGAAGGCTTTGGCATGGTCTAGAAAACAGTATATTGAAATCGATTTTAATATTTTGTGATCGAAATAAGCGTGTGTGTGTTCCTTAAGTTTAATTTGTAGTTACTAGCGTACAAAACTGCTTTAAAATTAGTCGTTTAATTCAAAAAAAATATATACAAAAAAACATTTTTTAAGATTTTGCTTTACAAAGAGAATCTTAAAAGCTTTTTTGCTGTAAGAAATTTAAAGGCTCTAGATCTTAAAGTAGACTTAAAATGTTAATAAACAACCAAGAGTTTTAAGATCGAGATAAAACTAAATGATCATATTTATTTATAGAAATCGTGTAATAAAAATTTTAAAAGCAATACAGATTTAATTATAAAAAAACAATATTTTTTAGACATAAAACATTTTGAAAAACAAATAAACACCAGACATCCTAATGAATTTTTTTTAACGAACTCGAAATTTTAACTTGAAACTACAAGTCGGACAGATAATGATAAATAAATTATGTATTTCTCCTAATTATAAAAAAAAAACATACACCTAGACAAAAAACAATTCGTATCAACAGCAAAGATTGTGATAAATTTGTAAAGTTTCATGCAATATTTAATTTCTTTAACAATTTTCTCTTTTATTTAATTTTATTTAAATAATAACATTTCTATTAAAACTTAGTGCTCTAAATTCCATTTGCAACCATAAAAAAGCTTAAAGTTAGAATTTATTACATGAAAAACTAAAAATAATTGTAGATTTTGTTTAAAAAATTTTAACCAGCAAACAATTTTAGGTTGAGTTCATTGAAATTTTAGAAAAAAAAAAATATAAATACATATATCATATTTATAAAAAAAAAATAGTAGAAATTATAGAAATGTGAAATGAAACATTATTTACTGTAAAGTTCAATATACAAAAAAAAAAAAAAGAGTTCTTTAAGGAAAAACGTTGTTGAGTGAAAAAGAAAATCGTAATAAATGACACGAAATTTAAAAATTAAAAAATTTTAATGTTTCCTTGGAGAGCGTAAGAAAAATATATTTTTTACTATTTTGTAACTGTAATGATCGTAAACTATTTTCAACTGTGCTTGGAATACTCCAATTCAATTTTTTAATGATTTTTAATGAAGTTTAAAAAACTTCTAGTTTGTCAGCCATACATCACGCTTTCGACATTTGCTTGGATAAAAGTTAGTAGAGTAAAAACTAACTAACTTTTATGTAATAAAAACAAATTGTTTTCTAAAATTTATCTTAAAAAAATCTGTTCTCTTTACTCTCTTTTTTCCTAAAAATTTAAAACTTGACGAACCAAACTTGATCTGTCTAAACAAGCACAAGCACAAGCAATCCACCAAATATTAACTTCGTGCAAACAACACGTTTTTTCTTTTGATTTTATTTTCCTTGCTTAATCACGTGTGTGGACGAGTAGGGCATCGATTGAATAATACACAAATATAATTTACACAAGTTGACAAACAACTTTGTTCATCTTATTAGAAAGCCCTTTTTATGTACGAACATGTATATAAATTTAAAGTTGTAAGTGACAAGGTCAATGAAAGTATAATTTCATATGTATGTACGTTTGTATGTATTTATGTAAATGTGGCCATTAAATACGTCAACACTTGTATTCTTTATTATTATAAACAACTTGAAAGTTTGTTGTTGCTGCTGCCACAATTAAATTAAAAGTAAAACAGATTTTATGTTCAACATAATTAGACGCACAAACATAAACTCAACCAATTTTAAAGCAAACATGTTTTAAGTCACAAAACACTTTCCACCGATTAAAAGTTAAAAAATTTCCACATAATGCTAAAATCCGATTTAATTTTTTTGTTTTTGTGTGTTAGTTGGGGTTATAATATTCCATTAAAAAGCGAGTTGAGCAATTAAAAATGTTTTTTTTTTTATTTACATTAATTTAAAAAATGTTGCAAATTAAAAATAAAAATTTATATCACAAATTTACGTAGTTCATTTGTTCACGTTTTCAGATTATTTGTTGATATTTACTGAATAAATTTAAACGTCTGCCAGTTTGTTTTATTAATAATATAATAATTATATTATTATATATATAATATATTAATTGACCTTTTTTATTATATTTTTTGATATATATTTATTAAGCCTGAGGTGTTTTTTTATTTAATTTTGTTTTTTATTATGCGATATTTCGTTAACAGCTTGTTTACATCATCAGGAATAATAGGAAATTTAAATTAATATTTGTGGAAATTTTTTTACTTTTAATTTCAATTTCCTATTATTCCTGATGATGTTAACAAGCTGTTAACGAAATATCGAATAATAAAAAACAAAATAAAATAAAAAAATACCTCATGCTTAATAAATATATATCAAAAAATAATATAATAATAATAATATTTAATAATGACGGCAATAGAATTTATTTTAGGGGGTATGGCATATTATAGGCAGGGCGGCAAAGGATTTTTTTTAAAAATGGTAAAATTTTATAAATAAAATCATCTAAATCGTCAGGATTTAGAAAAGTTAACAACTTCGTGTATATTTTTTTGGCGTATTGCTAAGTTTTAAACAATTTGAACAGGTTATATGTATGTCGGAAAAGTTTAAAATTTTATATTTTCTGCTACATTTCGCTGATGCTAATACCAACACATCAACAGACCTTCAACAAATTTGTTTACAAAACTAAGAAATTTCACATGTTTTTATATAAAAACTTTCAAAAATTATTTGAGAATAACTTAATATACAAACAGAAAACAACTAAGTAGGCTTTGAAGAAACTAATCTTCTAATTCCTTACCCTTTCTTTTGAAATATCTTTCCGTGTTTTCTTTGTACAAGTTCTATTTATTAGCTATGTGCAACTCAGCATGTTTTTTACTTGGCATCGTAGTATTTCATACTTGACTGTCAAAATTTGTTTACATTTTATGCGCACCAAGGGTGCTCCGGTAGTCTAGTGAGTAGTGTGCTAATTTATCAGTTGGAGGTTCTAGGTTCGATTCGTAGCAGAAACTCTGGTCTGTATCACTACAACACGTGAAAGTTTTTTCACAACAGGACCTTTCTTTAGCTTTACATCCAGCAACCTGCCGACCTAACCTAACTTATGCGCGCCAATATCATTTTTTTAATTTGAGAGAGCACACAATTAACAATTTTACTCCTTTCTTTATTTTGAGAGAGGGTTGCAAACGCAATTAATGCAAACATAAATGAAAGTAATGTTTTTCTATTTTCTATTCTAACTGGGTGTGTTTATTTTTGAGACAGTAGTAGCAAGGCGAATTCATAACAGGTGAACTCACTAGCCCACCTGGCCGACAATTTATCTCTGTTTAATGTCAAATTGTATGAATTATGTTGACAGTGCACAATAATTTTGTTGTTGTTGTTGTACTACTGAGTTTAACTGGTATCAATTCGACTTGAGTTTCTGTTTTTGACATCTCAAAGGTAAATTGCCCGGACAAAATGCCTGTTGGTTTTTTTGTTGTTCATTGTTATAGAGGTGCTTTTGTACGAGCGTTTTATTATTAAGTTCTTTAATTAACAATTTCGTCCGCTTATGCTTATACAATACATACTTTTTGCTTAAGAGTTATATTTTTGCAATTAAACAATATATTTTGTATATTAGTCAACTTCTTTATTCAGTATTTTGTGTTATCTTTTTTTCATAAAAGCATAAATAAACATTTCACTTGACAATTTTAAATTTTTTAAATGTAATACCAAAAAGTATTTTATTCTGTAGATATAAGAATAAAAAATAAAATGATATAAATACCTGTACACCAGGCATACTCAACCTGCGGACCTCATATGTTATGTTAGTGGCCCACTTGTCATAGTAATCAAACTGTGAACTACTTTAAATTTCGGGCTGATCAAGAGAAACAGTGCGAACACTTAGTTAAATAGCACCATTAAAATATATTATCTATTTCCAAAAGAATTAAACAGCCATTAAAAAATTTAATTAATAAAAATCGACGGTCAGGGTCACAATTAACAATAAAATCGGAAAATTTTACCTACATTTTGATTTTTTTAAATTTTAAAAGGTACTTTTTTAAAGTTTTTTATTTTACCAAGTATACAAATAGCAAATTTATTCTGAACTGCATTATTATTATACATTTCTTACAACCAAAATATTTTCTTGTGATAAAATTTTAATGAAAATCTTTACGATCACTTTTCGCTGTCATTGAACTTTAAAATTCTCCAACCAATACAGCTGCAAAACATTTTTAGGTACCTATGGTCCATACGTAGAGTCTATCCAAGGCGTCTATCAGGCGTATGATTCAACTATTTTCATACCTCCACGAAAGCAACGAAACTCACTAAAGGAAGCTTCAGCAGAATCAAATTTTAAAAAGAGTACATTCCGCAAAGACAAGCCTACTTGCACTTCCGGATCACAATATTATAATCTTCTTCACTTCTTTGGAAGTTTTTTTTTTGCTTTGGAATATTCCAAATGAATTTGTACGTCTAAATGTCGCGTTACAGTAGAAGTCAAACAATTTTAAAGCCTACTTTTATTTATTTGACCCCGACTTCGGCGAAAATAAGATAATTTAGCACTTTCGTTTTCATTCAACTCTGAAGATGATTATGATTGCAATCATAATGAGCATAAGCGAATAACAAAAACAACTGTAATACCATTGTCATAATAATTCAATTTGTCAATTTTTTGTAAATCATTTAAGAGAAGACCAAATAAAATATTTAATGGGACTTAAGCATGATTTATTTCATTACATTAAATAATTATTTTTTTTTTTTTTGAAAAAGAAAGAAAAATTAAAGACTCGTTCACACTAATACTCGAGCATTAAATGGAATAAATTAACAAATCAAGTTTATGTAAAACATTTTTAAAACATTTTAAAGATTCATTTAATAAAGCATTTCCGAAAGCATGTCTGAACATTCCAAATACCCACAATAACCGGTAATCGATTAATCGGTAATCGATTAATCGGTAATCGACAATAGTCATCGAAAATGTACCGATAAAGAATTTCGCAAACGAATGCGAAAAAAGGTGTAGCACATATCGTCATATAAAACGCGGAGAGGGAAAAAACTTGATAACAGGGTTCAGTAACCTACCTGAAAAAAGTTTCTTCAAAACTCGCATAAAATTAACAGAATCTCTTATATTTTTATAAAATAGTTTATTTTACATGGACGTGCATTTGTACTTGGTACACAATATTCAATAGAGAAACCGATTTATTAAATTTTGTCATTTATATGGTTTTACGTTTTATATGTAATTTTTATTTAATTTTTATATGTAATTTGAAACAAAAGTTGCCCAACATATTTGAAAGCAAACTCTCATCAAATTTTTGAAGTACATATCAGAATATTAGTAAAACAATGAGAGAATTTTAAAGGTAAAAATTGAACGTGTAAGCCCCATGTAAGTTAAGTTTTTTTTTTTAAAAAATTTTCATTTTACAATACATTTACTGCTCTAGAAAACAATAAATTCCTACCAAAAATTGTCGGCTTTTTAGCTCCTCGTACCCTTGCAAAAAGGCCAATCAGTTGTTTTGAGGTAATTTAGCGATTTATCTCTATTTCTTATTTCTATTTACAGTTTTTTATTAATGTAAGTGAATAAACATTACTGTTTCTGGCGCAAAGTTAACGCTCTAAAGTAGGTTACTAAATTACGCTGCGCTGTGCGTCGTAATTTTAATTATTTTCAGTGAAATATTTCTACGGTTAAAATTTCCAAAATAATTGTTACCGTTACAACATTTATTTAATGATTCTCTGTTAACCATTATAATTTGTTAATCACGCATAAATGCTACTTTGAGCACTGAAACTCTCACTTTAAATTTTATCATTATTGTCATGAGGCCAGTTAAATAAATTAATCACGGTGGTCAGGTGTGCGCCCATAGGGTAAAGTCAGAGTACGATCCTTATGGAGAAACACACAAGAAGACTTACTGCCTCCACGCGGCGGCCACCGTTAACATGCTCGGGTCTGGGTCTTTCTAGGAAACCTCGCTCACCCTACAATGTGTGGTGGGAAGCGTTTTTTCCTTTCTGGAGACCAATACTCGGTCATGGCTAAAGTAAGCAACGATCTGGGGGCTGGATCATGGTGTGATGCGACCCGTGCCTGGGATCAGCTTGGCTAGAGGCCCCCTTCAGAAAATAGTCTAGTCGCAAACGGAGCTTCACCGATACCTGGCCGCCTCGGTGAATAATGTTTTGGCCTTGCTGGGTTATCGGGGGCTATGGCCCGGCCGACGTACTTTCCCCCACACTCGTGGGAATTATATGGAATTCAATGAAACAAAAAAAAACGATGATAGGAAGAAGAAGGACGGAGACCAGAAGCTCGACCCACAAGGGGGGCTTATTGACTCCACTCCGAAGGCCAACCCTCAAAGGGGGCCTACAGCTACAGCTTCGGTTGGGACGCCACTAGTGGGCCGACCCGACTCTGTAGCGGACTCCAAGGAGAAAAAGCTCGACCCACAAGGGGGGCTTATTGGGTCCACCCCAAGGGCCGACCCTCAAAGGGGGCCAACAGTTTCGGTTGGGACGCCACTAGTTGGGCGACCCAACTCTTTTGCGGACGTCGTTGCTGCGGGCGCCCAGGACTCCTCCACTTCCCGGCGCGGGATGGTTTCCGGGACCACCGAGGGTGGGGGGGGCGATGCGATCTTCAGGAGGAGCGGCCTGGTGCTAAGGTCGCCTCCTGTGAGATGCTCCCCGCCCACGGTGGTGACCACGGATGGGGTGGCTTCTGCCTCGCCTGTGGAAGCCGGATCTCTGGGCGATACTGTCTGCCCGACGACCAACGGGGTCGGGGGCGGTGACGCGCCGCGTGCGGGTGTGTCTGGTCGGGCGGGGGAATCGCCGCGACTGGGACGTATCCGCGACATGAGGGCGAAGGAAGAGGCCGCGATCGCTCAATGCAGGGTTGTGTTGAGCGGGATGCGGGAAGCTTGTGTTCGGCAGAAGAACATAAGTAATGAGGTGAAGGGAGGCGTGGCCAAAATGGCCGAGCTTCTGGATGTCGCACTCGATTGTAGGCGTGCATGGAGGGCAGCTGAGGGGAACGGGCCGCTTCCGGGTTCCCACTGGCTGGCTGCGACTCCTGCAACTGCTGCTGCGGCGGCTCCCACAGGACGGTCGGTGGGTGGTTCGGCTGTCCCCCCCCAACGGGCTAACGGCCCGACTGACCCCACCAAACGGGCTCGAGGCCCGGTTGCCCCCGTCAAACGGGCTAACGGCCCGAGTGCCCCCGTCAAACGGGCTAACGGCCCGAGTGCCCCCGTCAAACGGGCTAACGGCCCGAGTGCCCCCGCCGGACGGCCTAGGGGCCCGGGTGCCGCTGATGAGCGGGCTGCTGGCTGTCCGGCTGCCCCTGCCCCTGCGAAACGGGCTGCACCTGCCAAGCGGGCGGCTGCCAGCCCGGCTGCCACTGGCGGATCTAAGAGGGCCAGGGCGGAGGGGCCGGATGGGACCCTCGGGGCAACTCCTGCGACCGGAGATGGCGATTGGAGGACAGTCACCTCGGGGAGAAGGAGGAAGAGACGGGGTTTGGGGACCCCGGCGGTAGATGATGGGAGGGCACCGCCCGCGGGCCGTCGGTTACGACCTAGGCGCGCGAAGCCTGAGGCGGTGCTCATAAAGCCCGCGGTGGGGCACACCTATGCGGGTGTGCTGAAGGATCTGCGTGGCAGCGTGACGGGCGACGAGAAGGGGGTACGGTCCGTCAGAAGGACGGGGGCCGGTGACATCCTGTTGGAACTCGGGAGGGGCGACAGGATTGACCCGGAGTTTGTACGGCGTCTGAGGGACGCTGTCCGCGAGACAGCGTCGGTCGCGGAATTAAGACCGAGCGCGACCGTGGAGATGCGGGGTCTTGACTCCTTGACGGTCGTGGAGGAGGTAGAGATGGCGGTCCGTGGACTGCTCGCCGGGCGCGAAGAGCAGCTACGCGTGAGGGTGACGGCACCGGACGTGCGCGAACAGGTTCGGGCGTACGTTACTTTGTCGGTGGAGGGCGCCGCGAAACTGATCGATATTGGCTACGTGCGTGTCGGTTGGATCAGGGCTGCGATGCGGATGTCCGAGAGTGTCGGTAGGTGTTATCGATGCTTTGGAGCGGGACACACCCAGGCAAGGTGTACTGGGACAGACAGGAGGCAACTGTGCATAAGGTGCGGAGGAGCAGGACATAAGATGAGGGACTGTACAGCGGTCCCCAAGTGCGTTCTGTGCTCGGCGGCGGGGCGCGGTAGGACTGATCACCTGCCGGGCTCGAAGGGCTGCCCGCTATCCCGCAGATGAGGGTGCTCCAAGCGAATATGCACAGGAGCAGGACGGCGGATGCTCTGCTATGGCAGATGGTTGCCGAGAGGGGCGCGGACGTGGTTGTTATCAGCGAACAATACGGTCCGATGCACCGGGGGTTCTGGCTCGGGGACGAAACAGGTACGGCGGCACTCTGGCTACCTGGCGGCGGTGAACTCGCGGTTGCGCGGTACGGGATCGGGTGCGGCTATGCGTGGGCTCGGATCGGCGGTTTTGTGCTGGTGAGCTGTTACCTCACTCCTAGCGATAACGTGACGCGATTTAGGGCGAAGATGGCCGCTATCGAGGACGCTCTGGCTGGTATGGCCGGACCCTTTGTGGTGGCCGGTGATTTCAATGCCAGGGCTGTGGAGTGGGGTGATCCGGTGACGAGCACGAGGGGGAGGTGCGTCCTGGATATGGCGGCCAGGTTGGGCCTGGTAGTCATGAACGCTGGCGGTGCGACTACCTTCAGGCGGCCGGGGTGCGAGTTCACCACTCCTGACATCACTTTGGTATCCGAGAATCTTTCTGGGATGATCGAAGGATGGAGGGTACTCGAGGAATATACTGGGAGTGATCACCAGTATATTGAATTTGGGGTAGTATTGGAGGCGGGCGTCGCGCGGTCGCACGGTGGGAGAGGCGCGCGTGGATGGAACGTCGCGAGGTTAGACCGCGGGTCGTTCTTGGCCGGTTTCGACGGTACTACGGTTTTGGACGGTGGGGGGGACGCTGACTCCCTGGCGGGTGCTATGATGCGGCGCATTGTCCGTGGATGCGACGCATCGATGCCCCGATCGTCGCGAGGGGCGGGGAGGCGACCTGTGTACTGGTGGACCCCGGAGATTGCTGGACTCAGGCGTGACTGCCTCCGCAATAGGAGGGTCTATACTAGGGCTAGGCGGGCCGGCGAGGCTCTACTGGAGGCCCAAGAGTACAAGCGGTCCCGCGGGGCGTTGCGTCGCGCGATTATGGCGAGCAAGAGGGCGAAATGGGAGGAACTTCGGAGCGACCTGAACCGTGATCCATGGGGACTCGGCTATAGGATCGTGGCGGGAAAATTGGGCGCGAGCCGCACTGGGGTGCAATTGGACGGCGCGCGGATCGAAACGATTGTGGGGGGCCTGTTCCCCACACACCCTCCGCTGGTTGGCGAACGTGGGCCCTACGATGATGAGGTTCCACCGCCCTTTACCGGGGAGGAACTGAGGATCGCTGCCGGGGCTCTTAGGACGGGGAAAGCCCCTGGCCCGGATGGGGTACCGTCGGAGGTGCTCAAGATCCTGGCTGAGAGCAGGCCGGAAGCATTGCTTCCGGTATATGATGCTTGTTTAGTCCAGGGCGTCTTCCCAAGACGCTGGAAAGCACAGCGGCTCGTGCTTGTTGGCAAGGGCAGGGGCGATCCGACCCAGCCATCGGCTTATCGGCCACTTTGTATGTTGGATGGTGCCGGCAAGCTGCTGGAGAAGCTACTGCAAAGAAGGCTGGCGGAGGCCGTGAGGATGGCTGGGGGGCTGTCGGATAGACAGCATGGCTTCAGACCTGGCAGGTCAACGCTCGGGGCGATTGCTGATGTGGTTGAGTGCTTCGAGCGCGCTCAGAGCGAGAGGCGCTATTATCCGAAGCGCATAGTTATCCTGGCAACACTCGACGTTCGGAATGCCTTCAACAGCCTACGATGGGCTGATGTTCTAGAGGCGCTACGGGGGAGGTTTCGTATTCCCGGATACTTGTATAGAATTCTCCGTAGTTATCTGGACGATCGGGTACTGTTGTACGATACGCCGACGGGGCGGAGGAGCAGGACGATCACGTCCGGCGCGGCCCAGGGATCTGTGCTGGGCCCGGACCTATGGAATCTGACCTACGATGGGATCTTTGGGGTGGAAATGCCCGAGGATGCTCAGCTCGTGGGATACGCGGATGATATAGCGGCGGTGATCTTGGCGCGGGATATGGATGACGCCAGGGGGAAGCTGAACCGGGTCATGATTAGGACCCGGATGTGGCTTGAGGACCACGGCTTGGAATTGGCCGGGGAGAAGACCGAGGTGATGTTGATGACGCGGGCACACATACCACTCGATGTCGGCATGCAGATAGGGGATGTGTCTCTGGTTACCCAGAGTGCCATAAGGTATTTGGGCGTCAGACTCGACTGTAGGCTGACTTACTGGGCCCAAATACGGCATGTGGCGACTAAGGCGGCGAAGATGACTGGCATGCTGAGCAGACTCATGGCGAATGTCGGAGGTCCGACACAGAGCAAGAGGAGGCTGATTATGGCGGTCACGAAGTCGATCTTGCTGCATGGGAGCGAGATTTGGGGAAATGTACTGGGTGAGAGAACCAAACGCAGAGTACTCGAGGCGGTACAGCGGACGGCGGCCCTTAGGGTTGCCTCGGCTTACCGCACGGTCTCGGGCGCTGCGGTCCTGGTGATATGTGGGGAAATACCCATAGACCTCTTGGCGCGCGAGCGGTGGGAGGCTTGGAACTCGAGGGGGGAGGACCCTGGTGTTGGTGCTATTGGTCTGAGACCCCAAACTGTCCGGCGATGGCAGGACAGGTGGACCGCGGACACGGTCGGCAGGTGGACGGCAAGGCTCATTCCCTGCGTGGAAGTATGGATTCGGAGGAAATTTGGGGAAGTTAACTACTTCCTGACACAATTCCTCTCGGGCCACGGATACTTTCGAAAGTACCTGTACCGGATGGGCAGGGCAGATGGTCCCGACTGCATTTACTGTAGTATTACGGATGATGATGCAGAACACACTTTCTTCGACTGCCCCAGGTGGCATGCTGAGAGAGCTGCAATGACGCAGCGGGTTGGCGGGTTCGCTCCTGCCACCGTGATAGGGAGGATGCTCGATTGTGAAGACAATTGGGACGCTGTGGCACAGTACGTGGGATACGTTCTGCGGAGGAAGAAGAGGGACCTCGATGCGCTGCTGCATATCGGGGCCCCCTCTGACAGGGACCAGGCGATACGGGCCGGGGCCATGGCGCCGGCTGCAAACTTGGCGGACCCAGACGTGGGTGATTGAGAGTGGTCCTAATTGGGACGTGGCTCTGGGCCTTCCCGAAGTAATGCGGAAAGCGGTTCCGGGGAGGAATCTACCCAGAGGAGGAGGAGGGAATTTTTTAGTGGCAACACCACTCGACGCAGAAGACGACGGTCTCTGTAAGTGCGAAGGCATTTTCAACCCTACCTCACACGCCAAAAAAAAAAAAAAAAAAAAAAAAAAATAAATTAATCACGAATTTAAAGGGTACGAAAATGTTATGCTGCTAATAAATTACATTTTTACTGTAGTTCGTTCATGCGTATATTCAAAAATAAAAAGTTTTACGCTTGAACAAGCAGCGTGCATGATTTTTTTTTTTTCAATATTAAAATAGGCTAAGAAATTTTAAATTTTAATTCATTGCAACCGATACATCAAGTGCATGTAGTTGTATATTGCAGTTCCTAAATAATTGTCTTAAACGAATTACAAGCCGTCCAATTAAAATGAGCATGCAAGCTGATGACTTTGAAATATCACGCTTATTAATTATATAATAATGAATATAGTATGCATATATTTAGTTCCAAAGTTAAATTACATCACTGGGTAATTTAGTTGCATGAAACCAAATATTTTTCATCATGATGGCTTTCTTTCACTGATTAACACACGCTTTCGAAATCTGTTGAAATATTCATCAAATGGTAATTTATAAACAGGGTAACCAGAAAATATTATCTTATTTAGATTTTTTTCTCGAATTACGGAATTGCGCTTATGCCCAAAACAGGAATACTGTGCGAATGGCAAAACAAAATTGCAGTAGTAAAAAGAGCCGCGATTTTTTAACCATTTGGGTTTTAAATATTGGAAAAAATACAGAAAATTGGCACAAATTAATGAAATCTTTCACTCCTATTCTGTGTTTTGATTACGTTCCCGTATTCAGTTCCGCACGGATCGAAAAAGGGTATTCTACAAATAAAAATTTTATCGAATGTAAAAGAAGAAGAAAAGAGTATTTTTAATTAAAGCAGCATGAAACGTGTGAAATAGGAACAGAAAAAATAAGCAATTTTGTAAACATTTTAGTAAAAACTAAAATTTTGTTAACAAAAAAAGTGATAAATAAAATAAATAATAAAAAATTAAATATTGTGAGAACTATAATATCATATATTAACATCAGTTAAGTAGAGATAGAAATAAAAAAGGGAAAATATAAGTAAACAGTATTTGTGCCCAGTCTGAAGAAACCTGTAGTGGCCGAGGTGAAATATGAATTGTTTATACATCATTCTACAAGTAAAATTTATTTTAATTAAAAAAAAATGGAATCGATAGCAGCGGCATTGTTTTTGGAAGAGCAAAATAACGCACTCCAGAATACAAAGTCAAGAATTGAAAAGCAGAGATTGAGAAACTCGCCGGCTTTTCTGTACAACAAAAAAATAAATTTATTGCATTTCATACTTACATTTTTTACCAAAAACGAAGCTTCAAAATTTATTACGTCTCCTTGACATCAGAGACACTGCTGTAAAAAACCGTGCAAAAAGCAGTGTTGTAAGATAGTGAAGCTTCACCTCCTATCATTTCTCCTACTATCCTATAGTTCCAGCACAATGCATCGCATGTGTTGGGGTCATCTCCTGAGTGCTGGTCCAAGATAAAAATAAAAATAAAATAAAAAAAATCGAAGATAAGCGGAAAGCAGAATACCAAAGTTGGCAAGCGGAAAAAATTTCGATTCGAATCGAATCACAGAATAAGGGTGATTATTTTGGGCCAATAATTAATGCCTGTCTTTTACTTTTTAAACATTATTTTATAAAAGTGTTGCCCGCGGCTACGCCAACCATTTTGAAATTGACATCAAACAGACATTTAAATCATTAAATAAATACCACAGCTTACCATACAGTATATCGGTAAAATATTACTTTCCAAATTTTTAGTTACCCTGCTCATAAATTATATCAACGGATACAATTTAAATAATACACATTTTTAAGGCGCCAACAATATCTCATAATTTAAATTTATGTTGTGTAAGATGTCAATATTAATAGCATCATTCGACACTTTATGAATGCTTAAATTTACCACTAATTAATTATAAACACATGGTAATAGCTAACTTCAAGACATAAAACAACATGAGTTTTTCCAAATATTCACTTTCCCCTTTCATTGAAAAAAAAAATAAAACTGAAAAACATATACACTTCGTCACAAAACTCTGCATGAGATTTAATTTCTTCTATAAATATAAATTTTTAAAAGCAATATAGCAAAATTGTTAAACTTTTGTATTTCCAAGGATCAACGATCCCCCATCCAAAAATCCAAAATGGATTTTGAAAATTAATAAGATTAAATGAAATGTTTATATCGTGTGTAGAGTTTTGTAACTATGTATATGTAAATATTTGTGTAGATTGTACACTACAATAATTTTAAATAAACACTTCATTCACTAAATTCTGAGATAAAAATTAAGCAAATTAATAACAGTAATGAAACACAAATTATAAACTATTGCAAAAAAGTTCCTTAATGTGCTGAACAAAAAAAGTGAAATTCTCTTGTTTATTATTTAATTAACAAAAAAAGCATATGCAAGTAAATACGTATCTACCTACAATCGTATATATGTAAGTATGTACGTAATAAAGGTGTCAACCATATAGAAAACAATTCCATATAAAAACACCAAAAAAAACGAAAAATTTAAGAAACGAACCTTTAGAAATTACAATCTGTTAAACAGCAGTATTGCCAGTCTATTTTTATTGTCTTTGTCAATTTCAAACTTTAAATTTAAGAAATAAAAATTACAAATTAAATAACAATGGACATATTAAAAATAAGTAGACTATTGTAAACACCTACAGCGGCGATGCTAACACTACAGTCAGCCACAGCCCCGATGAATGCGCTCAGCTCCCTGAGGCCCATCTCCGATAGCTGCGATAGGCCGCATAACGATGCGCCCCCAGCATGCAGAGGCGCAGGTCCCGGAGTGCAGGGCACTTGCAAAGGAAGTTAGTCACTTTCTTCTTCTCCTCCTCATTGTTGCACCCAGAGCAGAAGTCGTTCTACAGGAGACCCATGCGTCATGCATGCATGAATCCCAATAGAGCAGTGTCCAGTCATCGTGGTGGTAAGACTCCGCAGGCGGCGCCTCGGAAACTCCAGCAGCCGTCCAGACCTCCTGACATCAAACCGAGGCCACAGTGTCTTCGCGATCGTGCAGGCCGGCTCATTGAGCCACCTTCCCCGGAGCCGCCTCCAGGAAGTGCTCATTCAAGCGCCTCCAGCACGACTTATAAACATTATAAGTTCATGAACTTTTTGAAAAATTCAGAACTGCTTAACCAATTATTTTTTTTTAATAATTTTTATATTTTTTCCCAAAGATTCTAACCAGCTAAATATCAAAAAGATATTCTCATTTACATAATTTTTCTACATTATCAGGGCAAAGCTAAGAAAATTATTGAGTGAAAAAATATTCAAACAACGCAAACCTTCGTACGAAAATTTCCCATATGCCTTTCTATGACTTTGCCGTTTAACACGACATTGAAATAAAAATAATTATTTATACTCGTATGTACATATTTAAAATACCGCTCTAAGAAATTTCTAATTAGAACTACATCACCTTAACTGGCAACACTATAAACTAATGATCTAAATAAGAACAACAAGTACAATTTTAAAAATAAAATAAAAATATTAACAAAACTGTTAACTTGTGGTAAGAAAAATGGATCTGGTACGACAGGTTACTTTAATTAGTGCTATAAAAATCGAGAGAACGAAAAAAACAAAAACAACATTTAATTTATTTAACGTTAAATTGTACACACATCTTAAAAAATCTTTAAAGAATGCGGGCTTAAAAAACTTCTTCAGACATGCATTTAACTTTTGTAGTCTTGAATTTCATTCTTTTCGTGGTAAAATTTCCGACCTACGAAGACGAAAAATTAACATGTTAAATATACGAGTGCATAAGACATGTATGCGTACATTCATCTTTCTTACACTGAAAAAAATTGTATGACGCGATTATGGATTGCAACCGAACTGCTGTTCACTTGCCAGTTCCTAAAAATGGTAATGCAGATTGAAACTGCATTAACTCCAGTTGGAAAAATTCGGTTGCAATCAATAATCGACCCTTTAGAAATATTTATGACGTTTAAAGTTCCTTTTTCTTTTTTCACATCGCACACCATCACTGTAGGTGTAGATGTTTGCTTCCTTAAACGGGCCGTCCATTATACAATATTATTGTATTGTTATAATATATATTAATTGATATTTACATTTTGCTCTATCCCAGCAGAAGTTAGGGCTTGCCTGGAAGCACTATTGTAAGGGAGAAAACTAAACGGAATAACTGTTATAATATTAATTTTTGTGCGCTATGAGATGTTTAGACGCATTACTTTATGTATTCAAAGAGACAAACGAACAATAATGCATTTTAAGCATTTATACTGCTATAAAAAGTGTATTCAATATTTCAGTGCATTTCGGCAGCATTTTTGAAATCCTTTGTTCTTAAATATGTAATGTATTGCATCCGACAACTTTTAGAGCTTCTAAATTTCGATAATCTTTTGCTGGGATACTCCTATTATGCAGAAAGCAACAATATAATTTCATGTATAATGTGAGGCATTTTCTTACACTAGAAAATGAACATAACTTAGTGTACCATATTGCCAACACATTTTGCAGTATATTGTACTTCTTTTGGGTGTACAATAAAAATTATTATGATTTTAGTCAGTAGATTATGCCACTTTCGAGTAAACTCTGCACATTAGCGATATTATTGTACATAATTATATTGAAAATGTGTGACCCGGTTTGTACACATTCCCTGATTTAAATTGTAATTAGATTATCCTTTAAGTATGAACGATCACTTTGCTTGTGTACTTATTGCATTTATAGAGCCCAGAACTTTCTCCCGTTGGATGAGTGTTTCGAGCGGTGGTCCAACGTTTAGTTTGACTATGGTTTATATCGCTCCGTGTAGTCGAAACTTTTAAAATGCGGGTGGTGATTGGTGAAGTAGTTAACAACTTGGCACCAAAACCTAAGGTCTTGGGGTCAAGCAGTTTTGAACTAATTCATAAAAACATTTCGCATTTTTTCTGATGTGCCATAATGTCTCTTTGTGTCAGTTGTTGTCGGAAGGTTTCAGTAGCGAACGAATAGTCAAGTAAAATATTTGCTAAATATGATTTATAAAAAATGAAGCTTCACAATTTAATGCGTCTCCTTGACATCAGAGACGCTACGCTACACCACTGCTATAAAAGCAAATAACGTGTAAAAGCTGAGTTGTATGTAAAAAATATCGAGTAGTAGGCAGTCATTGCCTGCCAAACCCACTGCGTTGAAAGTTCATTTCTGACACTTGTCAAAAAGTGTGGTTAGGCGGTTGATTGCTACAGTAGCGAGAAGAGTGTAACACTTTCAATGGCTACCCGTCATACCAATGTATGAGAATTACATATATGAAAATAAAACATGAATTTGTAATGCATAATAGAATTTTTTTAATAATAAGAATTTTGAAGTTTATTTTTTGTTTGGAAAATGTTGGCTCTGGGTCTCTTTCATCGAGCATTGTTTAAATGGATGCTTATTTTTCTCAGCGTGTAATACCAGCACTAACAAAAGCGGCAATAATTTGTTGTTATAAAAGAAATTGAAATTATTTACTCTAGTCTAGTAGTAAGTGGCTAATAAGTACATATGAATGTGTGTATGTAGTTATGTCTGTCCATTACAGCGTATGTCGTTATTTTTTTACTTCACTTACATATGTATGTATGTTTGTTTGTTCATAATTGTAGAAGCGGCAGCAACTTTTTAGCACTTTGCTCGATTTTTAAACACGACTTCAACTCATTTCTCCGACTTGGTTATTTTTATTAAACACGCCGAACACTTGACCAACCATACCAAAAATAAACTTGAAAATGTGTAACACTTTATTTTGTGTGAAATTTGTTTTTTTTTTTAATTTTCCCATTTATTGGATAGGAAAATAAAACTTCATTTCTCTTAACAATGACCACATTTCAAAATCGTAGTCATTTAACGCGCGTAGTTGTAACGTTACGGACGGAAGCAAATTGTAATTAAACGAAAATAAGTGAATTGAAAACCACTTTAAAAAAATTGTTGTTATTTTATTATTAAAGTATTTTTATTTTTCATTTCGTCTGGCGTATGAAACGGTTAATTTTTGTTAGCGATCGGCTTCAACAACTCACGATAGGATAACAGAGCAAAACAAATATTGAAAATGAAAAATCACTGCCCCAGTTTAATTGTCCTTGTGCTATTCGGATTATTTTCCTTTTCAGAAGGTATAAAAAAAAATTTTAAAGAAAATCTTAAAATGTATTTAAAAACATATTTAAAACTACTGCATAAAGTTTTTGTGTTGTGAAAGAAAAAAATACGCAATAAATAAATGATATATCTATATGTATGTATGTATATGTATATGTGCATGTATGTCACTTTATTAAAAGCAGAATGTAATATGTAATATATGCATTGTATACGATGTTGGTGTATTAAGTTATAAAAAAATAATTTTGAAAATATTCAAGTGATTTAAGAAATATTAAAAATTTTCAAAATATTCATGAAATTTATATAATTTAAAACTTTCCAAAAAATGTCAACGATTTAAAACAGTCAAATGATTTAAAACATTTAAAAAATCCAAAAATTGAAAATGCCTCGAAACATTCAAATTATTCAAAAGAATCAAATGACTTGATTCATATGATCTCTATCGTAGATTTGCCACATGTATTTCAGTATTCTATGTCGCCAAAATGTAATGCACTGATGACGCCTTTTATTGAGTTATTGTGAGACGAAATCTGTATATTTCGAATGTCAATGACCAATAACTATAGTCTGCACGTTGACTACAAAACCAAAACAGACCTGGGTTCAACTACAGTTTCAGACTAAAATTATATAAAAAAAAAAAAACATCTCGCATTTTTCTGATGTGCATTAGTGTGTCTTTGTGTGTAAGTTGTTGTCTGAAAGTTTCAGTGGTGAAGGCATAGTCACTGGTCACTGAACAATACTGACTTCAGCTACTAAACCGAAGCTTATACACTGCTATAAAAACAAAGAACGTGCAAAAGCAGAGCTGTAAAATAATTAATTAAGCTTCTCCTCCTTTCATTTCTCTAACTATACCTTGGGTAGGGGTGATCTCCTGAGTGAAAAAAAAAACACCGCAGCCAAAAATTATGAAAATTCAGAAGAACAAAAAGCTGTCCGAAGCAATACTTTGCGTATTTAGGAACAAATAATTCCAAAATTGCTGGCGTAGTAGTATAAATGCTTAAAAAAATTCATTATTGTGCGTTTATTTTCTGGAAACATAAAGCGGCTCATAACGAACAAAAACCAAACGCAATTGCAAGAGAATGAATTATCAAAATCTCATGGTCAAAAACTAAGTACAGCCAAAGCTTGATAATTTGAAACTCGTGATAATTTGAATTATTTTCCAGGTCCTTCGAACCACATTCAATAAATAGAAAAAAACATCCACTTGGTAATTTGAAAATATGTGAAAGGTATCTTGATCGGCGACATTTTCCATTGTTCGATTTTTTTTGACGATTTTTCAAAGCTGAAATCGGGATTTTGACGATTTTATTGAGAATTTTATCAGGCACCCCTATAGAAAAATATTTTTGACTAGTATGCAATGTGAAGCCAGTTGTTTTTGGTATTGTTGAATTGTTGGATTGTTGTAGAGCCGCATATACCAAATAATTGGAATCGAATTTCTTTGGCTATTCTACACTCGAATAATATGAACTGGGAACGTGATTGCCTAATTTTGAAAGTACCGAAATGTTCTCTCAGCCTTCGTATATGAACGCACAAATAAAAATGTTTTTGATTTTATTGCTTCTTTGCAAATATGTATCGTATGAGAAGCTATGAAATATTTTGATTTTGTCCTTTATGGATGCGTAGATTTACTTTATCCGTTGCTATTCACATGTGATAAATTGCAAAGAAAATGTTTTTTTTCCTTTATGAGTGTTCATATATGAATACTTGCATACATGCTCACGCTTTGTCATGTGAAAATGTCAATGTGTATAAAAAATTAAGAAAATACAAATTTTTCTCATTTATGTTGGTTACGGTAACCAAAACTAAATATTTCTTACAATAATAGTTAAAATCAACCTTTAATCAATTTGAATGGTTAAATATAACATTTTCGTCAATTCACTTACGTCCCTGTTTTGGTTGAACTGTGTTGAATTATGCTTGAACACTATTATTTTTCCCCATCAGTGGGAATATTGTTGTCTATAGAAACATTTGTAATGGCATTAAAATTTAATGTCAGTAACTTTTTATAAAGTTAAAAAAAAACCATCAACACATGCTTCATCCAAAACTCGAAAAATTATTGCTAAATTTTTGGAATTTTTCACTGCTTAATGTCAAATTGTATGAATTATTTTGACAGTACACAATGATTTTCGGTTGTTGTTTTACTACTGAGGTTACTTGGTATCAATTGGCCTTGGTGCGGTTCGTACTTTTTTTTTATCTTAGACCAGCAGTCAGGAGATGACACCTACACTTGCGGTGCATTGTGCTGCAACTAGAGGAAAGGAATTGTAGGAGAAATAATAGAAGGTGAAGCTTCACTATCTTACAACACTGCTTTTTGCACGTTATTTGTTTTGATAGCAGTGTTGTAGCGTCTCTGATGTGAAGGAGACGTATTAAATTTTGAAGTTTCGTTTTGGTAGCCATTTTTATTAATTATTTTACTTTGCCGGTGCTACACAATACCGACGAAGGAGGGCGTTCTGATGTGATTGTGGATTGGGTACAGTTGAAGCCGTTACTGTTCAGTGAACAGTGACTACGCCTGCGCCACTGAAACCTTGCGACAACAACTGACACAAAGCCACACAAATGCACATCAGAAAAAATGCGAGATGTTTTTATGTGTCTGAAACTGGGGTTGAACCCAGGACAATTTTTCGTTTTGTAGTCAACGTGCAGACTACTTCGACCAGCGCCACCCTTCATCAATGAGAATGGAAAAGTCTTGTTTGTTGCGTAAGTCAGCAACTTGTTGTATATTTGACGGACCAGTAAAATCTTTAATGAATTTCATACCCTTTTTTCGGTTTATGCAAATTTTCTTAACATTGTTGAAATCAGTATTCCATTTTTGAGCAACATACTAAGATAGTCTATTATTGAGAATGTTAAAATGCGTTCTGGAACAAAATTATATATCAAGGATATAAATTTTAGTAAAAAGAATTTCAAATACTAAAAAAAGGCCGTAAAATAGAAGAGAGTGAATTAAACCACATTTCCATCACTGTTCCGAATAACTTGGTAGGAGAAAGAAATTTTAATCAACTCGATAACCTTGTTAAGAAATTCCATAGTTATTAAGTTAAATCTTATTCAATTGTCAACGTTCGAAACGTTTTCGTTTTTCGTAGTTTTCGTTTTTTGGTCACGAACCAATCTTAAAAAGATGTGTTTCTTCAATGTTTCATTCTTTAAAATTTATTTAATATATTTTTCTTTTACATTTCATATCAATTCAGGTAAACCATGTCCAGAACGAACGAAAGCTCATAAAAGCCGCTGCGATATCTACTACAAATGCACCGAAGTAAGTGCTGATAAACACGTCTGGGTGCCCGTAAACTGTGAAGAAGGACTTGTCTACGAACACAGTTTGATGGCATGCGTATTACCAGCTGATGATTGGGAATGCTTGATGGGCAACTACAAATTAAGTACGAATCTAATTGATAACAATGAAAAACGTCGAGCAACAGCGACCAGCAATAGCGATGACGATATCTATATAGTATCAAATGCTGACGAGGAAACTAATACTTACGACGAGGGCAAAGTGGAGATTATTATAGGGCCAAACATAAGTGATGAGGATAAAGATGACGAAGACGAAGAAAACTTATATGATGGTAGTGGTAATGGCGGTGAATTAGTTCAGCTAGATGGTTTTATGCCGGCACAAAATCGTCAGGAGGGAGAGGAGAATGATGATGTCCATGCGGTTACTCACAATCAAGATATTGATAACAACACACAATTGACGAAGGAAGAGCAAAAAGTAGAACAAAAGGAAGGTCTAGAGGAGATCCTGCACACTATAAAAACACAAGCTGAAATAGGTCAACCCTCTACGAATATAGATCCGAAATTAACTGCTCACTTACAACGATTATCGCAACTTATAGATGGTTTAAAACAAACATATCAGACACCACAAGCTATGGCGCAAGATGAACATACTCTAAGACCCGACCAGTTAAATGCTTTTTTGGCACATTTTAATATTAAAAATAAATTTGATTCTCTGGATCCCAGCGATAGTTTTGCAACTAAATCCAATAGAACTTTACATTATAAACAAGAATTAAATAAAAACCTTAATCCTGAGACGAAAGTAGTTCTATCCCATGCATTACCCCAGCATTATGAGGGAAGTAATTATGACAATGGAAAAAACGGCGGCGGTTATTCCAATTCTCAAATTGTTGTTAATCGGCCTGGCGGTTCCGTTCATTTTAGTTTGCCCGAGCATTATTATACAGAACACTCTGAATATTCTTCTGAGAATACTCCCAAAATTTCTGAAGAAACGTTAAAAACGGTATTAGAGTTGTCCAAACAAATGATAGCCCAACAAAATGTACCAAAACTCATACCGAGTCCAGCATATTTTGCATCTCCCATTATGCAACCTATTCTATTGACACCACATACAAATAGCCCCTTTTCTACCAATTATGTGAGTACAAATTCAAATAATCCGGGACTTTATAATGCGGCCGTTTACAGCCAAAACTATAAACCGAAAAAACCTCTCAAAAGGCCACCGATCAGTGCTCTTAATAACGATTATTATGATTTCGATAGCGACAATGACGAAGCTGGCAATGCAAGTAACGGTTATAACAGTAAGAAACCAGCCACAACTATTATACATAACAATGTTATACCAGTCCACGTTTCGCACACAAATTCAGAAGAAAAAGATGTTGTAGATAGTTATGGACAAAACTTGGGCCTATATCCACCACTTCATGAAGACAGACTCGATTCATATACAGGCCATCATGGTAATGCTAACAATGATTATGGCTCCAGTACATCCACTATATATAATACAACTCCTAGACCATTTGAAGTACAATCTACTGCAAGTGCTATTAATCAATATTTTACACCCAGTGAACATTTAAGTAATCAGAATGTCAATAGCGTTTTCTCGTCAGTAGATAATTATGGCAGCATCCCCCAGCCCATGAAGGACAAGAAACCAAATGTTCAAAACTACAAACCATTACAGGAGACCACACACAACCATGATGGTTACGGCTTCCAAAATCAATTATTTCCTCAAATGAATACCCAAAAAGTTTATATGAAACCTAATTCTCAAAATTTTGAATCTCTTGAAAACCAAAATGGAGATGTAAATAACTATCAACATGACAATGACGATGAAGATTCCCCATTAATAACATACACGTATGGCAACAATAAGAAAAAGGGACAACATGAACAGTTCTCAAATTATGCTAATTCTGATTCACAGCCTGGTCTTAATACAGTTTTCAGCAACAACAATCTTTACATGCCTAGACCTCAATCACATAAGTACAACTCAGTGTCACCATCCAATTCTTACTATATGCCGAGTATAAATAAATATACGGCCCTTAGCTCGCCCGCAACCTCAACATATGGCGAAGGTATGCAGTTGGTTAATGTGGGTGGAAATTTTATAAGCCTTGATGTTTTTCAAAACTCTATACTTCCGCTAGTGGGCAATAACCCAGCAGCCCTCTCTTCATCTCTTAATAATGTCGAAGTGATTACATGTGCGGCTGGGGTTAGACAACCCAATACTACGGATTGCACACGTTATTATGTCTGCAGTAAAAAGGATGGCAGAGTTTTATCGTATTCATGTCCTCCTTATACGGCCTTCAATAGAGATGCTCGGATATGCGATGCCAAAACCTTCGCAATGTGTAATCCTGATCTTATAGTTCAAACTTACTCAGTTTTCGAAAACAAACGTATTCAAATGGAAGCTTTAAAAGCTCTACAAGAAGCCAAACGACGCCAACAACAACAACTGCAAGCCATAAAAGCAGAAAACGTAGCCAATTTACTGCAACAGTACAACAACCCCACTTCATCTTCATCCATCAGCAATGCATTTACATCGTCGTCAACTCATGATAATTCCGAACCGAACATGCTTGACTCCTACATGCAACAAGCAGCACCCATGTCCTTCCATTCGGCAACAACAGCCAAGCCTCAACTAACAACATCCACAGTGAAGAAACGAAAATACTACTGCAAAGAAGGTGATAAAATCGCTGATCAAACATCAATTTACAATTATTTTGTCTGCTACAAAAATGCCAAAGGTCAAATGAAGGGCCACAAAATGACCTGTTCGAAAGGCTTGCTATTTTGTCCAACAACCACTATGTGTACCTTGTCTTCGAAGTGTTCGTAAAAATTATAATTTAGAACTTACGCAAGGCAGCATCAGTCTTTGCAAATGTTTGGCAAAAAAGGGCTAAATACTGTTTCAGGCAAGAATTGCTGCAAACTTACACGACATACTTACATATACAAGGTAAAAAGAAGTATTATAACATACATACATATAAGAATGTGGGTTGGTCATCGATCATTAATTCATCATACATATAAGTATGAATATTTGTGTAATATGCGAAAAAAGATATAGTATGTAAATGGAATACACTTAACAACAACAGCTGCCACGAACACGCAAAGTGAGACAAAAACAATAGCGTTTGGTCATTATGTCTGTCACATTTTAGCTCTGAACACAGATATTTTATTAACATGCTTTATTTCTTCACATATTTGGCTAGTTTTGTGACCATACCATTAGTACCACGGATAGTATTAATTTACAGTATTTGCCAATTATTTATTTTTCTTAGAAATAAACTTCTAGTTTTTAGCAACTCTAAATATCGCATATACAATGTAAGTATATGTATACGTATATGTATATGTATATGTATTTGTATATTATACATATAAATAAATAATAAAATAAATATGTATATATATAAATAAATTATTATAAATAAATTTCTAGTTACGATAAAAATATTAAATGAATTTTAGTACGTGTTTATTTAGTTCTGGGAACACACGAAAAAGGCAAGAATGTAAAACGCTTGCTACACGCATCAGTATTCAGCTTAAAATATTTATCTTTGGGTTACTATATATCGGGTGGTTAAGGGCCGATGTTGAATGTGAACCACACCTAAACGACAAGCTTTTTTCCGAATTTTATTTGACATTTCTCTATTTCAGACTTACTCAATTTGAACCATGGAGAGATACACAATCCAGAATGGTGGCAAGAAATGGCAACAGTGGATGATCAATTTTCGAAGAAAATCATCTTCAGTGATGAGGCACATTTTCACCTCAGTGGATTCGTCAATAAACAGAATTGCCGCATTTGGGCGAATGAGAATCCAAGAGTGATTGTCGAAAAACCAATGCACCCACAAAGAGTGACTGTTTGGTGCGGTTTATGGGCTGGCGGCATCATTGGGCCGTATTTTTTCCAAAATGAGGCCGGTCAGGCAGTTACTGTGAATGGTGTTCGCTATCGTGAGATGATAACGAACTTTTTATGGCCCGAATTGGAAGATATGGATGTGGACGATATGTGGTTTCAGCAGGACGGTGCCACTTGCCACACAGCTAACGAAACAATGGCTCTTTTGCGCAACAAATTCAATGGCCGTGTTATCTCACGTAATGGCGATGTCAATTGGCCGCCAAGATCATGTGATTTGACACCGTTGGACTTTTTTCTTTGGGGTTATTTGAAAGAAAAGGTGTACGTCGATAAGCCAGCAACAATTCAAGACCTAAAGGATGAGATAATTCGGCACATTAATGGCATAGAAACTCAATTATGCCTCAGCGTCATCGAAAATTTGGACCATCGGATGGAGGTGTGCCGCCGTGGTCGCGGCGCCCATTTGGCCGATATTTTATTCCATACATAATTGAGTAATACCAATATATCATAATAAAATAAAATTACAATAATTTCCTAAATAGTTTGTGTTTTATTCAAAATCAACATCGGCCCTTGAAATTTAACCACCCTTTACTATAGAGTTGTGTCGATCACCTCGGAATTGAAGGATTCAGTAAACTGAGCGAAGTGAGCGCTCACTTTTTTGATGATTCTAGTTCAGTGAAGAGCGCTTGCCATGTTTTTTTTTCGTTCATTTTATTGGTTCATCAGTGCTACCAGAACAAAAAAATTTTCTTAAATAAAATTTGTATGATGCCAGATGCGAATATTGCACGTCATTGGCGATTTAGTGCAAACACTATTTTTTCTTAAATAAATTTCTGTCTTGTAGTTTGCATTTATTTGATTTAAGTTTCGATACTTGGATAATAATAATCTAAATTTTATTAAAAT
This sequence comes from Dexiosoma caninum, assembly GCA_963924685.1. NCBI lineage: Eukaryota > Metazoa > Arthropoda > Insecta > Diptera > Tachinidae > Dexiosoma > Dexiosoma caninum. The sequence goes on from OZ004727.1 coordinate 87,469,658, forward strand.
TTTTTTATGTATTTATATTAGCCTAGTAAAACATTTCACAAATTTTCCTAAAATAACAAATTTCAGCACCTAAAACATATTTTCTCTTTCTACTACTGATTAAAGCTGCCTTGGTGCTGTATTTGATTGAATCAAATGAGCTAAAAAATCAGTTCAGAAACAAAATCAAGCTATCGATGGCAGGTAGCGCGATGTGTGCACGAAGAATCGTTTGGGCGCAATAAGTGAAATACTGAAAAAGTACACTCTAGCTTTTATAAAAAGTTTGTTGGGCTATAGTTCTTCTCGTACAGTCTGCGCAGAAACGATTCGTATATCAATCGACGCGTATATTTAATAGCCTTCGAACGTAGTGCCATATGTGCACGAAGACACGTTTTCAAATTATAAGGGGATAGCTACATATAAAGGCGATTAAACAGGTCATTGAATAATTGGCATATATCATCAATATAATTTATGAACATTATAAAATTTGATTCTAGGGCCTTATTCCTACATTGTATATTCGTTTTTTATTTTTAAATTGATATACTAATGCCTGAGAAATCAATGATCGAATATCAAAAATTTTTTTCACTCTTTGTTTACAATTTCCATGTGCTAAGCAACAAACCAAAACATCCGGTATGCTAAAGTTTTTTATCTGGGATCTTTCTTTTCTCCAGCGATCTGTCTAACCTAACCTAACCTCATGTTTTGCAAGCGAGTGCAACCCGTAAATGTTAAGAAAGAAAACATTTGCGCTATACTTTTCAAACAGATAGTTTTTAAAAGAGATTTGAAATGGGGGCCATCGCTGCTATACAAAGGATGTACTCGATATTTGTGGAGGAGAAATAGCGAAACATCCTGGCACGCAGATTACCTGGGTAACTGTGTCGCGGATGATATGCCAGGGAGTGGTTGTCATTGAATGGCTCTATGATCTGTCAATCCGCTGGAAATCCTATGAGTTATTGCAAGCCATTGATTGCGCAGGAGTGGTATAGCCTCCCACAACGTGGGTGGGAGAATGATTGCACAATGATGGTGTTATGACAAAGACCCTTTTGCCCTAGAATTATGAACGGAGAACTCGCAAGTTACTAAGGTTCCGTAAGGGTCGGATTCGGTTATTGATGGCTGTGTTAAACGGGGCGCTGTACTATAGGTATTCACGCTTCGTCGATGAGTCTGAGTTTTAATTATTTTTTGCAGGAGTTGTGCTGATCCCGAGGAGGAGCAGCCTGTGATTCGCCTCCTTTCTTAGGAATGAGTTTTGTAAACTTACAAAACTCTTAAACCAACTTATTAAACAAATTAAATTTGGTACTCTGGGGTTCAAAAAAGTACTAAAAAAAATGTGTAATACCGAAACGAAAGACCCAGTTACCATCACTGGTAGAATCTACATTGGGTACAAAAAATATGTAATACTTTTTGGGGAAGTTCCTGTAAATGAATTGCATGTTTGCCAACTTTTTTTTCTTACACCAGTGCTCAGGGAATATTTCCTGCCCTTCACTGGAACTAGATAGAGAGAAGGATAGAATAGAGACTAGACAGTTGTTGAAGAGGGTAGAAAGATATAGAATACAATTCACAACTCCGCAGTTGCGTGCTAATTATAAAGCGAAGTTGCGGCGTCTTTGATGTTCATTTTGACGCATAATTTTTTAAGCTAATGGAGCCATTTATTATTTTACTTCCCCGACGTACCACATAAATATCAGAAAAAAAATTTTAATTGAAAAAAATTTAAAAGAAAAGATTTATACATTTATAGTCTTTGGCTAAAGATTTCGTCTATGACAAAGATTTGGATGTAAGTACCTTAGTTAAAGCCCTGAGAAAATTTTCCTTAATTTCAGTAGAATGAAAAAATAATACAAATGACAAATGCAATTCCATAGCAAAAAACAGGCAGGCCATACATGCAATTAGAGTAACCGACGATTTCACATAAAATTTAATCATTATCAACAAAAAATGGTCATGACAACAAAATAAAATATTTAATAAAACATATTTACATACCGGATACAAAGAGTGTTGAGCTATCAGCCACAGCAGATATCAGATGATTGTTATTCATGCTTACGGCATTGCTTTTACCATCATTAAGCACAGGAATTTCCACAATTCGCTACGAAACGACCCGTATAGTATCACTTGCGTTAATTAAAATTTAAAAAAAGTCTATTGGTTCTACTTAGCTAAACCAGGGTTGTGGATTTATTAACAAAAGGCACCAGAAATACACACATATATATATACACAAATGCATTTTCAAGAAAGCCTTACCACTTTTTACTTGACTTTACCCTCTATGGATAAATTCACTATTCAATGAACATACCATAACTTATTCGAACATATCGTTTCTGTAGGTGCTACCTACTCCATGCCAAAGCGTTGGTCATTTCGCATTAAGTAACAGCACATAAAATTAAGCACATTTTTTATATATTTCATTATATATACATATTTTCACTTTTATTTCATGGCTTTTCATTTGCAACTTTAAACTTATCACATATTAGGATTTAACTTTTTTAGAAATTTAAATAAAAGGTTAACTTTTTAATTTTATTAAAACTAAATCAAAACTAATTTTGTGGAATCAATGAAAAAGCACAGACATAACTTGTATAAAAGCGCGGAAACTAAACAGCAACCAAACAATCTCACAGTTGCAACAAAAGGTATGGATGAATAATTAACTCAATGAACAAAAAAAATAATATTTTAAGAAAAAGTTAATAATTTTCACAACTGTATAGAAATTAAATGAAGACTTTCTTGCTCAATATGCACATATTTCAGAATACGGTTCCATTATTAATTTACAACTTTTAACGTAAAAAAGTAATATTTTATTTTTCGCCAACTGGTATCTCGCTTAAGTTGACGACGTATTAAAAACAACATGGAAAAAAGACGGCGGTTGGTTTTCTAGCGACTTCGTTAACTGATTACTGTGCTGTGACATTTGTAATCAAAATCAACTGCTTATTGTTTATTATAAGAAAAATTGTGAAAAAGTAAATTTTCTGAAAATTATTAAATTATTTTGTCATATTGCATTCTTAAACTGACTTGAATAATGGCACACAATGAGCCAAATATCACTGATCAACTCGACAATGATGAAGTGCGAGAGATTCTAAAAAATACCACGGATCTGCGTCAGTATTCCCGACAGATTGAAAAAGAATTCAAGGAAGTTGAAAATAAATCAATAGAAGATTACATTAAGGAATCGCAAAATATAGCTGCTTTACACAATCAAATCGGCGAATGCGATAATGTGTTGGAGCGCATGGAAAATATGTTGATGAGCTTTCAAAGTGTGCTTAGTAATATAAGTACCGAAATTACCCAGTTGCAAAAAAAGTCGGTGGCCATGTCCATACAATTGACAAACAGGCAATCGGTCAAAGCACAATTATCACAATTCATTGAAGATATGGCTGTGTCAGAAGAAATGATTATGTCGATAATGGAAACACCTGTTACAGAAAAAGAATTTGAAAAACAATTAAATATATTAAATCATAAATTGTCCTTGGTGAAGGAGTTGAGTTTTAAAGAATCAAGATCTACATCTGATGTGGCTGATATACTGCACAAGTTACGTATAAAAGCAATGACAAAAATTCGCCAATATATGCTGGAACAAATTTATAAGTTCAGGAAACCAATGACAAATTATCAAATACCGCAAAATGCTATGCTTAAACATAAATTCTTTTTTGAATTTATTTTGTCCAATGAACGTCTAGTGGCACAAGAAATATGCAGTGAATATATAGATACAATGAGTAAAATATACTATAGTTATTTTAAGGTATTTCTGCATAAATTTATATATTTATAACTATTAAAATTATTAGTTTCTTTTTAGAGCTATTCTTCCCGCTTATCCAGTTTGAAATTTGAAGAATCATGCACTAAAGACGATTTAATGGGCATCGAAGATAACATCTCCAAAGGTTTATTTGCAAAAACTACTAGTTTAAGAAACAAAAGTACGATTTTTACAATTGGTAAAAGAGGGGAAATTTTAAATCAACAATTAGAAGCGCCAATTATTGTGCCTCATGCTCAAATGAAAAATAGGGTGAGATAAAAAAAAAATTTGTTTCATATATATTTTGTACGTAAGTAAATTACTGCCGTATTCAGAAAAATTAAAATGGATTTGAATTGTAGTAATTAAAATAATTTTACGGAAATGTTGTTCTTTTAAAACACATTTCAAACTTTATACAGCAGTTAATTTTTCGAGTTTTCTTTTAATTTCCGTCACAGGATTTAGAACCATTATATATTCATATATGGAACTATAGGGATTTTTATTCACTTAAATATCCAAATTTAATATGTTTATCTTGCGGAACTAGAATTTTTAAAACCAATTTGCAATTCATAGTAAAGTAATGAAAAAATTAATCATTTATGCGTATGTATATCTAGCAGTTCAATTGACGAAAAACAAAATACAGGCTCTAAAATAAATTAATAGTAATAATTTAAATATATATTAAAAATTATTTTACAGTAGAATCTCGAAAAAGTTAACCGAAATGTTCCAAGGGTTATTAACTTTTTCGAACTTTTAACTTTTCTAAGCGCTCTTTTTAACTGAAAAAGGAAATAAATAAAATAATATGCATTGTTTTTTGTTAGATATAATACTCGTACGTTAAATTTTTATTTATAAAACATAGTTTTCTTCACTACCACAAAAAGTAGATTTAATTTGTACTGGCTGGTTGACAGTACAGTAACCCTAAATAATTTCGTGCGCAAAAAAATCATTTTTTTTTCGATTAAAAAAGTAGTCAAGAGTTCTTTGTATTATTTTTTTTTGTGTAATAAGTTTAGATCATTTTCGTTGGCATATTCACAAGTTCTGCCACCAGATTTACATCTTTATTGTTTTCAAACCAATTAAACACGTTGTTGATGCTTTCAACTGCTTTCAACTGCTTTCAAAAAACTCACTTAGATTGTTGAATATCTTTCTCTATAATTGACTCATCGTTTTAATTTTCGGAAACTTCGAAATCATCGTTGTTTCAATTGTCTATTTCATCAATTCTGATGTCAACATTATCCGCCACCTTTGACATCACCAATTGTGACTTCTCAAAATTTATCGTCTATTTAATTTAATAAATTTAGTCAACCTAACTTATCATTATACCATTTTTATTAGTACCAGCTCAGAAAAGTTAACTGAAAAGTAAACTTTTCAAGCGGCACGTGAACGCTGAAATTCGGGTAACTTAGCCGAGCGATTAACTTTTTTGATAGTCTACTGTATTAGCATTTGTGTATATCAAAGAAAGTAAAACACCAACTACAAAAAGTTGTAAAAGCTTGCAGTTTTCAATATTATTTATTCTTTCAGTACACGTTTGAAGCTTTATTCCGCTCTGAACAATATGCATTAGTGGACAATGCCTGCCGTGAATATCTATTTGTTACAGAATTCTTTATTGTACGCGGTGTTCAATCGCAGGATCTGTTCAACCAAATATTGGGCAAAACTTTAACCCTAATGATTGTAAGTTTAAGCCACATTCATAGCATTGTAAACCACTAACACTCGTCTCAAATAGAAAAATCTTGAAACTAGTATACAAGATTGCTACGACACTATTGCCATGTTTCTATGCATTCAATTAATATTTCGCTATCAGCTAATGTGCCATAAAAGATGTGTACCAGCTTTGGACAAGTAAGTTTAACCTTAATAATTTCATATCTTTAATTTAATACTTTTGTAGATATTGGGATTCATTGCAAGCAGTATTTTGGCCACGTTTCGAGCATGTTTTTCGCCTAAATATTCAAAGTGTAAGAGATTGTGATCCCACAAAATTCAGCAAAGAATTGGGTCCGCATTATGTAAGTAAAGTATTTTTCTGCAGGAAGATTGCACAAATTTAACTTAATTCTCTTCATTTCGCGATGGTTTTACGTAATGCTTTTACTCTATAGACATTTACCTTCTTGACCAAATTTTAATCAATTCTATATTGGAAGTGTACTGCTTTTTTTTCAACACACACAGTTTGTGAAACTTCATCTCTTGTTTTGCGTAACACACTCAGAATCTAATATTGATAGTCGAATGCTCACTCTCTAGGCAACAGAGGCACCTGAAGTTCTTTTTACAATAACAATTTAACGACAGCGTGCTTTAATCAAGTATTGTATCAAATATAGTTATAGCGAGCTATTCCGTAAAAATTTAAATTTCCAAAGCACCATGGATTTAAGCTCTTAAAGGCCTAATTTTGGTAAGAACCGGTCCTCAAAAATATTTCTAGTTGCTGATAAAGAGAAGCGTATAAAATTTATTTTAAATAGGGAATCACGCTTTATAATGCAAATATTACACTTTGTTAAAGTAAACAAATTAAAGTTATAACGCTTTTAATTTTTTATTTTCAGATAACTCGTCGTTATGCGGAATTCTCAGCCACCATTGTGGGCATATCTGAACACTTTCCCAATGAGTTAGTGAGTCGCTTGCTGTTGGAGCTACAAAATGAAGTGGAATGTTTTATATTACGCATGGCAGCTATATTCCCAACACGCAAAGAGCAACTCATCTATTTAATTAATAACTACGATTTAGTTTTGGGTATTTTAATGGAACACACTCGTGATAACTCTAAAGAAGCTGAGGCATTTCGTGAACAGCTTAATGCTCGCAGTACAGAATATGTTGAAGAAATACTAGCCCCACATTTTGGTGGTATTATACAATTCGTTAAAGAGTGCGAACATTTCTATGAAAAGGAACAACTAGAAGAATTGCGTAAACAAGAACGTAGAAGTTTAGCGTTAGTGGCTAGTTTTTCAGCAAATTGGAAAAAATCACTAGAAGAATTAAATCGCGAAGTTTTATTGTCATTCCCTTCACTATTAACTGGTTCGCAACTATTACAATTGGCTTTAGCCAGCTTAGTGCAATATTATCATAGATTTCATAAACTCTTAACACCGAACGCACGATCACAATTGACGAATATACATGTGGTTATGGTGGAAATGAAAAAATATAAATGTAGTTATTAAAAACAATTAGCTTGTTACTGTATTTAAACAATTATATATATAATTATATATAATTCCTTATCTTAAGAACTAAGATTAAAAAATATTTATTGGTGATTTTATTTGCTTGACTTTTCTTTTTTCATTACATAACGATGTGATAAACATTAATCCTCATCTTCGAACATCATTTCTACCAAATCTTTATTGGAACAGCGTTCACCATCCAAACGTTGTGGTGATTTCCAGCGTAATAAAGTAGGTAGGAATACCAAGTGTGTATTTGGGTCTTTGCGGAAGGGACAATTTAGGTCTTTCCAGCTGAAAATAAATTATACACATATTGTATTATAACTCTTTCTCTTTTGCTTGTGTTATCGGAGGATATATTGGATTAGTATATAAGTTATAGAGAAAATAATTTTCAAGTTAAAAAAGTAGCTCTTACTAAGATCTTTCTCCTACATCTACGTGTATAAAATGTGACTTCTCCGCTGCCTTCTCTAAAGCATTATGAATTACCGGCTCAGCTAGAATTGTATAGAGTACATACATATGTATGTATATATATAATTACGTATGAACATCCGTACTCGATTGTATGAAGTTTTACCTTTAACACAGTAAGGGCACCAACTTTCACCATTCTCATTTTTACCACCAGAAAATAAAACATGTATCGGTTTTCCAGAAGCCTCCAAATCTTCCACTTTTTTTGTAAATTCTTCGTAACCTTTAACGTTGTGATGTACCACCATTGTTTTAGAATTGACTAATTTGTGCTGCGTGCAACGTAATGCGTCCAAGTAAAAGTTTCTCTGTGATATTTTATAAACACCACCTACGAAATGCTTTATTGAAGCCGTTTTGAAATTATTTCTATGAAATTTGTGACTAAACCACTTCAGAAATATCGAGCCATTCGATTAGATTAAAAAAAAACCGAAGTCGATAAAATTCTATGACGGCGATATAAAAAAAAGAGTACGGTGTCGATATCCCTTTCACAACATTTTTTATATCGTTAACTTTATTTAATTTCATTTATGTAAATTCACAAAAACTAAAAAGTATTGTAGTCGCGATTGTATTTCTAAGTCAGATTCTTTTAAAGTGTTAAATGTTTTTGTTTTTCTTTTAATCAAAGAAATTAGTAAATTTCAATTTCTACAGGGTGGCCCAAAATGACCGAAGATGTTTGAGTTCGCTGTGTGCGCTGTGGCTCCATCCTGTTGGAACCATACTTGAGGATGGTTATCGACGGCTGGCCTCAAAAAATTTTCCAACATTGTCCGATATCTAACACCAGTGATGGAAACGGCGACACCGTGTTCAATTGCAAAAAAATAATGGGCCACTTATCCTTTCCGACGAAACACCGCACACAACGGTACACTTAAATGGGTGGAATTCGTGTTGTTAAATTATTCTTGGATTTTCCTAGCCCTTTTTGCCTATTAACGAACCTATTCAATTGCAAACGGGCTTCATCGCTCATAATTAAATTATGAATAAAATCATGATTTTCTTCTGAAATAAAATTCAATGATTTTGGCACGTTGTTCAATAGTGTACTGTTCCGTTTTAAATTCCCCAAGTCTTCCTTACTAAATACAGAAAACTTTTTAGTATATTATAAAAGAAATTTTTTGACACTACTTTATTCATTCCCAATTAAATACTTTGTTAGTTGTCGTTAATTTTAAAATTTTGATTTAAAATTTAATGATCACGAGTTGTTAAATATAATTTTTACAATATTAAAGAAAACTGAGATACTTATTAATTTATAGAAGAAATTGTTTATTTATATTGACTGGATTCGTAAACCTTTTATAAATCGGAAAAACTTTTTATAAATTAAATCTTATTTTTAAATGTTTAGAAAAAATTTTGTATTTGGACATTTAGATATATGCATTTAGAATTGTTATTAAAATTTACTTAGTAAGATTAAGAATTAATACAAACAAGTGATATTACAAACTTATTCGGGATCCAAAAAACGTTGGCGGACATGCCAACGTAAACGATCATGAGAGTTCTCACCGGGAATTTGTTTGCGAAAGTGTTCCCATTCGCTTTTGTAATATTGATACAAAGCAACTGGATCTGATTTTGGCTTACGTCCCTGAGATTTGGAACGACGAACTTAATAAAAAAAAATTGAGAATTTAAAGGATTATTTGAATGCTTTACTTTAAAAAGGAAGGGACTTACTTAAAACACCTGATATGCTTTTACTGCGTCCACTACGTGCACTTGAGGACACAGCAGGACTTTGAGATCGTATAGCTTTAAAAGGCTTCTCCATAACTTTATCATGTAGAGTAGGATCCTTCCATTCCGCTTTTTTCCTAGGAGATCGTTGTAGACGTTTTACGCAATCAGCAGTAGATAAATTGTTCGAATTTTCTTTATCCATTTTGGATTTTTTGAGGTGTTTATTGTCTGTATTTTCAAAAGTCAACAGTTGCTGAACTAAGGTGTGAGAAGCCAATGGTCTATTATTATTATTATTATTATTATTATTATTATTATTATGCGAAACTATTTCTGGTCGAGAAATGTTTTCTTCTTCAGATATTGTTAATTTCCGTTGCAAGTCAGAATTTAAATTTTGTACATCAATGTGGTGTTGGCACTTTTGATTTTCTTTGCGAAGACCTGAAAGTTTTTCTTGAAGTACCTCTATAGTAACATCTTCAATAATTGATTTTAATGATCCGCCTCCAGAAGAATTTGAATTCTTATGTCTTGGAGCGTGTCGTAAATTGAAAAGTTTATCTTTAAGAACCTGATCAACAATAGATTTAATATATGAATTTCTTTTGTGTAATTTACTTTCATCTCTTTTAACGTATTGTGGAGAATTTTGCTCATTTAAAACTTCACTCAAAGCTTTCTCTACCAGATTTTTTATGGACTTTCTATTGATTTTGGCTTCTTCAACGTTCTTCTCTGTTTGTTTCGTTGAAGATTGATTACTGCTTAATACATCATTAGAAGAAGTTGGTGTAATTTGGTAATTTCTTTCACCAAGTACTTTTCTGTTTCCTAGTGTTTGCCTACTGCTTGATGTTTCAGAATCAGGAGGCAGTTTTTTACCTGAAATCCGTTTGTAATTTTCTCCATCAATTTTGGCTCTATAACTGGCTGTAGTTCTTCTAAACAAACTTTCGTAGTAGTCATTTTGTTGAGTATTGACTTCCATACGTTCTTCATATTTTATTAATTTACGTAGATCTAAATTTATGTTCAAAATAGGGCACAAAAAATTAAATGTTTAGGAGATAATTAAAAAAAAATAAATTTAAAGAGCCAAAATCTAATTTACATACTTAATTATTAAATTGTTTAACTACTACATGCTGTTGGCAATTGGCATTTTTAAACATAAAATAAAAAAAACCGCGAATACTATTTTATCTAAAATGTCTCAATTTAAATATTAAAATCGGCCTATTCCAAATTCAACTTAAAATTTTCAAAATTCACATCTGGGAGCAAATTACTGCCTGCATTCGAACTGGGTGAACTGATGGCGAGTAGTCAGCGTGTTGGGTCTGCAACCAAAAGAAGAGAGAAGTAAAATAATAAATAAAATGGCTACATTAGCTTAAAAATAATGCGTCAAAAAACATCAGAGAAGCCGCAACTTTGCTTTATAATTTACATGCAACTGCAGAGTTGTGCAAGAATTAAGCTCTATCTTCCTACCACTTTCACCACCTGTCTATTTCTTCCCTATCCTTCTCTCTAGTTCCAGTGCAATGCATTGCATATGTAGGGGATAGCCCCTGAGCACTGGTCCAACATAAAAAAAAAGAAGGGTGTTGTGTAGTATGAGCTGTTGAAATGTGGTCAGACGACCACAGGGGACCAGTAGCGAAGACAATTGATTTCTTTGAAGAGAGCAATAAACGAAAAACGACCAGAATTTTCGACCAGAGACGAGGCTATAATCTTCCATCATGATAACGGTCGACCACATGTTGCAAGACCGGTCAAAAACTATTTGGGAAAACAGTGGACGGGAAATTTTGGCTCACCCGCTTTATAGTCCAGACCTTGCCTCTTCTGACTACTATTCGTTTCGCTCGATGCAGAACACCCTTACTGGAATACGCTCCACTTCAGAACAGAGTATCAGAAATTGGATTGATTCATTCTTTACCTTAAAACCGGAGCAGTTACTTTGGCGCGGAATTCATGTGCTACCAGAAAGATGGGAAAAAGAAGTGACTAACGATGGACAATACTTTGAATAACGTAACTCATTTTGTTATTATAATAAATGCATTTTTCAAGGCAATAAATAAACCGACATTATTAACTTGTATACCGAACTAATATCTTTCTAAAAAATAATCTCAGTATCAATTCCTTCGTCATATCTTCTTTAGCAATTAAACAAAAACTGCGTTTTTAATTAAGTTCTTTTACATTTTTATTAATAGTACTGCAACATAAAATTGTTACAATATCAATATCATCTTTCTTCTTTTAGTTTTCCAGTTCTTTAAATATTTATGTATAGTACGTGTTTTTATTTTCTTAAAAAAATTACCAGATATTTGTTAATTTTTTTACGATGATTACATTTACATTACAATTACAGATTTATGTATGTATAATATTATATGTGTATTTTTTGTATTCTACAAAATCAATTCATGTTTTATGTAAAATAGAATGATATATTTTTTTTTAAATAGTGATAAATGAGAAGAAAATGAAAAGATGACAACTATTTAATATCTCACAGAGTTAGGATATTTAAAAATGAAAAACGGAAAATTTTTGACAAATTAGCAGAAGTTATTTATTTATTACCACTATATAGCGTTTTATTTATAAAATGTGTATTTTTCTAAATTAAAATAACATACATTAACTATCCATTACAATATAATTGATTTTTCCAATCTTAAATTTTATTATTAATTATATGCACTATTCAAAAATTAAATTAATTTTTACATTTAGTATACAGTAGAAGAAAAACAAAAGACGAATATTTAATTGGAAATAAATTATTTATTAGAGAAAGATTTTAAAACATGAAACTTAAAAAACAATAAATAAAGAAAATATGAATAGAAAAACAAAAATGAACACGAAAATATTAAAAAAAAAGCCAATTACAGCCTAATTTTAAAAGACGCAAAACAATTTTTGTTCAAGATTAATGAAGAAAAAACACGATTTTTTTTTGCATTTCAATATTATTTTTTTTTCAAATTGGATTTTCTTTTGTGTTTTATAAACGAAATTTTAACAAAAACGAAAAAAGAAATAGTTTTACATTCTTTCTATGTTATAACAAAACAAAACAAAAAAGTAGTATATTTTTGGGGGTTTTTATAATAATTATTAAATATGGTGTTAAATTAATATTTCTCTTTAAAAATTTTATTACAAATTGGATTTACACTACACATGTCCGCACGACTTTTGTTGCATCAAATCTATCTTGTTGCCTGTACCGTAGATTGAAACAATCGGCAGAATTTTCGATTATCAATTGGTTTCGTAGCATATCTATCATATTAACAAATAAAGATAGTTCCATGCAATTAATTTCCTGAGAGAACGGCATAGTGCGAATCCACTAATAAGTTTAATTTTTTTTTCATTTATTTTGAAATTTCTGTCTTATAATAAATTAAAATGTATTTTTTTTTTGTTCATTAGAAAAATCTATATGATTTACAATACAACTTTGCTTATTATTAGTGTGTTTATTAAGCTCGAGGATATTTGCAGTGAGCTTCTTCTCTATAAACTATTATTGGTTATTTTCAGTCAAAGATAGGTATTAAAATATAACCCTGACCCTATCTGCGATAGCGAAAACGGCGAAATGGAGCGCGTAAACGCCTGCAAGTGACACGAACTTCTTTCTTTAGAAACTGAGAAATGGCCATTGATTTGACAGCAGCTGTTGCAGCTTCTGCCGCACAAGTGGCAGCATTAGTGGGAGCATATTTTGATATATCAAATTTTCTCCTCGGCGTGATCATGGTACTGCTATTAGTATGTAAAAATGTGTTATGGTGATGGCGCTGATGGTGCTCATCTTCGTCGATGCCAACATTTATTGTTGATCGTAGTTGGGAATGCGAATTACTTAAATCCAAATCTGTGTCTAACCCATCGGATGAAACGGTAAAAATATCGGAATTATCACCTGCTTTTTCGCTTGGACTGAGGCAGCTACCCAAACTGCCATTAAGTTGTGGTGTCCGACGCAGAGCACGCATAAATGGTGTGCTAGGCGTGGTAGTATTCCCAGAATTAGGATTTAGAAGATTTGTACGTAATTTTTCTTCTGGGCTATCTTCGAGGACACGTTGTCGTTTTTCTTGCGGTTCATAAGAATCTTCATCATCATTTTCGACTATTTTAGGTATAATTTTTTTACATTTCTTATTAAACTTTTTAACAGTATCAACGCATTTCTGCGGAATCTTGTCCCTTCTTGTATTGCGTTCCTCATCTTCGTCCGCCTCTTCTACATCAGCATCGGCATCAGAATCAGCCTTTTGTTCTATTCGTTCATTTTCTTCATCATCATCAACAGAATCATCTAATGTTTCATCATCATCTATAATAATCCCTTCGCACTCTTCTACTTCGCCTTCTTCATCTTCATTGCAATTATTATCATCGTCGTCATCGTCATTGGCCGTTAATGAATCTTCATTCAGATCTAGTTGTGATTCTTCTTCCATGAGCAAACTGTCATCTTCTTCGTTTGCCATTTTGTATTGCTTTCCATTATCTTCCTCCTCATTTTCCGAATCGGGTGGCGTTATAACACCACTTTCTCTTGTCTGCTCCTGTGTAGTATCATCTTCATCTAAGACCCTATTACCACCAACCACTTCCTTCTTGCAATCTATTTTAACTTCGAAATTATCGTCTCTTTTATTGCCACTGTTTAAAAAATATATTTTATCTTCGGTTGACTGTTGCCGTGTTGACGCCTTCCTTTTTGGTGCTTTTGGCCATCCCGTGCGATTAGTTTTGAGATTTTTGCGTTTTCGATAATATTTATTCAAATGTTCTGTATTGAATATACTAAACTTTTTCGAATTACGATCAAGATGATGATCACCTTCTTCCTGTAAGCGATTGGAACTTTGGTTAATTATATCACACAGATCAAAATCACTTGAAAAGTAGTCAGTAGAGGGTGGGGTATTAATAACAATGTCACTTATAGTCGGAACTATATCATCCAAAGGGTGAATATCGCCGATCTCGTCTACATTATATTCCGGTGTTGTTCCAACATTAAGAGAGGGCAATAACAAATCCTGCTGATATTCCCTATTGGACATTGTGAGGAATTTATCCACTTGCCATTCCAGTAGCTTAGAATTATGGTATTCAGCGGTAGCTTTTTTTAAAGCCTCAATAGCTACATTATCTACATCGAATTCTAATACACCCTTTTTAGAACCAGTCTTGCGTATGGAAGTTAAAACATTTTCAGGGTTTTTCGGTATGTTATGGCAGCCCTTTGGTCTGCCACGTTTTCGACGTCCTCGTGTTATTGCATCGGCGGTTGGCTGTTTGTGTATTTTGCTATTGCTATTGCTATTATTAAGAGTATGCGTTATCTGCTGAGCAATTGAACCAGCGGACGAAGCTGATGTTAAATTTTTGTGACTACTACCAAATAAATTAACCGCACTAGTTGATCCACCACGTCCACGGCGGGACGAACTAGGTCTGGCTACAATTCTTTGCACAAATGGTGGTGAATAATCGTATTTATTGCGGCCTCTTCTCATCCGTTTTACCGTCTCCGATATTTCGGTGGCAAATCGTACTTCTTCTATGGGTGTGGTTGCTTGCGATCGTGTTCGTGATGAACTGGTTCTATTAGGAGAGTCGGCGGATGTTTTCCGAGTTGAAGGTGGCGGAGTTTTAGGAGGATCTTTATCTAACTCTTCACAAACATTTAGTTTTTCGGTACCTAGTACTAAAACTTTAGACTCTGCTTCCGTGGGTGTAGGCGGTTCATCGGTCTCTGAATTCGGTTTGCTAAGCGAATCTTGTCGCTGTTTAATTATACAACTAACTAACGCCAAAGTAGAAGCATGTTCACGCGGAGATTTCCTGGGTGGCAATTCCAAGTTAGCCAAATACGAAACTTTATTCAACAGCTTGTTGCGCATTTTTTTCGATTTACAATTAGTGTTAGCACAACTGGCACAACTGCTGGCATTGCTATGGATAGACCCAGCTCGATCACTTCTGCAAGGCAAACAATCTGGCGGTACATCATCCGTTCTAATGTCGCAAGTACTAGCTAGTAATCGACCATCGGTTCGACTAATTTTTATTTGATCTTCTAATTTTTGACGTTGCAATTGCTCTTGCTCCTCCAGTTCCTGCCGGTAACGCTGTAACAAGTGTAGCTTTTTATGCTTATGAGCGTATGATTTTGGGTCTGTATTGTATGAACAACTATTTAATTTGGAATGTTGTTGATCCTTATCAAGTATGATATTAGTCTGCTCTTGTTGTTGATTTTTACTGTGGCCAGACGAGCTGCTATGATGTTCCAGAGATTCAAGAATGTTGGTGTTATTAAGAGATTCAGTGGTTTCTGATTTTATATCTAATCGCAAATCTCTACGGACGTGTAATTTTAGAGCCTTCTCGCCTTCCGATTTGAACCTACCAACCTCGCAAAGTTTGCAACATATTTTATGTTTATTATGGTCAAACATTACAGAATCAACTGGTATAGGACCCAATTCATAAGGAAGTTTTCGGTATTTTGTTGAACCAAAATATTCAAAATACTTTTCTTCGCAGTTATCCTGACGTTTATAGACACGATACCAGAGATCTGAAACCGGCAGACGTTCAAAGGCATAACGCATTGATTTTAACCGTTCACTCTTCGTATGATCGAAATAACGCGAATACGCCGAAGTCGGCGTAGACTCCTGTTTAATCGTTGATATTGTTTTTAAGGGAAATTTTTTTGCTGCAGTTACAGCTTTAGATAATTTAGAAGCAGGTTTTGAGGATAAGTTTTCATTTGCATTTTTTTCACTTTTCTTTTCGGTAACCTTAGGCTTTGGAAAATATTTGACCTGGTCCTCTTCAGAACCCGTCTGTAGTTCTAATTGCAACTGAGTAATAATACGACTTTGGCGTCTGGCAAGGCGTTCTTCACGAATTGTGGTAATCGGTAGTGTTTTTTTTGTAGATCGTCTATCCTTTGGTAACGATTTCGATGCTGGCGGTGTCTTCTGGATTGGAATAAATTCCGGTGAAACTTTATTTGAAGGTTTCCTTGTTAATTTAGTTGATGATAGTCTTCTCCTTCCTTTCGATGTTTGAACAATGAAATCTTCATCGTTGTCATCATCATCGTCCTCATCATCTATGGTAATATCATCTTCATCTTCATAATCATATGCAGGGAAACCGTGTATAAATTTCCGAGCTTTTTTATTGTTATCCCCCATCCTATCCTCCATATTAACAACTGATTTACGGCTACAGCGCATTCTTTTCGGTTTAGATTTGTTATCCAAAACAATATTACCATCTTCCTCCTCTTGCTCAGAATCAGTTTTCAATTCCTGCTTTATTTGAAGTAGTGGAGGCATAGGAGATGGCAGTTTGAACTTGATTGATGTTTCCAACTTATGTTTGCTCTTGGCAGCATCTACGGCAGCTTGTAACAAGCGAGTACTAGTGGTAGCTGCTGTAACAATTGCCGTTGCCGTTCGACTACTTTTCCTGGTAGCCTCCGGTAATACTATTTTGTTGGATACCATCCCAACTGCAGTCACTTTCGGTGGTTTTGCAAAGTGTTTTCTTGGCGTTGGTGCCGATTTTCTTTTCGTAGATATCGTTTCACTTTTCAGTTGTTCTTTTGGCTGGATGGGGGTCTTTGGAAAGCTCTGTTTAGACTTCCCTCTTATCGCTAATTTAGATGTCGAAGAGGAATTTATCTTACACAATCGTCTTTTAGCCTTAACTATGGGCCTTTTAGTATTGTGTGACACTTGAAGTGACTTATGTCTTACCCCAAAATCCTCATCGCCTTCATGTTCCTCTGACGAAGAAGATGTTGTTAAAATTTGCAGAGATGAATGTGTAGGCTGTACGCGGTCGGAGGTAGTTTGACGGTCTACGTCCGTTGGCAATTCGCTTGAATCATCATTGCGTTTTTTGGGGAACATGAAATTTTCAGCTTCACCATTTAATACTTGAAGTTCAGTGGTGCGCACTTTTTTAAATTTAACTATTAAAGAAGGCGAACCCACACCCTTGGAGCCGTTACTCAATCCAACTAAACTTTTTCCACGCGGTGATGCATAATTAACTTCGGAACGAGTCTCAACTACTTTGTACATGGAGTTAGGCGGCAACATGGCACGTATTGGCGGTGATATAGCAGCTGTAGATGGTATTTTTTTTCTCGTTAAGGTCATCGCGCTTAAGGATTTTTGAGGACTAGGAATCTTTGGTGCTTTTCCAGTGGGAGTACAATTCTGAAACTTTTCCGATGAATGTTTACCTTTGGTGGATCTCTTCGATTTTTCTCGGAGCGTAGGCGAAAATATTTTAGATTCCGCAGATTTGCGCTTGGTGGTCGATGACGACTTTTGGGATTCTTCATCGTCGTCATCCTCATCATCTTCATTTTGGTTTTCATTTTCATTCTCGCTATTTTCTAAGGGGTCTTGTTCGATAATAATTAGACCGTCATGATCAACTTCCATTTCTTCCAACTCAGTTTTTATTTCTAATTTTTGATTGTCATCTAAGAACTTGTTTACATCGGCAGAGGAATGAATCAGCGAATCGAGTGCTATAAAATTCTGAGAGTTTTTTGCAAAATATTCGTGATCTTTTGTTTTCAAATGTATGGTAAGAGCATCATATTCTATTTTGCAGATTTCACACACTCCACATTGTTTGTCGCTGGAATCTTTTTGTTGTTGTGGTGTTTGGTTTTTGCACTTGTCCACGTGCTTTTGTGAGTTACCTTGCGACTTTATAAGATCATTACCCTTGTTCTTTAGGTTATGATGGTTCTGTGATGACTTTGTACGAGACTTACGTGTCATATTGTCGGCCAACGCACCGCCGTCGAAAGTTTGGCCAAAATTGTCAAAATGGTCCAGATCTTGAATTGGCGACTCCTTCTTTGGCGACAATCTAAAAGCACCGTCCTCTCGAGTTAATTGAACTTTGGGCCACTCTTGTGGTTTTTTAAATAGATGATAGTATGGCCTGAAATTGCCCTTCAGCGATTCAAATTTTATGAAACTCCCTTTTAGGCTTATAGGTTCTATAGCACAAGACTTGCTTTTCGGTTTATTCGAATGATCCAAGTAATCTCTAAGTTCGTGTTGTATTTTTTTGAAAAATCTTAAACCGTACTCACATTGCCAAACCACATACGGAAGGGCTTGAGGGCCAGTATCATGGTTACCCGAATTGCCTTTACGCTGCGGAGATATAATACACCTGCTTTCTTCTACTGTCGAAAATTTAGGATGAAGTTGACGTGCGCTGCGCGTGGAGACTTTTAATATGCTTTGTATACGAGCTTTATTTAATATTGCATCAGCTCTCGAGTTTCTAATGACTTTCTTATTTGCAAGTGCATTATTATTTGGTTTTGTGGATTCTACTGAGCATTCTAAGGAATATGGCGTTTGTGGTGTCTGTGGTGTTTGAGGACTAATAATCGGATTGTTACTATTATGAGTGCTGCTGTTGGTTGTTTTTGTCGCAGCAGAGTTTTGCTTATCAGTTATGAAGTGAGTGACGCTGGGGGTTAGAAAAAAGTCTAGTGCACCCCCAAGGAGTTTGATTTGTTCTTCTATGCGTTTTGTAAGTTGATGGTCACATATATCCAAGTAAAATTTAAAATTACAAAGAGGTTTCTTACATTTGACTATTTTGATAGCAGAACTGCGCCTTGTAACTTCATGTGCAGTTGCTGCTGCTGTAGTTGCTGTTGTATTTTGTTGTAAAACTGATGCTGATTCTGTTGCTCCTGTGGTTGTGTTTCTAGTTGTAGGTGTTGTTGGCAATTTTTGCTGTTGCTGACTTTTAGATTTCGGTTGCATGCCTTTAAGCGCAATATGGCTATTACGTTTCATATTATTCATAAAGAGTACGAACATACAACAATCACACAAACAGGGTTACAGATATTTTGTTGCCGTTTTTTACATTTGTTTCAACAATTTTTTACAATGACAGTGGCGCATTTTTGGAATATATTGTACGTAGCGGCATACGTGGAAAGGAAGAGCAAAAAATATAAAAAATCGAAATCAGTTACAAAATTTTCAAACATTTTCTTAGAAATCTTAATTTTTATATACTATGTATAAATTTTGTACATAAAGTTACAAATAGTAAATGAATTAAAAAGGTGAAAGATTCCTTGCAATAGCAAATTAAAAATAACCACGAAAGCAGAAGGATATGAAAGTAAATATTGCGTTATTTAAACACAGAGACAAATAATTATTAAAATTAAATCATAAGCAGACAGGTGTTAGTCATTCATAAATTTTTTATGCAAATTGTGCTTTTATAACGTGTATTTGTCATAGTGTCGTAGTAATTCAAAATTTGAATTTTTTGAGCTGGGTATGCAGAAATGATCTTTGGGGAAATATACTTATAACTAAAGGAGAAAATATTATGGTTCTAAATCTAACTGTTCAGATTCTACAGCTACAAATGTCTTTATTGCCTCCAGCTATTTCCAACAATATTTATTTGCAATAATGAAATATTTCCTTTATGACAAGAAATTTACAAACAGAAAACATTACAAAACAGTATTGCACCAAAGGTTCGATATGTATAGTCAGTTATCCACATGAATGAAATGTATATGTATGTGCACATATGTATGAAATGTATATGTAGTATAATCGTTGAATTAGAGCGTGAACTATTTGCCCTGGAAACTATCAAATAAACACACCAAACTATGGATGCCAATTCCGAAAATCCCGGGATTTGATATTCTGCTATCCCGTTATTCGTAAAAAAACAGTCGCGATTGGTATGCCTACACCAAAACCTGCATATGCGTTAAAAGTTCCATTCGTTTAACGCAAAATTTGTGCAAATTTACACTGGATTCTACTGATAACCATTGCAGAACCATACACAGAAATTTACAAAAGAGAGCACCATTTGAGAGAGTAAAATGACAGATGTTTTCTGAGAGAATTGTTGCCAGTAGAATTCACTGGAGAAGAAAAACATATCGTTCAAAAATAAACAAACAAAATTAAGCAACATTTTTCATAAAAGTATTAAAAAAAAAAAAGAGGAAAAGCGGATTTAAAACTAACACAAAATTTAAATAATAGTTTTGAACGTGAAAAAAAATTAACGATTAACATAAAATATTCGGTTTTTTCTACAAAATTTATGGGCTGACGTTAAAATAAAAATACCCCTAGCATATCACCAACACTGCTGAAAGGTGTTAAGAGTTTAGTAAACTCGATGAAATGAAGATGACTAGAAGAAGCTAGGCGGTTATTTGATTATTTATTTTTAGCTGACTATGTGCGGTGCTATTATTTTGACAGTGATTTTTTAAGACTTTATTGTTCCAAAATTGCTTTTTTTTGTTAAAGCTATTCTAAATGATGTTATTCATAGGATTTCTGCTATTTATTTTAGAAATTCCTCGCTATTTAATATTAAATAAACTTGCCTTTAGAAGACGTGCAAAATGAATCATTCCAGTGGTGCTATTATTTTGATAACAGCTGTACAGTCATACAAATGTATACAGTTATTTATATCCAAATTCACTTGTTTGTATGGTATAGGTACATACTTTTGTATTTAAATGGTTATATGCGCTTATTTTACAATTGTACTTTCATACATACATACATTCTACATACGCATGCATATATAGAGATACAAAGGTGTCGAGTATTTTCATAAGCTTAATATGAATTTAAATATATGTATGTACATATTTACAAATGAATATGAATGTACATATATATATATATATATATATACATAGACCTATATATAATACGAATTTGTTCTTATTGTTGTTTTACATTATTAAATAATATTGATTTAGTTTTTCAAAAATAAGAGTTAAATTTTTAAAGTATGTACATATGTATGTATTTGAAACAAGCAAATTATTAATTATTATAAACAGAATAACTAGAATGTTTTTGAGCTTATTGTGAAGAGATACCTATGTAGATAGATTCGAGTATAGGACTTACGGACGATACATACATACATATATGTATGTATGTATGTATATTTTATTTCCGAAGGGACAATTATGTCATCCCGTGAAGGAAGCCATGCGTAACAGCTAACTACTTCTCCATATATATATGTATCCACATACATATGTATATGGATAAGAATAAAACAAATGGAAAATAAATACGAAATTTACTGTTAAAATTTCACTTAACATTTTGTTTTTAAGAAATCAGTGCGATAAGTCGATTAGAATTCTATTAGAAATCTGTTAGAATATAATACAAATGTATGTAGCAAAAGAAAAACATGCAATAGGGATAGTTAGTGCACGGGATCTATTGCAAATTAACTGGTTTAACTGATGTACACGGTGGGCCAAAAGTAATCACCCGATGTCTTTTTGCTGTAATTTTATTAAATAAAAACCTTTTGATCTGCATGTATGGTCACCAACTCTGGCGGCGGTCACTTAGCCCATATCATAAACAGTGCCAAAATTTGTCTTGAAAAAAAATTACAGCAAAAGAACATCGGGTGATTACTTATGCCCCCGGGTGATTACTTTTGGCCCACCCTTTACATATATGAAGAACGTTTTATACGATTTTAACACAGGGCGGTCATTGGCAAGCATGGGTTCACACAATTCATTTATTTATGCTGTCTTAAATGTATTAATAATGAGTTTCTGTAACACATTTAAAAATTTATTCAAAGTATAATTACAAATGCACATTAACAATGAATTTAGATGATGAAGTGCTTAAGACATTATCAAAATACAAATTGTAAATGAACGCATTCACTATATTTATCGGTGAATCTATGAAATCGAATGGAAATTTCAAACAAAATTGTATTAAAATGTATAGGAAAAAATCCAGAAATTTTCATCAGATTTCTTTTTTAGAAATGTCGACAAAAAATTCCCTTGACATGTGTTCGTAAATTTTTCTGTCAGAAGTCTAGCAGAATTCTTATACGATTGCGACTTTTTTGACGACGTTTCTCTTAGATATAATTAAGCCAGATGCTCTATACACATATACGAGTGTGACTATTTTTTTTATAAAATAAGGCACACAATGACAAATATTGAAGCTGAACATTGATCGTGTAGCATGCATTCATAACGTGAAGCAAAATAGTACGGCGCATATAATTCGTAGCATAGTAGTCATGGAATCGCGAATCCACATCGCTTTACAGCTTCTGATGAAAAAATATTACATACATATATGATTGTGTGTAGACTTAAACAGTTTTACTAAATAATAACACTGAGTGTTGGGCTGACACATTTTCTATTCGAAATTTATTATAAATGGATATAAAAAACAAATAATAAATGTGTTTGGTACGCACACACAAAAAATATAAATAAATAAAATGCATGAATGTTGTAAAATATGTACATATGTATATGTATGTACGTATGTAGTTGATTAGATAAGCAAACTAAAATAGAAATAAATACATAAAATATTGAAATGCATTGTGGACGTGGTTTAGAAGCGGTGTAAATCAATCCAAATAAAGTTGCGTAAACTTTATATTTATTTTAAAATTAATATCTATCATATATACATAACAATTTTTGGAATTATTAAAAGGTTTGAACATTTTATAGTGTATGAAAATTTGTTTATTAGAGCTTTAATAAATCAATAATACTTTTAATGAATCCGGCAGTAAGGTAATAAAATTTTTTGATTACATGCGTAAAAAAAAATTACTACTTACATATATAGTATGTATTTAAAATTTTTATTATTATACTGTAGCTTAATATGAGTGAAATTTGAAAACATTTGTATTATTCATATTTATTTCCTGAAGAAGCTACACAAAGTTGCAGCAAAATATTGAAGTAAATAATTTTTATTTCAAAATTGTGTATTTTCGCGAAAAAAATTAAAAAAAAGAAATATTTAAAATTTTTTGTTTTTCTTTTTCCTTTTGTTACTCTAAATTGGCGCCCGCGGGCGAGAGAGTGATATTATCGTTCTTCATGAACGAAAACGCCCGTACTTATTCTTCGGGCTTGTTTGGCCGAGAAGAACAAGCAATCAGCTTGTTTATAAGTAAACAATAATGAAGTAAAATTAAAACTTTCCCAAAAATGCAATGAACAAATAATATTTAATTTTATTTCATGATTTAGTTAAAAATTATTTGGGGCTTCTTTAATTAAAATGTATAAGCCAAATTATTGTGTTTTTATGGATGTATGCATGTGTGTAGATTGTACATTGTCATATACATTAGGTCTGTTACAGGTGCATAACAAAATTGCCAGAACTCGCACAAATTTATTTTATTTATATGATTCTAATTTTAAAATTGTGTTTTTTCCCGAAAAATGTGTGAATGTATTATTTTATTTTATGGTATTCTCATAAAGTATTTTTTTATATAAAAGCAAACTCAAAAATGGAGGATTATTAACAATTTTTGTACAATTTTGAAGTAAAATTAGAGTGTAAAATTTTTAATTATCTGTACAGAGTTGCACGAACTTTTTCTTTGGGTCAGTTCGGTCTAGAATAAAATTATCGGCTGTTTTTTATTTACATACTCGTATATATGAAACTAAGAAATTAATCACAAAATTTGCATAGAAACGACAAAAGTTTGTAATTTAAAAAAGAAAATTTTTAAATAAATTTGAAAATGTAAGTACATATATTTGTGCATATTTATCACTTTATTTAATAAAAAAAAAATGGCTTTTACTTTTTTTTCAATTTATTTCCGTCCACATTTTACAGCCGTTGTCAACGATGCAAATGTTTCTGTTATACACGTGGAACAGACCTATTTTGTGGTAAATTTTATGGATCTTTGTGTTTTCTTAGTTTTGTACTTTTTTGTCTCTTATTGCGATCAATTATAGTTTACTCTCGTTTTACTGAACTTTACCAGAAAAGTAAAAATACACACCTTATGATTAACTCAAAAAAGTTGAGTTGTCAATGTTACAACTCAACTAATTTTTTGAATTATGATACACAACTAATTTCAGCTGTCTTCTTTGAGTTGTTACTGGTGTTACGATTTATATCATAAAAGCTTAATGAAGACAACTAAAATTCGTTGTGGTCCATAATACAAAAACCACAAACTACAATTTTTTCACAACCGGTATCACAATGGTACCATAATAAATTGGACCCAAGTATGCTGGAACCTTTCTTTCTACATACATACTTGTTCCTCGTCCCTGCTGTAAAACATTTGCTGCAGAAGCTTTCCAAATTTTATAATTTTTTAAAACTGTTGCATGAGAGGGTTAATAGTTATACGTTAGGGAATTTTGAGCTCTAAACTCAATGCCATGAAAAGCGCTAGATTGATTGCATTGTTGTGTTAATCAGATTGCATAGCCTAATTATATCAACGCTGTTTAAGTGGAGTGAACAGTCTCACAAATAAAATAAATCAACAAAAAAACGATAATACAAAATTGTAAATATGTATAAAGTAAAATACACCACTGTCAAAGAAAATTAATAAAAACGACAACTAAAAAAAATTAACGGTAGTATAAAATGTAGAAAGAGCATGAAATGAAGAGATAAAGGAAAATGCCACATTAGCAATTTTAAAAAATCTTTGAATAAAGTTGGTTTGCTCTACTGGGGTGCGAGATATTTTAAATAAACCTGAAAATATAAAAAAACTATATGGACGTCGGCAGTATGTACAAACAATAAAAATCACAGAACAGACAAAAAAAAAACTCCACAATTAAGGGAAATAGCAATGTGTGTTCTCATATCCACACATTTAACTAATTTGTAGATATATTTTACTCTTTTAAGTTGAGGAAATATGTACATATAAAAATATGGGCATATAACAAAAAATTAAAGTGACTTTATATATTTATTTTGAGGACGTTTGTTTGAATGACTTTGCTTGTTTAGTTTCTTAGACGAAAGTAAAATAAATGTGGATACAGTCATCGACAAACGGACGAATGAGCAAACAGACAGATAGTGAGACCTAAAAACGGACTAGCTGCCTTCTAATAATGTTCATACTGTTTCCGATTTAATAGTTTTTTTTTTTTGTGTATTTTTATATTCATTAGTTACGCACACCAAAATAACGCGAGTGTATATTTAACAAACAACAGCCGGCAATGCAGGTATATATACTTACTGGAACATGTTTAGTTCGTTAAATGCCGAGACAGTTGAATTTCAATAAAGTGCTTATAAGAAATCGTTGAAATTTTATTTATATGCACAAATAACTATAAACGTACAAGCGTAAGAGACAACAAGAATAAAAATTCAAGTATATTGATTAATTAAATTTGAGTTTATATAGTAAAGTATAAGTGTAGGATTGAGATTAAAAAATAAAAATGAAATAAACAAAAATCAATAATAAACCAAATGTTATTGTTTACAATCACTTATGCTTTCAACCTCTCATTCTTGCATATCCTCTCCAACAATCCAATTCACATGCACTCAACTTACTACTAAACATAAAACGAGATCATTGCTATTTCTTTTTTTAAAAAATTTATAAGAAATTTGTTTATCTTAATATTTTTACCTTTTAAAAATTCTTTGAGTTGTGTGGCTGATATATTTCTATAGCCCAATTCATTTAAATAATGCAAAATGGCGCGTGCATCCAAAGGCAAATGTGACATTTTTTTATTGGCCACACACTACTCTCATACATTGATTCCCTTCAAAGAAAACACACATCTAAACGAAAAGTTCCCATATAGTTGATGTTTTTTGCTGCCGATATTTGTGTTGTGTAAATAAATGTACTGTATGTATTTAATACACTCGTATGCGTGGTTTATACATTCACGAGCAAAGAATATATATTTTTTCGGTAATATTTCTGGCTATTTTTATTAAAAAAATGTTGTTTTATTTATTTTCCACTTAGTAGGTATGAATATAATTCAAACAATAACACTACTATGTCTCTTTTTTCCAACCTCTTTTCTCATCAAATTTATCACTTATTTTTGCTTGCGTCTTATCCAATGTCTTGCCTTTGCAGTTTTCAAGAAAATGTTTTAAGTTTGTATTATAATTTATATTCCGTTTTTTTAATCAAATGGAAATCCTATTTCACATCAAATATACTACCATTTTAATTATTTGTTTCTGGCAATTTAAAAATGGTTTCTTTTTCACACACACATTCAAAAATTTTTGCTATGGCTTGGCCTTTGTCATTGGTACTTTAAATTCTTAATATAACTTGAATAGCACTGAGCTATATGATATATTTTATAAACTTGTTATGCAATCCTTATATGTGAACAGTTTTTCAAAGTTTTTGCTTTCAATTTAGTGTAGTTTCATGTAATTTTAATTAAAATGTGTAGTAGGCAAAATTTTTCTTATCGTCGTTTAGTTTCGGTTTGACGCTCGTTTTTCTTCTATTATCTTTTACTCTTTGTGTTCTTTACTCTGTGGTGAATTCCGCAAAATTTACCACTTCATATATCTTTGCCGTGCAGCACTTTCAGTGTTGTTATTTTGGACACAGAGTTCCATTTTAAAAGTAACTAATATTTACAGAATTTTTCATAAACTGTAAAATTCACTGAATTAAACATCATACTGAATTCAGCTTGAATTTCAAACGTGAATATCAAAAAAAATACAAAAATTATCGTACACATCGCATTGGTTGTGAAATAACATTAAATATATTCCTTCTCCTCCATATTTAAACATTTTTGTGCTTAAAGTTGATATGAGGTACAATTTAACTAAATGGCCAAATAAACTACACTAGCGGCTTCGAAAAATTACAGAAATTTGCGTTTGTACAAGCCTGTTGTATAGTATTTTGGGGCTCTTAAGAAACAAATTCCACCCCCAAAAAAACATTTATTACTATTTTTGCACAATCGAAAAACCAAGTTCCGTTGGAAGCAGTCATAAAATATAGTTTAGTTCAACTGCACCATAATCTAAAAAATACCTGTCGACATAATTCTTACCAGCTATTGAACTCAACAGAAACACCATCACTATATTATTGTCTGATGATTGTGCTTAACTTTCGGTTTACCAATATCCCCTCGTTCGTTCCGTCAATCAATATAAATGTGCGAACGGAATGAATGAGTCGATATCGGTAAAACGACAGAAAATTAAAATTTTATTTATTTCATTTTGTAATATGTCTAGCCTTTTGGCCAACATTATAGTTTTTTTGTAATAATCGTTTTTTGTGTGCTGAATTTTATTGCTAGATGTAAAACAAAATTAAGCAACGCTGCTCCAAAATATTTGGAAATACATCACTGTCTTTTGATTTACGCCATGTTTTTCATCTATCCTTTTAATATTACACAATTTCTTTAAACCAACCAACACAAATGTAGACAAAAAAAACGCATAAGCAAAAAAGACGAAAGCAGAAGATAACAATATACGTAGATACGGTCGAAGTCATAGACTAAATGTTTAAGATAAAAAGATTTATGAAATTGAGTGCATTATAAAAGTTTTTGATTCGTCTGAAATATATATCTTTTATAAACATGATGAAAAAGTTTTTAATATTTTTTTTAATAGGTAAGTAATTTTATAGCACTATAAAGATAACAATTGCATATATTTTAATTAATTGCTGTAGTTACCTTCAGCGTAAGTTATTTTCAAGCGGGCAGTGTACTAGCCCGTTCCACTGGTTACAGCCCAAATCACTCTTACTATGGCTCACATCAACCGCCTGCAGAACCTTCCCTTACCCCCAAACAATATTTGGATAAAAAATCCGGCTTCTCAACTTTTGGCATTATTACAATTATATTTGTAGTGATTATTGTTTGTTTAGCATTTTACTATGGTATTTTGTGCTATCCATTCTTATGTCGAGATGAAAAGAAATATCGTTTTATGGATGTTTCTTCAACAATTACAACAACAACATCTCGTTCTATACAATCAATAGAAAATTATCCGGACGACCAAAAACATGGAGAAATTAATGGTGTTCATAGTTTCAAATAAACTTGTAATCGCTGATAGAATACCCGAAATACTGGACGTTGTGAATATACTATAATTAAGGGAAAATTTTAAATGTATGTAAGTTTTGTCTGCCATTTTCAATTCAATTCTAATATTCTATTCCTTTTAAGTTAGAAATCTGTACTCTATGTACCTACTTTTAAGTTAAGTTTTCTTATATTAAAATATTAAGCAAACAAAAAAAGCAATGACTGAAAAAAATTATGTACACAGTCTTCAATTAATTGTTACAACCCATCAGAGTCTTTATGCTGCTTTACGTCTAAAGCAAAACCAGAAAAAAAATTTGTGTAATGCCCTTATAAGTGGGTATGTTCTTCTTCTTTCTATATACATATGTATTTGATTTTGTCTTTACACATCTTATTTTGAGTTGTGTAGCGATATTTCAATGCCAGAACAAACATACAAGCCATCGTAATGTTATTATCAGTCCCAATATCTAACTACAATACTCTGCCTAATGTTCCCTTTCGCCATCAGTTTCAGTTCTTTACTGTGTATAAACAACACAGTTTTATTTTGTGTTATGAACGTGGTTGAAATCATAGTTTTTGTTGTAGTTTTTTTTTTTAGTTTTTGTGTGTCCAATCACTTCTTGGTATGAAAATAATTCTTTTTTTCTCTATTTTGCTTTCCATTTTCATCTCATTATCAGCAGGTATAAAAATAACAGCCAAACAAATTCATTCTCTTCTCTGAATTTATTAAACCAATTATTGTTATTTCATTGAACACTATTCATATTGTAATTTCCATAGGTATAAATTTGTATTTATTTATAGAGAGCTAAATGTACAGGAAATTGCTTAGTTCAAACTAGTTATGAACAAGCAAACAAGTTGAAAAAAACAGTTTACTAATATTTCAACTAGATCTGTTAATTCAGTATTTTTATTTCAGAAAAAAAAATCGAATTCACTATGATTTCATTAAGTACTATTCCCCACTTATTCATAAAACTATTTCGAATTTATTTAGAAATTAAATTGATCATGAAACGTTGTATTAGAAAATTTTCTGAAAACGGCATACAGAGAAAGTATTACTTCATCTGTATCAACGCTTTCCAATTACTCGTGTGTTCAAAATTATATTGTCGAACAATTAAAATATGCATGTACATATATCGTTTGTCTCAAGTTGAAAGGCTCTTACTCAAGTAACTTTACAAAAGAAGGTAAAATAATAATAGAAACTATTATTATTACAATGCTATTATCAAAAAAGTAAATGCTTGTAAAAGCGTTATTTTTGAGATTTGCAATAAATTATTATGACGAAGTGTATTTGTGTGGAATGCATTGGAATCACTGAAAACCTTATCTTCATAAGAAATACGAGTTATGCTAGGATCACAATTGGGATGAAAGACGAATTATTCGTTGCGAACTTTCGTTCTCAGAAATAAAACACATTTGTGCATATGAAAATTAACACAATACCGTCGTCGACGAAATTCGTCGTGCGTGACGAACTCTGGGATAGATTTATTTCTATTTCATACGCCAAAGAACGACGAACATATTAGTACAGGGTTACCGTTTTTAATTTTAGTTTTCAAACATATTAGTAAATAAAGTTAGTTTTTATTACATACTAGAGAAATTTTGTCATGTTCAAGTTCAAGTTAGTTTTTATTTTAATAGTTGTATAACTTTTAAAATAAATAATTTAAGACACAATTATTTACCATAAAATTGCTTTCTATTTGTTTTTTTTTGTTAATGTTTAATTTTTTCAAGTAATTTTTTTTTTATACAGTAACATAGACAGCAAACAACTTTTCTGTTTATGACAGTTGCAATTTTTTCGTCGTTATTGTGTGCCACGCCGCGAATTTACGCAAAGAAGTTTTACCGACGAATTCATTGAGCGCGAGGAAGTTCGACCCAATTGTGTTGGAATGTACATATGTATATACATAAACCGTGAAACTTCGACACATCGAATTCGTTATAGCTATTCACCTCTATCGAAATATTTCCCATTTCTATAAATTTGCAATCGTGAAAAAATTCCCCGTGAATAATTTCACGTCAAAATAAAATTCCCTCTACCGTGTATGGTTTTTTTCGCGTTAGTATTTTCACTTTTCACTTTTCAATTTAATTCGTTCACTTGATTTTTCCTATAAGTCAATTCTTCCTATTATAGTGGAAACATACAAAAAATAATAAATTGAGTATGTTTTGTTAGAGCATACAAAGGTATCACGGCCTAATTTTGGAGTTCTCTTACGGATTATATAAAAACTGTTATTACATCATAGTTCCAAGTCTAAACATTTTATTTAAATTGTTGGAGTATTCTATTTTATTTTTATATGCTTTAGTTTTTACATTTTTGTTAATTCTTGCATTCAGGTACTTTTATTGTTCAAATATACTTTTTATGCGGGCGACTAATTTAAATTTAAGCACACAACTTAACACTTATACGCACCAATTTTTATTTCTAAAATTAAATTAAATTTAAATTGGTTGGCTTTTTAATTTGTAGATTTTTGAAATTTTTAACGTGAACAAAAATTTTACTTCTTTTTCGCAGTAGAGGTGATTGATTCGTTATACATATGTATGTGTCAATGAACCCTTGGTATAACGAAATTTGAAGAATTACGAATAGATTCTTTATAATTATAGTTTTTAACAATTTTTCTAGTTTTTTGACCTTTTTTTTTATATTAATAACACTAATTATTTTAAGCCTAAGGTCTTTTTATATATTTTATATTTATTTCAATATTTCGCTACTCCTTTGTGTAGCTTCTTCAGGAAAATTGGTTTTTGTTTTTTTAAACAAAAAAGCAAAAAAGCGAAATATTGAAATAAATATAAAATATATAAAAAGACGTTAGGCTTAAAATAATTAGTGTTATTAATATAGTTTTTAACAAAATTCAGTATTCAAGAGTTAAATAAAAAATTAAACAGGCAATTAAAACGCAATTTTTTATACTACATAACAAAAAATCAGAAGAATAAATTAGTTTTGCAAACATTTCTCAAACGTTAGTACTTGCAAGTACGTAATTAATTCTGTACTAATGGCAAATATATTATAGTAAAAAATATTGAATAGATACGTACGAAAATAATCATGGTCAATTCAGCGAAGTCAGATTTTGATTTAAATTTTGGAACATTTGGAGCATGTAGTAGAGCTTGGGAAGATTAGCTACAATCATTTCAATCGTAACAGTCATGTCATTGTTGTTATTAATAAACAAATAAATATTTTTAAGTATAATGATATTGTAATTTCGATTTCTTCGTAATAATTAAAATACAGTATTTTAAAGTTTTATATAAGAAAAAATAAAAGTAGCACATTTGCCCAGGCAATTCATAAGCATTAACTAGATAAATATTATTATATACATACATATTTATTTATGAATTTTCCATCTTAATTCCAGACGTGTGACTAAATTTTAGATGAGAAGTATATTTATTTTACTTATCAGTATCCATTATAGAAGTTATTGCGGTGACATTATTAAAACTGTTACTGTTGAAATAAATTGAAAAATAAAACTAGTTTTACAGACGAAAGACAAAAATAAATCAACAACAATCTCAAAAGAACTATGACGACATCATTATTTTTTACCTTTAAACACGAATTTTATTATAAAGCAAAATTTAATAAGTCTTTTTCAATTTTAGAAGAATATTAATTATTTCGAATATATGAATGTATTTTAAAATTCCAAATTAGGTTGTATTACCCTTCAATAATAGATACATATATTTAAGATTAATATAGTTTTTAAGTTAAGTAAATTTTACACTCATATTTAACAATAAAAAATAATTTTATTGCATTTTCCTTACCAGACAAGAATTTATTTTACAAATAAAGAAAACAAATTCTACAAATTTTTCAATAATTTACAATTAATTAGATTAAAAATTTATATTTTTTAGAATTTAAGTGCCAGCCTTTTACATACTATTGCGTTTTTGTAAAATTTTTATACCATTTTTAAATAAACAACTTTTTCATAAAAAACAAATAAAAAAAATTCTTTTAAGTGTGCTTTTGATTATTGGAATAGTAATCTGATTTTATTTTTATGTCAAAGTACAGTTAATTCAAAATCACTAGCGGTTTGAAAATATAAAAGAAAATAATAAGTCTCACTTCTATTTTTATTTTGACCTTTATTAAATTTTTTAATTGTATTTATGTATATCGCTCATTTACTTCAATAACGTCATAATTCAAAAATACTCTTTAATAATGAAGAATAAATAATTCTTCATATCGGCCTTTATCTTCTGTAAAAAATTCATGCAAATAATTTCAAAACTCATCTCGTGACAACAGAATCTGTTTTCTTTTCCCCATTAAGATGTACGTAAATTGAAAAGTTTAAGTACGGTTTTGCAAAACTATTTTTTTTTCAATTATGACGTGGAAGTAAATGGACGATATGTACTTGTAGTGGGTAAAACTAAAACAAATTTAATTTTGGTATCACTACAAAGTATTTGCACATAGAACAAAGCTTTTTGCCGTAATATTTTCTTCTAGAAAAAATGTCGACTATATATGGAGTAAAATTGTACCTTGTTTTTTTTTTTTGGCGTGTGAGGTAGGGTTGAAAATGCCTTCGCACTTACAGAGACCGTCGTCATCTGCGTCGAGTGGTGTTACCACTAAAAAATTCCCTCCTCCTCCTCTGTGTAGATTCCTTCCCGGGACCGCTTTCCGCATTACTTCGGAAAGGCCCAGAGCGACGTCCCAATCAGGACCGCCCTTACTCACCCACGTCTGGGCCCGCCAAGTTCACAGCCGGCACCATGTCTCCGGCTCGTATCCTCTGGTCCACGTCAGAGGGGGACCCGCTATGCAGCAACGCATCGAGGTCCCTCTTCTTTCTCCGTAGAACGTGCCCTATGTATTGCACCTCAATTGTCAATTGTCCTCGCAATTGAGCATCCTCCCTATCACGCCGGAGGAGGAGTGAAGCCGCTGCGCCATTGCATTTCTTTCAGTATGCCATCTGATGCAGTCGAAGAAAGTGTGTTCTGCATCATCATCCGTCATACCACAGTAAATGCAGTCGGGACCATCTGCCCTGCCCATCCGGTACAGGTACTTTCGGAAGTATCCATGGCTCGAGAGGAATTGTGTCAGGAAGTAGTTAACTACCCCAAATTTCCTTCGAATCCATACTTCCACGCAGGGAATGAGCCTAGCCGTCCAACTGCCGACCGTCTCCTTGTATGATGTACATAAATTTTTCACTATTTTTATACACCCCCATGATATGGAAGTCAAATTATAGAGATTTTTGAATGGAGCATAAAATATAATGAAATCTCTGCAAACAGATTATAGCAAGCGACTATTTTTTACCCACTTCCATGATATGGATAACCAATGGTAACAAATTTTGAGAAGAAAATAGAAAATAAAGCGAAATGGGTATTTTTCGGCAAAATTGTGTTTTGAAAAGGGTACCTTTTTTTGGAAAAGGGACTGTTGATATAGCAATCCAGATTTGATGCATATGGCTTGCCGTAATAATATCTATACAAAAGGGTGAGATTAGACAAGTTGCTGTGGGGTAGGGAAGCGCACCGGCTTAATCTAGTTACTACAATAATTTTTTTATTCTTTGTTTTTTCTTTTGTATAGAATAATATTGAGGTGGGTTTTAGTCACCTACGAGTGTTTGTACGTACTCTTTATTTTATGTCCTTAAGAATATACGTATTTTTTGAATAAGGCTAATTGCACGATGTAGAGCGGGGCACTCGCTTGCCTTTGAAGTGAGGTAAAATAAAGAAATCTTAAATTTTCTTTTCGACATTTTTTTATAGCACATTAAAGGCACTATAAATAGTGCAAAATCGATTTTTTGTTTCTGTTGTATAACCAATAAACATGGTAACACGCGCGGGACAAAATTTAGAAGTCGCTATCAACTGCATTTAGAAGAATTAAAAAAAATTTGCGAATTAGAACACACACCATTTTTTTTTTAAATTATAGTAGAATAATATGGCTTTCCACTGATGGTTGTCATATTTAAATAAAGGGTGTCTGGTAGGAGATTTATATTTTCAAACTTAAATAAAAAACGTAATAATTGACACAAAGTTTTATTAAGAGCATTGAGATAGATCCTTCAGATCCTTTTTTAAAATTTCATGAATAATCGCTCTTGGAAGTCCCAGTGAGGCTACTCTTTTCTGTACTGAGAGTCGCGGATTTTCACGTAAACTGCTTTTAATCAGTTCAATGTTTTCGCATCGACTGGGCCCTGGCCGTGGGACATTCATAGCCGAAGCAGTTGCGAGGAATGTCTGCACCCCCGAACGAATTAAATTTGCACTCGGTCCATCATTTTTTCGCCGAATACCCAACTTTGAACAAAATTGTCGGCGAGCAATTACGTAAAAATCATTACTCTTGAAAAATGTCCCCACAGAGAACGGGCGATGCTCACTCGTCCACTGCGACATCGTGACTGACAATTACAATTTAATTTAAAGGGGAACATTTAATTTATAATTTTAACACACATAAGATTTTAAAATCGGAACAAAAGAAATAAGTGATCAGAGTTACGTGTTTTTTTTTTATAAATTAATTTTATTTTTAATTAAAATTGTTTTAAACATACAAATTTATATACGAAAGTATTTTTATACAATATAATTATTTTTTTTTAATATGCAGTACAAAAGACAGAATTTTATAAGAAAAAGGGTGCTACGTATTAAAAGGTGGTAAAGAGAAACTTACTGTAGAATATTAATGCATTTTGCAAGGAATTACACAATGATTTTGTCGAAGACAGTCTTATATGATAATGATAAAATTTAGGAGAAGTTTTGTTGTTCTTTTATTTACAAATCTTCTTTGACATATTCATCCAAATTAATGTCAGATAGATCAATATCTTCTTCAGTAGGTAATTGACCGTCCTTCCCATCCCATGCCGATACAGTGTTGATTTTTGGTTTCTTGGCACCTTTAACGGGGGCAGTTTGACCACGACCGAAGGAAATGTCACGTAAAAATTCATTAATGCCATCTTTGGAGAACGAACCCTTGAGAACGGAGAATTTCATTTTCTTGAAATTAACGACAGCCAGTGCGGGATAACCAAATCCACCGATTTCTAATGATTCTTCCAATTCCAACTGAGTAATAGCTTCTGACCAAGCCCAACCCCATTGTTTCTGTTTAAATTTGTCACCCAAAATACGCAGTGTATCCAAGAATTTATTACGACATTTAGCATCACAGTCGAGAATATTGGGTAGCACTGAGATAACACACAAAGATTTGCCTTCACAGGCACTATCAAACGATGATTCACTAGTAATTTCAACCAAATCAGGAGCTGGAACGTTTGCGGCATGTTTGTCCATAGCCCATGCTACAATATCGGAAGAAGTGCGTCCACCATTGTATTCTTGAGCATCCGAGGATCGTTTCTTACCAGCAGGGAAATATTTGATGGTAGGAAAGCCTTTGATGCCGTATAGTGCAGCTTTGCTGTTATGGACTGTAGCATCCAAAGCACCCAACTTGACCTTACCTTTAAGATTAGTGGCGGCCTTGGCCCATTCCGGCGCCAAACTCTTGCAATGGCCACACCAAGGTGCAAAGAATTCTACTAACCAATCATCTTCTGATTGTAGCACCAATTTATCAAAATTATCATCTGTTAACTCAATGACATCACTACTGCTTGAAGAGCTACCATCAGCGCTGCCACCGCCAAAAGCTTTAAGTACTTTTTTCTTAGCTTCGTCTAAAGCTGCTTCTGCAATTGCCTTGCCAGTACGTTGACCATTGTAGTCAGTAGGCGAATGTTTATTGACGCCAAAGATTTTAATGGTGGGATAACCTTTTACACCAAATTTCCCACTCAAAGATTTGTGTTCATCAGCATTTACCGCGCCCACCTTAATAACACCTTTCGCTGCTTTGGCTAATTTTTTGTATTCTGGAACCAAACTTTGACAATGGCCGCACCATGGAGCATAAAACTCTACTACCCACACGGAGTCATCGTGAATTTCTTTGTCAAAATTGGCAGCCGTTAACTCAGTTACCCCATCAGTGGATGAATAAAACGCCCACGCCGAAGGTAGCAGCAATGAGAGGAACAAACAAATACCCGCTAACAACAACTTTTAATTAATGACAATAACTACATATATGGAACTTAAATTTCTTACTCTTTAATTTCATTGCTGTTCTTTTAATTGTATGATTATTCTTATTTGAAGTTTGCAGAACAAACAAGAAATGAACATTAAGTCCAATATGCCGGTGACGTCAACAATTTCACTCTACAATTTACTGATTTTAATTGGTAAATGAACAAGGATTGTGTTTGGCAACGTTTATTGAAACTAACTTCTTAATTTCTTTTTATTTTTCAATATCTTGTTTTAAAAAATTCAATTACTCAAAATTTTACTTGTTTATCTTACTACTTTACCAATTTTAATGACTGTCAAAAAGGTTTGTTTTCTCTTAAATTAACTGTTCTCTTTTAAACGTATCGTTTTCTGATTGGTTTGCATCATTCAATGCAAATTAATGATTTCTGATACTAAATAAGGCAACATTGTGGAAAAACGGAGCACATCTTTTCTGAAGGGTTGCCGTACTGCGACGAAAATTAGTAATAGTGATTATTATTCGACTTCCGTGTATGTAATTTTCTCGCGGGGTAAAGAATATGTATATATCATACAGTGTTTAAGCCTGTATGACACTACATTTATTTTTCAAAAATTAATATACAATTCTTCTAGTTTTTTGACCTCTTTTTATATTAATTACACTAATTATTTAAGCTGTAGGTCCTTTTTATATATGTAATATTTATTTTTATACGATATTTCGCTACTCCTTTGTGTAGCTTCTTCAGGAAAATTGCTTTTTGTTTATAATTTTAATTAATAACAATTAATTAATATAAAATTGATACAAAAGGACAGCAACAGACAGAAAGAAACAAACATAATATATTATTTATATTTTTAAGTGTTGCATCCGTATTTTAATTAAAAAAAAACGCTAAAGAAAAATATATGGTCAAAACTAAGCTCAAAATCGCACACATTGTGCATACATCGCTAAGTTGTCAACATAAAAAAGATTTTAAGCTCGAAACTTCAATTTTAAGTTGAAACGAAATTCATTACCAGGTAAACTCACTAGCAAATTCGCCCGTCAGCTGATACAAGAATTTGTAACGTATTTTTTGAGCCGAACGTCAAAGTTTGTTTACTTTTGTGAGAAAGTTAAGAAAACTGGTTGTAAATAATTTAATAATTATAATAATATAATACTATAATAATAAGAAATATATTACAATATAGTATATATATATATATATATATATATATATAGAAATATATTATAATATATTAATATATTAAAATATATTACTTTTTGCAATAATTAATTTAATTTTAACTCATATTACACTAATTGAACACGTTATTTTTAGGTTATGTTATATTTAACAAAACACATGTATGCAGAAAATTTGACGTTTGGACAAAAAGCGAATTGACGAATGCGCCTTGCGACAACCTTGTATTAATAAACCTTGGTGAAACTTTTGACGGTTTTGTATTTGATTGATGAATATGATTAATTTTCCCATTCCAATATATTTGTGCTCTTCTCCAAACTTTGAACATTGCATAAAAATGTAGTGTCATAACGCCTTTATTGTTACCTCAATATAGAAAACACCTAACTAATTTTTTTCTTAACATACAGGAGAAAAAAAGGCTTATATCCAGTTTAGTGTAGCAGCTCAAAAAATAAAAATTGCCTATCTGATAGAAAATTGAAAAATAGAAAGAAAATATAAAATAAAAAAGTTGGCGGCAACCCATATTTATCGCGTTATGGGCCTCTGAAGTTCTATTAAAAGTTTCTGTATGAAGTGTACAGTTTTCATAGAATGTGGTCAATATGGGTATCATTTTAAAGATGTTGATAAGATCTTACATGTTAAAGCTAAAATTTTGAGGACATAACGGCTGACAAAATCCTTAAGCGCGGCCTAAGTCTTGCTATGTGCGAAATCTTTAGTATGAAGCTCCGTTTCGGGTGGAGAAAAGGTGTAGGGAAAAACTTTTGCTAACGCAGCAGGTGTTTGTTATACCATAGAGGACAAAATCCTTGCGCAAGGGCAAAGACCGGTCTTGCAGAAAAGCTTTAGTTAGTCAAGCCGGTGTTTGTTATACCATAGAGGAAGAAATCCTTGCGAGCGATCAAAGGCCGGTCATGCAGGTAACCTTTAGTTAGCGAAGCCGGTGCTTGTTATACCATAGAGAAGAAAATCCCTGGGCCCGGCCGAAGACCGGTCATGCAGAAGTACTTTAGCTAATGAAGCTATATATGAAATTTTATTTTTATTGCACTTTGAATCAACTACAAACATACTTACGTAGTGCAGTTTAAAAACATTTTGGATGTAAATTTATGAAAAAAACTAGTATTACTACTTAAAGCTTTTTAAATAAATTTCAAATATATAGAAAGATATTTTAAAAACGTAGTAGAAAATCGCACAAAATTTCAGAGGTGCCTAACTCGGAAAATATGTGTTGCCGCCAACTTTTTTATTTTATATTTTCTGCTTTTTAAATTTTCTATATGTCTATTTTTTTTTATTTTCGGAGCTGCTTCACTAAACTGAACATGTTCCGAAAAAAAAAGAATTCGTAATAGAATGAAAGTCAAGTTTTGTTGAATCTGGAATGTTTTTTTTTATTATTGAATTCTGTACGAAATTATAAGGTGTGCCCGGTTGAGTAGTGCTCTAATTTATCAGAATTGGTGGTCTACTGGTCTGTTTTTCCATGTTTCCAACAGTATGAAACAATGGGACCATAATAAAATTACACCCAAGTGAGCTGGGATCTGGGAGACGCAGTAATTTTTCGCATTAAAGTTTATTATATGGCGAAATATGCAAAAAAGTCGTTGTCGGCTGTGGTTGTTACTTCGAATTACTTTTTACGATTATTGTCTTGCAATAATGCCGACAGTTCATTTCTGAAGCATAAGCAGTTAATCTTCTTTATTTTCCAATTCGTATAAAATTTTTCATACTCCGTGCAATTTTATAAAAAGTCTATTTAAAATAAAATAAAAGCAAATAAACCGGCCACGGTGAAGTGCAAGAATAACACACACACGATGATTCATGTAATCCAACCAATCGCCAGTTTTATCAAGTGTGGCATCGTTACTAATTTTTTTTTCCTAATCCTATATATATGCTGGCGGTTCTGAAACTTTTGTATTGTTCTAAAGGTTTTGTGTTTTGCTACAATACGTTTAGTACTAGTAAAGTTACATACTGTATAATTAAAAGTTGTGAACTACGATAAGTAAATGAAAATTAGAATGAACAACAAGGGTTAGTAAAATTAGTACATTTCTCAAAAAGTGAAGTACAAACTGTGGTGGCCAAATATTGTACAGGCGCTGTGACCAACTAGACTTTCGTCTAGCTCAGTTTACAGGCGAACTTCTCGCTGAAGATTCTACCTCCTCCCAGTTGGTACGGTGTACATAAAAAAAATATATACATATAAATATATACATGAAACACTAATACAATTTTTTGTCTTCCGCCTTTTCTTTGCTATCAGAGGCAGATGTTTAACAAATATACTTAACTGAAATTCTCCTACCGAGACACTATCGGCCCAATGTGCGTGCTCGTACCACTTAAATAATAATTACGATGACGCGTGAGTTGTTCTTCAACCCAGAGCTGCTTTGCGACTGTATGCTATTGCAATCTATTTATACTATTTGCCTTGAAAATGCTGAGAAGAGCTCCAACAACGTTCTAACTCTTCGACGGCTGAAGCATTCTTAATGGGTTTTTCTCTATTGGATAGATTGGAAATTTGCTATGCTACGTGGTCCACTTATGTACCCCTAGTTGCAATTGGGACAGCAATGTTATTTATTAGGTGTTATTTGACGGGTGCAGATATAAAATTAAATTTTATCATCTTGTGTTCGATTTCTAGATCTATTCAATGGTGAAAAATCACTCGAATTGCTTCAGGGGTTGATGAGTTACAGTGTTATAAAGAAAAACTTATGAAACTGTTTGGAGACTGACCATATAGTAAAAATCTATAAGCATGTCTTGCAAGTTCAAAAAGCAGAGTTTTTAATTTATGTCCAGTGAAGATTAGAAAATGCAAGAAGGGGAGCAAAAAATAATGTATGAGAAATCATATCAACAGCTAGCAAATATTCACATAACAAGAAATGATAGCTAATGGAGAGTCGCCGTAAAGAAACTGAAAAAAATATACAAAGTTAGTAAAGCGTGTTTGTTTGGAGGTTCACAACTTTGGGTTAGCAAAACTGCTTTATTTGATAACCCATTTAACAGCTGATAGTTAATTTTTGTTTAGTTTGGTTTGGCATTTATTATAACAAAAATGTAAACGAATGGAAAAATTGCCAAAATTTGCAGATTATTCAAAACAGTTGATCACTAAAAAGCTTAGTGTTGTTCAAATATGAGATGTGTTGACTACTCAGTATCTACAAGTTTATGGTATTTCATACAATCCGTGTTAATAATCATAGATTCGTAGAGAAATGTATTTAAATAGAAGTACTGCATAAGGTTTTAAACTTTTTTATTTCATTATTTTCATTATTTCTGCCACGTCAATTAAAATACAAACCTTAATAAAAGTACCATTTGTGAGGCACATGTGATGCACAAGCGTATGAAAGCAACTTACTGTGCATCATATGTGATGTACAGGAGTGGGAAAAGGTTAATATGATAATAGTATAAAAACATATTAACCCTTTAAGGTGGTGGCGATGGCA
Organism: Dexiosoma caninum; assembly: GCA_963924685.1. NCBI lineage: Eukaryota > Metazoa > Arthropoda > Insecta > Diptera > Tachinidae > Dexiosoma > Dexiosoma caninum. The sequence goes on from OZ004727.1 coordinate 87,510,910, forward strand.
CGATGGATGTTAGTCTGCACGTTGACTACAAAACCAAAAACAGACCTGGGTTCAACTCCAGTTTCAGACTAAAATTATAAAGAAAAACATCTCGCATTTTTCTGATGTGAATTAGTGTGTCTTTGTGTGTCAGTTGTTGTCGGAAGGTTTCAGTGGCGAAGGCATAGTAAATAGTCACTGAACTGAGCTGTAAAATAACTAATTAAGCTTCACCTCCTGGCGTTTCTCCTACTATCCGTTTCCTATAGTCCTATCACAATGCTTCGCATGTGTAGGAGTCATCTCCTGAGTGCTGGTCCCAGGTAAAAAAAAAAAAAAACATACCGCCGTCATTCTTATGCTGTTCCAAACCTCCACTGCTGGATATTGCACCACTTGCAACAATGTCATCCATTTTAACTTTGTTTTACTTTTCAAAAAACACAGATATAAAATCTGATGACTTTTTATTATTTTTTTTATTATTTTATTTATTTATCTATAATTTATTATTCACGTATTTAATTTTGTTCACGACGAACACTATTATTTATATTTATCTATGTTTGTTATATGGTTTAGCTGGTCCATATGCGGTATTTCATTTGGTGCTTTCCTCTGTGCTGGTCCAAGATCAAAGAAAAAAAATACCAAAATCTTCAGTAGACCTTTAACCAAATTCTTGAAAAAAGCTAAGAAATTTCACATGTGTCATCAAGAACTCCCAAAAAAATATTTGAGAATTGCGAAATATACAAACAAAACAAACCAAATAGCTTATTTAAAATTTTTACTTATACAATAAACATTTTATTATTTGATTTTCAATCTAATTAATTTTTCTAAACTTTTATATTATTTATATGATTCTAATTGTGCTTTTTCCCTTATAAACTATATGTGAAATTTATTATTACATACCTTATGATATTCTCATACAGTCTGAAAAATATCATAAAGCATTTTATTACAAAAGCAACTCAATAATTGAGGAGGAAAGCATATCCATATAGTACTATTATTTTTATTTTATATTATTATTATTATTATTTTATATTATTTGTAGTTTTTGTTACACTCTAAAATTTTTTTTTTTTTTTTAATATATTTATGAAAAATTGTAAAGTTTTGTTTGTTTAATTTTTAACCATATGATCAGTAAAAATTTGCAGACTCTCAGAAAAGAACAGTCAATTTACTCTCTCAAATGACGCTCTCTTTTGTAAATTTTTATGTAAACGAAAGGTTTTCAGTAGAATTCAGTGGAAATTTGCAAAAATTTTGCAGTAACCGAAAGAAGCTTTTGGCATCAATAGGCACCTGCTATTTTTGTTGCTATCTTGAAAGGATAGTTTATATTCTATTTAAATATGTGCTAATTTACCACCATTTATCACACATTATATATAGTCTTTTCTGCGTATTTTAATATTGCTTAACTTTAATAACTCTAATATTTTGTATTCTATTAACTATAATAAGTTAAATGTAACTTTTTATTTCGTCGTTGTGTAACTTTACCATAAGATTTATGTGGGTTTTGTTTTATTTACAAGAACCAAGCACATTATTTTGTTGAAAGGCTGCTGAGTTCAAGATAAAGGACTAAAATATGCTATTGCACACCGTCTCACTGAGATGAGGACATGGAAAAACCATAAAAATTACCACAGGCAATTGACCACAGAAATTAATGGAAGTTAAGAAAAACATAAATAAACAGACAAACTAATAGACGAGAAATCTGTTTAACTATTTATTTGTTGCCTGCTAACCGACAATTTCTATTTAATTGTTCACGTCAAGAAGAAACATTTAGGCATTAAAGGCCGTTTCACACTATAATACATTGTCTTCAGACTTATCAAAATTTCAAGTATTACATCCCAGTGCGATAGTGTGAATGCAATGCGTTATTAAAATAATAAATAATACGGTGATATACATTTGACATCCCACAAGACTTCTTAGTTTTTAGCATTTTCTCTAAAGGCCGTTTCAGACTACATATAATAAAAGTCATACGACTTTCATATGACTTTGAATGATGAAACAAAACCAATGAGATTTGGTGCGACTGCCAAAAAATCTAAAGTAATATTACATTTTGCTTTCACGTTCTCCCACTTCAAATAAATTTGAAAGTTGAAGTAAAAAGAAAAAACCAGGTTCAGAAGTAAATAATTTTTTGTAAATTTGTTATTTTCTTTATTTGCTTTTATAATATTACAATCAGAGCTTCGAACCGCAAACGAACCGAAAATTGGAAAAAAAAACCGGAATTTATAACCAAACCGTAACCGCACCCAAATAATTTAAATATAAAAACCCGTAACTTTAACCCGAACGAACTTTCATTTCGGTTTTTTTTTCGTTCCTTAAACAAGAAAAAAAATTTTAAAAATTATAATTTAATTATTCTTTCAATTATTCAACGTTAGTCACAATTCTTTACGAATTTATCTATGTTTGTTATATGGTTTAGCAGGTCTATATGCAGCATTTCATTTGGTGCTAATATCAAAATCTTCAGTAGATTTTTTTACCAAATTCTTCAAAAAGCTAAGAAATTTCACATGTTTTATTATTTTTTAATTTTTATTTTATTATATTTTATTATACAGGGTGGGCCAAAAGTAATCACCCGGCGCATAACTAATCACCCGATGTTCTTTTGCTGCAATTTTTTTCTTTAAGACAAATTTTGGCACTGCTTATGATATGGGCTAAGTGACCGCCGCCAGAGTTGATGACCATACATGCAGATCGAAAGGTTTTTATTAAATAAAATTACAGCAAAAAGACATCGGGTGATTACTTATGCCCCGGGTGATTACTTTTGGCCCACCGTATATTATAAGAGAGGCTTCGAAAAATGAAATAGATTTACAATCAAATAATAAAATGTTTGTTGTATAAGAAAAATTTTTAAAGCAGCTATTTGGTTGGTTTTCTCTGTACATTTCGTAGTTCTCAAATATTTTTTGTGAGTTCTTCTATAAACATGTGAAATTTCTTAGTTTTTTTTTCAAGAATTTGGTTAAAAATCTACTGAAGATTTTGATATTAGCACCAAATGAAATGCTGCATATAGACCAGCTAAACCATATAACAAACAACATAGATAAATAAAAATTATAATTTTTATATGATTTAGCTGGTGTATGGGTAAATTTCATTTGGTCAGTAGACGTTTAAACAAATTCTTGAAACAGCTTTGAAACTCCCAAAAAATATCTGAGAACAATGAAATATACAAACAAAATAATTTTTTTTTGGGAGGTCTTGAATAAACATGTGGAAATGCTACTCAGAAAAAATTTTGAACCGAAAAAAAACGGTTTCATACCGAAAAAAAATTGAAAACCGAAACGTAACACAGAACGATAAAAGTTTAACAACGAAACCGAAAACCGCGGTTCGAAACTCTGATTACAACCCTGATAGAATGCAAAAACTGATTGTTTAGAAAAATTTCTAAAACTGGGGAAGTCTTGTGGGATGTCAAATGTATTACCGTATTATTTATCATTTTAATATCGCATTGCATTCACACTATCGCACATGTACGTAATACTTGAATTTTTGACAAGTTTTAATACAAAGTATTATAGTGTGAAATGGCCTTGAAATGATACGGTTTTTAATTTTATAAGGGATGTAATATTATCTTGGGGGCCAGAAGGCACCGCGACCAAGAAGATATATTGTGCAAAGTCCTTCATATTAGACACCTATCCTAAGCCTTTTAAGGAATCGAAGCACTATTTGGGATCTGATGTTCAACAGATTGTATAGAAGCATAACAGTGCCATCCGAGTGCGGGATAATGTGTCACTTTCGCAAAATCGACAGACTTTGGTCTCGGAGATGGTTCTGATTCGGTGTTGTGCTGCTAGAGCGTTGTCACTTCATAGCAGCCGACTGTTGAGCAAGCTTACTTACTTCACGAATTTCATGTCCTTTACGCAGGAAGTATTTCAGGCACTTTCTAGCAGCTCCACTGAGTCGAACATTTTCGTCCTCAGTTCCTGATCCATGAACAGGAGAGGCGAGGAGTTTATCTCCTCTCATGCGGTGATGTTGCAGGCTTTATATGGCTCTAGGTCCACAGCAAATTCCATTTTATCAGATTCGCAGGCCGCTTGCGAGGATGTTGCTTTTCCAGCATATGCCGCCGACTGCTTACGGGCCTGGTTTTTTTTTTGAGGCACTGCTGACTCTTTTGTTTTTACTTCGTTTTCCTTTTCATCTTCAGGGATTACGAGGTTTTCCCTCTAGATCCGCCATTTTTGGTCGAAAGCAGGGGCATCTCGTGGAGGAGTGGCAAATAACCACAATAGTCGGTCTTTAGACAATTGGCGATTATTTATTTTTAAATACAGTATATTATTGGGGAATTTTTTGCAATAAGTGATGTCCATTTTCTGCTTCGCACATACGTGCTCTTTTTAGCATATTTTCCATAACTTTTTTTTCAAAATTTCGTGTGTAATGGCCTTGATTTCATTTCGAATGTTTCATAATTAATTCCCCAAGTCTTCTTCACAAAATGCTGAAAAAAAACAAAGAAAAAATAATAATTAAAAAAGTTATAAAGAATTCAAACCATACAGCTCCTTTTGTGCCACCCTGTATTAAAAATTGATATTTTTCTTACACTTTATGCATTTTTTTTTTAACTTTCTGTATTTTTTTTCAAAGTCTAGCAAAATAATCGCTTGAATTTGGCAAGTACGGATACGATTATCATGAAATAGACGAATATAAATATTCATAACAGCACTGCTACATATTTCGAATGAAACTCCTCGGTATTAAGAATAGGCATCCAACCATAAAGTACTTACCATAGCGTTGAATTATTTATGGTCCGTACCGTATATTATTTGGCTACCGCAATTTTGTTTTTTTTTTGAAAAATCTTTAGCAATTCAGGTAAAAGATTTTTAAACAGACAAGAAAATATAATGATAAATATATCGCTTTAAAAATATGTATAAAGGAGCTCATTTCTTTCTGACAGGGACAAACTACTTAAGCAGCACTTTACTTTCCGCCCACTGAAAAGATCTTAATGCGATTGCTGTTCAATAATATCTGTCGTTATAAAAATTTCAATTCAAAAGTAACAACTAAGGGTTGTCTATCATTTGTTGATTGAATGTGTGGTTACGCAGGAGTCCTTTGCCAATGGGCGCTGGTGTCAAAGTATTGTGGATAAACAGTAAAGAAAAGCGAAACAAAATCTACATTGACTCAGCATATCAATAACATTTTGAGCAAAATCAACAAATACTATGGAGAAAAGAAGAATACAACCCGTTCCAATATTTTTATACGTTTTGCACATGCAAAAATCCGTAACCCCTTTTTTGTGTAATTTTTTTTTTTAAATTTTTCCCTCTTTTTTCGCATAAACAAATGGATATCAATAAAAATGTAAAATAAGAGATTGTGTGGATATATTGTAACTCCTTTGGGCATTAGCTCAACAACGCCAATCAACGCCATCATCATCATCATCATCATCATCGCCGTCATAATCATTTTTGGTGTCATCTCATTATTGCCAAACATTTGACATTTGAAAAGGATTAGATATGTGTTGGTTATATTCGCGTGCATGCAAACAAATCTACGGACACACATATGTACATACAATGATATATATATATATATGTTTGAATGTGCACACAGGGGTATTGTTAATTTTTTATTTATTGAACAGTGGTCACTAGTGCATTTACCCTGATAGGAAAAACTTCAACTGTTTTTACTTCAAGTTCGGGAATTTAAAAACAAAGCTTTCTGAGTACAAAATAGAATTAGACTCGAGAGCACTCGTTTGCGTTCTTAAAGTGGCCTGATGATCACATAAACATCACAATTAATGCATATGTGCTACAGCAAACCGAAATCAGCGCGTCAAGCGTATTTATGCTCACATTCTCTATCTCATGCCCATACAAATTCCCAGCGGTAAATGTGTGCATTACGTAATCGCCGTGTCAGCAATATTTAGTAGCAGTCAGTCGCATATTTTCTTGCTTAAATTTAACATGAAAGTGTCATAGGCTGTTTAACCGGTGCGCTCCCGCTTAGAAAGCAAGTGACATTATAAATGCATTTACATCCAAAGTTAAGCTGTAAGTGAACTCGATAATACGCCTATAACGAAGAGGAAACTAAAATGTAGTGTTTGTTGATTACAGTCCTGTTTGCAGTCACTAAATGGCGACCTCACAAGCATATCGGAATGGGGTCATGCGAACAGGGTCGATTTCAATGCGCAAAAGACCAAATGCTGCATGCTTACGCATCGACGCATGCCCGACTGCGCTGCCTCATCTGTAATTATGGACGGTATAAACATCCAGGAATCAGAAGCTCTTGCTGTTCTTGGCATGAAAATTCAGTGCGATGTTCGATGGACTGAGCACATTTTTCAGGTCTCAAAGGAAGCATTCAAGTGCCTCGGTTTTTTAAGACGTTGCAAGACATACTTCATCCCATCTGATCGCCCCACTATTTATACCGCCTACAGCCGACCGAAAATGGAATACAACTCTCATGTATGGGCCGGTGCTTCAAAGACTATTTTGAAGCTACTCGACCGTGCACAGGAGAGAGCGAAGAAACTTATAAGGTGAAGCTTAATTAATTATTTTACAACTCTGCTTTTGCACGTTCTTTGCTTTTATAGCAGTGTTGAAGCTTCGGTTTAGTAGGCACTTTCATTGTTATTTTACTTCGCCGGTGCTACACAATACCGACGAAGGAGGGCGTTCTGATGTGATTGTGGATTGCTTTCAGCTGAAGATAGTATTGTTCAGTGAACAGTGTCTATGCCTTCGACACTGACACCTTCCGACAACAACTGACACACAAAGACACATCACAAAAATGAGAGATGTTTTTTTTTTTCTTTAATTTTAGTCTGAAACTGGGGTTGAACCCAGTTCTGTTTTTGTTTTGTAGTCAACGTGCAGACTACGTCAGCCATCACCATCCTCTTGATTTGATTTAATTCTTTTGTCCTAGAAAGCTCGTGCCTCCCGTGTGTTGTACTGAGTCATTAAAAAGTGTAAAATAAAAATTTTTTAAATAAAAATGTAGCAGACTTAAGTTGATTTTTATTTACAATCGCACCTGATTTCAAAATTGATTTCGGTAGATTTTTAATATTACGATTTCATACTAATCACAGCGAACCTGTGATTTTCACAGATTTGTTTCGTCTTCTAATTTTATGACATTTGAAATGTCTACTTTGCTTTTTTTCTAATTTACTACTTTTTTCTTTTAATTTACCCACTGTCGATACGTGTGCTTAAGTAAGTAAGTAAATATTTTTACGTGAAATTTTTCTTTTAAGTTAAAAAGGATGTTTACGCTTCAACTTCATGGTGATTCAAATGGTTTGAAAATTTGTAGCTAAACCAAAATCAACCCTACCAGACCGTCACCGGCGGTCTCTTCTTACTGATATAAATGTGTGTCATCATCACATCACTACTTCTTGCAAATTTTTCATATCAAAATATAAATAAGGCGTGTGCAAAGTACACGTGATTATTGTCATCTTGTGTGAAACAAACGTAAAACCACGTACGATCTTCAGCAATTTTGCATCTTGGACAGTTGTTTTGGTTTGGTTTTGTTTCGTGACAAGTAAGTAAGTAAACAATGGTTGTAGAGTGATCATATATGAATGGAAATCTTGCATGATTATGCCGTGACTTGCCGTGACTTGAACAAAATATAAATGTTACAATATTTTTATTGCTAATAAAGCAGAGACTCAGTCATGAGGTTGGACGCCGACTACCCGATATTACTAGAGGCTAGACTCTAGAGCAAATGATAGCTTTGGGGCGGAACTCTATTTTTAATGCTTGTGTCACTTGTTGCATGAACCGGTAAAAATTGGCATACGAAAGCGATCGAAAACACGATTTAATGGTGGTTTGCTTCGATGTTAATACAGCGACTTTTTATACCACAAAAAAAAAATGGAATTGAGTCATTAAACTCACATGAGCGTATGTGATTGTACTCACGCTACCATCTCTAATGTAACTTAAGAACGTTTTTATGACGAGGTAAGCAAAATTTATGTTAAAATAATGTTCTTATTCACTTCTCTCTATTGATATGGCACTTTAACAGCAGTATTATTTGAACCCCTTTACGCCACCCATTCACTTTTTGTTTGCCACTGATTTTATTGCATAATAATATGTGTGTTTGACATTCGATATGCATTATAATTCAATAAAAAATATGTTAGAATTTACTTAAATTTGAAAAGTAATGTTTTTATTTACTTAACTTGGCAATATTATTCTTGTTTATGGATTTTAATGGCGATTACAGTTTAATATTCACACATGTGCGACTGTATGTGCTTTTACGTTTATTTATAAAAAAAAAGTTAAGTATTCTTTATGGTTTTTTAATAAAGATAAAGAAGAAATATTTGTTCTGCTGCGAAAGAGTTATTTTATATCCATTTCAAACTGCGCTTGAAATAAAGAGCTTAACAAGGTTTAGAATGTCAAATAGTCTGTTTGTAGAAGATGCGTATGTTGTCTAGATTCGAAATGAAACTCAAATAGAAATCACAGGATAAAAATTACCTTACTTACAGTTGTGAGCTCGCATCTAGCTGAAGTGCTTCTCTCCTGAAGAAAGGAGAGCGTCCTTAAAATAGAAAACAAAAAAAAATTATAAATTGGATTCAAACAGGGTCGATTTTGTTGATTGGCATCTTGGACAGTCTTCCAATATATTAAGTGAGCACAAATTTCAGCAAACCGGATCTGCAGAATTGTTGAAAAGGCGATGCATTCACTAAGAGTGACAGTTTGGTGCGGTTTATGGGCTTGCGGCGTCATCTTGGGGCGTACTTCGTCGAAAAAGAGGTCGGCCAGACAGTTACCGCGTTCGCTATCGCGAAATGATAACGGACTTCTTGTGTTCTTGTGGCCAGAAATTGAGGATATGGACTTGGACGGTATGTGGTTTCAACAGGATGGTGTCCCTGGCCACACAGCAATTCAATGGCCGTTTTATCTCACGTCGTGGCGATATTAATTGCCCGTCACGATATAATGATTTGACAGAGAGTATTAAAAACTGCATAAGATCATAAGATACATATTCATATACCCCATATCCTTTGCAGTTAGAGCGGGTGCTCTACGGGACTACCTGCTCGATTTCCAGGATGACTTTTGGCCCCGGTACGACTCCGGTGGCACCGCCGGAATTAGAGAACTGCCGAGGGCCGACTCTGGAAGACGTTTGCGGTGCTGACGGTTAGGTCTGCACGGCAGGAGATTGGGTCTGCCGTATAACGACTTGTGCAGAAGCTGTCGTGATGAGGAGGAGGATGAGACGTGTGAGAACATGCTGTGTCACTGCGAAGAGGTTCCCCTTCTTGCGGGACCTTGCGATGGTGTCGGAGCACGATGTGAGGGGGATAAGATTCTTTATCTGGAACTCGGGGTGGTTTGAGATCGATGGAACATGATGAAGACTGATCCCGCTCAGGCAACAAAATGGAACCAAGGAGGCAACAAGTGAGACCCTTGCGACTTGGCGGCCGCTAACCTAACCTAACTTAACCTACCCCATACCTTTGTCAAAGTTCGCCTTCTTTTTCATTTCATCAATCCCATCTATCGATTGAGGATCAAATGATAAATATATTTGCAAGTTGAAAATTAATTGGTTTTTGAATTCATACTGCGTATATTCTGTTTTAGATTTGCTGTTGCTGAGAAAAGTCTTTTAAATAATAAATTAAATTAAAAGTTTTCGTTTTCTTTCACCCATTGCGGGTTTTCGTTTAAATCATTGCCTAGAAGAAAAAAATCTTTTCAACTTTATGTGTGTTTTTAATTTAATAGAATTTTCCTTATTTTGTTTCCATTTCGCAAATAATTGATTGAAAAGCAAAAAAAAAACAAAATAAAAAATGAAAAGCGATGGCTTTGTGCGGTTACGAAACCCAATACCGGAGCTCTACAATGTTTGAAGCAATTTTCTTTTACTTTTTTATTCATTAATTTAACGAATATTGGTGAATGCTCACTCGCATTTACAAGCGAAAATCAGCTTAGGGGCTCATTATCCACGTTTATAAATAATGAACAAAACAACACACAACAACAAGAGAATTAAGAACAAAAAATATTTTTAATTAATTTTTTAACACACAAGAAAAAAGAAACAAATAAAAAAAATAAAAGAAAAATTAAAACCAACTAAAAATAACATGGGAAAAATGGTGGCAGCGCAAAGCGAAAAAAAAGTTGACAAGGGAGTTGGTGTAATAACGGTGGGTGTTTTGGTTTGGTTTCATGGAGGATGCTGCAGAGCAAGTGAAATATTATTTTATAATTTCCGAGATATTTGAATTTCCTTGGATAAAAAAAAAGAAACTTATTATTGCGCTTTCGGTAAAAAGTTGTACAAAAAAATTCTTAAAAAACGTTTACTTTTATAATTAATTTTTTATTTCTTTATTATTTTTCTTCCGTAGGAAAAAAGGGATGAAGGCGTGCTTTTTGTTTTTTTTTTGTTTATCAGGTGTAATTGCCACATTCTATGAAAACGTTATTATTTCTTTCAAAGATCTAATTATTTTGTGGCCCATTCAATATGGTTTTGATGGTAAGAAAACTTTCAAAAGAAATGAAAATGGTCACCAACTTAAAACTCATTAATTGATTTTGCTTCATCTCAAAACAATGTCATCTTTTTTGCTTTTTTGAATTTTCTTTTTTCTTTGTTAAACCACAAAAACAATCTTGAGAAACTCAAGGGCCAAACATTTTGTAAAGTGATGTAAAATTGAGTGGCGATGGCTGAAGTAATCTGCACGTTGACTATAAAACGAAAAATTTGCTGGGTTCGATCCCAGTTCAGGCTAAATCATAAAAACATCTCGCATCTTTTCTGATGTGAATTAGAGTGGCTTTGTCTTGTCAGTTGTAGTCGGAAAGTTTTAGTGGCGAGTGGATAGTTACTGGCCACTGAACAGTAACGGCTTCAGCTGTATCCAATCCACATGCACATCGTCGCTATTGTGTAGCACCGGCGAAGTAAAATAATTACTAAAAATGGCCACCAAATCCGAAGCTTTAAAATTTAATACGTCTCCTTGACAGCAGAGGGGCTACAACACTGCTATAAAACAAAGAACAAGCAAAAGCAGAGTTGTATGATAGTGAAGTTTCAACTTCTGTCATCTCTTTCACTATCCCTTTACTGTAGTTGCGGCACCGTGCATCGCATTTGTAGAGGTCATCTCTTGAGCGCTGGTCCAAGATAAAAAAAAACGTTTTTACATAAAGAAAAATATGATATATGATTCTAATTTCAAAATTGTCCTTTTTATCCGGAAAAAATATATGTAATGAATTATTGCCCAGTGAAAAAGGTGCTTCCAAAGAAGTCTATAAGATCCTGAATTAGTGATCCGAAAGTAGTGCAACATCGGGTTGTCATGGCCGGAAGTTCTCTTTTTTGATGCCGATTCATTGAATGCGAAGTAATGCTCGCGATGTTAAGTAAATTTACTTTTTTCACGTTTCTTATAGGGGTTTCGATTATCTAAAAGTGCATAGCACTTTTCACTTTATTTGTTAGAAATACTTATACTTTAGTTCTCTTTTAAAGTGCTTAAAAACGGCTCTAAAATGAAACAGAAAAGTGCAACTGTTACCGAACACAAAATTTTTCAACATTAATTCATAATTGATTAGTTGAATTTTGAACATAAGAATATTGAATTTGTAGTCAGAAATTAGGAAAAATCCACTGATGTCCAAAAGGTAGAGAGGAATTTTTTGGGCAATAGGAAATGTGATGGCTACATTCAGCACGTTGAACAGTTGCTGATACACTTCCAGCGGCTTGGATGCAACATCAGTATTAAGCTTCACTACCTTCACAGCCATCTAGACAATTTTCCTGAAAGTCTCGGTGACCTAAGCGAGGAACAAGGAGAGCGCTTTCACCAGGATATTCGCACTATGGAGGAGAGGTATCAGGGCCACTAGAATGAACATATGATGGCTGATTATTGTTGGAGCATTCAAAATAGTACTCATTAAACATCTCACTCTAGAAAATCCAACAAAAAGGAAATTTTATTCAGAATAAATATATTTAATAAATTTTTTTAAACTTAAACTATGTGCATTTTCAATGAAAAATCCTGTCACTTCATAACTCCACTAACTAACTAGAGCTGCTACATGAAAACGGCATATATTTTTGAAATCAGCGTGGAAAAACTATTCAGATTCATGTGAAAAATCTCATGCAACAGTCAGTGTTATTTAAGGGTGGGACTATTAGTTTTCTGTTAAGATTTTATGCATCTTTCCATTATACAAATACATTCCATATTATAAGATTTAAAGTTTTTATAAAAAAAAATCCCTAAAACGTTGCCTTTGTGGAGCAATATAACCGATAAAATAACAACAATAAATAAGGAAAAAGAATAGCAAGGCTTCTTATGCTTAATTAAATATTCATCAAATACAAAAGAAAACTTTTAAATACTCATCACCAACGCAAGCAACAGCAGAAAAAAATTCAAATTGAATTAAAAGCCGGATAAGGAAGGATATTTCTCATATTGTTTGTATAACGTTGGATATTTACTTAAGAATAAGATTTTCCTTAACTACTTCTCATATTGTGTGTGTATGTGTACATGTTACACATATAAAATAATTTTAAAAAGAAATATCTCATTCCATGCACATTTACGACAAACATGTATGTACGTATGTATGTGTGTATGTGTTGCATGCAAATGGATAAACAGACGGTTTTATTAAACATACAAATACAACCTTAAAGTTTTTAACGATTAGCTGATATTTACGCACACACTCCAGTCCATATTACACTAAGAAAACGAGTTGCGGCATATTATATTTTCAACTAAGAATGTATACATGTACATGTGTACATATATGTATGTGTGTATGGGCGAGTATATACATATGTCCGTTGTAATCAATAACAACAAATCATTGGTTTACTTTGTATTTTAAATCCTACAATTAAAATCTTTCATGTTCCCCGAACACAAACTGCTCTAATGCCTGAATGTATGCTATGCCTTTTTTGCGCTCGTATTGTTTGTATCCTTTTTCTTTTGTTGATTTTAAAATATACTTGTTCTTACTTAGTTATTCCCTTTTGGGACATTAAAAACTCATTTCCACATTTCCACATTTCTCTGTTCCCATGTCCGTGCTTGTTTGTTTTGGCAAGCAAGTGTTCGTGCGATTTCAGTTGAGTATATTCCGTCATTGTTTTAACAACTTGTTGTTCATTTGCCATTTTGGCTGGTAGTTGGGAGAACGTTTGGTTATTTTGCTACAGTTCGCTTGAAACTTTTCAAGATTTTATTACCCCTTTTCATACTGTAGGCTGGCATTGCTTCCTTGCTTGCGTCCGCTTTTGTTGTAGTTGTTATTTACAATTCAAATTCAATTTTATTTAAACATATGCAAAGTTTCTTTGAAAAAAGCAAACAACAATAAAGTAAATAGATAAACTTTAAATAATTTTTAAGTGTCTGCTTAAGTATGTGTGAGTTATTAGAAAAGGGTTTCTCAAAATTTAATCCAATATTTTCACGTGTTAAGGGGAAATAATAATTATTTTTTACTCGTGAAATACCTAATTCAGTCTGTAGTTGCCCATAAAATCGCAAGACGTAATAATATTAATATCGAATATTTTAGTAGAGTATCAGAATGAAAATGTACAAAAAAAAATTCAAAGTTTCTTTGAAAAAAGCAAACAACAATAAAGTAAATAGATAAACTTCATTTTATTATTTTTTATTTACTTTAGGCGCCTAAATTTATTACTCCAATAACGTCATAATCCAAAAACTACACTTTAAGAGTTAATAATGCAAAATAATTCTTCATATCGGCCGTTATCTTGTGTAAAAAATCCATGCAAATAGTTTCACAACTCGCCTCGTGACAGAAGAATATTCTTGATTTCCCCCATTAAGCGGCATGTAAATTGAAAACCTTAAGTACGTTTTAAGGTTTTTTGAATTATGGCGTCATTGAAGTAAATGCAAGATATGTGCTTCCCCTTTCATTATTCAAAACCAAAAATTTCCCGGCTTCGACCCCATTTTCAGATTAAATCATGAAAAATATCTCGCAATTTTTCTGATGTGCATTAGTGTGCCTTTGTGTCAGTTGTTGTCGGAATATTTCAGTGGTGAAGGCATAATCACACTGGTCACTGTATAGTACTGGGATCCACAGACACATCAGAGCGCCGTCCTTCGTCGGTATTGTGTAGCACCGACCAATTAAAATAACAACTAAAAATGGCTACAAAACGCAGTTTCATAATTTAATACATCCCCTTGACTTTAGAGCCTCTTTAACACTGCTATTAAAATAAAGTTTTTTGGCTTTCCGAAATACTATGAATTTTTTTTACACTGAAAAAATTTACACTAAAAAATCAAAAAGAAAAAAAATCAGCCGATATAAGGATGTAAAGCGAATGCTACACTATCAATGTTCAGCTTCACTATTTGTTTGTGTGCGTTATCTTATAAAAGATAGTCACACATATATGTATAAGTGTGACTATTTTTTATAAAATAACGCACACAATGACAAATATTGAAGCTGAACATTGATCGTGTAGCATTCGCTTAAGTTGTTGATTTATTTTATTTTAGTATCGTATATACATACAAATATATTTGGGGGATTCACAATATCTGTTATTAAGTCATATTGTCATAATGTCTTAATATCTTAAAATAGTGTAAACAAATTGTTGTTGGGCCTCAAACAATAAAGTTAGAAAATAATAAAGCTTTTAGAGCCATTTTATGGTTTTGTCGTAAAATAACAGTAGAAATCTGAGCTCTATAGTCGAGCCGGCGATAATATATACAACCCGCCGCTACTTATAAATGATATAAGAATAAAAAATTGTTTAACAATTGTTTTTATGCCTTTACATTAAATTACATTTTTAGAAGTAAGAAAGAAAAAACCACGATATCTGACAATATACAAGTGAGCAAATTTTTGTTTGTGTAAGTTAACTCGCTGGCAGCCACTTAACGTTTAGCTATTAGCCGCCATCCAAAAAATTATTCAGCTAATATCACTGGCAAAAGCTGTTTTCGATTATATTTGTTTCAACTATTTTATGAGCCAAAAGGACATTTTATAATGTTAATTAAAAATTTAATTATTAAAAGTTCTTATTTACTATAATAAAAAATCGAATTATGAATTAAATTATAATATTATTCAAGCTTTAGGTCAATAATGTTCTTCTAATTTTTCCTTCCTCTTCCTGAAGAAGAAAACGGTCAAATAAATTGTAAGAAAAATCAAATTATTTTAGTTTCTTCGCTTGTTTTTAGAATTTTGATATCAAACATTAATAAGTATTTGTTTCTCATGAGCTGAAAAAATTTATTGAAATAGCACACTAAATAATGACGGGTTGTAAATAGCAGTCAGATTTTTTATATTATTATTGTAAAACATATGACTTTTTTCACTACATTGTGAAGAGCCTAATTGTGATTTTCTTACTTTCTTTTTTTTTAGTGCGTGGTCAGTACCTTGTAGGAAACTTGAGACCAAGTGTCTCCAAGTCGTCACTCAAGGTATACTGGTTTTGGTGACTTTTTGGTGACATCGTCTATACTGTTTATTCCCTCTTTGATGGATAGAGACAGCTGCAAAACGATATTTTATTGTCTTATTTTATTGCGCTACTGCACTAAAAAAAATGTTCTTTAAAAAAATATAGTGTGGAAATCGAGTAAAACGTTTCAGAGTTGTTTACTAAAATGTACTATGTTTCCTATATGGTCCCACAAGAACTACATACTCCTATTATTGATGAAATAGAACCAACTTTAGTAGTAAATTTTCAATGACACGCAAATATTATATGTAAATAGTAAATTACATTGTCTGGAAACTAGTGCCGGTGACTATATCAAGAACAAATCATTACAGTTTTACTATTGTCATTTCTTGAAGGGGCAAGTACACTAATTTTTGTTATTATTTTAATTATTATTTTTAATATACATACATACATACTCGTATGTATGTAGATATTACATTTTTGGGAGAATGTTTATGTATGTTATTGTTCTTGACCTTTGCTTTTATTTAAAATAAAATCAAAAACAGCTTTTGTTTAATGATTTATTAATTAATTTAACACTATTTATGCTTTTGTTTCAATATTAAACTATTTAAATGCGATGCAGTGCAACGCTCTCAGTAAAACACGTCCGATTACGTGTAAAAAGTATTTTTAATGTATAAAGTTTAAAAAAGTTTCCAAATGTACATATGTATGTATGTATGTATGTCAATAAATATTTTAACTGAATTTGATTTCAATAAAATCTTATAAAAAAGAATTTTAATGAGAAAATAAGATTTTTTTTGTTCGATTTTCAAAAAAAAAATTTGGCAACACTGGACGACAGTATTTTTCCCAGCGTCTAAAATTTCGATTACAGAAGCGATGATTGGATGTACACATGTGAAGTGGATGCTACACGCATCAATATTTGTCTTTGTGTTAGTATAAATATTGAAACCTCTGACACATTACGTCAATTAATCTCATCACTATTCATTCTCTTTTGGATTTTTTCCAGTGGAAACATATAGAAGTTACCGTCGGCAAAATACATATCTGTTTATTTATTTATTTATTAAAAGAAAACTCTGATGATATTTTTTATATTTTCGTCATAATATTTTTGCACGTCCCAAAAATCAATAAATGAGCGATGTATTTCAATTAATTCGATTACAAAATTTTTTTACTCTATTTGTAATGCGTCACAACTACAATGTGCACTCAGAGTTACCAGAAATAAAATGAATATAGACAATAACGATGCCACACTACGTCAAACTGCTTCAATATTTCGATGACTATCATTTTGATATTCGTCGATATTACACAGAGCGTATATCTGTGACTATTTTTTGCAAACAAACACACACAAATAGAAATATTAAGCTTAATATTGAGGCGTGTAGCATGCGCTTACGACAATAATGCACTCCATCTCTTATACGAATGTAGTATAGTATAGTATATAGAGCCTTCCAGTTGTACACAATGTAACCCATATAGGAAAGTGTTCATCCAATGAACATATCGAGCATATACTTCAACAACGTCATAATTAAAAAAAAAAACTAGTTTTGTAAAAAAACGCACTTAAAGTTTTCAATTTACATGCCTCTTAATGGGGAAATTAAAAAATATTCTTCTGTCACGAGGCGAGTTGTGAAGATATTTGCATGGACTTTTTACACAAGATACATTTATTTATTTGTTATTCTGAATTATTAACTCAAAAAGTGTATTTTTTGGATTATGACGTTATTAATTTCAAGAGGACTAAAGAGGGATTGAGAGAAACAGGAGAATGTTAAAATGTACTCTGATATTGTAGTAGACCTGTTAGTTAGTTAGTCGTCATGAACCACATAATTTGTATTGATAAAACAAGGACACCTAACCAATTCAATGACATTGTTCCCTCCCCCACAATAAAATTATATAAAGTTCTTGTATTATACACTTGTAGGATCCATAGGCTGTGTTGAGTGTCTAATAACCTTCAGGAAATAATTACGTGTAGTTCGTAATTTTCGTATTTAAATTTCCGCAATTCGCAAAAACGTTCCCCATCTTCCACACATTGCACACCCTTGTTTAAATTAACTGTATAGTCTAGGAGTAATTATATACAAGTACACATTCTTGAAAAGTTTATAACCGTATGAGTATGTGTGAATCCATTAAAAATCACTTTGTTTCCAAGTTATAAACGATACCCCGTTATTTACGACAGACAACAACAGTAGTCTACGGTGTGGGAGTAAAAACCTTAGTATGGGGACTTTGTTAAATTACAGTTATTTTTTTCTCTGCATTGTTGGGTGAGTGTTGTCTTTTTAATGTATTTGTTTGTTTAGTTTTTGCAAACCCAAAATTTTATTGGAATATTTGGACGTGTATTGGAATTAACGTAAGCGATTTTCAATAGACTTTATTATTATTGAATTTATTAAACGTCAGTAATAGTAACAATTCAAGAATTTAGAAATATCTATACTCCAGATAACCAAGGACTGATCATAAGCAAATTAGATTTTGGGCTTAATATAAGAACAAGTAGAGCAATTAAAAACTGGCCAGTTGTTGTTGTCTCCTCCTATCCGTATCCATATAATAAAGTTATTATTAAGGAATGGGAGTGCCTAAATTTTTACACCTTCTGATAAAGGGTCTCCCAACAAGAACGCAAGATTTAAATTTGGCGCCATTCGAAGTGTCATTGTTTGACATGTGAACAATTGTTATTGTTTGCTAGTAGAAGGTACGAGGTTAGTAAAAATGTAGCGAAGGGAGTTCGTTAATTGGGGATTGGAGAGACAACATGAAAATGCTGATTTTGCCGATAAAATCATCTTCAGTGACGAGGCCCATTTCCATCTTGCTGGCTTCGTCAATAGGCCGAATTGTCGCATTTGGGGTGAGGAAAATCCTCGAGTGATTCACGAGAAGCAAATACAATGTGGTGTGGATTTTAGGCTGGAGGAATTCGAAAACAATTTGAACAAAGAAACGCAGGCCACATTGCGACGATGCTCAAGAGAGTCAATAGAGTTGGCTAACCAACTATCTCCTATGAGTTTCTTAGCCCTTTCCTGTACACGGTCGAGTAACTTCAAGAGAGTCTTTGAAGCACCGGCCCATGCATGAGAGGTGTAGTTAATTTTCGGTCGGATGTAAGCGGTATAAAAAGTAAGGAGATCAGATGGGGTGAAGTAGGTCTTACAACGTCTTAGAAAGCCGAGGCACTTGAAATCTTACTTAGAGACATGAAAAATGTGCTCTGTTCATCGAACATCAGCGGCGATGCATACGGCGATGGATACGCATGCAGTATTCGATATTTTGGGCATTAAAATCGACTCTGCTCGCGGAACCCCATTCCATTTAGCGAATTATTCATATTCTACCTCGTCGCCGGGATCATAGTCGATGTCGGCTATGAATTCTAATAAATATGAATGACAGATACTGCTGTCATCTGTAAAAAAAGCGGATAGGGTTGGAAGTTTGACATAGAAGGTCATTAAGAAAAATAAGAAAGAGGGTAGGAGAAAGAATGGAGCCTTGCGGTACCCCTGAACTTATCTTGAAATCGTTACAAGAGATCCCGTCTATAACAACAATTATAGCGCGATTCCTGAGAAAGCTCGATAAAAATCAAAAGAAGATATCATCGATTCAATTCTGAGAATTGCACGTCAAAGTAGCCTAAAAAATAACTACTTTTGCATTATTCGTTTTGTCAAGTTGGCTGCATTAATAATTTAATGGCCATAAACATTTTTTTGCAAGCGGAACAAACTGCTGTATTTCCACCTTGATACATTTTGGCTCAATTACCTCAAGAATCGAATGAACAAGGAGAGAGGTTCACCCGTTTTCCATCCCATGGAAAAGCGATTCAAAGGCAAAAACATTAGATGCATTGCTTGCGGAGGTTTGTTGGTGGAGTTTTAAAATTATGCAGTTGGAAATGAAAGTACCGAAGATGAAGATGAAGATGAAATTGGTGGACACACTGAAGAAAACATGCCCTTGAATATTATGTTCACCTCTAATGATGATTATGCAGACGCAGAACATGAATATGAACAATCTACGAAGAAAACAAGATCATCAGAACCACAAGCGTCTAATTCAACGCGAATGGATAATGAAAATAATTGAAAATGTTCTAAATTTTGTTTTCTTGCATAGATAACAAAAAAAAAATCTCATATTTTCTGTGTAATATGCTAAATAGCTGTAATATGAATCGAAATTTTATTTTCATGCAAAATAAAGTTCATAAAAAAAACAGCATATTTGTGGATTTGTAATCCAGTTATTGAGGAAAAAAGTTGAAAAATGGGAGAAAAAATGGAAATTTTTGCGATTTTCAAGGCACTGGTTGAACGTTTTCGGGTAGATTTGTTCCCCCTTTTTTTCCTATTCAATAACTACAACTTTGCTTCAGAAACAGAAACAGAGATATTCAGTACGGTATACCGACATATAACCGTGTTAAAATATAGCGTGATATATATAGTGATATAAATCCATCTTCGTATGGCCATTAAATTATTAATTTAATGATGCAGAAGTTCTTATTTTTACGTTATTTCATCAAAAAACTTTTTTCTACGGAAAAATATTTTTATATAATTTTTATTTTCTTTAACTCAATTTGAATGATTTTATTTTTTCACAAAACATTTCGTACGTTTGCTCTTATTTCTAGTAAAATAAATAATAATTTAATGAATTAATAATTAATTTTTGGGGAGCTTCTTGGCTTGGATGATAATCAAATTGTAAGGGAAATTGAAAACATAGTCCAATTCTTTCGTTGGATGTTTTTGCTTAAAATTTAAACTGGTGACTAAGTCAATTAAATCATCGAAATAACTTTCATGCAAAGCGGGCGGCATTCGATCCAAAAACGGATTAATAGGCTTCATATTGGCTATAAGTTCATACAGAAAAATAAAAATAAAAAATTCGAAAGAAAAATATTAAATGTTTTGATTACCTTTAAAATTTTCCACACCTTCATAGCCATAAACTTTTTGTTTCACCTCCACTTCTATGTCGGAAAATCCTGCCTCGTCTAGCATATTGAAAATTTCCAAATCGGGATGCTCTACATAGTGCAGCGGATTAATGAACCGATCAACATCCTTCATATACGAACACCATTTATTAGATTTACTTAGGGATTTGTAAACATCATATACAGGACTGGAGGACAAAAATACCAAAAGACAGTCTCCACCTTCGGCTCTTAAGAGATCGAAAATATTTCGAAAAGCTTGTCTGCAAAAATGAAAACGCACGGGTATAAGATTTACACGTCCGTTTGCAAGTTTTTAGAGTCGTAAAGAGTTTTACCTTTTATTTACCACCCAGTGTAGGCAATAGAATGATGTAACGTGATCGAATTTCTCCTTGATATCAGTTGGCAAATCTTTCTCAGAGCCAATATCCAGTATTTCAAAATCACATTTTTCATACGAAGCGTATAGATTTTTAGCATATTCGATCATTTTTGGCGAAATATCCGTACCAAGAATTCTTTCAAATTTAGTCGGCATGATGGCGTAAATAAAATCCATTAGAACATCACCAGAGCCAGTGCCAACATCGAGTAGAGCATCACAGCCATCTAAGCGCCATTGTAGTTTCTGCGAATATGCCTTAATAATTTCTTGAGCATCATGTCTCTGAATTTCATTGGCTTTAATATACAAATCAGGGTTGTTCATTTGGCTGAGCAAAATGTAGAGATTTGATTTATTATGCTTCCTTGAGTAAACTGAAATCGAATTCAGAAGACTCTGGTTTATATACGAGAACAATCACATTTGCTTAACAATAATGATCCATCAACGTGAGAATTCGCATTATTCATAGAATTTGTTTGTTGATATTCAATGAATCTATTGAGATAAACAAATGAGAGTGCGATTTGCTTATGGTTTGGTGCAGATTTTCATGATTAGAATATTAAACAGTGAACTACGATTTAAGATATTGGAAGACTGCTTAAGGCTCTTTCAGACCATAATCCAAGTACGTATTACGTGCATGTGGGATAGTGTGAACGGAATGTGTTATGAAAATACGGTAATGCATTAGACATTTCCTACAGGGTTGGCAAGTATTTTTTTCGACATCCCCAAAAAAATTTTAAAAATCACAAAATATCGAAAAAGAATCTTTCTGCTAAAAATAAACATCAAATTTCTATGGATTCTATTAATATTTGCACTAATTGTCAACTTATTTTGTACTAAGCATCAAATTTTTCAAAACTATCCGAACCCACTACCAATTCTTATCATTCGCTTGCGTTTCCCAAATCCGCGTCTCTGTGTTCTCTTTTTGTTGATTGGGTAATGCTGCGAATACATGACCAAATTTTGCTTTAAAATTTTTCACACATACTGTTAGCCAAAAATCATTTAAGTTGACGGCTGTGACGTTGTGCAATTTTATTTCTCATCTGTTGAAAGTAAATTCGCATCAACTTTTAAAAGCATGTGTGTTTTAGTGAAAAAGTGTGAGTGTATTTAAATTTGAACCGCAAAATTTGATTGTGTAACCCCCCAAGTTAAAACCGAAGATCAGAAATAACAACGAGGAGACAGAAATGCATAGCATGCACAGAAATGATCGCAAGCAAATTAGCCCCCAGTTCATAGACTTTACTGATATTTCTACAACAATTATCCAATATATCAAACATGGTTTTTGTATTAAATGTGTTTATCATTCGGAGGGTTCAAATGACTGACTGAAAATGTTATTTATGTTAAAATGTGGATTCTAATAATTCGTATTGCATATTATTACGTAAATTTGTTTTTGTTCAGTTCATTATAGAAAATATTGTTCGACTAATAAGCATATGCAGTACTGCTTCAGAAGATTATTAGATTTTGTTTGAGTTCCCTCGCTAGTGGAACCATACTTGCGGATTGTTTTCCACGATTACCGTTTCTCTTTAAATACTACAGGGTGGTCCAAAAGTAATCACCCGGGGCATAAGTAATCACCTGGTGTCTTTTTGCTGTAATTTTATTTAATAAAAACCTTTGGATCTGCATGTATGGTCATCAACTCTTGCGGCGGTCACTTAGCCCATATCATAAGCAGTGCCAAGATTTGTTTTAAAAAAAAATTACAGCAAAAGAACATAGGATAATTACTTATGCCCCGGGTGATTACTTTTAGCCCACCCTGTAGTTGTTATCCATGCTTTTTTGCAATTGAAAACTTACAAAAAAAACAGGCATAAAAAATTATAATATTATTAATACAGCACAATTGTACATATTATAAAATCGTTTACATTACATGGCAACATCAAATAAAATTTTCGTCATATATCTGTAAATTCAAAATTAATAAACGAAACTTAAAAATTTGAATGAATTTCAAAAAAACTTATTTTCGAAGCTAAAAACTTAAAAACTTTTTTTTGGCATTTCAAAAACCTTGCAAAATAGGGGACAATTTGAGAAATGGTAACGCTGGTTTCAGATAAAATTTTTTGCAATTTTGAGAGAAAATAGTAAAATTGTTAATTTCACAAACACCCAAAAGGTTCGGTCTAGAATTAAATTATCAGCTGTTTTTTATTTACATATGAAACTATGAAATTAATCAGAAAATTTGCAAAATAAACGAAAAGACTTTTTAATTAAAAATTTCTGAGACTAATTTTCTTTTTACGCTCTAAAGTTGTTATGCACCTGGAACAGACCAATTACGTGCAAGTGGGATAGTGTGAATGCAATGTGTTGTGGAAATAAGCAATAATAATGTAATGAATTTGACATGCCATAACAATTTCTCATTTTAAAAAAATTTTCAAAACGATTATATTTTTTATTTCATCAAGCTTGATTAGTACAAAAGCAAACAGAGAAAATGACAAAAGAACAATAAAGTCTTTTACTTCTCCACCGGGTTTGTTCTTACTAATTATACTTTTCATTTTATTATAGTATGAAAAGACCTTTATTAGTTACGAAAAAACTAACGAAAATACTGCAAAAAATTGTACTAATTTACTGCCTGTTTTTATATAACGAAAGAATATGTTTTTTGTTTGAAAACCAACAACAATTGCTCAACTCGCCAACTAAGTCGTATGGTTCATCGTTTGGAAAAAAGACGTTATAACTTTATGTACTTGTGACCATACAAATTTGTAGTATCGTTATTTTATCGTATATTTATTTTTACTCATATTTTTTTCTTAAAGAAAAAATTACATTCATTTAATTTTTTTCCATGAAATTAAACCAGGTATGGAAATTTTAATTTCAAAGTTTTTCACGAGAAACAATTTTGATTCAAATAGTGTGAAATATGAATTGAAATTAATTAAATATATAATTTCTAGTTCCAACATATTTTAAAGATTTTTACAAAATTAATCAAAAAATTTAATATTCCCAGACCTGCCCTCAATATAACGTTTGTATGAAAATTACCAACAACAAAAATACAATATTGTATAATTAGACGATTACACAATGCATACCATATCAGTTCGAACTTGTGAATTGAACAAATGTTTCCAAAATATTATAAAATAATACAACTTTTTCAGTTGATAGAATTTATTAACGCTGGATTGGTAATCATATTCTGACACACGGCAACGATAATCAACATGATGACATGAACAGATTTAGTTTTCCCAATATAAGAAAAAGAATATGAAATAAACGAAGGCATATAAATATGTATGTATGTTATTTTATTAATGCGATAACACCGCCATTAAGAATCAAGAAAATTTAAACAAATAAATGTTTTTCGTTTAAGTAATTTAATTTTTATAAATGTAATTTTAATTTCACAATATTAAAAATGTATTTCTAGAACAAACATCGATCAGTTTTCTGCTGGGTATGGTGTAGTTGCCGCCTTCAAAATAATTAAGCTACAAAGCAACGAATGTAACCAACTATATTTACAGTCTCTGTAGCTCGTAGCCTGCTGTGGCGAATGTGTTTCATACTTAATTCGTTTCCAGAGAAATTTTGTTTGAACTTGAACTTGACTATATCGTTTCAATTGTTCATTGTTTGTATTGTTTTGTTATTCGCGAAAGAAATATTACGATGAAAATTAAAATATTTATTTTGAAATATTTGGGTCAGCGATCTTGTAGTTTGTCAATCATGTGAGATAATTATTTATGGCAAATATTTATGTAAATTAGATGAAAGGCCTGATAAGAAATTGTTATTGAAATTAATTTCTATTGCAAAAATAAAAAGTCAAGAGATTTTTAGGCTTATTGGAATTCTCCTGATGCTTAAATGTCACTCTTTGCAAAGATTTTGCGTGCTACAGTTATTTGAATGGTGAATGTCATAAATAAATTTATACGCATGAATTTATAAACTGCGTTTTATTACTTTTATGCACATGCGAAACGGCAGCAACCAAAATCGCTAAAGGCCCTTTCACACTATAATATTTTGTGTTAAGACATGTCAAAAATTCAAGTATTACGTGCAAGTGTGACATCCCATAACACTGTCTCATTTTTAAAAATTCTCCAAAACGATAAGATTTTTCATTTTATCGGGCTTGCAGTAGTACAAAAGCAAACACAGAAAATAACAAAAAAACAGAAAAGTCATTTACTTCTAAACCGTTTTTGTACTTACTAAGCATACGAGTACTTTTCATTTTATTTGAAATGTGTGCAGTCGCACCAAATCTCAAAGGATTGCTCTCTCACAAAGTATTACGAAAGTCGTAAGACTTGTATTATAGTGTGAGAGGGCCTTAAGAGGTAAATGAAGTAAGAAATCAAGGTGAATTCATACCAGGTGGCCGCATTAGCTAAAATTCTCATTAGTTGATTACTTTTGATTTCATTTCATTTATTAATTCTTTTCTAAAAGACCTGGCCTAATAGGCCATAATCGGTGCCACTATTCTCCGACGAAGGAGGATGTTCTGATGTGCCTGGTTACAGCTGAAGCCGTTACTGTCCAGTGACCAGTGACTATGCCTTCGCCACTGAAACTTTCCGACAACAACTGACACAAAGACACAAAAGCACATCAGCAAAAATGCGATATGTTTTTAAGAGTCTAAAACTGTGGTCGAACCCAAGACAAATTTTTCGTTTTGTAGTCAACGTGCAGACTACTTCGACCATCGCCACCCTCTTGTTCTTGGACCATCATACCACGTACCCACCTAAATCTTAGGCATATTCTCTACCACTGCTATGGCCTGTGCGTTATAGGCTGTTCGCTGGTATAATCTTTCCATAGTTCCTAATATTTTTTAATCACACACACTGTGTCGTGATACTTATTTATATTGCTTCTTCAGCTGGCTTCGTTATCAATAGCAGAAAATTAAAAAGCACGACAAAAATGTTCAATCATTTTAATTCACTGCAAAACTTAATGAAAAAGTAATTATCTAAAAATTTGAAAAGTAATTAGAAATTAATTATAAATTCCAACTTATTAAATACTTCAAAGGCTGCAAAAAAAAGAGAGATGGTGATGATTATTCAATTGTTTCTTTATACAACAACTTTTTCACAATTCAAAGAACAGCTAAGAGGCTAAACTGTTTCAATATCCACTTTGAAACTCCAAATAACACAAATAAAGAAGTTGAGATACCAGAGGAAACCAGTTGTTGTTTGTTTATTTTTTGCTTCCTCACATTTTAACAAATTAAATTAAATTTTAAAAGAAAATTACTCAGTGAAATGAAGTGCAAAAGAAAACATTCCCCCACTCCCTCCTCTGTTAAAATGAAATCATTTATTTTTTTTTTTTCGCCAGCATTCAATGTAAAGAAAAATTGACTGAGAAATGCAGCCAATTAAATACTTAAAATTACCAAAATACTTTAACAAACCGTGGCGGACAGGGGATGGGGGACATAGTGAAGGCACACCAGTTT
This sequence comes from Dexiosoma caninum, assembly GCA_963924685.1. Taxonomy (NCBI): domain Eukaryota; kingdom Metazoa; phylum Arthropoda; class Insecta; order Diptera; family Tachinidae; genus Dexiosoma; species Dexiosoma caninum. The sequence continues at coordinate 87,537,538 of OZ004727.1, forward strand.
GGGGAAAATTCATTACAAACAAATTAACAAATAAATCAAATTTCAATACGAATTTATTTTTGTTTTTGGCTTAAAAACAATTTATAATGATTCTTCCTGCATTATTTAAAATTGAATAAAGTAAGACGATTTTAATAGCGCACATGCCTAAACGCGTCTGTGTTCTTGACTGATGTTGACTCTGGCAGACAACAACCAACACAAGTGTTGCCAAACAAGTAGAATAACCTCTTCAAAAATCATTTATCTAAATTAATTCCTGTCGTTTACATTTGAAAAACAAATCAAAGATTAAGACAAACATTAGTTTTAACCCCGTATAGTGTACAGCACTCCTTTTATAAGTTCATAATCATCATCAACGTCATCACCATCAATACTCGTTCATTTCTTTTACTGGCTCTACCCAGTTTACCCTTTTCCCTATTTTGGAGTTTATGGAAATTATTTAAAACAATCAACGTTTGTTTGTGTGCGCGTGTAACCTTAGTTTTCTGTTTTCAACAGGAAGGAAACATTGCGGCATTGCTAAGGCATTAAAAAGTGTTGTCAACGGGAAAAAAACACTTTTTGAAAGACTTGTGAGAAGAATTATTATACATGAATGTCTTGGATGTAGACATTTTTTTTTTAACGTTTCATGCAATTATTTTTTTTAGACACCCGTTCTCCTGAAAAGCGGTTGCCAGGTCAAGGCATCGCAGCATATCGATTCGAATACCAAAACGTATGCAAAGGAGAGAAGAGACAGGCACGTTTTTTTTTTTTTTTTGAGAATTTGTAAAGCACCGTTGCTGCATCTCTGGCTCAAGTACCGACGCAAGAGGGCGATGTTAGGGTAAACTCAATATAAAAATTATTGTGCTGGCGGAATTTTAAACCAAAGATTTTTGGGTTGCAGAGTCAACGTGCTAAATATGCACCCAACAGTACTCGTAAATATTCGGTTATCTTTCCCTGCCTTTAAAAGCAGGAATCGGTTTGCAGACTTTGTTTATACGTTCAAAAACACATAAATTCCTCTGTTGTGCTTTTTTAATATTTAGAATATGTGGAACCAAATAGAATCCCAAACTCAACACAGAACAGAAAAACACAAAATTTGCGGTTTTTGTAAAATTTTTGATCTCTGTGAAATAGCTCCCAGGTGAACTAAGTTACAGTGCAATAACTCCCAATAAAATAAATCCCAAAATAAATAAAGCCAGGCCCACCGCTGAAGAAATTAAGTAAATCCCAAAGAAAATGAAATAGTACCCAAACCAAAAACGAAATTAATTCCATTTTTTGGGAGCCTTCGACCGGGGTCAAACAAAAGCTATGGTATATGGTATAACCAACACTGACTTCGCTAACAAAAGCTTTTCTGCATAGCCGGCCTTTGGCCGGATGCAAAGGTTTCCTCCTCTATGGTATAACGAACACCGGCTTCGCTAACAAACGCTTCTGGCACTCTATCTAATTTCCAATTTAGGCAGTTTAAGCGAAAAATTTTAAGAAATTGCAAATAATTGGAAATGAAATAACTCCCAAAGCAAATGAATTAAAACCTAAAAACAAAGTAAAATGAAATAACTCCCACATGAAATTCTTTTGAGACTTGTCTCATTTTTTCCTCGGGATTTATTTCACCTGGGAATAATTGAAGGCCGCCAAATTTTTGGGTTTTTTTCATTTTTTATTTGAGGTCATATTTTTAATTTCCAAAAATGAAATATAGCCCCAAAATAAAGAAATGAAAGAAGAGCCCACAAAATATTAATATTACTTTTTTTTGGCTTTTTCTCATTCTACAACTCTGAAAATATTACTAAAATGCAAATAAATTAAATAACTCCCAAAGAAATTAATGAAATGACTCCCAAAAACAGGCCGCTGAACAGAATTGAAATAACGCAATAAAAAAAAAATTAAACAACTGGGAGAACAAAATTATTTTATATTATATACGAGTATATGTACATATATTATTTGGATGTGTCAGAAGCTAAAAGGCCTAACTCCACACTACCAAAAGTAGAGCAAATTAGTAATTTATAAAAAATTGATTTCTAAAATTCATGAAAATGATATTAATTTAAAAGAATGGTGAAGGGGTCTCTTCACAAATTAAATTATCTTTTAAAGTTAAAATTGGTGAATTAAAAAATTTTTTTAATAAGTTTTGTGAACATTAAATATAATTGTTTGGAGTTACAAATATTTGGTTTAGCCACTGAATTTCTTTTATTTTTTTTTATTTACATATACATAATTAAATTTATATACCGTAACATTGTTTTAATGAGGGTGGCGATGGTCGAAGTAATCTGCACGTTGACTACAAAACGAAAAATTTGTCCTGGGTTCAACCCCAGTTTTAGACTCGCATTTTTTCTGTTGTGCATTTGTGTGGCTTTGTGTCAGTTGTTGTCGGAAGGTTTCAGTGGCGAAGGCATAGGTACTGGTCACTGAACAGTAACTGTTTCTGCTGTAACCAATCCACATGCACATCAGAACGCTCTCCTTCGTCGGTATTGTGTAGCACCGGAGAAGTAAAATAATTACTAAAAATGGCTACTAAAAACAAAGCTTAAAAATTTAATACGTCCCCGTGACATGAGAGACGCTACAGCACTGCTATAAAAACAAATAACGTGCAAAAAGTAGTGTTGTACGATAGTGAAGCCTCACCTCCTACCATTTCTCCTACTATCCCTTTCCTCTAGTTCCAGCACAATGCATCGCATGTGTAAGAGTCATCTCCTGAGTGCTAGTCCAAGATAAAAAAAAAAAAAATTCTAATACATCATTTTAAATAAAAATAAACACAGTAATATTTTCAACTTTTCTAATTATTAAAATATTTAGTCATCATATAGATAATTGTCACAATCAGAACAATTTGACGTACTGCAATTTCTATTAAATGCCTTAAAATTTTTGCAGAATTCATGTTTGATAGCCGGTATGAATTTTAATAGGTCTATTATGTCCTTTTTCTTCTCTTTTGTAATTAATCTTCTAGAAGGGTACAGTAGAGGTTGCTCTGGCCGCAAAGTGGGGCCAAAAGCCCTTTTTTTGCGGATTAATTCACAACTGCAATAGTAAGGCACACTAACTTTGATGTGAATAGTTCTGAAAATAAACGAAAAGTTCCAACGAAATCTCTGTGGTATAGGAGGGGGAAGGCGGGTACACCCAATCAAATATTAATTAATTAATAAACACGCACGCTGAAGTGCCTGCCATTGAATGACTTCGGGTACCGATTATGTAAATATCGATTTTGCATCAGTCCTGTTTTTAATAACTTTAGAAATAATCTCAACAAGTAGTTTTATTAAAAAAATACATATCTTTTTCTGAGTAAATTCAACACGTGCTACTGTTACTAATTCGCGCATAACTTCTTAGGCACCACGATGAGGAGCATAACTTTTTCTACAATAATGCTCATTTGTTCAATCTTTAAAATAAAATCAAAATCTCTGCTTAATTGAGCCCAATAAATAACTTCATGTCCACTTAAGCTGAGAAAAATCCATTTTTTTTTTGCATTTCCTATAAAAATATTAAAGTACAAATTTGAGCAAAACATTTCAATAAATATCTGAATTTGATGGTTCCATTGTTATTTCAAAATTACTTGATTCATAAATATGATTTAATTACACAAAGTTTTTAGCTTTTTTCTGCCTATTTTTTAGTTTTCTCTCACAATGTTTCATTTCAACGCGTCACTACAAAAGCACCGTCGTTACCTATTTGACATTTATTTTTTGCCTAGTGATGTATGCCTAGTGAATATTATGCACTTTAAGCGAGTGTTTTTTTAATTCGTGAAATGACCGTCTTTGGCCCCTATGTGCGCCAATGCTACACGATACATACGAAGAAGTGCGCTCTGATGTGACTTTGGATTGGTAACATCTGAAGCCGGTACTGGTCAATGCCCAGTGACTATGTCTTCCCCATTGCAACCTTCCTACAACAACTGAAATAAAGACACAGTAGCGCACATCAGAAAAATGGAAATGTTTTTATCACTTGTCGGCCAGTGTGCTCGAACCCACGGCATTTAGTTTTGTAGTCAACGTGCTAACTACAATAGATATCGCCACGCTCTTTTTTGCATGGAGCATGAGTACAAATCCTAACAATAATGGTACAAACTCAAGAAAATATTCAGCTTATTTTTAAATTAAAATCGCCAAATTAGCAACACCTAATATAATAACATTTGTTTTCTTTTTTAATTGTATTATTGAGGCGTGAGTTTGCTTAAAATTAAACAACTTCTCGGGCAAAATAATAAATGACATGATGCCTGAGATTTGATAAAGATTTTCAACTAGAGATGTGTATGATTACAATTCGTACGAATATTATTCATCAAATAATACAAACATACATTCGCACTTCCAAATAAAGCATTAAAGGGTTTAAAAAAACGTACAAAATTCTTCAAATACAAATATACTGATGCAGTGAATGAAAATCAGCCCTTAGAAGACACATGAAAACGAAAGATGTTATTATCACATAAAAAGATACAAATCGAGAAAATTGTAAATAAAACATACATAAATGCCAGCGTCTAAGAAAAATTTACATAATAAATATTTAAACGTTAATAACTCATTTTGAAATTCCGCGGTGATGTGTATGTATGTATCGTACGTATGGAAAAGTGAATGTGAAGGTAACGAAACCGAACTAAATCAAAGCGATGTAAATGTCGTAAACAAATTAAAAATTGTACAAAAAAAAACCAGGTTACACATTCATAACAAAAATAAATAACCATCTCTCTACGATAGACTAGTTTCATTTACTCCCATAGTTGCCAGATATGACGACTTATCGTCAGTGTGACGATTTCAGGTACCAAAAATTTCATTTCGACGACTGGACGATTTTTACTTTAAACTTGATGATTTATTAATTTTTGGTATAAACCAGATCCAGATAGATCCAGATCTTGATAGCTTTTTATAATTCTATTATTCATGTGTATGTAAACATAGTGAAAGCATGCCAAAAATTTGTGAAAATATTAACAGCCGTATTAATAAAAAAGTCTTAAATAAGGTTTAAAATACATATTAGTTAAAACGCTTATTAATCCTAAAACACGTTTTTTAAAAAATCATATTAATAATCAGTATTTTAACTAACATACGTTTTAATGTTCTGAAATAATAACACAAAAAAAAAATATGACTGCTATGAACGGCCCGTCATAATTTAGTATGCTGTTTTTAAAAATTCATTCAGCTGATAAGAAAAAAAAACACTTATTAATGTTTGATTTTAAAATGCTAAAAGCAAAATTCAAATCATGGGTGCTTGTAAGAAATGTATAATAATGCATAAATGTGCTATTTGTTTACTTGGAAAAATAAAAAAAATTTTAAATTTTTACCGAAAAAAATGTCGCCGTCTCATATTAAAGAGTATAAAATAAAATGAGGTGTGGTTTATAAACAATTGTTTGGCCTTACATTAGTGCTTTCAAGAAGCACTAACCGAAGTTAACTCTTAAATGCTTAGAGCCATATTCATAAGAAATTCTTCAAATTATCAATTATTTCTCGTGTGAGGCAATGAATGATACTAAAAAAAAAACCAATAATTCGAGATCTGAACTAAAGTCTCCGTGAATATTTCAAATTGTTCATTAATTTTCTTCTTTTCAGTTCACTTATATAATAGTTAAATTGTATTTATCGAGTCCATATGATTAATCAATTTTTTAAATGTTTTTATATGTAAAAATGTATTCAAACAAAATATCTAAATGCAAAGAGTATCGTTTAGTTTTTGGTTTAACCCCGGACGCATACTCTTCGTTTTAGTGCTTTAAGGTTACGTACGCTTCGTTGCATCGGCGAAATATTTAAAACAAAACTGTAGCGGAACGACTTTTAAAGTAAAAATAAACAAAAAAATATTTTCAATTAAGAATTTTATAAAAAAAATTAAGCAAAAACTAAAATAGAAATATTAAAATTATTTTTCGATACGAATTTATACTTTTTTTTTTTTTTTTAAATTTTGAAAACAACAAAAACTTAAAGCTTTCATCACCAACTGACGTTGTTGAAAAAAAACGAGCAATATGAAAATAATAAAGTTAGATGGTAAAGAGTAAATCAGCTTAGTCGATTCGACGAACAGTGTCCATCCAGGGTTAAAAAAGGGTAAATCCATCAATAAAATTGCATATTTTATAGATGCTTTATTAAAAATCTATTAATCATATATGAATACAACTTTATTCAATTTTGCTTATAAATGGTTTATAAACCTGCTGAAAGTTTTTAAGAATACAGCTGTTACTGCCTTTCCTATAATGTCTCAAAATTTTAAAATTTTCTTCAAAAGGTAATGAGTGTTCGTGCCTACTTCGTTATGCTCTTTTGCAACAAATGTATATACCTACATATGGCTATAAATATAGTCGTCATGTGATCGTTAGACAAGCACTAAATTTTGCTTTCATGTAAGCTATAATTATTGCTAACAAACCTTACTTTATTTTTGTGGAGTTTGGTAAGCAAATAGTATATCAATATACGCAGAACACTCACTAACTTATGTTAGTGATTTTTGCAGCATTTTTGTAAGCATTTGTTCTTAAATACACAATTGGGGGATTCACAATGTCTGTTATTAAGTTATATTATCATAATAATATATAACAGTTTAAGCAATTTATTGTTGTCCTTCAAACAAAAAAGTCATAAAATAATAAAATTTTTCGATTCAGTCGAAATCTGAATCGTAAGTTGAAACCGTTCAGTCGAGCCGGCGATAATATTTACAAGCCGCCGCTACTTATAAATGATATAAGAATAAAAAAACGTTGAACATTTTTTCACATTTTTATAACTTTACATTAAAATATTTTGATAAGAAGAAAGAAAGAAACGACCACAATATATAATGATAGACAAGTGAGCAATTTTTGTTTATTATTATCCATCAGCCACCGTCCAAACAATTATTGAGCTAATATGACTGGCAACAACTGTTTTATGATATATTTGTTCCAATTATTTTTTTGTGACAAAAGAACAATATTATAATTTTAATTACAAATTGAATTCTTACGAGATATTCACTATTGTAATGTACTTAGTTTTTATTTATTTAAAAGTATAAAGTCGAATTATTTTAGTTTCTTCACTTGTTTTTAGCATTTTGATATCAAATATGAATATGTGACGCGCAAAATAGAAAGGGACCTAAGGGTAAAAACCGGTTTTGTTCAGGAGAGCCATTTCGAAAATTGCTTTTTTTACCCTTAGGTCCCTTTCTCTATGCGCTGTCACATATATGTTTTTTCCTTAATAGCATTCAGCTACATTTTCTGAAATGGCGCACTAAATTATGACTGCTTGTTCGTAGGAGTCATATTTTTTCATCTTAATATTTTAAAGCACATGACTACTTTGTGAATACCCCAAATATATTACTTCGGACAGGTTTTAGTGCTTCTAAATTTCGATAATTTTCTGCTGGGACGTTAGACATGTATTAATTTTTCATGTAAAAACTATGTTTATGTTGTGTTTTTGTTAAATAAAATAGATATTTTAAAACAGTTGATCACTTTAGTGGCAAGAATTTAGTTTATTTTATGTAGAAACTATCAAGTTGTTTAATAAAGTAAATATTGAATTTAAAATAGTTTTCCTTTATTTTTGACGAATTTTTTACAACTTCTGAAGATTATTTTTCGTCGAATTCACGCCTATTGCATCTGGCAACTATATACATACTCCTTTCAGCAACTGCCGAATACATACATACACACATTCATACATACAACCAGGTTAATATTAAATATTTTCATTTTCATTACGAATAACGCAAACAGCCATAGACAGACAGACGGACAGACAGATGGTGCTAGAGAAGGAGAGAGTGTGAGAGGGAAACGAAATAAAACTTAATAATTAGAATGTAACATTTTATACTTCCTCACTTCTCATTTACATGAATTACGCGTACACGTACATAATAACCTTTGAAGCATTTTTTCCATTTCATTCATCCCATTTGCCTGTTCTGTTCATAAATATAATTACAACCCTTTTGCATAATTTTTCTCTAGTCATCGTCATGATTTTAATAATTTGACGCTTTTACAAAAACCACTCACATACACACACACACACACGCACGCTCATATGGAGGAAAATATTTGGCTAAAAAGGACAAAATTTGCGCTGTTTTTGTCGTCTGATGGAAATTCCATTTATTTTATTAATGGTGGCTTTGGAAATGAAATTATTAGCATGTTAATAAATATTTTATAGCTGCTGTCAGCAGTATTTATTTAAATTATGGAACAATTTTAAATAGGAAGCGCCATCATTCAGAAATTTCAAATCTACATTTCGTTTCTGCTCGGATGCGTAAGTGATAATTCTGATTTTGGAATTGTAATCTGCAAGTTATTCACTCCTCGACGATAGTGGGTGTGATAATCCGGATCTCACTTACGTTTTTCAAGGTATTAGTACGTGTAGTCCTCGATGATAATTGGTGACAATCCGGATCTCACTTCCATTTTTCAAGGTATTAGTACATGCGTATAATTGCTGAATTAAGAACAGAAAGAGCATTGAAATATTTATTAAAGGCATTACTTCATATAGGTGACCCAACAGCGTGGCGGCAGCTCTTCCTCAAGTGTTGTCTGATAAAGTCATCTGTTATTGCCGATATATTCTTCGCAAGTACATGTGTTGGATGTGATTTCTTATGAATGCTGTATTTGATGCTTGCACTTGATATGAAATAGAAACAATATTTCGAGACGAATTTCTACCACTTTTTCTTCTTATTTTACTAATCGATGGAGCCAAAGATGGTAAAAGGTAATGGATGACATGATCATCGTTCAGTTTTCTATGCTGTGTCTCACCCAAACCGATTTAAAAATTTTGTTAGGTGCTTCCTAAGCCTCATATGATAATGTGCGTACTGCAACGGTAACAAATAATATAATAATGTTCTTACACCAAAGTTTAGCACCCGTTACAACCACAAACAGCTGATTTTGCATTCTCAATATACGTTTAATTAAATCAGGTTGTAACGCACAGTTTGTATAATAAAATTTTATTTATTTCCTCCTCACACAACTCGATGAAAACGTTTTTATTATGCTCTATCCAATAGCTTCTTTTTGTTGCACTTTTTTTATTGTTGTTGCTGCTGCGTCCATTGTTTTCAATTATTGTAGTGACTTTCTTTATCAAATTTCCTTTTATTTTTTTTTTTTTATTTGATTAAGCACTATTTAAATTGCCAGCTGTTTTCTGTTTTTTAACTTGGTAACACTGCCTTTAGTATTGCATTTCATTAAATCAATTTAAAACCAATTCAAAAAAGATTTTAAGAAAATATTTTTATATGGTAAAACCATGTTTTAATAGTTGGTTTTAACGTAAAGTCAACTTTTGCTTTAAAAGGAGTCAGTGTGAAAACACTCACCGACTCCAGCAACTAGTTGCATCAGTCTGACCCACCCATAAAGTTTTCGTGGAAACTTAAAGTAATTTTATTTATCTACTTTCTTAAAAATAAATTTTTATTTAATAGAAATAATGTTTTTTATATCCTTAATAATAAAAAGTTGTTCGTCTCTTTTTCATTCTTGATTATCTACTGTTATGGAAGGTTTATCCTTATCTAATCCAGTAATTTTAATAACTTCTTTTTTTAATAACTACAAAACAGTAACTTCTTCTTTGAGATTCATTTGAGTTAATGCATAGCTTCCTTGGAGGGACCGCACACGACTGCACTATTTTAAAGCGCATTGGAATTCATGCATTGAAGCCGGCGTACAGTTTGTGTTTAAGATTAATGTGGATAACTGCGCATAGCGTCTTACCCCACAGTGCTTTTAACACCGCTCGAATTCTGAAGCTCTGAACTAATGACTGACTAGGTACACATAGGTTGTAATCCTAATATAATAGTTTTCCCTGGTCTATGATATTGCACTTTGCTGAGGTGATTTTAGGCTATCTAAACCCATTGCCACATCAATGGCTTGGTGACGAAGACACCCTCCGGTGACTATAGTTGAATGGCAGTCACAAGGAGCACATCAGTCGTTAAATCCCTACATATTGTATGAAGCAGTGCGGCTCGCTTGCTGCCCGTGGCACTAGAAAAGATCAAGGCTGTATTACTACAGTCTCACGAATCTGTATAAACATTCAATGATCAAACCTCTAGTTGGAACTCGAGAGTCGCCTCTTCTGTAGATAATTTCTTGGCATTTTATTTTATTTGGTTTTTAAATATGACTTACGCCGCGGCAACGAGAGTTGCATGATCCATTTTATCCGCCCAGTTTTTGACACCTTTTTTGATTTGGCGCATAAAGCAGTCCAGAGGCGTTAATTCGCACGAGCGAAGGTGCCTGTGAACTTGATCACTTCTGTAAATAAAGTTGTCTTCAAATTGATTTTGCAATAAATCGATTTTAAAGCGCGTTGCATGACAAGTTGCGCCATCTTGTTGGAACCAAATGTCGTTGATGTTTAGCTGTTTAATTTTTGGAAACAAAAATTAAGTCAGCATGGCTCGATAGCGCTCGACTTTTCGGCGCCTTTTTCAGTACTGCGCGCTACAGCAGCACTATTCTCTTCGGTACGCACATTTCTTTGTTTTGTTGTTGGTTTTGAATCAAGAAGAATAACATTAGTGCGAAAACAATCAATAATAGATATAACGAAGGCAACTAATTTTTGGCTCGTTATTGAAATATATTTTATAATAAACTTATTTTATTTATTATGAAATTTAAACAATTTAAAATCATGCTTAAGGAAAATTTCTTTCAAACATTTTGTACAAATAACAATTTCCTTTTTGGCAACTATTTTGATTCCCTCAAGTTTTCTGTCGGTTTTCTTTAAAAAGCTGTAGCAATTTTCTTTGAAAGACAATTAAAAATTAATATTTTATTGTTAAGGAATTTCAGCATTCAAATTTGCCCGTAGTAAAGCTTCATGCAAAACGAGTTTAATGTGTTTTTGGCCAAATATTTGTGGTTTAATACTTGAGGTCGTTTAATACAAACCACAGGTGTTGCATACATTCAAAGCTTTGCATTAATTATGAAATCTGAACTAAAAGAGAAACACAGAAATTTACAAACAAACGAATATGGCATGCAACAACCAGGATGACTACTGCTGCTGCCATTAAGAAATACAATAAAAACAATTTCATGCCCTTAACAACATGTGTAACTTGGCTTGGTAGTGTCTAATAAACCTGGTCGAAAGGAACACACAAATAGCACTAAATATATGGGGAGCGAGTGAGAGAACAGGTTATAAGATTGGGAGTTCGTTGCAGGAATAATACTTTAAGGTTAAATGGTTATTTGCATATGAAAACTATTTGCAACACTTGGCTCTTCAAAAAAAGAGAATGAAGAGAAAAAACACTACAGTGGGAAAAACTATTTCGCGAACTCATAGTCCGTAATCGAAGAACATATCTTTTGTACAATTCTAAGCTCAAGATAGTCGACATTATTTAAATGTGGAATTTTTAGGATTTTGAAGTAACCAAGCGTTCATGTCTTCATATAAACTCAGCAACCCACAGAAGTGAACTAGATCCGAATATCGATCACTTCCAATGAATTTTATGTAGGCTTATCCATGTGTGATGTTCTCCTTTTTGACGCAAATTGAGATTAAGATGAGTCTAGTTCCTTCCGTGCGGCATGAAAATAGTAAAATGAATTTGATTAATTTGTAATTAATTTTAGTTCTGTGCTCTATTAATTACAGGCCCATAACTTGGAATCTTGGAGTGTGGCCGCAAATTTTTATTTTCTTTATTTTTTTCTTATTTTCCATTTTTCTTGGGCTCTTTTTTTAAAACTCGAAACTTTAACTTTTCTTTTAAGTTTGTATATTGTTAATCCTTTCTCCGTTAAGCCTCAGAATTTATTAATGTGGATCTTATTATCTTAGGGGCCTGGAAGCACCGCGACCAAGAAGATCTGTTGCCTAAAGCCCATCATATTAGACAACCAATCTAATGTTTCAAAGGAATCCTAGCACTATTAGGGGTCTGGTGTTCCAGCAGGAGTTGTACTGCTAGAGCGTTGTCGCTTCATACCAGCCGACTGTTGAGCAAGCTTACTTACTTCACCAATCTCATGTCCTTTACGCAGGAAGTATTTTAACCGTTTTCTATCGGCTTTACTAACTAGAACCTACTCGTTCTCAGGAGAGGTGTTTATCTTTCTCTTCTTCGGTGATTAAGCTGGATCGCAGGCCACTTGCGAAGATGTTGGTTTTTCACCACATGCCGCCACCTGGTTAGCGACATAGTTTTTAGTGAGGCACTGCTGTTTCTTTTATTGCTTTTACTTCGTTTTCTTTTCCATAAGGGAAGTACGGAGACGGAGTTGATCGAGCAGCGACAGTGCCCAGGTGTCACGGTAAGGCTGTTTAAAAATAGAGGGCGCCCAGTATCTAGAGGTCACCATTAGAAGACACACGAATAACACCTGAGATTACGAGTTTTATCGACTTTTCCTCTCTAGATGCACCATTGTTTACAGCAGTGGCACCGCATGCCTCTGTATCTACTGCCCTTACATGGGAGGCACTACGATCTCCAATGTGGATCTTAATCATCCCCAATGTGGATCTTAAACCACTGCACTACATATTCACATATGGATCCTTTAAATGCTATGAATATGTCATTCTCTGAGAATAACTTTAAATTTTTTGCTGATAAATATAATAAATTTGTGAAGCTGCCACACCCCTTTATCGGCATAATCGTTATTTTTTTGATAGCTTATGGATTATTTAATATTCTTCTATACCCACAAAGAGTACTGAGAGTCCGACATAAAAGAAAGCAAATACTTGGTATTGTCAAAGCCTAAAAACACCTCTGGCGCCAAACTGTGATATTTTGATTCGAATCGAAATTTGAAAAAAAAATTCTATTAAAATGTGTCGGAATTTCGAGCGACATCCATTGCCGTACTTGGAGACCTGTTCCTTGCATACAAAATATATTAAAGTTTTTATTGCGTGAGCAATTTTTCTTCACTAGTGTCAAAGTTGAAAAAACTGCATACATGAACTCAAGTGCTTTACATTTCCTACCTAGTAAAGTCTGCCAGTGAGAAGAGAAATCTCCACAGTAAAAGCAGTATGGTTCAAGCTGCTAAAACATTGATGACTTATGGTTATTAAAGTAGTCGTACAATATGCGGTTGGTTTAAAATTTTCTTCGCAATAACAACTAACTTATATATATTCAACTAACTACATCGTATTTTTATTCTTAACAACCGTACCCATCAGCTCACCCCCAGACGACAATGTGCTCTTTACCCAGACATAAAAAACTTTGGTAACTTTTAAATTCAGAAGATTGAGTAAAAGGTTTTCATTTGTTGTTATTGTTGCTTCACATTTGGTTGCTTTTGGTTTGAAATTTTAAGTTTTGAATTACAACAACAATTTCAAAAAAGATAAAAAAAAACATAACTGGAATATAATCATTTTCTAAGAAGCGTAGAAAACAAGTGTACTAAAAGGTATAAAAGTGTTTGTTGGTGTGCATTTGATTTGTTGTAACAGTAGGTGGAGTACCTGAAAGTATGCTATAATTTTTCTTCTTGAATTCACTTACTTGTATTTGTGTATGTTTTGAAATTTAAATCGATTTGTATGTATGTAACCGCATCCATATGCTGAATGAAAGTGTATTTTTAAGAGAACAAACAAAACTTTTGCCTGTTGTGTATTGAATTTATTGAAATTTTAGATGTGTCCACCTGCTACCAAACCTCTGGTTGGTTAATAATTTTACAAAACAATAGTAATTTGTCCATTTAATGTCTAGACAAAAGCCTGCAATTACCTTATCCGATTACAGACAAAGATCTTGCACTGTAAGTGTAATGCAGAGAAATGGTGTTTGCAATTGTGAATAGAAAAATTTACCTTTGGAAAAGGTTATGGGTGAATGGGAAAATTCTTTCGTAAACAATACATTTTAGGATCAGTACATTTTCTTGTAAAAAGTACCTTTAAACGAACGTATGTATTCTTGAAAAAAGTATAGAAGCTTGTATAAAAAGTCCTTGTTATAAAATATTTATTTATAGAAAGTACCTTTTATAGAATGTACCTTTTACACAATTATTATTTATGAAAGTATTATTTAATTTGAAATATTTATTAGACTAGTGCTTTTTATAAAAAGTACCTTTTTAAGTACTAACAGCAATGTTTAGGGAATGTCTCCCGAGTATGCAAATTATTGCATCGGAAAAACAGGTTTTGGGAAGGCGTGTAGAGGGAATAGTGCTTGTGGACATTACTGTTGTCACGGAACACATGCATTTGATGTTTTTAAAAAGTACCTCTTAAAAAACATTTCAATAGTTATAAATATATAATAGAAGTATTTTTTCCAATAATATTTATAAAATTTATAAAAAGATTATAAAAAAATATATTCCCAAAATAAATTCAGTTAATATACAATATTACATGTGCACGGTGTTAGATTTTAATATTCTTTTGTTTCATTTTTTCGTTTTTCATTTGATTCTAAATTCATTAGTTATGCTGGACGATGGCAAGCCTACTGTAGATGTGAAGAAAAATCTAAAAATAGAAATATGTATGTGTAATAAAAAAAAAGTAAACTCATGGATTGTTATGTTTTTGTTTATAGATTTTTGGTTTTGTGTTTGGTACTCAACTTCAATTCTCGATTGATTAGTTGAATTTGAAACATTACAATCTTGAATTTGTATTCAGAAATTAGGAAAAATCCACTGATGAGCTAAGTAAGCATTGGCGAAATAGTACTATATGGATATGCTTTCCTTCGCAGTTATTGAGTTTGCTTTTATAAAAAATACTTTATGAGAATATCATAAAGTATGTAATAATACATTTCACATATTTTTTCGGGAAAAAGCACAATTTTAAAATTAGAATCATATATAAAGAGATATTCCCAAAATAAATTCAGTTAAAAAATTCCTTCTTTAAGAAGTACCGTTGTCAGAAAGTATCTTTTATAAGAAGTACCTTTTTAAGCATACAATAGAGACTCGTAAATTAGAATCATCTTGTTCCTAGGATACTTCTAATTTTGGAGAAGTTCTAATTTCCAAAGTTTTTTTTTTTTTTTTAATGAAAAGCAACATAAAAATCATGCATTCGTTTAGAAAATACATAAAAAGAAATGCGTCTTCATAGATTTTCTAAAATTTTATTTTTATAAAACGAATACAAAGCCTCCCATTTCATTAAAATTCATCACAGTTTAGAGAAAAAATACGTTTAAAAAAATGTTAAAAATGTATAAAAATTACCATCAAATAAAAGTTTTTAAACTATGTATTTAAAAAGGTTATTACTCAGTGAGACAAATGTTATAACTATTAATTATTAATCATATAATCAGTAATATATGCTGTTCTTTTTTTTTTATCTAGGAGCAGCACTCAGGAGATGACTCCGACACATGCGAAGCATTGTGCTGGAACTATAGAAAAGGGATAGTAGGAGAAACGACAGGCGGTGAAGCTTGATTAATTATTTTACAGCTCTGCTTTCGCACGTTCTTTGTTTTGTTTATACTCGTAGCAGAGCTGAAGCTTCGGTTTAGTAGCAATTTTTATTATTATTTTACTTATCCGGTGCTACACAATACCTACGAAGGAGGACGTTCTGATGCGAGTGTGGATTGCTATCAGCTGAAGCCGGTATTGTTCTGTGACCAGTGGCTATGCCTTCGCCACTGAAACCTTCCGACAACAACTGATGCACAAAGACACACTAATACACATCAGAAAAATGCGGGATGTTTATTTTTTATTTTAAAAATTTTTTAGTCTTAAACTGGGGTTGAACCCAGGTCTGTTTTTTCGTTTTGTGGTCAACGTGCAGACTACCATCCATGGTGCCATTGCCACCCTCATTAAAGTTGTCATAACAATGTCGTTGCGGAGTGCCAAAAGATTGGACATGTAGTTTGTGGAAAATAGTTTACTAGTTCCACACCAATTTATTAAATTATTTATCGTACATTCTCAGTGGCTTTTTTTTTAAAGAAATAACACTTGATGTACACACGTTTCACATTTCAGTCAAACACTTCCGAAATATGGCTACGCGTTTGGAATTTCATACAATTTCAGACAAAATAAATTGCTTAAATAAAATGGAATTCCGCTCTTTTTAAAGCTATAAAGACAATTTTTTAGAGTTAAAAACAAACAAAAAAAAAAACGTTCGGAAAATAGAATTGACAATGCAATGTATTAAAAACGTTAGTTACGAGTATAATTTCCGAAGGATTCGAATTTTCGAGAGTTCTAATTTACAAGTGTCTTACTGGTTAAAAATATCTTTCTTTGCGAAGTAGCGTTGACAGAAAGTATATTTTCTAAAAAGTGCGGGTTAAAAAAGTCCCTTCCTTAAAAAGTACCTCTTGTAAAAGTACTTTTTACAAAAAGAATTTTTTAAGAAAAGTACCTTTTACCAGAAATATATTTTACGAAAAGCTCCTCTTACAAAATGAGACACAAAGTATCTTTTGCATAAAGACAAAAAGTCATTTTACAAAAAGTACCTTTTAAAAAAGTATCTGCTACAAAAAATGCCTCTTGGAAAAAGATGCTATAGTTTCTAAAAAGCTCTGTAATAAAAAGGCGATAAAAATATATTTTTTTAATGGCTCTAATTCAGAAAAATTACTTTTTATTCATATTGCCTTTTTTAAAATTAATATATTATATATATGTATGTGATCGAGTCGCACTACGCATTACCGAGGGAATTGGTTTTCTTTTAGCCGAATCATCGGTGACCACAAACATTACCCCTTCCCGTTCTCTAAACCTATTTCCATATTTTCGGTGCAATGCATTGCATACGTAGGAAACATCTCCTGAGCACTGATCCCAGACAAAAAATGTAATATTTGTTAAAAAGTATCTTTTACAAAAAGTATCTTTTATAAAAAGTTAATTTTACAAATGCCTATTACTTTCACCAATGTCAGTGTTGGCAACTGTGGTCATATTACTTTTCCAGCATTAAAACTCCACAACAAATCATTGTTTTCTTTGACTTTTTTGTTTGTTATTTTCTTTTCTTGCTCCATAATATCCTCTCGTGCAGCGCTTAACTTCAAATTTTTTGTTTTCTAACAAAATATGAAAATATAAAATTAAGGCAAGTAATGGGACATATTTCACAGAAACAACAACAGCAACAATTTCAAGTAACTTAACTAATAAAAGTAACAAAGATTTAATTGAAGTTGAGCCTTTTTAGAGCAGGTGTAAAGTTAATTCATAAAATTAAAATAAAACAAGATTTTTTTTCTATGCAAAACAAAAACTCAATTTCAATGAAATGAAATCTGAATTTCTTCCTCAAATGCGTCCCTTTTGCAACATTTGAAAGTTTTTTTTTCCCTACAAAAAAAAGGGTTGATAGATTTACTTTGGCAATTCAGTTTGTAAAGAATCTCAAGAAGCTTGAAAATGGACACCTTTTCAATCTCGTTTTTCTCCAGTTTGTAAATAAAAGCTTCGAAATTAGAAACGTATTATGTTTTTGTCCTTGGAGATTATTTTTATATTTTTAATGCTGGTAAAGATTTTAAATGCAATTTTTTTTTTAATTTTGAGTTTTTAAAATTCAAAATGGCTCCATTTGTGTGTTTTTCTTCTTTTTTCTTAGGGGATAAAAATACAAAAAATTCCGTGTTAAGCCCCTTCTTAACTTAATTAGCTGCTTTATGTTATTAATTGTTTGAGTGTGTGGTTGTTGCTATCATGGGTTTTAAAAGAAAAACGTAGTATTTCGCATTTAATAGGCAGAAAAAAGCAGAAAATGTTATTAAAAATTTATGTAATTAAAAGATTTTTGTGTGGCTTTTTTTTTCTGTAATACTAATGATTATATTTAGAAAAATATTTTTCTTAAAAGGACATTTATTTGCAAGAAGGAAAGGATTTCAAATACATTTTTTATATCCGTAAATATTTTTTGAGGTATTTAAGGGCTTTAGAAATGATATACAATTAATTATTAAAAAGGAGGCTGAATGCGAAGAATTATTTTCTTGCAACAGCTAAAGAAAGCAATGAGAGAAACAATTCTGCCTTTCAACCAAAACTGTAGTATAACGTAACGAGTACACCGAAAGAAAGTCGTCATTCATACAATTAATTTCTACATGAATATGTACAATGAAATTTGCTATTAAAAGCCTCCAAAGATGCCCTTCATTGGATCGATGAAAAATGTTTCATTACAGTTATGAACATCATTAATTAATTTCATTAGTTTAACGAAACTTTTTCATATATAAAATGTAAATGTTTCAGGATTATTATGATGCTGTTATATAACACCAACGAAATTAATTCATAAACTTGATGAAAACTTTTATACATGAAATAATATTGTTGTCATAAGCAAAATAAAAGTATTTCATCAAATTAATGAAATATTCTTCATTAAAAAATTATAAACTTATTTACATATGTGTGTATGTAAGTGTGCTGTATCGTTAAGCTAATCTATATATACTTATTTACATTGCGTTGCTGTTTATGGCATCTCATCAGTGTACCTTCAATGGAGTTTCTTGAACAAGCTAAAAAATTTCACATGTTTATATAAAAACTACCAAAAATTCTTAGAGAATTATTTATTATACAAACATAGAAAAAGCAAGTCAAAACGAAAACATGCATATGTAAAGAAATGTATTTTTTTACATGAAGAATATTTTGTACTGTACATTGTACTGATGAAATACTTTCATTGCATTTATGACACTTTAATTTATATTTTTAAAATATCATAAAATTAACAAATATAAAATATGTTTAAGCAATATAACTGCAAATTTAATTATCTTTAGACATTAACTAAATAATAAGCGTAAATTTATTAAAATTAAAACTCGTTTATGTTATGAAAATATCATCAATAAATCATTGATATAATGAACTATAAAATACTAATGAAAAGCAGAGATTGCAAAATTTCAAGTATCTAATGTAATTGTTAATTGTATTAATTAAAACTTTCATTTCATTTAGTGAAACCGTTTCATTATATAATAAAAACGTGTATTTTAAATGAGAACGAATAGAGTTGTAGCGCAAAGTTCGAACTCTTGAACTTTGTACCGCGTTAGTGTTTTATCAGCTGATTGCCAATAATTAATTTGTATCAAAATGGAAGCCAAAGTTCATCAAATATGAGAAAGGCCATATTTAATATTTCTGTAGAGAAATATGTTGTTGAGAGATATACTTTTTTTTTACTATTTCAGACGTATTATATTTATAAATTCACATATTATTCTTGCACAATTTTTTAATATTTTTGGTGACAGGGCAAACAGCTTTAATATTCCGTTCGGCTTCAGGAACTATTATAACTTCTTTATTACGGTACAAATCCAAATGTCCCAACGTTAATGTTTTGGAATTCGAAAATCCAATTTTGGCAACGCATTAGCACGTGAAGTTGTCTGCAAAAAACGGACAGTGTTGTTTTCAGGTCCATGTAGCGATTTGTCGGTTTTATTAAACATTGCTGTTCATGGCAAAACGTTGACGTACTAATTTAATTTAAGTGTACAAGGTGGGTCAAAAGAAGTCATCCGATGTTGTTTGGCTCCCATTTTTGGTCCTAATTCGTTCAATTGCAGCAGAAAAAACTCGGTTAGCATGGCCCTATAGCGCGCACCGTCCACTGTTGTCGTTTGACCAGCGGCGTCCTAGACTGACTCCTCCAGCCTGAACAGCGCACCATGCAGTCACTTTAAGCGGGTATAATGGCGCCTCGTGCATCACTCGTGGATTTTCGGTGCCCCAGAAGCGATGGTTTTGCTTGTTCACGTACCCGTCCTCGAGATTGAGGATGGCTTGGGCGTAGGTTACACGCGTTTGGCGGTCTACAGAGTTGATCTATAATTAAAATTTATCTTCTTACCACTGTCACCACCTGTCTATTCTCTACGCTATCCTTTTCTCTATCTAACGCCAGTGCAATGAATTGCCTACATAGGGGATATACCCTGATCTCTCATCCAAGAAAAAAAAATTTAAAAAGCAATTTCAAAAAACATTATTTTGCAAGAATTCAGACAGCACCAAACAATCAAAATATGGCTACTAAATAGATGACGGATTGGCACACTCACTTGAATTTACAATTTTGACACATATGCTGCTCACGCTCCCAGAAATCCGTACCGTGTTACAAATTGTAAATGAAAGCAGCTGATTCCAATATGGGTTTAGTTTATATGCGAAACAATACAAAACCAAGACAGTTTCATAACACCCTTTTGAATCAGAATCTATTATCAGTTCTGATAAACACGCAGGAGATCACCCTTAATAAAGGAAGTGGATAGTTAGAGAAATGACAAGATGTGAAGCTTCACTATTTTACAACTACTACAAACTATCGACGAACGAGGGTGCTCTGATGCGCCTGTGGATTGTTATCAGCTGAAGCCGGTACTGTTCAATCATCATCCCTTCGCCACTGAAACCTTCCGACAACATCTGACAGAAAGGCGCACTAATTCACATCAGAAAAAGTTGCGAGATGTTTTTAAGATTTAGTCTGAAAATGTGCTCGCACACAGGACTTTTTTGGTTTTGTAGTCAACGCCATCGCCACCCCCATTTCTGTGGATTTTAAACGATATGACTTTTAATTTGTCCCCACAGGTAGTCAATGTATAACCAAATTTATTCAAAAGCCTTGTTTTTTTCAAATGCAAACGAAAGTCTTTTTCTGAGACAACAGTCTTATTAACTTCTTTAGTTTAACTTCAATTAAATGACCATGACGTGTATAAAGAAAAATCCTGTATTAATTGAAATTGTAACGTTCACACTTAAATAATTTTGTAACATTTGATGTTCGCTTTGCTCCTTGTAAATAAACCCCGAAACGAAATGAAACGAAAGCTGACCGCCCATTTGACGTTTTAATATTGTCTGATAGAAATTTCATTTAACGCCAATACAAACACGTGCATACACTGACAAACGGAAAAGGACACAAATAACCAATGAATGGTTGTTTTGGTGACCACGATGACGATGATGTTGATAAAGATGTCGGCAACGTTGATGGTCAAACTGCATTTGCATATGAAACGTAATCAAAATCGAAATACAACAAAAATAAACAAACAATCATCGGTCAGTCGTATATACAGTTGTATTAAAACAAAATTTACACCACATGCACACGCACACACACATACTTGTGTGCATATTTAAAATAAACACATCCTTAGGCATGACCGCACCTCCAAATAATAAACGCCTACGAAAATGTGTGTTTATTTAACATACTCGTAGCTCACATGTATCCAATAATATGCACACACACATCACACACATCACACACATACTAAATCATGTTTGTAACAAAAATAAATTAAGTGACTGTTTGACTTGGCGGTTTGAGTGATCAACTGACTTCATAATATTCTGCAATTTGTTTTAAAACAAACATTTACACACCTTCCAAACAAATAAAGCAAAGACTTAATGGAAATCACAATTACGGAGAGCCAATATGCGAGGGCCGTCTATGAATAATTGACTTTTAGTCATATACATACAAAGTCATATCTACAAAGTGTGTGATGTTAAATTTCCAAATTTATAACGCGAGAAACAAAGAAATGTTTTTCGACATTCCATCAAATAATTTGTGTCAATTTGGTGATTGTTGAAGTAGAGGGTTCGCCCTCATTTCAGAGTAAGTCATAAAAGCATTTCGCAATTTTTTTCTGATGTGCATTAGTGTGGCTTTGTGTCAGTTGTTTTAGGAAGGTTTCAGTGGCGAAGGCATCGTCACTGGTCACTGAACAGTACCGGATAGCAATCTACTGGCGAAGTAAAATAACTATTAAAAATGGCTAAAAATTGTCATATTTAAATATTTGTGTTGTTCTTTTTTTTTAACAACTTCTAAGGCCATGTCAGATACAACTTTGTCGCTTTACGTGACGTTTTGAACTTCGAAAGAAAAGTGTAAAGCAAATGATGTATGAGACAATAAAAACTTTGACAACTCTCGCGCACTGCTTGTTTACCAAAAAAAAATTGGTTGATAATTTTGCTATTTATTTTTTTATTATAAAAATAAAAGTAGAATAATGTTATTTGACGATATAATTTACAATGTTTTTCTGTTTTAAAAGAAAAAGTATAGAAAGGAAGACACGAGTCAAGAAAATTATTCAAGCTGACTGTCAAAGCACGCAAAATGTTGAGAGTTGACGAAGTTTCCACTTCACGCTGCGTTAGAAATGCTTTATGTGGAATGTTTCGTATAAGTATGTACATTTCATCTTAGATGTCAAAGCGAAGTATATTTAATTTACTTCATAAATATATTTATGAATTTATGGCGTGCCATTAATACTTTTACTCATTTTTTAATTTTGAGAGAGGTTTGCAAGAGCTATTAAGCCATACATAAAGAGAGCAGCAGAAAAATTACTTTGACATATTTAGCTAGTTTTACACAAACAAAAAGCCCGTTTAATTTAATTTTTGTTTTTTATTTATGCATACGGTAGTTAAATTTTTACACCAGTAAATAAATTCTTAAATAGTCTTGACTCGAACAATTAAGTTCTTCCTTGTATTATTGGTTGCCCCGATTACAACACTTTAAAGACTGGCCTCTTATTTCCTAATATATGTATAATATTTTTTTTTTTTAGTTTAGTTCCAAACTTTACAATCCTGACCAGGCAAATATACAATATTTTTGGCGTTTTCACCTAAAGTGTTTTGGACACCTGCGATGAAAAGTTTCTTTCGCATTTGAATATTTGCTCAACGTTTTCGTCAATCAATTTTTGAAAAGTGAACTTTTCAAATGTTTCTGTTAATTTATGCAACGTTTCTCTTCTCCAACTTCGAAGACATTCTGTCAATATTATAACATGCTGGCGTGTTTGAATTGCAATTTCTTTAATTATATTTTCTTCTGAATTAAAGAAAAAATTTATTAAAACCTTTTCTTACGACTCATAGAAGAATGAAAGGAACTGGTCCGCCCAGATATTCGTTCCTCGTAAACAAATCAAACTAAAAAAAAACATACATTCACGCTTATCGTCAGGGAAATGTGGCTAAAAATAAAACACAAACTTTTGCATAAATATTTTTCAATTCTTAATCCATCAAATATTGTAGAAGATAAAAAAAAGCCAGAAATTCAATTTCAAAATCATATAAAATTACGGAAGAGTGCTTAACAGTTGGTAAGAAATGAATTTTCAATTTCATTTCAATTTCAGTTAAATTTCAATATCAAACTGCCCAGAAACACATTATAAAATGCCTGCAGCCTGATAAATAATGTCTGTTAACATATGATTACCAGCAAATCGAAAAAACGAAGAAAAAAGAAAATACAAATCGCAGGCAGAATAAGACAGAATGAAATGAAAACGTTTATTTTTTTTCCATTTCTTGCGGTCAAATGAACAGCAGCTGAATTCAATTACGGCAATTGATGAAACCACAAACTGTACGACAAGCCACACACAAAACTAAACGACTGCCATACACACAACTTCAAATGGGTATAACAAGTGTGTAACTGCTTATCCTTCTTTTGCTGTTTTTTTTGTTGTTGTAAATTCTAAGCTATAAAATAAAAATTTAATACAGTTATTTAGCTCTTGACAGTATTTGGAACAACCCCTTGTTTAGTTAATAACAAACGGCAAAAGTTTATTTCATTTTATTCTCCTTTCAATCGTCACAAGATAGATGAGTTGGCAAGTTAAAGTATAAAACTTTAAAAATGATGAAGTGCTGTTTTTTATTTTACTGCTGCCAAAACTATAATTGAAATGTTGCCACTCTCAATTAACTGCAATATCTATAACAGTTTTAAACTTTTGTAGCTGGTTTTTTTCCCTGCTTCGTTTCAGTACTGTCAAATATGACATGTCAAACGAGCTAATTCATCAAAGACCAGCAGTTGCTGAAGCTTTAACTGAAAGTTAAATTGTTATTCATCCGTTCGTTCGTTTTACATTTGTAATGAAGTTATAATTAAATAAATTGGGTTTTTTAGTCCTGCTTCTTTTTGATCTTTTTCTTGCCCTGCCAAACATGACTTAACAATTTCATTTAAAACAATGGCACCAATAACAAATTCCATACATCAATTTTTTCGAATGTGTTGAAAGTCTATAATTATTCTGTTAGTTTAGCAATTGCTTCGCTTTTTTATGGTATTGGAAACATGGGGTTTGGATATTTTATTGTAGAAAAAACCTTTTGCTCGGGGTGTGAATATATTTTTAGGTTCAATTATGAAAACTGCCATCATAAAGATATAAACGTGGCATCTATCTGTAAAACCAGAAATAGAAAAATATTCTGAGAAATGCTTTCGGAAGCTGCTATTGCCTCCAAATTGCATGCTTCGTTTAAAATAAAGGTCTACCGCGGCTCTCACTACCTCAGGAGAAATATAGCCCTCCCTTTAAAAAAAAATTGGTCCGTAAGTTTGCACTGTAAATTTTTATATTTTGTAAACTTTGGTTCTTTCTCATCAATCAATCCATGTAAAGGATGTCTCAGTAAGAATGTACTTTTTAAATTTTGTGTAATTTTTTTGAGCAAGTGGCAATTCTGCAATTTCACAGCTGTCACATATGTTTATTCTGATTATTAAAAATGGAGGGCTTTACGAAAGACCAACACGTTATAATTGTGAAAACTGATTATAAAAATTTGAAAATTCGTGCTGAGAAAACTTTGAAGAATTTTCAGTCGAGAAAGTGTAATTAATGTGTCAAACATTCAAAGAGTGATGAAAGAATTTTAAGCAACTGAGTCGGTTATGGACAGTACCGGTTGGTCTCTTCAAAACATTGTTACTGTAAACGACAGTCTTGCCGAAACTCCGATAACATGAATTCGGCATCGTTGTCAATAACTTCAAATTTCACAAAGAAGTGAATTTTGATAATAGACCTCTACCTAGATGCGTACCTAATTCAGTTTACTTAGGAGCTCAAACCAGCAGACCATAGGAAGCGGCGGCAATGAACAAGTGCATTCTTAGTGAGACAACCTTTATTTTGCTATTTGGTTTTTCAATGTGTATTTGTTCAGTATTTGATTTGTTGAGTGCGTACCGAAGAAAATATTGCTGCTGTATCGCAGTGCCAATGAAGACCGCGATATGTCAATTCGCTACCGTTGCCAACAATGGGGTGACCTTTTATGCCCAAAAAAGGAAAATTAGACTTCGTCATTGACATGGCGTTTCAATAGGATGGTGCCTTATGCTACAAGGCACGCGATATCAGGAACTTATTGAGAGGCGAGTTTGGCGAACGATTAATCTCACGTTTCGGACAAGTCGATTCGTCGCCAATATCATCCGTAATCACCGCAGTCGACTATTTTCTGTGGGGATACGTAAAGTCTATCATGTACTCGGACACACCAGCCACCTTTCCGACCCTGGTAGACAATATTACAGCTACCGTTCGTGATATACTGGCGGTCAACGTTTACATGAAATACATTTTAAATTAAAAATGACAAAGTAACGAGCCAAATAAAAATTTCATTCACTTTTGGATATTTTAGGATTTTTTTTCAAAGCCGAAACGCTTAATGAATCACCCTTAATATCGTGGATCGTGGTTTGTTACAATACTTAAAACTTGCAAAGTAGTGAACCGATGTGGATACTTATTGTTGTATGTTTGTTCGTAATTGTTACGTGAATATTTTAAGAAAAAAAAGCCGAAAAATTCTCAAGAGGCGGCGCTGTAGGTGGTCAAGCATATACGAGTTCATATGTAGAAAAAAAAAAAAACTGTATATCTTGAGAACAGTAAAATTATCTAAATTTGGTATATAAGTGTGGTTATCAATAAAAAAAACCTGCGAAAAAGTGGTCGGTATTGGAGAAGTGGGCGTGGCATCGTGCATGGAAAGACAACATAAATTTCTGTATATCTCAAGAACGACTATAGTAATTGCAAGTGCATGAGTGCATGAGTCTTATTAATCTCGAGGTGAGGGTTCGATTCCCGTCTAGACCTTGGGTGTTTCTTGTGGTATCACAATGGGCCTAATCTCTATCCTAAGTAGGGCGTTCTCCTTCGGGGAGGGTTCGCGACCTAACCTAACCTAATTGTATCCAAATTTGCGACAGATGGCTTGGTTATCAACACAATAAGAAACCTATAACATTAGCGGCAAATAATATCTGTATTGTTCTGAAATATTATTAAATTATTTTAAAAACAGCTAAGCAGTAAACAAATTTTGAAAGATATAAATGAATTATTTCTTTGCTGTCATGTTCATTTTTCTTTCAGAAATACTTTCCGATTAAAGAAAAAGAATAAAAGAAACCAAGTCATTGAATAGCAAAATTTGCTTAGCAAAACAATGAAACGCTTATCAAAGCCATATGGAAATTGTTGTCATCCTTGTTGGGAAGAGATAAAAACAAAATTACACACACATCCACACCCACACCCATACACATACACATTCAGTCAACAAATATCCAGTTAGATTTTGAAGGTTATGCATATGCTAATAATAAAGTTAAATGCAAACATTTATGTTGTCACACATCGCACAGCCATGAAATTATTTCCGTGTTAAGGATACGTACGCAAGAGCAACAATGCAAAAGGGAACAAAAGGCAGGCATGTGATGTGAGTACACCCATACTCGCAATCAGAAAAAGCGACAATGCAGTCATTCAAGTATGTGTGAGAACTTAAAAATAAATTGGAATTGAAAAAAAAACGATATGCAATGTATGTAGTATATTTTAGGGGGTGACATACTAAATGTATGTGTTTCGTATGTGTATTGCAATCAATCAGGGGGATGATAATCGCCGTTTGTCTGAATAACTTAAAAAAAAAACACTTTAATAGTGTGTTCGAATACAATGAAAAATATTTATTTGTATCAAAAGCATATTTTCATTCTGGTAGAACGAATTTTATATTTTTTCAATAAACATTAAGCGATTTTGGTTTCATATCTATTTGTTGATTTCTATGTGGCACTTTGAAATAAATTCTACCGCCCCTTTCCAAAGCCTAAACATACTTTTCTATACTCCACATACCAGTTAAATTTGTTAAGTCGCTGGGTAAGGCAAGTGAATTCTGTTGTCGAACTCAAGGGAAAGGGGAAGATTATGATGCTCATTTGTTTATAAATGTTGTTTGTATTTTTGTGTTGTTGTTATTTTCCGTAAAACGCCAAAAGTAGCTGTTTGAAAGAAAAATTATAACGCGCCTTAAAGCATACAAACAGCCATTGTTATTTTTCTTCCTATTGTATAATTTCCATATTATAAAATATGTAGCATTCGTTCAGGCGTTTATTTATTTTAATATTTGTAGCATAACCTTAGGCGAGCGTATTTTTTGATATACTACATTTCCTTATTATTTTTATTATTATAATTTTGTTGTTGTTATTATTTTCAATATCTCCTGCAGACACTCAAATCCAGCATTTATTTTTCTGCAGCTTTTTTCACAGTCCACCTACTGTTTGTGCTACTTTGTTTACCCTCTACTTAGAGCTATGCTGTATAATCGTCATAAAGCTTAAAAATGTGAAAACCAATGAGTTGGAAATTTTCTTCTCCATATTTTTCTATAAACTTCTTCTCTAACGTTTTCCTTTTTTTTTATAAAAAATTTCTATTTGTTTTTCTATTTTGTTCCTTTTGCTGCTGCTTGTATAAATTGTATGGATATTCGATTACGCTATTTGGATTTGTTTTTTTTTTACTTCTTCATACTCGTAATTTTACAATTTTTAATTTAGCATGAAATTAAAGGAATTTAGAATATTACACATAAAAGAAAAAATCAAACAAACATTAAAATATTTTTTATTACATACTTCAATCATATGAATGCATATTTGTTTCAATGGATATTACGTTTTGGGGGTGAGTTTATTGTTTCCTCGAAATGTTTTAATGATGGATGTTTAACACAGATTGACTTGTAAAGTCGAAATACAAAACTCATTTTAATATGCAGAATAAAGTTGGTCAGTCTTCCGATAATATGCCAAAACTGTGGGAATAAATTTACTTCAATTGATCATACGAAAAATACTGGTTTTAAAGGCGGCAATAGCCAATTTGTTCTGGTATATTTCATACATTATATAGAAATATGTGAATTCGAATATCATTATTATTAACACAAACCATTAATGAAGAAATAATACGGGAATTGTAATTATTTCAATATATAAAAATCCCTAAATGGTTAAATTTATTATTATTATTATGGGTATTTTTATAATAATAAATATTTAATATATTTTATTTAATTTTTCGCGTATATAAAAATTATTCTTTATGCAAAAATCGCTTTTTTTAGCCAGCCAGTGTGGCTCGTGGATTTCATGGCTAATTATTGCAGAGAATTGACGTTGCAAGCATTACACTCCGAGTAATTTCAAGACAAAGCGGCAGTTTCAGTCTTTTCATAATGAGTTATTAAACAATAGAATAAATGCGAGCCTGCTGTTTTTCATTAGGAGCAAAATGAATTAACTATTCCAAAACCAGGTGGCGGACGTGTAACATTAACATCACCCAGGCTCTATTGAATGACCTTATACATGCAATGCATTATGCTGGAACTAGAAGACATGACGATACATCAGAAAAAACCGACATGTTTTTATGACTTAGTCTGAAACTGGAGTATAACCCAATAATTTTTGGTTTTGTAGTCAACGTACAGACTACTTCAGCCATCGCCACATGCCACAACCTAAGATTTAGGAGCATTTTTGGCTATTGGAAAATGACATTTATAAATTTTATATTCTCCTGTCAGAAGTTAGAGAATCCTTACACAACTATAATTTGCTTAGCCACGTTTGGCCAAGTCACTTAAATAGGAATAATAACATACTCGTACGTACTGCATTTTACTTATTTACGGAAAAATAATATTAAAACGTTTGGAATTTATTTGCTCTTTAACTTAAACGACTGCCCACATCATTCTTACTCAAGTGCCTGTTTTCCAACCGATAGTACTTGAAGATTGCGATTTATAAACACAATTTATTTCTAGTGAACACTTTCATTCTTCCTACTTTCATTTAACTTCTTGCAACTGGGTCGTATGAAAGTTTTCTTTAGCAAATAAAATAAATTTTCTTTATTTCGAGTGTGACAAGCGTTTAATGTTTACAAGAGCTTTTCATTTATGATACTCCTACTGGTAGACTCATAGACATTGTCAGATATTGCGAACATTCAAACTCATAATTTATATAGAGCCTTGATACTGTCCACAGAGAAAGAAAAAAGGACACGTAATGTATCCTTCATGCATACACACACACACTTAGATTCACATACACTTGTGTTTATTAATGTTTCTCATAATCATAATAATTTTCCTAATGTTTGCAACATTTATTATTTCCGTTGACCTTTTTTCCTAAAATCAGTTTTTTCTGCATCTTTTTTTTTTCGTTTTCTTTTTACTTTGAGATAAAAAGGTCCTTTTTTCTATTTGCGACCATTTCGTGTGGCATGGCGAGTTCTTGATAATTTCGTTGACATGTTATAATTGCAATAACATTAATGATACTGGTGCTGTTGAAGCCAAAGCTCTTGATGACAGTGATGATGGACAAAGTTAAATTAGAAGTTGGCTGTATTAAATGTTAATGAATGTAATTGAGATTGAGTTCAGAATGTTGGAAGTTTGTTTGCCAGTGAATACAAATACCTACAAAGCAGACAAATCACAACATATTATTACCTGAGAGCAAAAAAAATAAAAAATGAAATAAAAAGAAAAATTAAAGAACATGATATATGAAAAGTCAATGACGAAAAAAAAATTAATACAAAGAAGCAGTAAAACAAGGAATTGGATGAGCAAAGGGAATATAGCCAGAGACTTTACGAAAGTTGTCCGAAAGTTATTTTGGCAGCAACTCCTTTGGTTGCTTTTATTGCTGACTTGCGGTTGAAGTTCTGGCCTTGTCGAAAATTAAGCATCTCAAAATTGCAAATTTAAATTGTGTTAAGTTATGCCTACGATTCCTTGCATATACTGGAACATTCAAATGAAAGCGATACAGTTTTTAACGTGAGGTGTTTTTCGTTGCTGTATCGCTAGTATAGTGGGATGTGTTCTAATGAAATAAGGGAACTTTTTTCCGAAACCCGGTCATTCACGCGTACAACGTCTTTATTATTAAAAGTGCACTTCGCATTACAGAGAAAAATTGTTTTTTGACCAAACGGCACGTATGTGGAATAAACTACCCGCAGAGGTCTTTCCTGTCACTTTTGAATGTTAATAAACACTACTCCCTCTACCCTCTTTCCCAACACGTTATTTTCTGTTCGCATAATGTCTGTTTTTTTGCCGTGTCAAATAATAAGAAATTACATTTAACACATTCATATAAAAATTAATTTGTTTCGATTGTTTCTTTATTGCTTTTGATATAATTTATGACTGCATAAAATCAACAGACGACAACGATGACACCGAAAATGTCCATGTTCTTTTGTTTATCAATCAGTCAAGTCAGTTATTTAGTTTTATGCACTTGCATGAGTTTTATGAACTTCATAAAGTCACAGGAAATATTTTAGATTTATTAACAAAAATTTTTTTTTCCAAGATTTTGCCAATATTAGCAAAAATACATGAACACCAACAAACATCGTTATTGATTTTTTTCTTTCTTGCCGAATGCTTACATCCATAAGTGTGTGTGTGTGTGTATCTGTGTTTGTATGTGTGCTTATTTTAATACTTTAATATTATTGACTACTTTAAGGTACGTTCGGAAGAGCAGAGCGACCGACATAAGAAAACAAACTCACCCTCAATAATAATAATTTTCGATTCAGGGTATCTTTTTATTTTTCGTTATTCATTCATATTGTCTACTCGTATTTATTTCCATTTTGGGCTTTTGTTTCTATTGGGATTTTATTATTTTTGTACAAAGTAATAATTAAAATCATAATTTTCACCATTTAAGACCTTGTAATTATTTTTGACATTGTTCAAACATAATTTTGAAAGTGTCTACTACAAACGAAGTATCGTCTTCTCTGATTCCATATTGTTTTGCATGTCTATTTGTGTGTTCGTTTATAGTCAGCTATTCTATTTTACAATGTTAGTGGGCGAGTGTGAGTAATTAACCCTTTATGGTAGGCTTAACTATATTTTGTAATTCCGTTACGAAATGAGTTCTGTAAATGCAGCAATATTTACACCGTGTTACAAAAATGTTATGGTTGGGGTGAATGTAATGTGAATGCAAAAAATTATTTTTAGTGGAAATGCTTAAACTGAAATTTAACAGAAATTGCATTTAGTGATGAGTTCTCAGCATCATTCGCAATCGTACGGCTTTTTTCTTTTGGAAATGTGGTGCCAGTCCCCACATAGATTTGTCGCAATTAATGTGGAAGTAAACAACGACTCGATTACAAGGCAAACACCGTTTTCGGGAAGTGTAATCATGCATTGAAAAGCATTGAAGGATGGTGCTCGTCATGTGATCTGAGCAAAATGGATCCACGCAAAATGAAACTGGTGTTTTTCACCAGGCGAGACATATTGTAGCATTACGGCTAAATGCAGGTAAATCGTGGCCCAGACTTGGGTGAGTGTCCGCATATGAGAGGTTTCGCTGTATTTTTTTTTTATCTTGGACCAGCACTCAGGAGATGACCCTTACAAATGAGGTGCATTGTGCTGGAACTAGAGGAAAGACATTGTAGGCGTACTGATAAGAGGTGAAGCTTCACTATCTTACACCACTGCTATTGCAGGTTATTTTCTCTATAGCAGTGCTGTAGCCTCTCTGATGTCAATAAGACGTAGCTTCGTATTATTAGCCGTTTTGAGTAATCATTTTACTTCGCCGGTGCTACACAATACCGACAAAAGAGAGCGTTCTGATGTGCCTGTGGATTGATTACAGCTGAAGCCGTTTCTGTTTAGTGACCAGTGACAATGCCTTCGCCACTAAAACCTTCCGACATCAACTGACACAAAGACACACAAGTGCACATCAGAAAAAATTCGAGATATTTTTATAAGCCCAAAAGTGGCGTTGAACCCAGGAAAAATTTTTCGCTTTGTAGTCAACGTACAGACTACTTCGACATCGCCACCCTCACAATTTGGAAAATTTCAGCAGTAACTTAATGAAGCTAATGAATAAATAAAACTAAAACTAAACCTTCTCTGTCAAACTTTCAACTCTATATATTCTCTTGCGAAGACACCAGCATTTGTCTATTGGTCTATCGGTAGCCAGCCCAATATGGGTTAATTATTTCCAATGAATACGATACTGAAAACCTCATTAATTTCTTTTTGTGTTTATTTAATTTTAATCTATTTTGTTTGTTTTTTTTTGTTTCTCTTCTCTGGGTGGTTATTTTAAACCAAAAAAATCAATAAACTGTAACAAACTTTTCATTAAAATTATTATGGTTTCAAATTTGGTATATTTTTTTTTTTTGCTTTTCTCTCTTCTTCTTTGTTTTAGTTGTATTAATTTCTAAGTATTCTAATTATTGAATATAAAATAAAATGTATCTATTCTTTCATTATGTTTTAAATGTGCCATTAAATAGATCCGTAGTTGCACAATATTTAAAAAAGCCTTGAAGTGTGCAATACTTTATTAAAATGGCATTCAATTTCCTGTACAATTATTAAATTTAATATTGTAAGCAATTAGCTGAAATACTAAGAATACACAACCATCTTCAAGAATTAATTATTGTTCGGTGGTTTAAATTTTCCTTTCATCAATTATTCTTTAAAAAATAGAAAAACATTCTTTCTTAATGAAAAAAAAAAAATTAGAAAAACATATCTACGAGCAACCTGACTTGAAAATTTGATTTAATACTTTTTAGTTGTATGAAAATGGGCATGTGTGTGTTACTTAAAATACAGCGTGGTGCAAAAGTAATGTCATAAAATTGATATAATTCTCAAAGAGTTTTTGGGCGTTTTCATGCAGAATGGGCAAATTTGAGGTTAGGAAGTAAATTAGCTGTCAAATGATGAAATGTGAAGAATTCAGTTGTCATCCTATAAAATTTATTTAGTAAAAGGTTGGAAAATTTTAACCTTGGAACGCTACATTACGCTATATTTACTATGAAGGAAAACAACGCATTTTTCAACAAAATCATCTTTAGTGATGAGGGCCATTTTCAATTAGGCGGTTATGTAAACAAACAATTTTGTCGCATATGGGGCTCATAAAATCCATAAACAGTCTTCGAAAAACTCTTACATCCAAAGAAAGTGACCGTCTGGTACAGTTTATGGTCCGGCGGCATCATCGCACCGTATTTTTTTTTTCGAAATAAGCACGGAAACGCCGTCACCATAAATCCTGTACGCTACCATACTATGATAAGCGATATTTTGTGACTAACGTTGGCTAATGTTGACATCAGTGACTTTTGGTTTCAGCAAGATGCTATCACAAGCCACACAGCCGGCCAAACAATTCAGTTATTGCATGAGAAATTTCTCGGTTGCGTAATTTCTCGATTTGGCCATGTCAATTGGCCGCATTGTCCTTTTGATTTAACGCCGCTGGAATATTATCTCTGGGGCCATTTCAAAGACCGGATTTACGTGAAGAGACCACAAACAAACAACTGACGGCCTGAAAGATGAAATGCGGCGCTGTACTGAAGAGAAAAGCGAAGCTTTGTTGCAAAATGTGGTTAAAAATTTTGTGAAAAGAGCGGACGTCTGCCGCCCTGCTAGAGCTGGACATTTGCCGGATATCGTATTCCATTATCAATTCCCATATTTTTACTTTACATTGGTATCAATAAAACTTAATTTTTCAAAAAGAAGTGTGTTTTTAAGTCAAGATCAAATTTGCCCACCAAGTCATGGAGAGATGCACGTCTAAAGGTTGTGGAATTAATATTACTGCTTATTTGACAACTTGTTACTCTGTTATTTTAACGAGTCATTCTGTGGACCAGAAAAATCCATGCAAGATGCATGAAGAGCCATTGCATATTCCCTCAATCACTTTGGCGCGGCATGTGCAGTGAAAAAGACATCAGTAGAAAAAAAATACGCAAAGCTAAATACGATGTATTGGAGAGAGCCCTATTAATGTAGTTTAAAGAGGTTGAAGCAGAGAACATAACAGTTTCTGGTGCACTCTGGTTAAAAAGAAAAAGATAAAGAATTGTCAAAACAAACAGCTGGTTAGAACATTTTAAACTTAGAAAATACATGTGTATATACAAGCAGTCAGGGGATGACCCCAAATACGATGCAGTGTACTGGAATTATTTAAATACAACTACGTACATAGTCAAAAGTTGTTTTCATTATGCATGTCACTAAGTTTGTTACGAACTTTTCTTGTAAGGAATTATTTTTCCTGTTCCCATGGAGGTCTTTATTATCGAGTTTTGCTTAATTACCTCATAAAAAATTTAAATTTTTGATTAATTATCATATTAATATTTAAAAATTATTTAATTGATTTATTTATTAATTATTTAAAAAAATCAATTAATCTTTTCAGAGTATAATTTCTCAATATCAGCATGATTTGATTTTCGAGAACGATTTAAACCGACGTTCTGATTTCATTCCACTTTATGAATTGTGTTCTTTTACTGTCTGTTTTTAGAAAACCAAAGAAAAAACAAAATTTAAAGAATTTGTTTTCGTTGCAAAGTAAATACACGATCGAACTTTTTCTTTCGCAATTATAAACACAGGGAGTTCTATTCGATAAAATGAACTTAAAATCATAATAGTCTTTGCTGTTTTTGTGCAAATTTTTACAACATTTTGACGTCAATTTAAAGATATACGCTTCATTCTTTTGTCTTAATTATTATTTTACTTCGCTGGTGCTAGACAATGCCGACAAAGGAGGGCGGTCTGATGTGCTTATGGATTTGTTACAGCTGAATCCGCTACTGTTTAGTGACCAGTGACTATGGCTTCGCCACTGAAACCTTCCTGCATAAAGCAGTGTTGTAAGATAGTGAAGCTTTACCTACCATTTCTCCTGCAATACCTTTCCTCTAGTTCTAGCACAATGCACCGCATGTGTAGGGGTTATCTCCTGAGTGATGTTCCAAGATAAAAAAAAAACAAAAAAAACTTTCCTAAAACAACTGACACAAAGACACATTAATGAACATCAGCAAAAATACGAGAAGGGTTTTATGACTGGAGGAGCAGCTCAAAGCACTTCTTAAATCTTATACGCAGCTTTTGAAAGCGCAAGGATTTAATGGAGCCCAATTGTTGCAAAATAAACTTATCTAGTTTATTATTTATTTTAGATTATTTTTATTAAAGAACAAAATTAAATAAATATTAAACAATATTAAATATTAAACAAATTCCTCCAGTCTGAAACTGGGCTCGAACCCTGGACTTTTCGGTTTTGTAGTCAACGTGCAGACTATTTCAGCCATCGCCATCCTTTAAATAGTCAATTATTATCAATATTCTATTTAATATTTCCGGTACAAATAAATTTTTGATTTATATAAACAAAAATAAATCACAAATTCCCTTAAGGCGCAAAATGAGGCATGAAATAGGCTTCATTGTTCTTCCTTGAAAACATCGAGACACACACATTTACACAAAAACTATTAACAAAGTGGGGGTATGTATATATGTGTGTGTGTGTGTATAAACGCAGTACTGTTACACATATGTCCGTATGTATTTGCTTAG
The DNA here is from genome assembly GCA_963924685.1 of Dexiosoma caninum. Taxonomy (NCBI): domain Eukaryota; kingdom Metazoa; phylum Arthropoda; class Insecta; order Diptera; family Tachinidae; genus Dexiosoma; species Dexiosoma caninum. The sequence continues at coordinate 87,573,443 of OZ004727.1, forward strand.
TGGACCAAATGTAGCAGTATTTGTACAACACAACCAAAATGAGTGCACACACATGCACTCATACATACATAGGTATATAGCTTACATTTACATATATATATTTTTTATACACTCCAGGGAACTTAAGAGACCCGTGACTTCGGCATGAATAAACTTTAAAAAGGGTTGAAATTACTATTAAATCTAATAAAATATAATTGCATATGAAAATAAAACTACTTGTAAACTCATAAATTTGAGGACAAGAAACAAACATGAACCATGAAATAAATGAATGAAACTGGAAACTGGATTTCTTAGTTTCATAATGAGATTTTTGTTTTTTTTTTCGCTTAAAGAAATTGTAATATGAATATTCATAAATGTAAGGCAAAGGCTTTTCAAATGAAATTGATAATAGAAAAAAGTAGGTTAAATATGACATACATACGAGTAGTTATTTACACACATTTACAAATTCTAAGAAAGGCAGAGGAAGGAAGGAAGCACCAAATAGTGGTGAGTTGTTTAACATTTTAAGTGGTAAATACTTTTTTTCTTTCTTTTGTCTATATTTGATGAATTTAGGTTATAAAAACTGGTTTTTAATTAAGATTAAATTAGTGAAGAAAAAGTACTCATTTGCAGCGTTATATGAGTCTATGAAATATATTAGAGATTAAGAACGGGTTTGTGGGATTTTTCTCGGTGTTTTAAATGAACAAAAGGACTAGTTCAGGCACATGCACAAACAACATTCAAACAGGCAACTGAAATACTAATAAACACACATGAAGATAAATTTATATTTCATGAGATACAAAGAAAAATGGTTATTTAAATGAGCATTTGTATTGTTACAACGTACGTGTACGATGAGGGAGGGCGAGGCATGTTCATGAAAATGTTGGCTTTCATCTTTACGGATGTTAAAGAAGCTCATTAAATTTTCAAAAGGTGTTAAAAAACATTAATTTTAAGTATAAATCTGCTTACGGAAATTAAATGCTTATTCATATGCTATTAAAATAAGGAATATTTAGATAATTACAAAAAACGTACGAGGTGTGTTCAGTAAATTGTACCAATTTCGATATGAATACATATTTACGTGTACAGCTAACGTCTACTTATGTTAGGACTTTTTCATTCCTCGAGTCACTTTTCAAAGGAGCTTTGTCCACAAATGAAATAATAGGTGTAAAAGCAGGCGTGGTTAAAAACAGAAGTAGTCTATTGCCCGTATCATGATTCACAACTCAACTAATTTTTTGCATTATGATTTCAGTTGTCTTCGTTGAGTTGTTACTGGTGTTATGATCTACATTATAAAAGCTTAACGAAGACAACTAAAATTGGTTGTCGACCATAATACAAAAAATTAGTTGAGTTGAGTTGTAACATTGACTCAACTAAGTTGAGTTGTGAATCATGATAGGGGCATATAATTCATTCAAGAGGCCCAGTTAAATGTTATTAAATTTCAGAAATATCGATACATAGGTCTGGTATCCTAAAAGGTACAAAAAAAATAAACATAGATTCCGTTTCATATATATACTATAGCTAAAACCCGACGTGCTTCGCTATACCTATTAAGTTAAAAAAAGTTCAATATAAAACATATGTTAATGAACTTATATTGAACTTTTTTTATTTTTTCTCAAATAAATGTTAAACTTCTGTGATTTTGATATAAACCACGCCCACTTGTCCAATTCCGCCTACTTTTTGACTGATGATTTGTACTGGCCATTAAGTTACTAAGACCAAATACAGGAACAGTCACTTTAACTGTTTTCAAGATGAAATGAAATCAATATTTAGTTTATATGGGAGGTAACACGCCCACTTGGGCAATCACTCGCAGCTTTTGGCTGTTAATGTTTTCAATTACGAAATCATTTGGACCATATTCAGAAACTTTGACTTCACTTTACTCTTCATGGGCGTGAAAACGCACAGTTCGAATATTTGGAAATTTATGCAGCCTATAGTTTCTTCCAGATATACAGCGAGAGAGAGAGAGAGAGAGAGAGACTGTGAAAACTTGAGGAGTATCGGTTCAGCCGTTTAGCTGTCCATATAGCACAAACTCACAAACTCACAAACATACAAACATGTTATTTTTATATATGTATAAAAGAAGAAGATATGTACGTAAATGCATATTTATTGCTTAGAAATTGTGCTGCTTCCTTTCAGCCCACATGTTAATTTCTCGCCATTCAGTTAAAAATATGTACATGAAATCAATTTTATGAAAAGAAATTTGTTCCAATCTAATATTAGTGTACAGTTGCTAAATCCAAGGCCATAAGACGGAAATGAAAAACAGAAAAATATCTTTTCGTATCAGCACATTGTAATAAATTGCGTTTTTTTTTAGCATTTATTATGAATAAACTTTATTAATTTGAATTTAAATGAGTTGTCTGACTTCCTTTGAAAAAATTAAAATTAAAATACTTTGATATTGAAATTTACTGCAACTTGTTGAAGCTGCAAATATGATCTTTTCATTTTCCCATTTAAATTTGAATATTAAAAGCGACAACATGAAAAGAATTTCTATTACAAATATTGCTTTGCAACAAAGCCATAACAAAAAGGGTTAATAATTTTTAACAACAACAAAAACAACAATAACAACAGTATCGAATGAATTTTTTGTGCATAAACCTCATGATGGTGGCTTGTGAATGTAGGGTTTGGGCTTCAAACCAAATCTAACCACCAAATAAAGATAAAATAAATTACACAACTTTTTGGCAACTTCAATTGATGAATTGTGTGTTGCCGCATTTGCATATAAATTGATTTTGAATTTTTAGTATAAAAGACCACAGTTTCTCGTTTTTTTTTCTGTTGTGCATTAACGCAAGACATACAATTTAGAAATAGTGGAGAAAAAATTGTTAATTTGTTTGATAATTTACAACCAATTTATTTAATACGAAATTTCATTTCTCGCAAAATTAATAAAACACATTGTAATTGCTCTAAGCTTATTTGAGGACTAAACAATAATAATGCGATTACTACTCGCCGCCGGAGTAGTGGAGGAGACGATATTCTAAATGTGACCTAAGTGGTTTCTCTTTTTTTGGGTTTTTTCTTTATCTTGGAATAGCACTCTGGCGATGACCCCTACACATGCGATGCATTGTGCTTGAACTAGAGGAAAGTGAGAGAGATGACAGGTAGTGAAATTTATCTTTTTTACAACTCTGCTTTTGCATGTTTTTTATTGTTTATAGCAGTGTTGCATGTCCTCTGATGTCAAGGACATGTATTCAATTTTGAACTTTTATTTTAGTAGCTATTTTATTCATTATTTTATTTCGCCGATGATGCTACACCCTACTGACGAAGGAGGGCGCTCTGTGCATTGATATCAGCTGAAGCCACTAAAAACCTTCCGGCATTAACTGAAATAAAGACACACTAATACACATCAGAAAAAATACGTGATATTTTCATGATTTATTCTGAAAAAGAGCTCTAAGTCATCGGCATATATATATATGTATATATATTTATGTTTGGGTAAAATATTATAACAGCTGGTTTGAATTCCCCAAATGATAAAAAATTGTAATTATGTACAGATATGTGAAATGTAAACTGTTTCTTGATGCACTACCCACCATAATACGACGATTAATTTACAGGGGAATGATAGTGTAGTCCGGCTCCTTTAAAAAATAGCTTCAAAATGGCGTTGTAGGTGCCACACTATTATACAAATATTTAAATACACAATAGTATGTACAGGGTGGCGCAGAATGAGCTATATGGTTTAAACGGTTTATAACTTTTTTATTTATGCGCTAATAAAATATTTTTTTTTTTTAATTATGAATATTATTGGAGAATTTTTTGCAATTATCTTTGAAATAATAATATATCCTGTAAGTGATGTCCATTTTCTGCTTCGCACATACGTGCTCTTTTTGGCATATTTTCCATAACTTTTCGCAAAATTTCGGGTGTAATGGCCATGATTTCATTTCGAATGTTGGTTTTTAGTTGGAGTATGGTTCTTGGTTTGTTAACGTACACTCTTTCTTTCAAATATCCCCAAAGAAAACTGTCAGGAGCTGTTAAAACTGGTGAGCGAAATAATGCGTTCGCCGGATATGTCCCTTAACAAAGCCATTGAGGCACCTGCAGTATGTGCTGTGTTCGATCGTGTAGTAATTCATAATTAATTCCCCAAATCTTCGTCTCAAAATGCTGAAAAAAAAGAAAGAAAAAAATAATAATTAAAAAGTTATAAAGAATTCAAACCATATAGCTCATTCTGCGCCACCCTGTATAATTAAAAACTGCTCTTTATTAACTGTGTCTTTTTTTTTTTTGATTTGTTGTGTTAGTTCCAACAAAATTTTCAGATGCTCGGCTAAAATCGCAGGAATATTATCATTTTAAGAAAATTTTCATAAAGTTTTCCAAATCGCACGACTTGCCAAAAAATCTCTCACACAAACTCAGTTTTTGACACTCATGTTATATTAGGCAGATCGTGCGATTGTGTAGGATAGTGAATCATGACCTTTAAGTGCTACTTGTTGTGTAAAATATTGCCTACATTCAGGATCTTTCTGAAATTATAAGTATATTTGTCATAGATAACTCAGTCAGTTCATAGATTATTGTCGTGTCATCAAACATTTATTGAATTTTATTAATTTCATGCAATTCTCATGCTATTAAATTGATATTTTTTTTTTCTTTAAGTCCATTTTCTTTTACTGCCGTAAGGCAACAATGCGAACACTAGCAATTTTCAAACTATCTTTTATTAACGAGTATTTTACATTTTATTTGAATTCACCGCCTATTAGCTGTAGGTAAATTTGTATAATATTATAAATGACATACTTATATAATTTATATAAATATTGTCAATTTTATTTAATACGCGAGAACGTACACATGTTGAGGAATTAATCGAATTGCATTATAAATAAATTGAATTTTAGCAATTTATAAAATTAAACAATATTTGCTTTTACTCACTCGTTTTTCTTGTCATTTGTGAAGCATGCGAAGCGTACATAACAGCTGCATTGATTTGTAATTCATTTTAATTGCATTATGCACTCATAATGGCAAAATAAACAAAAAAAATTTTTATGACAAAAGCAATAAAGCCTTTGTTCACTATTTGCAAGTTTAAAAATATTTAGTATAAAAAATGCTTTTAAATTTCAACAGCATTAATACAAAGTTAGCTTTAAATTCCCTTTTGAAATATTTTTTAACCAATTGCTCAATAAAAGTGTAGTAAATGCAATTAATTGACACTTTAGCAATGAACGCAAGCCAACTTAAATCCCCAAAAGCAAAATATAATTGACCAATTTGATATAAAAAATAAAATCTAGCAACAGCATAAAAAATATTCCAAAAAAAAAACAGTTCAAAATAAAAATCACAAAACAATCTACCAACAAGCAAGGGAACACCCTTGGTGACAATTTAGCTTGAAATAATAAAGAAAAAGCTACAGAATAAAAACCTGTATTAAAAATTACGCCCTAAGGTATATAATAAAAAAAAAAAATTTGGGAAAAACAACAACCAAACAAAAAGGGAAAAAATTAAATAAAAATTATACAAAACCATTTACACTAGAAATGATAAGAAGAAAAAGAAAAGAAATAACAAAATTGTCGTTGTTTTTCTGACTCAAAGATCAAAATAATAAATGTTTAAAAATAATGTCAACATGATTTCACAACATACTTTTAGGCCTGCTGTTTTCAACATTCTTAATAAAAAAACAGGAAAATGTTTTCTAGCCACATGCTGCGTTGACATATTGCCAGAAAGTAAAATAGAAAAAAATGCTAAGGAAATTTTTAAGAATTTTCTTAAGTAGAAAAACAAACATGAAGATGAAAAACTTTTGCTTGGAAATGTGTTGTTAACAAAACCGCGCACGCAATTGCTTGTCATACGCCTGTATATATGCTGTATAAAAAGCAAATCAGATTTTACAAAATTGGCGCTAGATAAAATAAAAAACTGACTACAATGACGAAAATTTGTTGCTCTATTTTTAGATTTAAATAGTAGTCCTAATTTCATTTGTTTTAAAATAATAACACGAAAAAATATTATTTCTCGTTGTAGCACGCCATAATTTACTGTGCTCTTATAAATGTTAATCAGCTGATAAGAAAAGAAACAGATTTATAAATATTTGATATCTAAATAAATTCGAGTTTTTAATGTAGTTAATACCAACTTATACACGTGTAAATCTTCTAAAAATCTATTTTTCATTAAAATGAAATAAAATTCTTTTGGCACACAAAATTATTGAAATTAATATGCAAATAAACAAAATCAGCTGTTCCGTGTTTTGAGATAAATAAATAGACTGCGGCTAATGCAAAAACGTATTACTCGGATAAGTTATAAAGAAAAATTTCTATATGTATATTAAGTGAATGATATATCATATATGATTCTATTTTTCAAATTGTGCTTTTTCCCGAAAAAATATGTGAAATATGATATGACATTCTCATAAAGTATTTTTTTTATAAAAGCAAACTCAATAATTGAGGAGGAAAGCATATCCATATAGTACTATTTCGTTAATGCTTAGTTACCTCATAAAGTGAAAAGTTTCCTCTTCACTTGTATATTATACACCAATACCTCGCTTTACGTCGAAACAACGCAAACCGAAGTACGATTTTTCACAAATTTTATATTGATTTGCATTCAATTGGGTTCGAGGTTCTTAATGCTTCAATAAAAATACCAATTTTTTTTTTACCAGTTTTTATTAAAATAAAACGTAAAAAAACATAACAATAATATTAAGATTAAAATTAGAAACAATATATGCATAGTAGGCTATTTCGATGTGTTAATACATGAAACAGGCAACTATCACATACTATATATTTGCATTAGGCTTAAACGGGGAATCCCCATTTTCTGTTTTAGCTTTGTACAAACATTTTCATATTAACGATGCAACTTCGAAGGCATGCGGCACAAACTGAAACGAAAGCAACGCAACTTCGATAGCCCAGCAATTTTAAAAAGACGCAACTTTGAAATGACTCAAACCGTAAAGACTCGAAATGGGGTATTTGCTTGACAGGAATAGGAAATATTTTCATAAAAATTAAAGCATAGTAGTCGCGGTAATATTTTTTAACCAGTTTCTTATTAAATTCTCTCCGATTTAAAAGGAAATATTAGTTAGGGCCTTTCTATATTAAAAGGCCAAAAACGTTATTTTCTTTCTAAAAGGCCAAAAACGTTATTTTCTTTCTTAATAAAAATAAAAGTCGTTCTTCAATGTTCAAATGTATATTTTCAATTCATTTCTTTGACAATCTCCCAAAAATAATTTTTTATATTTTTCAGAGTGAAAATTTATAAAGCAAGGGTAACTAGATAGTTTTTGTTGAACATAAAACAGGTATATTAAATATTTAAAAAAACATATAAATGAAGATTTCCAACAATATTAAGTAAACGATATATATAAGTATTATCGCCGTCTCGATTAACCTGTCGTCATGCAGGTGAAAAATCTAGCATAGACAAGTGGGATAAAAAGGCCCAAACTTCTTTGACACTGTGTATTTGTTAATTCAGCTTTTAGCTCCTGAATTAAAATTAAAAAAAATAAGCAACTTTAGTCTTCAGCAAATTTAAAACTGTTCACTTCATCCAACATCAGTTATAACTGTAGAGTACGATAAAAGTTCATAGAAATTATTCAGAAGCTCCAAAGAGATGACATTTTTTCCACCTTGATAATTTTGTTCATAACACACAATCGCGCACTGAGCTGTCCCTTAATGTTTACTCTCCATTTACTGAGTATTTGCCTGAATAATTGTTTATTTAGCTGATTGTCTTTAAAGTGCGTTTGTTCTAACTTGTAGATTGTTGAAAGATACACCTTTTTTTGTTGTGTTGCTTAAAAAAATAACAACATAAAATTCAAATTGTCTTATATTTTTATAACCTTAGGCCAGGTGTAAGTTACAATTCCATTTATTTATTTGCTCACTCCTCCTACTTTCTGAACTCTTGAGGGTGTTCTTTTCTTGTATTTTCGCTGTTGCAAACCGCTTTTGTCAGTCTATATTTCAAAAGCTTGTTGTCTCCATTGTGCTCTATTATTTTTTTTCTTTTGTCATCAACTTGAATTGCTTTTTAATGTTTCCACTGAGATACGTTAAGAATAATTGTTTTGCGTGTTTTTAGGAATACAGTTTTTCTTTTGTTGTTGCATTATATCCTGCTACTGGTGGCATTTTATTGTCAATCTTCGAACCCCACAGGTGTCTTTTTTAGTCTTTCAGGTTTCTTTGATTTGTCTCTTGAATTTTAGCCTTAAAATAAAAATCAAGACACCTAAACTTATGCTGTAGTTTCGTTGAACAAAATTAATACTAAAACTATGCCATGAAGTTTCAATATATAAATTATTTATTGCTGTTTCGTAGTTTTTGAGGTGCATATATAAATATTAATAAAGTTTTGCGACATTTCTTTAAATAAAAAGATGTGCATTCTCCTGTACCAATTTTCGACGGTCAACATATACGGATAGTTTTAAAGTTTTTGGACCAGGGGATGTCCCCTTCCTACTCGTATGCATAGAAAGTATTGCTACGATACTAGTTGGAAAGGTATATCATAGAGACAGGTTGTGAAGTGATACGAAGATAGAGGGCTTAATTCTTGCAGAACTCATCAGTTGCGCGTTTTTTGAGAAATTGTAAAGCAGAGTTCTTGCGTATCTGGTGTTATGCTGAGGTATTCGTTTTTAACCTATTGGAGCTTCTTTTTATTTATTCTTTTAATTCGCCGACGTTTTATTGCTCTAATACTGACGGAGGAGGGCGCTATAAGCACAGACACAATTTAAAAATGTTTGGTATGGTCGCGTGTTAAACCTTGGATCTTCTGGTTGCAGAGACAACACGGTAATGGTCAACTGCCAATAGCCTGCTAAGACAAACATTTTGACTATGCTGACCCAAAATTGCCATCCTCCTCCTGATGCCAAGCAATTAAATTGCCAAATATGTGTGCCGAACTGTGTTCCCAACAAAATAAATTCAGTAGTGTTTTCAATTGTGCACTAGGGCGGCACAAAAATTTAAATTTTTTTTACATAGATGATAGTAGTACAGTGCCAAAGTTTCAATGCCCTAAGTGGAGTAGAAGGCAGTGCTCAATGTCCCCAAAGTTCTAAAAATTTCGATATTTTCAAACTTTTTAAATATTTCTTTGTGTGTTTTTGTTTTCTTTCCAGCTGCTGTTTTTATGAAAGGAATACAAAGAAAAAAATGAAACCGTAAAAAGTGTAAAAATTGACAACAAAAAGTGGGTTCCTACCAAAACTCTAAAAAAGCAGTTGTTGACGATTTGAAGCTCTCAAGTTCAAAGGATTAAACCATCTTTATTTACCCCACTCACAACTTTCTTACAAGATGTTTGTATTATTCATCAATTTTTTTCCAATAATATAAACTAATTTAGTACTTCCCAAACAGTTGAACTTAATTTAAAACAACACCAAAATTAGCGATTTTTAATTTATTGACATGTCTTTGAGCACTGCCTTCCTGTTTTGAAATTTTTATTGTACAATATTGGACACGCCAGTGTGCACGCTAAATCTCATGGCAAAATGTGCTCTTTAATAGATATTGCGATGAATTAATCCAGAATCGCGAACATTGTTACATTGACAAGAAAATGTCCTAAAGAACGCGTGATAGGGAATACTCCAGTAAATTTAAACTTGAAATTAGTAGACGCGTATGCGATATTGTGGACAAACGGTTTGGAGAACTGATGTCAATCACGAGCCTGTAATTAGAGCCCAATTTATGATTTAAAAAAAAACGCAATCTGCAAATGATTTATTTCCCTGCGTTCAGAACTGGAATATAAATTACCCAATGCCAAGACAATTTTTCTTAATTCGCTTACGACTACTCATATATTTTTCTATTTTATTTTCATACTAATTCAAACAAGAACCAACTATATCCTCCCCAGCTACGCCCATTGCCACAATATTCACGAATCCCTTGCGCCAATTACAATCTTCAATGTTTATTATTTTTTCATTACAATCATTTACATGTTCGACCATCATCCATGGCTCTCTATAACGAAAAAAAATCAAGTTCCATTATAAAACGCGTTTTATGTTAAATGTTGTTGACGTTCGCAATATCCTGCAATATGGACATCAAAAGCCATCCATATTTGACAACAATAACAATAACTACAAAAAACCATAACATCGTAATCATCGTGATTAATACGAACGATGGCAAAGTATTGTACGGATGGCATTTGTACATGAGCCAAGAAAAAAAAAATTGCAAACAAAAACAATAGTAAACAACATGAAACATGTAAAACATCATCAACATCATATAGCAGCAGCAGCAACAACATCGAAACAACGTCATCGTCATTATTGTCATCAAAATATTGAGACTTTAATATGTCAACGCTTTTGTTGTAATGAGACAGCATCGATTGAGCGCCATTTTGACAAAATCATATTCATTGCATGGCTGCGAAACTGCTCGTTTTCAACACAACAACAGCAATATTGTAAAAGAAAATATAAAAAGAAATGTTTGTCGAACGCATAAATCAAAATTACTTGAAATCAACTGCAAACAAGCAGAGATCACAAAAAAGGAAAAAAAATCACATGTGAAAATTTTGGCACAATAGAAGAAATAAAGTTCCCACTCACCGCACCTGGTTGTAAAATTTCAAATGTGTTATGGGGACACTTTAATTTTGTTTCTTTCAACTAATAGAGTTTCTTGTTGTTATTATAATTGTTGTTGTGTTTTATGATTACGACCAGTTGGACAAGTGGCCATGAATATATAAGCAGTGAAATGAGAGACAAACATTAAAGATAAATTTCATATTTTATAACAACACGCATACCCGTGTAAATAAATTGAACTGCTATTATGACCTTTTGATCGGGAAGAAATCAGAATTATTTTACAAACTTTCATATTTCAATGAATCAGAAAATATCTGAATATCTGAATGCAAATTAAACAGTAAGCAATCTTAACTTAAATTAAAAAAAAAATAAGAGGAACATATTTAGGCTCATTTTGAATTGCTCATTATTCATCGCTTCTGAATCAAAAGTAACCACGATTGCCAGAAATATTGCGAGACTTTGGATTTCAATGATTTCGAAATTTGTTGGAATATTTGTCTTCATATTTGACGATCTCTGTCTAGACTCCAGAGTCTACAGTCTTTAAATTCTAGTTTTTAACCCATTTATTTTCTACTAAAATTCAGCTTTGAAATTAAATCAACAACAAGTCCAAATGACTTAATTACTTTCTGTGTGATATCTCAAATAGAAAGGCGCTGATTAGCCAAACACCGAATAATAGAAAAATATTAATGATATAAGGGCGATGAAATTCCTTGCATAGGCGTATTATTTTAATTGTAATAAATTGAACATAGCTGTATGTACTTACTCGTATTTTTCCAACTTACTAACAAAAGCTTTATTAAATCATTAAATTTGAAAATGTAAACTGTGAAGGTAAGTTTTCTGAGAAGAAGCATCACAATCAATAAATATTTTTTTCAGTTTGGAAACAATTCTGAAGCCTTAAGTATTTTTTTTCTTTTTTTATCCGGGACCAGCACTCAGGAGATGACCCCTATACATGCGAAGCATTGTGCTGGGAACTATAGGAAAGGGATAGTTAGAGAAACTACAGGAAGTGAAGTTTAATTAATTATTTTACAGCTCTGCTTTTTGTACGTTCTTCGTTTATACCAGTGTTGAAGCTTCGGTTTAGTAGCCATTTTTTTATTAATATTTTACTTCGCCTATGCTACACAATACCGTCGAAAGAGGGCGTTCTGATGTAATTGTGGATTGCTATCAGCTGAAGCCGGTATTGTTCAGTGACCAGTGACTATGCCTTCGCCACTGCAAAATTTCCAACAACAACTGACACACAAAAACTATTTAAGTTGCAGGTCCTTTTGATATATGTAATATTTATTTTTATTCGATATTTCGCTACACCTTTGTTATAGCTTCTTCAGGAAAATTGATTATTTTTTAATAAAGTGTAATTAAATATTTTAATAAAATAGTGTAATTAATATATAAAGAGTTCAAAAAAACTAGAAGAATTACTAAATAATTTGGAAAAAATATGTTCAGAATTTGCGCTTACCGTTCCTGCTGTTCAGCTGTATCCAATCCATAATCACATCAGAACGCCCTCCTTCGTCGGTATTGTGTAGCACCGGCGAAGTAAAATAATAATAAAAATGGCTACTAAACCGAAGCTTCAACACTGCTATAAACGACTAAACGTACAAAAAGCAGAGTTGTAAAATAATTATTTAAGCTTCACCTCATGTCGTTTCGCTAACTATGTGTAGGGTTCATCTACTCAGTGCTGGTCCAAAAAGAAAATTACTGTAACCATATTATTTAGAATTAACTGACTTTTCAAAATGCTTAATTAGTTTTTTTCATTTTCATAGAAAGTTTCAAAAATTATAAAGCGTTATTTTTAAAATTAGGGAAAAAATTATAATGTAAGCAAGTGAGCAAAGTTATTGCCAAAACTTATGTTTTTTTATACATAGAAATAAAGCTTGGATATTTTTCTATTAAATTGTTACCACAAAACTGAAGAAAATCGTAGTTTTTGAGAAATTTATGAAAAAAAAAACACAAAAAACGGCTGGCAAACCGATTTTTGACTAAACTTCGTCTTGTGCAGCTTGAAACATTTTCCGAAAAATCTGAAAAATAATTGTCGCTGAAAATACTCGTACTTGAGCTTTCAAATTATGCTTGAGCGCGCAAGAAAATACACACTAGGGAGACACTAGTGCACCGATATGTAAACTAGTTTCGAAATTTCTAGTGTATAATATGTGCCGTATGTATTACATTACAGTTTGCAAAAGTAATATGAAATAAAAATCAACTTTGATCTATTTTGTTTCTAATGGCACATCTTGGTTTCTTGCATGAGCGAAACAATGTAGCTGTAATTTCCAATTTTCGCCTAACCGAATTGATTGAATGTTATTTAAACTGACTAACACAGGCATGAATATATTGAATACTAATATTAAAATATTTACTAACTTTTAATTCTTTTAAATTAAAGAACTCCAGCTTTAAAATGTGAGAAGTAATTCTGTTTCTCCTTCTCAAACCCTTAAAGCATCATGCTTCACTTTAACGCATAATTTCCTTCCTAAATGTATGCATGAGCATTTGACTTTGCCTTATTGAATTTCATAATTCATAATGGTTTTAAAAGCTTTCATTTTTTCTAGTTATATGAAATGAAAATATTACAAATTAAATTTACTCCAAAGTACTTTAGTATTTTTTCTTTCACTACACTTTTATTGTTGTCATACATGTATGAAATATGAACATTAATGTTTGTAACATTAACGCATTTGAGGGATTAACAAAAAAAACAACATCTAGAACACTTCCACTCAACTCATTTCTAAACTCATATAACAAACCGTTTTAATTTTTTTCTGTTCTGTTTCATCTACTGAATTTGTGCTAGAAATATGTATAAAGCACCACTTACATTAAAGGACTCGTAGCGCAAAAGTATTCATGTAAATTGAATTCAAATTCAATTTGAACTTTTCAATTTAGTCATGTATTTTTTTTTTTTTTTCATTATTATTATTTTCGTCTGTTGAAAACAACAACTGTATTGCCGTATGTGAAGTTGTACAATGAAATGAAAAAGTTAGTGAAATGTGAAAAAGTAAAAAAAAATTAAATTAAGTTTATAAAAAAGTTCTAAATACAAAAAATTATTACTTTTTGTTAAAAGAACGATTTTATGCACTTTTAAACAATTTATTATTTTTCAAATTAAATAAAACTAAATGGAAATTCAAAATGTGAATGGGAGCTCAAATAAGCGGACAGTCGCGCCTCGCAGGCGTCATGTGGCATGCCGTAGTTGAAGATGAATAACACTGAGTAACATCGTTCCAACCATGGGAAGTGTTCTTTCGCGAATCTGCCAGCAAATAGAGGTTTCACTTTAAGCTGTATGTCTCACTGTCTATAAAAGAGCAGCTATCGAATGTAGAAGTTATACTTAGTAGATCATTAGGAATGTAACAAGTCATTTTACTCCTTTGGATAGCTGATTCCTCGGATTACCTAGTTAGTGGCATGTGAGTATTTCTGTATAGAAGCGAAAAGTTTTTGCCACCGACTATTGTGAAACAAGAATCTCTGGAGTAGTACTGCCCTCTTTAGTATACTTCTACATTAAAGGAAGTACTAAAAAACATAAAGACAGCCAACGCCAAAAAATAAAAAAAAATGTATAGAAAGCACTCTAAAAACTGGCCACCATTAATTTAAATTTTCAAGAATTTTCGCAATGTGAAAACGGTATTTAAAAACAAGAAACAAAATAATACAAGGATTCTTCAAAAACAGCTGTTTGATATTGAGAGTCTGCGCTGACCGCATTATTTTGACGGCGGAAATTGGTGTTCTTCAGATTTGAATTTGAAGATATTTTCAATTGGTTTTGAAACTACACTTATGCAAGTTGCTACCGAAGCGACAGCTTCAACCATGATCTTATCGACACCGATTTTAATATAAAAATTTTTGTAAATTTTGGCTGTAACATTTAGAAGAAATCTGGTGCAATCTTGCGATTTTTGGTAACCAATTTATTACGATCCGAATTATTGAAAGTGATCTCAACTCACCATGAAGTCATCGTTAAGTTTTCTCCGCTGTACACTGATTGTGGAATTCTAAAATCTCTAATCCATGGTAACAACTTGCAGTTAGTTAACTGATAACCTTTGTAGAGGCCTTCAAAAATAGAATATTACGAAATTCTACCAAAACTATTGTGCGAAGTTCTTTATTGTTACACCTTCTTTAATATATATAGTGATTTCGTTTCTCAAAAAGTGCTTTGCACTTTTCACTTTATTTAAGAAATTTTTATTTTTTTTTAAGACAATACAAACTCTACGAAGCTCTTAAGATTGTGTGTAGAAACATCCAGGGTCTAAGCAGGAATCGAACCCGCACCTCCATATTTATGGCAGCCTATCATGACTTGATTCAGCTTCCCGCCGGCGTAATGTAAATCCCGCACCGTGATGACTGCCGGCTAGTGTGATCCAGCATTAGCAAAAATATTTTTTATGAACTCACAAGACCTTTACGGATTTCAGTTCGCAGAAATGCCATGTGAATGATTGTTCGTTAATTTCTAGCCTATTCAAATGTTACTGAAATTTTCTATACAATTACAGAGTTTGACATGTAATTGGCAAAAGTTTTATGTAAAAATAGAAAAAGCTTTGATTTATTAATTTTCCTCGCATGATTTTTTTCACGCAGACGTTCTTGAACCATAAATTACTACGCCCAAGTAATTTGTCTGGTCACGAGCATTTCTGATCATCCGATTGCTAAGGGAGCTCCCATATCTACTTTCAATGTGAGAAATTAGCTGTAAATTTTTACAACTATACGATTAGCAATCATCTTATAATTCTGCTCTTATCTTTAATATGATCTTCTCTTGAAATATCTTAAAATCTTTGCACAAACTTTTTGGACAAATTATGTTTATGGCAATTCAGATTACAAGATTTCCTCAATACATTCACAAGCTTGTATTTCGGCAGGGTGTGTGATATATTCGACTTAACTAAATACAAACACTACCATTTTATTATTAAATATTATTATCCTTTTGTCGTTTATAGCCTCTGGCATAATATGACGCCTTGATGACGAATTATATTTACTTACAAAACGTTCGTGTCAAGTGTCATTTGCAACACCCTCTCTGATGAAAAAAGCACAACTTCTGCTCGACTCATAATAAATACGTACGTCAACGTTTGTTTTCCTATTCGTATGTTTTTATTCGACTTTATGCTCAACTACTCACATAGAAAGTGAAATTCTCGAAAGGATATTTATTTTGCTGGTTCTTTGCATTTGAAATTTTCAAATCTTTTGCTTTGTTGTTGGCCCGTTCAGAGATGAAAGATGAAAATATTTTATATTTGAATATTAAAATAATAGAAAAACAGAGAAAGAAGAAGAAGAAAAAACAACAGATAAGAAAGAAAAGGGAAAACAGATACAGAAAGAAACATGTTTGTGGCCTTTTAGGCTGGTTGTTCTTATGAGCATTACAGTATTAGATTAAAATTAGCCTACAGGGCATTTCAGATTATTTCGTATCCAAACACACACACACACACACACACACACAATCCACATTTAAAGAAAATTGTTGTACGATTTGACAACGTTGTCAGCCGTAAACGAAAACAATTACAATATCCAATTTTAATATTTAAACACTTGAATGAAATTTGAGACAAAAAAATATTAACATTTTGTGAATTCTCATTAATAAGGAAATTTAAATGGTTTTTTCTTTGTTGTATTTTTCTTTTTATTTTTGAGAATTAGTAAAGTTGTAAAGACAAAAAAAAGCAGAAGTGTGTTAAGAACAGCTAAAGCATAGCTAGCTGGGTGTATACCCAACAGTTTAGCATGCGGAGATTCATGCCATCGGAACGTGTGTGGCTGAGTGCCTCCGAAGGATCGATATACTAGCAGATAGTTACTCGACCATGATGACCTCAAAAATGGTATATGACCTGGAGCCTGGAGCTTCTCAATGAGTTGCGGAACTTTAATGCCGTTACATTGGGCTGGGTACCTGGTCATGAGGGTAATGGCAAAACAAGGGGCAAATTACCTCTAATTGGCCCAGAGCCATTAAATGGCGTTACAAAAAGCCACTGAAATGAGATTCTTAGAAACTGGGAAGAGGGGGAATAGGGCGATCTCAAATAGGCTGCTTTCGCTGAATAGAGCGGACTTGAGCGTATTAACGGGGTACTTCGCCGCCCATTGTGGCCTTAACAAAATGGGTCTCCCTGAGAGCAATGTGTGCCGATTTTGTGAAAGTGACACTGAGAGATCAGATCACCTTCTCTAAGACTGTCCTGCGCTCGGCAGACTGAGGTTTCACCATCTGGGTGAAATTGCGGCGTCTCCACACAAGTTGTGGAACACCAGACCCCAAAAAGTGCTTGGATGCATGAAAAGCCTTAAGATGGGCGTCTAATATGAGGGGCTTTGCACAATAGATTTTCTTGGTCGCACTGGTTCGGGCCCAATAATAATGATAATAATAATAATAATAATAATAGGCTCTTTAATCGGTTAAAAAATATGGCGAGATATAAACAAGTGCCATTACAATTGCTTTAAAATTTAAAGTTAAGCTGTAAGAGAACTGGATAATACGCCTATAGAGAAGAGCAAAATAGAATGCAGTATTTGTGGATTACAGTGATGTTTGTATATTATAGCCCGGTTAGCATTATTGATTTTGTAATCGAAGGAATAATATATGTCAATTTAAATTCAAACTAAAAAGAAGCAACATTTTTCTGTTGAAGAAACATCACTGACTTCGATCTAAAATTGCAAGCGCATTTGTAATGTGGGCATGACATATAGGCAGAAATAAAATAAAATAAATTTTTTTTTTTTTTTTTTAAATATATTTATTAAGCTTGAGGTCTTTTTTTATTTTATTTTGTTTTATTATTCGATATTTCGTTAACGTTATTTTATTTTATTTTATTTTGTTTTAACGTTGTAACGTTAACAAAATATCGAATAATAAAACAAAATAAAATAAAAAAAAAGACCTTAAGCTTAATAAATATATTTCAAAAAATATAATAAAAAAGGTCAATTAATAATATAATTAAAAATAAAATAAAATTTTAATTAAAAATTTAATAATATTAATTAAAAACTTAATTAGATTTTAACCAGTATCAAGTAAATTATTATTTTTGATTTAATCGAATTAATTTTCCATGAAATTTTTAATAATATTAATTAGAAATTTAATTAAATATTTTGAAAAATTAAGAAAAAAATTGGGTATTATTTTCAATTTGTTTATAAGAGTGCTGCATAAATAAATAAAACAATTAGATAAGCATTGAAATAAAGTTCATAGCAACAAAATAAATTATTTATTTCTTTAAATATTGAGCCCCAAAATTACTAAAAAATTCAATTGAATTGATTAAATATTTAATTGTGAAAATATATTATTCCATATGTTAGTTTTTACTTTATTTGACCAATGTTTTGTTTTTAGTATAATCGGCTGAATTTTTGGTCCATTTTTGTTTTTGTGTTAATAATAAAACAAATTATTGGGATGTTATTAAATGTATTTGCTGAACGTTTCGTTGGTTTTTCTCCAACATATTCGGGAGCTTTCTTTATTAAATTAAATCTGTCAAAATAATATATAATTTTAATATTACTGTATGAAAATATGCGTTGTGTGGAACTTACTGTTTAATTTTTACATTGGTAAATTAAAAATTTTTTTTATATATATTTTTATTTTAACTGGACATAAGCTAACTTTTGAAATAAAATTAAATTAAAACTGGTAGTCACAAGATGAAATATCAACATGTAAAAAATATATATATATTATTATCAAATAATAATTGAAGATAAAAGCACCAACACGAAAATTATTATTACAGTTTATATCACAGGTGAATCGGAATGTATTGCAATTGAGTATTGTAACTTAATGTTGTCTTTGTCTTCTTTAATCCGTTCCTGTATTCTTAAGCTTTCAAGGGTATGCCGTTTATTACATTTCTCCTCTCTGTCTAATATGTTTACGTTTTTGAAACAAATACTGTGTCCACTCTGTGTTAACTAAAATTACAAATGTAACGTTTTGTTCTGTGTAAATTACATTTGAAGTAGTTATACATATGCCAGCGATTATTTTTCCGCTGGGTACTACTAAATACTTCTTCAAAATTACAAATTAACAATCTCTTCAATTTCTAAAATAAGTATGTTTTCACATTTTTGCTTTGTTAAGCAAAATTTTGTGGAACCTTTGTACGTTTTAATAGTTTTTCAATTAATTGCTTTTCCAGAGCTTTTACAAATTTCAGCAAACAATTGAGTGGAACATATTTTTAGGCAGTTTGTGCCGGATTTCATTTTCTATATTGAACATAAAATTGCTTTTTCGACAACAAACAAATTATTATTATTATTATTTCATATTGGTATTCGTTTTATTAACATTTAAACTTTAACGATGCCATTATAACAATGTTCTTCTATTTTCGAAATATTTAAATGTGCAAGTAGAAGGCAGTTAACATTTTTTGTCTCCTGCCTTAAAGCAACCATAAGAGCGTTTGTGTGTGTGTGTGTGTGCGTACTCGGAAATGCCTAAAAATATGCAAAATCTGTTTACAACAATTATTATTTTCAAATTGATATTTATGAAGTCATTTATGAAATGTTTTTCTGCCCAACAACCATGTACACAATTTGTGGCAATGCAAACAAATTGTTTTTTGTCCACTTTTTCGTTTCCCTTTATTATTATACAAAATAATTTTTTCTTCGCTTTTTGTTTGAACAGTTTGCTGGTTGGGGGAATGAAAAAAAATGCAATTGCAAATTGCATTTAATAGTGTGTGGAGTGCAACGGCTGCTTTGTTGCACTGTGAACGAGGCACTCCACTAAAATGTGAGGCAAATAAAAATATTGAGAAGAAAGTATGTACGACTATTATGCCCACAGATGACAAAAAAGACCTTCCAAGCTTGATGACGATGATGATGACGATGATTGTGCTGTTGGTGCAGTTTGTTAAGCATTTATATGAGATGGTTGGTAGTTAATGAAAAATATAATTTGAATTTTATGTTATGGTCTCGGTATGTAAAACCCAAAAGGCAGCAGTAAAAAGGATATCTCACTTTGGAAAACAGAAAAAGCAAAACATGAGAAAAATATGAAAGTGTCGTTATATTTTACAGCCCATAAATGTTGCACAATTGCATTTCATCGCCCAAATGTGTGGCCTGAGTTGTGTGTAGGATGTTGTATGCAACGTATCAAGTGCATGTTGTACTTCTCATTTTAAATATATCCTGCATACATATATGTACATGTATATTTTTATCTTTTTACATTTATGGTTCTTTTTCGGCTACGGTTGGCATCGCCGACATCAGCGCCATCATCATCACCAACGTCATCTTTCGTTTAACGTTTTTTTTTTTTTGTTGCAGAGAGGTTTTCTCTTAAAAATTTCATGTTAGTTTTACTTACAGCTTGTCGTATTCATTGCACTCTGCTTAAATGTTTATTAATTTTATTGAACAATTAATTAAATGCCACAGAATGTATTACTCGTGTTTATATTGGTATATGATTGTAGATGTGCTGCAGCGAGTGGCATATGCAATAAGCCATTATGCACTTGCTGCAACATTCAATAACCATTGTTGTTGTTTGCTTATATTCGTTTGACCATCGTGGTGGAGGGCATTGATCATACTGTAGATAGTGATGACAACGCTAGTCAGACTTTTGTTAATGTAATGGAAAAATTAAAAAAGAAAGAAATATAAGAACATGGAAAAAGTGGGAAATGCACTTAATACACTCGAAGAAAAAACCTTTACATTAATTCACTTGAAATACCTGTAGCTATATTTAGAATTTTGGAATAATAAAAGTTTAAAACGTAAGAGTAAGCAAGTTTAAAATATATTCAATAATTAGCTAAATATAATCACACACAATGAACAGAGTACAATGTGAGCATTATGCGACAACCATATTATGGTTTCCGAAAATTTTTTTTCGATTGTAATTAGCTTAGACATTAAGCTTAAATAAACTACGATGTGAAATAATATATTCATTATATAATATATAGACACTGTTTAAGATATACAGTATGCCCTCGATTATTCAAGATTTTCTGATGTTACCGGTTACATCAATTATCCGGGAAAGAATAATAAACTGTTTTTAAATCGTTTTAACATTTTTTGCAACGATTAACCGTGAATTGCTCTATTATTCGGGACTAGTTATAATAGGTATTTTTTTTTATCATTTTTGAACAATTACAACACAATATAAATAAAACGAAAAAAGAGAAAAAAATTTCGCAGTTTTTCTGATGTTCATGAGTGTGGCTCTGTGTGAGTTCTTGACGGGAAGTTTCAGTGGCGAAGGTATAGTAACTGGTTACTGAATACTACCGGCTCCTTCCACTTCGTAAGTATGTTTTCAAGAGCAGGCCGTAAAAAATATTCTATCATAAGTCGATACCGCTTTACATTAACTTCCATCTTCATTTTCGAAGAAGCAGGGCTCTGCACTTCCAATATTTTCCGCAATACGAATTAAACGTGGTCTACCGGTTCGAGTCAAATCTCTTACGGTGCCATATTGGTGTTAATGATGAACTAAGCAAGGAATCACACGATCGTGTGATTTGACACCGGTGGACTTTTTTCTTTGGCGATATTTAAGAGGAAAAGTGTACGTCAATAAGCCAAGAACAATTCAAGAACTAAAGAATGGGATAATTCGGCACATTAACGACATATAACCGCAATTATGCCTCAGAGTCATTGAATTTATAGACCTTCGGATAGAGCCCGTTGCGAGCATTAGGAAAATATTTTGTTTCACACATAATTGTCAAAGATCCTAGCCCACTTGCCTGCCCGCAGGTACCCGATTAAACTCGTGAGATTCCGTATCGATTTCGTATAGATAATTCTATCATAATAAAAAATATTAATGTTCTTATAACTTTTTGTTTTATTTACTATTAACATCGTGCGTTTTAGTTGCACCACCCTTTATATATTATTCTTCAAAGCAACAACAATTTTCACATACTGCTGGAAAATTAACTATATCGCTAAAGTATTAGCACAAAATGTTTTTTTTTAACATTATAGAAAAATAATTTAAAAAAATTAAATATATTTAAAATGAACAGAAAAACTTTTGTTGTATTCTAAAAAGGCTTTTTTTTGGTTGTATACTCCGTAATTTTCGATAATTGTTTAAATGTTTCTCTAAAAACATATGAGTTTTTCCAAGAATTTGTTTGAAAGTGCACTGATGACCTGGCATTAGCACCAACGGAAAGTACATCTTTATCATACAACAAACATATATGGATAAAAAGTTTATAATTTATATTTAATAAGTTTATAGTTACTTAATATTAGATCTTATAATATTGTAAAAATATTGAACGAAGAGCATATAATTAAAGAAAAAGCCATCGCATCAAGCATTTAAAATCTCATTTAATTTCTCCAAATGTAAAAATATTTCGTTTTATTCTTAAAAAAAATATTTATCGAATTGTTAAAATATTCCTGTATTTAAGCTTTTTATTATTTTTTTAAATATCATACACACCCACAAACATCTCTTTTTCAACACTGGACAATCATTTGCATTTGCCTTGTGTCTCTTTTTTTGTGGAATGTCTGCATGTGTATTTGTTGCTTTTGTGCTGGACAAAAGTCATTGCATATGTTAACATTCCGTTATAATAACATATTTTATAGTCTACACTTAGGCTTGCACTCACTTAAATTGCAGTTGCAGTTGGTTTTCAGTAAATCCTACTCTAGCATTATTGCAATTGCAGTCATTAAACATATATTTTATGAAATAGACACATAAAAGCAATTGCTGTTAAATAGCAAATTGTTTTTATTGAAATTATTTGATTACATTTCATTACGGTACGAAGTTAAATGCTATGATTTCCATTTATTGTTTATGCTGTTTAGACAGATGTTGCAAGTTGCGTGTAAAAGGAGGAGACATTTGTTTTTGAAAAATTCCAATAAAAGCCCTCAATTGGCTGGCATTGTACATATACGAGCATTTGAAATTAAACAATTGTATTTAAAATTCTAAATTGAAGTTTAAAGTTCAGTTTTTAGTTAAATTTTTAAGCAATTAACAAGATGATGTTTTTAAAATATTTAAAGTTGCTTTCTTCTTTCTTAAATTATAAAAAAAAAGATGTTAAAGACGAGTCTTAACAATTCAGATTGTACAAGCTGCCATGTTAGATTTATGGATATCAATTTCTGATAGTTTGCACCACATTGCCAGACATGTGGACATGTGTGCATGTGGATTGGTTACAGGTGAAGCCGGTACTATTCAGTGAAAAGTGACTATGCCTTCGCCAGTGAAACTTTCACGCAAAAACACAACTGACGCAAAAACACTAATGCAAAAAAAAGGAGGATGTTTTTATGACTCAGTCTGAAGTTGGTCTCAAACCTAGTATTTTTTGCTTTTGTCGTCAACGTGCAAACTAATTCAGCCATCGCCAAGCCGCTAATATCGAGTCATAACCGCAAAAAAATCTTGAGTGCAAAAAACAAAACTTTACAGGAGAAGCTTTTTTTTTTTAATATCTTCGCTTTCAATTGAATTATTACCTTAAAATTTAGAATATAAGTACAATTTTGTCTTATATACATATATAATGCAACTGATTTTATTTGCGAATTTGCAAAATAACGGTTGTTTTTGTCGCTTAAGCTTTTTGGCTGTCACTCTGTTGACCTGCTGTCAAGGAAAGTGTTGATTAAGACAAAATAATCTACTACACGTAGATTGATTTTACACAAAAAATTATGGATTTTATTAAAAAGTAACTCAAATACAACTAAATTACAAATTCTGCTTCATCGGGAAAGTGTAGTAATGTGTATGATACATACGTATCTACATACATGTTTTTTTAAATCAATGTATTTTTTAATATACTGAAAATATGTACTAAATATTTATTCTTAATACTTTTTTTTTTTTTAACCTTTATATTTATTAATAAAAAAAGAATATAGGTATTAAAATAAAATATTTATTAATTAGATATCTTATTGGTCAGTTTCGGGTAGTGAATCTTTGATGGATTTATGATATTTTAAATTGAAAAATTCATGGTGAAATTTGGCTGGTATAATGTTTTTATCGCAAAGTAATTTTAAATCATTATATTTTGTCAAACAAATATTTAAAATTCTCTTATATAATGCAGTAGGCCCCGCGCTCATAATATTAGCGTTTCGGCTAGACCGTGGAATCGAATTTAAATTATAACTTTTGGTTCAATTCAGAATCTTCAAAATAACCATATTTAAGTACCATATGTTAGGATTACTTTTTTCAAATAAAGCAGAACGTAGATTCAAAAAAGAAAGTTTTATAGAGTTTGGAAACATTGCCAGAGAAAATGTATAAAGAAGAATGTATTTTTATAGCGTTATTTTAAATATTATTGCAATTTTGGACGCTTATTTGATAAAGAAAATTTTTTCTTAAGTAACAAGCCGCTGTCACCGCAAATGTAAACACACAAGGAATTTGTTTTTATAATAAAATCATAACGGTACTTTGTACAGCGACATAATTTTAACAGGTGATGTAAGTTTTTTTTTTTTTTTTTTTTTACACAATATATATTATTTATTGAATCTTCAAAATCAATTGAACTAACAATAAATATTCAAATCTTAAGAACTAATTGCTAATTATTATTAAGTACAGCCTAGCTGTGTACAAAATTATTTATTGCTCCTATAGTTTTATTTCCGCGTCTACTACGTTCGGGCTAGGGAAAGAGTATCCCTTCTTTTCAGTCGAATGAACCCTCTTTCGCTTAAAATATTTCGGGCTAGTATATTTGGATGATCTTGGAGTTTGGTTAGGTATGACGTTGCGTATGTTGTTATCTCTTGTTTGACTGTCGGAATATTTAAATCTTTGTGTATGTTAGAATTTTTTATATACCACGGCGCATCTGTTATCATTCTCAGTATTTTGTTTTGACACTTTTGAATTTTTTCTATATTGGAAGCTGAGGCAGTGCCCCATAGCTGGATACCATAGCTCCATATTGGTTTTAAAATTGCTTTGTAAAGCAAAAGCTTACAGTCCAGTTTTAGCACAGAATTTCGACCAATAAGCCAATTTAGTTGAGTTGCTTTTAATTTCATTTGAGTTAATTTTGCATCGATGTGCTGTTTCCATGTTAGCCGTCTATCAATGTGCATCCCTAGATACTTGACCACCAAACGTTGAGGTATTAACTGGTTGTTGATCAGAATAGGAGGACATGTGTCTCTGCGCAGGGTGAAGGTTATATGTACGCACTTATTCTCATTAACTTTGATTCGCCATTTTTTTAGCCAGCTTTCCAGCTGCGAAGTTTGGTGCTGTAGGCGACGAGATGCTTCGTCAGCACTTTCGTGAATACTTAAGAAAGCTGTATCATCGGCAAAAGATGAGGTGATGTAAGTGATGACAAGATTTTAATTTGTATAAAAAACTAAAAATCGAAAAATGTGTTGCTTAAGTTTTTTTTTGTGGTTATGGCTCGATATCTTGGTCACTGATCTCAGTATACATATTTCTGCGGTAGCCTTTTCATGTTCATTGTAATTTCCATTAATTTTCTCTTAGAAAAATTCTTATTATTATGGTGAATAGGTTTGTGCTTCGCTGCTATGATATTTAAATTTCATTTTCATTTGGTTTTCTAAACTATCAAAAAACTAAAAAGGTTTTAATTCGTCCGAAATATTATTGAAAACCTACTGAGAAGCGAACATAACCACCGGTGCTGCAATATAATTTCCAAATAAAGTTTCCTTAAAGTTCTTAAATACAATATTTTTCAATTAAGTCAATTATATTTAATGCAATTAGATACCATTTTAATTGATTTTCAGTTATTTTGTTTTTTGGCATTTCAAACCCAATATTTAATACAGACAAATCCTAGAAAAAATGAAATCATATTATCAGCCCAATAGCAATCAATAGAAATGTAAAAGCTTAGGAAAACACACAAACAAACATCTAAATTGAAATGCTTTCATATGACTCCAATATCTGATGTAATTTCCATACCACACACACTTATGTAGCTGTGTACGTACATACATACATACATATGTGCATACAAACATTTTTTCCACATAAAACCCAATGAAGTAATTGAGAAACCATTATTAAACACTTCTCTATACCAGATATCGTTGTATAACGTTTGTTTTTGCAGTTGTATCTGCATCTCATCAAACAAAAATTTTAATCCTCAAATTGAAAATGTTCGAAAATTAATCATTTGTTGCGTATGCAATTAATCCAACTCAAGTGACTGCCAGAGCAAACAACACATTGTACGTTTACAAATTTCGATAGATTTGTGGTAAAGTTTCCAATACAAACAAACAGTACTTGTCGAAATGCACACACATACATATATATACTCTTACATATGTATATACACACATACGTACATACATATGAATATTAAGGAACCTCGGCATGAAATTATACGTTCTTACTTTATTTTTTTTGTTGTAAAATAATAGACTTTGCTGGTACATCTGCTAGTACTCCAGTTTAATGTTAAGCAATCGTAAGGGATATATTTTTGCCAGCAGTTCATTTTAATTTCCAAAAATATATCAGCAGCTATCATTTGCAAGTATGTAGTCGTATGTGTGTAAGTTGCAAAGGTGTAGATATATTCGTGTTAATTTGCAATTCCGATTTCAATTTTATAATTTCTGGCATTTCCTCTATCTGGCAAATAACAGAAATCCTGCAAAAACCGCAATCACATCCTGCTGGTTTCAAGCACAATCTTCATCTTTCTATTGATAATTCCCCTCTGAACTTCTACCACCCACATTTCATTTTACATACAGGCACAGTGAAGGGCAGAATAAAAAAAAATTATATTTTTGGGATTCAAATACGTTATACATAAGGCGGTTATTGAGGAGGCTGTGGAGCTCATTTCAAGAAGGAGTAGGGAATTAGAATTAAAATACTATCGGATAGCCAGTCGGTGCTTAAAGCTCTGGACAACTACACATACAGCTCAAATGTACTCACAGAGTATTACGATGTACTGAATGACCTGCATATACGTAACCACATCTCTCTTATCTAGGTGCCTGCACGGACAGGGCACGAGGGCAACGAGAAGGCAGACTTTCAGGAGAAAAAGGGAAAATTAGGGATCTTTCATTGGACCTACGCATATTTTTGCTTTCAACAGGAACTACCGTTAACAGTAGATCAGTGTCCAAACCACATTATGTACTGAGGAGTACTAGACGGTCATAAATGGCCGTGAACATTTGAAGAAGTTCCTCAACTTTGATAAAAAAAAGGGCCGTCATTGCTCTTCGGCTTAGTACGAGGAACATTAGAACACTTACTGGAGCACTCACAGAACACTTTCCCAGCAACAAACATATGCACTTTCTGGCACCAGCACAAGCAGATTCTGCTGCGAGTAAGAGAATCACATGGAACACTTTATATCAACTTAAAAGCTTTTTTGCGTTTTCAGCACGTAGTTTAAACACCTGTCATTTGTAAATAGAAAAATTTATTTAATATAGAAAATTCACAGCCCATGATGCAATTGGCTGGTGCTGCAAAAAGAGAACAAACAAATGAAAATATCAAATTTGGAAGACTCTATGAAGATAAAAGTAACAATTATCCAAAAATTTCTAGTGTTGCAATAATAGCGGTGATCTTTAGCACTCCTAAAAGCACACTAAACACTTCGCCGACATTGCAAAATTAACGATGAAAAAGGAGATGCTTTGAGGCACATACACATACACAAATGCTTCTGGTGATGCCCAATTGTTGCGAACGTCGACGACTTCAAGTTCCAGGCTCATTCTCAACACGTTGCTGTATAGCGGATATGTTTGCATTACTACGGCCACTACGAGCATATTGTTTTGGTCTATTGTCAGCAACATTACCGTGAGCCTCGAATTTAGCGATTAAATTATGCACAGCGGCCTCATAAGGAGCCTGACTATGAGAAAAGCTCCTCGAATTTCACGAAGTGATACAGTAAAACTTTCACAATTTTTATAGTAAATTTTCACAAATAAAATTCTTTGTTCCATGATAAAAATTTCCCAACTTTTTATTAAAAAATGTCACTTGATATTTTTTTTCATATGACTTCCTAACCTCAAATTTGCCCACCCTGTATATATGCAAATGCTTTAAAGAAATTGAATACGCGGAGTTTTTGATTTCAACATACCAAGCTCTTGCCAACTTAATTTGTGACGTTCAAATTAACCGTTCCGAGATAAAACTATGTCACGCATTAGTTTTATCTCATGCTAGATTTTTTTCTTAATAAATTTATTTAAATATTTTTATTTGTATCAATAAGTAAATCCGAGAACTAACTTATCTGCCTTCACCTGTTATGGCTTATAGAGTCCATATTCTCAGATCGCATTTGCCATTTGCTTGCGCTATTGTGTTTCTACATACATTTTTATGTATGTCCCAACTGCACGTGGTCATCAGCGGCTTCGAGCCCAAAACTACCCGTGGACACCACCAATAGTGATTTTACCGAGTCAAACTGTTAAATTTTGCAATATATTCGATTTTTTAGAATATTTTCAAACGTTATATATTTCTTGTGTATTGGCCAACAGTGTGGAAAACAATGTTAAACAAAATTAGTGCGGTTTCCTATTTCCGCTTGTGATTGGACTCTCACACACATATTGTGCTCTCTATGACTATTTGTATGCGACGTATGCCTGTTTATTGAACATATAAAGACACACATACACTCAGGGAAATCAATACACGCAGCTATAAGCTTCTGCTGCTGTCCGTCCATTCATCCATATGCTGCTGGTCTATCAATTTCATTTATCCTTAAGCTATAACGGATGACACAGATACGATTGGTGTCCAAACATTTATAAAAACAAATCACTGTATTTTTACTCTTCAAAAAAAAAAGAAAAAAAACAAGAGAAAAGACAAACAAAAAACCACGTAAGGCCAGAGTCAATAAAACACCCATTTGGACACTTCCATGACATATGCAAATGTTCACCCAATTCCTGTAACGCCAACAAACACAATTTCAATCATTCTTTCATTTGCTGCTGCCTTACGGCTACAATATTCCATTTCTATGTTTTTTTCTACTTGTTTTGCCGCACTTTAAAATATTGTTGTTGTGTGCAATTTTGATTTGATGTTTTCCCAATGTGTACGGCGTGTAATGGCATCCATAGCATTTTTCATATGGCGTATCAATGTATTAATTTTCCACTTTTGCTTTTTTAATCTGGGCAACATTTCGTTGCCATTTATTACTGGTGTTACGAAATGTGACAGACATACGGATTTGATCAATTAATTTGGCTAACACCGGTCATTTATCACGTGTCATAGATTTTGATTTCATTCGCAATAAAAAGGGTTGTTTCCGTTTCCTCAGCTCTGCTGAATACACAGCACTTGTGGGAAATATAAGAAAAACAAGATACACAAACACAAGCAAGAAATTAAAACTTCTCGTTTGAAATCATCCTCCCTCCCTCATTAATGAACTGTGATATGATTTGTGTTGTGAAACAAATTTAACAGGGTTTATTATTCAGCGTAATCCTTAATTGAATGACTTTCATTTATCATTTTGTAATTGGAGATGTTGTGTATCTACGAATGTGTAATATGAGTTACTAATTGAGAAGATTTGTTCAAGTAAAAATATATCTTTTGCTCGGGCAATTTTCGTTCGAATTTCAAAATTAATAAAAATTATTTTAATTAATGTGATTCTCTTAGAAAACTCTCTATGGAATTAAAAAGTAATATCAGATGCAAAGAACTGCCCATTTTTCATTGAAATTGATAAATTATAAATTATAAAAATTGATAAGAATTTAAATATCAGATTGAGAAAATTCCAAATGAAATTGAGAATTTCAATTTCATATTAAGAAAATTGGATATGAAATTGAGAATTTTAATTTGAAACTGAGAATTTCAATTTCGTATTAAGAAAATTCTAAATGAAATTGTGAATTTTAATTTCAAATTGAGAAAATTCGAAGTAAAATAATAATAAAAATGGCTACTAAACCGAAGCTTCAGCACTGCTACGAGTATAAAAACAAAAGAACGTGCGAAAGCAGAGCTGCAAAATAATTAATTAAGCTTCACCTCCTGTCGTTTTTCCTACTATCCCTTTCCTATAGTTCGCAGCACTGTGGCTCGCGCAGTGTGTGCCGTGGCTCCATCCTGTTGGAACCCCATGTCCTCCAGTCCTAATTCGTTCAATTGCGGCAGAAAAATCTTGTTTAACATGGCCCTATAGCGCGACCCGTCCCATGTTGTCGCTTGACCAGCGGCGTCCTCGAAAAAATATGGCATGCATCACTCGTGGATTTTCGGTGCCCCAGAAGCGATAGTTTTGCTGGTTCAGGTACCCGCTGAGGTGGAAATGAACCTCATCGCTCATTATGATTTTGGTCGAAAAATCGTCCACTTCGTCCTCGAGATTGAGGATGGCTTGGGCGTAGATTACGCGCTTGTCTACATCTGTCTAGTTCACAAATGTCAAAACAGATTTGCCATTGGCCGGCATTTGCAAAAAAAAGAGCATCTTCCAATAGAGTGATTTCTTTTGACCCACCTTGAACATAATTTTTTTTTAATTTTAATATTGCCTATAGAATGTTAGAAAAAAATCATTTGTTTATAGACATATTAATATTCGATCTTGGTAGACCTGAGGAAATGCCCATATATAGTATGTTTCTCAATGTGTATTTACCCAGCCAGCAATTTCAATCAAAGAAGAGTATTCCAAATTCGGAGCAGGGGATTAAATTAATCTAACGCGATGTCGTATTCCAATCGTGCAGATTCTAAAATTCCTACTGCAGACGAAGCTTGAAAAAACTGAGTTGAAAAGAAGCAAAAATGTACTTTGTTTGATGTCATGTCGACGCAATAACTTTTTAAGCTATAGGAGAGCCATTTTATTTATTATTTTATTAGCATAGCCACTTCAGAAAAAAAATTTGATGAGATGGAATTGAGTATTGAAACAGAGAATATTCTGATTCCAGAGGCAACGCGCTAACTATTCAGCCAACACCTGCCACAATGCGTAAATGACAATTTTAAAAGTAACATAAACCACACTGATTTGTTTCACTCGTCCAACAATCGTTGAAGACTTTCAAAAGTATCATTAAAATGAGTAAAATAAGATCTTTCAATGGTCGTCAGAATGTTTACACAATGATTGTGGTGTAAAATAAAAAAAAACACAGTAAAAATTATTAAAATGACTCGCAAAAATATCATTTGTAAGTGTCGAATACGATTGCTGACTACCAATACTCGCCATATACCTGGAAACGACGATTCACTTGTCCTACAATCGTCTGGACGATTAAAGAACGAGTCGTGAAATTTTAGCGCTCGTTAAACAATCTTCCAATTGCCAGCTGGGAATCGCCATGTAAGAAGACAAAATGTTGTTAGAAATAGAAAAATTACTCAAAAAAGTTAAAAAAGCACTTAATTTTCTGGAGTACCGGCGTGGTGACTGAAAGTTTTTTAATTTTTCCGTATTTTTAACTTTTTTGTGTCTTAACTTTCTCGAGTTGCTACTGTATCATTTCGATTTAAGCTTTTCAAAATAAAATTTTAATGCTAAAATTCTTCACATCAGAGTATAAACAACTGTTTATAGCTCTTGAATTTCTTGACAGCATACGTACATTGTCAACTTTACAAGTTTTAAAGAGCATATCGATTAAAACAGCCAAATAAGGAACGTTTTAAATGTTACTTTTGCAAAGCCAAATGTTCTCACATGTCAATGAAGTGCAGTACTTCATAAATATTCCATCCCATATAAACACTTCTGTAAATTGACCAAAATTGATTCACTCAACTCCTACAGTATTTCCTCTTTTGCTGCTTTTCTGTAAAATAGTGTTTGTCCTTTGCAAATAACAAACACTCGCCTGCAAGCGAGAACCTTCAAAGTCCAGGCAGCTATCTAATTACAAAGACTGCAAGAAAGAAGGTTTCTATTTTTATTTTAAAATTACACTTCAATTTTTAAGTGGCGAGAGTGAGAACGATTCCACTTGTATGTTCAAGTGTTTTCTTTAAACAGCGTTTTTTTTTTGTTTGTATTTTTCGCATTCAGTTTTATTTTTGCAATAATGTTGATGCGTGAAATGAATTCGACACCCTTCTATAGATTGCAAAAATAAAAACAGAGCAGACCCTTTTGTTAAATACACACACAAAAACAAACACAAACACGCACGCATGCACTTAAATAAACAAGTGGTCGCAACGGCGTCTAAAAGGACCTTTGGCCGCGTAAACATGTTTGTGTGTGTGTGTGTGTGTGTGTGTATCTGGATGTGTGCGTTTAATCGTTTGACGATGACGACGATGAAAAAGCAGAGTTGCAAGGAATAAAAAAAAAAAAACGAAAACAATCCACGTATGATTGTTGCAAAGTAAATAGAAATTTACATTTTCGCTGTCATAAACAGTTTTTTAAATTTAAATTTTTAGCATTTATGTTTGATAAGCGAAATATAAATTGGTTGTTATAAAAAAAAAAATATGTATATATTCGTGTATAAATTTTCGTTTTGTTTTGTTGCAAATCTGAAATGGAATTTCTAACAAATGTAAATTGAATTAATTTTTTTGTGTTTTATGTCGAAGACTGAATAAACAATAAAACAGCAGCAGAAAATTAAATGAAAAATAACTTTTTTTCTTAAAACACAGTCGAAGCGCGGTAAAACTAACACGCATTCTAATGGAAATCCTATATAGCGAATGAGCATATTTTTCTACTAACTGCCTTGTTTAAGAAATTTCAAAAGCGAGCGTGTATTTATCTTTGCATGTACAGTGATGGATACAATAATAGCCCCGCGGTAGCGATGATCGAAGTAGTCTGCACGTTGACTACAAAACGAAAAGTTTTCCTGGATCCAACCCCAGTTTCAGACTCATAAAAATATTTCGCATTTTTTCTGATGTGTATTTCTGTGTCTTTGTGTCAGTTGTTGTCAGAAGGTTTTAGAAGGTTTCAGAATGTTAGAAGCTGTTTTAGCTTGTCTGTAGAAACACCCATGGTCTAGGCAGGAATCGAAGCTCACCTACAGATCGATAGACTAATAGTCTTGCACTAGACTACGGAGGTATCACCTCCGAACAAAGCCCTCATTTGGTATTGATAGATTAAATTGATTATTCAAATCGAAAACAGAATTCCATTTGCTAAATGTCGAAATTATTCACACGATGAATGACCTATATAAAGTAGGAAGCCTTCGTTTTATTAAAAAGAGGAACAAGATGTAAAAATAAAATTGCTGAATTAATCAGAAAATAGTGAAGAGAATGACAGTTTTTCTTCCACAGCCACAACTTTACTGCCAAACGGGATGATAAAATTTCAAGAGTGTGCTGTTCGGTTATCTTCAACCATAAAATTGGGTCAAAACTCGAAAAGTCTTTCTGATGTGCACAACTTAAGCAATAAAAAATATCGGGGAAGGAAACTAATGAAAAAAAATCTCTCCTGTCTAACTTAAGAATATATGCATCCATTACAACTCTGCTGCACAATTTAATATGCAGAGTTGTATAAAAATGAAGTTCTACGCTTTATCTCTTCACCACCTTTCTCTTCTTTACACTAATCCTTTCTCATCTTACTTGCCTGAGTGTGCTTTTTCTTCAAGAGAAATTTGCAAAGTGTTAAAAACGGTTTCACTTCATACATTTTTATATAGTGCAAAAACGCACAAATTTATTTATAGTTTTCGATTTTTAGTCCATTCTAATTATAAATTCAGCTAAAATAAAATATGTGATGGAACGAACGAATACATCTTTAATTTGACAGCTCCTTTGGTCTCGTACACTGTTGCTTGATCACGGCAATGTCCCATATACGCATTTGTAATCTCTTGAGGGCATACTCCCCATGTATGTGCACATTTCTGGGTTCCATTCACCGACCGATCATAAGTGGTTCCATTATATTCAGCTCCTCTAACGCAAAAAA
This sequence comes from Dexiosoma caninum, assembly GCA_963924685.1. Lineage (NCBI taxonomy): Eukaryota > Metazoa > Arthropoda > Insecta > Diptera > Tachinidae > Dexiosoma > Dexiosoma caninum. Next base: position 87,607,388 of record OZ004727.1, read on the forward strand.
AAAGGAAAAATTAGAAACTTGTGTGCTCCACTTTCATAACCAAATGGTTTTACCACAATAAAAACTACGATTTTGACGAACATGTGTTTGTGGAAATTGATAATATTTTTTCGATAATTAAAATATTTATTAAAAATATCTTTCCTTTTGCTATTCTGCAATAATGTAGTGCATAAAATTTGTTAAGGAAATATGACTTCAAATTGCCAAATATCCTTTAAAATGTTCCCTTTCTTTCTACAGCAACAAGTTTCCGTTTTCCTTTTTCAACACACCAACACACTCCACTCGCAAAGTAACACAAATAGAAAAATAAAAGGATTTCAATTGAATATGAAAACAGCAATTCAGGCAAATAAAACCAACCGAAAATTGTCAACTGTTTCTCGCAATAAAATAGTATGGGAAAATTGTTAAGAAAAATAACACAAAAAGCAGCAAAAAAAAAAAGAATTTTAATGCCAGAAGAGCGGCAGGAGGCAGAAGGAGAGTTAAACAATAAAAACAACCGAAAAGTCAAAACCAAAAAATTTCAACCGGAAAATCTAAATCCTTAAAAAACAACAAGTTAAACAAACAGGAATATCAGAAGGGAAGTGTAAGCTGCTACTTGTCGTAAAGCCATAGTTTAACACTTTGGAAATTAAGGACGAATTGTACAAGTGGGTGACTAAATGTTGGCATGGCATGAATTAATGTTGTTGTTGCATATGGGGAGTAAAGAAGTCCTCTTTTTTTTGCACTTTTCGTGTATATTTTTGTAATTTATGGGGTGACTTTTTATTTTGTCATCCTTAAGCTGATTTGTTTTCAAAAGAACTTTTGTTTTATGTGGTGAAAAAACAAGGGAAGTAGCACGTAGAAAAATTCTATAATTTTCATTGTTTTTTTTTTCAATCTTTTGTTGACATCAACAGCAATTGACGTTATTTGCATTAAAAAAATGCAAAATAAATGGTGAAAGGAGTTAAAAACAACACTTTTAACTTTTATCTGCATTTGAACACTAAATAGTTGTAAAGCATTTGTAATTTATAGTTTTGAAAGGTAAAAGGTATCCTGCATAATCATAATTTCTTTTTTGGCTTCAGAATAATGCCTGCTTCTCTTCTTGCCCTACATTTACACATTTAAGTGCAAGTAACAAATACGTATTATCTTCGAAAAATTAAAAAAGGATTTCCAATGTCCGGTAAGTTGTTTGAGTGTTTGTACACTTGCGTGTAATTGCTTTTAGAAATGCTGTCAACAAGTAAAGTTCTAGAAAAAATTGCTAATTTTCTGAAAAAACTTATCGTAAAACTTATTTCTTAAAAAAATCATCGTTAAATTAACGTTTATAATTACAATTAGGACGTATTTTATTTTACTTCAATTCTATTATCTTATTTCATTCTCATTCTTTGAATTATTGTTGCCTCCGTACAATTATTTGGTAATTACCGGATCAGACTGTCTGTGTCTAAACACTTCTGCAGTTTTAAAGGAGAATTGAGGAAATTTACTTCAAGAAAAATTGCGCAATCCAAAAGCACTCAAAGGGAAAAATGTGAAATTTAACGTTAATTGGAAGTGAAAATTTTTCATAATAGAGCACTCCTGCAAGTACTACTTTTCAGAATGTATCTATTATAAAAAAGAAAGTTTACGAAAGTGATTCTTCTAAACTACAAAAACTAGGCGTGGCTACAGGCATGAGAACATTGTAAATTTCAACTGCATTTTAGCACTTTTCTGGCAGCAACAAATTTGTAGTTGACAGCTGGCAATGCAATTAAAGTTTGATTGCCTTCCATAATCGAGCCTTAAGTCTGACAAACGATTGTCAAATATTACAACATTGTAAGATATCGCAATGTTCTGTACTGTTAAAGAAAAATTGTCACAAAAACGAAAATTGTCAGTTCGGACTATTGTAAGAAAACCTGACAATTTCACACAGTCAATGTCAATGTCACACAGTTGTCCGACAACAAATTTATCTGTCAACAATAATTGTCAGTTCAGATTATTGTATCGTAGAAGTTGTCAGATTCGATGTTCAACATTAACTCTTAATATTTATGGGCAGCGTTGCCAATACAAATATTTATCTGACAACGGTGTTGTTGTACAGTGCACTAAATTAAGCACATTTGACAATAACAAATGACTCTACAATATCTGGCATTTACCTGTCAATAGCAGTGGCGGAAATTCTTACGATTATCAGATGGCTTACATTATTACCGCCGTACTATGTACTGACAATGTGTCTGGGAAAAATTTGTAAGTTCACACGGTTTGTAAACATTTTAGGACAATTTTTCTGACAATATTATAATATCTGACAATCGTGTGTACATAGCTTTAAATTTCCTAGTCGTATTACAAAAAATTGTAAATAAAAGTTAAAAATTTTAAAAAATGCCGTATTTTCAAAATATGCAGCCAATCTGTTTGGAATTTTTTTGTGTTCCCTCGGTATCGTAATAAATGCCTCATTATTTCCGATCAATTCAAAGAGAAGTGTTGTCGCCAGTGAGGAAAGAAAGACAAGAATTTTATCGCGGATGTTCAGCTTTATGCCCAACATCAACAACCTGTCAGTAGCAATCAACAAAATAAATGTATGATAATAGACAAATGGCGTTTTTATTCTGACAAAAGTGCAACATATTTTCCCTCATAAAGAAATCTCTTCAGCGGTACAATTTAAGAAATTGTCTGCTAATCTGTTCTAAATAAATTGCTTTCATTTCCTACGAAAGAGCCAAACATGTTACACGAGTCATGATTAGTATTACAATGGCCCGTATAAAACGTGTACTTATTAATATTTTTATATACTTTTTTATCATGATATTATTTCTTTGAACAATATTGCATCTTAATTTCTTTGGCCATAAATAAAAAAATTAATTAAAATAATAAAAGAATGTACATCAAACAGCAATACTTTTGAAAATTCAATAGAACACAGCAGTTCCTCTTTCCATTTTTAAGCATAAATCGTTTAAATACCTTAAATTCTTCAATAATCCCTGATATAAATACGTAATAATTTCATATCAATAAAACAATAAAATAATATTTTTTCCTGTTCTTTAATACCATGAAAGAATAAAATGCAACTTCTCTCTCCACCCCCTCGCCAATCTCTTAAAGATAACGTACCGTTTACAATATAATGTTTTTATAGACCAACAAAAAAGAAAACCTATACCACCACTCCATGCCAATATTCAGAGATAAAAAAAAATATTATCCAGCTAATCCACCCACAATAAGGGAAAGTTAGCAGGGAAGGCAACAATAAAACCATAAAGGAATCGACTCTACTGATAAAGCTTTTATATCAATAACACAAGATGAACAACAAGCCTTCATCATCATCATCAGGGTCGTCATCATCAATGGAATAAAATCAATCGTATGATGTCCGGACAAAAGCCAATAATGCCAGAGAAAGAAAAAGTAGCTTAAAAATCTTTAACTATTAAAAAAGAAAAAAACCGTAATGCAGTCAGTCAGTCAGCTTTAGAGACCGACAATATAAACGTAACATTGATATATCCTTTATGTGTTTTTTAGTATTTTATTTGTCCATCTTTTTTGTTCCGTCCAATATTCGTTGGCAAAATGGGAATGAGTGCGCATTTGTTGGTTTATCCCCTTTTTTGATTGAATTTTGGATATGAATATTAAACGGGGCACAATTGCCAAATGAAACATGCTTTTGAATAATGAAGAATTTAGGAAATTTTTGGATTATTTTTATTTTCATAAATACCAGACATTTTTATTTCTTTTGTAGAAGTTACAGATGTATAATTTTGTATTTAAGGGAAACCATTATTTTTTTCATTATTAAATTTTTAATCTTTATGTTGTGTCTAATTACTTGTGAAACATAAATTTAAATTCATTATAAAATAATCTGATTTGAAGTCAATCAGGTCATTGAGATGTCTGACAATAATGGTGACATTGTGTCTTAAGCACGATTGTCAGATATTACAATATTGTAGAAAATTGTCAAAAGGTAAATTGTTAGATCAGACTATTTTTTTTTTATCTTAGACCAGCAGTCGAGAAATTACCCCTACAGAAAACCTAACAATTTCATTTTCACACAGTTGTCCGACAGTAAATTTATGTGTCAGATTATTGTATGGCAAAAGTTGCCAGATTCGATGTTAAACATTGACATTGAGGGAGGCGATGGCTGAATCCGTCTCCACGTTGACTACAAAACCAAAATAGACCTGGGTTCAAGCCCAGTTTCTGACTAAAATTATATATAAAAAAAAAAAACATCTCGCATTTTTCTGATGTGCATTAGTGTGGTTTGTGTGTCAGTTGTTGTCTGATGGTTTCAGTGGTGAAGCCATAGTCACTGGTCACTGAAAAATACCGGCTTCAGCTGATAGAAATCCAGAATCACATCAGAACGCCCTCCTTCATCGGTATTGTGTAGCACCGGCCAAGTAAAATAATAATAAAAAATGGCTACTAAACCGAAGTTTCAACACTGCAATAAACGTGCAAAGGCAGAGCTGTAAAATGAAGCTTCACCTCCTGTCATTTCTCTAACTATTCCTTTCCTATAGTTCCAGTGTAGGAGTCATCTCCTGAATGCTGGTGCAAGATAAAAAAAAAACATTGTCTATTAATATTCTATGGCGAGCGTTGTCAATAGAAATACTTATCTGACAATGGTGTTATTGTACGGTGCATCAAATTCAGTACATCTGACAATAACAAATGACCGTACAATATCTTACCTGTTAATGAAAATGGCGGGTGTTCTCACGATTGTAAGATGCCTGACTATATTATTGTCGTATAATATGCTGAGGATGCTTTTTGTGACAATTTTGCCTGATAAAAATTGTAAGTTTACACTGCTGTTTTACATTTTATGTCAATTTCTCTGACAATACTGTAACATCTGATAAAGTGGTTATTTCAATGGCACATCTCCTCGTTGCATAGTCAACTCGTTAACTACGTGGCGTATTTGAAAAGCCCTTTTCTTAACCTGTTCACTTGCAAAAATTTATATTCTACAATGTTATTGCAACTGAGATTGATATATTTATTTTATTTATTTGTTTCAGATATTAATAATTATAACTATATTTATAAATTATAATTAAAATGAAAAAGGAGTACTGGCGTTTAAGGCTTTCGAATCCGATAAGATTAAAATAATTGTTTTGAACTAAAAATAAGGTTTTTACTATCTTTTTTCCTTAAAAATGAATATAATTTAAATATAGAATAGTTTCCTTTAATTATTTTAAATGAACTTCATTTGTTGAAATACTTTTAAGTAAAATCTCAATATCATATGTAGAGAAATTTTTTATTATATTTTAAAGTGCTGTGATGATAGATAAATAAATAATAATAATAATAAAAAATAAGAAAATTGTTTGACGCCGCTACGACACATTTAAGTGGATGCAACTTTGCGAGAATTGAAATGATTATTAGTTGTTGTTTGTAGGCGGATCTCGGTCCATCACGGTAGTGCGAATTTTTTTTTATTGAATTTGATATTCAATGGCACGGCTAACTTGAGTAACTACGAAAAGTTGAGAAATTTTATGTTCTGCGTGTGCAAGTGCAGTTGCTATTTAATAATTGCAAGAGATTTATTGTGCAATATTTTTTTATTGTGCAATATTTTGTCACTTATAAATACGCATTACACTACATATGCACTTCTTCAAACCGACGAGAATATTATGCACGCTTACATGCTCTTACAGTACGGCTAACGACTGAAAAATCTGAAATTGTTTCATTTTGCAAGTTAATACGTTAAATATGTCCCCTTGGATCAAAAATAAAACATCTTTAACAATTTTTTTCTACCCAATTTGATATCCAACAATAAATTCGAAGAGAGTATTTTAAAATGTAATGCTGGCATTTCTGTTTGGTAAATTTTATTAACTGCCAAATCTTATTTGCATGTTTATTTTGTTTAATTTTGCGTCTTAAATACATACTTACATACAGACACACACACATACACACACAAAGGATGATATTATGCCAATAGAAAAACGAGGGAAAATTCTAATTCCCCAAACGCATATTATTATTTGAAGAATTTTCCACTTGCTGTAACATTTGCATTTAAAAATATAAAATTCGATTTACTAGTAGGCTAATGCGTGTGTCAATCGTGTCAAAGTTGTCTAAGTGTCTGTCCGTCCGTCAGTCCGTCCGTTCGTTCGTATGTTTATATTGTTCACCCTGAATTGTGAATTATGAAACGTAAACAAATTTCATGCTTAATGTCGCGGTTTTCTTTTCCTTGTTTTTTATTGCGTAATTTTAATTTTTTTTTGCGAATTTGTTTGAACAAATTTGAAAATCTGAAAATTTGCATTTTAAGTGCGTTTAACATTTGTAGCTGAATAAATAAAAAAATATAATATTTAAAAATAAGATTTTAATGCATATGTAGTTACATTGAACTTGTTCAGCACCACCAAGGAAAACAATTCCACCCTCAGCCATAATTTTATTCCTCAGTTGAGGCTGCCCTTGTTGCAGGTACTTGAAAATGGAAGTTCGCTATGAAATTCTAAACGTTTGGAAGGAAAACTAAAAAAAAAAAACTAAAGTGACATCAAATCTCATCATGTCTGTTAAGGGAAAATCGTGACTTTTCCTGCAAATCAAAAAGTCGTTATTTCGTATTCTTAATGTGATTTTTGCATATAATTTTTTTCCCATGCGTTTCGATGCTGGTGTACTTATTCTTCAATTTCAGACAAACAACAACACTTATTGTTTCCTTATCTTTTTTTATGCTTAACATTTTTATTGCCATCGATGTTCAATATGAAAGGAAAATATTTGACTGCCCCTCCCCCGCCTCTGTCCGTGTAATAATTTCCAATTTTATTTCCATAAAATTTTCATAACATCTGCATTTGTATTTTTCCTGTATTAAGTTTCAGCTTTAGCTGGAAAGTTATTGTTTCAATTGGAGTAAAAAATTTGTTCTGCCCTCCTTATTATCCTTGTTTATGTGAAAATAAAATTGTGCATCCTTGTTTATGGTGTTGTATTTGATTTGATTTTTTTTTCTTCTGCTTCGGCTGTTGTTACCTTTAAATGTATTCACAGTTTGCTTGTTTAGATGTTTTCTGACTGGGCTTCTTTTAATTTTACGCTTATTGGTTTTTGGCAATCGCCTGTGCAAATACGTTTAAACAGCGATAAGCCGATTTATATATTTTGCTGTCCATATTGTTTTGTTTTTGCTTTTACTTTTTTCTTTTAATCAAATCCAGTTGTTGCTACGAATAAAATTGTTTAAAAGAAAAGGTAGCACGAAAGTAAATAAAAGCCAATTGAAACCATAAAATAGTGCCAAGAAAGAGATTTAAATTTCATCAAGATAATCTGAAGAACGTGCGCTTTTATTTTGTAAGCTCATGCAACGACCGAGAAAATTTTGTATTGGGGAAATGTATTGTTTTAAAGTCGAGATCACAATTTAACTATAGAGCACACAAATATTTATTTGCAATTTATTTAACTATTTTTTGTTTCTATTTCGTAAGATAAAAATTAAATTGATTTCATTGCTATTAATGTTTTGACAGCTGACTAAATAGCATTTCCATGTACATACAGACCAGCTTAAACATACGCAAAACATAAATGATTATTGGTAATTAATTTTGACTCGTTTTTAAATTTATTTTAAAAAATAATGACTAAATTATAAAAAAATCCGCTACAGGAAATAACTGATTTTACCCCTACTTACGAAAAATTAGTTTTCATGATATTTATACATTTTGAAGAACCGGGAGTCGAATCATTTTCTCGATAAATGTTAGTATTTGTATGTGTGGGTGTATATATGTATCTCATAACTTAAGAAGCGGTCAACGTATAGGAACCAAATTTACCGCATTCAAGAGATATCGATATCGTGAGGTTATAAACCGATTCTGTCCGGTAGGTTTAAAATTTTAATTTTTCTTTTTGTTCCAATAAATTTTAAACTAGTAAGTCAAGCAATTTCAAAATCTAGCCAGCTGTTAATCTCAAAAACAAACGTTCATTGCTCTCAATTTGCTATGTTCAGACATGCGTTCTTAATTGAGATTAATTCTAATTCACACATATCTTATTCAGTCAATTTATCTTACTCAATTAGCATTTCATAGCTGGCAAAAAAACAACGTTCTCAGGTATAATTTTTCAGGTTATTTCTTTTTGCTTTTTCTTTTGCTGCTTTGACATTTGGCTTTCCATTGTACAGCATTTTATAATTCCCGTCCCAGTAAAATTACTTGGAAAGAGGGCTGCATTTCAAATTTTACTCAATATTCATAACAATTTCGTACCTATTGCACAACAATTTAATTTAAATTTTGTATGGAATATTGAGCTCAATAATGGCATTTATTGCAAAAATCTCAATGAAGGTGCATCGGCTGATTCGTTCGAAAGATATCGGTGAAGTAAAATTTCGAAAATACTGTTTTTTTCTAATAACTCGAAACGATTTTGTGAAATGGATATTATGTTATTATGGTTATCTAGCTGTATGAGTAATATCGATATCGATAACGTCGCTTTGACGGCTGAGAATGTCAAACTGTTTTGACATTTCGCTTCAGTAAAGTTTGCCGAGATATAATGAGTCGTTTAACGCTTCCAAAAAAAGAAAATAAATCTTTTGGCGAAGTTTGTGGAGCACTTCGTCAATTTTATGGTCAACATTATCGGCCTAGTAAGCAAGCAATTCGTGCAGCTATTGATCGTTTTCGGACTAATTTTACTATTGTCGATTCTTCTGATGTGCATTAGTGTGTCTTTGTGTGTCAGTGGTTTCGGAAGGTTTCAGTGGCGAAGGCACAGTCACTGGTCACTGAACAATACAGGCATATAATGAATTATTTCAAATGATTTTCTTATGTCCCATATTACGTCAATGCTGCTTTACAGAAATACAAAAAAATAAAAAAAAACTGGAATTTTGTTTGTCCATCGCCAATATGACGAAACAAAAATGTACATAAAACTAAGAACATAAAATTGATGACGTACAAAAATGTAAACAACATTTGACAGCCTAAACATAGAACAATCGCTGAAACCACATGAATGAAAACACAACCCTACAAAAAATCATCACAAATGGCTGCGTGAACTCATCTGGCGATTCTCATGCCTACTTTAAGAAAAAAAATCCATTTAAATAATATATTAAATTTATTTGGTATTTTTTTTTTTCAAAAATAAATGTAATTACTTTACAAAAAAATTTTCATATTCTACTTAAAATATTAATTTTGTTGAATAAAAATTTATGAAAAATCTCAGGTGTATATTCTAAACAACAACAAAATATAGAAATATATAAACATAGCAAAGGAACATTACAGACCTTTAGACACATATCTAACGGCATGATGTATGTATGTATGTATGTACATTGAGTAATTTTAATATGCGTAAATAATACTTACAGCTGGAGCATAAAATAAGTATAGCAGAATATCAGTATGCAAGTAGTACAATGTAAGGCAACACACAGTGGGACTGAAAAAGACATAAATGAAAAAATTCTGCACTAAAGTTTTTAAAATAATTATGCTTTAGATATATGTAAATCGAAAATTAGTTATTCAGCTATATATCCGGATAATAAGCTTTATTTAAAATAATAATTGTGGAATTTATGTATGTAAATAAAATACAAAATTATTGGCCAATATCTTGATAAACATATGCTTTAACAGACATGATTCTAACATGATAAATTTGGAAGTTCTTTGTAAAGATAAGACATTGTTTGGATTTGACATTTATTAAAAGTACCTTACCCTACCCTACCTTACGCTACAAAACATAATAAAGGCGACTTAAGCGACGCCAAATAAACCGCTATTTTTCTAATTTATCACATTGTGCAAAACCCAGAAACATTTTTCCTGTATACTCGTAGTAACAGTGATGTTAATTTTTTATTATTAATCCTAGAACTATAACGATATTTTATAATACGTTAATACCAACGATACGTAAATTGAACGTATGTATACATTTCGTTTGATAAATTTCAATAAATGACAAATCTTCGATAGGATTCCATTTCAATTGTTTTTTTTAATTCACGCAATAAAACGTTTTTATTTTTCAGCGGCATAAAAGAGACTAACGTCATGTTTTCAACATAAACGCAGCGCGATGATCCACAGTGCTGCAAACCGAGTAGCTCGGGAGTTATCTCATCCTTGTGCTTTCGTTGTGTGCTTACGTTACGAAAAAATTACGTGCAAGAATTTAACCTTTATTACCAACGATACGTAAGTTTTACATACAGTCTCTAAGTGCGCATACTTTGAATTCCTATAAAACATTAAATATGTGTTGCTTTAACACTTGTAAGCATAGCAGCACAATTGATGAGAGCATAACTAAAATGAATTGGCGTTAGAATGCCGATCACTTCTTTTATATACATGTCGAAAAAAACTGTGCGTAAAATGTACGTACATTATGGTTCTAGGATTAAATGTTTGTAAGGATTATTTCCGTATTCAGGACAAATTTTTTTGTACCTGCTACATCAAAATACATCAAAAATAGTTAAGATACAATTAATGCCAAAATACTGCTTTCAATTGGCGCTGCATAAAATTTCAGATTTTTCATTTCATTTTCAATATCCAATATTCAATATAGTTGATACACTTCGGAAATGAAAGCAATCAATATTACTCTTGATAAATTTTGTTTTAGTTTGTTCACTATAACAAATTTTATTTTTGAAATTTTCCTTCTTATTCATAAATATATTTTTGTTGTCTATACAAATTTGTTAATTGAAAATTTTCTAAATCGGCAAAATTTGTTGTAATACTCCGGCAAAATTTTCATTACAATTACAAAAACTATATTTCCCAACAAAAATTATTTAAATTACTGTAAAATTTAGGAAGTAATGTACAGTTAACATCACTGTATAGCAAATGTCATAATATGTATATTTATTTATTCATATAGCAGAGTATGAGAGTTACGTTTGAGAATATGCATCATCATGTAATAAAATTATGAATTTTATAGACAAACGACACAATACAAACTCACACACGCAAACGCACACACACACACATTCAAATAATAAAAAGTGAATAATAATGAAACAAAAGAAGCGTTGAAAGGAATTTATTAAAAATTCAAGTAGCACTGTGTTGACAACACACAAAACAGCTACATACAACAACGATCCCAACAATGATGCAACAACAATAGAAAAAAGAAAGTTAAAGAAAGGCAAAGCAGCAGAAAGAGCAAATGTAATGAGATCTAATTTTTGAACGTAAATAAGAATGGGATGACACACATGCATGCATGGAAGTAGAAATGTTTCTCTGTGAAAAATTTTGAAGAACATCATGTTGATGTCAACATTAACGGAAATATTCGCATACATACACAAATTTTACACATATATACATACATATATCTTTGTATGTATGCATGTAGAGTGAAAGCTGCTATTGTGAACAGTAACGGATATTCTTATGTGTATCAGAGGCGAACAAAATTTCGTCTTCGGTAAGGGTTTGCACTGTATCTATAATATAGTATAATATAGTACTATACTACGAAAATGCAAGCAACAAATTCATGTGCAGTATATGAAGGAAGTTTTTTAACAACAAAAATATTCTATGCGAATATTCATTCGATAAATATACGGGAAATTACTCGTATTCAAAAATCCAACTCGATTATTCAAAAGAAGAATTAAAGTATGTCAGTCATCGAACGTTTTAAATTTGAAAGAGGTTTGAAAGAGGAACAAATGATTTTTTTTTTCAAAGTGTGTTTCTGAAAGCACAATTCTGGAATGGAGGATAATTTCACTCAAATGACTACAAGGACTGGACTTGCAGTGGCTGATGAACCCAATAATTTTTCAGCAATCGCATTAAATCAATGGTTCAGCAAATTTGAACCCCTTCCACAAACATTAATCTGAAACTAAAATCAAATCTATATTATGCGTGGGGCAATGGACATCACCAAAACCAATAAATATTTATTGTGCGGTAGGGCAATGTATTCCATCCCAGCACAAAGTTACTTGCCACATAATGACTTACTTTTGTTATTGTCAAATTTAACTACTCAATTACTAAATACATTACACAGAATTATAAAAATCAGAAGTATTAATTGAACTGGTTCTTTTATCTGTATTAGAACGAGTGAAAATATTTGGAAAGTTATTAAGAAAAAAGTATATAAATTCCCAAATTACATCCAAATTATATATGATCCGGCAGATCCTGCCACTAGTTAGCTAATTTATTTTGCCGATATGCTCCTAAGTGAGGGAAAAAGTTATCACGGAAATAAAACTAAGGCAGCTATTGCCGATTTAGTTGATCAATCTGTATGATTTCATTTCGGTATTCTACCCTTCTTATTTTAATTAGTAAAATTCACTTTAACATTTCTAACTTATTTCATTATATAACTATTCGATCAATTATTCAACGTTAGTCAAAACGATTACGATTATTTATCTATGTTTGTTATATGGTTTAGTTGCTCTATATGCAGTATTTCATTTTTTGCTAATATCAAAATCTTCACTAGACCTTTAACCAAATTCTTGAAAAAAAAACTAAGAAATTTCACATGTCTATACAAGAACCCCCAAAAAATATTTGAGAATTACGAATATGCAAACAAAACACTCCTAATAGCTTCTTTAAATAATTTCCTGATTAGGACTCCGCTCCGAGCCTTTCCGAAGTAGTGCGGCAAGCGGTCACGGGAAGGAATCTACCCAGAGGAGGAGTTTGAAATAGAACCCAAGAAAAAAGAAAAAGTAAATAAAAAATTTGCAGTCACACTTATATTCCCAGTTATGCGCCTCTGAAGAAGACATAAAACAAAATTTAATTAAAAATTAATAAAATTCATTGGACTATTTTCATACCTCCATGGAAACAATGAAAGTCAATAAAAGGAGTTTCATTAGAATAAAACTTTATTCACATATTGAACACTGCTGCCGATTCGCTGCATGAATTTCATAAAAGGAAACATTCCGCGAGGACAAGCCTACATAAAATTCATTGGAAATGATCCACATTGCTTTACTTCCGGATCACAATATTACGATCTCCTCAATTCTTTAAAACAGCTTTTTTGCTGGATATGTACATATATACATGGGACTGATTTCACATTAATGTCACACTCAAGTATGTTTCACTCAAACAATTTAATCGTTAGGAAGTGCAAAACTGTATGCATTGCACACATGCAACTGTACACAACAGAAGAAAGCCATACATCTCTTTCCCAATTTGGTGCAATGTCATATGATATGCTGATCCTACTATTCCTCCTCACACATTCTGCCAGCTGCGACAGACAATGTGTTGCTACAACGGACGCCAATATCGAGGAGAGTTTCCTAAACGTTTTCGGTTTTTTCTTTCCGCTGGGTCCACAACTGCCACTTGATTGTGAAAGAAAGTTCTGATGAAATTTCATTTCTATGGAAATGTATGGAAAATGAAAGTTTTGTATTTAAAACTTTTGCTGATTAAATTTTCGAGACAATTAAAAAATGTTTTTTATTTCTCTGTTAAAGCCAAATTGTCAAAACACTTTTTTAACCCACTACATGATGAAGTAAAAATTGTATGTTGTTACAAAATTACAAAAAGCAAGTACTTCTTTTATGACAATAGAAAATGATTTTGTGCATAATTTATTCGGCTGATTATTATGAAGGGAACCTTTTTGTAAAATTACCTTCTCCCAAGCACAAACACACACACACACACACACACACACACGCAGCCACTTTGTTCTCTCTGCTACTCCCTCACTACCACTCTTTCACATGTTGTACTTATTCGCCAAATTTATTCTTTTATATGTCACTTATTCGTAAAAACATTCGTAGATACGTATTGCTTTGTGGTGGCACTTGGCAAATGGCAAGTTAAGGACATTTATACACTGAAAATGCCATACTTGTGGCATTATTGAAACCTTTTTTTTACTGTTTCTCCTTCCACATGCAGATTTCTACAGCCAATATAACTTTTCCACTTAATGCTCTTGTTGTAACACTGGCGACAACGTCTTTGAAATTTTTACAATTAAATATTATTCCCGGTATAAATTTAAGTACTTGTCAAATGTCTGCACTCCACGATTATGACGATGATGACATTGAGGGCGGACGTGTCTTAAGAAGGAATTGATTCTTAAATCTTATGGTGCCATCTAATGGGTTCAATAACAGATTTAAGGTTTTGAAGAGGATTATTCAATGTTATTTGTTATTCAATGTTTTGAAGGGGGTTTCAGTTTTCTTATTTATTTACTAGCCTCGGCTTCAGTGTATTTAAAATTCGATTTGGATTTGAAACAAACTGTGAACATGTATTTGTCTATAGCAGGGTATAACGGGGGATCTCTCAACATTCATTACAGCCAAACGAACAAAAATCTCTGTGTTTTTACATTTTATTAGAACTAATGGAGATTTGATTATGCGCGAAATCGAATCCTATCAAACCCCATCGGAGAGTGAATAATTTTTATTTAAATTTGTTGTATCTATTATGAAAATGAAAGTAATTTGGAGTACTAACTGGGAGAATAGTAATATTTTTATGCACATAAGTAACATTTTCCGATTACCACTGTTGCATTTCAAACATTGGAAAAAGTTCTTGCAATAATTATGTTCATTGAAAACTAACTTTTTAAAATAATGTGACGAAACGTTTTAAATGCCTCAACACTTATGGTTGCAGGACCTTTTTGCGGCGTGAGTTGCTCACTGTTCAGAAGTAGCGAAATTCTATCGGCAAAGGGACAAGTGTTATTGGAACCATATTTGCATGGTGCCGTTCTGAGGTATGATAAGTAAGCGGTTCCTAGTTTGGTTGCTGAACTATGACTTTTCTAAGAGAAGTAACACAAAAGGAAATGATTACCTACTACTGCACTGACAAAAAAAAATTCATTAATATATTGAAATGATTTTATTAAATGTTCTTCATTGTAATAATGAAATCTAGCATTAATGCAATGAACAATTATATTAGCTACATGAAATACTGCAGTCTCTGTTGTTCATAAGTTTTTCATAGTTCATTATATCAGTCTATATATTTTCATAGCCTAAACGAGTTTCATTTTTAAGAAATTTATGATGAAATATAATCAAGCTGCATAATTTTAATCTACTTAATGTATACGAATCGCTAACTATAATTAATTTAGCAGTTATTTTGCTTAAAAATGTTTCATATTTGTCATTTCATGACCTTTTAAAACTGCAAATTAAAGTGCCGTAAATGCAATGGAAGTATTTCATCAATACAATGAAATATTCTTCATACAAAAAAAAAATTTATACGATTTACTCCTGTTGTGACGTCCAGTTTTAATTTAATTTTATTTCAAAAGTTATCTTATGCTTGTGATGTGCACGATGTAAAATAATTGAATAAAGAAAGCTCCTGAAGAAGTTGGAAAAAAACCAACGAAACGTTGAGCAAATAGATGTAATAACATCCAAATAATTTGTTTTTATTAACAACAGAATAACAAAAATTGATCAAAAATTCAGCCTAGGGAAACACCCGATTATACTAAAAACAAAACATTGGTCAAATAAAGAAAAAACTAATATGAAAAAAAAAATGACTTTACTTAGGCATGTATGTATGTTTCTTGTATGGTTAAACTAGACTATATGTACATTTGGCATTTACTTTAGTTTTCATATAAACATATGAGATTTTTTTTTTTGCTTTTTCAAGTAATTTTCTGGGTGGGCTACAGATAAGCTGGCATAGCTTAGCGATACAACAAATATACATCCAAACACACATACGTAAATAAATTTATTATTTTATATTAAGAATATTTCTTTATATTGATGAAATCCTTTCATTGCATTTATGAAACAATATTAATTCATATATGAAAGTTTTCATAAAGTTTATGAATTAATTTCGTTTATGTTATGTAACAACATCATTATATCCAAAAAATTGGTTTCGGTGCACTTATGGAACACATACCTAAATGATGTTCATAAATGTAATGACACATTTCGCATTGATCTAATGAAGGTCATCTTTAGGTGACTTCTAATGCCAAAAATTAATTTTTTTTTTTTTTTTTTTTTTTATCTTGGACCAGTGCTCAGGGGCTATCCCCTACATATGCAATGCATTGCACTGGAACTAGAGAGAAGGATAGGGAAGAAATAGACAGGTGGTGAAAGTGGTAGGAAGATAGAGCTTAATTCTTGCACAACTCTGCAGTTGCGTGTAAATTATAAAGCAAAGTTGCGGCGTCTCTGATGTTTTTTGACGCATTATTTTCAAGCTAATGGAGCCATTTTATTTATTATTTTACTTCACCGACGTTTTATTGCTCAAATACCGACGAAGGAGGGTGCTGTAGCACAGAAAACTCAGAAAATTTTTTTTTCTGATTTGACCCGGCTGGGAATCGAACCTGGGTCTTTCTGGTTGCAGAGCCAACACGCTGACTACTCGCCATCAGCACATTGTATGAATGTAGAAATTTATTGTATGTATAACGATTTTTTTTGCAGTGTAGATGTTACCTTCTATAAGAAATATTTTTAAAACTCAACTTTTGACAGTTTTTTGATTATAGCGGTGTTGTAGCGCCTCTGGTGTTACATATTAAATTCCGAAGCTTTGTCACTGAAATATTCCGTTAAGAACTGAGACAGAGGCGCAATAATACACATCAGAAAAATGTATATTGTTTTTATGACGTAGTCGCATACTGGGCGTGAAACCAGGGACTTTATTTTTGTGGTCGGCTATCTCCACTCTTTGCGAAAGTTTTATCAGGCTCTGACTGTTGTGCTTGGAGGAGGATGAGACGTATGGAATGTGTCATTTTGCTTGGCATTAAGAAATGGGTCTTTCGGTCTGAACATTTGTGATCGAATGACATTAAGCGGACTTCACCATACTTTGTGTTGACTTTTATTAGACCAGATTTTATCTCACCAAAAGGGGCACGTATCCAGAGAAATTAAGATATATGTATGTCTAGAGAAAAGATTGCTTAAGAGTGTCAAAGTTAAGGGAATATGTGATTCTCTATAATTGTTTGAAGCGGATCAAATAAAGAGATTATTGATTGTTCAAACTTACACGTATTTTATTTGCAATATTTATTTAATTTAATTCGACTTTTATTTTTCTGTTCTTCTTTGTTGGTTGGCTATGTGAATTAATAATAAAAACGGAACTCAACTCCATTAACCATTTCGGTTGATTAAAACAGGTATGTAGCCAAACAACAAAGAAAAACCATTTAAATATCGCTACATTTTCTTGAAGAATTCAGGGTTGGGAATATATTTCATAATTCAAATTCAAATATAAATTTCATTAAATTTTATTATTGAAATATTATCACACTGTGGCTTATAATACCTTAAACACTAATACTGATATGTTAAATTGAAGAAAAACCTGTTCAAATAAAACGATTGCTAAATTCCCAAAAGTGATGTAACGAATATTTTTTCATATTTAGCTACGGCAAATTCACACGAACATTTAACGAACGTTTTCATCTCAAAAGAATACAAAAAAAAAATTAAATTAAACAAAAAATTGTTCTCTTCACTAGGTCACAGTTATGAAATTCTATTCAATAAACACTTCACTCCTTTACACGTCTGCTCTCAGTGATTGTCAAGAAAATGATGAAAGTGAAATTATCAAAAAACTTATTTCGTAAATGTATTTAATTTTTACGACTTAAAATGAACAGGTTGAAATTGAAATTATTATGTTTATTACCGCTCACAACAATACAATTTCCATCTGAGACTCGATGTGTCTCGATGTGTCTCGATGTCTAAGCGAAAATATCAAATAGTGTATGGAAATATTGCGAATGAAGGCTTTTAACTGATCCCTGCTGTGCTTTTCGTTGCCCAAAGTTTATGTTCTCATTTCAATTCCCCAGTGGGATTGTTTGTCGTGCATTGTTCGCTTCAATATATGTGTGTGTGTTTTTGTTTGATTGCGAGTGTGAAGTAACTACACGTGTACATTTTCATTTCTTTCAGGGGAAATGCCTTATAAGATGCTGTCACCCACAAATGAGAATTTCACAATTTTATTTTATTTATTTATTTTTCAGATATTGCAATTGCATATTTAAAGAACTTGAATTTATTTTCATCTTGTATAATGAAAAATATTTCTATTTGATTATATTAATTTTTTTCTGGCGAAATTTTATTGTCAAGAAGGAAGTTCGTTCATTTCTTAGGTGCATGTTCTGGTGCAAATAGAGCAACTGAGCATTTTCCGAAAGGATTGTAATTCATTTTTAAGAATACAATCGATCTTGTCGCAAATATTATGGCAGTAAGTTTTTTGGGAGTTAGGCAATATTTCGGTTCCCAACTATTAGGTATCGATTGCATAGTTGGCATGATGTTAAGCAATTAGAAGGTCTTAATGTTCTGGGTATAGAAATTCAATGGACTGGCCACAGTTTTCAAGTCTCTACAGCAACATTAAAGTGCCTCAACTTTTTAAGATGGTGTAAAACATACTTCACTCCATCTGAACTCTATCTATATCGCCTATATCGGACTGAAAATAGAATACAGCTCTCATGTGTGGGCCGGTGCCTCAAACTCTCTTTTGAAGCTTCTCGACCGTGTACAAGAGAGAGCGAAGAGGTTTATCAGTGACAGTAGAGTAGCTAACTCAATTGATTCGCTGGGGTATCATCGCAATGTGAAGTGTGTTCCACTGATTTTTACTTTATTTAGGTCTACAGATCACATGACATGAACACATGACATATTTAACTACAAATATAACTTTTCGTTTCATAACATTATTGCTCTCAGAAATATCTATATTTTGATACGATTTATTGAAACTTTGACAAAAATAGTTGGTGAAACTTCACCTCTTGTCATTTGTCCACTATATATTTTCTCTAGCTCCAGCCCAATGCACCGCAAGGGTAGGAGTCATCTCCTGAGTACTGGTCCAAGAATAAAAATATAGAGCGAAAATAGTCACTGTTAGAATAAAAAGGTCTGTAGTAATTTCGATTGATCAGCTGAAAGTTACTAGTTGGCCTATTTGGAACAGAAAGAGAAATGTGTAGCAAGCAAGAAATCAGAATCAAGTGTACGCCCAATCAATCCAAGTAGAAAAGAGATACTCAGAATTATATGACGATTTTTTTAAAGTTGGCAGTTTAATAAGAGCTGGTCTACCAACATATGACGCTAGAACATATGAATTCCATCGAAGGCTTTGCAAAAAAAAAAAATATAAAAAATTGCTTTTCTACCGATTCAATGCTGTTTATATGAATGCATTAGTCAGGATCCTATGCAATAGATCCATATTCAAGAATAGGCCGAACTAAAGATATATACAGTTGTCTGTTCTTTGGACTATCGTTTCTTCAAACGAAGAACTTAATTAGATTTATTGACAATTGAGACAATGTGCTGAGGCAAATCAAGCCTGAGGTCCAACAAAAAGCCCACATCACTAATATTATCTATTTTTCCAGTGTTGTGTGATTAACTTGATAGCAAGATTCCCATTTCTTTATTCGATAGAATATTACATGTTTACATTTTCAATATTTAGTTGTGCAACATTGTGAAAGTCTGTCAATATCAGACTATAGAAAAAGCTGTTGATTAAAACTCCCGAATCATTTTTAAATAACGTAAATAGTGTTGGGTTCTAAACGGCTTTCCTAGGGAACATCAGAAAGCATCGCGATGTCTGTTGCAGTAACACTCGTGAAGTTTACTTGCTGAGTTATAATCGATAGATAAGAGCGCAGCTATTTTAGTGCTGTCATACTAATACCCATAAGTGATAGTTGTTAAAGGGACTTATTTCGATCCCTATACATGCGATGCCTTGTGCTGGAGCAAGAGGAAAGAGAAAGTGTAAGAGATGACAGGTGGTGTAGGGATAGACAGGGCAAAACTTCACTATTTTACAATTCCTCTTTTGCGCGTTTCTTTTTATTTTTTGTTTTTTGATTTAGAACAATGTGGCAGCGCCTGTGATGTCAATTAGACGTATTAAATTTTTACTTCGCTGGTGGTACACAATACCGATGAAGGAGGGCGCTCTGATGTGACTGAAGCCGGCACTGTTCAGTGTCCATTGACTATGTTTTCGCCACTGAAACCTTCCGACAACAAGTGACACAAATACAAATGCAAAAATAAAGCAAACTCTTTTTATAACTCAGTTGGACACTTAGTCAGCCATCGCCACACACGTCACCACTACATACCCACCGCCATTATATGTGCAGTAATGACAATAAATGAACTATTGGACTCATCCTCGTTGTCCGGTATGATTTTGAAATTGTTGTTGAGAATTTTAATTTATGACTGGCTTGCAAGGTTTTTACTGAGTGCTTGGAACAGTGTATATCATTAGTATCGTATGCCTGTTTTTTTTTTATCTTGGACCAGCACTCAGGAGATGACCCCTACACATGCGGTGCATTGTGCTGGAACTAGAGGAAAGGGATAGTAGGAGATATGATAGGAGATAAAGCTTCACTATCTTACAACACTGCTTTTGCACGTTCTTTGTTTTACACCAGTGCTGCAGCGTCTCTGATGTCAAGGACACGTATTAAATTTTGAAGCTTCGTTTTTAGTAGCCATTTTTAGTAATTATTTTACATCGCCGGTGCTACACACAATACCGTCGAAGGAGGGCTTTATGATGTGCCTATTGATTAGATACAGCTGAAGACGTCACTGTTCAGTGACCAGTGACTATGCCTTCGCCACTGAAACATTCCGGCAACAACTGACACAAAGACACATAAATACACATCAGAAAAAATGCGAGATGTTTTTATGAGTCTGGAACCAGGGTTGAACATAGGAAAGTTTTTCGTTTTGTAGTCAACGTGCAGACTACTTCGACCATCGCCACCCTCTGTTTGACTGCTTTAAGTACGCAAACTTCACCTGAATATAGGAGATCATGGAACACGATGTTTGCAGACTCTGCTCAGAAAAAGAAGGCTGAGGGGAGCTATTAGACTGAAAACCAGCGGTAGACACATTTATAAAGGGGGATCTTAGCACATCTAACAAAGAGATGCTAGGTCTTGGTAATGAGAATTGGTGTCGATAGTTATCGTTACAGCAAAGACAGACGATTGTGACTGTCTGTGATTTGTTGTGGTGTGGTCTGCTTCGATATTCCCTCTACAAATGAATGGATACAAAGTCCATGCAATTTATTGAAGTGGAAAACTCATCTGTGAAATAATTCAATTAAGCATTTGCATGCGGTTGCATTAACATTTTTCTCTTGCCAAATTGGCTATTGAGCCAATGCCAGAACTAATAACATAAGAATTTTGAGTTTATCTAACATTTCAGTTTGTTAGAGGAAGTGCAGAGATAAAACAAAACAAAAGTGACCCTTTCATTTCACACTGCACACTTTTTCAAGCGAAAGCCAGTCAGGCCAACTGACTGAGTGACTAAGTCGTACATTTATTTGTATGTATACGAATGCTTTCTATATAAAATTGATTGATTTGGCAAAATGTTTAAGATAAACTAGAAAAAACACAGGGAAGAAGTATTTCAATTCAACTGACAGACAAAAAAAAAAATCATTTTGTGCATTTATCAATACGAACTCATCATTATGTTGGCGAATAGAAATACTCACAATTTGGGAAAACAAATACTTTTCAAGTTTCAGGTCTGAGTTTATTATATTTGAATTGGTAACAAATATTGTTGAAGCAAAAAAAAAAAACAAGACCATGTCTGGATGTGTGTTTGTTGCTAAACTTCCGCTGTGTCAAGCGGAAGTGGTGAAGGCTGGAAAACCATTTAAAATTAATTTTCGTTAAACAAATATTTATTTTTTAAATTATGACCATTTTTTATAGAACATTTTTTTCAATAATTTGAAATATTTAGTGTTAAAAAAATAATGATTGATGATAATGTGCGGCTTAAAAGAAGCAGTGTTTTATGACGAGTGAGTGATAAAAAAGGGTTTTAGGAAAGCATTCGGCCATTTTTTTCACAAGAAATTAAAATTTTATATACCTTTCTAGGAATTTTAAAATTATTTTTTCTGCACAAAATTGGGTTGTGAAAGCAAATAAAGGAATTTTCATATTTGCTAAAGGAAAATATAATTGTAACTTTCCGTGATGAACATTTTTTTTCTACAATACAAATTTGAGAAAAGTTTCATGTCCCAACTTGCGGACATTTTTTAATTTTGGCAAGAGATGGTGTAAAGGCGTAGGATGGTAAGGTGAATATATACAGGATTATACGGCGAATACTGACAGAAGATATATGAATGTCGGAAAAATTGTGTCCCCCATAACACATTCTGTCGCAGTTTCATAAGCCTAAGCAAACACACACACCACCACGAATTACTTTATGGGCTGTAAGAGCAGGATGACGTACAGGACCGCATGAGGTGTGCTCCAAATGGCACCAGTGATACGTCACTCCACACTTTTGCAAGTAGTTTCCATTACCTCCCACCATAATGAAAATCCATAAACAGCCATCGGCTCGAGGACATTGTGTACATGCAATTTGCTACCCTCGGTTGTAGGGCCCAATATAGAGCTACTGCACGTCTAGTAGGCATTGGGTCTCTTTCTGAGCCTTTCCTAAGTGTTCCTCTTTGCTATCCATTTTAACACCCAGATACCTTCGCCTCCCCAAATGAGTTATCGACGTCTTATCCACGCTCACAACCAGTCCGTTATTTTGGTACCCAGAATCATGGTCGTTTCATCTCGTTTGCGAAACATCACTTAAGTAGGATGGAAATTTCCCACCAAATAGCAGTACTATATCGCCACCACAAACAACTGCCTTCCGACCCTGCTGTTGAGATCGTTCGCGTACGACGTTCGACACCAGCACCAGCAATGTGAGGTGGAACTACATCTTGTCCCTCCTGCTCAGAAGTTCATTACCCAAACTTGAGTTGATAATTTTTGTGTCAAGCATAATAATTATACACTCCACTAAGCAAGTGTTGTGCTCTAGTCGCCGTAGGTATGAAAATTACCCTAACTTTGTTCCAGCCCTTCGGTATAAACCAAGCAGTATCGCCACGAAAATATTTTATCTTGAACCGGTGACTTGTAGGGTGGAAAGATATTTACGCCCAATTTACTTCATTCAATGTCAGCATGTCTTCCAATATTTCCGCCATGTCGATAAGAAAATATTATGTTCCCCACCTCGTCCTCCGTACTCAATTATCTACTGGTATTTCTATAAGGACAGAAAGAGCCTCAGAGCAGAACTGCGTCCATCCATTATCTTCTGAATCTGCACCATTATCGTTGAATCCATAAACAGAATTGTTGTGAAGCAACTCAATCATGAAACCCTCTCTACCCTCCTCAGGTTCCCCTTATATGTACTGAATAGCTCCTTAAGACAAATCCAATCTAGCTTTGACTTAATAAAAATCCTTGTTTCACCGGATTGGTTGCTTCGCTTTCCTAGGACATATCATTGGACAGGACAACTCATAGGCCTCGTTGAAAGATCTTGCAAGGCTCACCTTAATATCATCTAACTGATCCGGCGTCCCGGACTCAAATAAAATTGGAGATTTAAAATCGTAAGTGTTCATCAAGGAAGATTTTTGCTGGGTGCTTTAAAAATACGCATTTTGTTATTAGTTGTAATTGTGTTTTCTAACTATACATTCTTGTATATTTATGTAATAATTCTGTTGGCATAAAGTTTCAAACATTTAAGCTGGTTGTGATTATCTTTTCCATTTCTACAGCAGTGTGAAGCGCGGGTAACGCTTAGATCACAGATCACTATATACAACATTTTACTAACGTCCTGTAAAGAATTTCCGAAATTTTTTCTTTTCCAAATTTTCTAAAAATACTCTTCTAACAATAACATGCACTTAGAAAATTTTCTAGTGTTTAAAACACAAAAATGATAAATTATCATTTTCTTTCAAAAAAATAAAAGCCCAGATGCTGCCATGAAAAGTAATGTTTACATTTTAAGCCATTGTTTGAATTTATTTTTGCTTTTTTAAAACTACGAAAAGAATAAATACGTTTATAATGCATTCGAACAATGAAAGAAATGGGAAATTATGGTAAAACGTGTACATTTTCACGGTTTATTATATTTAATGTAAATTTGTTGTCTGTAGTTGGGCAGAACAAAAGCAACAAAAAAATATGATAAATATAAAACCAAAAAAGTATGCACTGTTTTCTGCTACTTAGAGAAAATATGTATATACTTGTGTGTACAAATTGTGGTTAATTTTTTTTCATTGCAGAGGGAAAGAAATCAAGCAACATGGGTCGGAAGCAATAAAATATGCATTCATTTATCTTAGCTTTTCCTCCTTTTGTATTTTTTTTTTTTTTTTGTTGAAGTAAAAAAGTGTATTTATTTTGAGGGCATATTTCAGAGATGATTCTTACAATCAGGAACCAAAAGTAACACGAGGTTTTCAAAAAAAAAAAGGCTGTTTGTAATGTCATTTATTATAATTATTTGCTTAACAAAAGCACGCAACAGTCTACGTGATGCCAGTTTGACTTAATGAATGCTAACTTTCTGCTATATTTGTTGCATATTCTAGGGTGAGTGTAAAATAATTGCATACTTTTTAAATAATTATCCCATTTTGGAATGTTGCAATAAATCAAAATCAAAAAAAGTAACTACGAAGAACTTCCACAAATAACAACAAGTATATGCTCAGCCGTAAGCGAGTTGTGGCGATATCATTTTTTTTCTAATATATGCTAGTTTTTAACACTTATTGTAATATTTCCGCATTTTGTGTTTCTTTTCTTAAATAATTGCATATTTTTGGCATGCTATCACTCTGCTTGACTTTTGAATACAGGATATATTTTACTTAAATAATTATTGAGAGATCATTACCATAACTAGTTTGCTTTGTTATTATCTCAATACACAGTACACGAGTTATCGGCAAAAATCTGCATGCTATATAAGAAAATCATTTACAGCCACGAGCCACACTTTTACCTCAGCGAATTTGTTCACAAGAACTGCCGGGTTTGATTAAATGATAATCCACGAGTGATTGGTGAGAAGCCGGTGCATGGCCGATGGTCTGGCGGCATCATCGGGCCGTACTTCTTCGTAAATGAGGTCGGCCAAGCAGTTACCGTGAATGCTGTGTTGCTATAGCGTGATCATAACGGACCTCTTGCGGCGAGAAATTGAGGATATGAACCGGAACGATATGTAGTTCCAACAGGCTGCTGCCACTTACCATACAGCCAACGAAACAATGGCTCTTATGCGCGGGACATTCAATGACTGCTTTGGCGATGTTAATTGGCCGTCACGATTATGTGATTTGACATTTCTTTGGGGATATTTAAAAGAAAAAGTGTACCTCAATAAGCCAAGAACTAAAGGATGAGATAATTCGGCACATTAACGACATTGAACATCAATTATGTCTCAGAGTCATTGAAGATATTGAGCATCGGATAGATGGATGGCACCGAAGCCGTGGCGAGCATTTAGCCGATATTTTGTTTCACACATACTTGCCAAAGATCTTTCTATCATAAAAAAAAAACTAGTAATATAAGTCGGTGAAAATTTTTTGTTTTATTTACAATTAACATCGAACGTTTTGGTTGGGTCAGCCTTTCTTTATCTTCAGAAATAGAACTTGTAATGAAAACCTAATGAGGTCATCGTCGTCAATATATGATAATACACTGGTGTTGGTGCTATTGGTCTGAGACCCCAAACTGTCCGGCGATGGCAGGACAGGTGGACGGCGAGGCTCTTTCCCTGCGTGGAAGTATGGATTCGGAGGAAATTTGGGGAAGTTAACTACTTCCTGACACAATTCCTCTCGGGTCACGGATACTTCCGAAAGTACCTGTACCGGATGGGCAGGGCAGATGGTCCCGACTGCATTTACTGTGGTATTACGGATGATGATGCAGAACACCCTTTCTTCGACTGCACCAGGTGGCATACTTAGAGAGGTGCAATGGCGGAGCGTGTTGGCGGGTTCGCTCCTGCCACCGTGATAGGGAGGATGCTCGATTGCGAGGATAATTGAGACGCTGTGGCGCAGTACGTGGGATACGTTCTGCGGAGGAAGAAGAGGGACCTCGATGCGCTGCTGCATAGCGGGGCCTCCCGGACGGGGACCAGGCGATACGGGCCATGGCGCCGGCTGCGGACTTGGTGGACCCAGACGTGGGTGCGTGGGAGTGGTCCTGATTGGGACGTGGCTCTGGGCCTTCCCGAAGTAATGCGAAAAGCGGTCCCGGAGACGAATCTACCCAGAGGAGGAGGAGGTAATTTTTTAGTGGCAACACCACTCGACGCAGATGACGACGGTCTCTGTAAGTGCGAAGGCATTTTCAACCCCACCTCGCACGCCAAAAAAAAAAAAAATATATGATAATACACAACGATTAGCTACTTTTATTTCAGATAATGTAAAGAACCTCCATTTATTTTTGTACTGTGTTATCAATAGTAGTGGAGAAGAAATGATGTGATATTTTCGGATTTAATTTTACCTCTGATCCTAATTTAAGACACATATTTACACGCGAGCTTATTAAATTAAAGCTCAGAGTTTATTAAACCAGTTAAATGTTTCCGAAATTGTTTCTCTGTGACACTAAATCTGAAAATAGTCTTTTATCTCTTATAATATTGGCTTTTTTATACACATAACGAAATCATTAATTACATTGAGTATTTCACGGAAAATTTCTCGTTTTAACTTTGAGAGCAACTTCAACTTCAATTAAACTTTACGTACGAATACATTTGCCTTTAATGCGTAATGCAAAGTAAACACTTAATAGATGCTGAAGTTTATTTTACTTGCATCATGATGAGCATGTTACTCGTATTGAAATCACAGAGCATTTAATTAAATCATAAATAAGCATCAATACGTAATTAAACAAACATTAAGAAGGGCGCTGGTTGTGGGAATGGGGGACATAAACCTCACAACAGCAAAAAAGAGAACAATAATGATAATAATAAAATGAAACTTACTGCCATCACACAAAATGAGCAATCAAATGGTGAAATTTCAATCAAACACAAAAGCCGATGCGCCTGAATGCATATTGACTGTGTGTGCGTGTGTGCGTGCATGTGTATAATAAAATGGTCAGTTTATCTTTTTCCAGAGACATTTAATAAACATTAAAGTAAAATTGAATTTAATTAAGTGTTTCAATAGATAAATATGTATACAAAAAAACCGCCGCTCTCTCCACCCCTACCCATACGGCAAACAAATTCAAGCCCAGTTCTCAGAGGCAAAATCCTCACAAGATAAAAATAAACAATGTATTGCATATTTACAGGATGGCAAGGGAACAGCTTACACCTTTAAAATTGCATTACATTTCATTACGTTAACTTGACAGAGGAATCTATTATGGACTTTGACACATGGTTTGCAGCCAATAAATGTTGGAGAGTCATAGCTTAAGGATTTCACGATTGCAGAAGACAACTTTGTAGTAGAAAGTTTCTACACAACTCCCATTTTCTTTTAAGCGTTCTTGTTGACCCTTTTTCTGAAAATTCCTTTTAACATTTTTAATAGACCCATATTAATGAGTTAACAGGGTTGTATATAAAAAGCATTCCAATAGGGACTTCGGAACTTTGACACTTGATAACTGCACTTTTGTTGAAGCTACATCTGCCAAATTAGTTGTCATTTATTCAGTCTGTTTTGCCAAATCACCATGGACGGATATCGAATTCAACAGCACATACAAATAATAAAATTGTTTTAACAAAATGGGTGTTCGATTCGTTCAACATACAGCACGAAGGATCATCTTCAGCTATGAGCCCCATTTCTAAATGCATGGATACGTGAACAAACAAAATTGCCGAATTTGGAACGATACTAAGCCAGATGAGATCCAACAGTATCCAATGCATTCCAAAAAAGGCACTGTTTGTTGTGGATTTTTCGCTGGTGGCGTCATAGATCCATATTTTTGTTAGAACGACGTTGACCAGCCCATTACTATCAACGGCGAGCGCGATACGTCGATGATTAATAACTTCTTTTAACCAGAATTGGACGATCTGGAAAACATCGACATGTGGTTTCAATAGAACGGCGCTATGTGCCACGCAGTTAATTGCTAAATTGAATATTCTGCACGAGCGATTTGAGAACATGATCATTTCACGTGGAGTTGATATGAACTGGCCACCAAGATCATGCGATTTGTCTCCGTTATATTTTTTCTTGTCGGGTTTACTTAAGTCGCAGGTATCTGCGAATAAGCGACAAACCACAGCGGTCCTCAAAGACAACATAACCCATCGATCAAATTCAGCATCATTTGTCCGCCGGTGTCATGGAAAATTGGACATTTCGAATGCACTCCATCGAGAGAACGATGTTCTATTCCACACATAATGGCATCAATAGGTTTTTCAAACGAATAAAGAATTGTCATCTCACACACACTGTGTTTTATTTATATTTCAAGATAGAAAGCTCTTAATGAAATACCCTATACTTTAAAATTCATCTTCACATACATAAAAAATTGATTAAACATAATTTTTAAACAGAACACACGTTCAAATGAAAAATTTCTCTTCACAAAATATTTCCTCATTTCATCATTTCAATGTCGAATGTTATTTTATGCATTTAACCAAATATTGTCGTGCTCGTACAAATGAATGTCTGTATATGCATATGTTGTGTCCATAGAAAATTATGTGTTATTATTTTGTGGTTAGACATTTGTGGTCAGTTGGTTTAGGGTTTTGTGGACAAATGCCCAAAACAGCCTAAAAGTAGACAAACCCCTAAACCGAATCAATGAACTTGCAATGCAGTGACTACTCACAAACGACTATCTACGATATTTTTAAATGGTAATTTCATTCGAATGCATTTCATTTTATATCATTTAAATTGCATTCGATATCTTTCTCTTGACAAATGCATGCATAATCGACGTATGTATGATGATGGATGTTGAATTGTATCGGGGAATGGTTAGACATGAGCCGTATTGCAGCAAAGTAAACAAGACTGAAACAACATTTTCAAGGTAGACAATATGAAAATGATAATTATGTGTTTGATTAAAATGCACAACAATCATCATAAATTGCCAGTTACTTACCTTAAATATGCAGTGCAAGTGTTGTGTGTATAAATTGACAGATCAAATGGTCTTTTATTGAATGCAAGTGCAGGCAGCACAGTAGTTTGTTACATTTTGCATGTTTGAAAATACACACTTTGTCTAATGGAATAATTAACATATGCTGTAAGGGCGAAGAAGAAAAGTGTTAAAGGGGGGTATTAGCCAATTTTTACAAATGCGGGTGATGATAGCTGAAGTAGCCTGCACTTTGAATACAAAACGAAACAAAGAAATCCTGGGTTCGACCCCACTTTCAGACTAAATCATAAAAATATTTCGCATTTCTCCTGAAACAACATTAGTGTGTCTTTGTGTCAGTTATTGTCGCAATGTTTCAGTGGCGAAGGCATAGTCACTGGTCACTGAACAGTACCGGCTTCACCCGATAGCAATTCATAGCACATCCGAGTGCTGTCCTTCATCGGTGCTACACAAAATAATTATAAAAATTGGCTACTAAAACTAAGCTTGGATACGTCTACTTGACATCACAGGCGCTGCAATACTGCTACAGTCAAAAACGTATAAAAGCAGAGTTCTATGATACTGAAGCTTCACCTCCTGCCATTTCTCTCTAACTATCACTTTCCCCCCGTTTCAGCAGAATGCATTGCAAAGATAAAAAAGGATAATGCTGATTTTCATACACGAAGCCTGTTGCCGTTATCTACTGTTCGACCCCTGCCAATTTAAATCGTGTTACGCCTCTGTTATGAGACAACTACTGCAATTGTATGAACAGTTCTGTTTATTTTAATTACTTAAATTGAATTCTGAGTACTTTTTATCAAAGTTGTTACTCGAATGGTGAACTGTTGAATTGTTGGCGACATCGTAACATTTAAGCTGCCAATGATAATGATGATATTAACAAAATTTTTAAATACATGGTAAGTAAATTAAAAAGTAAAATTGCTTTTAATTTAATATGGACAATATTTCATCAACATTTCTCTTGCCTTACTCTGTGCAAATTCTATGTCCAGTAGGCTCTCAATAGTTTCAAACTTGTCGGAAAATTAAAAAAAAAAAACATGTCGACCAGTATATGGAATCGTTGAAATGTCATCTTGTTTGCGAAGCTCTATAATTTGCATGTTTCGTCCAATTTCAACCAGAAACACATAAAAAACGAAGGAAAGAAGAAAGTAAACACAATTTTTTTTATACCCGCATTCATTATTGCTCGCCGACGTTCTATAATTTTAACTATAAAGCTTCTCTAATCTTCATAAAAATGTTTATCATTTGAATTCTGGCTTTCTAACAGCTTTCCCTTTCCAATTTTAAGTCTCGATAATTTTTGGATTATTTCCTCTGCTCTCTTTGATTTTATAAAAGATGATTTTTAGCAATTTTCTTTTTGGCAACACTGTTTTTGGCAGCTCAGCTGTCAAAGTGTAACATGTTACTGTTAAACATGTTCAGTTTTGTGAATTATCGATTCGGCGACGTTCGCAGCAATTAGGCAATTGGTACTCCACTACGGAAGAGCTGGACTTGGGCGACATGTGGTTTTAGCAAAACGGTGCCACATGCCACACACACTCAATTCTAGCGATGGTCAAAGTAGTCCGCACATTGACTACAACAGGAAAAAAATTTTTCTTGGGTTCAACTCCAGTTTCAGACTCGTAAAAACATTTCGCATTTTTTCTGATGTGCATTTGTGTGTTTTGTGTCAGTTGTTGTCGGAAGGTTTCAGTGGCGAAGGCATAGTCACTGAACAGTAACTGCTTCAGCTGTAACTAATCCGCAGACACTTTAGAATGCCCTCCTACGTCGGTATTGTGTAGCACCGGCGAAGTAGAATTATTACTAAAAACGGCTACTAAAACGAAGCTTCAAAATTTAATACGTCTCCTTGACATCAGAGACGCTACAACACTGCTATAAAAGCAAATAACGTGCAAAAGCAGTGTTGTAAGATAGTGAAGCTTCACGTCCTACCATTTCTCCTACTATCCCTTTCGTCTAGTTTCAGCACAATGCACCGCATGTGGAAGGATCATCTCCTGAGTGCTGGTCCAAGATAAGAAAAAAAAAATCAAGAGGCTAGTTCGGTTTATTTCACGTTTGGTGCTGGCCAATTGGCCGCATACATCGTGCGATGTAGACAATTTTTGGTGGGTGCATGTTAAGCCTCATGTCTATAGGGACAAGTCCGCAACGGTTGACGCACTGGAATCGAATTTATTCGTGAGACACCGGCTGATATGTTGGAGAGAGTATGCCAAAATTGGACCCAGCGTATGAACCATTTGAGGGGTGGCCTCGGTCTACATCTACATGAAATCATCTTTAAACATTGAGTTATATAGATCTCTATTGGCTCAAATAAAGATTTCATATATTTCTTATAAAATGTGATATGTTTTTTTTAATCAAATCCGAAACCTTTTCATAAATCATCTCTTGTTATTGAGAGTCGACGACCCAAAAAAAATCAAGAAATTAATTTGTGTACGTTTTCAAATCTTCAACAAATCTGAAAAAAAGTACTTTAAAATGTTGATCAAACTATTGTTAGACCGACGTACGTACGTGATTTATTCGCTGCACATATTCGAATTGATACCAAAACATATTCATTTTTGCCAAGATTACCCAAACTACTTGTACATATGCCAGAATATATTAAAATTTGTTTGCGAAAAACTTTTTAATTAAAAACAGAAATAAAAAGAACTACGAAATATGTTTATGAATCTTAAAATTTTGTGAAAATACGAAGGAGCAGCAGCAAAAAATTTTTAATTGAACTGCAACGACTTTGAATTTCTCTTTTTTAATTGCTGAATACTTATTTTAATTAAATTGAATGGAAAGAAATATATAGAAAAGGCTTTTAGATGAGGCAACAAAAAATTCCCGATGTTACTAAGAAAAGCATTAGTTTTCCTTGTGTAATTCTAAAGTAACACTTATTATTATTGGTCCATTCCTATAGAGTTTTCACACTGACTGCGTTTAAAGCAAAAGTTGGCTTTACCATATACAAATATTTTAAACCTTTTTTTAATTAGTTTTAAGTTGATTTCATGAAATACAACCTTGATTTGCATGTACTGAAAGCAGTGTTGCCAAGTTAAAACATTGAAAACAGCTGGCAATTTAAATGACACTCAATTAATTAAAAAAACAATAAAGAAAGACTTTGTAAATAAAGTGACTATAATAATTTAAAACAATGGACGGCAGTTGCAACAACAATAAAAAAGTGCAAAAGAGAAAGAAGCAATTGGGTAGAGCATAATGAAAATGCTTTACTCGAGTTCAGGCAGGAGAAAATAAATGAAATTTTATTACACAAACTATGCCTTAAAGCCTGATTTAATTAAAATTATAGTGAGAACGCAACATCAGCTGTTTATGGTTGTAACGTTAAAATCAGGGGCCAAATCGGCGCATTCGTGATCGAATGAGCTCTCGTATCGAATAACATTTCGTGACGTATCGAATAGCCAGATCGAAGCATTCGAAAGCGTTCGGATCGAAATTTGTTTTAAAATGTAAAAGATTTATGTGCGTTGTCCTAGAATAAAAACATATGGTTACAATCTTTATATATAAAAATGACATGTTTGTGTGCTTCTTGAAATTTTCACAGTATCCCTCGTATGTGGAATGAACTATATAAAATTCAAGAATTCCAACTGGGCGTTGCTATGGCCATAAAAAGTTAATAATTTGTCTAGTTTTTTGACCTTTTTTTTATATTAATAACACTAATTATTTTAAGCCTAAGGTCTTTTTATATATTTTATATTTATTTCAATATTTCTATATATTATTATTATTATTAATTATATATATATTATATATTATATATAATAATATATTATATTATTAATATAAAAAGTTAATATTTATTTTTGTATATCTTGCGAACGGTTGGAGTCTAAGTTTCTGAATATGGTCCAAATGACTTTGTACTTAAAACAAATCATCAGTAAAAAGCTGGGAGGGATTGTCCAAGTAGGCGTGGTACCTCCTATACAAACGAAAAATTCAAAATCGACTTTTTGATTGATTATGACATATTTTTGCTAATTTGTCTTAATGAAAATTTTTGATGTTAGTAATTTTTTTTTTTATTTATTTATGTATGTACTTACATGTTTAATAAAAAAATATGACTGAATATAAAATAAAATTTTTCTTGCTTAAATAGCACACAAAAAACTAGTTTACGAAAGCTTTTAATCTATCGAATGACATTTCGAGAGAATATACTCGTTCGACTGCACGTTATCGAATGCCACGATCTAAAATTTCGATACGTCTTATTCGATAACGAATATGACGATTTCAAAAAGTAAAATTTCGATAAAATTCATTCGATCAAGAATGCGACGATTTGGGGACAGGTTTCAATTTTTGGTGTAAAAACACTACTGAATTGTCCAGGTTTTTTTGATACATATCAATGGAGGGTTTTGTTATAAAAAAAGTCATGCTTTCTGTTATAACGCTGTTTACATGAAGCAATTTAACCAGTAACTGTTGCCTGGCGACAAATACTCGTATATGGTTGATACATGTATCAAAATTTAAAATTATTTTGGGGTCCAGTTTTACGTGATTAGTTCGTGAAGTGCATTATCGCATCACTCCGATTTTCGCAACAGCTAAATTTTGTGCATTACAGTCTTCATAACGGCAATTATTTTCAAAAAAAAACTAGTTTCTAAATAAGTGCAACATATTGTTTTATCATACAAATGCATTTTATTTTATTTATTTTATAAAATTTTATTTAGCATTCTCTAAATGAGAGTTATTTAATCATTGTAGATTAAGCGAGTGTTGATCGTCATTTAACCGTAGAACACATAACCAACAAATAAAGAGTAACTGGTAGCAGATTTATATTTTCAAACTTAAATAATAAATATATTAATTGACACAAAGTTTTATTTAGAACATTGAACGATAGAATGGAAATGCGGATTTTATTTTTTAAAGAGTATGTCATTCAGATCCTTTTTTAAAATATCATGAATAATCGCTCTTGGAAGTCGCAGTGAGGCTGCTCTTTTCCTTATTGAAAGTCGTGGATTTTCAAGTAAACTGCTTTCAACCAGTTCAACGGTTTCGGATCGACTGGGTCCTGGCCGTGGGCCATTCATAGCCGAAGCAGTAGCGCGGAATCTCTGCACTCACGAACGTATTAAATTTACACTCGGTCCATCACTTTTTCGGCGAATAGCGAACTTTGAACAAAATTGTCGACGAGCAATTACGTAAGAATTATGACTTTTAAAAAATGTCTCCAGAGCGAACGCGCGATGTTCAGTCGACCTCTGCGACATCGTGACTGATAAATCCGCACAAACGATAATTCCAACGGCGCCACCCTCCCTCCCCACCGTTTGTAACTTTTTGAAATAATCGTATTTAAAAATATAAAGTTGCCACCAGACACCCTGTACCACGTAAACACAAAACTATGGTGTCCTGTACCCCTTTGGAATAACTATTCCAATATTTTCAGTTATTTTTTTTGTTAGCGAAACCGCTGCACCAGGGAAAACATCAGAGACTTATGGAGCGCCTGAAATTTGTCATTATATCGCGCACACATTTATAACAATCGATTTTCTGCCCTAGTGCGTTTCATTAGGTTTGATGATGCAAACACTAAAGTTAGATGTATGAAAACAGATAAAGCTACACCGATAAGAGATATATCGATGAACAACTTTTTCCTTATCGTGGTTTCACACAGTATATCCCGTCGGAACCTCCAACCTGGCGAAGCATAGCAACTGGTCACTGAACAGTACCTGCTTCAGCTGTACACAATCCACAGGCATATCAGAGAACCCTCCTGCGTCGGCATTGTGTAGCACCGGCGAAGTAAAATAATTACTAAAAATGGCTACTAAAACAGCAGAGAGTGTCGATGTTGTCTACATCGTTATAAAGCTTTCATTTTAAAAACTGCAATAACATTTTACCAAGTTTGATTTTTTTTTGACATGTGACTATATTGCACTACAAGAGCGATATATATTATTTGCAAATGTCAAAAATGATGCTTTAAAAGAATCACATACAAAACTTCAAAAGATAAATGTGAGTGTACAGTTGGCAGGAAGTAGGGCATGAAAAACCATTTACAAAAATTCCAAGAGAAGCTCATAAACGTAACGCTCCAATGCACAAAATTATTCCAGAAGCAATAAAAATAAATAAAAACATTTAAAGTAATAAATTATTTCTAATTTTCCACAGAAACAACACAAATGGGAAACAAAACAATGAAATAATTGCTTAATTGCAAAACACAAAAGCAAATGTCTCGTCGTTTACAATTGTTAACAGCTACAAATTGAAATGAAATTTTCTTAACAAAAAAAAAACAAAAACAAAATAATAAAAAGAAAATCCATTTTTCTTGTTATAAAAGACAATAAAATTCTCTAGAGATGAAATATGGTTTCGAATGAAAAAAAAAAAAAAAACTAGTGAATTCCTGGTGGGTAAATAACAGGCATGACGATATATTTATCTCTTCAGGTATTAACAAAATATTTTTAAGTAAAAGTTTCTTTAAATAAGACTTAAAAAATAATAAAAGAATTTAAAAAAACACGATTTAATCTCGCAAGGTGATAAATCTTAACGTACAAAATGTGAATTTCATTAAAGTTACTTGTTGGTTCGAATTTTCTTTAGGAACTCTGATGATGCCTCCTTCTTAACATTTTCGATGACATTTTCATTTCACAAAGTTTCGCTTTTCTTTTTCATTTTCCTACTTAGATTTGCCACATAATGTTAATTTTATTGTCATTTTTTCTGGTGTTTTCGTTCTTGTTGTTCCTTCTTATTTAACATGTGAAGTATTTTTTGTCTTTTCTGCTACAGGGTTGCTTCTTTGTAAGTACCTGTATGTGTATGTATATGTATATATGTGTGTGTATATGGTTCTCTATGGTGGGTGTAGGGTAGTATGGTCTAGAGAGCATAGAATAAAAATTGTAATTAAATACTGAAAACTAGCATCATCGCCAGAATTTCATAATTACACACGACTGCATGTCGTCAAGACTTTAAGACTTGTGTTTTTACAACTTTTTTTAACTGAAACTTCTCTAGGATATGGTAACTGGCAATGTGCAAACAAGCAACCCCTTGACGTTATTATTGTACTTGTTAGAAACCAACTAAAGGTCTTGAAATGCACCGTGGATACAATTAATAACGTAATACATACACACATACGGGCATTGTAGCACGTTCATATTCACACCCCGCAAAATTGTCAGACATTTCTCAGATGGCTGAGAAAAATGTCGATATAAAAGTCAGCATGGTATACGAATTCTATCAGACTTTTGACGGAAAAATATATGGAGTGGCTGAACAAATTCTGACAGACATGTCCAGGAAAATTCTAAATTTATTTCCTAACATTTCTGATAGAAATCTGATGAAAAGTTCTCGGTAATTCTGATGTAGCAGCTTTTTTGTACTCAGTATCTGGCAAAGTAAAATTTATTTGTTACACTTATACAGGGTGGACCAAAAGTCAATGTGGGATTTAAAGTAATAAATAATAACTTTTTCGTTTCGAGAAGAAATAATAGAGAAATTCACAACTTAACCACGAACTAGTATAATAGAATTTTATTACTTAAATCACCGATCAATTATTTTCACGCAAAGAGTATAGCGTCGACATTTTAACGTCAGAATTTCGCCTACTGAAGCAATGATTCGTTGCTTTTTTCATCGTCACCAGCAACATGGCACCGTAAGCGATTTCCCTCGAACCGGTAGACCATGCTTAATTCGCGCTGCAGAAAATATTGAACTTTTTAGAAAATTAATAAGAAAAGGAAGTTCTGTCACTGTAAATGGAGAGCGGTGTCGGGTTATGATAGAATATTTTTTACGTCCTGCTCTTGAAAACAGACCTGAGGTGTGGTATCAGCAGAAGGGAGACACTGCCCCCTCTGCATGCAACACAATAGCACTTTTAAGTAAAATTTTTCGAAATTAATTTTTCAGCGCGTTCGCCAGTTTTGTCAGTTTTGTTATTTGAAAGAGCCAATACATGTGCACAAACGTGAGACAATCCCTAAACTCGATGCCAACATTGTTGCTGAAATTCAAATTTTGAAAGATATTATGGAGAGTGCAAAAAATTTCAGCTCATAATTGCGAAGCTGAAAATGGTCGGTCATTTAAGTGACGTTATTTTCCATACTTAGTGCAAAAACAATTTCCATTTTGTATATTTTATAATCTGAAAAAAAAAATATAAACGAAAGAGTTATTAAATTATCATGGTGACTTTTTGCCCACCCTATACATTTGTTATAATATACAAAATATAAAAAAAAATTTACATGTATGTGTAAAAAATTAACTTATAGATTGTTATGGTTTCTGTTTGAATTTTTGGTTTTGTGTTCGGTGTGCAACTATTTTTCAATTCCCAATTGGTTAGTTGAATTTTTAATACACGAAAATCTTGAGTTCATAGTCAGAAATTAGAGAATATACAATTATGGATATGCTTCCCTCCTAAAAGTACAATTTTAATAGAAAATATTCCCAAATTAAATTCATTTAATAACAAAAACAGAAATTCATATATAGAATTTTTAATTTAATTTTAAACATTAAAATATTTAAGTAAAAATTTTCAATTACAAAAATTGTGAAATTATAAAAAAAGGAATTGAGTACGAAAAATGTAAACAGCTTTTCATTTAATTAATTTCATATATTCATTCCTTTCACAAAGACCTAGCCTAATAGGCCATAATCGGTTCCACTATTCTACTTTTGACAGTGTGGAGAGAAATATTATTCGTACATATGTGGGCCTGCATATAGATGAATAAATATAGTTTGGTCATAATGAAAAATATACTTTTCAGTGGCGAATAACGTAAAATATGAAAGGTACGAAGAGAATTTGAAACGTTAAGCATTAATACGATTTCTCAGCTGCATGTTACTCAAGCATATGTAATATCAATCTATTTGCTCTTCATCATTTCAAGTAATTACAATATTCAAAGACCGTTCGAAAAAACTTCCGTAATATTGTTCATGAATATTCCATTCACACCACTGTAAAAGTAAAATTTTTCTATTAAAAATTATTTGAGACGTTACCATAATTCCTGGGAAGAAAATTGTTTTTATATGCAGCCTTTTCGAATGAATATTGTTATGTTTGCTTTTGCACAAACCGCCTGCCTTGGAAATGGTTTTATATTTCCCAATCGTTTGCTAGGAAGTCTGTTGGATATGCAAAAAAATTAAAAATAAATGAAACAAAATAATTTTCTTATTATTTGGTCTGAAGCCGTTTTAACTGTTTATAAAAGTAGAGGTTCAGTTGCATGTCTG
This sequence comes from Dexiosoma caninum, assembly GCA_963924685.1. Classification (NCBI taxonomy): domain Eukaryota; kingdom Metazoa; phylum Arthropoda; class Insecta; order Diptera; family Tachinidae; genus Dexiosoma; species Dexiosoma caninum. The sequence continues at coordinate 87,646,106 of OZ004727.1, forward strand.
TTACATTCATGGTTATGATGACGATGTCGACGATGATAAAATATGTTATAGATTGGAAGGGGTAAATGGTGTCTTTGTGTCTTAATCCTTTTTCCATTATTATTTTCATAATTCTTATTTACATGCTCTACTCTTTTTTCTTTTCTGTTCTTTTAGCTGCAATTGTAGCAAAAGCCAAGTCAGCCCAAAAGTATGCTTGGTTGTACGTTAGTATTTTCTTTGAAATTTTATGGTTATTTCTTTATTTGCATTCACACTGTCTATAGGTGGGTGTGTGTGTATAGCTTGAACTGCTCCTGCATATGTGTTTATTGTGCTCATAATTTGGTGTTGCTGAGATTTTTCTTTTAGCATTTGGTGTGATGTTTTTTTCGAATTATTGTTCTTGATGTTGTTTATTATTATAATTTTCTTATTTTCGTTGTTTTTATAAGTTTCTTTTTTCATTCTCCGAAACTTTTGCTCTTTTTCCAGCTGTGTGATGAGCGCTTAAAAGAAAAATTTTTGCCTCTTTTTTACGGTTGTCTCAATGTATGTGTGACAGTTGCACTATAACTGCACTGTGGGGTAGTTAATCAAGAACTTAATTCGCCCACTAATGTGAACGCTAATTTGTGTTTTTTTTTGTAGATAGCAGCGATTGTAAATAAAAAAAAGTGAATTAATTTCGTATCAGCGAGTAGAATTTTACTACTTCCTCAACCGCTATACAATCCAGCAAAAAAAAAAAAAATAATGCGTTCACTATGAATTTCATATGAATTTCACGACTTCTTAAGTACTTCTTTATCTGAATTCATTTTCATCTTAAATGTTAACAAGTTTGTCACTTTTGAACTCATGCAAAACGTATTCAAATATGCCGATTAATTCATATGATCAACTGCGCAGTAGTAATTTAATTTTTATACTTGGCGTTGTATTCATGACGAGTTGTTTTGTGAAATGCAAGAAACGTAAACCAATCATGGATCATTCATGGGTTCTAAGCACTCAATTAAATGACGAGTAGCTTCGTTAAATCTGAACACATACTATGTCAAAATCATGAGTTCTTCAGCTAATTGGAACCAGTTCATTTGCAGTTCAGTTTCTTAGCAATTATCGCATGTAATTTTGACTGCCTGTTTGTTTTCGATCATCAGCCCGTTTTAATATTAATTACACATGTTGACTCGTCGCTGTCTCTTGGACGTCGACAATTGTTTGGTGAAATGGGCATTTGTCTATGCAATAATGAGAACTGATTCTAAATCCTGTGGAAAAAATTTCAAGAACTAATTGAGAATTATATACATACGATTGTATGTACTCGTATATATCGGTTGATTTATTTTCTCTTTGGTTTCTTAGTGTAAAAAAAATTCGTGATATGTGACAATGCCAAAATTGCTCAGTAAGGTTTGCCATTTCATTATTAATAGACTAACAAAGGAACAACGCTTGCAAATCATTGAATTTTATTGTTTAAATTTGTGCTGTATGAGAAATGTGTTTCCTAAATTGCAAACATTTTATGGTCGTCATAATCGACCCACCGAACAGGATATTCAAGCTGTTGTGACCGAATATCAAGAGCTGTCAATGCACCCTGAAATATACACTGTTTGTGTGGTTTGTGCCTGGCGTCCTTCAAGAACAACGAAAATCGCTAATAATCCTAATAAAATACAAAGGCATCTATGACGAAATACCAGAAGTCTTATAATGCACTACTTAATTGCAAAGACGAAAACAGTTAACAGCGCCCATAGTGCACTAGTTGAGATTCTTACAACTGTAAATCATTATCAGATTACCAAAAGATTCTTGCCTTGTGTTTGCTTTTACAGATGGTGCTGGGGATGGTGGGAGCGTAAAATTATAAAAAAAATTCTTTTCCGAGAAAAGGGTTGTTTATTGTGTTTTGCTGTTTTCTGGCAGACATGCCATGTGAAAATTTAATATAAAAACAATATTCAAAAGAAAAAACAAAATATGTACATACTTCGAAAATTTTAATTAAAAAGTATTTATAAAATACTTAAAAATAGACACTGGCAAAAGCGTTGGAGAAATTTTGAACAAAATATGAGGAAAAAAAAGAAAGATTCACTCATTGAGTTTAATTCAATAAAATAACAATTTTCTGAGCAAATTTATTTAAAATGTTTCAATTCAATATCTTTTTTTCTACGTCAGGCACCTTTTAAAATTTTTTACATCAAAGGATATTTTATTCTTTTATTTTAATTTTTTTTTTTTTGGTGAGTGTTTTCAAACAAACTCTCGTTTGCCACGTGTTGTTATGTTTTGCTTGTGTTGCTGTCACCAACATGTGTGTAAATGTGTATTTTAAACGCATTGTGTTTGTATGTGCTCTTTCGGATGTGAGGCGTGAAACAAGTGGTTTTGACACCTTTAAAGGTCAACGTTTTAAATGTTTAAATGTTTTGTCACCATTTTTTTTTGTTGACTTTGGTCAACCAGTTTATATACACAATCTCCATTGTTTATTGGGCCGTGAATTATGAGTGTGAAATGTTTTTTAAATGTGATTTAAAGATTTTTCAATTTTAAATATTTTAAGTCTTCTGCGTTAATTTATAGGAAAATTAATCTCAAGTAAAGTGAGTTGCTTTAAAAACTGTACGGCGATAAGAACTCAACTAAAGAATTTGAAAAGGAAAAAGAATTTCAACCTCAACGAAGACACCATATTATATTCTCCTTGAAACAATACAAGCCAAGTGTGATACAATAATTAGTTAGAAACTGTGGTGTGCAAGAACCACTTACACAAGTGTAAGTGACTGTTTTGGGCTTTGCTTTCGATATTGCCAATATTACAGCAATATTACAGGTATCTGAGGAGCCATGATGTAACGAGGGAATAAACTTTTACTTTGTGTTGAAGGGCAGAGAATTCTTGACAATTGCAAGAGAAGGTTTTTTTTTCTTGAACCAGTGCTCTGGCGATATCATCTACATTCGTCATATAAAACGTAAAACCATGTAACTACATTTTTTTCCGGAGAGGGGAAAAACGTGATGAAATAGTTAAGTAAGCAACCGGAAAAACAATTTCCTTTAAAACTTGCACAAATTAAAAGAATCACTAATTTATAGTAAAATACAAAAAAAAAAACTTTTACGCACGTGCATTTTCACATGGTACGCAATATTTAATAGAAAACCCGGTTTTAAAATTTTTGTCATTTACATAGTTTTACATTTCATATGACGATATGCAGTGCATTGAACTGGAACTATATACATGTATAGGGAGAGCGGGAGTGACATGTAGTGTAGTAGTGTTGAGATTAGATAAGTGGTGTATGGGGTAGGAATAAAGCAGAGTTGCAACGTCTCTGATCTTATTTTTGAGGCATTATTATTTTTTTTTTATCTAGGACCAGCACTTTGAAGTTAAAGGGAGCAAGTTCATTTATTATTAGACCTCTCTGACGTTTTATTTCTTAAATATCGACGAATGAAGGTGCGAAAAAGGCAACAAATTTTTAATTTGACCGGACCGGGAATCGAATCCGAACCTTTTCGTTTGCAGAACCAACACGCTAACTACTCAGGCATCAGTACCGATTTTTTCATTAAAATTTTTATTGCTTCCGTTTTTTTTTAAATTTTTTCATCAGGAACCAGCACAGGAGACGATCCCTACATATGCGATGTATTGAGGTGGAACTAGAGGAGAGAGGAGGTGAAGCTTCACCTCCTTCTTACAACTCTGCTTATGCACTTTTTTCAGTAGCAGTGCTGCAGGGCCTCTGATGCCGTAGAGAGGTATTTAATTTTGAAGCTTTGTTTTAGTAGCGATTTTAGTTATTATTTTACTTCGCTGCTGCTACACAATACAAACGAAAGAGGGCGCTCTGATGTGTCTGTGGATGGTAATGGTAAGAAATGCGAAATATTTTTATCTGTTTGAAACTGGGCTCGAACCCAGGCCTTTTGATTTTGTAGCCAAGAAGCTGATTCCTTCAGCCATTGTTGAAATAAATGTCTCCGGTTACAATGTCTACCTTGTGCGGACTGGTATGGTAACATTGTTAAGGAATCGTCCATACCTTTTATTTTCCCTTTGGCAACTGCAAAATTATTATTTATGGTGTTATTTGGTGTTTTTGAAAATAAATGCAGCTGCAGGTAAAATAAGTTTTTCCAGAAAAATTGTAATTTAACCCTCGTCGAACTGATAAGGTGCAATTGTACGTTTTTCATTTTAAAATTGCAATAACTTTTTTCTCACAACACATACTTGAAATTTTCTGACATCTTAAAACTTTTACTTATAGCTATATTTTTGAAATTTCGAAGTAAAACAATTCAACTCCTTACCTTTGATATAGAGTCTAAACTATTATACACCCTGTAAACTGACTGTAAACGTACAATTGTACCTTCAAAGATTTCAAAGAAGCGTAAAATAGATGTTTTTTACGCAACAACCTGTTAAAATTACACAGAGTGTTACATGAATAAAACATCTATTTTACTCCTCTAAATATATTTTTGGCATTAACACAGGCAATAATATGTACATATGTTTAGGTACATTCGTTATAACTCAATTTTAATATTTGAGTGGACCTTTAACATTTCTAAATTTAAGCTGAAACATAATTTTTGCTTGTAGTTTAGCTATATTTTGTTATAAATATGTAATTAAAAGCTAATTTCACTAATTTTGGAATGAAAAAGTTATATATATGTATATAGTAATAAATGTAGGAAGGTACTATTGTACCTAATCCGTCATTTTAAAATTTGTTTTTTTGTATCTTGGACCAGCACTCAGGAGATGACTCCTACACATGTGGTGCATTGTGCTGGAACTAGAGGAAAGGGATAGCAGGAGAAATGATAAGAGGTGAAGCTTCACTATCTTACAACACTGCTTTTTGCACGTTATTTGTTTTTTTTTATAACAGTGTTGTAGCGTCTTTGATGTCAATAAGACGTATTAAATTTATAAACTTTTTTTTTTTTAGTAGCCACTTTAGTAATTATTTTACTTGGCCGGTGCTACACAATACCGACGAAGGAGAGCGTTCTGATGTGCGTGTGGATTGGATTTGGCTGAAGCAGTTACTGTCTTATTGTAAGGCGTACAACTTGCCAGTATAACTGTACGTATGTATGACCTCTAACTTCTGAAAAGATTTCGCGTCCAGAAATATCAAGCAATTACATTGGCTGTCTTCTATTCTGCATGCTGGTAAAATATTTCACTGAACGAACATAATTTACTTGAATAGTTCGAGAACATACATACATGCTGATGACAAAGGCAACAAAAGTGAAGTGTTACAATCACATTATTGACATTTCCTACTGGGAATGCAGAAGAATCAAAGTGCAGTAGCAACACGTATGTATGTGCGGTATAATGGGTTCGCATACGCATTGCTAAGAGTGTGTGTGTGTGTGTGTGTGTGTATGTATTAGTAATAATTATTTATTGATTTTCCATACTTCTAATTAACTTTTAACTTTATGAATTTTTAATTTGTTTAGTAACGTTTTTGTTTTTGACAAAATATTAGGACAATGTTTTGAAAAACAAGCCATGAAATATTCACACACATAAACATTCCCACACACTTGTACATCCAACCGAACAAATATGTATTCATCAGGTGTAGGCATTTAGTTGATCGTCCCAGCAAACATATGAAAGTTAAAATTTGTTTTGACTTCTCCAAAAAATGACTTCTTTAACACACCTTCGCAGCAACAAATTATCGATATTTAGAAGCACTGTTTCCAAAAATATTGCCGAAATACAGGGAACACACTGTTTATGTGCTCTCATATTTAAAATAAACAAATGCAATAATACTCACTCTCTACTGAACTGTGAGACTATTTTGATAGGAAAACCGTACGAAGTTGTATTAATTTCCTCCCAACCATATTGACGATAACAATTTAATATCTAAAAATGTTTTAATTGAACGCGCCTTTATGACACTGAATGGATTCACGCTGTATGCATTATCCACGTTGCTCATTTCTTCTCAGTGAGACTGTCACTTTTCAAATAAGAAAGCGATTAACATACGAGTTGTGTTCAAAAAATAAAGTGACCTTTCCATTTTTATGAACAAATTTTTATTTATTCAGCAATAATTATATTGCCCCATTCAAAGTAATCCTCTTTAGGTACAGAACACGTTTTGGTATCGCCCTGATCTCATCCATCAATTTCATCAATCGTTGAAAATATCCGTCCTCTCATAGGTCTTTTGTAAGTTTTGGTAAGAGAAAAAAGTCGCAGGGGACAAAATCCGCTGATTGTGGTGGCTGAGGCACGAGTATCTTGTAGCTTTTTGCGCAAAAAATCTCCCACAATCTGATCAAAATTCAGAAGTTTCGGAACAAACTTCGCTGACACACGTCACATGCCCAAAACATGCGAAAAAATTGCATGACTTGAGCCGACTGATATGCCAACATCCTCAAGGAACTTCTCTTATGCTAATTCGACGATTTTATAAAACAATATTCTTCACAGCTTCAACGTTATCTTCTGTTGCTGATGTTCTGCAGCGTCTATGACAGCCTGAAGTCTTGCTGGAATAGATGCTATTAAATTACTTAAAAAGCCGATTTGTTACCCATTCCAAAGATTTTGTATTTCGCCAATAGTTTGATGTCGTTTTCGGTCGTCCGGTAAGCTTCTTTGCCTTGTTTTAGATGCCCAGACATTCTCCATTATGTTAATATCGCGCCATTGAAGAACAGCTTGTCCAACATATGTTGTTGGTAGCCATGCTTTATGGCATGGCGCATTATAATGATGAAAAATACAATTTACATTAGAAAACAGCCTCTGTGGTCAAGTAAAAACATGATCATTTAAAATGTCAAGTTATCCTGACTGGTTCAGAGTATCTTTTATTGGCACCACTTCCAAAACATTACTGAGTCACCACAAAACCGATTAATTGGTGGCACTGCTTTATGCTTAGATCCTTTAGAAAGATGCATAAACCTTTTTCCAAATGATATTTCAAATTGAAAAGAGAATTCAACAGTCCATAATATGTTTTGCCAAAACTCCACTGGCTTCTGAATATACTTCTTAGCAAACTAGACGTTTTATTTTGTTTTTTTATTTTATTTTTATTTTTCTCACGACATAAGTCTGGATATCATTAGCATTCAACCTTCACCGAATGATAGATTCTCTTACGGGTTTTCCAGTGATGTTTTCTGTCTCTGCAGTAACTTTAATTGTACTGGGGTTAGGATTTTCAACCAACACTTTTAATATCGAATGAAATTCCATTTTGCTGGTCACATATTTTCTACCATTTCTGAGTCTATTTTTGAGATTTCCGTAAGTAACTTTCTTTTTCACTAAATTGTGGACTGTTTTTCGTAATACTCCATACTTTTTTTCCAATACTGATGCGGATACCCCCATTTTAAATTTTGTAACAATCTCAACCCGCATCTCGCCAGGAATTTCCTTTATTTCCACAATTTCAACGATTTTTTATGTGCTCTTCTATAGATATTTGTATCTTAGCAATGAATATTTGCTAAATAGCAAAACAATTGACGTGATTTTCAAAGATTGAAACGTTTACAATGATTTTTTTTTACGTTAGGGCCATTTTCACAATGTCTGATTAAAACTTAATTGCAACTTTAACAGTCGGTTAACTAAAAATATATTTCACAAAATATGATTAACTTTTAACTGACACCATTTAACGAAAAATTGTCTGTTAAATTTAACCGAACAAAATGTGGCTGTTGATAATATAATCGACACCTATGCATATCTAATTTTAATTGATAAATAGAAAAAATTTACACATTTAAAAAATGGGAAAGCAACGCGTATATCTTTTCAATGTTTATAATTTTAAAACTTTGAAACAAAAAAAAAAGAAATCTTGCTGTGATATTAGAGGCTCTACAAAAAACTTTTAACATGTGTATATCTTAATATTTTTATAAACCAATATTTTACCTGTCTCACTTGTTTTTTTTGAATGTTAAAACCGCTGGAACAATTTGTTGCTTCTGAATATTCCGCCTTTTCCTTTCAGTAAACTTCAATGTTTTTTTTCGCAAACATTTAGATGTTTATTAATTTTCTGTCATTATTATTATTATTATATTTTTCGTAAACAAACAAAAACAATATTGCCGTACTTTTTAGAGAATTCTTTTGTTAAGTAACTGAAGGATGGTGAAATCATTAACCGTCGATTAAATAGTGCCTCTTTAGCAAACCGCCAGTTAGTTAATTTTTTGTTAAAGGTAAAATAATTAGACATTGTAAAAAAGGCCGTAAATAATGTTGAGATATATTTGTATACATAATTTTGACATGAATGTAAGCCTCATTCCTTCAGTGTTCTCAATAAGCAATCAATTAATCTATAGATTTTACGGATTGCAACAGATAAAAAAAAATTTATTCATAAAATACCAAAATTTTCTTTTCTTTCGAACCATACTAAATTTTTTGTTTTGTATAAATATATATAGAGTCATTTGATATGCATGATAGTTTTGCACGTCTTGTGGACACCGTTTAGCATTAATATTGATAGAAAGTGTTTGCTGGGCTTTTCGCATAAAGTGTATTGTGCATGAGCGCGTGTGTGTTTGGATTGGATATTGCACTGGTATTTGTTTTTCAATTAAGTCCCAATTAAATGCATTCAAGCATTTTTAATTGTTTACGTTAATTTCGATGCCAAAAATGCATAAAACATTTCATTCGAGTAGTTTGTGGCCGCAATTAATTCAATTAATTGTAAAGTGTGACCGGATGGAAAACCAAATTTTCAGAAATCAATTTTAAATGCTGGATTTAAATAAAACTTTAGCAGTTTATTTAAATTTTAATTTAACAATATTGTAATTTAAGAAAAACTAAAAATTTAATATAAAAAAAAAAAGTTCTGTAGAGAGAGAGAGAAAAGAAAGAGCTTTTTTTGCAATTTTTCCTTGAACTCTAAACGTAAAGTAGCCAAAACATGTTGAGTCATCACAATATTTTACTTTAAGAAACGTTGTAAAATCTGGCCAGCCTGTTGCAATGGCAGGCCATTGAAAATTATAAACGACCACTAGATGAGAAAAAATACGATAAACTAGCGGAGCCAGCATACGTTCCGCTGCCATTATTAAACATTTGGACCACCATTTCGTACTAAACAAAAAATGCTAATAAGCTGTCATTAGCCGAAGCAGAAGAAAAAGCAGAGTATAATAGTCAGTGGTAAGTAAGTAAGTCAGTCACTCACTCCAACAAGGTAAGGGAATGCGTGATAAGGTGTTTTATTTGAATTTTTCTTCTGCAGGGATGAAAGTAATGAGAATGATGATGTTGTATTATTTTTTTCCTTTTGTTTTTTATACTTTTTCTTTTCATCTTAATTTCATTTTTATGTTCTTTAATAGCGAAGACAACCTGCTGTTGTCTTATGTTTTATACTTTTAAATGCATTTAAACAAATTAGTTATGGCTCGTTTTATTTCCATTTTTTTCGTAACAAAATAATTTTTATTATGACTTTATTTTTTGTTTTCGGTCGAAATAAGGAATTTGATTACTTTTGTTTTTACTCGTAATAGGATTTGCACTTGCGACCAACAGTTCATTACAGGAAATTTACAGTTGATTTTTAAATAGCAGGCAAATTTTTGTTTCAAATCGTTTAAATGTGGGGAAGGTAGAAAAAGTTTCTAATATTTTAATGGAGACAAATTTAATATTTTCAAAAAGAAGAAATTTTTCAATATACATTTTTTTGTTTAATTTCAATTGAAATTTGTAATTTCCAATAATTTCGAAAAACTGAACAGTGAACGAAAATTATTATTATTAGTGACAATGTGATGGAAACTGTACTCTAGAAAGTGTTTTTTCGAATATAAATACGGCATATTAAAATATTTTTAATACATGCCACTGTGCAAACAATTTTAGGCTACCGCAAAAATCAAGCTAAAATCGAATGCATCGCAAGTGTAGTGGTCATGCCCGGAGCGCAGGGCCCAGCTAAAAAAAGTAGTTTTTCTATTATTGTGATAAATTAAGGATGGACTTAAACACAACTAAATTTTCATTAATTCAAGCTAAACAAATTTCAACTACAAAAATATATTTGAGAATGTCAAAATTCAAACGAAAAAAACTAAGCGGCTTTTGCAAAAACGTAAAACTTCAAGCATTTCCACGATTTAAACGATACAATTTAGTAAACAGCAACAGTTTTAACATTTTTAAAGAATTGGAATTGAAATCTCAATGGTTTGGCTGTTATAGGCCAAAATATCCAAAAAAACGTGACAAAAGTCTGATAAGTCAAAATGCGCCAGCTCGATTTTCACCGTAGACGTATGGTCTAGTGGACTTTTTTGCTTAGTACTATCCCAAGAATCAGAAACGCGAAGCGCCCATTAAGATTTTTTTCCTTCCATACTAATCGCCCCACCCTAGTGTTTATACTTGTGATATCACAATAGGCCTAAACTCTGGGATAAGTGGCGCGTTCTCCTTCGGGAAAGGTTCTCCACGTAATCTAACCTAACCTTACAAACCGTGACTTCAATATAAACATCATCCTTCGGTCTGTAAAACGTTACGTTTGCCTACTTGCTAATGGAGACATGGACATGGAAATTGTCGATATGAACATATTGGAAGCTTTGGAAATGTAGGTATACCGAAGATTTAAAAAAATATCCTGGACCGAAAGAGTAAGAAATGTAGAAATGTAAACTTTGCTAGGAAACATTGGAAAACATCATATCTAGGCAACATTATGCCAAGACAAACGCATCATTTGATCCAAGTTATGCTGCAGCTAAAAATTCGAAGGTGGGAAGGAAGAAAATAAGAATCATGGCTTCGTAATATACGCCAATGGAAGGTCATAAACTATGTCCAACATCTTTTAATAGCAACAAGAGATAGAAATATGTATGTTATAAGAAATTGTTAAAAATTTACAATCCCCAAGTAATCTTTACAAAATACTGAAAACAAAACCATAAAATATAATAAACAATTTATAAGAAATTCAAACACATTCCTTCCTTTTGGGCCATCCTGTACATAAATAATTTATTCAATTTTATGCTTATCTGTTTATTTCTTAAATGCAACACTCTTTATATGTACATCTACAATAAGCATTCGACTTGAATTGAAATATTTTTTTCTACTCAAAATGTGTTTGACATTTTTAAAATATTTAATTATTATTTTTAATTATATTATTAATTGACCTTTTTTATTATATTTTTTGAAATATATTTATTAAGCTTAAGGTCTTTTTTTATTTTATTTGGTTTTATTATCGATATTTCGTTAACAGGATTATTATTCCTGATGATGTTAATAAAACCAAATAAAATAAAAAAAGACCTTAAGCTTAATAAATATATTTCAAGAAATATAATTATTTTAATTAAAAATTTAATTGAAAATTTAATCAATTAAGTCAACAATAATAATTTAATTAATAATATTAATTTCTTTACAGGTGAAATCTAATTAACTTTTAAATTGATAGTACAAAAATTTTAATGAAAATTTTGTTTAAATTTTCCGTGTATAATATACACAATTTATACTGTTTATAAATGTATTAAAATTACACAAAAAAAAAACATCTCGCATTTTTCTGTTGTGCATTAGTGTGTCAGTTGTTTCGGAAGGTTTCAGTGGCGAAGGCATAGTCACTGGCCACTGAACAGTACAGGTTTCAGCTGATACTAATCCAGACGTAACATCAGAGAGCGTTGGGGACTATTGTGTAGCATCATCGGCGAAGTCTATCCCTTCACTGTCATCCCCTTCCTGTCATTTCTATCGCTATCCCCTTCCTAAAAAAGTTAACATGTAGTTATAGGCAATCATTGCTTTACTTCAAAAAATTAAATTAAAAATTAGCATTTCAATTGCTCCGAAAAAATAGATAAAATACTCACTTAAAAGATAAAAAGAAAATAATCACATTTTATTGCCACTGAAGTGTTTTTGTACTTGCAAATCTTTTTAAATTAAACACAAAGTATAAGTGAGGCTCACGAAATGCTTAAGATCAAAGCAATTGGTCACAAATCGTATGTGCAAATATTTAAAAAAGAACATCAAACTCTGTATGTTTCACGTTTAAACCGCACATGCAGAATTTTATATAAAAAAAATTTCCCCGTTTCTATTGTGTTTCAAACAACCACTTCTCTTTTGCAAAAATGCTCATAATAACTTCAATTAAAATCCATTAAATTCACAAGTTTTTCAATAAATTCAGAGGCTTATCCTGTGAAAATAATGTTGAAAATGTGAATGAAAATAGGTTGAAAAAGAAATCAGCAATTTTTATAGTTTTTTTTTTAAATTATGACTTCTGGTATTAAAGATAGCAATCGATGCAAAAAAGTAATAATTTTCAGCATAAACGCACACAGGCCTACACACATACATACATATAGACTTATATGCATGGATATGTGTTCATACACAACAAATCATATGTTTAAAAAAGTGATTTTAAAATAAAATCCTAATAATGGCATTATGGGTGAAGGAAGTTACAGACGATATGGTTGGGGTGTTTCAATGGCAGTACTGCAGTTATTATTAGATTTTGGAGAAAAAGAACAAAAAAAGACACAATTTCAATAATTCAAAAATTCTAAAACATAAAAAGATATTGAAGCATGACACAATAAAGATAAAATTCAATGGCGCTGGCAGGCCATATGAGTTTCCTTTGCTATGAATTGTTGCGAAAATAAATCCCAAAAGCCTTGATAATAATAGTACTTGTGTTACGAGAAGGAAAGTTGGTCTGTTCATTTATTTTCTTTTTCCAACTTATAATAACTAGAGGTGATAGAAAAATAATACTAAATATTTTTTTTCGACAAAACAAAAAAGAAACAAAAATTAACGACTACCAAAAATTGACACCATAAAAAATTTTAAAATCGTACGGGATAGATTAGCCCTGACAACAAATAGAACTTTAGAAAAATACCAGGCGTTTTGTTTATGTAAAATAATGTTCAATTGTCAAAAAAAAAAACAAATCCTCCACATTAAGTGTGCTGAAAGAACTTTGACGGCTTTCACGTTTTTATTTATATTTCTTATTCAATAATACTGAATTATTCTATGTTCAATCTTTTCATCTTCGAATTTAATTATTGTGAATTCTCTCCTAAGAAACCTTAAAAAAACTCACCGCGTAATTCTCGGTTATTAAAAGTTAACCTACTAAATAGATAATGGTTTCGTTTAACCAGTCATGTTAAACGTACGATAAGTACCATATTGTACTGTAATATAGACTAACGAAGGGTAGGCAGGTAATTTCTATATTTGTACAGTAATTTGTAGTGCTAACTACCTCAACCATAGCCACCCTAAATTTCCTAGTTCTTGTGCAACGCATTGCTGACGGTGGGAGCATCATCAGACTGCTGGTCCAAGAACAAAATATAGTGATAATTTTTCCGAGACGAATTTGGTTTGCGCAAAGTCAAAACAGCTACTGCCACACAGGACAACTGGGGAATGGTAAAATTCTAAAAAAACAATTATTATTTGATATCAATAATATTTAAATTTAATGTGGACCATGAGCGCCCTCTTTGGCCAATGAAAAGATGGAGGCATCACTATTTCTAATTTTCACGCACTTTTAGAACAACCTCAAATAAGTTGATTTCGGGTTTTCTCAATGCTAAATCGGCACTCCACAGCTACCTTTGCGTTCTTAGGTAATACTTTGTGCTCTGATTGAGCAAACTATTAACGGGACCATTGAATTTTTAAACAAAAAACCATACGTTAAAGAAAAGTATTGAGATTTCAGAAATATTGATTATTGCAGATTAATGCACTTCGATCACATCACTTGTATACGTTTTGTAAAGGAAACTGTTACATTTTTATAAACAACTCAAGAACAATATTTGTGACATGTTCTTTCGATTAATCAATGGCTTCACTTGCTTTCATTTTTCAAATCATGCCTGTAATCATCAATGACGATATCAGTTCGTTTTTAAACAAACGCAATTTCTTTGTCAGTTTTTTACTTGAATTACGTGCGTAAGAGGCATTTCCTGTTTTAAATTGTTCATGTATTCAATGTGTCTTTTGTATATTTTGCTATCTTTATTATTTTAAACTTTGTTGTTGTTTTTTTTATGTTAGCAAAATCCTTGCAAAGCAAGAACTAAACCGAAATCCTGCTGAAAAGTAAGTGTGTATAGATTTCCTTTCTTTCCAGTCATAATCGCAGAATGATAAGTGCGGTCGCTCTGTGGCTCTGTGGCTCTGTTATTCATTACATTTTTTAGGGAGTAGAAAAATTGTAAGTAAAGTGGAGGGGTTAAAAAGGGCTTTTGTGTATCCCCTTAAGAGCATTTTATGATCTGCTACTTAAAATCCTTAAAATATTACCAATAATCCCATAATCACACACACATACACATACGCTTTCACATGCACATAATTCGGAAAATTTATTGGCCTTAAACATTTGTTACGAACATTTGAAAGAATAAATGCGAAAAGATGCAGAACGAAAGAAACAATTAAAGACTTTTTAAGGTGCAATTAATGAGAAATAAGAAACTTTTTAAATTTAATAAAATTTCTTCAACTACAGATTTCTAAAGTATTTTAGGAAAATAAAAATAAATTTATTAAATATTGTGTCAATTAGCCGACGTATTTATATTACCTTCCCATATATATAAAAATTTTAAATTAAGTAAAGAAATAACTTAAATTAAAAGCCAACCATTTCAGCATATGTGCGTTAGAGTGAATCGGCAAACATTTTTTTTTGCGAATTTCAAATTCGAATAGCATTAAAACGTTCCATTTTATTGTCAGATACGAGTTTATTCAAGAGAAAAGGTGAATTTATACTACTTCGATTACAATGGCGTGCTGCCTCATGAGTTCTTCCCAACAGGCGGTACAGTTAAAAAGGAATACTAAACGGAAATTATGCAAAGTTTGCGTGAAGCAATACGGCTCAAAAGACCGGAATTGTGGAAAATAAATCATGGATTCTGCATCACGATAATGCACCAGCTCCACACACATCAATTCTTGTTCGTAATTTTTTGGCCAAAAACAACACCCTAATCATGCGTCAACCACCTAATTCAGCAGATTTGGCTCCCTGAATTTTTCCTATTCCCAAAACTGAAGAGACTTAATGAAAGGAAGGGGTTTTGCCAAAATTTAAGAGATAAATTCAAAATCGAAGAACGAGCTGATGGCCATACCGAAAAGCGCATTTCAGAAGTGCTTCGAGGTTTGGAAGAAGCGCTGGCATAAAAGCGATTATTTTGAACGGAACAAAATTGATATTGATGAATAAACAAATACTTCACAATTCACCTTTTCTTTTAAACAGGCCTCGTATATGAAAAATATATTGGCACCTACTAGAGAATTCCATTATTGGGCTTTAACTTTTATTGGAGCAAATAATTAAACGATTTTGAATATTGCTCGATTAAGCGAATAGGGGTAATAAAGACTATATGAAGTAATCGGCAGGCTTGTACGTGTTTTCCATGAGTTCAAAAGCGATGATGCTGTTAACATTTGAGATGGCATTAAAAATGAATTCAGATAAAGCAGTGCTAAAGATGTCAAGAAAATACCAATTCATAGTGAACGCATTCACCTTTTTTTTGTTGCTGGGGACATCTAAAAACGGATTAAAATATGTTCAGAAGTATGTATATAAAAATGTGTATAAAAATAGATGAAATGTTTTTAATAACAATGTAAAATTTAAGGAAAAATTTATTTTTCTCGATTAGTGGACACAAATTGTTCAAGTTCATATAAAAAAGCCCTCCTTCGTCGGTATTTTGTAGCACCGGCGAAGTAAAATAATAATAAAAATGGCTACTAAACCGAGTATAAACAAAGAACGTGCGAAAGCAGAGCTGTAAAATAATTAATTAAGCTTCACCTCCTGTCGTTTGTCCCCCTTTCCCATAGTTCCAGCACAATGCTTCATCTCCTAAGTGCTGGTCCCAGATAAAAAATAAAAAATAAAAGTTCGTCATTAATGAAAAGTGAATTCATTTAAAATTAGTGGTAAAAAATTGTAAAAAACTTCTCGAAAAATCGATTGGATACTCTAGTACGTACATTTAGAACTTAACCGCAGCACCAAGATTTTGGAAATGATATCAAATCGATACATTTTTGAAACATCATATGATGGAATATTAAACATTTCTTATTGTGGTCGTAACTCATTCCACTCAAAGACTACTGTGACTGTTAGGGAAGCCATCATATTTTTTTGTGGTTTTCTCATATGGTCCCACTGTCACATAAGCGTAAAAAAAATTTAAAAAATTACTTCGTATAAATTTCAATATTTCTTTTGTAAAATATTTTTATGGGATTCTTTTGCGTCAAGTACGTATTCCTTCAATTTTACAAGATTGTTCACATGATATGAACTCCCACTTACACACTGCTACCCAACAAGCATACGTGTTTCATTTTGGATAACATTTTTGTAAACAAGTGCAAAATTTACACTCTAAGTGCCATTTATAAACAAAATTTAGCTTCAAATCTGAAATCGAAATATTAATATTTTATGAATGTTAAATATTTATTTTTCTTAATACTTTTTTTTAACCTTTTTTATTATTTTAACAATCTATTTTTTTAAGCTTTAAGGTTTTTTCTCTTTTTATTTATTCTCTCTTCGATATTTCGTTAACCTCATCTTCAAAAAAAAGAAAAAAAAAAAAAAAAAAAAAAAAAAAAAAAAAACTTCCTGAAGATGTTAACCGAAGGTTAACGAAATATCGAAGAGAGAATAAATAAAAAGAGAAAAAACCTTAAAGCTTAAAAAAATAGATTGTTAAAGTTAAATATTTATTTAATTTAGAATTTCTTTAACTGAAACGACAATAATTTAATTATAATCAAGTTAATTGACGAAAATTCAAGAAAGCCAAATTACACATAATGATTTCTAAAGAGCAAATCAAATGCCAGCAGAATTGGGAAGACCGCTATATTTTCCTCATCAGCGTTTTTCTGTTTTGTCCATCAGCTTTATACACAGTATTATTTCACTGTAAATACGAGAATTTTAATAATTCATCGTACTACAGTTTATTTTGTAATGAAAGGTAAAATTTACCACATCTAATTTGCAACAATTTTCCCATTGGGGTTCATTCCTTATTAATCTTGGAAATGTTTGTTCATTTGCTTTGTTATTTTTGAGTATGTGTGTCCATAAACTAGTTGTTTGCTGGGTGGCTATACTTATATATACATATTACGATTTTATGAACAGTCATACTTAACATACGAGTACATACATAATTCAACCTTCTCTATTGTTAAGCAAACATCTCTTTTGTCATGGAAATATTTTTTAAATTTGAATATTTATTACTCCATAAACATCATTGCGGTAAGAAGTCATTGATTTTGTGCTGACAAAAGAAGAACAAATATTTGTAATAAATGACAGTTGACTACTAAAAAAAAGCAGAATCTATTTCTTAACACAAATGAATTAACTTTTGTAAGTTATTTAAAAAAAAAAACAAAAGATAAGAGAAGAGAAGAGAAGTATGCTTTTAGGCTTTTACCGGGTGTATTTTTATTTCGAATGTGTTCGTTTAGCGAAAAGTAAACAAACTTTCAAAAGTTCCCGCTTTTAGCAAGCATATTAGAAATGTTCTCTACTTTACGGTAACATGTCGTCATCTTCATCGGTGGGGTTGTTTGTAATTTTTAATAATCATCAGTATAATTAAGGTCTGCTAAAGCTATGGCTCCGGCTGATTGTGTTCAAAGTAGACATTACGCATACTCATTCTACTTTTTAATATTCAATAAATTTTTTATATTTGTATGAGTATGTTTGAAGTAACAGCCATATGTATGTGAAAATTTTTTTTTTATTAAAATAACAATTGCCCAGAAAAAACAGCGTGACACGCGTTCAGACAATAATAAAAAAAATATTTATTTTTTCTTTTGATAAACAAACAATTTCTATGGAAAAAGTATTGTGGCGCTAAGAATTCTCACAGTATTTCAGGCACAAACAAAAATGCGAAATAAAAATATATAATTCGCGCCCAAATGTATGTTATTGAAAAAATTCCTTTTATGCGCCTCAAACTTATACATTCAATATTTGCATTATTTTCAACTGACATAAACGTTTGAGTTAAACTTTTTTTTTAATACAAATTGTATTTATGTGTTTTGTCAAATTCTGAATAATAAAGGTGCGACAATAATACATTTAAGAACTGGAGTTTCAATTCATAAAGCAGGTTATTTTTTTTTGAGGTTACTTTATATACTTTTCTACTGAAGATATTCTTAAACTATAATAAACTATAGTATAGATATTTATATATTTTTATATATTTACCTTAAAGGAATGTCCCAGTATCGGCATCTAGAGTATTATTGCTATAAAAATTACTTATTATTTAGAATTAACACAAAAAAGTCAATAATTCCAGTAGTTTTCAGTTAGTCCGTCGGCCACTACACAATATTCCCCTGTTCTGTAAACCGAGTCAATTTAAAAACGAGTGATTTCTCGATACCGAAGTAGGTGTAAAAACGAAAAATTTTTTCGGATTCGGTTTACAGATCATACCCGTATATTTGTCTATTATTATTTATAATTATTGATCCCGAAGCACCGCGACTACAAAAATATCTTGTGGAAAGCCCTTCATATTAGATCGTCCATCTTAAGGCTTCTGAGGAATCCAAGCATTATTTGGGGTCTACTGTTCCACATGTTGTGTGGATGCACCACAGTTCCATCCAGGTGGAGAAACCTCTATTTGCCGAGTGTAGCACAATGTGTGTCACTTTCACAAAATCGACAGTTCTGATTCGGAGTTGTGCTGCTATAGCGTTGTCGCTTCATAACAGCTGATTGGTGAGCAAGCTTCCTTGCTTCCTCAATCTCATGTTCCTTACTAAGGACGAATTTTATGCGCTTTCTAGGGGCTCTATTGAGTCGAACCTTCTCCGCCTCATTTCTCGTTCCAGAGCCATGAACAAGATAGGTGAGGAGTTTATCTTCTTCTTCTGCGGTGATGTTGAAGGCTTCATCAAGCCTTGGTCCGCAGCAATTTCGAGTCTCGGTGTCACGGAAAGGCTGATTACAACCAGAGGGCGCCCAGTATCTGGAGACGGAATAAAGTAGTGAGATTCATCCCATAGGTACGGTCCGAATACCATGAGCGATGACGGGTTTTTGTCTAGTTTTCCCCGCTAGAGTTGCCATTTTCAGTAGAAAGCGGGGCCACTTCGTACAGAAGTGGCAAATAAGCACAATGATCGGTGTTTAAACAATTGCCTGCCCCTGTATCTACAGCCCTTATATGGGTGGCACTACGATACCTCATCCCCATATCTTTCCATTAGTAGGGATTCTAACGAAAATAAAAGCGAGTAAAATAATGGAGTTGAATTGTTAAAAATCTACATTTTTAAGTTTAAAAGTAGGCATCAAACAATCTTCTGAATTAGACTTAAGCCATATTGTCACAGATATATTTGAATAACCATGCCAAAATACTCACCCCTTCCCGTAAAAATATTTTTCTAAGAAGAAAAAAAATTCGAATGTTTATAAATTTTCTAAAATATTTTCTCTTACCAATATTTTTTTAAAATAAAAAAAAAATAAAGAAAAAAAATTTAAACCTGAACAACATTGAAAAGCCAATGTTAACAGATTTTTTACTGTTTGTCCCATTCCCAGAGAACTTCACAATTTTAAGGCCAAAATTTTAAAGATACATTCAGATGAAAGAAATTAAAATAAATTTGCTGAAAAAGAACTGTTGCAGTAATAAACGACCTTTTGCCATGGTGTGAAATTAAGAATTAAACGAACTTAATAAAAGGGACTAAAGAAACACAAAAAAGGAAAAAAGAAAAAATTAAAGGCAAAGTACTATAAAGAGAGGAAAAAACAGGCATACGACTACATTTACTATTTAAGTCTAGTACTTGGGGCTTTACCCTTGTTTTTTCTTTTTGAGAAAAATTTGAAGAATTTGAATATCCATTCCTTGTTTGTGTCCTGTGAAATTGGCGAGGTAAGGGGGTTGCTAAGATTGTCAGGCTACAAAAAATTGGTTTGTTCGTTTGTGTTGTTTGTCTGTCGTATAACTCAATAAGCAAGTATTTTTTCCTCTTCTTTTTTTTACTATAAAGCTAATGTTGTTTTTGTTGTCTGTAACCACTACTTAGTCAGTGATTTCTGTTGCAAGACCTTTATGTTTATTTTTTTTTCTCGAACTTTTGACTGTCATTGTACAATTGTCACCGCCGTAGTCGTCTTCATCAGCATCAACATCAGCGCCCTCATCATCATCCTCTTAATTTTTTGCCTTCAACTAACATTTCGTTTAGCTGTGTTTTTTAGTTAATTTCCATGTAAATTAAGTAATAAAATGTTATTTAATGTTTCAATTAACGCTTTAGTTGATTCTCTTTGTTTTCTGGGTCGCTGTATTGCTTTGCTGCTTTGCTGTTAATATGAATGTGTGTGTTAATGTGTATGTGTGTATATAATATCCCTTTTCTTAAATTTAATTCACTTGCAATTTAACTGTATTTTATGGTGTCCTGTATTTTATTTTATCATATTTACTTGCTATTTAGTCCTGTGATTTCTCTCTCTGAGTTCTATTTAATTTCTCATGTTTTAATTTTCATGTTGTTTTGTTTATTCGTTGCTTAATTTGCACAATTTTCATTAAGTTGTTGTTGTTGCTGGTGTTTCTTTCATTTAGGAATTTTATTTTATTAACTGCTGCTACAGAGTGTTATATGTCGCACACTAAAATGTTGATTAAATCAAAAACTGCAGTAATAAATGTTAATTGTTTGTGAAACGGAAAGCACAATTTTCTTCAAAAAAAGGGGGGGGACGAAAACACAAGAATTTTTATTATTGAAGAAGGCACGAATAAACTTTCGTTGGCTGCTAACTTTTTATAAATCGATTTTTTAAATAAAATTATTTGTTAAAAACGGTATGAAGTGTCAGATAACGAAAATGTAGAGGACTTTTCCCAAGTGCAGTAGATATATCAAGTGCTTCCAAAAAGAACAACTACCGTCTACTGGATACAGCATATGGTAATTGCAGGTCCAAACAGCGCCTACAATTAAAACAGATACGTGAAAGAAAGTGCACTCGGTGCTCGGTGTTGGAACATTTACGCTTGAGGCTGGGATGTTCAACACAGGTGACAGATGCTTAAGAACTCGTATTAAGGAATTAGGAGTCCTTGATGTTCCTGTCATAAAAATTCAGTCTGACGTTTGTTGCAACGTCCACATTTTTAAACTCGCAAAAGACGTTGTATGGAACGTTTTACCCCATTATCGTTTTTTTACGAACGAATATGAATAAAAACAGACTTTTACTTTTTATATCACCAAAATTCGACCGAAAATAGAATGCAACCCTCAAACTCTATTTTGAAAGTACTCAACCGTGTACAGGAGATCACCCTCACCTTAGAGGGTAATCGGTGACAGTAGAGTAGCGAGTATTGACTCGCTGGAGCAAGTTCTCAATGTGGGGTGTGTCTGGCTGTTTTGTTACTACTTTAATGGAATATGCGACAATAATATCAGGGAAATCAGGATATTTTTACGTAAAAAAGTTTTAAAATGAATACGTATTATAGAAGAACTTCGGCCTAAGCCGAACTGTTCATATGTGGCATAAACTCCTTGCTGCAATCTGCCCAAACAACTTCAATGAGTACGAAAACTACCCTCTAGGCTGCAGTGAAGGAAAATGTGGTTCAGTCCAGCGAACATCATACTGAATTTTTTTTGTCAATAGCATGAAGATCTTCTGATTCTTCATTATCTATGGAGTATTGGGTCTTAAGTTCGTTAAAATCTACATATTGTTACTTCCCTCTATGATATAGTCAAAAGGTGCCGGTTCGGTGTGTAATAAATATTTTGACTCATATGCACAACTGAAGAAATCAGAAAACATGCTTAAAATACTACTTTACTTATGCAAAAACGTTTGTTAAAGTTAATACAAATTTAAAGTAGCAATCTTGTATAGGTAAACTGATGCTAATATATACTTTAACGTTAACAATAGTTTGTGGTTGTTGGTACACGTGTCTGTCCTCATGCCCACTCCAGTAGAATCCGAGATACCTCTCACTCATTCAAGTCGAAACCCATATAAGAGATTCATTGCTGCAGCCTTCGTAGAGATGTACTAAATCCACTCCATTGCATTGAGCTATGACATGAGGTCACCTATAGTCACATGCGACACCTCCGATAGGTCGTCTAGCAAATGTTTGCCAAAAAGCTGTGCCGCACAACGTGCAACGAAGGGCACTAGCCGAGCAGGTGGAAAACTGTCTGCACCTTATCCCGACAGAATGTGTTATGTGGGTGACCCAGCTTACCGGCATGTCTGTCGATCGCTCAGTGGCTCACGGTGATCAGCCGTGAGAAGCACTTTTGATCCTTATTCACGATCTGCTCCGTGAGTTTGTCGACGAAGCGTTTTCTTGCGACTGCACATGTGCTTAGCCCGTTCCGTCTCCCTCAGATAGTGTCCCATTATTGAGCTCCTTATAGTGTTAAACGGTAATGCGACGGAAATCTCGATCGATGTGTAGTCTATCGCTGCCGAATAAGTTGTATCAGAGAGTGGTATCAGCCTGGCGACTCAAACTACATAGCACATCCTTGCATAGTCTCATCAAGGTCGAAGAAGTTCTGCGTGATTCCATCATATATGAATCCATATGGTTGTTTGTTGTAATAAAGTTTCTGCGAACGTCTGTGCACAAAGTGTCTCGCTGTCTGCCGACACAGAACATTTGTCATGTGTATAGAGCGGCACTATGTTCCACACGATAAATACCGCAAAACGACATTGTAGAGAAATACTTTGAGAGCATGTACATATATCGCTTGTACATATTTGAGAATTTTATACCATCAGAGTGTGACGGTTTTCTACTATTTTCCTTGCCTATCCTATTGCCTTAATAAGTCTTCTTCCTTCTTTATATTTTTTTTGTCCCACAATATTAAGAATTCCTCTTTTTCATTTCTTTGGAGCAAAACTGTTTGTTTCTTAATGTCCGTTAAAGCTCATTAGATTTGCAAAATGTTTTGACACAAGCCCTGGCATTTTGACGTCGTTAATGTTATTGCATTAACGGCTTTCTTTGGTTATTCCTTCCTTTTCAGTCTCTTTTACTTTCTCTTGTATGTATTTAAATGTGTGCACGTATTTTAGAATGTACAATTGGATTAAGACCATCAATGCTATAAAATTTTTAAAAGTGATTATTTTTATTACATTTTAAGGGCTTTTCGTAACAATTTTATGGTTTTCATTTTTTTTTCTTTGGGTCTTAACGTTTTGTTCATGTCCAATGTTTGTTTTGGTCTAATTAAAATTAATGTGATAATAGACGAAGAAAAAAATTAAAACCATTCCGAACATTTCTATTAACGAAATTATTATTTCAGTATTCAGCGACTATTAAAATTAAATTATGGCCTTTTCATAACTTTCATCAGGAAGAGACAGAGAGAGGTCACAACATCTGACATTGGTATTGTTAAACAAGAAGTCAGTCTTATTACACAAAAAACAAATTTCGCGGGAATGATTTCAATTAAATGAAGTCTTTTTTTTCAAACAATCTTATAACTGCGCCAATGAAATTCCTTAGTTAAAAAAAAAATTCTAAATTTGTATCTATTCTTTTTGAATATATAAGAATATATCGTCATATGATTTCAAAAAAGCCCTAAGTTACAAAAAATTCGAAATCGACTTTTTGATAGATAATGAGCTGTAGTATCAAAATACATGTGGCTGCAAAATTATACACGCCTGCAATTAGAAATACTGTTCTTATCAAAAAACTTCAGAAATGCCTAAGTGCAAGCGTAGAAGTTAGTTTGAATGTATTTTGCTTCTCCTGTAAAATTTGTTGAATGTAACTTAGGGCTTTTGTGAATTCATATGACGATATAGCCTTTTAATTGAATTTTAAATGTTTAAAATCTCACGAAATCAAATATGTTAATTTATATGATCAATTAGTTTGCAGTCAGTTTGTTTGTTGGTAAACATTTTAATCGAAGGAACAAAACTTTTTAATTGATTTTTTTCTGTGTTTTTGAAACTACAAGTGGAATATGTAATTTTTAATTTTACATTTGTATATCGTCACAGAAGTTGCAAGAAGCCCTGTTTAATATTATAAAAACTCAAAATGTACTTATTAGTACTGGTCTGTTAAGTCCAAATAAGTCACCTCTCCAAATATAAATTATTTCAAAAATAAATTTGTTGTTGCTGCTTTTGAACTTATGTTGCCTTTTCGGCACTTTTAGCACTAAAATCTAAAACTTTCCTGAATTCTCTCAAACCGACCATGTTGTACTAATTTCGATCTATCTGGATTTTAGTACAGTCGTTTACCTCCCATCTCAGATCATTCCTATTGAAGCCAAACATAGAGGCGGGTCCCGCTTAAAAGATTTTATGAATAGCTGAACTACAGTCGTGCTGCAAGATTTTTTCCACGGCTATACCACGGAACGGCTTGGCGGAGGAAAGATTTTACGAAACCTTTCAAGCAGATTTCCCATCTTATTTAGTCCCTCACTGACTGCACGATGAATATAATTTCTTTCAATTTCTCGTATTGTATTAAAAAAGTTAAAAAAATTTAATAATTTGCATCTTCTGATAAACACATAGAGTGGACAAAACACAAAGAACGCTGAAGATTAATGTGTAGCAGGCTTCAAACACAGCATGTTGTTGTTTACAATTTTTGTCTTTAATTGAGTACGTTTCCTAGTGACTGTCATATGTACTTTTGACTGCCTGATATGTTATGGATCATCAGCCTATTTAAAATCTTAATTAATTGCATACATGTGGTGTGGATCCATCCACCATTTCGGCGATAGTAAGGTAGTGGCTCTTGATATTTCCTAAGCATTTGACAGAGTGTGGCATGGAGCACTCTTGCCCAATCTAATTGCTTTTGCTGTCGGTGATATCTTCTCTCGCTTTATATCGAGCTTTCTCAGGGATCGCGCTATAAGAGTTGTTATAGACGGGATCTCATCTAACGAGGTCAAGATTAATTCAGGTGTACCACAAGGCTCCATTCTTTCTCCTACCCTATTTCTAATTTTTCTTAATGACCTTCTATGTCAAATTTCCAACCCTTTCCATTCTTTTGCAGATGACAGCAGTATCTGCTATTCATATTCATTTAATCGTAGGCCTACGGCGAATATGATAGCGGCGACGAGGCAAAATATGAATAATTCGCTAAATGGTGACCTCACGAGAATATCAGAATATCGGAATGGGGTCACGCGAACAGGGTCGATTTTAATGCTCAAAAGACCCAATGCTGCATGCTTACGCATCGACGCATGCCCAACTGCGCTACCTCATCTGTAATTATGGGCGATATAAACATCCAGGAATCAGAAGTTCTTGATGTTCTTGGCATGCAAATTCAGTGCGATGTTCGATGGACTGAGCACAATTTTCATAGGAATTTCGGTTTTTGGCCGCACTGCACGTATGTGGAATGGACTACCCGCAGATGTCTTTCCTGTCACTTTTGACGTGGGAAGGTTTATATCAAATGTCAATAAACAATACTCCCTCTATCCTTTCTCCCAAAACCTTATTTCCTAGTTCCGGCACAATGCTGCGCATGTATAAGTGTCATCCAGTGAGTGCCGGTCCGAGAAAAACAAAATATGTATGTATTTAATAATTAATATATAATTTCTTTTTTTTTTTTGAAGAAAACAACTTTTTATTTCATAACGGGGAAATATTTCTCATATTCTATTTATAGAAAATAATAAATATTTATAAAGGTAATAATTCACATCTACTGAGAACCTCACACAGTGCACAAAAACACGAGGAACGCTGATGATGAAAGTGTAGCAACTTTCGAAAATGGCATGCTGTTCCGTTCTGCTAGTGTATGTGGCAGTTTAATTTACAATTTTATTCTTTGGATTTAGTTTGTTTCTTAGTATATAACTATCGCATGTAATTCTCAGTGCCTGTAAAGGATTCAATTTGTACGTATATAACGGGTGATTCAAGTAGAGATACTTCTTTCAATAGCCTTTTTTAGACAGATCACGTATGAGTTGTGTCATGCTGTCATCTGCGACGTAGCAATGGCCAGCATTTGATAGACATAATTAATATAACAATAAAAAATTAATGCCAAAGAATGTTCTTTCAAATGATAATAATTATTAAAATTTGAATTTTCTGTGTTTTTTTCTTTAAAAAAGTAGGGAACCTCGAAATGGATCACACATTACAAGTTTACGATTTCGACCCCTTGATAAAATGTCAACAAATATTGACGAAACGTCGGTAAAGGAATGAAAGAAAAACTTGTTTTATTTGCATTAAAATATTAGGACTTATTAGCTCATTATTATCACATAAATAAGATATTAAATTGGTCATATAACAAAATAAGAAAACTATATTAATTTTGGATTGAATTTAAATTTACTTAATCAATTTGGGCAATTTTTCATAACGAAATATATGCAAATTTTTGGGGTACTTTTTCATTATTGTGGGGCCGATATTTCCTAGACAATTATTGGAGTTATTTCAACGAAATTGTTTATTTTTTTTTTGTCATTGGCATGTGTGTATGTATTGACTTTCGTACTCTTATTTACAAATTCCAACTTTCAAGCGTTCTGGTTGCTGCTAATCTTGTATTACCATTTAATTACTGGAAGTCTTTTTACATCTCATAAATGCAATTATAATTTAATCACAAATCTTAAAATAAATCAGCAACTAAAATTACCTCGGAGATTTTAAGTCCCAAAGGTGGCCCCTTAGCAAAGGCATGATAAATATATTTTTTATCACACCTACAACAAAACCTAATCCATTTTACAAAGTTTCAAAATGTGTAAATTTGATGAATTTCTAAATCAAAAATCATTAACACTTACAAACAGAAGCATACATACAAATGAACATGTTTAGTAGACACTTATTAAAGAAAAGTGTATATGTGTGTGTTTGTATGGGTGCACATTGGCAAGTGTATTTATGTAGAATATTAAAGTGAGGATTAAATTGAATATCGTTTTTATTAAAACAAAATATAATTAAAACTATCTTAATATCCTTTCACCACTACACTCACATAAAAAGAGGAATGCAAATTTCGAAATATTCTTATATGAGCGTGTATTAGTGTTTGTATCAGCTCATTTTGCTCAGACAACATTTAATATCAATAAATAATTAAATTTCCAAAAAAAAAAAAAAAAAAAACACAGATACAAAAATAAAAGGATTAAAAAACCTAAAGATGATAGAAAAAGTGGCGAATTCATTAAATGAAGAGGGATGTTCTATAATTAAATGATAAAAACGAGGACAAAAAAAACTTAATCCTGTTGTAGTTCATGAGTAAATGTGCTAAGGAACAACGTTTGGCAGCAAACCCCAACAAAAAATGCCATCAACACAAATACTCGTCTGACAAAGGCTAAAAATCCATCTATTTTTAATCAGAGGCGTGAGTGAGTGAGTGAGTGAGTGGTGTCAACTAGTAGTTTGATGCATAATTGTAAAATGAAATAAAAAATCTTGCCGAAAAAGGATAAACAAATTTATATTCACTACTGTTAGTCTTAAGTGCATGCTACAAAATAAATCGGTGTGCAAATATTGCTGCAAGCCAGGGCTGTGGGTGATAATGTGGTACATGGTCTTCTCGTGATCTTCGCACAACCTGCATAGATCGAAGGTTCCCCTTAGTCATTTGCTGATCATCACTCTAATCGAGCAGTGACCAGTGAAAGCTCCTATCAGAACTTTCCTCTTCCCATTCCCAGTAGCCGTGTAGTTCCCGCAAGTTCCAATCCCGATCATAAAGCTCTCGACATGCTGCAATCCCCCCTACACACCCCTCCAGTAATTAACGCTCCCTACAACCCATTTTCTATAATAACCAGTCCTCTTCGAGCAGCATCGTCGGTTCATACACTGTCTCACTACCCTCAACTCCGCAATGATCGGTACCCAGCACAGCCTGATCTTACGCCACCTACACATAAAATCGGTTGGTGCTCCTTGCATTCGCTTCATCGACATCGACTTCACAGTGTTTCCCTCCAATGCCTTTAGCGCCAATTGAGGTAACCTCTTCGTCCACAGTAACCTCTTGAGGCACCATTTCCTCAATATCGCCAAAACCTCTGCCTGGAAGACACTGCTCTACAGGCTCCTGTCAGTAAGAACAAGCTGAGGCGTGATACTAAAAACGATCTCAGCACCCCTAAAATTTGTACACCCAGAGGTGATGCAGACCCTTCCACCGACACGCATCTCCGCCAAGATTCCCCTGTGGGCTCCTAAGCCTAAGGAAACCCCTTGCCGGCCTTGCCATCACGAATACCTCTATAGTGGTAACATAGATACAAACACAAATTGCTCAAATTGATACAAAAACAAAATTTCAAATTACGGTAAAAGTTCTACTAGCGGACAACTCCCACAAGCGGACATCCTGGGCAGCAAATAGTTTTTTATTTTATTTATTTAAGTCTGTTGTTTGGTTTCGTCCACCAACGAATTAAAATATTGTAGGGTGACTTTTTCATTTAAATTTCATAATTTTCTATTTTATTTTTTTATGTTTTTGAGTTCGCCTTTGTTATGTTACAAATTACATGTTGTCCTTGTTAAGGATACACATTATGCTAGTCCAAGGAAATACATTTTGAATTTTGACACTGTCGCTTACACACACCCACACTTTTGTTTAGTTTTTTTGTTTGCTTGTTTTTATGAAAATAATTTGTTAGATATTGTTGTTGTCATTAACTATTTTTCAATAATTACATTTTGTTGCTCTTTTGCTTTCAGTAACATGAATGAAAAAGAACACCATGAAAATACGTGAAAAGGATTTTCAGTACCACTTGGATAAATTTGAAAATAATGGCTTCTTATTTTATTCTCAGCTGGTATGAAAGAGTTGAAAGTTTGCTGTACTTGTTACACTGAGCGAAAATATGGTGTGAATTTAAGTAAAATAAAAAAATAGTTTTGATGAAACAAGCAAAGGGGAAAGTCGAGCAACAAAAAGTAATTGGGTTGTAGTCATAAATGACACAAATTTTCATAGAAAAACTGGTATGCATTACCAGTTTTTAAAATAAAAGCATCATCAACCACACCACCACCATCGCCGGTATCTACTTCCACGTTGCAAATACTGTTACCTTTCGGAATTTGTGATTTTAGCAGTAGTTTTGCATCCAAAGTTTATTGAGTGTGCATACATGCAGCGGCAATAAAAATTCCCCTATAGAATTGTATGGGTACCAAAAATTACCGACTGCATATAGAGTAGGGTGGGGCGATTAGTATGGAAGGAAAAAAATCTTAATAGGCGCTTCGCGTTTCTGATTCTTGGGATTGTATTAAGCAAAAAAGTCCACTAGACCATACGTCTACGGTGAAAATCGAGCTGGCGCATTTTGACTTGATCAGACTTTTGTTACGTTTTTTTTTTGGATATTTTGGCCTATACCAGCCAAACCATTGAGATTTTCGATCCAATACTAAGACAAAAATTGTAGCCAAGACAATAGTTAAGAACATCTGTAGTACATCGCAAAAGCATTGGAACGCTCCTTCAGGCAGTTTTGGCCTTGTGAAAGTGCAAATTTTTCGTGAAAATATTGATAAATTACCATTTTCAGTTGTTCATAGCGCAAAATCATAAAAATGTTCTATTTGTTACTTTTTATTCTATTTATTTTATTTCTTATTTTTTATTCTTCTATTGTTTTCAGTTCATTTGATGCATTTTTGTTAGTTTATTGTAAAAAAACATTATATTTTTCGATAAAAAAAAGTTGGCAAAAAATTAAATCAACTTTATTGAAAATCTGATGAAGCTCATTTGAATTAGAATGGCAACACTGCTATAAAATCAAAGAAAGTGCAATAAGCAGAGTTGTAAGATAGTGAATCTTGCAATGTACCGCATATGTAGGGGTCATCTCCTGATTGCTGGTTCAAATTAAAAAAATATATATATCCAGGAAGATCGAAATATACATGATGGCATCAAGTTTTT
Organism: Dexiosoma caninum; assembly: GCA_963924685.1. Classification (NCBI taxonomy): domain Eukaryota; kingdom Metazoa; phylum Arthropoda; class Insecta; order Diptera; family Tachinidae; genus Dexiosoma; species Dexiosoma caninum. The sequence goes on from OZ004727.1 coordinate 87,676,370, forward strand.
GGCTTTATTCATATTTTTGGTGCTATAAACTAAGTCCCAAATGAAAGAACACCAAAATGAAATAATTAGCAATAAAAAAAAATAATTCCCAAATTGCAAAATGAAATAAATCCCAAAAAGTATCAAGTCCAAATACAAGAAAAATTAAAAAAAGAAAACAGTGCCATTGAATCTTCTCTGCATTCCTGCACTTTTTTAAGTATAAAGGATGCTCCTCTGTCCATAACAAGTACCGCTAAATAAGGTTTGCTAATTAGGCTCTTCACCGGCCCTTTTCTCTTTAATATTACAGCACACAACAAAGTTGCCGTATAAAGATTTCTGGCATTGCCAATGTTTGGCCGGGCTTAGGGATTTTTTGCGCTATAGTATTTTCCATTACGGCGGTATTTTCACAAAATGTCTAATGCGTTGGTAGTTATTTTATAACGAAATAAGTCCCAATAGTGTCTGAAAAAATTCGCTGTGGTTTTTGGTGGGAGTTATTTCATTATGAAACCGAATACCGGCTTTAAGCTTTAAGAATTTCTCCTCTAAGGTATAATGGCACGATATCTAATTTTCTTCCCATTGAGTGAAGCGCCCAAGAACAAGATTTAATCGAAAAATTAAAAGAAATTGGAAATAATTGAAAATGAAATAACTATCAAAGCAAATGAAATAAGACCTAAAATCAAAATAAAAAAAAATAACTGCCATACACAATTCTTTTGGGACTTTTTTCATTTGGAAGTAAATTCATTATGAAATAAATCCCAGACAAAAAAAAAAAAGAAATAATTCCCAAAAAAATTTAATAAATCCCAAAAGTGTGCAAATTATAAAATAATTTGTATGAAAAATTTTTGAGGACTTATTACATTTTTCCTTGCGATTTATTTCATCTGGGAGTTATTGCATGCCGTCATTCTCATTAAAACAATGTGGATAGTAATGGTTAGTACTGTTGTAGTAGAGTATACTATAGTATATATACTACACAGAAACAAACTAACCCAATCAAGAGCATTAAGCGTTGCATTTTTTATGTTTCTGCAACAAACTTCACTTTTTAATGCGCTGTCAAAGTAAGACTAGTTTATATAAATTATATTGGCATACAAATTTGTAACAGTTATTTCAGACGGGCACACAGAATCTGGTATCTTTGAAAAAATTGATAACGATATATCCCCCGGCATATGCAATGCTTTGCACTGGAACTAGTTGGAGATGGATAGTGAAGAGAAAAGTTTGTGAAATGATAGGAACGAGTAGAGTTTAGTTCTTTCATGATGCCAACCAGGAGTTATTTATGATTTTACTTCGCCGTCATTTTATGACTCAAATACCGCCGAAGGAAGAAGCTGTTTTCATAGACATAGCAGCAGCATTTTTTGGCTGAAGGGAGCCTTGAATCCATAATCTTTCGGCTGTAGAGTCAAAGCGTTAACGACTCCGCCAATGAGACGAGTGGTCACAGAGTTAGGGAACTGACACATTTCAATATCGCTGTCACAATTAACAAATTGAATTAAGTGCCACTACAGAAATAAAAACAAACGTTGCCACTAACACATTTCTTTTCAACTCGTGAAAATGACTAAATTTAACATGCCGTCTGTAGGGTCAAATCAATAATAAGGTGAAGATGTGTATTATCTTTTCTTGGACCAGTGCTCCAGGAATATTTCTTACGTATGAAAAGGTTTATACTGGAAATAGATAAAGAGGGTTAGTGTAGAGAGTAGACAAGTGGTGAAAGTTGTAGGGAGAAAAAGTTAAATTCTTGCAAAACTCTGTATTTCCATTTTAATATAAATGAAAACTGCGGCATCTTTGATGTTAATTTTGAGTCGTTATTTTATTTATTATTTTACTTTGCAGATGTTATTATTGGTCTAATATCGACGAAGAAGGGTGCTGTAGCGTAGAAATATCAAAACAAATTTTTGAGGCAACACGCTAAATACTCAGCTTTCAGCACCCGCAATTTCTAAATTCTTTACGAGTTTTAATTTTAATATAAATATTAATTCAGCTCACTCGTGTATAGCAGACGTAAAAAGAAGATATTTTGTTCAGTGTTTTATACGCAAACTAAATAAATGGCTTTAATTTGCAAAGTATACGAGTATTCACAATCAAAGGATGCTGTTTTATATGGCGTTATGACAAAATGCTGTGTTCGTTTTTAGTTCAGTCGTTTCTTTTCTTTAATTTATATATTCGTGTGAGTGTGTCTCTTTATTATGGAAAACTATATATTTTTTTTTAAATAAAAATAATTAGATTTTACAAAAATCGTTCATAAAATCTTACAATCGTGTATTCATAAAAAATATTTTTGATTTATAAATGCTTTAAAAAACAAAATTCCGTATAAAATTAAGTTTCTAAAACTTTAATAAATTCGAGAAATTTTTATGAATACGGCAGTTAGAAAACATTATTGACAAAATCGGTTTTGGCAACCAAAAACTGGAAAATTTTGTGAAATTTCCTTCAGCTACCACTACACTGTCTAAGTTGTTTTCTTTTAACACAGTTAGAAATATAACGTATTCGTTTAATATACAATAGGGGTGCTCCAGCTGCATTACAAAGCTGTCCGAACTTGTACAAAGTTACCCAAAAGCGTTCCATATAAAATTTTTTTTTTAAATTTTTAGAGCGAATAAGCGCGTAATTTTTTTCACTACCTGTAAAAAGTTGTACGAACTTTTTCCTTCCGTAAGTTCGGACAAGATTTAAATAATCAGCTGGTATTTGTTTACATATGGAACTAAAAAATTAATCCGAAAATTTGCAAATAAATGAAAAAACAATTTTTATTTAAAAATTTATTGAAAAGCAAAATGGAAGGTTTTTCTAAAAAAAATTTATGTTTTAATGATTTCGATAAAAAAAAATCAAAATATTCAAAATATTATTTTATTTCAATAGAAGAATGAAGGAAATAAGCGAAACATTTCTGTCACATGTGGGTAAAGTTAATTCCCCTCAAAATAAAAACCAACTGTTAATATCAGTATACGACCCTCTACTAAAATAAGCACTCTTACAGCCTTGTCTAAAATTATGGAAGATTTAATAAAATACGACTGCACCAATCTAGACAAGGGTAATGTATGTTATTGCAGTGTTATTAGGCATCATAAATCATCAAACGAACACATGACAGTAACTTAATATTTGTGAATGAACAGACAAACAAACAAACAAATGCTAAAAAGAAAAATATCGGAAAGGAAATCCTTGTGTTGTTTACTTATTTTTACTACCAACTATTTACTTGATTTATCAAATAAACCCATATAAAATTATGTATGACTGAAGTCTTAGACGAGCACTAATAAACGTTTAAATTTTTATGCTCTCCAACGCTAAAATCAACTAAAATTACATATTTGCTTTTTGGACGTGTTACACGAATACACTTAAACCTGCTGTTGCCATCGTATGAGTACAAAGTTTATGATTGTTGCAGATATTATGGAAAATTTTTGATGGTATGGCCGACTTCCCAAATAGACTTCGTAAACGCATGCGTGAAATTATTGGCAATGTCTAGGTATATAAATTACGTAGCGCCAACATTAGTAGGACAGTGAATATCTCCACAGGATATGCAACCTGGATGAGAGAAGAAGAGTTGGCTCTGATTCGGGGAAACCACGAAACAGATTTTTGCATGTTTTCAACCTGAGGAAATTGAATCCGGGGGAAATCGCATCTGTTCTTATCGAGAACATTAAAAGGGGAGCTGAGAAGTTGTTCTCTGCAGATGATTGCCGCTTTTTATAAGGGAAATAATTACGTGGAATGGTAGCAGTGAACATGGTGGTTAATTGGGACAGAGTCGCACTGAAGATAGTGCACGAATGGTCATGTTGTTAATCTTTAATGGTTATGGTAGAACGCAAAGGATCTTTTATGTAAAGGTGTATGCCGTTGACCAACCAAATGACGAATAATAATATTCTCTCAAGCAATGGCGTAATAATTTCAGTAGTCTCAGGGGAAGACCGCAACACATACTCCATAAAAATCGGGAGCATTAGTTTATCAACTACTGATATTTAAACAGAGCATTTTCTAACTGAAGTGTTAAAACACTCCTGTGCACGCCGAATAGTAATTCAAGTTTGGCCAAGTTAAAATTTGTTTATTGGCCCCCACTGGAATATGTAATCCTCACTATTCTCCCAGGAATGAGCCTAAAGTACAATTAACGAGTTTTGCAAAACGGTAACCAATAGGCGGTTGTAACTGTGGCTCCTCAGTAACACAGTCAGAACTGCATTTCCAACTCTTCACAACATCCGTAGTCTAGTGCATGAGCATTAGTCTTATCAATATGGAGGTGTGGGTTTCGATTCCCGCTTAGACCCTGGGTGTTTCTACAGACAAGCTGTAAGAGCTTCGTAGAGTTTGTATTGTCTAAAAAAAAAATATCAGTAGAGAGGTATCCTGGTACTCACAAACCTAAAACTTCTAGTTTGACATATGCACCTTAGAATTATTGATATTTATTTAAACTACAATTATTAGAAATTAATTTAAATTCGCAGCTAATTCATCAAAATAATGTGAAAATTACTTTCGACTAGAATAAAGCAAAAGAGCACAATTTATCTGCAACACCAGTTGAGTAGAACACGTATGCACATACGAGTGCATACATATTTTCTATGCCACTATGCCACACGTCATCAGCATCCCTTGTGGCAATAAGGAGATAGTTATAAAGTCATTAATATCATATATCATTTAAAAAATTAATACGACAAATAGCTATATTGACATTCCATATCCACATATGTAAGTATATCAAATAAAAGTATTTCTCAAGCATTACAATTACTGTTCGATAAATATATATATATATATTACTAATTATTTTTAATATTTTTTTTTTTAATCTTGGACTAGTGCTCAGGGGCTATCCCCTACATATGCAATGCATTGCACTGGAACTAGAGAGAAGGATAGGGAGGAAATAGACAGGTGGTGAAAGTGGTAGGAAGATAGAGCTTAATTATTGCACAACTCTGCAGTTGCGTGTAAATTATAAAGCAAAGTTGCGGCGTCTTTGATGTTTTTTGACGCATTATTATTATTATTATTATTATTATTATTATTATTATTATTATTATTATTATTATTTATTTATTATTTTACTTCGCCGACGTTTTATTGCTCAAATACCAACGAAGGAGGGTGCTGTAGCACAGAAAACTCAGAAAAAATTATTTTCTAATTTGACCCGGCTGGGAATCGAACCTGAGTCTTTCTGGTTGCAGAGCCAACACGCTGACTACTCGCCATCATGAATAAGAAATAACATAACAGTTATAACTCATTTTATATAATAAAGTTAAGTCCCACAAATTGTTTTACAAAAGGATGTTTTATTGTAGGTAAGAGGCTTAAATTGAAACTATGCTCCATTTGAAAAGAAGATCACTACGAATGTATTGCTACTCATGTGCAAGTCTGGAGGAATGTCCAACTTATAACAGCGCCTACAGTCACAGAAGAAGGAAATTTTGTGGTACAGAAAGTGTCAAGTGTATATCGCTTTTTACACACATTAACTAAAAGAATTTTCATTGTTTTGCCAAAAATACAATCATCATTTGGGTTCTAAGGTTTCATAATATCGTTTACATTATTTTCATATGCATGGACGAGTATGAGTACATTAAGCTGAAGGATGAGATGCACAATGTACATACTCGTCGTACACTGGTATAAATTTACTATCAACAAATCGCTTGCCTGAATGAATTGTTTAGTTTTGCTTAATATTTCTATTGTTTTCTTTCTGTACAATTTTTATTGTGAACGACACATGTAAGAAATATTATTGTTTATTTTTATAACTTTTTGTCTGGATTGATATTAATACGCCAGTAAACACTATAACAAGTACAAACAGTAAAAAGAACGAAGGATTCGAAGTGAAGGACTGAAAGCAAATCGCGTGCTAAGATAACAGCACAAAAAAAAAAATCATACAAAAACTAAACAAAAAGCTTTTATCCCCACTGTGAATTAAATGGTAATGCCGTGATCCTTGATATTGGTATACAGGGGGTGCCAGGTCTTTTCTATTTAGGCCATTACAGAGACAAGCGGTGTCACTCCATTGAAATTTTGCAAAATACTTTTGGTTTCTTGGATAAAAATGTTCCTTCAAACAAATTATAAATTCAAAAAGCAGGTACTAAATACTGATTAAAATACTGCTTTCCAAACCACAATTTATTTTTCAACAATTCATTTTATTCATATTTAAAAGTCAGCCCCATTTTTTGTCCTTTTTTAAAATTTTACGAAAAGATTTATGCAAGAGCCAGTAAGAATAGTGGCTAAAGGGTCTACAATCAGGCCGCGCCTTCATTAAGCTCTTCTTTTCTTCCGATCAGCATATTTCCGTGAGACGATTTCTGAATTAACAAAGCAACAAGAGTGCGTATTTTTATTTATCGAAATATTACTGACCTTTAATAGTAGAAACTCTGGAATTAAAAAGAATTAAAAAAGATATCCACCAGATCCTGAGGTATCAAATGGCTCTGGCGGACGTTGTTGATAACATAATGTTTATCGGTCATCAGGCAATACATTTGGAGCTAATTTTTTGCGCAGTGGAAATGGTATGACAAATCATAACTGCAGTGCAAACATATTATGCAGCACATTGTAACAAAAAGAGGCTAGCGATGGCAACCCCAGTTTCAGACTAAAATTTTTAAATAAAAATAAACATCTCGCATTTTTCTGATGTACATTAGTGTGTCTTTGTGTGTCAGTTGTTGTCGGAAGGTTTCAGTGGCGAAGGCATAGTCACTGGTCACTGAACAATACCGGCTTCAGCTGACAGCAATCCACAATAACATGAGATGAAGAAGAGCCACTTATAAGACTTAACAGTATCGTATTTTTAAGTGACAATAGTGGACATTATTGTGAAGAAAGAGAGAAGAAAATTTTTTGCTGTGTCTTGTTCACAGGCTTCAACTGAGTGCCATAAAGAATCTATTAGTTAGTAGAAGCTAAAAGTATACTAATTCTAATAAATTTCACAAATATGTTCTTTGTCAAAATAAAACAAAAATTATTATTTTTCCTACAACATCATTAAAGCATGCAAAAGAAAGTAATTTATATTAAAATTGACACGCCATGGAAAAACATTCCCAACCCCAGAAACGAACAACGCACAACGAACAAAAAACAAACCTGAAACCTGAAATAAAGAAACAAAAAAATCTATTCTGCGATAAGATTACAAGCCAACAAAAATATACAAATAAATTGAATAACAAAATGTTTTATTAAACAAATGAAATACAAATCAAATTTAAAATTAATGTTTGTTGCCAAAAGAACATCCATTTCTATAATATTTTCTTTTTTTTTTTTCCTTTCAACTGCCAAATATTCTTTTTCATTACGACTACAACATGTTGCTACTGATGATTTTTTCCTACAATTTTTCCATTACTTTTGATGTCTAAGAAACAAATGTTGGGAAAAATGCAAAAACAGAAAAAAAAGAAATACCAAATAAATATGGAAAGAAAAACTTTGTAAATCATGAAGTAAAACAATTTATCTTCTTTTTTCAATTTCCAGAAAAATTTCTCAGTTTAGTTCTTGGCTTATTGTCTGATTTGTAAAAAAAAAGTTTCTTCGTTCTCCTAAACAAAATGTGCTGAAATATTTTTATTACGCTGTATTTTAAAACAAAAAGTTACAATATTAACAGTTAGTGGTTTTACTTTAAGCCAGTGGGAATGTTAAAATGCACCCTACACTATGGGAATCCAAATGGTGGCTGGACAAACATTTCAATTGCGAAATGAATTTAGCAAACACTGAAACGCAGCTTGTTTTTCGGTTGCAATACAATTATTTGAAACCACACTGTACTCACAGAACAGATGTGGGACAGTCTACCTCTTCGACGCATCGTCACAGCTTCTACAACGTTCATTGAACGAAATATCCTTCTGCTCAGCATGCGAGCCGATGGTCCAATGGCAAGTGCAGATGGCCGTAACTTCAGCTGTGTTATTAAAAAGTAATTTGTGACTGTCTATTTTGAAAATGACAATTTCACAATTTCAAGCGATAGGCTGGTGATTTTGGCCAAAACCTCAATCTCCCTTAATTCCCAGACAGCCGTTTAATTTTTATAAATTTATTATTTATGAAAATTATTTCCATTTTCAATCATTTTCAATGGAACTTTCATGTTCAACTTCTCATGTAGTGTACTTCGCAGCCTGCTTAATACTTAAATTCCATTTAGTAATAAATTTCCCCTGTTTTTTTTTTGTTATGAAATAAAAAAGGCAAGTCGGATTTTGTTTCCGCTAAGGGTGAAAAAGTGTTGAGGCAACAAACAAACTTCCGTTCGTTCTGTTGATATTTGTGATTGTAACGAGTTTTCTTATCTCTTAATGTGCAACATTACAAATCTAATTTTTTTCATTTGTTACAAGTTTTTTATCGACTAACGAATTCTAATCCCCATCCTAAAATATTAAAAATGAAAAAAAAAAAAAAATTATATTAAATGAAAAAGTTATTTAAATGAAAAAGAAATTCTATATGAAATAAAACAGCACAAAAACAAGGAGGCAGGGCAAGGGCACTATGCTACCAACACTCTGTTCTTTTCTCCTAAATTCATAACAAAAGAATTTGTAAACCTTTCAAAGATGCAGGTTAAATAGTATTTACGAAGTACTTTATTTGTTCATTTAAAATCATATTAAATTTGTTATTTGACAGCAACTGATTTCATCATGTCGCCGATAAGATCTCTCTCATCTCTTCGCTGCATCTCGATTGTTAAATAAATTTCATAATAATTTTATAAACTGTTGAATCCGTTTATATTTTACGGTTGTTTTAACTTGAAATCCTTTAAATGTTATTAGATTGTGTCACACATAACAATTAAGAATTTGAGTGGAGGCATTTCGGGCAGGTTGTTTTTCTCTTTCCGAAATACTATTTAACGAAAGTAATAGAAAATAATTATTGATATATTTTGGCGACGCAAAGTACTAACTTCCGTAGGAATTAAACCTAGATGACTAAAAGCTTGATAGAGAAAAGATAACTTTATTTGACTTTATATTTGAACAATTTGAAAACACCCGAAGTCATATACGAGTACATGGTTTGTTCAAAAGAAATGGTGAATTTTGAATTTTTTTGAAAATTATTTATTTATTTTTCAATATTCATTTTGTCCCCTTGAAAGTAACACCCCTCAGATATAACGCATTTATGCCAACGTTTCTTCTCCAAGCTTTTGTGAAATGCGCTTTTCGGTATGGCCATCAGGTCGTTCTTCGATTTTGAATTTATCACTTCAATTGTGGCAAAACGCTTTCCTTTCATTAGTGTCTTCAGTTTTATGAATAAGAAAAAGTCGCAGAGACCCAAATCTGTTGAATAAGGTGGTTGAGGCATGATTAGGGGGTTGTTTTTGGCCAAAAAATTAAGAACAGGCATTGATGTGAGAGCTGGTGCATAATCGTGATGCAGAATCCATGATTTTTTTCCACAATTCCGTTAGTTTGAGCCGTAGTGCTTCACACAAACGTTGCACAACTTCCTTGTAGTATTCCTCATTACACTTACGACCTGTTGGCAAGAACTCATGATGCACCACTTCATTGTAATCGAAGAAAACAGAATTCATCTTTTCTTTTGAAAAAACCTTGTACATACCACAGCGATAAAAGAATGTTTTCTTTTAAAAAGTTTAATATTAATATTAATATTGAGATTTCTCTTCCAGCAAAAGCAATGTTTTCTTTATTAACAATGGCGAGTTTGGCCATTGCCTTCTTTTTGGGAAATGATAGTGTAGTGAAACAAACAGGTGGTGAAGTGATACTGTAGTCCTTTGCTGTTGCGCGTTTTGTTAATTTGTAAAGTAGACTATGATCGGTGTACGGTTTAACAGTTAATTTTTAAACTAAATACGAGCCGTTTTAGTTATTTATTTTCTTTAATATGAATATGAATGATTCACAAAGAATGACCTCAAACTTTACTCAAATTTATACCGCCTACATCCGAACGAAAATGGAATATACTCTCATGTATGGTCCGGTGTTTCAGAGACCATTTTGAAGTTAATCGACACTATGCTGGAGAGGGCGAAGAAACTTAGTGGTATCGGTATGGTAGCCAACTCTATTGACTTTCTGGAGCTTAGTCGCATCGTTGTGCTTTCGTTATTATAATGGGATCTGTTTATAATGAAATCAGGGAACTTGAACTCCTGAAACCAGCTCATTCAGATGCACAAGGCGTTAATCATTACGAGCACATACATTTGTAGTCAATTTGGCAGCGAATTACGGACAAAACTCGTTTTTTGGCCGAACGGCAGGATGTACGTGAAATAAAATACTCGCACAGGTCTTTCCTGTCACTTTTGACGTGGGTTCCAAAACGAATGTCCATAAACACTACTATCTACTATCTATACCCCTTCCAAAAATATAAATTATTTCCTAGTTCCAGAACAATGTATTGCATGTGTAGGGATCATCCCCTAAGTTTCAATATAACACAGAAAAAAAACGCAATTTTACTCCGCCTACATTTTGCTTAATACGGAAGTTGAAGGCAATATGCTGCGCATCAGCATAGACATGAATGCACATAACGTGAATTTTTGATTACTGGCATAGTTTGTGAACTCACGACTTTCGGTTTGTACAGGCACCTCATTATTGAAAAATTTTTAGGAAAAAAGTTTAGGAAAACAACAGAAATAGAGCTGAAAATATTAAAACCAACTCCAATATTTGAATATTCGTATACTGGTTCCTTTGCAACATTCACTAAGAGAGTTGGCTCGCATGTTGGTAGGAATAGAATTTTTTTTTTTATTCCATCTTTTCCATTTAAAGTGTTCCATATTGGACGATGAAAAAATCTATTACGAATGTAACTGTATGTAAATCAATAATCTTTACAAAGTTACAACATATTTTTTAGATATTTAATTTCTAAAATATTTTAAGCAATTCTTAGTATTATTTTTTAGCCGACATGGTATTCTTTAGAATTGCTCGTTACTTTTAACACTAAAGTAACTCACAAAACAAAGAAATCCCAAATGAATAAAATATTTCTGTTTTTTTTTTTGCTTTTTAAATTGATTGCTGCAAATTGCTTTAATTTACTCACTGACTTTTTGATAACAATATTGCAATTCCGTAGAACTCCTTTTAGCTGCAACTACGAATTAGTTTTTATCTCACAGACAATAAGGGAACACAAGACCAAACACACACACACACACAAACATTGAATAACCCAGCTCAGGGAAATGTTCATGTGTAGCATTTCGTTGGGGTTACAGAAATGAAACAGTCCTGCATATTTGTATTTGCAATGTATATGGATTTAAGCGTTAAGCTTTTTATTTAAAATATCCATCTACAATTGAGTGAACATACAAAAGATTTTGTTTACACTCAAAAACTACACAGTGTCGTGGCAGCACAAACATTTATAAAAAAACAATATTTGCTATTAAGAAATTAAAGTTTAATTTGCGAGGCATTTCCCCATCAAGCCAAATGTTTCTGTACCTCTGGTACATGATTAATTTTCGCATTTTACTAAATTAATCCTGAACTTAACCATGTGCACTTTTATTCATTTTATATTAACACTCATATAAAATTAAAAAATAAAACTTAACTGGAAGTGAACTAGATCTGAACTATAACTGAACTAGATCTGACCTAGGACTGAACTAGAAATAAACTATAACTGAACTATGTCTGAAGTAGAACTAAACTAAAACTGAACTAGAATTGAACTAGATCTGAACTATTTTAAATGAACTCTATGTCGCCATTATATTGTACCTATGAATTTTTCACACTACAATAGCACTGACCTTTCTCATAAACACTACTACTACTACTACTAATACATTGACAGTCTCATTTAACAAAATGTGAACATGCATAGAATTTCGTATGCGATATGCTTGCTCACTTATGAATACTGACAAAAATCGTAAATTCTCATATATGAATACTCATATAAATCAAAAGAAAACATTTTGTTTGCATGTGAGTAGCAACGAATAGAGATTAAATTAGATGTGATATAACCATAACCAGAGAGAGCAACTGACCGAACCAATCTTATGGCGACCAATTTATTCGTTTATAGGTGACTTATAATTTTTCCACAGCCGTAATCACAACCATAGAAAGAAATTGAATTTTGGTTTTCTGCCATAACCATAAACTACTTGGCGAACTGAGCGGTACATTGAATTGCTGCTTACATATTTTCTCACTTTTGAAATAATGAAAGAGAAAAAAGCTGTTTATGGCTATGACGACACTAATTGACAAAAAATTATATTATTGTTATGGCAATGGCTAGGGCTATTGCAAAATTATAAGTCACATCTAATTTAACCATAAAGCAGTGATGCACACCGCTAGCACACTAAATTAGAACGGGTTGTTCATATCGTCATAATCTTTCGTGTAATTCTTTTAAAACATATGACTTTATGACTACCTTCTGAATATCCCAAATAATCCTTTAGTTTTAAGCATGTATGTTATGTGAAACTGTCAATGGATTAGTGGTAGTGTTTTTGAGCAGGGTCGTGCTATTTAGGTGGGAAAATTCCTGGGCATAACGTAATGTCCAATTTTTATTGGTTTCGATGACCAAAATGAAATATTTCTTACGATAATGGTTAAAAATAACCTTCATTTGAATTCATAATTTTAGTGGTTCCCTATAAAATTTTCGTCATTTCTCTTATAACTGTTACGTCCCTGCTTTTAATGAGAATAATTAGATTCTTCTCATCTCAAGTACAACAAAACTTTTTTAGTTTCTCACTGTTCATGTATGTTCAATAAGTTATTTTTCCAGTTTTCCTTGCACATTTTTGAATGCTTTGAAAAAAAAAACCAGATGCACGCATACATGTCTGTGCATTGGCAGAATTTTTTTTAAGTTCGTTTAGAAATACCCATATTTAGAATGTCATTCTTCATAAATTTCGTAAATGTTCATATCCATAAATGTGCACATACATGAAAATTTTTCAAACCTGGGGCCAAATAGTTATATCCGTGAACGTAACGACAATCGTACGAAAGATAATTACGTGATACGACAATCGTATGAACGGAGTGAGATTATGACATACGATTGTAAACGTATCGTAATTTTACTTAAAATTCACAATAGGTTTAAACTTCCACAACACTGTGAATGGTATAAACATTCATATCATAAACAAAACTTACTATTCTGTGGTAAATATGGAGCCGGGATTGTTATTTTATGTAAGTCGAGTGAAAGTGAAGACGTTGAAAGAGGGATCGTAGCAATCCATAGGCACTGTCGAACACAGCGTAAGATTTAAAAAATGCGTTTCGCAAAATGTTTTCATAAAGACTTAATTCCAGCTTTGTAAAGCGGTTTCGGTTGAACAAAGAGGCTTTTATATATCTCCTATACGAATTACATTTAAAAAGAACAGATGCCAAAGCCATACCTTCAATATTGTAATTGGCGACTACTTTATCTATTTTGGCAACGGGTGGTTACCAACACCCCATAGGAAGTGACTACCTTCCAGAGCCACCGTCTCTAAAATATTGTCGACGGTTCTGGAAGGCATGGAGAACAAATTATGGGCGAAACATACATATAAAATTTTTGCCAAATGAGTCGTCTGAATGCAAGGAATGGTTTTATGAGAAATATAGAATACCTGAAGGTAATTTTAATAACTTTAGAAGTAGTTAAAGCAATTAAAAGCTACAAACTACCTTTGCATGCATGTAAGTTTTTTTTGCAAACTGTTGGTATTCATTCATGAACTCTGCCATTATTTTTTTTGTTGTGGATTCATTTTCTTATAATTAGTCCTAAAAATACTACAATACATTAAAAATATAATTTATTCAATGAAATTTTAGTTTAATTACATTTTTAACGAAATTGAAACAAAACTTTGTATGTATACGCATTCAATTTCGTAAATATCGTATGTTCATTTATACGTTCACGTATGTTATAATACCAAAAATCTGTTTTTACGTGACGAGTTGTACGTTGTAACGATTTGGCCCCTGGTCTTGAGATTTCTTTTTATTTCTAATCAATTTTTTAAAGAAAATAAACAGTTGATGAACTGATCTAAGCTTACGAAACTCTGCTGTAGTGCGTTTGCTTTAGCATTAAATGAAAATTTCAGTGGCTCGGGAATTGAGTAGATGCGTTAAGTTTTAAGCTAATACTATGTTCAGACATGCATTCTTAATTGAGCTAATTTAAGCAATTTAATTTAATGATCCCACATATTTAACTTAGTCAATTTAGCTTACTCAGTTAGCATTTTACAGCTGTAAAAAAACAACGTTTTGAGGTATAATTGGCTAGTCATCTCTTTTTCCTCTTTCGTTTTTTTATTTAATATTATGACATTTACCTTGAAATTGTACAGAATTTTTCGTTTTCACTGAACAGACTTCTCAGTAAACATACTTGTGAGAAGGATTGCATTTCAAGTTTTACTCAATATTTAAAGTTTTACTAACAATTTCGTACTTATTGCTCAAGAACTTCATTTAATTTTTGTATTGATTATTGAGCTCAATAATGGCATTTATTGCAAAAATCTCAGTAAAAATGCATGTCTGAACACCGTATAAAGGATAGTCACAGCCACTAAAGCACATCAGAAAAATTGTTGAGGATTGGTGACGGGTTTGAACACAGTTTATAAAAAAGGAAACTTTGAATTAAAATCGTGAGTCCTAAATTGTAGAAAATTTCAGGTTTAAGAAAAAGATAGACTTTTTTTGATTTTGATTTTGAACTGCCGTATTTCCATGAGTGTTAAGCATTGAGAAAAGAAAATAAATAAATCGAGAACAATATATTCAACCATATATGGATTTGAAATTAAATTTATGGCCTTCATTGATGAATTTGAAATGTTTACAAATTGCAAAATGCAAAAAGCATAGAAAAAGACAAGTCTTGCCTTTCATGTCATGTGATACTCGTAACAACAACTAAAATAGCAACAGAAATAACAGCATACACACATAAACATACACATACACACACACACAGATAAAAATACACTTAAAAGGTACAATCATTTACTAAGCAGCCTCCAACCATTGAACAGTTGTTGAGTCCATCACAACAACAGCCAGTCATTAGGCAGCTAAAATGCTGCCTTAGTAGCTTTTCTGAAATAAAATAAAAAAAAAAACTCCCAAACAGTCATTGACTGAACATCAAATCAGGGGAACACTCGACAACAACAACAAAAAAAAACAAACTAGCCAGCGAACTGGACAGGGCAAAGCAAAAGTGTTGCTGCAACAGCAGCGAGCAGCAACAGCAGTTGTATGGCTAAATGCTTGCGCGAATTGATTTTTGGTGTAAACGATGTGCAATTTTAATGGATTGCAAAACAGATAAGAACTGCAGATGAAAAATAAATTAAAAAAAAAAAAACATTTTCTCTACCAAAACTACAACTCACACAGGAAACCAATCAAGCAGCACACCGCTGCAAACACCTTTGCAATGAAATGGTCATGAACACTATTTTAGATGCTCCTGTCGTTGGTTTCTTTTTCTTTTATTTCTTCTTTCGCATTCGTTCTACTACTTAAAAGTAACGAAGAGCAGAAGAAGAGGACTGCGAAAAACACAAGTCCAGGAATCAAAGTCATGTTTACGACATTTGTGGAAGTTTTAATTGAATCTACTTTGATTTTGTCACGCGGTAAAATCTTTTTAAAAGATGTTCGTTCACTTAAATAAATAAAAAAAAATCTCGCCTTATTTTAACTTTTCAAACAAATATTTTGACATAAACTGCGATATTTTTAATTTCGTATTTGATTTTCCTTAGCTTAGAATGGAAAGAAGAAGAGCAGCATTAATTAAACACTTTAAAACTACACTATTTTACTTAAACTTAACTTTTTAACAGCACAGTGGACTCGTAGTAAATAAATTATAAAGGAAAAAGTGAATGCTGAGTTATAATTCAGTTGTGGTGTTTTTGCGGCAACTGTGGGTAATGTGTTCACTACAAGCAATTTGTGTTGGAAGAAAAGTCCCAGTTTATACAGGCGAACATTTGGAAGAAAAACTATCTGGAATTCCTTTTTGTTTTTTCATTCGCATTCACACAGACGAAAATGTTGCCGGCGACATTCGATTATTACTGTTAATATTGTTCCATTGTTATTGTTATTTTTGTAAGCAAAGCGTATCGCCGAGTACCGAACATCCCCAACCGTAATATACTGACAAACTAAATATTTCACATCAAAATGTTCGCTCGTCTAAACTCAGCCAAACACAGTTATTGTTAGTTATTTTATTGACAATAAAATGAAGATATCTGTAGTGTAACACTTTTCAAACTCGGGCGATTGTCGCGTTCTAGATTGTGGAAGTGCCTATACACATGCATATATATAAGAGAACTGGTATATGTATGCAATCGCATCACTTTAGAACGACTTCATTAAGTTCGAAATTTTCAGGAGGTTTATATGAAGAATTGTCTTCTTTTAATTTACGGGAAAAGTCTGGAACAGGTGTAATTGTTTCCCAATCAATATAAATTAAAATTAAATGATGTTCGTTGCTAAGATTTCCTTACTAAACTTAACGACAATTTTTTCTTTTCAGGAAATATAAGAAGAATGGCAGCATTTGAATTTGGTTATGTTGCAGCAAATAAAACAGCTGTGGCAAGTTTCAGCTTTTCACACAAACCTCTTATATTTTTGGCCGCCTTTATATGTTATACTAAGCGTCGTTTATTTGGTGAATGGGCCTTAGGAAAATGATATAAAGATCCTGAAAGATGCACTACTTGTTGCGGTTTGTGGGCCGGCGGAACCATTGGATCGTATTTCTTCAAGAACGATAAATATCGTAACGTTACAGTTAATGGAGCAAGATGCCAAAATATACAACGTTACAGCTGCGAATGGTGAGACACCGGCAGAAATGGTGAAAACAGTTGCCCGAAATTGAAGCTCCCGTATGGCCCACCTGCAGCGTAGACGGGGGCAATATTTACATGAAAAAATCTTTATAAAGTAAATAGTCGTCATTCATTTATGGGCCCAAATAAATATTTCATACACTTTTTGAAATTTTCCGAGTTTTTTTTTTAAA
This sequence comes from Dexiosoma caninum, assembly GCA_963924685.1. Classification (NCBI taxonomy): domain Eukaryota; kingdom Metazoa; phylum Arthropoda; class Insecta; order Diptera; family Tachinidae; genus Dexiosoma; species Dexiosoma caninum. The sequence goes on from OZ004727.1 coordinate 87,693,617, forward strand.
TATTCAAATCCCAAACGGTTCAAAAATCAACTTTTATATGACTCTTCTAAACTATCCAAACGATTTTCATTAAATTTAAATATAGTGAATGAAAGGATACTAGATATAGAGAGTGAGCCAAAAGTCACCATGGCGTTTAAAAATTTAATAACCTTTTCGTTTATATATTTTTTTATATTTTCAGATCATAGAATATATAAAATTGATATTTTGTGCACTAATGACATTTTCTTTTCAACCAAAAGTGCAATGCATTTCTTGCCTGCTTTAGCTCCTTTCATTCAAAATATTTGCACGTTATTGTTCTGCTTTAGAGCCATACTTTCAAAATAGAAATACTTTCAAAAAGAATAATAAAGTGCAAGTATTTTTAACATTTAAAGTGAAAAGTGCAATGCACTTTTTGAGAATCGAAATCATCCTGTTTTCAGGTTCGAAATTATGGGCTCGTTTTAGAGCATTTTCCATAGTATCTTTCAAAATTTGTGGCTGTAGTGTACGAATTTATACAATAATGTCGGCCTAGAATTCAAGAATTGTTTTGGCCTTGTCCACATACTCTCGCTCCGTGAAATAACCCCAAAGAAAATAATCGGGTGCTGACAAATCTTGCGAACGCGATGGCCAATTAATTTCCGAATTTCTGGAAATTCGACTTTCGAAAATGTGACTTAAAAGTGCTGTTGTCTCTCAGGCAGTAGGGCAGTGCTGTAATCACATCTCAGGTCTGTTTTCAAGAGAAGGACATAGAAGATGTTTTATCATAAACCGATAGATGTAGCATTTCCTTCTTTAATTTTTAAAGCAGTAAGGCCCAAAGATATTTTCAGATGTCATGGCACACCATATTGTACACCTAATGGGGTGCAATTGGCGTTGATGAATGGCTCTTGGATTTTCAGAATCCGCTTATTCACAAAGCCATTCTAATTGAAATGAGCTTCATCAGATTTCCAATAAAGTTGATTTAATTTTTGCCAACTGTTAAAATTTAACTGCAAAATTTAGACTTTGCCAATTATCTGCGAGTTTTAATTCTTGCATCAATTGCACCTTATATGGCAATAATAGTAAATTAATTTTTTAATCGAGCTGAACTTCTTCTGGAAGATATTTCAGGGGTTTCGTTCACACTGCTCTACACGTTCAATATTTTCGGCACTGCAAATTAAACATGGTCTACCAGTTCGTGGCAGATCTCTTACGATGCCACTTGGTGGTGACGATTTTTTTTATTTTTTTTTTATCTTGGACCAGCACTCAGGAGATGACATGCGATGCATTGTGCTGGAACTATAGGATAGGGATAGTAGGAGAAATGATAGGAGGTGAAGCTTCACTATCTTACAACACTGCTTTTTGCACGTTATTTGTTTTTATAGCAGTGTTGTAGCGTCAAGGAGACGTATTAAATTTAGAATTTTCGTTTTTAGTGGCCATTTTTTTTTTTTTTTTTGTTTTAGTAAATATTTTACTTCGCCGGTGCTACACAATACCGACGAAGGAGCGCGGTCTGATGTGCCTGTGGATTGCTATCAGCTGAAGCCGGTATATATATCAGGGCCCAGTGACTATGCCTTTGCCACTGAACTCTTCCGACAACAACTGACACAAAAATGCGAGATGTTTTTTATGAGTCTGACAGGGGTTGAACCCAGGAAAATTTTTCGTTTTGTAGTCAACGTGCAGACTGCTTCGAACATCGCCACCCTCAAAGGAATCATTGCGACATTCTGACGTTAAAATGTCGACGATATGCTGTTTGCGTCGCTGATTTAATTAATAAAATTCTGTTATTCTGGTTCTTTCCTCAGTTGTGAATCCCTCAATTATTTATTCTCCAGGTGTTATTTATGCAACCTAAACAAAATAAGAAATAAATAATATATAAACGAAAAAGTTTTTTAAATTTTTAAACCCCATGATGACGTTTAGTGCACCCTGTACTTAAAAAAAGAATATGAGCGCAGGATGGGGGTCAAATTTTAGTGACATTTTATAAATGCGTTCTGCCTACGAATATTATATGGACATCTAAGCTTATGCAGGTAATAACGTGAGCGAAGCCGCAGGTAAAAGTTAGTAGAATATAAAAATTATATTAAGATAAATTTTTGCAATTAACTTGTTGCATGCTCATTGTTTAATTGCCTTTTTTGTAAATGAACTAAAGAACTACACACACACACACACATACACACGAAATTAATAATAAGAAGAAATGGTTCTTAAATTATGAAGTGCCTGATAGCGTTTCCTGTTGATTGTGTGCATTAATGGGTTTTTAATAATAATAAATGCATTTTCCAGTTACCAAGAAATTGTGTAATTAACTCGTTCAAATTTAATTAAAACCCATTTATTAACAACTTAACGCATTCTTATTACGCTGATGTACTATTTTGCTGCACTTAAATTTACAGAAATATTGTAGGCATTTTTTTTTCGTCTTCTAAAAAGAAAACCACTATATTTATGAGAATAATAAATAAAAGAAAAAAACTGAAAACTAAATAGAATTCAGAATAAAATTGCATTTTCAACAGATGATTTATGGCGTTGTAGTAGACACAATAAACATCGGAACTAAATGTTTATTTTCAGCATAAATTAAGAACTAATTCTTTTATGGTTCACCTTCCTTCCCTGCACTGAGCAAAGAAGTTTAGAAAATTTTAATAAAAAAAAAAGAAGCATAAATAATCATTTAATAACAAGTTGTCTAAACAAAACAGCAAAAGAGATCACACGCAATTTCAAGTCCAATTCTACGAGTACAAAACGAACATTAAAGGAAAAGTTGGAAATTAGTTTTCTTTCTTTTTTTTTGAAAAAAGCATTCAATAATAAATTTTTTAAGAAAAACACAACTTTAGCGGTGTTAATATAAAAGTTTTTTTTTTTAAGAATTTAACAAAATCTTCCGTTGAAAACCCAATCAAATCGAGGCTTTATTTAAGAAATTTATTACGGCTGGCGAATAAGTCTCAGTTGGATCGCAAATTGGGAATTGCAAATTTCTATTAACTAATTCTTCAGGAAAAAAAGGAAGAGGCTACACAAAGGAGTAGAGAAATATTCAAAAATTAATATATAAATAGGGGGGTGCTGATGGCGAGTAGTGAGTGTGTTATGTCTGCATTAAGAATGATACGGGTTCGATTCCTGGCCGCTCAAGTCAGAAAAATTTTTTCCTGAGTTTTCCATTCTACCAGCACTGTCCTTCGTCAGTATTTGAGTAATAAAACTTCGGCGAAGTAAAATAATTAATAAAATGGCAAAAATTAGCATCAAAATAATGCGTTAAAATTAACACTGGGGGTGCTGATAGCTGTGCAGTTAGCGAGTTGTCTTTGCAAGCAGAACAACCCGTCCGATATTCCCGGCCCGATCAAGTAAAAAATTTTTTCTGATTTTTCTCTGCCGCAGCACTCTTCTTCTTCGGTATTTGAGCAATAAAACGTCAGCGCAGTAACATTTTTATATATAAAAATTTACTGATTTTCTTGAAATTTTTACAGTATCTCGCTGTATATCCGGACGTACGTATAGGATATGTAAATTTCAAAAATTCCCACTGGGCGTTGCCACGCCTATACCAAGTAAATATTACTTTTTTAATATCTTTAGAAACGCTTGAAGTGCAAGTTTCTGAAAATGGGTCAAATGACTTTGTAGTTAAACCTAATCATCTGTCAAAAAGGATTTTTGGTGGGTTTGGACAAGTGGGCGTGGTACCTCCCATACAAATTAAATCTTGATTTCCTTATATCAGAGCTAAAATTTCTAAATTTGGTCTGAATGACACTTGACACTTTCATTACGGGAGAGTAAATAATGGGAAAAATATGATAACGAGCAGTTTTTAATGGCAGGACTAGGCTGATCCTATTTCGCATGTGCCATTTGATGTACGGCTGGAAACTCTTCATAGAGCCAGAGAGCTGAAATTGGGTAATCGGGTAGGCACTCGAAAGACAGGGTAGGGAGGTAAAACAAAGATAGGTCTGCCTCTGGAGGGACACATAGACTATAAATTTTTTTTAAGATTAGATCACGACGGGTGGTAGGGGCCAATTTCCGCGGTTCCTAACTAACCGATTTTAATAATGGACAGATAAGGCATATAGTTTTCTTTAAATAAAGGTACAATAACGCTTAGGCGGATAAGCTAGTTATAAATAAAATGCTTCCCTTATCTTAAAAATAATGAGTCAATGTTTTCTAATTAACACGCTCCTGCAGAGTTGTGGACGAAATAAGCTATATCGTCCTACTACTTTCGCCACCCGTCTATTCTTAACAGTATTCCTCTTGAAAGTTATAACTGCATTATGCTGAGGCGTACGAAAATCCCGAATTATTGAAAAACAAAATTAATCCTCTGAATCTTGTAAAAATAACACAGATTTAAAATTTTGATGGTATGCCCCGATCGCAGCGCTAGTCGCAGTTTCGATTCCTGATATTTCCACTACAGCGAGTGCAGGGTCTTGGCAACTGCATTCACTCAATAAATTTATAGCACAAATTTATCAATATCAAATTAAATAAATTAATAACCACTGTAGTTGCTTTAATAAATTTGCATTGAAAATGGAAAGCCCCACATGCAGCAGAAATACATTTAAAAAACAAAAATTAAAAATATTCCAAGTGATTGTGTTCAACAAATTGCAAACATTGGAAATGAACAAAGAGACTCCAATTGGCTCTAATCGAACAAAATGTATTTAAAAGACATTTAAAGTTAATGAAACTGATATGCAACAATTCCAATGCAAAGTCAATAACAATCAAAAATAAATTTAAATGAATATCAAAGTGTCAGGCCGCAAAGTGGCACAGCAACACCAGTCCGACTGATTAGAATAAGATGTGCTGAGGACCAGCACGACGCAAATTGAAAACGTGCAACAGGCCATTAAAGAGCTAACAAAACATTTAAGGAATGAATAAGAAAAAGGAATTTAACAGCAACCAAGAATTTCCAGCTTCCAAAGGCACAAGTGTTGAATTCGAAAGCAAGTTTAAATTTTTTTCTTTTCTTACGGCCACATTTTCAATTCAATTTCCACTCCGAACCAGTTAACAAAGGTCAGTTAGTTAAGGGCTTTTGGTCATACCGTGTGTAATGTCTATTAAAAATGTTATGATTTTAACAAACCTAAAAGGAAAATTTCGCACTCCTTCGTTCGGCAAAGGATTCTAAACAACAGGCTCGGTAACACACAAAACTCGTACTTCTTTGCTTAAGTTCTTAATGATATCTGGCTAAAAACACTCATCTCCCAAACTCCAATACAAAAGATTACTTTCTAACTGCATTGCTTTCATGTACGAAATCAAAGATGGATGAAGAAAACGTACTGTCAAGTTCACAATAAAATATTTACTCAAACTGCTTTGACTGCCTGTCTGCCGCCTGGCTGTCAGAGTTTAACTAGAAATGCCCAAAATATGTCAAAGTGGTTGGCCAATGCAATCAGCAGCATTAATGAATAGAAAAGAAGACAGAAATTTGCAAATTTGGCTTGATATTCTGCTACCGTAAATGTTCTTTGTCAAATACGCACGCACATGCAAACAACAACCGTTCTGCAGGTTGTACAAGTTGCAAAACAATGATTGCTGCAGTTCTGAAGACATGACAGTGGGAGGAAATGGTTGTCAGTCAGTACGAACACTCAAAAATTCAACAAGTCAAATTTCTTAATGCATTTCCAAAAATCTCCGTTAAGTGATTTATCAGTGCCGGTCCTGCCTCTATGATTTGTAGAAGCATGTTTTTTGGTGTTTCAGTGTACATGTGTATTAGTGGGTGTGTGTTTTCAGTTCATAAAACAATAGCAATTTGTTTTTGTTCAGGAGGACTTAATTAAAATGCTTGAAATTCCTAATTGAAATGTTAGTCTAGTCTTGTTATAATCGAATGATTTCAAAGATTAATTGCACCGGGAGAATTTGTCTTTTCTTCAACAATCGACATTATTAGTTTTGTCGATTCGACGCTTGAGTTTGAACAAAATATCAAAGTCGATTCGACAACCGCAATAGCGCCGGAGCAATTAAACGCAATTAAAGAGAAATTCTACTTTCTGCAATGTAGAAAACGATATTAAATTTAATTTCTAAATTTGATATCGCTTAAATCCCACCGAAAATGGAATACAACTCTCAAAGACTACTTTGAAGATACTCAACCGTGTGCAGGAATGGGCGAAGAAACTCATTGGAAACGGTAGGGTAGCCGATTCTTTTGAATCTCTTGAGCATCGTCGCAATGTGGTGTGCGTTACTTTATTCTATCGTTACCTCAATGGGATTTGTTCTTATGAAATTAGGGAAGTTGTCTCCGAAACACGGTCATTCATGTGCACAACACTTTCATCATTAAGAGCGCATTCATTTGAGGTAGATTTGGCAGCAAATCGCATTACGCACTTTGGACGTGGGAAAATTTTAAATTGAATGTCCATAAATACTACTCCCTCTTCCAAAACCTTATTTCCTACTTCCGGCACAATGGATCGTAGAGGTCATCCCCTGAGTGGCGGCCTAAATAAAAAATAAATAAAAATTTGTGTAGCCAAAATTAAACACTACTGAACAGGTGAACCAATTTCAATTATGAGAAAGAATGGAGCCTCATGGTACATCTGAATATATCTTGAACTCGCTAGATGAGATCCCGTCTATAACAATTATAGCGTGATCTATGAGAAATCTCGATAGAAGAAGATATAACTGGTGTTTAAATACTTTTTTTTCTGTGTATTGTTATCACATGAATTGTTTTTGGAACATCACAAATAAATGTAATTTTTCTCTAATTCAGTTATAAGTACATTATAAAATTACGCAACTTTATTCTCGTAAATATTGATAATTAAATGAAGGCTGAATATTATTGGTGATATGAGGGTGGGTAAGAGGGATATGAACTTTAAAGGATAAAATATTTTCGTTGGAGAGAGCAATTAAAGATTTTTAAAAGTCGAAGACTTGCACACTAACTTTGTAGTACGAAGTTCATGGGTTCAAGACCTACTCCAGTCATTATAAAATATTTTTGAAGAAAAATAGCACTCAGCCAATCATTGCCTACCATCTCTATTATTTTATTATTATTTTTACAACTTTGATTTTGTACGTTTTTCGTTTACAGCGCTTCTGATGTTAAGGAGACATATTGATTTTTGAAGTTCTGTTTCAGTAGCCATTTTAGTAATCATTTCACTTTGCTGGTGCTATCCAATACTGACGAAGAAGGGCGCTCTATGGCCTATGGATTGGTATCAGCTGAAGGCGGCACTGTTCAGCAACCAGTGACAATGCCTTCGCCACTGAAACCTTCCGACAACACCGGACACAAAGACAGACAATGCTCATCAGAAAAAATATGAAGTGTTATTATGACTTATTTCGAAACTATGCTCGCATTCAGGACCTTTGTTTATGTTGTCAACCCATCTGGTGTTGCAACATTTTTTTTTTCCAAAATCTTTTTTTTTTGACCAAAAAAGAAACTTATTTTTCGATTAAAAATTATTTTTCATTGAAATAAATATTTTTTTTAAAATGAACATTATATATTTGTTTATTGAAATTATTACTAATTTCTTGTGATTGTTCAAAATTTCTGCAATTACGATGAGATTTTTTCTAAATGCGCTTAAAATACTACACAATGAATGGTTGCTATATCGATATAGTTTCTCACATTGTTCATGTCCATAAAAAATTCTTTAACGTTTGCTGTTGCTATACAGGTATCACAACGCGACCATAATGAATTGGACGCAAGTGGGCTGGGCTCTTTTATGTCTTTTCATCGGCGACCTGCCTACCTAACTTAGCTGAATTAGCCATTTTTTAAACAGAGAAAAGCTTCCGACGTAATCGAAAAGATTTTTATTCAAAATGACTTCATAAAATATTTCAATATTTGTTTCTTTAAACTTGAAGCGACGCAATGCTAGCTATTCGTCATGAATTTCTGGAACATTATTTGGATCAATGACACTCGGAAAAACTTCGCTGATTGAAAAATATTTTATCAATAGTTTTTTTTTTTTTTTGGACCGGCACTCAGGATATGACCCCTACACATGCGATGCATTGTGCTGGAACTAGGAAATTAGGTTATGGGATAGAGGGAGTAGTGTTTATTGACATTTGATTTAAATTTTCCCAAGTTAAAAGTGACAGGAGACACATCTGCGGGTGGTCCATTCCACATACGTGCCGTTCGGCCAAAAAACGAATTTTCTCTGTAAGGCGAGTCTCCGCCAAATCGACCTCAAATGGATGCGCTCTTAATGATGATCGCTTCGTGCGCGCAAATGAACAAGTTGCCTGATTTGATTAGAACACATCCCATTATAGTAACGATACAACAACGAAACGCAACCCACGTTGCGACGATGCTCAAGAGAGTCAATAGAGTTGGCTATGAGTTTCTTCGCCCTTTCTTGTACACGGTCGAGTAGTCTTGGAAGCACCGGCCCATACATGAGAGTTGCATTCCATTTTCGGTCGGATGTAGGCGGTATAAATATGAAGGTAGAAAAGGGACTTAAAAAAGTGCTAAATATAATATTTTTAAAACTATTTTTTAAGCTTAAGAAAAAAAATTAATTAAATTTTTTAATTATTTTAATTTTTTTTTTTTTAATTTTTTTTTTAATTTTAATTAGAACATTTTTATGATTTTGCGCTATGAACAACTGAAAATGGTAATTTATCAATATTTTCACGAAAAATTTGCACTTTCACAAGGCCAAAACTGCCTGAAGGAGCGTTCCAATGCTTTTGCGATGTACTAGAGATGTTCTTAACTATTGTCTTGGCTGCAATTTTTGTCTTAGTATTGGATCGAAAATCTCAATGGTTTGGCTTTTATTGGACTTTTTTGATTAGTACAATCCCAAGAATCAGAAACGCGAAGCGCCCATTAAGATTTTCAAATCGCCCCACCCTAATGGGCAATACTATATATTCAATATGTTAACGTGATCCCACCTGTATTCTTAATATAATATTACTTTTCCAAAAGAATGTGACACATATTGTCGCAATTCTTTGTGTATGTCGGACAAGATAACAATACCTCAGCGTTACTTCTTAAAAGAATTTCCATTGTTATTAACAATAACTTCGTTGAAAGTAGAAAATGCGGAAATATTGAGAAGGTGTTCAGTTAAACTCGTTTTGAATTGTAGGGTGCGCCCATAAACCGAATTGATAGTGACCGATGCGTTTCCTATAATGAAAGTCACAGAATCTTTTCGCACACAAGGCAAAGTCAAGTCGAATTTTCGCAGCATTTTTACGAAAATAATGTGTTTAAAATATTAAAGAAATATGTTTATAATTATTGACTTCCGTAATTGAATTATTATTTTATAAGAATAAAAAGCAAAACCGATTTTTGTTTAAACAAATTTTATTTTATATAAATTGTTCGATACATACATACATATGTATGCAGGGGCATATTTCAAAACCCTTTTTATGCGTCAGTTAAAATTTTTCAATTATAAATGGGCTAATGATCGATAACGCGCAGGCAGTCAAAATTACATGTGACTAAGAAACAAACTAAATCAAAGACAAAATGTTAAATTACACTGCCAAACACTAGCAGAACGAAATAACATGCCGTTTTCGAAAGTTGTTATCAGCGTTCTTCGTGTTTTGTCCACCGTGTGTGGGTCTGTTCTATTTAAAATTGAAAAAAATTTTAAATAACGCATATTTTTGCTTTTAGTTTTTCTTGCAATCAATTTATTTCCAAAACTATTTACCAGTTACTTCACTCTCTTAATAACTCCCACATACCTACATCTAGCTCCGAGAATAAAATAATAATAAAAAAATATAACCGATAATAATTTCTAAAAGCGTACAATATAAATTAATTAAAACATTCCATTTGATTGAAATTACATTTGTATCTGCCACATTTGAACATGAAAGCTAGAATTAGTCATTTGCCACTGGCAGGATGAGGGAAGAAATACATAAATACGGCAGACGAATTCGAAAGAAAATTCCTTAGCGAATATTCCGGCTGTATGAAATTAACGGGCGTTCACACACCCACACAGTCACGCACGCAGCCAGTAAGTCAGCTGAACGATAGAAATGCCATTGAAATAAAATATAAAAAGAGTTGTTTTGAAATGCCTAATGAAAAGGGGATGGATATGCATATGTGTTGAGTAGGATGTTAAAATGTTACACACACGAACGTATGTATGTACGTCCTCGGATGTGTGAGTGCATGTTTGTTTCATTATTAGATTTTTGTCTTTCATTCGAATAACAAATTGTGTTTGTGGCGATGGATAAAATACTTTTCATATCACATGACAATTAAATTTTTGTTATTTCTTTTTTCGTTAAACAAATTATTTTTATTGTCTTTGAAAATACTTTCATGTGCAATTTGTATAGTTATGTTTTGTGATTTTAATTATATGTTGACGTTTCACAGAATAAGTAAATAAAATTATGCTCCCAGAGTAGTATAATTAAAATCTAAAAAGGGCTGCAATAAGAGCTGCTTCACACACATCACGTTTGAGCCGCCAAGATTTGAAATTTTAGTAGAAAAATTTTAGAAAAACGGGAATGAACCGCACCAGGAGCATTCTACTCAATCCGTAAAACAGATGAAAAGTTTTCGTTGAAAAGAAAATTTAACAAACACTGAGTGAGTACACTTGATGTGTGTGAACCATTTCAAAATTAACCCTTTGCGAAGCATTAACATTTTCCCCTATAAGTAGATTTCAGAGATTTTAAAAGCATGAGATAACTCTCCCTGTAATGAACAAATTTCCTTTCAGTTTCCTTTTACCAAATGGTGCTGGTTTGATTAATAAAAATTATAAAATTGAACAAATTCAAGTAATAATTTTCTTGATTTTCACTTCTATTTTGTAAAACGTAACAATGCCGCTGAGCTACAAATTACAAGAAAGAAACACATTCTTATCGTTAGTCAATCAAAAACATCGAAGGAATGACTTTTGCACATATCGACGATTTACATATAGAGAATCTGTTCACGAGATTGAGTTGTTAAATTTGAACCCTGCGATACCAATAACAAAATTGTGCAAAAACCGCCAAATGACAAGATTATTAGCAGCTTTCAGTGGTGATTGTTTTTACAATTTACAATTACTTTTAGACTGCACCGAAGGGCGACTGCCTATTTTATCGTGATTGTCTATTTTATTTAGGTTAGGTTCGAAAGCACCTGAGCAAGACGGGTTGATTTAAGTAGCTCCATAGGTGCCGTTTTGTTACCTTAGCCCCTTGTACCTCAATAAGTCCGTCATCTCCAATCTATTATATCTAAGTTGTAAACATTTGCAATGAAAGCAAAATAACCACAAGAGTATGGGGCGCACTTTTATGTCAATTTAGCTGATTTTGTTATTTACTTAGAAACAGATGTTTCCACACTGGCAAATATATAGACAACTGATATTTACAACAGATTTTCTTATTATAGTGCGACATCGAAGAGTGAAAACTGTAACTGTAAAGTCGCCGAAAACGTTCACAAATTTATGTGAAAATCAATCACTTTTAGAGCAGCAAATTCTAAGGAAAAACTTTTTAAAACTCTTCAGATGAACGACGTGAAAAATATCATATAAAATCAGTAGTGACGGTTCAGTTCAATATCATTGCCAGTCATCATCGATGAGTCGATATAAACTCCAACACGTACGTAGGAGAGACCTGCAAGATTGCTAGTAATACGCATAATTCATTCTTTGTATAAACTTTATGACTGTTGACTAACTCGAAAATTTTCACTTACATATATATGCTAATGTATGCTTATGTATATATATATATATATCTTTATATATATAAAAGTCCATTCCTTTCTTTGATCGTATGCAGGCCATTGGTGTTTGTCAAATGTGAAGTTAATACAATAAGGGTGGCGATGGCTGAAGTAGTCTGCACGTTTACTACAAAATCAAAAATTTCTTAGAAACATCTAGCATTTTTTCTGCTGTGCATTAGTGAGTCTTTGTGTGTCAGTTGTTGTCGGAAGGTTTCAGTGGCGAAGGCCTAGTCACTGGTCACTGAACAGTACGGCCTTCAGCTGATATCAAACCACAATCACATCAGAACGCTCTCCTTCGTTGGTATTGTGTAGCACGGGCGAAGTAAAATAATTACTAAAAATGGCCACTAAAACGAAGATTCAAAATTTAAAATGTCTCCTTGACATTAAAGGCGCTTCAACGAGGCTATAAACTAAGAACGTGCAAAAGCAGAGTTGTAAGATAGTGAAGCTTCACCTCCTGTCATATATCTCTCTATCCCTTTACTCTAGTTCCAGCACAATGTATCGCATATGTAGGGGATCATCTCCTGAGTGCTGCTCCCAGATAAAAAAAAAGAAAATAAATATGTACATATAAATTTCGCACATCACATACTGAATGATGCTGCCCAACTGGCATTGGCAATTTCTTCTACGATTAAAACATGCGCTCGTTTGAGGCGATATGGCTTGAGCACAGGCCAGAAGAAAAAAACATTCTTCATAAATTTCCCAGGAGACTCTTGCACGATTGCAAAATGCTCTCTGTATGTTATTGTTTTTTTTTGAATCATGTAGTGATCTGTGCTGTGTATTACGCAGTCATGTTTAAGCGAATGACACATTGTTAAGATATGTGTTTCGTTGTGCTATTTCATTTGTTGTGTGTAGTGAAGAGTTGTTAATGGTGTCTTGCAGGTCTCTTGCTTCTGGTTTGGCAGGTGCTTTCAGTGAAGTGAAGTTCACTTCATGATAGTGAAATTCACCAAAGTATCGTTACTGACAGCAATTAAGGAACAGACACTAAAGCACCTCTGATGATAAAACAGGCCTCTTTTTAACGAGCATCTGAGATGGAGGCTGTAAATATTTATTGTGACATAACAAATAAAAAGAAAATACGAGTACATACATACATACATTATTAAATGAAACTATCTTTTGTAAAGCATTGAAATTGTTACTGCTTACTCATTGAATTGAGGAAATTCTCCACATCCTCTTATTTGGTCAAATTAGAAATATAAACACTTAACTCGGAACCATATACGCCATTAAAAATGTTTGATAGTTTTTGCTAAGTTTATAATATTGACATCAGGGTATTTTGGAACACCTAAAGAACTTTAAAATATAAAAAGTAACACAGCAGAATTAAATCCAGACGGCTGTACATGTTATCATTTAGCAAACTAAAAAAACTTGTAACAAATTGTTCACGATATCAGCCTTTAACAATATTCGAATTTAACAACAACCGCTTCAGTGTGAACTCCACTTATGTCTGTGAAATTTTCGTGTGATAAACTTTTTTCTCTATTTTTTTTTTACTGAAATACTACTGAAGAAGATGCTCCCAATGAGACCGTCACTAAGTCAGTCGTCTCTTGTTGTGACATGATTAATGTCTCTTTCATTTCCTTCAGTCAGACACTGTCATCACAACAAAGTTATCAGTAAAATAACGATATTAACGGTTGTCATCTTCACATATTTTCAATTGGCTACTTCAAAGATTTCTTTTTTGTGCTGTTTCATTTTGCAAACACAAGTGTATCAGACTATAAAAATAATTGATATTTCTGCAGGAAATACAATTGTACTGATTCATTAACGTTAGTAAAGTTACAAATTACAAAAACGTAGTTACGATCGTAATGCAGAATACATACAATCGAAAAGCAACGGAACGCAGAATACTAAAGGTGGCAAACGGAGAAAACTTCGATTCGAATCGAAACACAGAATAGAAGTCATTATGAAAAGAGTTTGTTGAAAACAATCATTTAATTTTGTAAATTATTTCTATTAACAATTCTAACGAAATTGTATCAAAAATAAAATTTGAAGGAAATTGTTTTCTCTTAATTTAACGCATACAGGTGGAAGATACAATAGAAATATTTGCAAAGGAAAACCTCAGACATACAAAAAACTTTACAGAAATTTCATATTTAAATACGGATACCAAATTCTCTTGGGTACACAAAAAAAAAAAGAATGGCTGACTACCAAATCGTGAATTGTTTTGTATTCGAAACCGGAAAACATTATAATTTTTTTAGATCACGTTAAATGCCACTTCTGTTTTGATATTTGTGCAGTAAACAGAGACAAAATAGACGTAAATAAGCCATGAATAGCTATACTCCTCAAGAACGTGGAACTTTTGTTTTGATTTTCTTGCGTAATAATTCGTCGGCGCAACGTGTATTTATATACAGATTTGTCGGTCGTTTGACTTCATTACTCCGGCATTTATCTGCTCGCCTAGAAGAAAATGAAATAGCACGAGATGCTATTAGGTCTGGCTGGTCCCGGATCACCCGTTCTGCTGCGAATATCATGGCTATAACTGACGATGACGTATACCAATATAGAGCAATGCTCGAAACCCTTCTCCTTCTACAACTGAATAAACTGGGACTGGAAAATATGTGATTCAAACAGGATGGAGCACTACCCACAATCGTATATATAATCTCTGCTTTTTGAGATCGCCCAGTGTATTGCCCAATTTAACCGTTATAGACTTCTATTTGGGGGCTTTCTTGATATTGCGAGTCCGTTACATCGATATGCTGCGCCTTTAATTTCACATTTTAATTGGCATTTACATAAATTCGGCGTTTTTAGTAAATAACGAAAAGAAATTTTTAAGTGAAAGCTATAAAGTACATCGCTGCATTATGCTGTCGACATCGACGTTGGCAACCACAATATGGCTGATTATTTAATTTTTTTTATAAAATATAAAATTTGCATCGATGTGAAGTAAAATTTCACAATTTATAAACCTAGACACAAACCAGCGAGTTTAACAGAGCTCTGTTGAGGCGTTAACATAGCAATGTTAAACAATTAAAAACGATTTTTACCTTAAAATTTAAAAATAAACATATTAAAAATCACAAATATATAAAATACACAACAGTTCATCGATACATGTCGTCAATAAAGGTTACAAAATATCGTGCACCTCCAACTGATTGTGTATTCATTGGTGCGCAAACGTCACTATGAATTAAGTCCAATAAATTCTTTGATCTGGTTTCACTGGCAGAAAAAGGTTGACTGCATATCTTACTTTGCATACATGTGGTACAAGTTATATGCCTCGGAACATTATCCAACCTAAGCCCGTGAACTGAATTTTTATTAAAAAGATAGCTGAGTGTTTTGAAATTGATGTGGCCATAACGATTATGCCAAAGAACTGCACTGGTAGCATTTAAACAGTAATTAAATGACACAATAACAAAATTATTAGGTGGATTGCCAGAAGTGTCTAAATGAGTGGCCAATAGTTCGAAATGTTAAAAAAAATGCATAAAAAAAAATTTCCGCTTTTTGTATTCAAATACGAAAATTAATTCATCATGCACACTCAGAAAAAATTGTGTAGCTTAAATGGTATATCAGGGTCCATAGTAAGGTATTCGATATCGAACGAAATTCCTAAACTTTTGCATAGAATTTTCTTCGAAATTTCGATTCGAATCGAATGCCGTAATTTGGCAACAGGTCTTAACTTTGCTTGAAGAATTTTGTTCTTAATTTTTATACTATAGAACAGAGTTTATTGAATTTATTTTTATTTCCGACAAGTATGTGTGTAATAAATAGTTTATTTCTAAATTACTTTCTCCAACAACGTAGCATATATTTAGGCGGGAAAAATAAAGTTAAAATATAGTGCTGTCTGTTCGTAAATTTAGACTGAAAATAACAACGTTATTAATCATTTATAAATGTTTTCCGTTTATGTAAATTCAACTTAAACTCCTCATATTTCCTTTAAAAATGTAAAATATTACTAAACTAGAAGCTTTAGGTAAGAAGCATTAATTACAAATAAATAATTGTGTTCGCTATAATTTTCCCAGAAATTATTATTTCTCAAAAAAAAAAAGAGAAGACTAAAGAAACTGGTATTCCATTCCTTTTTTAGATTGTAAATGCACAAAGATTGTAACATTTCTATTCACTTTGACCCCCAAGGATATTTTATAATATCCATTCTAGTTGAGTGAACAGTTAACAACACGATGTTTTCCCATTTGTTTTCCTTAATTCTCTGTATGTTTAAGTTTAAGGGAGAATATAACGTTTCAATAAAGGATTTGCAAAATTTTTCTTAACTAAACCAAGACATGACTAAAGAAAACTTAAAATATTTGTTAGAAACTATACTGATTAAAATATATTTTTTATTAGTTGTGGAAATCCCTTAAAGCCTTCCCTAAATACGTAAGACACAGAGTGAAAGGTTGTCTACATTGAACAGGTCTAAGGATTCACTTTACTTTGAATTTACTTGAGAATTTACAAGACTTTTGACTTTTCATTGCAGGCAGGCAATTTGATTAAGATATTTATTACCAATGAACGTTCTAAATTATGGTAGTAAGAGTTATTATTTCTATTTCGAAATTTATTATCTACTAAATATAGAATAAGTGGTAAATAGTGTTATCTCTATTATTTATTTAAATTAAATGGAAAAAAAAGTGTTTTCAGGTTGATATTTGCCGAAATAGTTAGAGCATTGATTCCACTGCCGTGGGTTCAAATCCTATGTCATTATGATGTGCAAATGAATGTACAGCACAGAGCATATATGAAAGTACATTCATCGACGTAGTAAAACAATAAATAAAATGTCTCTGCTTTAGCTAAAAAAAATTAATGCACAACAGCAGACTTGTGAAAAAATAACCCCTGCTACATTACTTTACCACCTGTCCCTTCTGTAGACTGTCTGTCTGATACACGATGTCACACGATATTCTCCGTTCGCTTAATTACATTGAAAACAAAAAGAACATTTTAAATTTTGTTTTTATTTTGAATGTAGTTTAGCAGTCGTATGTGTCAATATAAGGAAAAGTGCAAAGAATAACGGAGAAGGCAAGATGTAGAGAACGGGAAAATGCAACTCATCTGCAGTAATATTTGGCCGTGGTTCCGGAAGATAATTCGATGGGAGAATGTACAACGAGGCGCCTTGCAAGCCTTAGAGTAAGTCTTGAAGTGAAACCTGCATATCGGCTAGCACGGGCTACCCATATCTTTTGACGAATCCCCTGCCGCTAACTCGTATAGCTACAACAAAAAAAACTTACATATACGCACATGCTCGTAGTCACGAGTATAAAGTACTCAATATAAATGAGAAAAGTACAAGTTTTAATTTCAATTTCTATAAAAAATATTGCAAATAATCATTCCGTAGTGTTGATTTGTTAGAATAACACCTCAAGGCTATTTATTGTTGAACAAACATTGAGGTCCTGGATGTCGGCCGTGCAACTCAAAGCCATGGTAGCACACACGCACACACACACACGCATACAGTTACGTAAATTATATTACATAAATACACACTAGAAATCATTTAAAATAATTTCAGTCAATTGCCAAAAGGGGTGTCTACTCCTTCTGTCGTCTTTATCTTACGCTTTTTACGCACCGTGTGTGAAATGTATACACTTTGTGTTGCTGTTTGTTTGTTTGTTAAACAGAAAGTTCTAAAATCCATTAAAATAATTTAATATCTCATTGTGAAACGTAGGAAAAATACATTCACATCTACTGGGTTCGCAAGAAGAGTTACATTTTCGAATTTAATATTTGTAGTTTCAACATTTTCTATTGCATTCTCAATATTTGTTTGCTGTGGCAATGGTACTGGCAATTTCCATTGTTTGTTATTTTATTATTTATTTTAATTAAAATGGTCACGTGTCATTTTCGTTATTTTTGTTCTTTATTTGAATGTTGCATGAAGACAGGTTTTTCCCTGTTCTTTTTTTTTTAGTTTCTAAGGAAAGAGTTTTGTTTTTTAAAATAAAGAAATGAGTCTTGAAAGAAAAATATCGATTACAGCTGGTCGGTCTACTATCAATTCTGTTGAAAAAATTATAAATTTTTTTTTTTTCATAGACAACCAGCACCAGTGGCAAATGAGGGTAAAATTAAGAAGGACGCAGTCTGGCCTACTCATGAACGTTCTATTGGGCACATCGTATTTCTATGATTGATAGTTTGCAACTAATTTTATTATGAAACATAGTTAGATCTTCAGATATTAGGGCGCCTCCGTAGTATACTGCTTGAACATTGGTATATTAATCTGGAGATGCGGTTTCGATTCCCGCCTAGACCTTGGGTGTATCTGCTTCGTAGAGTTTGAATTAATTTATGGTTTGGCCTTCTCACACGCACAACTAATTTTTATAAATGAAATACATTTTTCTTAATAAGAAAAACTATGAAAAGATTCGCAAAATTAGAAGAAAAAATATTCTAGAAATGCACTGAAATTTGCTTATTGAGAAGTCTTTATTTTTGCGCGTAATTCACCATTTTATCACAGCAGCCCTTTCCCAAGTATCAGAGAACTGCAACTAATATTTTTTTATATGTTTCCTTTGCGATGCATTTCTCACCGATATAAAACTATTCGACAAAGACAGCAGTGCGCTCTGATGTGCCTGTGGATTTGTATTAGCTGCAGTCGGTATTGTCCAGTGACGAGTGATGCCTTTCCCACTGAAACCTTCTGTGAACAACTGACACAAAGACACACTAATACACATCAGAATAAATAGGAAATGTTTTTATGACTCAGTCTGAAGTTTTATCTTAGACCAGCACTAGATCCCTATATATGCGATGCATTGTGCTCGAAGTATGAAATTTGGTAATAGGAAGGGCGATAGAGGGAGTAGTGTTCGTTCGAAAAATCAGTTCTTTTGTAATGCGTAGTGCAATTCCCTACCTAATCGACCACAAATGGATGCCCCCTAATGATGAACGTGCTGTGCGCAGGAAAGAACGGGCTTTAGGAACATGTTCCCTGATTTCATTGGAGTACATTTCATTATAGTATCGATAGAAGAACGAAACACACCCCACATTGCGGCGATGCTCAAGAGAGTCAATAGAGTTGGCTACCCTACCGTCCCCAATGAGTTTCTTTGTCCTCTCCTGTATACGGTCGAGTAACTTTAAAATAGTCTGTGAAGCACCGGCTCATACATGAGAGTTGTATTCCATTTTCGGTCGGATGTAAGTGGTTTTGGTTTTGTTTTGAAAATGTTAACTTCTTCAGATATCGCCTCCCAATATTAAAACAGCGCCCTCTACTATTGCCTACGGCAAGGGATGCCACATTTCCTCACAGTCGATCAAAAACAACAGCACAGCGGCGATTTAAAGTGGACAGCAGTGAACAACAGTTGGCAAAGTACTTCGAATATGCAAATTATCTCAGAAAGGAAGTACCATCTGTAAAGGAATATTAAAACGTCTCATTGCCGAATTTGATGGAAGAAATATCTAAAAAGAAACGGCCACAAATGAAAAGGAAAAAAGTGATTTAGCCACACGTCGTTGTGCACCGTATCACAAGTCGGCGCAAAATATAGGGAAATTACAAGAATATATTGGAATACTCCAGGGAAATAGTATCGAATGAAATAAGCAGATGATTGAGAAAACTGACACCAAATACAAATCATTCTCCCAAAATGCCGAGGAACTCTGCCAATTTAATACAAAAATTGTTGTTTTAGTAGTGAGTCCCGGGATTTGTAGAGTTTTGTGTTAGAAGAAGCACTGAAAAAACTTATTTGATTTTCTCTGCATGTGCCAGGATGTATTCTAAAACTAATTAGTTATGGCATAGTAATGACATTTTGCATTTGTTTCTTGAGATACGAAAATTAATTGTTGTTTCGCGATTTGCGCAGAATCTTAATTAAAACTTCACAATTTTCATAAAATCAAAATTTTAAAAACTTTTTCCACAGTTTCCCCATTTTTGACAATTGTTCTTTTTAATGTTCGTATAGAAATGAATTATAAATTGACTTTTTAATTTATGACAGATCGACAAAAATTATAATTAAAAACAATCAATCAAATAAATATGGCCGCAGGAAATTCATTTATTTTCTGCTCTTCAATGCTCCATCAAGGCAAAAGTAATTTGATTTGTCAGCCTTGAGAAAGTTCGAAAAATATTGGCCAAAAGACAACAGAGCAGAGAAAAATAAAAATCCAATAAAAATTATTAAAGTCTGGGTATGTCTCCACCTCAAGATGTTTAATTCAAACCGTTCATAATGCAACTCCACCCATACGAATTGGTTGCCTGGCAATTTTCAACAAAAATAAAAACAATAATTTAAATTATTAAGAAAAAAGTTTAAAATACGAGAAAACTTTATATAAAATAATTTAAAGATGCTGTGGCTGTTTATACACATCAAGCAGAACTAATAAATTCATATAAATATTTTGATTGAATCAATCCAGTTGTTCAACAACTGCTGGTAATTTTTAATGTGAAAAATCAATAGAGAATCAAAAAAAAAAAAAAACTGAATATAAAATTAAAGATCACTTCATAATGGTGAAGCAGGTCTTTCTTCCTTCAACAGAAAAAAAGAGAAAAAAAATCAAAACAGAAAACAAGATGGATTTTTCTTGCTAAATTGGCAATGATCATCATCATCATCATCATCATCATCATAACCATCATCATACACAACATTATCATCAATTCAGCCCACAAGAAGATCCTTTTTTTCTTCTCTACTGTCTGCTCAATTTAAAAAAATCAATTTTATTATGTACGATGTATGAATTGTTTAAACGAATTAAAAAAAAAAATATTACGTCGTTGTTTTAGTGAGAGATTTTATTTTCCTTGCAGTTTCATATTTTCATATTCGTATGCCTGTCACGTAATTTATTGATTTAGCTGATGGGAATAAAAGTATCCCATCTATAACATCGTCATCAAATACTAAAATCGTATAAATCGTATTGATTGTGTATATCGCTTTGTGCTCCGTTCAAAAGTATTGCTAACATTTCTTTAAAAGAATTACTTTACCAATTAGTAAATCAATAAAGAAATACCATGAACTTTATTGCAGAAAAGATGACTAAATTTATAATATCTCAACCAGACCTCTGCAGTATTTATTTATTTATCGTCTATGCATTTTACACACATTTTACAATTTACATTTTACATTTTTTATGAGGGTGGCGATGGTCGAATTAGTCTGCACGTTGACTGCACAACGAAAAAAGTTTCCTGGGTTCAACCCCAGTTTCAGACTTGTAAAAACATCTTGCATTTTTCTGATGTGCATTTGTGTGTCTTTATGTCACTTGTTGTCGCAAGGTTTGGCGTGGCGAAGGCATAGTCACTGGTCACCGGTTACTGAACAGTGACGGAAAATGTGTCATGACGGAGGGGAGGGCGTTCACCAAAAAATTGGAGGTGCGCCAAGTTTTATGATTCCGGCTCACTGGGAAATAATTTTTGCCGTAATATCGAATTTCCACCATATCGTGCATTGGTTGAATATTATTTACAAGCCACCAAGCAATAAAAATTCAATATTCTGATCAACTGCAAGTCGGGTTCTCGTATTTCATAGTGCAATTTTGTACAATAAATATTTTAAATGTTCCGTAATTACAGTGGAATCTGGAAAAAGTAAACACGCGGCAACATTAATCTCTCGGTTAACAGAGTCTCAGCATCCGAATCTCGCTCTGAACTTGGTTATAATAAGATAGTGAAGAATACATACAGTGCTTAAATCCAATTTGACTTGTAACGATACAGTTGAGATGAGTTGTTCATATTGAAAATATGCTGCATTCATAATTGCAACAAAGTTGAAATTACGGAAGATGATTTCGAAGTGTGCGTTACTGCTAAAGACCAACAACGAAAAGCAATCTTCTCGAAATCTCTTTAAGAAATTTAATATCTTGAAAAAGCCATAGAAATTAGTTGGCATTATGTGTCAGGAGCGGTTACAAAAAATAAAAATAAAAACCACTCTGCAAAAATAAATATTTATTAAGTTTTCCGCACGAAAATGGTCACGCGTAAGTCTGAACTTTAAACCAGTCTGTATAATTTAAATTTAAGTTTATTTCTTGTGAAGATGAAAACTAAGTCTAGAATATAAATTTACAGTATTTTTTACGAATTAATTAATTTTTTAAAAAAATTAATTATCATTGGGGCATTTCAGTTAACTTTTTCAGGACTCTACTGTATTACAACTAAACATACAATACGGCCGGTCATAAATACTGATAGTGTATAGTAGTAGTAGTAGTAGTAGTAGTAGTAGTAGTAGTGTATGTACAAAAATTTTGCGTAATTTTGCGGCAAAATTCTGAACTACTGAAAACTGGGTTAATTTTGATCACAATATACTCATTTGATATGATAATGCAGAAGACTTTTAATTCAAAAGCCTTAAACAAATTTGTGCATGTCTAACAGAGCCATGTTGGCGTGATAACAGGCTTCTATTTACTGCTTAGGTTTCTGTCTAGGGTAGGATGTTCATTCTTATGTCCGTACATATTGTACATTGGTATGTCTAAAAATTTATCAATTAACCGGGATTTATCAGATCGTGATAAACCTAAATTGGCAACTGGGCGAACAAAACAATTCCAAATAATACAGACTCTTTAGAGGTTTTAATTAATCTGTGAGAAATACTTTTAAAGGTCTGCACAATAAAACATGTTAAGACAATCAGATTGATTGCAGTCATGTTTTGAGAAATGATGAAATTGCCTACTAGGCAACTTGACTTAAATAAAATTCATTTCAACTCTACGTCTCCGTCTAAGTCAAAGTCAGCTGAAATAAACCAGTTGAAAAACATTCAGTCAAGTCAGTCAGTGATCATAAGCAAATCAAAAATTGCCATTCTATGAGTTGTTTATAAGCATTCAAATACCAGAGACAGACATACAGAAAAATACTCGTATACGTACGTATGTATGTATGTATGTATGTATGTATGTATGTATATCGACAACATTTCTTTTAATAACACACTCGCAACATGTACGAGTTTGTATGTGAATGTGCAACATGGAAATGTTTGCAATATTGATGGGCGTAACCGTACAACTTGATGGTATTTATGTAAAATGAAGAAAATGTTTTACTTTGATGGATTTCGAAATGGTTTTTATGTTTTTTCGTTTTTTTTTCTTTTTAATTTATTTATTATTTTTGTTTTGTTTTTCTCCGATTTCTTGATCATGTTTGTTCATTATGTTGCAATATTAAATCGATCCATCCATCCAGCCAGCCAACCATCCATCCAGCCATCCATCCATCCATCCATTGATCAACTACATGACTATAAATTCCAAAAAGTAGCAACTACAATAAAGTGCTTAAAGCCGTAAACCATAATGGCTGCTGTACACAATCGTTGCTCATTATTTTGCTGTATTTTTTTTTTTTGTATTTTTGCTTTTTGTGTTGCTGCCACAAAACAGAAATGCTTTTTATACCACAAATAAATAATAAAATGAATGACGAAGATCCATTTACATACTTGTTTTCATATTAAATGCAAAAAGTTGCCAACTCTTTAGAATATTTTTTTTGTAAAGCGAGGCAAGGCGCTTTTGACAGAACTCTAAGAAACATAATACTAAACTGTTATAGAAGGGACACCGCTTACTCATTAACCGCTGTCGCTGTATATATATGTATCTATATAAAAGAAAAATGACATTAGTTACTACGCTTATAAATCAAGAACGCCTGGGCCGATTTCGATGATTCGCAAAAATTGGGTGAAATTGGATAAGTGGGCGTGGTACATACAAACTAAATCTTGATTTCTATATATCTTGACAACTGTTGCAGCAAATTCATCTAAGTTTGGGCCAAATGACTTTGTAATTACAAAAACTCATCAATCAGAAACTGGGAAAAATTCAACAAGTGGGCGTGGTACTTCCCATACAAAGTAAATAATAATTTTTGTATACCTTGAGAACGGTTGATCTGAATGATTTGATTATAAATCTTTTTTTTTTTGCTTCGGGCACTTTCAATATACGTACAGAGTTGATATTCGGTATACCGAAGAGTTCATAATGGGAAAAATAAGAAAACCGACAATTTTTATCAGGGCGACTAGGCTGATCCTTTTTTGCTTGTGGCACTGCTGTTTGATGCACGGGTGCGCACTCTTCATAGAGTCAGAGAGGTGAAATTGGGTATACGGCTGGGCACTCGGAAGAGGGGAAGTAAAGCATTGATAGTTCTGCGTCCCGCTGGACACATTCACTATATACGTTTTCAAATATAGAGCACGACGGGTGGAAGAGGCCAACTACCGCGGTTCCAAAAATAACTAACCGATTTTAGTAAAGGACACATGAGGCATTGAAATATTTTTATAATAAAAATATTATAACACCGCCACCTGTTGCGTTTTTTCTTCTTGGGCCCGTGCTCATAAAATGATCGATAGGTACGCAGCAGAACTGGCAACGTAAGTTATGATACTTTCCAACATCGCAGTGGGCAGGGAGTTTATTCCATATATGCACGAATAGTAACTCTAAAAACGATTTTTGTGTATAATGCGTAGTGTTATTTGCCGGAGAATCAACTTTACGGTTTTCAATAACGATCTTGTAGTCTTGGAAACAATTTCCATGATTGAAGTAACAATATCGCAGCGACATACACCGCGCATTGTGCCATTGCTTTAGCGAGTCAGCAGTATTAACTACTTCACTGTCAGTAATCAGTCTCTTAGACCTCCCCTGTACACGGTCGAGTAGCCTTAAAATAGACTTTGAAACACCATACATGAGATTTGTATTCAATTCTCGCTCGGATGGTGGGGGAAATCAGATGGCGTGAAATATCTCTTATACCGTCTGAAAAATTACTGGTACATTAGAGGGTACCAAATGACAAGCAAAATAAAGTGCAATGCTCACCTTGTTATAGAAAGTATTTTTGCCAAGCAATTTAGAAAAAAAATTAATTTTTCTTGCTGCCGTTTGAAACTTTTCGGTATATGGATGGCATTTTTTTAATCTTGGTCCAGTGCTCAGCGGAAATTCCTTTTCATTTATTATTTTACTTCGCCGACGCCCAAATACCGCCAAAAGAGGGTGCTCATTTTGGGCCACCCTGTAGTAGAGGTTGAACGGAAATTTGTAGCGCACATGAAGCTGTAACATAACGCGGCTGAGCACGTCAAAAACTGTTTTCAGCCGCCGGCCATACATGACAGTTGCATTCTTTTTTCGGTCCGCTATATGCGATACGGACAGTAGGGAAATCAGGTAGGGTGCTGTATCTTTTACATCACCTTAAAAAGCCGACGAATTTGAATACTTTATTTGTGCCTTGAATAATTTGTCCATTTCATAGAACTTCTCAGATGATGATCTCATCTCTTCGTTAGCATACATCGTATGATCTCTTAAACCAACGCAATTCATTTGAAATATAATTTTAGGTTAAAATCGGAGTAACCCGGGCTCTTGTTTTTTTACGATACGGCATTGAGGCCAGTGTTAAAGATATGATAGAAATTTTAAAGAAGTCAGTAGAGTGGAAGTACATGAAATAATAATATTCATACGGCACCACCCTTTGTTTAAATAAATAGGACAAAACGGAAGAATATCCAAATCGAAAAACTTGTCTTAGAGTCCTGAGTTATCAAACATAAAAAATAATTTTTGAAATATTTACCTGGACTACTTTACATTCTGACAGCACACTTTGGCAACTTTAGTACACGATCGATTTAAAAAACGCTGAAATGAAAAGAAATACAACAAAATCATTGCAGGGCAATCAATAAAATTGCAGAAGCTTTTTTACGAAAAGCACTTGTGAATACGCAATATCAGATGCACATTCAAAGATAACGAAAACAACCTTAAAACGATACAGCAACAATATGGACGAGTATAATGGCCGCGCGCAAAGAGGAGAAAAAAAATAATAATAATAAATAAATAAAGAAATAAATAAAAGAAAAAATTTATATATTTTTGCATTTGTAATGAAACTGAAAACCAGAAAAATGCAATTTTCATAATCGTTTCTTCTTGTTTTTGTGTTACTTTTTGTTGGTGTCTTTTTTAAACACTTTTAGCCTCCAACTTCAAATTTGTATACGAGTACGAAACATACAAAAAACAAAAACAAAAACAATATAAGTTTGCAGTTGATTTCTTTCTTTGTGTATGAATTAATGAAGCACGTCCGTCTGCATATTTATCCGCCATGCCAAATTCAACATTGAACAAATGGAAAATCAGACAAATATATTCTTCGTATTTCATTTCCACAGATAAGCGTTACATTGAACTTGTTCCATGAAAAAGAGAAAAATAAAACAAAAATACGATTAGCCCCTGCAGGAATATAAGCTGAAACAAAAGAGGAGAGACGGAGATGAACTGACACAAACACTCAACAATCATCATGATGGTAGGAACCGCATAAAAAAGCAGATCCTCACCGTCATTATAATTATTTCATGTCTTTTAGGGCTTCTCTTGGGGAAATATAACTACAACACAAATTGATAGACATCAAATGATCACTAATACCCTCAAGTTGGTTGTTGGTATTCGTAATATTAGCAGCAACCTGCAACAACCCACTTCACCACGACGTTAATTAAAATCAAAACATTCAGAACGCCAATTTTGTTTGTTTAAAAATTATTTATTTTCCATCAACTGAATTTATTTTGGGAATATCTCCTTATATATATGATTCTAATTGTGATTTTTTCCCCTAAAAATTATATTGATTAGTTGAATTTGAAACATTAGGATCTTGGGTTTGTATTCAGAAATTAGGAAAAATCCACTGATGAGCGAAGTAAGCATTAGCGAAATAGTACTATATGGATATGCTTTCCTCCTCAGTAATTGAGTTGCTTTTGTAATAAAATACTTTATGATTATCTCATACTTTATAAGAATATCATAAGGTATGTAATAATAAATTTCACATATAATTTTTAGGGGAATAAAAGCACAATTATAATCATATATATTATTTATTTTCACTTAGAAAAATAAGTGTTCAGCAACAGTTTTCCTGCTGCTTAATATGTTTAAAGTTCATCTCTCTTGGGTGGAAATGATCTAAAGAGCCCCGCAGTGACACTTTTTCTTAACCGAAATGTGGTCACTATAATTCAAAATATTATAGAATTTGCAATAGCAAATCGCGTGTCTTCAAAGGCACCTTCTCGTCGATATAAATCTTTCGCATTAACACCATTCAACGTAGTAAGCGCAAGCTAATGACTTTTTTACTTTCAGCTTCTTATTAAGTTACGATGAAAATAGGCGGCAACAGCGCTGACCCACATCCATGCGCGATTACAGTTATGTTCAAAACCCCCTTGTTGTGCGAACATGTACAACGAATCTTCATCAGTTCGCTTTATAGTCCCTCAGATATTCTAGGCGCGGTATTTAGGACATCCGGAAAATCTGTCTCCTATTATATTCCCTAATGACTTAACGCTAACCATTTGCGCAGACAGTGTTCCCTTGTCCCGTCTTACTCCTCGCACACCCTGAATGTAATGGGTTTTATCAATCACATGCGCGCCAGATCTGACTTAAACCCCGTGTAACCGCTGATTATAGTCGGCAATGTCTTGAGTGTTGTCCCTTTAATTTAATTTAATTCCTTCCTATTTTAATCGCCATTCCATACTATTCTATTCCCTTCTATTTCATTGTATGCTAATCTAATCTATTCTATTATAATCTAATCTAATCTTAAAATTGTAATTGCCCTAAAATATTCTGGTAACCATATTCACAGTAGCGTTCTAACGAACTCTCCCATGTTCGCCATTCTCCCTTTATTTAAGTTCGGTCTTGAGTCTCTGACAAGGTCTGACATTTTGTAGTGTTATGTTATGTTAACAAAGATGATTTCATCTTGGCAAGTCTATCAGCCACTTCATTGCCAATTATATATTGATGTCCAGGAATCCATATTATCCGTAGATATTCACAGTACGAATTTATTTCATTCTTACACTACATTCCGAAAAGAACTTTTCGCGACCTCACCTCCGTAACCATTAAGGCTTTTGCAGCACTTTTACTGTCTCTAAAGCAGTGATAGCCACTCCATAGTCTCGCGGAGCAGTCAATAATCGCATTTTTCACACAGCCACGGTCGGCAATTCACATGTATACAACAACTTTGTTCGTTTCAAAACATCAGTCTATCATCAGTCTCTGCGCAAGCTTTGTGATAGCAACACCATGCACGCTTGTTTGGCATTGTTTACTTTTTTTTCCGTAATCAACACAAAAGCACACAGAGCAACAATGTTCAACAATTCTTGGCAACTGATGTATTTTTTTTTTGAAAATCGCGAAAGAAGATGATACATTATCTTTGGCGACGGGCAGAGAATTTTGGAAACAAATTTGCATAAAACAATACCCGAATATCACAACTGATTTATATATAAGCTTTATTCGATGCTTGCATCCACATATAAATGCGAAAGAGCTTTTTCTATATTAAAAATCGTTAAAAGCAAATATAGGAATAGATTAACAGACACAAAATTAGAAGACTTGCTGAGAATTAAACTTCATAAAACCGAAATAAATATAGATGAAATTTTATAAACTTCCTAAACTTTCAAGTTCATAACTTATAATTGCAATGTTCATACAATTCCCCCTACTCAATATATTTCGGCATTATATAATTTTATATTATAACAATTCTGTGGACCTTTGACAAAACAACACAGAATTGTATTTATTTAGAAAGTTTAAGAAGAAATATTTAATATTGTTGCACAGTGTACAATTCGGCAGCGACCGCAGCTTCTGTTTGCGACCGCACACAACCACATAATTGGTTTGTGCGCGTGCGTTCGGGTCTTGGTTAACACTGCTCTAAAGATATGGGCAGGAGCTCTGTTATCAGTTTTCCTTTAGCCATTAATGCCTTCCACGATGCCCATAATCTCAGTCAGAAATACTGTATCAGGCAGGCGGAATACTTCACTTTAACCAAATATTCAGTGAATCTTTTTATTAAGAAAATTTTTGATTTTAGTGAACGTTCGCATACAAAGGAATATCTGGTCATGTGGGAAACCAGCGTAGTGATCGATCCTCTGCTAAAGAATAACAATAATTCAACTTTAATTTAAATTTATGCAAAATGTTTTTGATGTAGAACTTTAATAATTTTTATTGGAATTATAACGATGATATGCTCTTCATATACGCGAATGTTGGAATACGGGATGTGCGTAGGTAAAAATGATCACAAATTATATGTGATTGAGATTGACTGAGTCACAACTGAAAATTTGCATATGAAATGTAAATTTTTATTATGGCTGCGTAAATTAAATGGAAAATGTATCTTTTCCAGCAAATATTTCGGAGCAAACTTTTGCAGGAAAGAGCTGTCTATCCTGCTAATGGTTGAGAAAAGTACCATCACAAATTGCAGATAGTGACCTGGTTGACAGCATAGCCATTTTGCGGAATGCAGATATTTATCGTTTCCCTGATAATTTATTTCACAGAAATATATTATATGTAGAATAGGTTATGAGGACGATAGTGAAGAATCAGTTTTCCATCTGTTGTCCAAGTGTTCGGGCCTGTGTGAAGGCAGGCTTAGGACGCTGGGTACTTCCTACTTTGCAGACCTCACCATTTTTTTGCTTATTATTATTATTACTGGAGCCAGAAAGCACCGCGACTAAAGAAGATCTGTTGTGGGGAAAGCCCTTCGCATTAGAACCCCATCTTTAAGGCTCGTAAGGAATCCAAGCACTATTTGGAGTCTGGTGTTCCATAACTTGTGTAGATGCACAACAATGGCAGCTGGATGGGGAAACCTCTGTCAGCCGAGTGCAGGACAATCGCAAAGAACGTGTTTAGCGCTCTCTGTATCGCGTTCCCAAAATTGACAGATATTGGTCTCGGAGAGTGGTATCTCAGACCGCAATGGTGTAGTGCCCCATCGAAAGGCTTATGTGTGTCTTCCCGGTTCGGGAGCACAAATCATTTGGCCTGACGCTGTTGCGCAATTATGCCAGTGAGCAACAAATTTTCTTCCTTCCCAATTTCTAAGCATTTCATGCCTGTTACTTTTCGTAAGTCCACCGCATTGGCTAGGGGCCATTGGGGTATAGTTCCCCAAATCATTACCTTCA
This sequence comes from Dexiosoma caninum, assembly GCA_963924685.1. Lineage (NCBI taxonomy): Eukaryota > Metazoa > Arthropoda > Insecta > Diptera > Tachinidae > Dexiosoma > Dexiosoma caninum. The sequence continues at coordinate 87,723,776 of OZ004727.1, forward strand.
TGCCCCTAATGTCCAGGCACCCAGCCCAAGTACAAAGTCTAACTCAAGCAAAAAACTGTCGAATATTTTTCCAATAACTTCAAAGACCGTCGATGCTTTTAGATTTAAAGGAAATACATTCACTAACTAAATACATAAGGATATTTCTGTCGAACTTATAAATCCTCTGAAAAATGATTGATTATCTGATTTGTAAGAAATTATAAATCACCCTTGGAAGAAATCATCAATTTCGTTAATTTTTTTTTTTTTTACATTAAATTATCACAGCAGAACTCAAGTAGCATCACAGATGTCTACAACAAATAGAAAGTAACGAGGAAAAAGTTCAGAAAACAATATTTGTCACGCGTTTTTTGTGTCAGTAAAATTTTTTGTTTTTGTTATAAAAATAAAAAGCTACTTTTTTGGCTTAAACAGACATAATATTTTGTAATCAGTTCCGCCAAAAAGTGCAAAACAAGTTTCAACTTCTTAACTTTTGCCTGGATTTGCAGAGTATTTGCAAGAATGTATGAATGAATGAATGAATGAATGAATGACAGAATATATGGTTGGTTAGTTTTTACCCATCATAATTTAAAGAGGGGATATTTCATAGATTTTTGTTCATGTTGCTTTGAGTTTCACAATGTTGTCGGCATTGTTTAAACTACAATGTATTTAATAAGATTTTGGATAAGAAGAGAAAGCAAAGAAATAAGAAGAAATAATTTTGCGACATCGGTTGCTGTTCTTGGTTCATTTTGCGTGCACTGATGATGACAGCCACATCACGCATGTGATTGACATGGATATATTAATGTTTCTGCTCATCGTCAATATGAAAGATTTTCCTTGCACTGGATTTTTCTGCAGTTTTCATCGAAATATAAATAAATTTTGCAATTTGAAAATAAAAAAAATATCGTTAAAAATCGCATGAAATGATTTTTTTCGTACACAGCAGTCTTCTTTTCATTCTATTAACGTTTTCTTTTCGTGAATATAATTTACGTTGGCGATTTTATTCCAAAAAGTGCAATTATGTTTTGCGTTCTTAAGTAAACAACAGTGCATGTCAAAGGTGCAAACCAGTTGCACTTTAACTTCTGTACAACTACAAAACATTTGCTACTTTGTTTACATTGTGGCAAAATTTTGTGAAAGACATTTCAATTCGTTGTCAAATAAAAATTTTAATTATAAAATCATCGTATGTTTAACTCCTTTCTTTACATGTGCGAAAAACAGAAAATCTTCGCAATTCGAGGAGGGAATATATTTTGAAATTGTTAAAACGCAACTTCCAAATGCATGTTAAAGCCCTTGCGGAGATTTGTCAAGCAGAGCACTACATTCGTTATGACTTATGTATGTCTGTTCGTCTGTCGTCTAATATTTACATCCTTTAAAGCGAGAAGTTTTAAAAAAAATAGAATTGTGCCTGGCACTGAGTGTAACGGATAAGAAATATAAATGGAATAGACACATTATTTTCACAATAGATTTCAACAATTTGCTAGCCAGCCTATTTATCAGAAAATCATCAGCCATAAAGAAATTGGCAGCTGCAGAATGGGTTGTAAAAAAAATAACACTTGATAAATCCCAAATGTGCATGTCTAAGAGAAAACACTAAAGCAGCCCTCTTACAAGTTGTTGATGTTGTTGTTTTAATAATTATTTTACTATTATTTTTCATTCATTATCTCCCATTCGCATTGCAAGTAACGACATGCTAATTTGCGTTAGAAAACTTAATAAACAAAATTTTCCATAACTCAAAGCAATTCACAGATAATTATCATTAAAATTGTGATTAAAACGAATATGAAAACGATAATTATGATGTTTGTCGTTGTCTAGGCAATTTCTTCAAATACACGCACATACGTACGTACAATTTTTACTAAGGAATTTTGAATTTTCTACACATAATTGACTCTAATTACATTTATAGTGAAAAACAATTTAAATAAAACAGACTTGACCGAAAACTAACGAAAAGCCGTTCAAACTGGCAACCAATCAACCAGTTAGACAGTTGGTCTTGCAACTAGCCAATCATTAGCATCATCATCAACATCAACATCAACATCATCAGCATCGTCGTCAACTTCATTATGGTCGTTAGCAACAGAGCCTCTTCATACCCAGCCAGCCTAGACACATCTTAAAAATGTTATTTTTAATCAATTTATCCTCAACTACTGAATTTAGATTCCTGTTTTTTTTTTTCTGTTACATTTCTTCTACTCATTTCAATTTCATTGTAAATCTTGGTAGTTTACAAGTGGTGGCAGCTTAAGGAGTTGTGGTTGGAGTAGCTTCATTCAACCAGCAGCGTTTTCTTGGCAGCAACTGGTTGCCCACCCTTTGGACACGATCAGCTTGCTACCATTTTATTATGCATATATTGCAGTGCATACCGACTGACTTTAGAATATTAATAATATTAACAACAACAACAACAACACAAACATTATTAATGAAAGCACATAAAATAATAATAAAAAGAAGAAGAAAAACTGTAAATATAAAAACACCACAAAAGTATTTCGCTTAAAGGCTTTCTTAACGTTTTTGCACTGCGACTATAAAAGAACATTTTTCGTGGTGGAATAATATTTTTGAATTTCTTACACTGAGATTTTTACAGTCAAAAACACAAACGCTGCATCCTTTGTGCTGCTTGTCAGTCGCAAAGAAGAAAAACAAAGTTTGTAGTTCCACAACGAAAAAAACGCCATTTTCCGTCTGCCTTTATTGCGCTTTTTTTCATTTTATTTCTACATTTTAATGGAACAGAAACAATCAACCATCATCCTTAATGTCTGCTGCTGCTGTTGTTGTTGCTGCTGCAGCATCAAATGCAGCCAAAGTACCCACAGCCAAAATGTTTCCGTCGTCATCAAAAACGGTCTGCCAGGAGTTTGATATTCTTTTTTTCTTGCTCCCATTGAGTTGTTCTTTTACTATTGATATTGTTGTTTTTGTTGTTGTTGCATTGGTTATTTAGCATAAAACTCCACCCGTTTTAATGGCTTTTAAATTATAAATGCATTCATCGCAAAACGAATTTCATTTACATAAAAATATGGCCAAAATCTTGATTACAAAAAAGTAAAGGAGAGAAACTGAAAACGAACAAAACGGCATTTGGAAGATGCCACAGAAATCAAAGAATTATTATGGAATGAAATTGAACGAAATTTGTAGGTTCGGTTCGCTCATTGATCCTATCAGAAATTGAAAACTTTTTATTTTCTTTTTCCTTGTGTTCTTTGATCATTTTAAAGTCACAAAATAAAACAACAATTTCATGTTTAAGCTGCTACTGCAACTGTAAAAATGCAGAGCGTATCTGCAAACTATTTTATTACTTCAATAGAATATGCTCGAATAAAACTAAATAACTTATTTGACTCTTGGCTGAGGAGTTGGTGCGTTTGCTCGAAGGAATTTAGCATGTTGACTACAAAACAAAAGGACCTGCGTTTGAGTACAAAGTTCGACTAAGTCTTAAAAGCGCTTTGCATTTTCCTGATGTGCATTATTGTGCCTCTTTGTCAGTTATTGTTGTTGTTACAGTAGTATTTATCATCGGCGATGTAAAACATCTAAAAAAATTTTAATACGTCTCCTGGACATCAGAGGCGCTGCAACACTGCTACGAGGGATACTAAATATTTATATTTTGGGGAATAGCAAATAATAACAAACATTTTCAAATGAAAATGTCTTTATTGTTTTTCGAAATACTCTCCTTTATGATCAATACACTTTTGCATTCTTATTGCGCGTATGTTTCATTAGGCTGATACTGAAAATTGGTAAACTAAGAGAATTACATGCGATAGTTATATACTAAGAAACAAACTAAATCCAAAGAATAAAATTGTAAATTAAACTGGCACATACACTAGCAGAACGGAACAGCATGCCATTTTCGAAAGTTGCGACACTTTCATTATCAGCGTTCTTCGTGGTTTTTGTCCAATTTTGTGTGGTTGTCAGTAAATTATCAGCTTTATATATTTATTATTTTCAATAACACTAATTATTTTAATCCTAAGGTCTTTTTATATATTTTATATTTATTTAGACACCCAAAGTTCTTGAAGAACTTTTCCTATATTGTGAATGTTTAAAAAAATTTTTTTATTATAAACAAAAACCAATTTTCCTGCAGAAGCTACACAAAGGAGTAGCGAAATATTGAAATAAATATAAAATATATAAAAAGACCTTAGGCTTAAAATAATTAGTGTTATTAATATAAAAAAGAGGTCAAAAAACTAGAAAAATTATTTATTATTTTCTATAAATAGAATATGAGAAATATTTCCCTGTTATTTTTTCTCTCTTCTATATGAAGTTATAAATTTACCTTCTTAAAAGTGCAATAGTGCTTTTCATTACATGTTTTTTTTTTGATATACTTGAAGCAAACTTTTTCGGTTTGTTTCGTCAAGTATTTTGTGTATAATGAATTATAACACCACTAGACTCTGGCCATTTTTATTATTTTTGCTTTTTTCAAACCATTTGTTATAGCAATTTTTCCATTCCTCTTGAGACAGCTCCGAAACATGGTTTTTGACTGCTCAAAGTTTCACCTGTTTGACGAGATGTGTGAGAGCTCGCATTGTCATGATGGAGAAGGATTCTCCTACGGTGGTTATTTTTACGAATTTCTCCGAAGACTTCCGGCAAACAAATGGTCGTGTACCACTCAGAATTGACCATTCTATGTTGCTCAAGCAGATCTGTGGCCACATGACTCATTCGGGCAAAGAAACAGGCGACCATTTGCACCGCTGTGCTTCCGCCACGAACAACTTTTGTTGGATTTAGCTCGTCTTGGCACACCCACATGGTCAATTGCTGTTTTGTTTCCGGCTTATACACATGATGCGTCACCTGTCACGACTTTACACACGTCTTTTGAAGCACTAAAGTCAAAGTTTCTAATCGATTCCTTACACCACTTGAGGGATTGATAAATTATGGGGTATCGTATGGGAAAAAATTCTTTTTACTACTCAGTATTCATGCAATATCGTATGTATGGAAATGGAACTAATGTGCAAGGATGTTTCTATCTGACAATATGCCACATGGCGATTTTGCATTAATAGTTCACGCACTGTATCGATGTACTGTGGTTGTTGATGGTGCTTTATCGCCATAGAAAGAACTGAGTTCATCGACATATAATCCACCAGAAATTTCCATTTTTGGTCAAAACGTTGTGAGTATGTTTGTGCTAAAAAATGTCAAACTTTATTAGGGTGTTGCCAGATTTTAGCTATCGACATTAGTGTTGCCAGCTCCCGAAATATAAATAGTACCCCTCGTATATTCAAAAAACATTCAAAAGCAGAGTTGTATTGGTAACGAAGCCCTTCATCAGCTGTTATCGCTATCACTATCCCTCTCCTATAGAAGGTAACACCTCGTAGTAGGCAATCATTGACTGAGTCACCTGACGATTTGAAGGTGGGATATTACTGCTTTGGATTAATATTTTGTTTGTGCTTATGTTCAATTGGAAGCCAGCATTTAAAACAGGTAAAGAAGATTTGATTTTCCAAACAGATCACCAACTGCGTCATCACGGCCACTATTTGGATGATGATTTATTTTCATTTAAAAGTAAAAAACGTTAAAATATTTAGCAAAACAAAGATCACAAAAATGTATTCTCTCCCGGTTTTATTTTGGACATTTCACTTTCATCGCAATTTCAATGAGTTTTTGTTGTTTATCAGAGTAATTAATTTCCATTAAAATTTTGTCCTTTAAAATCATGATTACCAATACACCATAATTTGTTTAATTAACTCTAACAAATGTTTATTTCCATTAGAATCTTGTAAATTTGCTATTTGAAAAAGACATTTGCCTGCCATACCCCGCAACCCACAATGCAGGCATGTAACGAAACCCAACTACCTTCAACCGAGTGCGACTTCTGCGAAACTTAGTTAAAAGAAATATAAATTTATTTTCTTAAAACTAATTCAATCATAAAGTCTCTGGTGAATACTGCTTCCTCATGCATATACTTCATCTACAAAATTTCAAGAACCCCTTTTGCGCAATTCTTGGGCACAAAACACTACAGCAACAAAAGAGGAAGAAACAACATCTTAAGAAATTAATTACCAATGTAACGCTTCCTTTCGATTTGTCGTAAACAATTAATAAATACTTTGTTGCTACTTACGGTTGGTTAAGGAAGCTCTAGTCATACCACATGTTGGCACAGTGGCGCAGAAAAACGTTAAGGAATTATGAATCAAGTAAAAATGATTACAGTAACTCACAAAGTTTAATTGCCCACTGTGTGTGTGTGTTTTTTTTTCTGGGTAAAACATAATCTTGTACTTTTGTACTGTACTGGATGATGTAGTTTTTTTCCTGAAACTTTGTTATTTTGAGTTCATTTCTGCTTATTTGGCACAATAAAAGTTTTAGTCGTACATTTATTTTTTTTGTTTGTTTTTTGTTTTTTCTTAACCTTCTCAACCCTTATGGTATTTAGAGTTTAAATATTGAGTACTTGGGGGTATAATCCATAATAAATACATTTGCAATGCTTAAAAAACTTATGCTTTTACTTTTCTTGTTGTTGTTGTTGTTGTTGTTGTTGGTTGGCCTTTGAATGCAGTAACATTTTACTTGCTGATGGGTTGGTAGGTGGCGAGTAAATTTCGCCATCCGTAAAAAGTTTTGGCAAAAAGTTCAAGAAGAAACCTGTTAAGATTTTTGTTTTTCTCTTCCAACTAAAAGTTAAAATTTAAATTATGGCATTAGTTGGTGAAATAAAGTAAAATTGATTTCAGCAGTGGAAAGGGCATCCGTTGGTAAGGCAAAATGTCAGCTCTTAAGGTTGAGAAACCACAAACAAGCACAGGTTATTAGAAAAGTTAATCATTCAAAAATAACAAAAACGAAATTTTCAAATATTTAAAGAAATACTTTATGTTCTTGGTAGTGCATTTCCTACAAAAGGAAATTAAGAAAGAAATTTTCAAGTTCAAAATAAATTAAACTGTTATTTAGCAGGTGGTAATAAGAAAAGCGGGAAAGGTGCAAAGTGTACATTTTAAATGACATAACGAAAGCAATGAAATGTTTGTGAAAAGGTTTCTAAAACACAATTCATTACAAAATAAATTTTCAGAAACCTTTATCAAGCCGTGTTGCGAAGAAAGCGGCCCACACATTTGCAATATAATTGCGCAATTTTTCACTTTTCATACAGTGCACTACACCAACATTCAAATGTATGGGATGTGCAAAAGTGTTATTTTTTAAGCTCTCAGTTCCTTTTCTGATATGCTGGCTGTAAAAAATAAATTGTGCACAAAAATTAGGCTTCTGGAGTATAAACCGACCAGGTGGTTCGCATTTAAAGGGTAAAAATTTACCTAAAAATGGTTTGTGACATTATTTTGTCTACAATTCTTAAACTACAACGATTCCGTGATTAATCTATATATATATTTTTTTTTGTACAATAAAGGGAGAAACATAAAGGGAAATCGCTAGTGGCGTTTTCATTATTCAAAATCAAAATTGGCGACAAACGCGAACTTTGAATGGCTGACTTTTAAGACTTGTAGACATACTCTTCACCATGTAATAGAAAATTTCCAGGTGATTTCGAATATAAAGGGTGGGCCGACTTCGGCTGACTCAACAAGAACTTTAAAATTGTTAAATTTTATTATGTTACCCAACGATTACTTCTACAAGACAAAGAAAATACCGCCAACGTTTTAATGCTGCAGTAAATCCCAGTGTAAACATGAGAAGAAGTTCAATAACCCGTTTTGAGATCCGGGATTCAGTAGGCAGTGAACCACGAAGAACTGTTACTCGGCCCGTTCGCACTGGAGAAGTTGTCCGAGAACGTGTGATCACGAATCCATCTGAGTCTACTCGGCGACGTGCTAAACAATTGGAAATCTCCCGAACATCGGTGCTCAGCATTCTTAAATTTGATCTGGCCATGTTTCCTCTTAAAATTCAATGAACTCAAGAATTATTGCCGAGCATTTTACATCATTCAGAAGAAATTATATAATCTTTGTTGTGACCAAATTACCAAAATCTTCCGCCGAGATATGGAACTCATTCGAGTATCTATACAATTCTGTATTAATAAGTGGATTCAGAACTCTGCTGAAAATAAGGTTTTTCCGATTAATCGATTAATAGTATACAATTATTCGATATCATCACAGATGCACCAACTCTGCTTTACAAGTTTTCAAAAAAGCACCACTGCAGAGTGGTTCAGGAATTAAACTATATCGTTGTTATCATTGCACAAACGCAATATTCAGGGACTACAAATTCTCACTGGTTGCGGCGGTATAGACCGGCCAGTGGATGTGAGATATTCTGTCGCAGTTGTCGGGAACACGAAATAAAAGAGTAAGTTTCTGACATCGAGTGTAACTGCCCGACTTTTTTCTCAGGAGATGGCCCCCTACACATGCGATGCAATGTGCTGGAACTATATGAAAGGAATAGTGAGAGAGATGACATGAGGTGAAGCTTCACTATCTTACAACTCTGATTTTGGTCGTTTTTTCTTTGTAGCAGTGCTGCAGCCCCCTGATGTCACACCGTCGGCACTGCAACACTGCCATAAAAACAAACAAACAAAAAATTGCTAGAACTGAGTTGTGGAAATAATAAAGCATTCCTCTATATTCCAATCTTATTTTCAAATAATCTTCGCTATCCTTGGGATTCCTAAAATAAATTGTTTAATGTGTTTTCAGTTAAATAAAAAGAAATAAAAATACCAGCAGTTTTCCCCCTGCTAGAAAATATGTCTACCTACGCCAGTGGGCGTGATATACCAATCGTGATTGGAGATGACCTTTAAAGTGCACAGCACATTATACTCATTCGAATTATTCTGAAATGTTTAAAATTTTAATAAATAAATCGACATGTGGAATAAATACTCTGAAGAAGTTTTGTCTATCAATTTATACTCGTATGTTGGAATGTCCGACGTACCCACTTTTCTCTGGGCGCGACATAAAAATAAACAAATATTTCTACTCTTCCGCTGCAACTAAATTTTCCATGATACCTTGTCAAAATGCTTCAAAATTAAGTGCAAATTTTACAAAAGTTCTAAGCAATTTTAAATATTGTAAGAAAATCACAGAAAAGAATACTAAACAATTCGAGGAACTATAAATACGAAAGAAATAAATAAAACAAAAATTATTTCATATACATACATATTCACTCAGTTTAGTTCACTTGACACGCAAATATGAATAAATAGACATGAATATTCATGAACGCGTTTTAGCGAAAACACTTATTCAACTCTCACAAAGGCCAACAAGGAGAATCCTTCCAACGGTTTGTTAAACATTTTTAGCTGGTACTCGCAAGATGAACATCTAAAAAACGAGTCCTGTGCAGCAGAAACGACGAGTATTTGTTTATTTACGTATTTGGTTTTTTTTTCTGTGCATTTATTCTTTTAATTCATCTTTCTTTTCTTTATCCTGCCAAAGCGCATCACGTATGAAATTCAATTCAAATGGGTTCAGTTGAACGATTTCACTGTTTTTTTTTTTCTGCTTTTTCCAGCGCATCCAACTTCCACATACTCGTGCATTTCAATATTGTTTATTTTCTGCACAATCACAATGTTTATTAAGCTCTCAGGTGTTGCAAATTGTCTCAGGAAAAAAATAATATAAAGGGTGTACCCTTTAGACTATTGTTTCAGTTTAAATAAACGTGGCGGAATACTTATTTTATGTCGCAAATAATTTCGTGTATATGACTATGGAAAGTGTCATTTTGGCACTACCTTTTCAGCTCTTCCACCGATATTTCGAACATATTTCGTGTATGTTTGACTGTTGAAGTGTCGGCGAAGAATTTCGACTTCATTTAACGTCAGAGAAACGATTGTTGTACTTATGACTTCATCTGCTGTATGGATGTTGCAGTGGATCTGTTACATGGTTAGGACGAGACTGAGTGTAAGCACTTCAAAAGTACTTTCTTAAAAATGTCTTTTAATATTTTTCTCGCGGACAATACGACCCAGCATAACGACTTCAATTTAAAAATTGAGGAATCAGAAACTGATGTTGTTCTTGGCATACAAATTCAGTGTGATATTCGATGGACTAAACTCATTTTTCAGGTCTCAAAAAAAGCATTCAAGTGCTTCGGCTTTTTAAGAGGGTGTAACACATACTTCAACCCATCCGATCTCCTTACTATTTGTGCCGCCCACATCCGACCGAAAGTGGAATACAACTGTCATGTATGGGCCGATGATTCAAAGACTATTTTGAGGATACTCGACTGAGTACAGGAGATGGCGAAGAAACTCATGGAAGATGGTAGGTTACCCAAGTCTATTAATTCTCTTGATCATCGTCGCAACGTGGGGTGCGTTTCATGGAATGTGTTCTAATGAAATCAGTTGCCTTACGACTGATGTGTATTTTAAGTTTAAAACTTATTTATGTTTCAATAAATAAATAAAAAATCATACGTATTTTGTCTTCAAATGTGTAATTTCCGAATCCTTCAGTGGCAACACTAGACAGTAGTCACATGTCATTGGCGAAAATAAAAGCTTGAAAACCCCTAAGTGAATCACCTATAAGATACATTTTCCCCACATAAAAGTTTGAGGATTCGTGTTTGGTTTGTGTTGAAAGAGAAGGTAGGTGACCTAGGTTGTTCATAATTTTCACAGCTCATCATTTTTTTTCTTCTTCCACTATCAGAAACAGGGTAGTGTGATATGTTGAGTCTTTCAGTTTGTTACAATGGTTTGTAACAGTTGCATTTTAGAAGTCATAGAGGCAAACATTTGTAATATTGGCGAAAATATATGCAAATATATTCTTAAAATACTGGTATATAATTCTCAAATGATTTTTTTTCTATTCCTAGTTTGTATATATGTACATTACTCCTACTGGGTGGTGCAGAATGAGCTATATGTTTTAAATGGTTCATAACTTTTTTATTTATGCGTTTATTATATTTTTTTTTTTTTTTTTTAAATACAGTATATTATTGGGGAATTTTTTGCAATTAGCTTTGAAAAATTATATCCTGTAAGTAATGTTCATTTTCTGCTTCGCACATACGTGCTCTTTTTAGCATATTTTCCATAACTTTTCGCAAAATTTCGATTGTAATGGCCATGATTTCATTTCGAATGTTGGCTTTTAGTTGGAGTATGATTCTTGGTTTGTTAACATACACTCTTTCTTTTAAATATCCCCAAAGAAAACTGTCAGGAGCTGTTAAATCTGATGAACGTGGAGGCCAGTTAAAATCGCTTTTTGAGCGAAATAATGCGTTCGCCGAATATGTCCCTTAACAAAGCCATTGAGGCACCTGCAGTATGTGCTGTGTTCGATCGTGTAATGATTCATAAACAATTCCCCAAGTCTTCTTCACAAAATGCTGAAAAAAAACAATGAAAAAATAATAATTAAAAAAGTTATAAAAAGAATTGAAACCACATAGCTCATTCTGCGCCACCCTCTACAAGTATATTTTCAATCAACTACTCGTCTTAAAATATACGTTTAATTTTCGCACCAGCTTTGTCATTGTGGGCCTAAATTCTGGTAGTCGATATTGCGCGAAATTCCTATAATTTTCAAATTTCCATTTGAATTAAATGCCGTGATCTGGCCTCTGCTTTAAGCCAAAACCTGAAACACTGTATTATAATTCGTACTCGCCTCAACATTTACACTTTCTCATACATACTTTTCTCAGGCATCGCTTTTTTCCTGTCAGCATTTTCTTCTTCTGCTGTAATTCATTTTTCACAATATTGCAGTTAAATTTTGTTTATATTCTTTCTCTGTTCCATCATCTAGATGTCTCTTTGAATTCGTTGCTCTGCAGATTTTTTCCAGCATTTGATGGCTTCGCTTTTATTTGTATACTTAAAATTCTTTTGAGTTGATTTTCTTTTATATTGACAAGTGCTGACGTTGACACTTTAACACCAGCATCATATGGTACAGCTTCAGATAAAGCAGCTAAAATCCTTTTAAAGAAATACACCCATCCAACAAGACAACAAACAACAAGGCAGCCAGTCAGTCTGTTTACTTAAATGGTGTCTTATCAAAACGCAGAGATGCATTTATTCATTTTGAGTCTATTTGTTTAGCATTTGATTTGAAATGAATGGTAAAATTCTGTTTGTTTGTCGTATTTTTTGTTTCTTTTTTTTGCAAGCAAAATGAGAAATGAGGTCATTCACTTTATATAATAAAAATATCCAAAGCAAAAGCATTGCATACTTACAGGCTAATTAAGAGCCTGGGTTTATATTGCCTATTTTAGGAAGTACATACAGAAAACTTTATTTGCGTTGGAAATTGCTTTACATAAAATTGTCTGCAAACTTTGGTAAATTAAAAAAAAAACTTAATTGTTTTTAGCAGAAGCTTTAAAATTAAAAAATTGTAATTTGATTTTGAAAATTTGTTAAATTATTCCTCGAAGAACGAAAGTCCGCCTCCATTGATAAGACCACGAAAATCATTTTTAAAAATTTTGTTTTACATGCTTATATGGAATAAATTCCCTGTCAATTGCAAAGTTAAAAAATTTAGATCACATATAGTAACCTATCTTCGTGATTCTGTTGCAATGCATTCATTACATGCTCAGGAGTTATTTGCATAAGTCCGGCGTGAAGTTAACCCGTTGGCACTACAGCCACAAGATTTTTCCGATGCGCCTATAATAATGTGTATTGACAGCGTCCTTTTTCGTCGGTATTTAAACAATGAGAAAGGGTCCACGAAGTTAAATAATTACATGACACTCTTATATGTTAAGAATTACTGCGTCAACACAACAGCACACACGCAGCAAGTCGGCTTTGCAAATTAGTAAAATGAGCAACTGCGCTGGTTATTTTTTTTTTTTATTTTTATCTGGGACCAGCACTCAGGAGATGACTTCTACACATGCGATGCATTGTGCTGGAACTATAGGAAAGGGACAGTTAGAGAAACGACAGGAGGTGAAGGTTAATTAATTATTTTACAGCTCAGCTTTTGCACGTTCTTTGTTTATAGCAGTGCTGAAGCTTCGGTTTAGCAGCCATTTTTTTTTATTATTATTTTACTTCGCCGGTGCTACACAATACCGACGAAGGAGGCCGTTCTGATGTGATTGTGGATTAATATCAGCTGAAGCCGATATTGTTCAGTGACCAGTGACTATGCCTTCGCCACTGAAACCTTCCGACAACAACTGAGACGCAAAGACACACAATGCACATCAGAAAAATGCGGTGATGTCTTTTTTATAATTTTAGTCTGAAACTGGGGTTGAACCCAGATCTGTTTTGTAATCAACGTGCAGACTACTTCAGCCATCGCCACCCTCAAAAAAAAATTAAAGTTAAGAAAAAATTAAGTTTTAATTAAAATTACTTCAACTGTACAATGTTCTATACAATCCTTTTCTAGTTGCAGTGCACTGTATCCCCTGAGCAGTGCTCGAAGAAGAAAGAACTATAACTTAAGAAATTGTGCGCTTAAGTTTCATTCTCTTGACTTGGGTAGTGGCAGATTAAAATGAATTTACTTTGCATATATGAAGTAGCCGGGGTCATATAACATTATTAGGGAGCACATATTAAGAAACCGCTTAATTTTAATATATATTTCCATTAGAGCGATTGGTGTATCAAACTCTTCACGCATCGCTCTCAGAAGCCGTATCATAGTATTTCTATAGTTTATGAAAATTTTCATGAAATTTCTATAATTTCAATTATCACTTGATATATAATATCAGTTCAGAAATAAGTAAAATTATTATTAAAACTTAAAATTTACTGGGCAAAACCGAATTTTCACCATGTTGCAATAAATTTATAATTTTGTTATTAAATTAAAATTTGTGATTTTAGTTGAACAGCAGTTCTTACAAGTAGTCAACATAGTTACAATAGTTAATTTATTACAATAACCAATATCATTTATTTAACACGACAAAGTTTAAGAAAGGAATACGAGAAGACCCCAATATTATCCACACAGTTCAATGAGAGAGGTTCAAAGCTTTGAGCTTTAAGGCCCTTGTATTATTACTCGATGTAAATTCAGAACGTTCTAATGAAATACATGTATTCGAGGGTAATCCATAAATTGCCGTCAATAAAATTATTTCCGTAACAATATGTATATACGTTTTCTAGTCAACTGGTGTCGGAGATTAATTCTCCTTTACTTTATTTTATTAATAAAAAATCGTTATCACATTATTTTGATAAATTAGTTATGAACTTAGCTCTTTTAAAAAGCTAAAATCTACCAATAACTGCCTGTATTAAATACTTAAACGTTGATATAGTGATGCAAACAGGCAATTGAAAGTAATTAATTTACTGTACACAAAAGTAAAAGCATTATGTTTTTTCCAAAGCTAAATTATGTGCATTTTTCAGTTTAAAAATTGTGTGATGTGCACCTTACACGCACCACGACGTTATGTTTCTAACGATTCGAATATAAAACCTTCAAAGATACACTCAATCAACAGGCCAATCAATCGTAAAAAATGTCACATTTTCCATACATTGTTTTTCTTTTAATTTTTCTCAAATCTATCCAATAGTGTAAGTAAATCATGCGAACGAGCGAGAAAAAATTAAAAAAAAATCCATTTTCGAAATTCCAACAAATACAAAATTTGTTTTTCTGTGTGATTTGTAGCGATATATGCCGACAAGATTATATAAATATTAAAATTTATGCGTAATTAAAACTTCCAAAGCGATCAAGTTTAAACTTTAGTTTATTAAATTTAATTACCCAGCGGTTCTCCAAACACCTTTGATGTTCCCAGTCGGTCGGCTCTTGTGGCAGGCAGCAGGCAGGCACAAACACTTGTTGTAACATTTAATTGCCCGCACTTAAAACAACACCTTCGCCAAACAACAAAGTGATTCCTATCATACGCGAGTATGAGAATGCAACAAAATATTGAAAACATAAATTTCGCAACAAAAAAAAAACACGCTTTCACATAAAAACAAATTCTGTTTCATTCCAAATGGACTTCCAAAGAAGTAGATAAAATAAAATGAAATAATAATGAAAACTTAAAAATGATTTAAGTCCACTTAAATAATGAAAGTGTTAAAAAGGCCGCACACAACGTTCTACGAGTAAAACCAAAACAAGTTCAAATTGGGCTTGAAACAACAACAAATAAAAACAAATCAAAGTGTCAGCATTTAAAGCTCTTTTTTTTTTTTGGTTGAACTAACCCTTCACAGAGAAAAAGTGTCAGGAAGCGAAGGAGGTGCAAAAGCAATGCAATGCAGACAATGTCACATTTTAACCGCACACATAATCAGTCGAGGAAACAATGATGCAACAAAGCGCAACAACAGCAGCACCAATATCATAATGTTGCGGTTGTGCCGAAGTTTTCGGTTTTATTAACGACTTTTGGTGACTTTGTGTTGTGTTTATGTTCGCCGACAAACGATTTGAGTTCAAATTGAGTTGGATAAGAATTTCAAACCGCAAAAAGAAATTAAATGTATTTTTTGTTTTTTTTTTTTTTTTTGTTAATCCTTTGTACGAATATTTAGTCTAAAAAGTAACCCAGTTGATTTTCGTTTAAATGTTTCTTTCAACTCTCATAGCTACTGTATGGTTTTGGTTTCTGCCCCTAAAATGTTCCATACAATGTCGACTCAATAAAATACAATACTTTATTGTGGTTATTTATTAAATGAGAAGTAATATTAAATAATTTTGTTTAAGTATTTGTCTGTGTACAAGAACGTTCAATTGTAAGTTCATAAGTGAAAATAACATAAACATTTTATTCTTATTCAGTTAGTTCGGGCAATTCTTTGATAGAATTTATGAAATAAATTTTTCAATTAATCATACAATGCTGAAATCTGTAAATTCCATTTAAAAGTTAACCAAATCATGGAAGAGTGACGAGCTGGTTTGTGAACATATGCTCGCCAATGATGCCCCTCTGTTAAAATCAAACGTTCTTCAGCGAAGTCGAACCAGTTCTTTTGCAATAGAACCCAGGCATTTGTTATTGCTTTTGCATGTCTATTTTTTCATATTTTATTAGATGGATTTTTGACGATCCAGAAAAAAAAATTTATTAGACTCCCGTGGGAGTGAGCCAATCAGAAAAGAGCGTGTACGAGACTGATTAAAATGTTTATAACCATTTTAGATCTCATATTTCCTGTTGGACACCCTATTCACTTCAACTTATTTCACTATTACGCACCGCATACACGTACTTAAAAGAATATTGTTGACATGGCATTGTTGTGATGGGTTCTAAATCATCACAATGTTGACAGGCAACAAACGATTTTTTTTATTTTCATTAAATTCAAAGCATAAGCGCACCGTTTGAAAACAAGGAGGGGTTGGCGAGAATTAGTGCAAGAAACATGTTGCAGCATCATACTCTCGATTCCTTTAGCTACAAATTAATGTTGTCGAAACACGTAAAACGCATGTTCAATGTCTACGGAAAGAATATTTGAAATCAATTGTCTCATTGAAGGTATTTGATTTTTTGTGTTGTTTCTCTCTGTTGTGTTTAGTTTTTAATTTTTAATGGTCATCCTTAGGCCGCAGTCTACACGCAATCGCATTTAGTTTCATGCCTCTTAAACCTCACTTAGTGTGGCAAATGTTCAAGATATGAGCGTGTGTGTGTGTGTGTGTGTATTATACTTTTTTTTTTCCTCATAAATATGTGTTATTATTTGGTTTTGAATAATGATTTAATCGGTTATTTTAAAGCCATTTTAAATGGCGTAAATTTTAAATTATTATATTTAATGTCTGTTATTTAGTTGTGCATACAAAATGCAACAAAGTCAATTGTTGTATGGATTAGCAGCAGTTGTGAATCCGAATCTGAATTTCGTTTGGCTGATGGTTGTTATTACGTATGCAGATTTTTCGCATGAGCGTTTTTTTCCTCTGTACTGCTCGGGCAGTAAATTATTTAAAAATAAATTGTTTTTGAAATGGTTTTAACACGCACTTGAACATTGTATAGTCAACTAGATTTTTAGTTAAATGGTCAAGGCATTGTTGACCAATGTTTTTATGTTTCTGAAGGGGAATTGTGAAGGCAAATGAATACGTAAGGGGAACTCAGTGCCACATTTAGGGTATTTAGTAATTGAGCAAATGAAAGCCGTCACAATCACTTTCTGCTAAGAAAAGAACAAAAATATATTCGCATAAGAAGAAAAAAATATTAAGAAGAAAGCAACCCAGCAAAAAAAAATATGAAATTTAGAAGCACTGACGGCTGTCGGAAGCAATAGATTGAATATTTCAAAACTAATGCGTACAAAGATGCTGCCGAAATGCTCTAAAGTAAGTGAACATACGCTGTTTATAGCAGTGTAAATACTTCAAAGAAATGTTTAAAAAGATGTCTGTTTGCAGGCAAAGTTCCGAACAAACTTCATGCATTATAAAAGCGCGAACGAAAGTGATTCCGTTTTGTTTTAGAACAGTTCTTCCTTACAAAATTGCTTCCACGCAAGATTTAGTTTTCGCTGGGAATTATGAACTTCTCTTATACATATAGACATAAATGCGATTCTTTGTTCAAATTAGGACTACTGAAGTTTCACAAAAATAACAATTAGTTTTTCGAATACTTGTAATTATGAACGAAAATGTTTTGAATTCAAAACACCAAATTGTAGAGCAAAACTCCAGACTTGATTATCGAAGCAAATAACGAATCTCTTTTAAACCCCTGACTAGCTTCCTCGCAAACAAACAAAAAAAATGATTAGACAATTTCCGTGGACTTCTGACTTAGGCTGAGGTGAAATGATCAAGTTTGCCTTTAAAATTTTTGCTAAAAATCATTTCAATTGACGGCTGCACGCAAGTTTTAAGCAATCGAAGAGAATATTTAATACTCAAACGTCATCGTCAAGAAAGCAATTACAACACTGTTCATGCGAATATCAGTGAGCTGTTTTCTTGCCTGGAATTAGAAACGCACAGTTGTTTTTACCGAACTTGGAACTGATTAGTTGGTAGTAAAAATAGCAGAAACAAACGCCTTTAAGTTTTACTGAAGTCGTTACTGGTTTTTTTGTAAGTTAAAATGAAGGAAAAAATTATTGTTTTTATGGATTTAAGTCAAATAATTATTTTTACAATTAAAAATTAAATGAACTTTTCGTTAACTTTAAATAAAAAATTAAATTTTTAGCATAATTTTCATTTATTTTAAATTAAAATTTCAGAATATTTTGATAGAACAGGACAAAAACCTCTAAAATATATTTAAAAAAAAAAAAATTTCTAGAAAATATAAAAATACTTGTTTTAAATCACCACAATGTATCTACAATTAACCAGTCGTTCAGAATATCCATACGTCCATTAGTCATCATTTCAAATCTTGAAATATTTTAAACTAAAATTTATAACGAATTTCTTGCGCTGCATTTTGAGTTCAAACACCAAAAAATATTGCTTCAAAATATAATGGCTATATTATCGAAACTAAATAAAAATGAAACGTTTTAAATGATGGGAAAAAAGAAAAACTTTAAGGAAATAATGCCAGAAAAAAACCACTAAAAATAGCAAAATATGAATTCAAGCAAAAGGGAAAACAACATGAACAATTTATTATAAAAAATGAGCTCTTAAATGCATTAAAACACAGTTATTGGGAAATTTACATAATTTTTCATATTTCTGGCACAAAAAAAAAAAGAAAGAAAACTTTCCACGAAAAAAACATTAAAACAGTCTTAAAAGAACATGATAGAAAATATTTGTATCCTTGTGGAAAAAGAATGGGGGGAACAAAATAAGAGCCACAAAATTGCCCAAAATAAAACCACCCAAAAAGAAACATTAAACATGAAATATAAGACACGTACAATGCAATAAGTGCGACGACAGGAATAGCACATTGTGATGACTTAAAAAACAAATAGAAATTTTATTACACCGAAAGAACGGCAGGGCAGACTTTCCAATTTCGAGTTGGCAAAATTGCAACGACATTCTTTCCGAAGACTTTTAGAGAATTTGTATGGTCCTTGAAATCAATTAATGTGCATTGTCTATTTCACTTCAAATAAGCAAGAAATAAACAGGCTGGTAATTACCGCATTCGATAACGAGTAAAGTATCGTTTTAATAATTTTAAAGTATAAAAACCATCCCAAGAAGAAAGTAGTGTTGTACATATTAAAAAATAACTGTCGAATTTATAAAAATTTTAATTTTCTGTAGAAATTCGTCTAATAAACCATTTTGTAAATAAAAAAAGTTTGATAAATAGGGGGGTAAATCTATCAAAAAAAGAAAGATAAAAGCGCATATTTTTTCAAGTGTATTTTTTGCATTGTAGCGTCCACGACAATATGACAGCAGTGGATATTAACAACTTTATATTAGAAATTGTCTGTGGCCACCCACTGTTCAGACATGAAAATTAACTTCAATCCAAAGTGGATAGAAAAAAAAAACCATCCAGTATTATAAAATATCAAACGATTAGAATTTTTCTTCAATTTTCTTTCAGCATGAAAATGATTTGCTTTTTTTTTTGTGCTGAAGTTTTTTTTATTGTTTTATTTTTCTTTTATATTTTTTCTCTTTCAAAAAATTTTCCTATTGCATTTTAATTCAGCTTATTTATGGCACAATGTACACAGAAAAGAAATTTCCATTAAAGTCAATGTCACATCGAAAGGGGAGAACATGAAGGGCTAATTGCCATAATCCATTTATAACGTACAATTTGAGTTGAACAACTCACAATGGCACATTTGCAGTATCACGTTCTGTTGTTTTTGCTTTGAATTTTTAGCGCACCGTAAGGCTTCCCAACTCACCCTCTCAACACAGTGTCGCGGGGTTTTATTGATATTATTTCAAACAAACCTTATTTTGTTATTAAGTTTTCCATAATAAGAAAATTAATTTGAATGTCATATCGGATGTCATTGGTGGACTGGAAATCGGTCAATCAGTGTGGCAGTTGTGAGTTCGATTCCTACCATAGACTCGAGGCCCTTTCTGTTTGTAAAAAAATTACTACAGTTAAAATATTTCAGCAATTTATTTGGAAAACACTTTAAATGATAACGAAATATAGAAGAAATTAAATGAAATGGCTTATGGATTAGGTAGACTGGGTTTGGCTGGTTTGCCATCTGCAATTGTTTTCTTCTGATATAGGGGTCCGTTTTGCTATTGCTAAGGAACAGATAGTGGAGTTGTTCATGGAGAAGGGTCAGGAGAGGTGGAGTTTTATTGCTAACTACGTCATAGCAAGAGCTCTGCGGGTGCATTATGATGGGGGTAGAACTAGACAACTCCTGATCTTTTCCCTATCGTTCATTAGTAGACTAGCAGCCGCTTGCACGGGCCAATACATCATCGGTGCGCATGCTGAGAATATGGACATTCCGTTCAATTCCAGGTGTAGGAGTTGTCGGGAAGCTTGCTTCTCTGTGTATTTTCTCTGTGAATGTCCGGGTCGATGCTGAGATTCCTCGGGGCACCTTTGCTATACAACTTGAGACTGTGTTATAAGTTGGAACTGAGGGACAGCGTGGCTGTGACGTCCTGTAGTTTCTACCAGGCTAAGGTGACAAGGGACCTACGAAGCTACTTCGGTCGAGCCATCTTCACAGAAAATAGTAAAATCAAGGTTAAAATAAAAAATACGAATATTCAATTAAAATAATAATTAGATTTCAAACTATCACGAAAGACGCAGAATCAATTAACAGTTTTCTTTGAGAAAAAATTTTAAATTTGACCATTTCGGTTACACTTTTTAGAGAGAACACCGGAATCAATTAAAATAAACGTGGATTCAATTAAATTATTAATTGGGAACAAAATTTGTTCTGAGCCAACACTTAATTGGGGAAAATTAAATTATTATTTTTCTGTGTTGATGGACTACTTTTTAATCTAACCTACTCCACCTTGAGGTGCTCTAAGAGACTTTGAGTCTTACTTGTATCAATAATGAATGAATAAATAAATAAAATGTAATTCTTACTAAAGTTTTTATTTTTTTCGAACTCGTTTAAATTCTCCGTAATTTCCAATTATAGATTTCCGAACTGTACAGTTAATCGTTATTCAGACATGCACCTTTATTGATACTTTTGCAATAAAAGCCATTATTGAACTCAATATTCCATACAAAATGAAAATTAAGTTATTGCGCAATAAGTACGAAATTATTATAAATATTGAGTAAAAAAATGAAATGTAAGCTTTATCAAAAGTATTTTTACTAGGAAGTATGTTCAGTGAAAAGAAAAAAATCTGTGCAACATCAAGACAAATGTTAAACCAGTAAAAAAAACAAAAAAAGGAAAATATTATTTTGTCGCAAAACGTTGTTTCTTGTGAAATGTAAAATGGCAATGGATAATAAGATACTTTGACTAGATTAAATATGTGTGAACACTAAATTAAATTGCTTAAATTATCTCAATTAACAATGCTTGTCTGAACATAATTTTAGCCTGGATTTGATTAAGAAAATAAAAGCCATTTTTAATGCGGGATATTTGTTTTTTGAGATTGCAGCACTATATTTTTTTTTTGTAAGATCCAACTTTAAATAATACTTAAGGTTGCCAGATGGTGGGCAACGAATAAGCGGTGACAGCTGTACAACGAGGAATAAATTAATTTAATGTTGCTCTCAGCAATTGACTACATTCAAAATTTACATCAAGTTTACGGAATTTACGAGCCAATGACAGCATTTTCATAAAGCCGAAATCGTTTTAAAATTTCAGAGCATAAAATTAGAATATATTTAACTTTTTTAAGTTAAATTAAAAATAAAAATCATATTTCTGAGGCATTCATTTGCAAATAGAAAACTTAAACACAGTTTAAGAGAACTTTGTGTTTTTTTTTTAAATAAGGAGTAGTAAAATCCTTCAGAAGACTGAAATATTTTTGCCAATTTAAAGGGCCCAAATGATTATTGAAGTCCACCTTAAATTTCCGTGTTGGAGTTGACGGCTGGATTAATAAGGCGAATAGAAATATGAACGTCGCACAATAGTGGGATGTGGTGTGGGGTTGGAAAATATAATTTTCCAGTTAATTTTTACCCTTATTTTTTTTCTATTTATTTGTTCATAAATTGTATTTATCTTTTGCACTTTTTTTATTAGTAAATATTATTTTGATGATTGTGGTTGTTGTTGTTGTTGTTGTTGTTGTTGCTGTGTTAAAAAGCCAATTTCCATATTTTCTACTTAAAATAAGCGGAAATTTATTTCTATTTCTTTTCTTCCAAAAGAAAATACCCCCCGGAAAATACAAATTAATAAATAAATAATTTTCTTTTTTTTTTTTTTTGTTTTCTAGATTATTTCAACATGTTTTCCATTCAATAAAACAGTACCACAGCTGCTGCTGTGGTCATTTTGTTTGTGTTAAAATTTTCATGGCAAATTAAACGATGTAAATTAAAAAAAGAAATTATTTTTATGTTTGTCGTTAAAGTGAAATATTTAAAAAATTCTATACTTGCTGCATGTGCTGCTTCATTTAAACTGGAGCTCATTTTATTAATAGTACATATTAACATAAATTATTAGCAACAATTTATTTGAAAATAAACTATTTGTTTGCACACCTGCTGTATTTTTCTTCCTTATTTTAATCGAAATAATTTGCATTTGAATGTTTTGGTACAAGTTGATAAGAATATGATAACAAATATATATTTTTTTTAATTCAATGCAAAGGCAGAAAATTAAAAAAAAAAAAAAAACCAAAAAGGAAAAATTACTGGTAGCGTAAAGCCAAAGTCAGAATAGTTGACGCAATCCATATGTGATATATTTTTAGATTAGTCGACTTTATCATGTCTATTATTTTCATTCAATTACAATAGAGAATAACTTTTTCCTCGAAATGTTTTGCAAGTTGTTATCCACGACTAATATTTATTTATTTGTTTGTTCAAGTCCTGTACAACGAGAATAATCATGTGAGTGAAGTTAAATTTTAAAATTTATAACCCTAGACACAAACCAGGGTGTTAACGCGTTAACATAGCAATATTAAACAATTAAAAAGGATTTTTACTTTAAAATTTATATAAATATATATAAAGTAAACATATTAAAAAGCTAAAATATAAAAAAAAAATTATCAGGAGCATTTCTAGAAGTGTCTAAATGAGTGGCCAATAGTTGGAAATGTTAACAGTTGGTTTTTTTTTAGAAAATATAAGAATTTTCGGAAAAACACTCCTTTTTTACTACTCTCAAAAGATGGGATACTGAGAGATTGTGCGAAAATTTCAAGAAAATCTGATCAGCCGTTTAAATGTCTATAAGGCACAAACACACATCCATACATACATACATACAAACATGTAATTTTTATATATAATATTTTGATAAATATAATTTTTTTTATTTCGAGATCAGCTATTATAATGGAAAAATACGTAAATCTTTATACAATTGATTGAAAACTATTCAAAAATTGGTAAATATTAATTAAATGAGTTATTTTATTCATGTTTGCTTATTGTTTAAAATTTCTAATTTTAGGTGTAAGCATGGCACTAAAGATACATTTCTTGCATGATAATGATAATTTTCATGCGATTTTACACAAACAGCTGAGAATTTTGGTGGCACTATACAAAATAAATCAAAAAAAAATGGGCACAGTTAAAAAAACTAAATTTTTAATTACACATACTATTGGGTATTTAATTATTTATATAATAATGTGGCACTTACAATGCCATTTTGATGCGAGTTTTTAAAGTAGGCCATGCTATCATTCCCCTGTGAATGAATAGTGCAATTGTATAGAATAGTGAATCAGACCGTTTAGCAGCACGATCAACTTTTACTTTTTGTATAAAAAGTAAACAGAAAGCAAGGAAAATAATACATTTTACGTAGTTAAGTCAAAGTGCAGCTAACATTGATACTTTGTATGAAAGTAATGTTAAAATTATAAAAAAAAAACGTTAGGAATTTATCTTAAATGTGCAGGTACGGAAAGAGTACAAAAAAAAAATTTCATTGGTATTTTAGAAATTGTAACAAGAAAAATTAATTAATAACACTAATTATTTTAAGCCTAAGGTCTTTTTATATATTTTATATTTATTTCAATATTTCGCTACTCCTTTGTGTAGCTTCTTCAGGAAAATTGGTGTTTTTTTTTTTTTTTTTTTTTATTTTTTTTTTAATTTAATTTTTTTTTATTTTTTTTTTTATAAAAAAATCTTACGGATCGGTAAGAAAAATTAATTTTACGCAGTTAAGTAGAAGGCAGCAGCAAAGTCAAAAGTACTGTATGTATTAAGTGGGTTATTATTCTTTCCCTCATATTTGGCTCATATTATTTTCCAAATACCATGTTTTGTTTCGATAGATTTACAATTATTATTCAGTTCTCTAATCAAATTCGAACATATGTTTCAATGTTCTTGTCGGTATCATGTTCACGAAAATGTTTTTCCAATTCAATATTAATTTATCTGATACGAATTGTACATTGTACAAATGTACAACACGTTTTCAATGTCGGTATTGTATTATCTTGTACCGTTGACGTCTATAAATCCTTTTTATCACAATTTATTGAATTTATTTTCAATATCAATAAACATCGATACCAATAAAATTATACATTTATGAATTCATATGTACGAAACTATTAACTGGTATTCAGGTGCAGCAAGATTGTCTATGAAATTGAAATTTATTACGGTTTTTATTTGTCTATACTCGTACGTTTTGTTGAATTGTGCTACAAAAATAAGAATTCTGTTTCAATGGTAGCGAATACTGCAAATATTTTCGATTCATTTATGGGCAAAGAAGTAGGTCACCGACTAAAAGCGTTCAATGAAATTGAAATGTTACAATATGGAACAAATGTTTGTATCTAAATTGATTCTTATCCAAGAAATATGACATACAATTGTATTTAATTATTAGTTTGTAAATAAAATTATTTATTAAAACATTTCGCATTAGATAAGAATTTTATATATTTTAATTGCTTGTGTTCAAAAATATATAGGAGTCATGAAGTTTTTCAGAATACAGTAATGTAGGAAAACTTTTTAGAAACAGAACAAGTTAAGTGT
Source organism: Dexiosoma caninum (assembly GCA_963924685.1). NCBI lineage: Eukaryota > Metazoa > Arthropoda > Insecta > Diptera > Tachinidae > Dexiosoma > Dexiosoma caninum. The sequence goes on from OZ004727.1 coordinate 87,748,997, forward strand.
TTCGTTTTTCAAACAATCAAGTAAAATGCTTACCAATTATGACAACATTGTGTGTTACACCATTTTTGTTTTTGGCAAATTTTAGTGAAGAGAAGAAACAGCTGGTGAAGTGACTTATTTCTTACACTACTGTATTGTTGCGCATTTCGGTAATTTGTAAAGCAGAATTGCAGCATCTCGGTTTTTAAAAAGACGTATTAAGTTTTTCGGCAAAGGAGAAGTATCATATCAATTGCTAAATAGTGCTTTAATTGAATTTCATTTAGCATATAGACTTAGTTCAAAGTTTCTATTGTAAGATGGCAGAATATACTAAAAAAAAAACTTAATAAAAGACAAAAAATTTTAAATCACACTGACAATCACTAGCACAACGTAACAACATGCTTTTTTAAAGGGCTGCTATACTTTCTTTCATTGTCAGCGTTCTTCGAGTGCAGTCTGATGTGTGTGGATGTCAGTACATATACCGACGAAGTGCAGCTCTATGATTTACTGTAGCGCAGACACTAGCACACAGGGAAAAAAATTATTTATGACTGTGGAGGGTTTGAACCCACTACGTTCGTACTGTAGGGTCAATACGAGAACCACTCAAGCAACATAACACTTTGCAAAATGATTGAAGTTCAAAAGTTTGTTGATTGACGAGCAATAGTCTAATGTTATTTTGGCCATTATTTAGCAATAGTTTTGTCATAGTCTAGTCTAGTCATAATGTAGTCATACTCTAATCATAGTCTAGTCATAGTCTAGTCATAATCTAGTCATATTCTAAGCACAGTCAAGTCATAATCCAGTCATAGTCTAGTAAGCCTTTGCATTATCTTATTTCTGCTTTCGATTGAAAGACAGATTGTAACACGCACGAATCGAACGTTTAAGTAACATTAAAACACACGTATATACATACGCACACAATTAAGTAATAAGAACTGGAATTGTAATTACAGCAGCAAAAAACAGAAAAACGGATCGCATACCAAAAAGGTGCAAAATGATAAATTTAACAATTGTCATAACAATTCGAACAACAAACGGCAAGTGCAACAAGTTGATACAATTGCAACCACAACAATTTAATATTTCAATGCAAACAAATGCAATTGTGAAGTGTATCAAGCAGGCTCACATGGCACCACCAGGCAGCCGCATTCATATTGAAAGACGATTTTAGACCAGCAATGTGTCAGAAGACAACAATAACTGTTCATAGCAGCATTAACAACAACAACAACAACAAACATAACACATTTCACAACTCATAACGAACATATAGGAAATTGTAATTCGGTGTGTTGTTACTTCTTTGGAATTGATACTAAAACCCCTCAATTATGCCGACTCTCGTGCTTGTACTCAGACAATGGCCTTAAAGATAATTCAGAGTGCTTGGAACTTGAAGTATTTTTATTGTGGAATGAATTTTTTCGCCCCAGAGTGGTGGTAGTGGTGCTGAAGTGTATTACATTGCATTGCATTGTATTGTATTTTCATAAGTGGCAATTATGCATTTTGTTGCAAGTGCAGCTTAAGCAGCAACTACAGCAACCACAGCGACAATAAGTAACAACAACAGCAGCAAAATTAAAAATAAAGTACAGAAACAAAGCAAAAAGCAGTAGTAGAGCATTTTAATAATTGTAAATTTATTTATCTTTTCGTTTCTTGACTTGTTCTTCACATTCAACTACACACAATTAAACTCGGGCAATTTTGTTCGTTTTGATGAATTTATGAGGCAGCTCAAAAACTTATAAACAAGCTGCTGCTGGTTATTCTTTTTTTTTTGTTAATTCTTTGTCGTAAAGCAGCGGGAATGGCCAACCAGTAGCGCAGGGGAAATTAAAAGTAGTTCATGTGCATGTGTGTGAAATCGTCGTTGTTATGTTGCCGATTAAAACATACTACACTTTCTGAGAGCAAAACTTTTTCAAGAAACAAACACCACACCGCACGTTTTTAAAACAATGACGAATTTTTTGGTTGAAAAGAAAACAGCACTAGTGTAAATAAGACTCAAGAAAAGCCGAACAAAACTATTATCCTAGTCAAAATAATGTTTCTCTTAAAGTGGAATGCAACTTGTCATATAAATTACTTTGCCCGCAATGATTTCAACAGTTTGCTACAACGTAGAGTAAATTCAAATCAGAGAGAAGTCATCTGACTTTAAATAGAGGATAAGCGAAAGATTTATACATAATATTTTTGTAGAAATCGTCGCGACGTGCTGTGAAGTGGCCACTCCTGGCACCTGTTAATTTCCTCAAATTCTTTTTATTTGTAAAACAATTTCTTAACATTCGAAATGCCCTGCTTACAACTTGTTTTCTTGCGTGGTTCCAACGTTTTATTTACCCCTGTATCAGAAATTATTTGCAATGAATATTTCAAATGTCTTTTGTTTTTTTTTTTTTTTTCTTATTACTTCGTAACATAAAATTATAGAGAATTCAAAATGCGAATGAAATACGTACACACTCACGTACACAGAGTTAATAATATGAGTCAATAACTTTATAAACGTTACAATTGAATGAATTTCCAATAATAATTGTTTGAATGACTGTCGTTTTGTCTGTGTCTGTTTGGATGTGTGCGCGAGTGTGGAATGCCACTTGACTAATCGAAATTAAATGACGTGTGAATACAGGCAGCTGTTTATTGTACGACTGTCGGAATTAATAGGAGAGCGAAATGTAAAATAAAACATTAGTTTTATTCATTTAGCTGGTTACGAGGGATTTCGAAACCGCCTATAATTTTGTTAAACTTTCATATCGTGCAATTTAACTACATCAGTTAATCAGTTGAACTTTTTGCTGCACTCAAACGCTAACTAACTGAGCGAATTAATAATGTGTGTATGCATTCGTTGGAACAATCTGTTAAATGCCGTTAATTAATATGATTTGTAAAAAAAAAGTCGGTAATAAAGTCATAAAACTCGCTGGATTATTAAATATTTGAGAATATTATTTCTTTTTCAACTACCCAGATCGAAAGCAATCGCATGCTGAGCTTTTCCGATATGATTATTCTAGAACGAAATGTTCGGTTAGAAATCTCTTAGAATGAAACGATTCTTTTCATGAATTGATACTCCTAAATAATCATAAAAGTGGAAGAATTTTTTTTTTATATTTTTCACCACGTTCGACACTGAAGAGCATAAATTTCATTAGCTTTTTTCTTCCACGAACACGGGACTCTTTTCGATCAACTTTATTTCGCGCTCCCATTAACTATTGAGCTGTGCGCTAAAACTAACAGTTGCTCTAGTCACCTCTGGTAGTCGAGTGATAAATTTCGACTTTCAACGTCATCTCTTAGTCTCTTTAACGTTGTACCGAATCGAACTTTGAACCCCTACACGCACAGAAAAAAGTGAATTACTTATAAGACCATAGATGGATTATTTTATGTGGTACCTTATAGGAGAATGAAACCCTTTGTTAACATTGTTTATTAAGAATATAACTATTTATTAACATTATTTATTAAAATATATCTAAAGGTTGTCTGTCTGGTAGCAGATTTATATTTTCAAACTTAAATTTTTTTTTTTTAATACAATACAAACCCTCTACGAAGCTCTTACAGCATGTCTGTAGAAACACCCAGGGTCTAAGCGGGAATCGAACCCGCACCTCCATATTTATAAGACTAATTAATGCTCATGCACTGTACTACGGAGGCACCCCAATAAAACACGTAATAATTGACACACAATTGCAGACTACCATCCATCGTGCCATCGCCACCCTCTGATGTACATTTGTAGTTTTTGCAGCTGTAGGCTGTCTTATGTCGGTATAGTCGTAACAAATCAAATTTTTTTCCTTCTTCAAGGAGTGGTTTTACTGGAAAAGAGTGAAATACCAAATTCAATTGGATAAAAGTTCATTTTGATCAATGACATTTATGCTCTCCAGTGTACATGTGCACTTGTAAATGCAATTGCATTCTTAATATGATTAATGATTTATCAGTTGCATTGCGTCTAACTGTGAGCATAAATTTCATCGTCTAAGGTGGCCCCGTAAAGAGCGTGTTCGGCCCCCTGTCTAAATTTCACGTACATACGTGCTCATACTGTTGCGCCGGCGCATAAGCTAAAAACAAATAAATTATGTTGTTTCATCTTTAAGGCGCTGATGATCGTAATGATTTTCGGTATTTTTTTTCCTCTTGATTTTTTATTCATCAAACAAAAAGTAGCAGAAGTAGAAGCGGCAACAGCAACATCAGTTGTTGTATTTTAAATTAAACATCATGTTAATGATGTTTTGGTAAAGCAAAGGCAATATTTAAATACAAATAGAAGATTAATTTCTTCAAGTGTCAATCAGTCAATTTGTTGTTGCAGTCTGTTTAAAGTGTGAATTTGTAATTTTTCTTAACAAAATAACACTACCAAAAATTGTTGCTTATTTCCCTGACAGACTACTCCCAGGTTCAATCATTACGCATAATCGACATACCTTTGTACAACTTTTTTCCATTACATGTTATTTCGATGGATTCTGAAATTTAGAGGTACAACATTGGTACCCAGTAGAACGTGAATTTAGCCATTCTGTTATATTTTTTTTTTTATTAATTTTAACAATTTTCTGTTGTATAAATTTTCCATTGTTTAGAGAATTTAGAAAACCATAGTACTTATCCAACCCTAGCAACTTCTGCAAGGACCGCAAGATTAATTTACAACAACAAGTGATTATCGTTATTTTTTGGATTTTCTTAATATACTTTTCAGGAAGACATCTGATCAAGGCTTGTAATAGTTTTAAATTTGTTTCCGTAAAATATTTGTTCAAATGAATTTCAATTTGATGTTCAGATATGTGTGAATGTATGTTTTATGTAAAGATAAAGATTTACTGGATATGTTGAAATCGCTTACAAAAAATACACTTCGTAAGTGATTGACATGGGAATACTATCAACTATTTTTTTTTTACAATGAAACTCAAATATGTATTGGAGATAGAGAGATGATTTCATTTCAACACTTTTTTGTGTACAAAACGTGGCAGCTATTCAGTAGATAAGACTTCCGGACATCAATGTCTAGGAACGAAACGATACCACTACCCAGCAAAAATTAGTGGTTGCCGGGAAATGGAATCAAATGCATTTGTGCTTTTACAGCGCTCATTTTTGTTCTTGATGAGTCGATTAGAAGCATTACTTCATGTATCCAAAAAGACAAACCCACTACAATGCATTCTTTTAAGGATTTATGCTGCTATAAACAGTGAATTCACTTCACATTATAGCATTTCGGCAAGCATTTTTGTAAGCATATGTTCTTAAATATACAATGAATTGCTTCCAACAGCTTTTAGTGCTTCTAAATTTCGAAAAGTTATTGCTGGGCAAAATATCGATATTTTTCCTTGATACGGTATCGGTTTAAAAGCATCGATACCTACTAAGTATCCAATAAAAATCACAGATACTTACTTCTATTGGTCAAGTAAATACAGACGAGTGCATGAGTGTAACTTCTAAAAAGAAAATTAACATTTCAAATATAAAATTGTATTTTTTTTAATCAAGATTTTGAGACACCCTCTACATTCAAGCTATTACATGACTAATTGAATACATAAAAAAAATATACATGCAAACGGTGGAGAAAAAATTAATAAAAACTCTTTAATTTAAACAGTATTAATTATTTACTGATTAAAACTAAATTTTGATTAAATAAAAATAGCAAAAAAAAACAATCCCAATTTTAAAATTTAAACCACATGAGTAGCAAAACGAATTTTGTAAACGATGATGATGAGTCGACAAAAATTTCAAATGTTTGGGAATTTAAATTAAAAAAAAAAAAGACGAACAAATCTAATTCACACCGTGAAATTGAACAAATAAAATGTGAAATATTCATGTTGTAGAAGAAAAGAAGAAAAAGAAAAAAATGAAAAATAAAAGAGGTGGCGCCTTTGCCAACAAAAGAAACGAATACGAATTAAATTTAAAATTATAGAGACACAATTATTAATGATCTCTGATGATTAATTTACAAATGATTATTTTATTTATTTTCTTTAACGGTTTTATTTGGAATAGTGAGAAAAAATGAGAAACTACGAAATACGTGTAATAATTTGAAGCTTTAATTGCTACAAGTAACACAGAAGGCATTCCATTTACGAAGCGGACTTTCATTAATAACCAACTGGCGAAATTACAAAACTAACGAAAGTTTATAGGAATGGGTAGAAATCCTAATCCTTTCACTAAATAATCCATGCAGAGTATGTATTCTGAAGGACCAGTCGGATGCTGCACAACAGTTTAAGCAGAGGTATTCTGAAGCTCACACTTTCACTTTCAGTCCAGTAAATTTAGTGAAATTATATTCAATTGATAAAAGAATGCTTACATATGACGAAATATGCGTTGGTTACCACTAAACTAGTCACATTTTTTTATGAAGAATAAAAAAAATTATGATGCAGAAGAAATCGTTATATGCAACTTCTAATGTGCTAAAAGATAAACAGATGTGATCAAGATTAACGTGGGTTATTTCGCTCCGGATGAATTATGAGGTTCACCACCTTCTCCATGGTACATGGAAAGACAACTTTCGACTGACTAGGTACACATAGGTTGCAAGCCATAATCATAGTTATTTCCAGCCTTGCTACGGTGCTTCGGACCATCTAAGCCCTATGTCACATCAGAGAGTAAAAACCCTCCGCTGACTACGGTTGAATAGTAACAGCACCTAAATTAGTAAAACTCGTATCAAGGCACATGACATACATAATTATGACGATATGTCCCTAGCAGACCAATAGCTACTCTGCCCGCGTAACTTGGGGTATCAACCGCGGACAGGAAGTACCTTACGACAAAATCTTCAACTAGAAAACCCAGCCCTATTGTCATCAGACTTCAAGCCACGTGGTGTAGCTAAGAATACTTGGTCCACTAAACTCAAGCAAGCTCAGTGGTGGTGCATCAGTCATTATACCCGTAGTTTGCAGAATCTATGTTTGCAACCGGTTTCCCGTGGAATCAGACAAGACAAAGGATGCGGTTAAGCAGCCAAAGACCGTAAAACACTCCAAGTTCTCGAAGAGTCGCCTCCGCTGTCATCTTCAAATATCTGGATAAACTCAACCCCTTCTGCTTTAATATTTCTGCGGACCAAAGGCCCTGATAGAGTACGCAATTACCCTAATACCATAACATACATTATTTAAAAAAGTTAAATAACTATAGGGAAATTCTTTAACTAATTAGCTAGGTACCGCGGAATTGCTAAAGACCCGTAGGTTATGGAACACAATTCCAAAACCCCTTGAAGGATGTCCTAAGAGACTGTCGAATACCTTCTGTTTTTTTTTTTAATAAGAAAGGGTACTGTTGGATGAGTGGCTGGCATATTGACTCTGCAACCAGAAGATCCGCAATTGGAATTTCTAATCAGAAAATTTTTTTTAATTGTGTCTGCACTAACAGCGTCCTTAGATCTCTTAGTTCATGTGAGTTTATTTTAAAGTTAAGTTGGGAGTGCCGCAAGAAGCTAAATCCAATGTGCGGCACCAACAGGGTTGCACTCTGCTGCAATTCGGGACAGATTGTTGAGAGCAACAAAACAAACAAACGGGTTGGCCAGGAGGGACAGAATAGGATTCAGGAATTTCAAAAATACCACAACATAACTCTGGCGCTCAATCTTGCCAGGCTGAGAGAATAGAATAGAATAGAAGCCAGAAATAGTTACGTATAATAAACGGTATCTACACAGGCCATTGTTGGTTGGAAAAACACCTCAACAGACTTGGCTTTTTGTTTAACAGTTGGTGTCGATTTTGTATAGTAGATTTTGTTATATTATATTTAATTGTATTAAATTCTATTCAAATCTATTCAATTCTATTCTATTCTATCCACTTCTACGCAACTGTACTCTATTCTATTCTATTCTATTCTATTATATTCTATTCTATTCTATTCTAATTTTTTCTATTCTATTTTATTCTGCTCTATTCTATTCTATTTTATTCTATTCTATTCTGCTCTATTCTATTCTATTCTACTCTATTCTATTCTATTCTACTCTATTCTATTCTATTCTACTCTATTCTATTCTATTTTATTCTATTCTATTCTGCTCTATTCTATTCTATTCTACTCTATTCTATTCTATTTTCTATTCCATCTATTCTTTTCGAACATTGCGCTGCTTCATCGGTATTTGATCAATAAAACGTCAGCGAAGTAAAATAATACATGAAATGGCTAACCTTAAGCTTAAAAGTTAATACGTCAACAAAACATCTGTGACGCAGCAACACAGCTTTACAAAGTCTCAAAAAACACTGCAACTGCATAGTTATGGTCGAAGCGCTGTATGCTTCTATTTCAGAACTTTTCAGGTAAAGATATACACATCAGAAACAACTTTTTACTGGGCATGAATAAATGATCTTCTGGCCGTTGAGCCGCCATTATTTTGAGTGTCCTGAGAAACAACATATTTCTATTAAAAAGTTGTTTTATTCTTAAATTTTTATATGGTTATTTTCTAAACACGAAATTCCCATAAATAGTGTAATTTATATAACAGTATATTCGAATTTGGAGATCGTACGTTTTATTATAATAATGCAAAAGTTGATGCGTCATTTCTTATCGAATTAAAACTCTCATGGAAAATAAGGAAGAATGTAAGACATTACATATGATGATATTACTCGTGGTATTCCAATAACACTAGTGTCAAGTGTTCATCTTATTTTAAAAATTTTTGCATTTCATTCTCAAACGTTGCGCAGAAACATTTTCCAATCCTATCAAGTTGTTTTCTTGGAAAAGAATTCCTTTCTCCAGTATAAGAAGGACTATACCTGAATTTTATTTAATTATAAAATGTGGCAAATACAATTAAAATTTTGTTGTTACTCTTCTTAACGAACGAATGTAATGACAAAGAACTTCACTCAGTGTAGAGCTGCAAAGCAAAATCTCTACGAAAATCGCACCCAGATCCCCTAAACTGATATATTGGCACACTATTGAAACAAAAATAATTATTTGTTCTATTCATATTTTTCACAAAACATACATACATGTTCATTTATGTACAAAATGACAATTTTACATTTCCCAATACCCTCTGCATTCCTTAAAGTCATCAAACTATTTGTATTCACAATGGCAACAACAACAACATATTTATAAAAAAAGAAAACAAAAAGAAAATATAAAATAATTCGAAATACCAAAATTCTATAGTGAAAACTACAAAACTAATATTTTCATGTGATATTTCAGTTAAATATTCCAACCGCAAAATAGCAACTTTGATCTTTTACTTCCATAGTGCTCCTGCCATCGAAGCTCTAACACACACACACACACACACACACCCATGTAAACTAGTCTCACGATAACAGACCAAAACTATGAACGAAGAATGCAAACGTGCTAAAATTATAATGTTCAAACTCAAGTGAAGGAGTGTATGTATTTGCCCATGTGTGTGTGTGTGTGTGTGTGTGTGTGTGTGTGTGGATGTTTGTGTTTGAGCATATGTATCTCTGTATGTTCAATATACTTTTTTTTTCTAAATTACTGGTCTCTTTAACTTTTGTTGAACTAAAATGAAACTTGTACCTTCAAAGGAAATAATAGTTATAGACAGACGTGGCTGACAAACAGACATACATACATATTTGCACATGTTTGTGCAAGCAAGTGTTTCTTTTGAAAAGAACATGTGTCATCGAAAGTTTGCATTGCACGAACAAACAGTAGCAAAAACACATCAACATTTTGTGGTTACAACATTTTCAATACTCGAAAATAAAAATTAAAAAACGGAAACTGAAATTCTTCATGTGACCAAAATCATGCCGAACTAATAAAGTATGTCGCATCAAATTCTTTTAATGGTTACAAACTATAAGAATGACTTGTAACTATTATGTTGCGAGTATTTGGATGTTGACTGGGATGGCGTAGGAAATATTTCAACATTCCGCAATAGATTCTCTTTTGGGACATTTGTTTTCCTTCTAAAATTTAAATAAAAGACAAACTTTCAATTAAAAAAATAAATATAAAATTAAGAAAAAAAACCATGTACAGTGAAAACTCTATTAACGGACAATTTTCTAAGTTCCATTGTTTTCAACGTGTTTTTAGAATAAAAATTTCTCTCTACTAGAAGGGCACTCTCGTGGCCGGACGCGGGCAACTTTTTTCAGTAAAGTATCTCCAGTACAAGGACAAAAATGTTCATAAATAATAAAAATATAATTATGATACAGTCAAGACAGACAAGAAAATTGGCATACTATTTGCACTTGCCACACAGTAACACTATACATACTACGTTGTGTGATTCATCTTTTCTGCTATCATTGAACGTTTTGTGCGAACATAGTTGGAAATTATTAGAGCTCTGTTAAACTCGCTGGTTTGTGTCCAGGGTTAGAAATTTTAAAATTTAACTTCACGCACATGAAAGTTGGTTGACTCGATATAAAACTTTGGAGCAAAAACTCATTTCGGTCGTAGCATTAATTTTTGGTAGCCAAATTCACACTCGGTGAAAAATCGACAACAAGAATAATCAATCGCTCGAAAAAATACAATCTTGATATTGAGATTTTCAAGATTTCAATTGAATCCAAATCAAATATTTAGTTGTGTTCTAGTACGTAGTTTTTGTTTTATATTAATTGATGTTGAAATACTACAAAAAAATTTTGAAAATTATTCAAAACACAAACTAATCAATTTGTGATGCCATAAAAATGTAAATACTTCGTTTTTTCCCATTAAAAAAAATAAATTCGAAATTTACAACGGTTTCAATTAATCAATCATTTGCGATCTATTTCATGCACATTTCAAATATTTTTCATAAAACTTTTTAGGCTTTTTTTTCTGTTTTTGATTGTGTTAACTCCATGTCTGTGAATATTGTAACAACATTTCATTTTTTAATTTATATGCAAATTAGTAGAGTTTCGTTTCATTTCAATGGCTGTACTTCTATCAATTTATATGAGTTTTTAAACGATGTGTCAGTCATTAAGTGAAAAACTTATAGTTTAAAAATTTTACTTTTATTTTTTATATTTCTCTTCAAAAAGGGGTGGCACTTAAAATATCATTAAAGTTAAATGATTTTGATACGGTTGCATTAATGTTTTTTTAATACAAAATTAATTTATGAAAGTAACAGGTGAATGTGCACGAAATTAAGAAGTAAATTAAAAAAAAAAAAAAAAAAAATAGGAAATGTTGAGACACAGTCGGCGTTATCTGCGGAAAATGCTGGTGAACTTAATGACATGCCCCACAACTCTAACTATCAAATTAACAATTAAGGGGATATTACGTTTGCCCTCTGACCTTTAAATTTGCGAATAACGCAGAGTAAGAGTGGCCCTGAAAAACCGCTTAAGGCATAATCAGACTTAATGATGAACTCAGCCTAGCACATGTTTTCTTTTCTTATGAAAACTAAAACTCAGGCAATTAACATGCCTATCGACAGTGTTCACTTTGTGTGTTACTTGTAATACAGCGATACATGTAATACAGTGAAATCACAAGTTCGGAAGTGATTGAGTAGGGCTTCACTGCTGTTGAGCGTTTTATAAATTTAGAAAGCCAAGCCAGTGCTTCTAATCATATTTTTGGCAACTAAATAGTTAATATTTCATGGTCAAAATGGATTGAATTAATAATCTATTGAAAACCGATGGACTTTTAGTTGAGATGAAGAGCTACATATTTGAAATCAAAAGTATTTTTAAATAATAAAAGAAGTGTATACAATATGAGAATGTACCTTTTTATTGCACGTTCTTCTCACATTTATTTTAGTGCATCGAAATTGCTGTTTGACTCTGCAATGTTGGAAGTGCTCAATAAACTCAGCAATTTTTTCTAACTGTTCATTGTGGTAAATTTATATTATTAAATTTATATTATTATTACTAATAAAATACACTTATGTAACTATTCTTTTATTTATTTAACATTTTAGTCAGAATTAATTACGATTATTTATCTATGTTTGTTATATGGTTTAGCTGGTCTATATGCACATTTCATTTGAGGTAAGTAATTGTAATTAATTTCGACTAACGTTAAATAAATAAAAAAAAATATTTCCGCAATTGTATTAAAAAATGTAATTTTTCATTTTGCCTTTTAAATACAATCATTGTCAACCGAATTGTAAAAAGGTTAAGAAAAAAAAAATTTAATAAATTTAAATGGAATAATAAATTTGTTTGTTGCGTAAAGAAAATTTTTAAAGAAGCAATTTGCTTTGTTTTCTTTGTATATTTAGTAATTCTCAAATATTTTTTCGTAGTCCATGTGAAATTTCTTGGCTTTTTTCCAGAATTTTGTTAAAGGCCTACTGAAGATTTTTTTACTGAAGATGCAAATGAAATGTGCATATAGCCCAGCCAAACCATAAAACAAACAATAAATAAACTAATAATAATAATAAACTAATAACAATAAATAAATAAATAAAATAACTGATTCATAAATTAGTTTTTTTTTATAATAATTATTTCGGAAACAACTGGTAGGGATGATTTGGAATTTTTTCATCATTTTGTCAACTGCACCAACAGAGGGGTGTAATCGACAATACCACAAACAAGTTATAATCGGCCTTATTGCGGTTGTCAACGACGACGTCGCCACCAAAATGTAACCTCTCTCAAAGCGATATGCTATAGCTTTCACTTAAAAACGTATTATTTGATATTTGCTGAAAAAGTCGAATTTTTCTAAATGAATGCCAATTTAAATTTGAAAAGATAGTCGCAGCATATCGACGTAACAGGTGATACATGTTGGTTGACGTTGACAACCACAATAAGGCCGAATATGATGCGTTGTAATTGATAATACCAAATAGCAAAATTTGAACTCAACTAGAGTGTCGTCAGTTCAAAATCAAAATCAGTTCTTTCTCTAATTTTAAGTCGTTTATCGTTAAAAATTTTTATTTTTTTTTAAAGTTGCACAATTAAGTTTTAAAAAAATATTTTCTTTCTAATGCCATTATAGGATGCACTCATAAGCGTGGCAAATCCTCGTTCTCATGTCTTCAATAGATGGATGGCAAATAGTTTTAATTTGATATTCAAGGCTGACGAGTAAAGGAATTCCAATATTAATAAGACATCATTAAAATGTGGGGAAATAAGCTCATTATCGTGTAAATATGCAGCGGCTGTGTGCAGGTGTGCGTATGTGTGTGTGTGTGAAAATCAAATTCCTTAACAACACCTTCGACACTGCGAAATCACTCGTCCATTTTTTCTGTGTATAACAAAATAACTTAACCACACATTATCAGTATAGTCACACGCTTGGACGGCACGCATTCCTCAGCCTTTAGCAATCATTTTACATACACACACACATACACACACACGTGTATATATTCATATGTGTTTGCTTATATGTATATACAAATCGCCTTCGCAGTAATATTCCTACCAACGGTCAATCACTTCCTCACATTCACTCATTCCCTCAAGCATTGATTCAGCCTTTCCTTGTAACAAAAGCCATTTCGTCTAATAGCAATAATGAAATCATTAACCCAGTAGCTGCAAAAATTAATTCTTTCTATGCCGTCTCTGATACACCTTCTTGCAACTCATACCTCTTGCATGTTGATTTGGTTCGATGGAATACAATATTTACGCATAAATAGCTGCAGGACAGCATTTTACACTTCACTAAATGCCAAAACATTTTAACTATTCACATCCATGGCACGAGCCAATGTATGAGTGAGCAGCAAGTTAATCAGCCAAGAGGCTGGAGGAGACACTCTCACTCCGCAAGGACTACCTTCATCAGGTGTAGCATTACTGCCAAAGCGAATAGTTTCACATTTCCGTTATAGTAGGCCGACGTCCTTCATGCATGTTCATACAATGACTTCTTCCAGCGCTCTCTATTTGCACAATTATACGAAAGTAAGTTTAACTGATTATTGCGTTAATTACGTGCTTGAATGTTACGAGACCAGCGTTATTTTTAAACAATCAATTCCATTAACGTCCCACTTCCTTTCGCTTCTTTTCAGTACCTCAATTTATTCAACACTTGCACCGTGATCTGTAGACCACATCAAAAGGAATTTAAGTTATTTTTGTTAAAGCAATACAAGCTCCTTTATTACCAACAATAGATTCAATGTGGTGTGAGCTTTTTTCCACAAAAGAAAGTTTTTTAATAAGGACTGGTTAATATTAAAGTGATATGCACTGAGACATAAGACTGAGGCTTCAAAACAAACAAAAGATTGAAACAGTGTCTCAAATTGAACACATAATTGGAATGTGTTTCCCTTCAGTAAAGTAAGCAAAAGAAGAAGAAAGCAATTTTACTAGAATTAGCTTTATACGACAATAACATCGTTCATTCAATACTGATTTATTTATTTCAAAAGTAATGCAAGTCTGGTGAAAATAAATCTTGCGTTAATTGAAAGCCGCATGTGCCAAAATAATCCAGGACGTTCAAGACGTCGACAGGGCGAACACTTTTGCTATGACTTTGCCCGACATATCCGCCAGATTTTCATTGATGGTCTTTGTTTTTTTCTTTGTTTCGTCTGGGTTTCACCTTCAATTCTCATTTTAGGCGTTTCTATAGACAACCAGAAATAGTTTCATTAAAAAAAAACTACAACGGAAATATAATTATGAGCCAAAAAAAAAAGAATAAAACATTGTTGGAAATAAAGCAATTTCGAAAATAAAACCTGCGTTGATACAACAGCGGCAATCTTCTTAATTTAAAACGATTTTTTTTTTAGGAAAATGTTTGGAAAAATAAATTTTAAATCCAAATAATTTTAATAGGCTACTTTTACTATCGCGGCATTGTGTCATTGCAACAGTCAAATTTACAACATATTTATATTATTAAAATATTAATAGGCGTGGGCCCGCCTACTTTTGTTCATGCAACATAGAAATTTTTAACATTTTCATTTTATGATCCCGTGCCTTCGCTCACGATCACCGCTCATCTTTCCCATCCTCAAAACATTTGAAACAATATCAAGCAAAAATTAAAGAAATCGATCCAACAGTTCTGCCGTGATGCTCTTCGGAACGACCATCATTTACGTTTTAATTATATAGATAGTTGCATAGTTTCGGTGAGTAATATATTTCCCCCTACATCTTCTTCTGGTCCTATTTTTTACGTATGTATATCCTATGAGTTATTTTCGACTCAGATATATCCATGTTTTAAATTTCTTAAAAATCGTTCAGATGGCTTGGGAAAGGCAGATATTACACATATGTTCCCTCATGGTAACCTTAACCCATTCCTTACTCTTTCAGACTCTGATCTACTTACGTTTTAAATTATATGCAAATCGGTTTGATATTCAAAACAATCATTTAAAAAAAATTCTCACACCTGGCAATTCTATTGTGCACTTTCTGAAAAGATTTTTGTATATCTAGATACGGGATCCAATTTGTATGAAAAATTTCAACAGAATCCGTTAAAAATAAAAAAAATTTTTTCCTCATATGGCGACACTGCTGTCTACTTCCCGAAGGCTCAAAACCTAATGTGAATTGACCCGAACCTCTGTTGAAAATTTCAGCTCGAAAACTCTGACAGCTCCGGAGATCATGCGTTACTAACACACACACAAACGATTCTTATGCTACAATGCAGGTGTACAGCCCTTGAAAAATCGAATGGTCAGCGCACAAATAAAATGACGATCGAAACAACGACTGAAAATATTCAGCTCAACATTCCAATAAAAACGACCGAATGTTATTCTACACATAAGACATTACGATACATGGTTTTTTTTAACTTTTTTTCAAGTGACAATAAAAAATCATAATATGGAAAATGGAGGGCATTTTGTTGATATTTGTAGGAAAATCTAAATGCCACATCTCCTGAACCACTGGGCCGACTGGGTCTAAACTTCACATAAACCATCTACAGTTCATCCCCAACGTACCCTTGCTTGAAATCGGTCGACCCGTTTTCGCAGTTAGGGGTGACATAAAAGAGTACACTTCTTTTTATACAGGGTGGGCCAAAAGTAATCACCCGCGGCATAAGTAATCACCAGATGTTCTTTAACTGTAATTTTTTTTTTAAGACAAATTTTGGCACTGCTTATTATATGGGCTAAGTAACCGCCGCCAGAGTTGAGGACCATACATGCAGATCCAAAGGTTTTTATTAAATAAAAGTACAGCAAAAACACATCGGGTGATTACTTTTGATCCACTGTGTACATACATATTTCAAAACAAAATTTAATATAAATAATTTTAAAAGGCGTGCACGCGCCATTATTATCGGAAAAATCTTTAATCCAAATAATTTTAAAAGTTGAAAAAATTTCAGGATTTTCTTTTTTAGCATTTTATATGGTTTTTTTGCTTGCACTGCTTTGAGAGAACAAGATCAATTCAAATAAACGTGTATTCAATTAAATTATTTTTTCTTATCTGGGAACAGCACTCAGGAGATGACCCCTACACATGCGATGCATTGTGCTGGAACTATAGGAAAGGGACAGTTAGAACAACGACTGGAGGTGAAGCTTAATTAATTATTTTACAGCTCTGCTTTTGCACGTTCTTTGTTTTTATACTCGTAGCAGTGCTGAAGCTTCGGTTTAGTAGCCATTTCTTTTTTTTATTATTATTTTACTTCGCCGGTGCTACACAATACCGACGAAGGAAACTATTTTACTAAGCCAAGATTGAATAGAGAAAAATAAAACTAATATTTTGGGAAAAATACAAACACTCAAAATAAAAGGTGAACATTCTATTGAATTGTTTTAAAGGGTGTGTCAGTAAGAATGCACCATTTCATTGCCGTCACTTTCCATGGTCAGCTGGTTTGCGTTCCTGAATTTGCTGAGTATGCATGAAGATGGAAGTCTTCTGCCAAAATTCGCTGCGTAGTGCTTCGTGAAATTTCAAGTTGTCGAGAACGTTGCCGAATTGATGTTTTCGGTGACACTCTCGTTTACAGCAGCACTGTTTTCAAGAGACCGGCCGGTACGTTGACGCTCAGGAGTCTTGTTTTCATAACAGACCCAATTTCTAAAATTTTTTTTTACCGCTCTTCAATTGGTTGACACATTATTTGCACTTTCAAATGTTACCGGTTCTAATAAAATGTTGCTAAACACTTAAAAAAAAAGGCACCCAAAGTGGGAAAATAGCAAAGAAGAGTGAATTCCGCGTATACTCGTATAAGGAAAATCCCTGCAGACCTCCCTAAGACTATCTATTTCTTGAGCAACTGTCTTTGTAAAATCATGAATTCTTACCAGAATATACAATAATTAAAATTTAAAATTATTCCATTTTTTTTACGGACAAATTCAAATACAGAGATTAATTTTACTTTGAATGAATTGTAATCAACTTTTTAAGTTTCTACTAACGATTTGTTTGAATTATTGTTAATTTCATCAACAAACTGAACGGCGTGGAAGCAAAGAATATAAATCCAGCGTCAAATTGCACAAAAAATACAAAAACATACTTTCACGAATTTGCCACAAATCTGAAGTAACAACAGCTCATACAAGCGGAAATTGCATTCGTTACATGAAGACAAGTTTCCCCAAGTTCATTGCAATTCGAATTGTATTCACAATGTAATATAATAATTTTTTTTTCGTTTTTGTTTCTTTTTTTTTTTGATTTAGCAAAAGGAAGAAATAATTGTTCACAATAAATTGCGTGGTTGGTTAAATTGTAAAGATTTGCGAACATAAAATAAATATAAATTTTAGGCTTGGAATCGAAATTGAATTGGATTGGCAAGCTTTTGGTGTGGTGTGGTACAGATTTGTCTATAAGAATTGTAAAAGAAGTTATTGCACAAACAAACGCACATGTAAGTTAAATGAATAGAATACACTGAGACAAATACAGCAGGATTCAGAGAAGCCTCCAGCTATTTCCAAAAATATTTATTTGAAATAATGAAATATTTCCTTTATGACAAGAAATTTACAAAGAGAAAACATTACAAAACATGCCTCTTTATTTAAAAACTAAACTAAAAAATTTACTTTAGTAAACGAAAATACTATCAAAAAGCTGGCTCAAAACTTCAAATGCATTTTTCTCAGTTCGCGATTTTTTGAATTACGACGGTATTGCACCAAAGGCTCGATATAACTCTTTTTTTATGTGTGATCATATTACGCTATTTATGTCAACACCGTCATATGATACCGAAATCTTTAAGTTTCTGTTGTTTTTAAAATTTACAATAAAAAACAAAAAAAAATTCAAATTCGAATCGAAAAAATTTTTAAATTTATATGTAATTTTTTTCTTTAATTTAAAAAAAAAAATGCTTAAAATAAAAAAATTTTTTGTTCTTTTTCTACCTAAAAAATCGTTCGCATTGTTTTTTACATTTCGTCAATTCGACGAAGAGTAACTTTAATGTACTCAAATGAAGAGTAATACCAACCAGGGTTAAAGAAAAATATCCAGAAGTACGAGTACCCTGTACAGACTGTAGTACTAACTTGGTTAAAGGCTGACGAATAATATCGTATGCTTATAATTTTAGAGAGTTTAAAAATGTTATGGAACAATATATTTTTATTAACAAACTTAAGAAACTTTTAACGACACCAAATTTAAACAGTGAACTAACATTGGAGTACACAAAAATAACGATTTTCTTGTTGGCACCATGGCCCAATTAGAAGGTTTCAATGATTTAGTAGTTCCAGTTGAATTGACTGAAGATGCAGAAAAGAAAATTCAAGATCCAAAAGGCACAATAAGTGAATAAATTACAAATAAATTGGATAAGGTTATTAAAATGAAAATTATGGATTTAAAAAAAATTCCACAAATTGCAGCAATATTTTCTAGTTCTAACAACGGCAAACAGGAAATTTAATATACCTCAAATGAACTAGCAGCTTTTAAATATGCAACAATGACTTCTGATGATGTAGAACGGTAATTTTTATTATATAAAAGCTTTTTCTAGGCAAAATCCTCAACGCTTTACCTTTAACAATAAAATAATTTAATAAATGCAGATTTTCATAATTTTATTTTTAATATTTTTAATTTTTAATTCATTTAAATTTTTTTCTTTTATTTATAATTATTTTATGTACATAAAATATGATTTTAAATGCATTAAAATTGTCTCCCTAGTCATATGTTATTGTCAATTCTAGAAACATTTCCATTTCTTCAAAAAGAAAAATATATAAAATTCCCAACTCTAGAATTTTCTCCAAGTGTACAATTATGAAAACAACGAAGGAGTATAAAAAAATTACAATGATGACGACGTTGATGAGTACGAGTATGATCTTCCAAATTACTTGCAATACAAACCTACTAAATAAATCACGTTTAAAGACTCGAACTTTTAGCAGACAAAGGCACAGGCACAGACTAACTCGTTGCACAAATCGTTTTACAAAAAAACCATTAAAATGTTCATGATGATTTCGAGTAGTGAACGAAAACAGAATTAAATAATTTATATTTATTTGCCGGCATTTATTGTTAACAAATAAAACTTAAACTGCACAGAAAGCAACATACAAACATTTACATGTACATACATATGTATGAATGTATGTACATATGTACGTACACTATTAGGGAGGCTCTCTCTCTCTGTCTCTCTCTTTTATCATAATAAAAATGGAAATGATAAAATAGTATAAATTCTAAAACATAATAAGAAATACCAGATATACAAGTAAGTGGTATTTCTGAAACTCAAGAAAAGCTGTCAATCCTGAAATTGTGGGCGGAAAAATAGAGTGCCATTTGTGCACACCAGTTATGGCGGTCTAAATTTCGAAAAATTTCCAGAGTGGCAAATTAAAAAAAGGAAATGCGATCGAGCTTGTTGTTAAAAATTACATTGATGTTCGATAATATTAGAAGGCAATTTTCTACACCAATTCAATCCATTTAATGTTTTCAGCCCACGTTGCTTTAAAAACACTTGGAGCCATATTAATCAGTTGAAAGGCATTTGTTAAATACCTGCGCTTGTGTCGTGTATATTATCGACCACTTAGGGCCAGGGCAAAGGACCGTAAGCGCCAAATTACAAATGTTGCAGGTGAAGTTTTTTTCTGATTATCAGGCCTGTTCTGCAAATCACGTGATTTAAAATCACGAACCGTTTTAAAACCACGCCGACGATTTGAAGCTGTTCTGTGAATCACGCGATTTTACATTTTTCGGCGTGCTTTTAATTTTTTCGAAAACACGAGAAAACAGCTGATGTTTTATATTTGTTTATACATATTTTTGCATTGTGAATTAAAATATTAGATGAAATAAAGAATATAAAAATGCCAGGAGCTACTTTATTGTCAATAATTTCTTTAAGAAAGCATCATTTCAAAAAGAGCATGAAGCTTTACAAACCATAAATTTTTAATTAGCACAACAAAATACCTGCATACATATCGCACACTAAATCATAAACAGTCACAACTCAAAATTCATAAAGTTTTTAGGAGAGGCAACAATTATTTTTAGAAACATGATAGCAATTTTATAATTAAATTTTGTTCCACAGTAAAGAACATTATCTTTAAAGAAAGTTAACTTAATTTTTTTGTTAATTTTGTGCTTATATTATGAAAATAAGGAGATATTTTGAGTTGTGACTCTTTGATTGCAATTTTTTCAGTGAGTTGTGTGTAGTATATCAAATTATGACTTTTTAAGACACCTAACACTTACTAAATAGGGGACATAAAAAATAAACACAACATGAAGTTTTTCTTATTATGGTTTTCGCTGACTCTGCGTCATGCCGCGCAAAATTTTCTGTTTTGTAAAATATTATTTTGAGTTCTTTTATCGAAATCACTAAAAACATCTATTTCAAAAATCCCAGAATCGCTAAATATATTTACACTACTATCACTATTTGTACGAGAATCAGTTTCTTCACTTGAAATTTTTAGCGTAGATGTATAGTGTTCAATATTTGGCCACGACATTTTCGACAGCTAAGTGAAAACTAGGGAATTATATTTTGCATTATGTTGTTTGACAAATTTTTGAACTTTAAATGATGCACCACAAAATTTAGCACTTTTTTCATTAATAGCGTCACAACTCGAAATAATACTATTAACGTGAAATTAAAATACTCAGTTACTAATAAGCGCGCTGTCACAACTGAAAATAGTACTCTTTAGTTGATTACGTACAACCGGCACAAATAACATAAAAGCAGACATAAAGGTATTTTTCCAGTTAAGGAATACAGTGATGCCAACAAAATTTTTGTGGTCGTTAGAGATTTGTTCTGTGACCTCACCTCGATTATGCAATAAAAACGATTTTGAAAAATTTTGAGTTGTGTGCGATATGTATGTATAATTGCGAAGTTGCCAGTGTTTTCATTAACGAAATTTGCTAAAATTTTGCATTTATTTATTTATAAATTTGCACAAAAATCTTTTATTTATTGACCATTAATAGATTTTTGTACAACAATATATAAAGTTTGTCTTAAATAAAGAACATGATGGTAAAATATCTATATATTTACATGACTTATAAAGAATGTGTTACCATGGCAACCTCAAAAACATGTTCAAAAAAATTAAACAGCTGACTGCTAAAAAGAAAATGTAAACCGCGACATTGCCAAACAAAGCAAAACAATTATTTCCAAAAAAAAGAAGCAGTGTTCTTACAAATTTGCTCATATTTAAGTTTTTATATGTAGCAAATGCAATTTTATTACAAAAATAAATAGAAAACAAATCACATGAAATATATAAGAGCATTTTTATTAAATTCCAAACGAAATACATAGAAAAAATAAGCAAGTGATTTCAAATCGTCAGTCTTTGAGTTGACTATTATTTCAAGTCACGCGAAGTCATAAAATTTTTGTGTGCAGAACACCATTTCAGTGATTTCAAATCACTTTGACAAAAAGTGGTTTGCAGAACAGGCCTGTATGTTCTTATTGTTAAAGATGACTTGCGATCACAATTTTTGATCGTAAATTTGTTTTTACAAAATGTGGCTTACGATCATTTGGTGATAAGCGGTCGACATATTTGAAATTCTTCACACTAATTTATTCAGCTACCGAATATAATATGTTCTTTAGTCTTAGACTCCCCTCGGTAATCACATAGTCCACGTAATCTCGGACCTATTTCACTAGGCTAGTATACCATCATGAATTCCATTTTACGTCTGTTCGACGTTGGAAATATTCTCGTGGAGGAACGACCTTAATGCAATTGCAGCATGTACATGAATACATATGGACACACATATACATATACAAATACATTTATATGTATATAAATCGTATGTATGTTTCTTGGCAAGTCTATTGTAGTCTACATTGTATTCTACGTTAAGACAAGCATTTAGAAAAGTATAGATTTCCTTTAAAGTGTTGACGTGTAGATTTGCCAGCATTTTGTTTACAAGCAACCATATAATTTTCAATGGATTTGATTTAAACATTCTACAATAACAAAAAATTATAAAATATTGTGTAAATTATAGCTTTAAGAATTATTTTTGTGTAGTTTATTTCAAATCAATTAAATTTTCAATTTATAATCGGAATTTTGCTTCATTTGCTACAAGACGGAAAATAAAAATCTTGCAAAAAAAAAAAATTAAGAATTTAATGTCAGATTTTCAGTTAATTACTTATAGATAATATAATAATTAAAACAGGCGGTGCGCGGTATAACGAATGATATAATGCCGTCCCTTTTGTTAAACTGTGAAATTCTTTATACCGAAGAAATTCACTTGAGATAAAAACTAGAGTCCAGTTATAACCAGAAAAATTTTTGGCTGGTATATGAAAATTTCACTAAAAAAAAATTATTATTATTTATCTGTGTTTGTTATATGGTTTAACTGCTCTACAAATCTTCTGAAGACCTTTAACCAAATTCTTGAAAAAAGCTAAGAAATTTCATATGTTTATACAAGAACTCGCAAAAAATATTTGAGAATTATTCAATATACAAACAAAACAAACCAAATAGTTGCTTAAAAAATTTTCCTTATACAACAAACGTTTTATTTTTTGATTTTAATTCTATTAAATTTTTCTAAACCTTTCCTGCAATTAGTCAACACTTTGGTTGACAATGGTTGTATTTAAAAGGCAAAATGTAAAATTAAATCTTCCAATACAATTTTCGAAAAAAATAATTTTCCTTCTGTAACTATTCTTTCAATTATTTAACTTTAATCAAAAGTAATTACGATTATTTATCTATGTTTGTTATATGTTTTGACTAGTCTATATGCACAATTTCATTTGAGATAAATACTCGTAATTAATTTTGACTAACCTTGAATAATTATTGAAAGAATAGTTACATAAGAAAAATTATTTTTTTCGAAAATTAAAAAATTCAGTTTTATGCATTTGACAATGGCAGATAAATCAGTTTTAAAACAAAATCGGAAATTGCTTTAATTTTTGTATTTTTTATGAAAAATCGCAAACAAATTTGATGTAGCAAAAAATTGCTAAAAAAAATGGCTAAAATACCTTTACTTCTGCCTAACGGAATTACTAAATTTGGCCAGAAAATGTCTACTGGTTGCAACATCCATTCTGTTTTAAATTGTTATGAAAATATAAAAAAACCCGATTTAAAAAGCAAAATTACTTAGGGCCTTTCTATATTGAGGTAACGATATATATGTATGTATGTATATGTAAAAACATATAGTATCTAGTTCTGACAGTTGTTAAATTCTTTTAAATATACATAATTGCAATTCCTAAGCATTGCAGCATTTTCATCTTTCTCTCTCTAAATTATCAAACATTTTCATATTTACAGAATTTCAAACAGAATTCTACTAACTTTTACTTTTGCTTTTAAATTAAAATTTAATGAATATTTAAGCTTTGAATATCTCTCAGATATTTTCGAGACACTTTTAAGAAAAATATTTTCATAATTCATTTAATATTTATTTAGTTTTACCAGGCACAACAATGTATTGCAGTAACAGAAAAATATATGTATAAATTTACAGTTACAGATACAATGTATGTACAATGCACAAATACATGTAAAATATATATGTGGACATGTACTTATGTATGTATGTATCTTGAAAATTATATAAATGTTCATATGTATGTATGTATGTATATTTTCCAACTCATATACAGAAATTCTTTTAAATTGTGTGAAGATATACAACATTTTCATTTATTCTCAGTCCCACGTTCAATAATACGAATACTGTTGTATAGCAGATACAAAAAGCTAAAATAAAAGATACACAATCCGTAAAATCCGATGGAAGAAAAGCGCAACTGTGTTCTGCGGCAACACCCATACAAATACATGACATTCCTATAAATAAATTTACTTTTATAATTATTGTCATTCCATTTCAACTTCAAGTTTCAATTGAAATGCTTTATTGTGTTTCTGAATGGGTTTGTATCTTTGAGATTGAGATACAAACAAATGATTCTCTCTCGCTTGCTCTTAATTGTTGAATTGCAGAAATTCGTATATAAACTCTCCCAAAAACTGTTTCATTATCATTACATTTCGTTGACTTTTGTTTTTAACTCCACCCCTTTTGTGTGCATCATGTTTGGTGAAATTGGTACAAATTTACGCGTTTAGCAACTTTTCAAAGTCGAAAAGTACAATGGTACTGTAATTGCTAATGCAGCACAATTTAGAAAAGTATGTATTTTTTTCATTTCTCTATACATTCTTTCTTATTTGCTACAACATCACAATTTGAAAAGAAGAAGTGATACCCATCTGTCAAAGAACCAGAACATTCTGCAATTAATATTATTTTAGAACAATTAGCGATGGTTTTATTTGAAGTTTTGCTAAGATTAAAAAAATTAAAAATTTAAGATGGCTCAGTAAATTTAGCCCTGAAAACGTAATTAATGGAAATACTAATGGTACCACTTTTAGAAAAAAATTTACCAAAGAAATATCAACATTTTTATAACATAAATTTGCAATTTAAAGCTCTTGCTGACGTCGAAATTAAAAATCTTATAAAATCTCAAGTATTAGCTATTTCGTCCCAACAGTTTCAAAAAAAAAATAATTAATGTTTTCAGAAGTTTTGCAAATTGTGAGAGGATATTATCAGATTAAAAATCTCAAATCCTTTGCAGTTTAATCCAAACAAAGTATATAAAGAACTCACAAAGTTTCAATTATTATTAAATGAATCATAAATTGATTTTAATATCCCTATAATTTGAACTTAATTGCATCATGATCGCCGATGCGCTTTAATTTAAATTTTTTGTGTCTTTGCTCTATAATTTCAATTATTTTTATATGCTTTGATTTATATAAAAAATAAAAAAAACACGATAATCATTTGATTTATTATATATTTAATTCTCTATATAGAAATGTCAACTTTCTTGCCGATGTTGAACTCGTTGTGTAAATGTTTAAGTATTTTTGTGGTTCGCTTTAGTGTCGGAAAGCTATTACCATGCGCTTTGCTTTCAATCGAACTCTTGTTAAAATAAATAAAAATAAAATAAAAATATCACAGTTCTCTACTCAACTTAGTTTGGTTGTATAAGAATCGACTAAACTGAATTTTAGTATTATGAAACACAACTGTTTCTTAGTTGAAATGATTGTCGCGTTACGAACTTAAAGTATAAAATTTCATACAAAATTTTGTAAAATTGTATGAAAATTTAAGAATACGAAATTTTAGAAGAAAATGCTGTTTTATTAAATGCTTCAGTTTTAGGAATTATAATAAATGGATATAAGTACAGATTTATTTTACAACGAAGAGGAAGTCGGTAATATGGTTCCAATAATCCTGAAACACACAAATGCAAAGTAAGGAGTGTTCAAAATACGTAACAAATTTTATATAAAAAAATTAAGTTTTTTCAGGTTTGTTAACGTAAATCTGTATAGTTTTCGACTGAGTAAAGAATCATTTTGTTATTAGTTGAATGACCCTGTTCTGTAAACCGAGTCGATTTAAAAACGAGTGATTCCTCAAAACCGAATATCTGATGATTTGGTGTTCTAAAAATCACACGATTTCCAGCATGCGAACTTGCTTGCGAATAAGACGTTTTAAACGTCAATTTAAAAAAAAAACATATTTTTTATATTGAGTGAGAAAACATTTATTCAAAATAATGTTTATTCGTATTTAAAAGAGTTTTTCAATGATATATCTAATGAATTTAGTGAAAATGTCCGTTTATTCATCCCCCTACTTTATCTGCATACTTTAACGAGAACATGGAGAAATATTGGAGTGTTCTTTAAATTGATTATTTTGTATTAAAATCTATTACATTTATATAATTTGACTTAATTTAATAAAAGAAAGACTTAGAGTAAAAATTGGTATTTGTTTTTTTAGGTTTCTGCAGTTATTTATTAGAAAAATAGTCCATTCGATTTAATTTTGACCAGACTTATCTACTCGATTTTAAACCGAGCAAAATTATGCGAATTCGGTTTACAGAACAACTAAGGAAAGTGTATTCGTTTTAAAAACGACACATTTTTGCGGATTTGGTTTACAGAACATATCCGAAAAACTTATTTCTGTGCCCACAAGGACTAACAACTAAACATGAGTTAGGCCAAGTTGAGTTTGTATTGTTTATATCACTTAACTTTTGTTTTCTGTTTTGCATTATAAAAGAAGTCAGAATCTGAAATATAAAAATAAAAATATTAGCTTTCTTAGAAATTTCCTGGTTTTGTGCTCTAGTGAACACTTGCCGAAATCGAGTTTCTTTGTTATTTTCTTCTGGCATAGAATTGTGGAAATCTGTTCGTGTGACAGCTGTTTGTTTAATTCTTTGCTGACGGTAGCTACCAGAAATGCACTGGCAATGACTTCAATATAATACTGCACAATGCTAATTGTTCTAAAGGAAGTATTAGTATATCGTCATATAAAACGTAAAACCATGTTAGTGACAAAATTTAAAAATCGGTTTCTCTATAGAATATTGTGTACCATGTAAAATAAACTATTTTTATCAAAATATAAAAGATTCTTTTAATTTTATGCAAATTTTAAATAAACTTTTTTCAGGTTGGTTGCATAGCCCTGTTATCAAGGTTTTTCCCTCTTCTTTAAACTCTAAAAAAAATGTATTTACATGGTTTTACATTTTATATGACGATATGTAATAAAGCATAGAATATGTGGCAAATGGATTAAAACAGAAATGACTGAAGAAAAATAAACTTCGTCGATGTTTTGTTCTTTGCAAATAGTACATATAAAATGCTAAAATACGAGTAACTACTGTGAATAAGCACCACATTGGTATCTACATACTTACAATTTTTCTGTATTTTTACTTCATGCCAAACTGTAACTAAAACTCAACCACTACTAATAAGCAGTTGTGTATACACAACGGTTTGCTCAACCAAAAATAATTTCAAATAAACCACAATTTTCTAGTACAATTAAGTTCAAAAAAAGAACACTGTTTGAACTTTGTTGGTACAATTTACAAAACCTGAATGCCATCGCTGGTGGGAATCTCTTTTTTTGTTCATATTTCTATTCCATTGTGTTTCGATAAAACAATGTGAGAGCAATTGTAAGTGGAAATGCACTTGCGCTCAACTATAGTTTTTTTTTTACCTCCAGTAGGTTGTTGTCCTGACTCCCTACAGTTTCTTTCTTTTTTTAAGTTATTTTTTTTCATTGTTTCCATTATCCTTTTTTATATTCAGTTCTTGCATCTTTCTCTCTTAACAAACCTTTCTTTTTTGCATTCATTGTATTTGTATATCTGTATTTTTGTACTTCTGTATGTGTGTATCTGAATCTATGGATGTAAATGATGTTTTGTGAATTATAGTTTACGGGCAAATACTATTCACAAACGTCTATATAAGTGCATTGTAAGTAAATACTTCTGCTATAGATAAAATAAATAACTAAGATATATTCGGTATATGCAACGTATATAATTTTTTTATTTTCAGGAAAATGTTTTATTTTCAGGCATATACAAAACTACATACATATACATATGTATGCATGTATGTTATTATATATACACAGTTACTCGCAAAAAGAATAGTCATCTTCACTGGTAAAGTGACCCGTGACAGACTATATGTTTCTGGGACTATCACTGACAGGAGCAGTTAAAACGTACAAAGGTTTATAAATATTATTTCGTGTTTGTGCTTTATTCAAATATGTTTTCATTTATGTACATATGTATGTAGAGTATAATCTCGGTTAACGCAACCAATGCAAGTTTTGGGCTTTTGCAAAAACTCAGTCAAAAATTTAGATTAAATATGCGCAATTCCACGATCTAGTACGGGACACTCGCTTGCCTTTGAAGTGAGGTAAAATAAAGAAATCTTAAATTTTCATTTTTTATTCTAAGATTTTTTATTGGACATTAATGGCACTATACATAATGAAAAATGTAGCTTTTATCGATTTTTTGTTTCTATTGTATAACCTGTTGTAAACATGGTATCACGAACGCAACAAAATTTAGAAGTCGCTTTCAACTGCATTTAGAAAAATTACAAAAATTTGGGAATTAGAACACCATTTTTGAAAGGATTTTTTTTAAATTAAAATAGAATAATATGGCTTTCCACTGATGGTTGTCATATTTAAGTATTTGTGTTCCTCCTTTTTGAACAACCTTTACTACGATTTAGCACGGGACATTTCGAACGCGAAATATTTTCCTACAATTAATAACACTAATTATTTTAAGCCTAAGGTCTTTTTATATATTTTATATTTATTTCAATATTTCGCTACTCCTTTGTGTAGCTTCTGCAGGAAAATTGGTTTTTGTTTATAATAAAAAAAATTTTTTTAAAAATTCAAAATATAAGAAAAGTTCTTGTCAATGAAAATTCAAAATAAAAATATTAACAACCATATTCATAAAAATATTAAAAGTCATATTCATAAAAATATATTCTGGATTTGAAATAGGTATAAATATTCGATTTTATATTGAAATTTTTGTTTTTGAACCAAATCCAAAATACATTTTTACGAATATGTTACATATAATAAAATATTCAAAACAATAATTACAATAATAATAAGGATAATAATAATAATAATAATAAAAATCTTTCGTCTATATCTTTTTTAATAATAACCTATATGTTTATAGTTCTAAAAATTTTTGTTCTGTCTCTAAATGTAATTCTATGTATAAAAATAAAAACTACAAATACAATTATAATATATTTAATATCTTATTTTGATATATATATTAATATATATATATAATTTTGAGCAACATTTGCTGTATCTGCCTTAAAATTAATTCTGTTGGTAATTGGTGTATTAATTATATGTAACATTTCTAACATATATCTACGTTTATAATTATTTTCCGTGTCTAATACTGATACATTCTCAAAGTTTGGATAGTGATTCAATCTAGAACAGTGTGAAGATAATGCTGTTTTTTGAGAATTTATATCCCTATATTTTTGATCAGACCTGTGTCCTGCAATCCTAGTCTTTAATTTATTTTTAGTTGTACCTATATATATCTTATATAAATTCCTAAATATTTAACATGTCTTTTCATTTTGAAGTAAATTATAAATATTATGTTATATATTCGATGATCGAAGTAGTCTGCACGTTGACTACAAAACGAATAATTTTCCTGGGTCAACCCCAGTTTCAGACTTATAAAAACATCTCGCATTTTTTCTGATGTGCATTTGTGTGCCTTTGTGTGCCTTTGTGTCAGTTCTTGTGGGAAGGTTTCAGTGGCGAAGGCATAGTCACTGGTCACTAAACAGTAACGGCTTCAGCTGTATCCAATCCACAGGCACATCAAAACGCCCTCATTCGTCAGTATTGTGTGGCTACTAAAAACGAAGCTTCAAAAATTTAATACTTGTCCTTGACATCAGAGACGCCACAACACTGCTGTAAAAACAAATAAAGTGCAAAAAGCAGTGTTGTAGATAGTGAAGCTTCACCTCCTATCATTTCTCCTACTATCGCTTTCCTATAGTTCCAGCACACACAATGCCTCGCATCCTGAGTGGTGGTTCCAGATAAAAAAAAAAAAAAAAAAAAAAACTATTCTCCCCGCGTGACTTTAGGTAGTAACCACAGACATTATGAATCCTAAACTATCACCAATTCACTAAGTCCAGCATTTCGGGGTCGATATGCAGTCCTCTTCGAGCTTAAACTTTGACTTCATGACTTATCCGCATCACTCTTTAAACCCCGTACGATTGCCGCCAAGTCTTGGTCCGCTAGGCTCAAGTCGAGCCCGGCGGCAGCGCATCAGGTAATAAACCCATACTCAGAATAGAGTCGTGAGGGTTTCCCGCGTAACCAGATTTGATAACTGGTGGGATATCGAAGAGTCGCTTCCCCTGGCGTCATCGAACTCAGGGTAATATTTTTCTTGGTATAAGTACAATTCCTTGATACCAATTGGAGACTAGCGCATCCGCACATACTTCTTTTTAAACATAAATATAAGCGAAAGATCAAATTATAAATTTAAATGACTTTACAACCGCACAGGAGGCTCCGTGCTTTGCAAACCTCAGCAGTATAGATGACTTAGTTGCCACCGGAGTGGTGAAGCTCTTTGATGTGGCCGTCTGGATACATCCTCAAACATTCGGGTGAGTACTACCGCCCACGTCAGTTACTTCTTCTTTTCGGCACTATGTGCTAATTGACACCTTGCCATGGGTTACCAAGCGAATCAGCAAACTGTACACCGGACAAATTATTATATTATAGACAGTTAACATGTGCGCGTCGCGTCATTGAAGTCGCGACGGCTGAAATAGTTAACACATTGACAACAAAATGCAAACGTTCTGGATTCGAGCGCAGTTTCATAAAATAAAAAGACTTTGCATTTCGCATTAGTGTAACTTTGCGGCTTGTGGTATCGCAATGAGTCATTCACCTTCAGGGAGGGTCCGCCACCCTCACTGCTCACTGACCAGTACAGTACAATAATGAATAAAAAAAAGGCTGCTAAATAGAGCTTATAAAAATTCAATGCGTATCCTTGACATCGGAGGCTCTGCAATACTGCTATAAACAAAAAAAAAACTGCAAAAGGAGTTGCAAGATAATGAAGCTTCTTCTCTCTCAATATATTTTTCCTTTAGTTCCAGTACAATGCATCGCATGTGTAGGGGTTATCCTCTGAGTGACTTTCATTTCACTGAAGACTTTGGACGTTGGAGCAATGCCACTGGCCTAGCAGGCATCAATAGAGACTAGAGCTAATTACCAGCGGGGATGGCAATCGTTGATCGATGTGCTACTTGTTGGATGAACCGGTAATCATTGGGATATGAGGCCCTCGAAAAGGCACCCGATTCAGAGAAAGTCTGGTTTGATGTTCCCCATACTGGTATAATAAGATAAATATTGCTTTGCTTCTACGTTGTATTACTTCTTCGTTAATAGACTCGGGTAACGATGGGGAAGAAATGTCATTAATTAGCGTACTTCGAACCTTTAGGGAGATAAAGAGCATCGTTTCGACAAATATGTGTATTTTTGTTGATTGTAAACTAAACGCAAATACTGAGCCCCAAATTGCGGCACTCCACATTGAACTAAATTCCTAAACAGTTTGGAATTTTGTCTGAAATTTCAATTTGAACCGAATGCCGTAATTTCGCCCCCGATTATTTGAAGAAAAAGTGCAAAAAATATAATTTCTTGTATCGTTAAAAGACAGTGTACCGCGATATGTGTTGCAATGTTCTTTTGTCGTTCCTAAGATCTCTCAACACTCGTATTCATCCGTAGCCTGCAGACTTTTCTTTTGTCTATCCTTTTCTTCGCATCATTGAAATCTTATTTATAAAGAAAATTCGTTTCGATAATAATTCATATTTTTAATGGCAAACATTTTTTATATCCAAAATATGACCATAATTTAAGAGTCAAAAATAGTCCTGTGTATCAGATTTTATAGAACATTTTTTTTTTGTTACTTTCTCTTTGTTATTTTTAATTTTAGCTTTTTATTGAAATTGTAAATGACACATGTTATAATCCACATTATAAAAAGATGCAAAGGACTCTGCTTACAAATTTTATAACATTTGATTTTTAAATTTATTTTTTGTTCGTTTTGCACATTATGGCCACATAAAAGAATTCCTTTTCGTGTTCGTCCTGCAACCACAAAGAATATGAAAATGGTACTTAACCTGCACATAAATTTTGTCGATATTCAGATATCTTTTTTTTTATGTTTTTCCATAGAGAAATATGAAATAAAGTTATCTGGTGCAGTAAATGTTTAAAATATTTTATACAAATACAAGTTTTCAAATGTGTGGAGGAACATACCCTCCTTAATAGTTTCCGAAATTCATAAAAAAAAACATATTTAAAAGTAAAACGTCCCACCATTAACAGGGTGATTTGGAAATGTTACATAGTGAAAAGAAATGTGTTCTTCAAACGACAAAAAGTTACAAATAACAGATTTACATTTTATATATTGAAATGGAAAAAAATTGGAAATTTTTCAATGCATAACTCTCCATATGGTTTTTTAAATGTGTGTTTTCGTAACTGCTCTAAGGCAGACAAAAGGTTTTGACACTTTGCATGATGGATGGTGACATTTTTATTTTATTTTTTCAACTCTCATCAAACATGTTATTTTTAGCTTGTATTTAAATGGTAATTAACAGAAAAGTAAGTTGCTTTTGTTGGTATTTTAGCACTATTAATTAGTTGGGTAACAATTGCTTGATAAATGATGCATACTTTTAGGATTTTGTTAAAAACAAAATTTAGTGCATATTTTTGAAATTTTATTTTTTTCAACTTTATTTCTTTTTTTTATATGGAATAATAAAAAAGAGAATTACATTCTCATTCACACACGGGTTCAGTGTGAGTGGTTGAATTAAACGGATAAGAGAGCTGCTGTAAAATGCAGAACAAATCTCGAAGCAATTCAACAATCGGAGTATTCTTTATGACGTGCAATATGACACTTTAATATGCTCGTAATATGTAAGTCATTGCTATAAAATATGGATATAAAAATAATTTATTTAATATGGGTGTGTGACTGCCACTATTAATTGTTTGAAATGGAGATTATGTTCGATTCTACGGGCAGCCACTCTAGCGAGTTGCCTCCCTTAGGTCTTGTGATATCGTGGCAGCAGAGACCGAGCTAAGATTTCGTCGCCTCATTAAACCATTATATTTTCCTTTAGGAATTTCAACAGCTTCATCCCCGAGAGTTTATCCAAATATTGCCAAGGTTTAGGAGCCAAACCTCCTCCTGCGAGCATAGTCTCGTTCTCAGACTCATTCTCAAAGCACGAATCCTGTCTCATGGGCACACGAATTTTTTTATCCGTTTTACTTTCCTTATGAGATGCAGCTTTAATACTTTGAGAGCGGCTTAGAAAATCTCATACAGTTCCGTGCATTTAAATTGCATTTCAAAAGAATATCTAATCGGAGACTGTCAACGAAACATGACCGGCCTTATAACTAATACAAGTTTCAGTATTTTATTGTATGAATTGATTTTGACTTTTATACGACAATGAATATTTTAAGTAAACTTTGATTTCAATAATCGCTTACTTCTTCAAATCTTTAGCCCTACATATGCGATGTATTGTGCTGGAACTGAAGGAAAGGGATAGTTATAGAAACGACAGTAGACAAAGGAGGGCGCTTTGATGTGTCTATGGATTGGTATCAGCTGATGCCCGTACAATTCAGTGACTAGTGTGACTATGCCTCCGCCTCTGAAACCTTCCGACAATAACTGATACAAAGACACTGCAATGGACATTAGAAAAAATGGGAAATATTTTTATGACTTAGTCGGACTAAGTCAGCTGGGCTGGAACCCAGGACTTTTATTGGTTTCATAGTCAATGTGCAGCCTACTACTACTTCAGCCTTCGCCACCCAATTTGTACCAATGTTAAAAATCTTCTCCTAAACAAATTTATATAATGTTTTATAGCCTACTTTAAGGATGCTTTTAAAATATCCATACATACCCATTTCTAGAGCATATTTCAAGGGTATTTCCCACACTAATAACTAATCAGCGTACTTTGTTAAAGAAACAACATTTATTTTAAATCTACAAATAGTAGACGATAAATTTTTAACAATATTTAATAGTCCCCAAAGCAGAGCAACAACAAAAAAAAAATAACAAAATAACTCCTGCAAATCCATATTAATCCTTCAATTGGAAACAATTTCAAATGACAACAACAGAAAAAACAAAAACCAAAAAGAAAAAGAATCCGTCAAAGAGAACACAAAACGAGCGAAACGAATGAACAAAACTGAACAATCAAAACAAATGATTTCAGGTTCAGTGAGTAGAATTGCTGTGCTGTTATTCACTGTTTTGTCACACATAGCGATACCAAAACTAAGTTCTAAAGCTAAAACCGTATATGCAACAAAATACTGAATACTTGCCCATCAATCCCCACCCCTGCGTCAATATCAAAACAAGCCATTGCAGATCTCGCAGTTACATAGTCCGTTTAATAAAAACAAAAAGGCTTATTGTTGTCAAATCGGTTAAAAAAAAAATGACAATAGAACGAATAGCACAAACATATTTGCTCGCATGTGCAGATTATTTAACCATCAACCTCATCATTTATGTTTTTAACAACCGCGCATACCGTCACTCGTTCATTCATTCAGTCATTCAAACGAAAATTCAATCTCAGTCTTTGCAAAGGAAAACAATGTTTGATACGCACCGTGGATACCAACGGTAAAATTGTTGTCGATAAATGTTTAGTGCAGGAGGAAATTTTGCCGAAAGCACGTCAGAATCACTATGGGACAGAATCAAAAAATATCGTTAGTTTATATGCGTCTCTTGCGAATTTTTTAAACGAGCCATTAATTAAAACAGATACTTTCCGAAGCAATGTATAAATGTATGATGAAGCGTAATACCTACAAAATTCTGACTCGGCAAAATACACGGACAATAAATGTAAAATAACAATTCTAATTCTAAAAATATAATTCTAATTTCAAAATTGTGCGTTTTCCCGAAAAAATATATATATGAAATGTATTATTACATTTGTGTTTATTTTATTTATGTCTCATAAAGTATTTTTTATAAAATCAACTCAAAAATTTGGGAGGAAAGCATATGCTTATAATACTACTTCGCCAATGCTTACCTAAGCACATCAGTGGATTTTTCCTAATTTCTGACTACTGCTTTTATAAAAAAATAACATAAAATATGTAATAATACATTTCATATACATATATTTTTTTCGAAAAAAAGCACAAGTTTGAAATTAGAATCAGACATATAAAGAGATATTCCCAAAATATATTCAATTAATATCCTTAATAAATGTTAAGTCCCTTCAAAGCGACAAAAGATGAGGCAATAACAAACCAAGTAAACGGTTTGGTTTTGTTTTCAGTCTGCATTAATGGGGGTATAGTCGCATGACTGTTGTCTTTCCCAAAAATTTTTGCCATCCACTGTATTTCATTTTGCCATGTAGGAGAATCTCAATTAAACGACATATTTTATTCATTATTTTGTACGTTTCCAGTAAGTGTTCCTTTTTTCTGTGTTTTTTTTTTTTTTTTGGTATTTCATATATTTTGATACCTTTTCACACAACATCCTCGTGCAAAAATCGTGCCTGGGCGCGTTTTCATTCGCATAAGTGGGAAATTTATTTTGTTTTTTGTTTCGGAAATTTATTTTATAGCAGACATTAATAGACATGACGAAAAAATAACATTTAAGAGTCAATAAAACTTGTTAACGCAGTAATTGCCAGCAATTTATTTATTTCACTTCATACACGTATTTATTGTCTAAACTTGGATACAAAACACACATAAACACGCTCTGACACACACTCACAGACACACACACAAACACAATGAGTTTCGTATGGGTTTCGTAACGCGACATGGCCCCACCATCCAAACAAATATCCAGCCAGCCAGCCAGCCAGCCATTCATCCGACAAACACTTATTCAGTCAGTCGTCCATCGTTTATTTATTTCAGATTTTTTCCTTCTTTCCTGTTTATTTGATTCTTTATGTGTGTGTAAATGTTTTATACAGCAACGTACTATAAGTTGTGGATGTAGGTGTATGTGTATGTGTGTGTTTGTTGATGTATTTGTGTACGCTCTTTTGGTCAGTATTTATTTATTGTATATGGAAAAAAAAAACCTTTTTGTTTGGTGTCCATTTAGCTTAGAGGCGTTTAAAAGGGATTTTTCCTTCAAAATGTGTGTATGTGAGTGAGCGGGAGTATGTGCTTTTTTCTACTTGTTTTTTCCTGCCGTATTTGAATGTGGCTTTTCTGTGTTTTCCTCGGAATTGTTTTCCATGTCCATTAATGCGACTGACATCAATGCGAAAGTCTATTAATAATGTGCCGGGGGGGTGCTGTGCTAAAATAATTTACGTGGGGGTGAGTGTCACCGTAAATATTCGTTTGTGGGTATGTATGTGTGTGAGTATGTCTGTACGTACATTTATAGATGTTTGTTTATAGTTTTGGTTAATTTATGTGTGAAATAAATATGTGTATAAATGAATTTCCTAAGGATTCAAGTTAATGTTCTGGTATTTGATTGCGTTTTAATTGTATTCTTTTATTAAGTCCATAAATTATTTAATAATACAGTGGACACTTGTAACCTACAATTCTTATGAATTAGAACTTGTTGAATTTGCAAAAATTTTCGTCTGGCATTTCAGTGCATTAAACGTTCTGAAAGTAAATTTTTTTTTTATCTTGGACCAGCACTCAGGAGATGACTCCTATACATGCGATGCATTGTGCTGGAATTAAAGGAAAGGTATAGTAGGAAAATGATGGGAGGTAAAGCTTCACTATCGTACAGCACTGCTTTTTTGCACTTATTTGTTTTTATAGCAGTGTTTTTAGCGTATCTGATGTCAACGAGACGTATGAAATTCTAGTATCCATTTTTAGTAGTTATTTTATTTCGCCGGTGCTACACAATACCGACGAAGGAGGGCGTTCTGATGTGCCTGTGGGGATTGGTTACGGCAGAAGCCGTTACTGTTCAGTGACCAGTGACTATGCCTTCGCCACTGAAACATTCCGACAACAACTGACACAAAGCAACACAAATGCACACCAGAAAAAATGCGAGATGTTTTTATGAGTCTGAAACTGGGGTTGAACCCAGCACAAATTTTTCGTTTACTTCGACCATCGCCACCCTCATCTGATTCTGATTTTTAGTTTTTTGCGCTTGCCAACATTCGTTGTGATAACTGAACTGAATTTATGTATATTGAAAAAAAAATAAAATGAAAAGAAATGTTGAATAGAAAATTAAAATTTTTTAAAGTATTTTTTAATTAAAAATTTAGTCGAGGATCTTATAAATTGTTGGAGGATCTTATAAATTTTTAACGAAATATAATGTCATTGTTTTCTTATTGCATGAAAGCTTTCAAAATAATTTGTGTGTAGATAACCTACACAAATGCACTAAATCTTGAATTTATAATTGGAATTTTTCTTAATTTGCTACAAGACGGAAAATTAAAATCTTGAATAAAGAGATTCTGAACTTAATATCTGATTTTCAGTTAAATATATATAGATCATATTGTTAGGGACAATTTGTGGATCACCCTCGTATAAACGTATTTCATTTATCAAACTTACGCAAAGCAAAACAATAAACAATTACATATACTGACAAACACACATTCACACTAATACAACAATAGTGAGATAACATAAGCAAAAGATAACGATACCGAGTGGTGTTTGTTGAGCGACTTTGTCATACATATTTGAATCTCGAAGTTTTTTACTTTCATTAAATTTGGCACAATATACTTCATTTGTATAAACTTTTACAATCACTTACTATCTGGAACGGTGAAGTTATGGGAATAAATGATGTTTTGCGGTAACGAATGTGATATTAGAATATCAATAAAAGTGAATAAAAAATTGGCCATTTCCGGATCTTTAGTTACTCTTTTCTGTATGTTATGAGTTCACTAATACTGTAATAAATATTTTACAACAACCGCGCTCTGGTATAATTTTTTTTTAAGAACAGAAAATCGAGAATAAAGAGTTGAAAGGTATTCGAATTATTAACAAAACATTGCATTACGTTTTGTCATCGTGGCATGTAAGTGAACATTTTGCAATTTTCAGTATAATAAAATTTAATTTTTTAATTTTTTCTTTCAAAAAACATGTCAAAAAATTGTTTTCCATGAACTTTAATATTTTTGTCGTGGTTGAGTTTTCTGTGGAAATGCCAATACTTAAATTCACTTGAAAAGCAAACCACTTCTAGTTTCTAAGGTTCTACTGTACTTTAGTCTACATAAGGAATATTAGTTATAGAATGTGTGAAATATGCTGAAACTGGTGGGAGAAAAATGTATTTAAGAAAAATAGCCTGGATTATCCCAAAGAAATCGTTTAAATGCAATGAAAACGAAAAGGGTTCCAGTCTTCCCTCCTTATATTTTTGCACAGAAGTATAGTTTTTCAAAATTCAGTAAGTTAAATTTTCGACTACAAATTTATGATCAATTTGATGGCTTTCTTTTCGGAATATTAAATCTTTCCGTTGAGTAATTGAGGCAAAGTAAACTGGCAGCTTTATTACGACATTATTAAATTGCATCATATAGAGCGCATTTAATATATGAAATATAAGATGTTATTGTTTTTTGTTTTGGTAGTAAATCTTCTGAATTGGCCTCATATTCCAATGTGATGGAAACAAAAAGGACTATTACTTAAAAATTCAGAATGACTTTTGACTTGACGAAATATGTACAGGGCTTTCCATTAAGCGCTTTCTGTGTTTAACTTTAAATAAAACAAAATGTGTGTGAGATATCATTGAAAATTTTTATTCATTTGAAATACCTATTGAATTGGAACGCTGGAATAGGTTATGTTGCCTTTGAGAATTGCTGTGGTTTGTGACTTATTCGCATACACCTGCGACTTCGGAAAACCACACAAGAAAAATTTAATGGGTTCAAATCGCAAATGCCAGTTGGCATCAGCTGCACGTGAGATGACCATGCCCTCAAATGCAGAATATCCAATGTGGCTTGAGCTGTGTGGCACGTATTGTCGTCCTATTGAAACCACATGTCGTTAGTGTGCAGATCTTCCAATTCAGACCAAAAGAAGTCGATCATCAGTCCAACATCCATACCTAACAGTGATTCTTTCGGCATACATTGGACACTCATGGATCTCATTTTGATTGTTATCGTCCGAAATAAGAAATAAACTCTATCTATCCTTCGTATCATTTCGCCACCCCTCTCCCTTTCCCATAACATGCAACACAGCAGATTTGTATAAGAATTAAGCACTACTCTATTAGTTATTAGTTACCTTAATTATATTGCTGTTAATTTCCATAAACCAAACTTTAGTGCCACAAATAAGTTTCCCAATAAAAAAGCATTTCAATGAAATTATTTTTCCAACCAACTAACCAACATTACACAATACTAAAATAGTCCTTCGGATTAAATTAAAAATATAAATTATTGAATGTGTAAAGCAATGGAAGCAATTAATCATTACTTTTTTCTTTACAATTCAACGGCGAATAAAATGAAACAATTTATATTTTTTTTAATTTTCTGAGTATATGTAATATCACATTTAAAGTATTACAAAAAAAATTAAAAGGGACCGAAATGACAAATACAAACATTTGTTTAAAACTTATGCTCATTAGATATGCAACAAATGTTGCATAACGCACACGCCTAAACATATGCAAAAACAAAGAAAATCACAAAGAAAAGAAATTAGTAAAAAAAATACCCAGACAATGTCATGTACAGCCAGATCTGTCATTAAGAGGTTTAAAATAAAATGACACAAAGAAAGAAAAAAAAAAAGAAATGAATATATTTTAAGCGCCAAGTGATGATGAATTATGATTGATCAGCCTCCTAATTACTGGGCAAATAACACAAATTCAAACACACAAATATATACACATCATACAAACCCATTCAGAAACGACTTCTGTAAGTATATAACTGACATTAAAGGAAAGTGTATAAACAAAAATTTTTTGTTTTTCTTTCTGTATTTCGTCAAACGAATAGCAGCCAGCAGCAGAGTGAAAGCCAGCAGGACAAAAGCCAGTTTTATGCCACAAATGCCGCATAAGTCACAAACGGCATGTTTTATTTGTTATCATATGTGTGAAAATTTTGTCTGGTGACATTTAAACAAAAGATTAAATAACCTTCATTTATCTGCATATGTTTTGTATATGAATATGTTTGTATGTGCGTAGTCGTAAATGGATTTTTAAAAGACAGAAAGTGTGATCTCTTTATTAAAGCGCAGCGGTAATCCCAACCAACAAACAAACATTCTTTTGTTACTGCATGCTAATCATTTTACGGTTTTAAATCAAAAGAAAAATTTAAATTTGCATCCTGATTTGAAAATAGAATAGGAATAGAGAGAGAGAGAAAGAGATATTCTTTTTAGCAGTGTTGCCAAGATCGAAAAATGTTATAACAAAAACTAACTAAACTAAAAGAATCAATTTACAGTGAAGTTCGATTATAACGAACTCCGCGATACCAGGCAATTTTGCGCGTTATAAGCGAATATTGTTATAACCGCACTAAATAGTAGTTTATTTTATTTATATTTTTATAATTTTATTATTAATTTTTTAAAATTCTTGATATTATAGACTTTGGAATTTTATATAATGCACTGGTTTTTTTTTCAAAACATTTATAGAGAATTTCTTTTAAATCTTTTTGTCTTTGACATATTTACTTGCAGAGAGTTAAAATTTGTATAATTTTTTTCATTGTTCGAATTTTTTTATTATTTATTTTATAATAAAGAGAACAACTGATAGTGTTACCAAATTGTGATAAATAATTTAAAGTTTCAAAATATGCCACACTAAAATTTGCGATTTTTTTTTTCGTTATAACCGTATAAATTCGAATGCATTTTTTTATTACACTTAATAAAAGGTCGTTCTAAATGAAAATTTGATATAATCGTACTAATTTGTCGAAAATATTAATGGAAAACTCTTGAGACCGGTGTATTTGTTCATTGTTAACAAAACCGGGGCACGTTGTAAATGAAATCCACTGTATAAAGAAAATAACTTGAATTCCTACAGGGTCTTTAATTAATTAATTTTTTTTTTTTAATTTTCAATTTAAATAAAACAAAGTGTGTGTGAAATTTCATCGAAATTTTTTACTCGTTTGACAGATCTGTTGATGCCATTATGTGTGGAATGTAACATCGTTCAAATGACGATCACGGTTTCTCTGGGTGGAGCGTATCCGAAATGTAAAATTTTTCCTTACTCAGGCTGAATTTGACTGCTGGCATGGGTTCTGTTGTCTTATGGACGCTGTGGTCTGTGGCTTATTCGCATATACCTGCTTAAGAAAACTCCACAAGAAAAAGTCTAACGGGTCAAATCGCTCGGCTTGTGGTGGCCAGTTCGCATCATCTCCACGTGAGCTAACCATGCCTTCAAATTGCTCGTACAGAATATCCAATGTGATATGAGCTATGTACCACGTAGCCCCATCCTGTTGAAACCACATGTCCTTCATGGTGTCCAGATCATCCAATTCACGCCAAAAGAATTTGGTAATCACCGCCCTGTAGCGTTCGCCGTTCACAGTGATGGGCTGACCAATGTCGTTTTCAAAGAAATATGGACCGATGACGGTGCCAGTCCAAAATCCACACCAAACAGTGACTGCTTCGGAATGCATCGGACACTGTTCGATCTCCCATGGATTGGTGTCGGGCCAAATTCGACAAGTTTGTTTGTCCATAAATGAACCTCATCTCTGAAGATAATTTTTCGCGCTGTACGTTGAACGAACAGACCACACATTTTGATAACACAATTTTATTATATGCACGTGTTGTTGAATGCTGTATCCGTCCATGGTCAATAGGCAAAGCAGACTGAATAAATGACAACTAATATGACAGATGTAGCTTTAACAAGATGGTCGTTATCAACTATCAAAGCTCGGAAGTACCTGTCAGAAGACTCTTTATATACTACGTAAATTATGCCACTCTCTCTTCTAAGAAAATATTACACCTTGCCCACCCTGTCATAATGAAAATCGTTGCTTATCGACGAAAAAAAAAAACGTGATGCTCAGCTTTAAGCAGGGCCTAAATTATGGCATTCGAGATTCGAATCCAAATTTCAAACAAAATCTTATTAAAATGTATAGGAATTTCCTTCGATATCGCATATCGAAATTTGTTCCCAGCTCTCTTCAAAGCTGCAATAATAACATTTTCAAAGCGTATTCCTCTTCGTTACAAAGGATGCGTTCAACTGTACCTGCGCAACTAAATTCCAAATGTTTTCCTTTGAAAAAACTTTTAGTTGTGTTCAAGTTTAACGATCTCTTGAGTTACAAAACAAAATTACTATTTATTCATCAATTGCTATACATGCGATTTTCTTCTAAATGAAACAACAGCAGAAAAAAGTGTGAAAGTACGGGGCGTAGGCAAATACCACAATACTAATTTGTGTTTTATAATTAATTTCTGTTTTATAATTAAATTAAATTAAATAATTATGTTCAATAAGAAAATTGAAATTTTGCAGAGTAATTGGAAAAGGAAAAATTGCAAATAATTGAGGAAAAAAAACCCCCACATTAATGCAAAAACGACTGTAATTATAGATACAA
The DNA here is from genome assembly GCA_963924685.1 of Dexiosoma caninum. NCBI lineage: Eukaryota > Metazoa > Arthropoda > Insecta > Diptera > Tachinidae > Dexiosoma > Dexiosoma caninum. The sequence goes on from OZ004727.1 coordinate 87,791,895, forward strand.
AAAAAAGATTTGAACTAAAATTACAATAAAAATATTTATAAAAATTAAAATAAAAAGTGGAAAGAAAACCTATTAAAAATACTCGTACTCGTTATTTAAATATAAAAATTCTTAATAACAAAATAACATGCAAATTAACAATTTGATTTCATTAGTTTTGGCCACAATTGTTCACTCTCTCAATAAAATGTGAAGAAAATTACTGCGAGTACTTTTTATGAATGCATCCACGTTTAAAATTATAATTTTCCTTTAACTTATTTTACTCTATTAAACGAGTAACTATAAAATGACTGTATAAGTTGTTGAACACTTTAATTGTTTGCGTTTGTTGCAGCAATATCATCGTCATCATCAGCTACACATGGCAATAATAATGTGTATGAATATTCGCAAGGAAAGGAGATGAAGAAAAAACGAAACTGTAAAATTTTATGTCCATTTGTGAGACTCACACCCCAAACGTAACAATTAACGGCCCTTTTGGATGTGAAATAAGGCTTCTACTTGTAGTTAAAAAAAATTAATTTTATTAAATAAATAATTGTTAATAAGAACGACCTATCAACACTGCACAGTGGGGCGGAATTATGGTAAAGAAATAATTATTAAAATCAGGAAGGCCTCTATAATGCAGTTCAGTGTGAACAAACTTTTTACAGTCTTTACGTACTTGACTTAAGCGTTTTCGTTGGAAAAAAAAAATATCTTAAAATATCAAATTGGGTATTCTAAGTGGAAATATATTTCAAGAGAATATATTTGAGAATTTAATTCAATTTCTTGGGAGTTCTGCTGACTCTGATTCTGCAACTAGAAGATTCTTTCGTCAAGCACCGCTTTTGTTTGGCTGTTTCGTGGAAGAAAAACAAGAACAGAAAGAAGGAGAAAAAAACAGAACTTGTGGCTCTGTCGACGGGGCACTTTTTCGTCGGTAAAATAAAGCGTCAGCAAAGTAAAATAATAAATAAAATCAGACTCATTTACTAGAATTATAACATTAGTTCGTCTAACAAAAGTATGACTATTGGCGAATAGACAGACATATGGCGTATCGTTATCAATACTGTGCGAAAAAAATAACGTGATCTAACGCGGGTTAAAAATTAACGCGTCGACAAACATCGGATGCAGCAGCTCTGCTTTACCTGATGCAGCAACTCTGCTTTACATATTCTCAAAAAACGCGCAATTTTAGAGTTGTGCAAGAATTAAACTCTCATCACAGGTTTTTTTTACTACGCTATCCCTGTCCAACTAATTCGGGTGCAATGCAATACATAAATAGATAAATATTCGCAGAGCACTGGTCCAAGGAACCAAGTTAGTGAACATACTTGTGGTAAATATAGTTTCCGCTTCAGCCCAATGTGGAAGTATTTCTGATTATTATCTTTTTTTCGTTTTTAAAGACAATACAAACTCTACGAAGTCCTTAAGCTTGTCTGTAGAAACACCCAGGGTATAAGCGGGAATCGAACACGCACCTTCATATTGAGAAGACTAATGCTCATGCACTAGACTACGGATGCACCCAAAATTATAAGCTGTTGATAATGCTATAGACGATTTACAGCCCGATATGGTACAACCTATGAAAAGCCCATAATTTCTTATCCCAACTGCTCGCTAATTCTTAAGAAAAAATTAATAGAAAATTCGAAAAATTGTCCACAAAATTCTATGTACCTGCCAAAGAAATAATGAAACAAATGAATAAAAAAATAAAACTATGAATATAAATTTTCTATTATAATTATTGTGTAGTTTTCTGATGTGCCTTGAATTTCTGAACTAAATTAAATTTTTGCAGGAGACACTGGCTGGGTAGCATTTGAGGCCTTCAGCTTGTGAGGGAAATAGAAATGTACTCCAGACTTGACTGAATTGAAGAATTCTTTTTTTTTTTTTTTTGTATTTCTACTTTGCAAAATTGTTGAATCGTTTGAAATGAAGGCTTCATTCAATATGTTCAACATGTTGAACACTCCTTTAAACTTTAATTGAATTGAAATGTCTTTTTGACATGAATTGTTCAACAGTGAAGAAAATTTAATGAAAAAATGAAAGCAAAAATTACTAACAAACATAAACTGGTAGAAGGAAAAAAATAATAAAAAAAATTTAACAATTAATATTAAAAACTGAAAATGATGAACATCATTTGTGGCCAAAAGGTGACCAGACTTTATTTTCCAATAAGTTTTAAAAACAGAAAAAGTGGGGTCAAGATCAATGTCGACTGTGTACAAAGTATAGTTCCTGCTATTAAACGGACAAGGACTCTGTGTCCAATTGTGGTCCATTATTAATTCCAATTAGAAACATAAATTTAAATTTTGCTCGACTTCCTAAATGCTGATGCCAAGTAGAAAGACCTCTGTTCGATACACGCCCCGGTCAAGTCAAAAATTTTTTCTGATTTTTCAGCACCCTCTTTCGACGGTATTTGACAAACAAAAAATTAAAAAAATGACTCCCCTTTACCATCAAAATAATGCGACAAAATTAACATGAGAGACGTCGCAATTTTGCTTTTTAATTAACACGCAACTGCAGAGTAGTGCAAGAATTAAGCTCTATTTTCCTACGACGTTCACCATCTGTCCATTCTCTACACTATCCCTCTCTCCATCTTAATCCAGTGCAAAACATTGCATTTGTAGGGGAAATCTCCCGTGAGCACTGTGCAAGGAAAAAAAATGTTGCAATGTCTGTCTGCAATAAATACACTTCGTAAACGCACAGAGGGTGGCGATGGCTGCAGTAGTCTGCACGTTGACAAACGTTCGACTCAGTTTTAGACTGATAAAAAAATTTCGCATTTTTTCTGATATCTGTTATTGTGTCTTTGTATCAGTTGTTGTCGGAAGGTTTCAGTGGCGAAGACATAGTCACTGGTCACTGAGAAGTAACGGCTTCAGCTGATCTACAGACACATCAGAACGCCCTCCTTCGTTGGTATATTACCGAGATGAATTTAAATAATTACTGGAAAAATGGCTACTAAAACGAAGCTTCAAAATTTAATACGTTTGCTTGACATCAGAGGAGATTCAACACTGGTAACAAAGAACGCCCAAAAGCATATTTGTAAGATAGTAACGCTTTACATTCTGTCATCTCACTAACTAATATTTCCTGTAGTTCCAGCACCATGCATCGCATGTGTTGGGGTCATATCCTGAGTGCTGGTCCTAGATAAAAAAAACCTGAATTTATTGGCAATGCCTCATTAGGAACATTTTCCTAATTGGTTGGCAACTCAGTTTGAAGAGAATTAATTTTATACGGTAAGGAAACGTACCGTTTATGAAATATGTTTCTTTATTCCTAGCGTATTCATATAAAATCTCCCTGCCAGGCATATTTAAATCTATGCCCTGCTTTACATTGCATAAGCAGTTCTTCGAATAAAAGCTGAACTCACAGTTCGTACGCAATTTTGGTTTTTGTGTTGCAAATTTGCATAAGTGTAAGAAAATTCAATTTCATATATTTTGTTGTGTTACGATGATGCAGGTAATGCAGTATGAAGCATATTTGCTACATGGCAAGCTTTGCAGCAACGAGTTCCGGTAATATTTTGCAACACGCGTTTTGGATTTCGGTATTTATCTTGTCGAAAGAAGATAGCACCATCTTGGCCTCCAACGACACAATCGCAGTTAAAGATAGTTCTAGAAATTGTATAATTAAACGAATTATTATTTATACGCGCAAACTTCTAGGATTAAATTATTTTAAGTGAATATCACAGCAAATTTTGCCACTGGTCATCTTTCTCATATTAAATGCAAACAAAAAACAAATTAATTTTATTTTCTGTTATCACATAAATTTTTTAAATAATTTATGAAGCATTTCACTAGTGTTGGTATAGCACTCGGCCGTTTGTATATTTTAGGCGTGAAATAATTTTTTTATAAAATTTTTTCTTTCTTTTACGTATTAATATTTTCACTTTTAATATCATAATAAAACGCAAATTGAAAGAGTAAAAAACAAGAGCAAATTCAGCATTTGATAGTAAAATTATTCATAATAAAATGCATATAAAAGCGTTTGCAAATGGCGGCTGTAACGAATATTACGAACCCTTCACTTGTAATTGAGAAATACTGAAACAACAGAAATACTAAAAATAATTTAAAATAATTTATTGGTTTTTATGTCGGTTAAATGTAGGTGGAAGTGATGGAATTCGAAGTGAAATTTCCATTTCAGTGCTATTGAAATTTGGCTTGGCGACGACTGAGATGACCGTTTTAGAAGCACTATATTCAAGCCCGGCAGAGGTTCCATTTATCATATTCGTTTATAAAAAATGCAGTTAAAATTTTATAAAAAGGTGGCAATGGCTGAAGTAGTCTGCACATTGACTACAAAACAAAAACAGACTTGAGTTTCAGATTAAAATTATAAAAAAAAACATCTCGCATTTTTCTGATGTGCATTAGTGTGTGTCAGTTGTTGTCGGAAGGTTTCAGTGGCGAAGGCATAGTCACTGGTCACTGGTCACTGAACAAAACCGGCTTCAGCTGATAGAAATCCACAATCACATCAGAGCGCCCTCCTTCGTCGGTATTGTGTAGCACTGGCAAAGTAAAATAATAACAAAAAAGGCTACTAAACCGAAGTTTCAATACTGCTCTAAACAAAGAACGTGCAAAAAGCAGAGCTGTAAAATAATTAATTAAGCAATTTTCATCGAAAAATCATCTTCAGCGAAGATGAATAACGCGAGTGTCAGAACATACCTGACAACCAATAAAACTTATACAGCTTAAAGCCCGATTATCAGATTTTTTAAACCAATTTATTTCACTAAAAGAAACATTTTGTAATTATGAAAATTTTGTTAATCAAAAACTGTTGCTCGTTTTTTTTAAAAATAAACTAAAAAAATAAATTTATGTTTAAAAAAGAAAATTGGTACGAAACTGTAGCCGCAGGAATGTTTATATCTTTAAAGATACACCAGGCACTTAAGGGTTAAAATCTAGGAGATCTAAAAAAAAATAGTTAACGGCCTATTGACCGATGTCGAACCAACATTTTAAATTTTGTTTTTTAAAATGCAATTTAAAAAGCTAACGATCGAAATCGTTCGACTATCGTTCGAAATCGAACGAACAGGCCGTCAGTGAAAAAGGCTAATTTTATTTCTCATACAAAAAAATTTTATACCTTAAACATGTACACATGTACTTGTATAGAACTTTTTGTTTGCTTATAGCTGACGCTGATCTAGAGGCAACTGACGGTATTTCAGATCAGTGAAATACAACATTTCGGACTCGACCTTACCGCGTAATAATAAATATTTAATTTATTTTATCTTCTACTCCTTTTATTTATTCTATTACTAAATGTTGTCACTCGTAGTTCTATGGAATTGGGAATGGGAAAAAAGTAAGTACGAAGCAGCTATCTTAAGCCAGGTAATTAATGCAGGAGTTTTCGATTACTCTGTTGTGTCTAATGAAAAGAAAATCACGAATTTTAATTGCAGTGAACGAGAAGACTTCCAATGAAATGATATTATATGATATATGATACCTCATCCTTAACAACGAAATTAAGTTTGCTCCACTTGAAAAGTGTTCAAGGCGTTAACGTGTTAATCATTTGCCATTAAGACGACAATTGAAATTTCTTATAGACAAAATTCAGGCCTGAACTTTTTTTATTTTTCAACCCCAAATTTTGGTGTGATTTTTGCAAACTTTTTCAACACGCATTTTTACAAAAATAAAAATAAAAATAAAAAACATGATTTCGTATCCCTCTCTTTATGCTGTTGATTTTTAAGAAAATTCTTATCTTTATCGACATCTTATTTGCGTTGCCATGCGTCACATGCGGTAGATGTGCGGTGAGATTTTTTAAACACCACAACAAACTTTCTAGACATTCGAAATCATCTCATGTGTAGCCGGATGGATACACAGACATCCATGCACCCACACACTCGTACTTATATTTTTTCCTCAAATAAAAACTGTGTTTTTTCTTGGTTTCAAATATTTAATTTTTTTTTTTGATTTCTTAACTTTTTTATTGGCAATTTTTTGTGTACTTCTTTAGGGGTGGCAGGATTGAGAGCACAAACCATTTATCGCGTTTCGTTGACATTTATTATGTGCGAAAACGTTTTCGGCAAATGTGTGGTGTTTTTGTGTAAAACTTGTGCATGGGGTGACATTTATCAATTGTCTAATGATTCGAAAACATACATAGAAATACCCATAAAATCATTGCAAATATTCTGTGATTGTGCCTATTTGTCTTTTCTTTCACATGTGAATATGAAATCTAATTTTTCTTCAACATACGTTTATGGCCATAATCTGGGAAGTGCATAATTTATCATTTGAAAGAAAAAAAAAAAAAGGAATAAATATCGCTTTTATGAACACCGTAGATAAAGGTTAACTGCTCCAGTTTATAAATCAAAAATAAATACGCTGGTATTTCCCGATAGAGAAAACAACAATCTAAATGTCACGATATCACAAAGAACTCTCAGGGGTTTTCACACATGAGCGATATAAGCAGGTATTTGGGGAAGATTTCCAGCCTGTATTAATTTTTTTGTTTTCTTTATTTTACAAATTAAATGTTTGCTTGATCAGCCAGTTAATACGGTTCACGTTTGGAATAATTTGGAATCAGTTATTTAAAGCTACTTAGAGATTCAAGAGGTAAAGGGAATTTGCTTTAGGGGAAAATAATTTATCCAATCAATACGCTATTTAAGGAGGAGCAAATAAGTAAGTGGTTTTAAACAGCATGAAGAGGAGGCGAAAATACGAGTTACCTGCGGGATTATAGCTAAGAAGGTGTCTCAGATTGTGTCCAATGTCATTTTAAAAACCTTTAGAAATCATATAAGTAAATTTAACTTATTCCGTTAGTGAGTTTGCTTCCTAAATGCCTCATGCTAAATCAACACATCTTAAAATTAGCTTGATTTAATATATGGACCTAGTCAATTAAACTTTAAATTCACCCTTATTTTAATTGTCGATCAAAACTCAGCCTCGGTTATGGGAATACGGTTCGATTTTCATTTCAAATTAAAATTGACATTTACAAAAATTATTACCTCTAGTAAATTTTAATTAAGCTTTGAAGTGAAAGCTTTCGCATATCGATTTTTAAGAGCAAAGGTTTGGTGTCGACGTCGACGTTGATAACTATAATAAGGGATATTAAGTTTTAAACAACGTGACACATCCTGTTGAATCAAACTTGTATGACAATAAAACAAAATAATTTTGATATTGAATCAATAGGATTATACTGTTAATTTAAGACCAAATGAATATTAATATTAAATTTTTGGCGCGAGTCAGAATAAATTACAATTATTTGTTGTATGGTTATGCTAGTCTATATGTACATTTCGTTGATGCAAATGTCAGCTCATCAGAAGACATTCAACCAAATTTCAGAAAAAGCTAAGAAACCTCACATTTTCTCTCCCAAAAAGTCTTCGAGAATTACTTAGTGTTAGAGCGAAACAAAAAGAAAAATTTGTAAATTATATTTTCGTTCTTCCAGCCATACCTAAACAAGAGCGGAAAGCGTTTTCTAGCTGTCAAAAATTCTTATCCCCATACAATTTGTATGTAGCATACCGAAATAGCGCGGCGTCAACGCAACGGCAACGCTTAGCATGTGGAAAATTCGATTTTAACAGTGCGTTTAATAGTGAAGTAAGTTGCAAATAAAGAAGGTGAAAGAAATAAACATAAAAAAATATTTATTATTAGAAAATGGAGGTAAGTAAATCCTCCAAATCCTCCATATAACGCATTGTTTAAACTTTTTTTTATAAAATGCTTGTTTAAAATACGCAAACACCAATAAACTTTGTTGTTAAAATAATATATTTAGTTTTTTGTAACCTTGTTTTTATCGTTTTGACTTAGCGCTGAGGCTTCTATTTAGGTATAACATTTCAGAGTAAAAGCTAAGCGGAAAAAAACGTTCTGCTTTCCGCTCTTGTTTAGGTATGGCTGTTAAGATTCATTGAACTTTATTGCGAAAATATGGAGGCCTTTGCTATGGTTTTAGAAAGTATTTTTCATTAGATACCCGAATCTTCTATTCCAGACAAAATTAAAATCGCTTTTTAGTAGTCGTTAAATTTCAAAACCCTCTTTCAAATTGGTATTGGATGCAGTACTATTTCAAAGTTGTAGTGGGAAACAAAAGATGCTTTAGAAAATATGTTGTATTCAATATGGATTAATTTAGATCTCACAAGAGAGTAAATCAAAGCATCAAAATTACAATTCTTCACTAAATTCGGATTGCCTGGCATTATCGGTTGCATCGATGTTCACATCTTTTACATGAGAGCTCATTCCACCAAAAGAAACAAACTGACAACGACTACACATTTTTTTTTAAACTACCCTATTCTAAAAGTTTACATTTTCTTAAAAAAGTACGTTTCCTAAAAAAGTACTTTTATATTCGAAAAAGTAAATTTTTTTCTAAAAAGTACCTTTTTTTTCTAAAAAGTACCTTTTTTTCTAAAAAGTACCTTATTCTTAAACACGTTGATTTTACTTAAAACGTGAAATTGTCGGAGAAGACAAAGTGTTCTCAACCGAATATTTTTTTTTTCTTAAGCAACAATAGAACGCCAGTACAATTATTCGTATTCATTGTATTCATTGGTTCTTTATGATAATTTTTCGGTTATTTTAAAACATCAACGTATGTATTTCTTCATAAAACATCCTCTTTATTTATTATACCAATTTCTAAAGTTAACGCCTACATTAACCAATTTTTTAATATCTCTTTCAAAAAGCTCAAAAATATGTCTAAAATGTGCTCGATTAAAAGTTTACGTACGTGACAAGAATTTTGCCCCGAAAATAAAAAATGAAATAATGAAAAACAACTATTCAGGTGAAATGTACGTATGAGGAGAGTAAGAAATAAGCCAAAACATTATTTTCTTTAATAATTTTATTTTTTAATACTTATTTCTTTGATGATGAGCCACATGATGTTTGCAGTCGTATGGTTGGTTGCAGATGTTAAGGGAGGTGTTACCGACCAATCGCTTGTGCTATGCAACACACAGAAGTAGCACAGCAATATTAGCAAGAAATAATTTCTTTAAAGTTTCTTTTTGTATTCAATGTAGATGGACCTGAGTGATGGAAAAAGGCAACAGCAAGGAATTTAAAAAATTAATAAAGTTTTATTGTGTTTCTTAAGATTTCTCTATAAAGAAATAAATAATTTCATTGTGTATGAGTTTTCTAGAAACAAGGTTGGCTTGGGGACGGACACGTTTTTCTGTTTTCGTGAAGTAAACAGAAAATTTTTGCTACAAATTATTCATACACACACATGATCAGAAAGATCAATCAATATGAAGACAACTGGCTGCCATACATCTTCTTATGAGTGCAGTAGATTGAAACTAGTGACGGTATTGTGAAGTAAATTGCCACTCCATGAACAAATTTTTCCTGTATTTTTTGGCATACGAATGTTATGGAGAATCACCAAAAATTATGTGCAGAAATTGAGACTATCGCCCCTGTTCTATATTCCACTTGAAATCAATATACTTTGGTGTCGGTGATATCTTCTCTATCTAACGAGTTCGAGATAAATTCAGGTGTACGAGAGGGCTCCACTCTTTCTCTACCGTATTTCTTTTCTCTCTTAATGACCATCCAACCAAACTTCCGACCTTATTTACACTTTTGCTGATTGGAGCAGCATTTGTCACTCGTATTCATTTGATCGTCATCGACTATGATAGCGGCGCTGAGGCGGAATATGAGTAGTGACTTCACAAAAATATTGCAATGGAGTCACGCGAACAGGGTAGATTTTACCGCTCAAAAGAACTAATGTTACATGCTTACACTTCGACGCATGCCCGGTCACGCCACTTTACCTGTAATTATGGGTGGTATAAATATTGAGGAACCAGAAGCTCCTGATGTTCTTGTCTTAGCAGATCTTTCAGGTCTTAAAAGAAGCATTCAAGTGCCTCGGTTTTGTAAGACGGCGCATAATTCATTGATTTCCCTTTTTTTTACCAGCATGCATTGTGCTGGAACTAGGGGAAAGGGATAGTGAGATATGTGACAGGAGGTGAAGTTTCACCAACTCGGCTTTGGTACGTTTTTTTTTAAAGCAGCCGTTGCAGCACCTCTGATGTCAAGGTAACGTTTTCAATTTTGAAGCTTTGCTTTAGCAGCCATTTTTAGTAATTATTTTAATTCGCTGGTGCCACAAAATACCGACGAAGGAGAACGCTCTGGTGTGCCTTTGGATTGGTATCAGTTGAACACGGTAATGTTCAGCGAGCAGAGAACTATGCCTGAAACCTTCCGACAACAAAGACACACTAAAGCACATCAGAAACTGTACGAGATGTTTTTATGACTTTATGTCTGAAACTGGGGTCGAACGCAGAACGTTTTGGTTTTGCAGTCAACGTTCAGACTACTTCAGCCACCGCCACCCTTGGAAGGTACTTCAAAGACTATTTTGAAGTTACTCGACTGTGTACAGGAGGGGCCGTAGGGTAGCCAACTCGATAGACTCTTTTGAGCATCGTCGTAATGTGGCGTATATTTCGTTGTTCTATCGTTACTGCTAAGGAATATGCTGTAATGAAATCAAGGAACTTGTTCCAGAAACGTGTCCATTCCCGCGTACAACGCTTTCATCATTCAGGCGTATCCTTTTGTAGTCGATTTGGCAGCGAAAAGCACTACTCATTACAGATAGAATTCGTCTTTCGGTCGAAAACGCCGTAGGCGGAAAAAACTCCCCAGATTTCTTTCCTGTCACTTTTGAAATCAAGTGTCCATAAACACCACTCCCTCTGTCCTCTTGCCCATAACATAATTTATTAGTTGCAGCACTATGCATTGTAAGTGTAGGTGTCATCCCCTGACGACTGCTCCAACATAAACAAACGAAATACTTTTAATTATAAATAAAATATGGCAATTCGGAGGGTATAAATTTCACGTGGCATACTAAACAGCCTCTTTATTAGGTTCTACGATTAGAGATGCCTGAAAGTCAATACTGCAGTAAGTTTTTAATCACTCAAATAATTACTTCACACACGCTAACTCACGCCTAGCTGTATTCAACTCATGCTGCTACACTGTTTTTTGGTTGAACGAAAAATTTGTTATCTTTAAAAGATCATGCGGGACCAAATACGATTCACGACCATCACGTGGCCATCATCTTTGCTTGAAATAGATGCAACCGACACACTGAATATAAGAAAATTTATAACTTCAAATGGCTTCTTTTGTGAAATGTAAAAGAAGCACAGTGCAACCTTTCAACAAAAAAATCCTACAAATCTATATTAGATTTTCTCGAATATTCATATATGTTACAATCTAGATGGATGGATACTAATTGAGCTTTAGATCCGATTTTTGAGCGAAAAAAAAATTTCATCACAGAAATGTTCGGCTTTTCTAATGGTTTCGCCGGCAAAATATAGCCTTCTGTCATTAACAGGTATTGTATACATGTATAATAGGATATAAATTAATCGAATAACCGATCAACCGAATAATCGATTACATATAATTTTGCCAATAGGGAAAGAAAACATATTAATTTAATTAAAAATAAAGCATTTGATCATTAACTGCTATTATATAGATGTATAATAGGGCATTCAATTAATCGAATAACCGAATAAACTTAACCATTAAATATTATTTTGCACATTGGGAAATAATAAATAAATTTAATAATTTGTGTGTCTTATCTACAAAAGTTGTATGGTATAGAATTTTCAAGGATATTTCTCCAGCAAAAGAAGACATGCTAAATATATAGTTAATTCATGGGTTCAATTTCAAATGGACTGGTTCAACTTAGCTGCAACGCATGATTTTAACATAGAAGTGTCATTGGTGAATACGTGTTCCCATGTAACAAAAGAGCTCCTCATTTAAATGAGTGCTTAGAATCCAAGACTGTTCCATTATTGGGTTACGTTTTAGCATTTAACAAAACAGTTCGCCATGGATACAACGCAAAGTACAAAAATTAAATTGCAACTGCGCAGTTGTTCATATGAATAAATCGGCAGGCTTGAATTCGTTTCTCAATGCGTTCTAAAGTGATATTCCAGTTAACATTTAAGATGGCAATAAAATGAATTCAACTAAAGAAGTCATGAAAATATGAATTTATAGTGAATGAAATCATTCTTTTTTTGGTTGGTAATTAAAGCTTCTACAATTATTATTTAAACTTGAGTTTCATGGAATTAGTAATCTGATAAAAGGGAATAGTACTATTGCCAATGACTTAATTAAAAATCTAAAGACTATCATGATAGAGAAACGAATTTACCCCACTAGAAATATTCCCAGTACACATATCGGGTACAATTTGGGGAATGGTTGTGGCAAACCGAATAGGTTTATCTTACTAGAGATCTGGCTGGGAGTTTATTGGTATTCCCCAACGAAAAAGTTACAGTTTTTCCCAAGTGGAGCCCAATGAGAAAAACTCTTGGGATATTTTAACACGAATAGAAAAAAAAAATACAAATTTAATAAATAATTTATTATTTATGAAAAAATATTTTATTATGTTCATTTTATTATAAAATCTGTTGTAAATGTTGTACGGTTTTCATAAATAAAACAAGGTTTATCAAAAATGATTTTTAATTGTTGGCCTGTTACGGATTATACAGCGAAAAACCTAATACGTCTATCTAATGGCCATCTTAAAGGGATTACACGGTTTGGGATTATAACGGTAATGCTTCGTCAGTTCCCAAGTGACTTTTTGCGTTGCATCGCAGGTGAGGGACCCAATTGGACAACTCTATAGGGTCCCATTCAGGTGCAAATGAGAATTTCTAGTCGAGTAAGTTTTAAATATAAACACTTCATTTCCATATGCAGATGAGTATTCCTTCCACTAACGGCCTCTTTATACAACGAATAGACATTAAGAAATTTAGAAATTTGCCGCAATAATTCTAATGAGAACCAGACAATAGAAGAAAACTTTCGACAAAAACACCCAAAATAATGATTAACTGAATACCCTAAAAGCAACAAATCTATTTCTTTTGAAGTAATAAAGCGGGAATTAATAAATTTAAAAGCATTTAATATGTGTATTTCACCAATGAAGACAATGTAAAATGGATCTGCTTTTTCAAAATCCATCAACTACGAAAACGTAAATGAGTAAATGACTGACTGAACGCCTGTCCATCTCTCCGTCTGTCCGTACTATTGTATGGATAAGCAAGTTTGCGAAAAATAAAAAAAACAAATCCCAGCCTAAAAGTGAACATGTGATGTCTAAGAACCTATTAAATTGATGAGGTCATACCTCATGAGTACGAGTGCTTGGTTAGATTATTCATGTACGTTTAATACCAATCAAAGGCCAAATGGGTTGAATAGAAATACATGAATATTGAAAAGAGTATTGCCTAAAATTGCGAAAACAAGTCGGTAAAAGGAAACTGAACGATCACTTAATTTACTGTGAAATTTGTGTGCAAGTAATCAATATTGCAACTTAAAAAAATGCGGCAACATAATGACTTGATAAAGATTTCTAATAAAAATTTTATATTTAAAAAAATGCATAATTATATGGAATTATAAAAGTGCGACCCCGTCCCCAGTTGATGCTCAGTTAATCACAATGTCCACAGGTGCTAGTCTAACTAATTGTCGGACGAATAAAGAGGGGCAGATCGAAAGCCATGCTCATTTCTTGCTCTATTCATTTCAAAGATTTGTACTTCATTGTTGCGCTTTGAAATTATTTTACCGAACTTTGAGACAGAACAATAAATTGCAAATATTTTCAATTGTTTTATATGAAAAGTTTAGTACATTTTCGAGAATCAAAGTCAGCATAAATGTTTAATATCAATGATGAAGTTCGTCCCAAGGAAAAAATGAAATAAGTATCACAAAATTGTCATAATTAAAGAACTGCCACCTGGGGAATTATTTCCTGTTTTTGCCTGGGATTTATTTCATAAAGAAATTACTATCAAATGAATTAAGTGCTAAAAAAATTTCATTTTATTTGGTTTTTTTTTTTTGAGTCATATTTCATTTGCTTTGGAAGTTATTTTATTTTCAATTATTTGCAATTTATAAAAATTTTTCGCTTATGGGCGCTTCAACAAATTATATAGAGGAGCACCAGAAGCATTTGTCAGCGAACCCGGTGTCTGTTATCGTGTAATAATTCATAATTAATTCCCCAAGACTTCTTCACAAAATGCTGAAAAAAAAACAAAGAAAAAATAATAATTAAAAAAGCTATGAAAAATTCAACCCATATTGCTCATTCTGCGCCACACTGTTCTATAGAGAAAAAATGCTTGATCCCGGCCAAAGACCATAGAGGAGCCCAACCGAAGGCCCGCTATGCAGATCACGTTTTGTTACCTAGTGCACTTTGGTAACGTTTTTATTTTCTTTCTCCCCTTATGGGCCTTAATTCGCTTCAGTGCTCCGATTTTGCGATTTCTTTCGATAATTTCATTGGAAGTCATTTCCTAATGAAATAATTCCACAAAAATGAGATTTATTGATTGATTGTTGATTGTTTTAAATGGATACATATGTATGCGAAAACTTCAGTTAATGTACATAATATGTTTTTCAATAGATTGAAACTCATAATTGATATCTGTACAGGCAATGAGAATTACATGCGATAGTTATATACTAAAAATTAATTACACTGACAAACACTAGCAGAACGGAACAACATGCTGTTTTAGAAAGTTGCTACACTTTAAGCGTTCCTCGTTTGTTCACTGTGTGACGTTGTCAGTAGATGTAAATTATTAGCTTTACATATTTATTTTTGAGCGATGGTCTTTTTTATGAAACGTTTTTTTCAATTATTTATTTTCCATATTTCAAATTATTGTTTCCTGACGATGCTACCTATTTGGTAGCGAAATATTGAAAATAAATAATTGAAGAAAACGTTTCATAAAAAAGACCATCGCTCAAAAATAAATATAATTAAAAAAAAAAAAAATATTAATAAATGTCAAAATAAAAATAGGAGTGAGATTTATATATTTAATATTTTCTATAAATAGAATACGAGAAATAATACGATTTGGGCACTATTTTTTTTTTTTTTTTTTTTTAGATTTACTTAATTTATTCAGTGTGGAAGAGGCTTCATTTATTTTGATATTTATTTCATTGGGACTTATTTCACCTGGGAGTTATTTCACAGAGCCATAAAGTTCGTGTTCGTTTCAAGTAGTCTGCCGTAACCGTTCATTGTTCTACGTTAATTTTAATTAAATCCCTTGCAGGTATAACAAGGCAATAGACTAAAGCTATGCCCCCACAACGACATCTCTTTATTATGGAGTTAAAAATCCCATTATTGTTTACAGTTCCATAACAAATAAATTTTACATCTTCGTTTAAATCGTCTGTCACATGGGTGACTCTGTAGTCTACGGCTTGAGCATTATTTTATCAATCTGGAATTTGTGGATTTTATTTCCGCCTACACTTTGGGTGTTTCTGCAGTCAAGCTCCGCAAATTGTGTGTTGTTTAAAAAATGAAAAAAATTAATAAAATAAAAATATAAAAAAAATAAATTCTCCTTTTTATTCGAACTTCTATTCCTATCGTATGCAATAAATTATTCAGCAATGCAGGTCTAATTTGTTTATAAAATTTTTAATTTATTTAGCAATATGTTTTCTGGATATTTCGCTAAACATTGGTTAGCATCATCAGGATAAATAAAAATAAAAAAATAAATTAAAATCGTCTTCCTCAGTTAAAAACACAAATTTGATGATAGATCCACAATATTTATTTGTTTTTAGTGGGATTGGCCCATTAGGGAGTGGCATAAAAATTAGAAATATTATCTGAGGTTCGCTATGATTGTGATTCCGTATTTCGGTTCGTGGCAAATACTTTTGCTTACAAAGTAAAAGAAAAACTTCAATAGGAATGATATCTGTCTCCCTCTCAGATCCCCTTCTACCACACAAAACGAAATCTTTCTGAGAACATTCCGCCAACATATTAAATGAAAGTTGCATATTCCCTTTATGTATTATAATATAAATAATGCCAAATATGCAAGTGCCATTCATTTGTTGGTCTTACCTCAATTGAAAATTGTTGAAACTGCCGCCATTTTGTTTCACCAATCTACCCAAACGCCATTGGCTAATTCAATCATTAATAGTTGAATGTTTTACACATTGTCGTTGGAATATGCATTTAATGAAACTAATTTTTCATAGGCTCAAACAACTAAAGAAAAAAAAGAATATTCCAAATACATGAGCAGGAAATTACATTCGTATCTAGAACGCGTTTCCGACATAGAAACAACACAGAAACAACAAACACAACATCAGCAATATCAGAGGCAGCAACAGAAATGGGCGCTAGAAAATAAAAATAATCAACACAACACTTTCGACAACTTAATTTTCTAAAAACATGCAACCATAAAACCTTAGAACCCTTAAAACACTCCTTTTCATAACATACGAGCAGCAACAGAGGCACTTGCATTTTTAAATATGCATACAACTCAACTTATTTTGGGAACAGAAATAAATTTTTATTCAAATTAAACAATTTTTATATATAAAAATATATACACGATTGTGTGTAGTATTTAATGGAAATAAACTCCATTTATTAACCTTTTGGTGTGTCTGCCATAAGACCTGCCTTCAGGCCTAGAAAGAAGTAGAGGAACTAGTGTAAACCACTACTAAGCAAGAAATAAAGCCAGTGTTTAAAATAATGCAATCAATTTGAGCATGTCGAAAAATTTCATTTTAAAAAAAATGTTAACGATTTCCACATAATAATATATTTTCCTTATTCGTTCATTTCTTTATTACCTGTCAGGTAACGCAAACGCTGCAATCGCAGAAAAAATAACAATTAAATTTCTCCCAATCGATTTTTTGTTCAGTAAAATTTTTATTTTTTTTTTATCTTGGACCATTAATCAAGGGTTGACTTCTGCACATGCGATATATTGTGTTGGAACCAGAGGAAAGGAAAAGTGCGAGAGATGACGTGTGGTGAAGCTTCACTATCGCACAATTCCGCTTTTGCACGATTTTTTTTTTGAGCTGCAGCTCCTCTAATATCAAGGAGACGTATTAAACTCCTTAAGCTTTATTTTAATGGCCATATTTTTATTAATTATTTTACTTCACTGGTGCTGTACAATACCGACGAAGGGGGCGCTCTGATGTGCCTGTAGATTGGTTACAGCTAAAGCCGCTACTGTTCAGTGACCAGTGACTATGCCTTCGCCACTGAAACCTTCCGACATCAACTGCCACAACAACACACTAATGCACATCAGAAATAATGTGAAATGCTTTTATGATTTAGTCCGAAACTGTGGTCGAGCACAGGACTTTTTGGTTTTGTAGTCAACGTTCAAACAACTTCAGACATCGTCACCCTCAATTAATAACCACCAGTAATTAAAAACACTATACAACACGAAAACAATAACAACAGTTGATTGTAGTAGAAACCCCTAAAAAAAAGATATACGTGTGTCAGCATTTTAAAAGTTTACGTCTAGAACTCGTTTTACGACCGCTTTAATTTTTCATCTTTGCATAGTAAAGCGAGATAAAAAATTGTGCGATACTTAGGGTTTTGGTAAACGAGGAGGAGGAGGATTTATTCAAAACATTACAGAGAACATTTTCTTCGTACATATTAAAGCTCTAGCTCTTCAGAGAATGGGTGTTTCTGGTTCTTTTTTTGGTCTTTTCTCATGTTAAATTTCACATTTAAAGTTAAAATATTGTACATAAATTTTCGCATAAAATTTTAATAAAAATGTCTGAACTGTTGGCACTTTCTTGGTATATATTCTACTGGAAAAGTTCGAAGATACAAATTTTCTTTAGAACGAAATTCTAAACACAAACTTCCTACCGTATTCATAAAAATTATTTCATTTATAAACTGTTTAATCAAAAAATTTCTATGCAAAATTTAATCTATAATACCTTTTATAACTCCAATAAATTTTTATGAATTTTTATTCTTTAGGAAAAATTTTTAACGGGACGTTTTCCATATAAAAAGTTCAGAATAGAAATATTTTCCTTGGAAGAAGTTGTTAAAAAAAATAATTTTTTGCAGAAAAAAATTTTTTTTTCACGAAAAGGTCCGTGTGGAAAAAAACAACAGAGAGAAGTCTAGAAAACCATTTCTTTCAAACAGCGTCTGTTTTTTTTCTTTCCCAAACCTGTTTCATATTAAGTCCCATACTACTATAAAAAAACTAAATATGTCAATAGATGTGAATCCAACTAAATTTAGTTCCTTTTAAATTGCTGTAGCTGGAGTAGTTAGTGCTTTGACTACTCCGCCAGAAGAGCGTGTATTCAATACGGCGTGAAGACAAAAATTTTAATCGGTCTTTGACCAATAAAACGTCGGCCAAGTGAAAATAATAAAAAACGCTCTTCTTTTTAATTAATGTACCCCTCACATCTTCGCTCTCGTCACCACGCTAAACCTTTCCAACTAGTTCCGGTGCAATGTATTGCATACGTAGGGTCTATCCCCTGAGCACTGCTGAAAGAAAATAAAACTTCAATCCGTTCACCCCATGTGCCTATTGGATACATTCTTTTGAAACTCTGTTGAACAACCGCTCTCTAAATGCGTTTCTTATGAAAATTATTATTTTGTAAAAGGAAAACTAAACATGAAATAATTACAATTTAAATTAATCAGCACGAACAATGGCCGGCTGTTGCATATGGCGGCATAGTATGGCCAAGCCGTACTTAGATGGCCGTCTAAAGATAAATGTTTGTTTAATTTTATTTTTATTTTTAACATTTCATTACAAATACAGTTGAGGAGGACCCAAGGCATGGTGGCAATCCAAAATTGAAACAAGAAACGAAAGAATTCCAAAATGAAATCATGATTCACGTGACAATATTTTCTACTGCCGCTGCCATTGCTGCTGCTGTTGCAAGGGCCTAGACACTGTGGAAATTCTCTCAAACATGTTGTTTTAATTGCAAAAATAAACACGCATTTTTTAGCAATTAATCGCACCCAGTTAAAAAAATAAATAAAGAAAATTATGAAATGAAATAATGAATAATAAAAATATATACCATCCATTTAAGTGTAGAAAATGAAGTGCAGAACGAATGAAGTCTTATCGGCCACATTAACGGCAACAGCAGCAACATCTTCTAAATGCTGTTCATGTAACCGTAATACATTTTTAATTGTCGACTACAGTTGATAAATATCATACATGGAAATGGTGTAGATTATGTTTATTTATATATATATTTTTTTTCGTTACTATTTTCTCATTGGTGATTTCTTCATGTTGCCTCCCTCCTCGTTTGGTATGTATTTAACATTTTTATTAGATTTTATTGCAGTATTAACAGAAGAAAGAAACGAATTATTTATATAATTTTAAGAAATAAATTAATAACAATTACTACAACGACTTATCTCTATATAAAAATCTTTACACTTGATGTGTAAGAAAATTTTTCTTGGAGAAATAAATAAAGGTTCATTTTCAATAGAATTTTAAAATTTTTGTGGTTTTTTGGTAGAATTGCATAACTCTGTTTTAATAAATAAAATATAAAAATTATAAAATTATTTAATAAAACAAGCAATAATTCAATTGACCATAAACGTAAACGTGTGACAACTTCAAAGGTTTGTTTGGGGCTGTTTAACCGCAATCCGAAAGAGTTTTTGCGGCGTTTTGTAACTGTGGATCCATTAGTGTACTCCGCAGACATGGGTGAACCTGCTCCGAAGAAGACCAGGTTAGTTTGCCGGCCAATAAGGTGATGGCAACAGTTTTTTGGAATGCACGCGGGATAATCCACATCGATTACCTTCAAAAGGGAAAAACAATAAACGGCGAATATTATGCCAACTTATTAGACCGATTTAATGAAATTTAAAAAGAAAACGACCCCATATGGCCATGAAAAAGTTCTTTTTCATCAAGATAATGCACGGGCGCACACGTGTGCAGTCTCTCCGGATTTAGCCCCTAGTGACTACTTCTTATTTCCAAACCTAAAGAAATGGCTCGGTGGAAAGCGATTTAGGTCCAACGATGAAATTATTGACCAAAAAAATTTCTATTTTAAGGACTTCGAAAAATCTTGTTTTTTTGGAAGGGATACAAAAACTGGAGAAATTTTGGACTAAGTGTATTGAGTTGAAAGGAGATTATTTTGAAAAATAAATTTTTATTTTGAAAAAAAAAAACTGTTTCATTCAAAAAGACACTGACTTATTGATCCGCCGTCGTAGTTCGGAAATGTTGTTTAAAATATTTTTATTTCGATACATGAAATAAAGAAACATCGAACATCGTTAATATCGAAGCTAAACTCTGAACGGACAATGACGAACATAGTAAATGTGTCAGATTAAATCACTTATCTCTCTCTTTCTCTCTCTCTAAACATATACATGTACATATAGTATATGTGTTAATAAATTGTGCAAAACCTTTACGTGTATTTTTGGAACAAAGAAAAGACAAGGCAGAACAACAATCCAAAAAAGAAGCATCCCTTCTTGCCAAGATGAAGTGAGAAAAATTAAACTGCCACAAACAATTTATTTTTTAAATGGATAAATTCGATGAATGAAACGAACATAAATCGATTAAAATTGCTGTCATATTCGGTACATTAAAATGAAATATTTTTTTGACACATTAACAAAAACACGTACGTGAATTTATAATGAATGATGTCAACTGCGAGGGAGGGAGTATGGAAAGCGGCATGGAAATCTGTGAAATATCTGCCTGGCAAGTGTATAATTTACGAAGAATTTAAAATAAGCGGAGTACAAACGAATACTAAGTACCCTACAATCTTATAAAAAATTCGATTTCTATGTACAGAACAAAAATTTTATTAGACAAAAATAATATTTGCTTACCTTTGTTGACTGTTGTATGATCTGCCTGTAATTAAAATACAAAAACAAAAATTATTACTAAATTGCTTTTCAATTTAAGAAGAAAAAAAATAAGAATTTTAATTAGTAAAATATATGTAAAGGGTGGTGCAACCATAATGCACGATGTAAATCGTGAGTGAGATCTTAACGTTACGTTTTTTCCCCAACTTAATTTGACATTTCTTTGTTTCAGTGTTTGGCAAATTCAACCATGGAAAGATTGAACCCTTTAAGGGAAATAAATGGGCGTTCTAATCAAAATGCATTTCGTGCACTTTGTGATTTTTCTGGTCAGCATTATCGACCAAATGTGTCCACAATTGGGGGAAATGTGCGCAAATTTCAGCAAACCATGTCTGCACGTGAAAACACGTGTGCATGCTTTGCCCAGTTCATTCTGCGGGAAACATTGCTGTTGTACGCGATAGTGTGGCAGAAGTGCCGTTAACCTCGACTCGTCCTCGTGCTCAAAAATTGAACATATCACGAACAGCAAATTTTGAATAAAGAGCTGAAACCTATTGACTAATGCAAGTGTCGTCAATACGCCGTATGGTTGGTTGAATAGAAAAATGTGAATGCTGACTTTACAAAAAAAATTTTCTTCAGCGACGAGCCACACTTTCGCCTCTGTGGAATCGTTAAGAAGCAGAATTGCCGCACTTCGGCAAATGAGAATCCACGAGTGATTGTTGGAAAACCGATGCATCAACAAAGAGTGAATGTTTGGTGCGTTTTAAGTACTGGCGGCGTCATCCGACCGTACTTTCTCGAAAATGAGGTCGGGCAGGCAGTTACCGTGAATGGTGTTCGCTATCCCGATATGATAACGGACTTCTTGTGGCGAGAAATTGACGATATGGACCTGGACGATATTTGATTCCAACAGAAATCACACAGCCAACGAAATGAAGCTATTCCAATATCATCGATGATTGCATTGAAGGCAATGCATACAAAAATTAAAATTTTAGTATTTTTTACTTTTTTTCAGTTCTTTATTTATGTCGGCTGGATAATTTTTTATTTATATTTTAATTGAATTTACTTTGGGAATATCTTTATATACATATGATTCTAATTTTAAAATTGCTATTTTCCCGGAAAAATGTTTTTTTAATTTTTATTTTACACTTTTTAGTGTCGCATTAAGTTAGTAATTTAAAAATTATTTTTATTCTCAACTTTAATTTACCATATTAAAAAATATGAAATTTTTGTATACGGGGAAGTGTATTTACCTGTACACACATTGTAAGCACGACTTTTCCAATGAATGAAGAATCATCATAATCCGTACACCCTGTAAAAACTTATAAATAGGGGGAGCTGTATTACTCCGATCCGCCAGCCATTAAAATGTCACCACACGGTAAGGACGAGTTTTCCCATGAAAAAAGAATCTTGAAAATCGGTTCGCCCTGTAGAAATTTCTGAGTAGGAGGAGCTATATTCCGCCGATCCGCCAACCATTAAAATGTGACTACACGGTAGGCATGAGATTTCCAATAAAAAAATAATCTTGAAAATCGGTTCGCCCTGTAGAAACTTCTGAGTAGGAGGAGCTATATTCCGCCGATCCGCCAACCATTAAAATGTGACTACACGGTAGGCATGAGTTTTCCAATAAAAAAATAATCTTGAAAATCGGTTCCCCCTGTCAAAGTTTCTGAGTAGGGGGAGCTGTATTCGCCCGTGTGACTACACGAGTTTCCATTGAAAGAGAACTATCAAAACAGTTCCACCCTGTAAAAAGTTCTGAGTAGGGGGGAAGCTGTATTCCCTCGATCAGACCGCGATTAAAATGGGACCAGTCTGTAAGCACTACATTTCCAATGAAAAAAGTTCAGTAGAATTGCGAACCTCCTCTTTTTTTAAAGTCAGGTGGCGATAGTATGCACTTTGACTACAAAACGAAAAATTTTCCTTGGTTCAACCCCAGTTTCAGACTCATAAAAACGTCTCGCAGTTTTTCTGATGTGCATTTGTGTGTCTTTGTGTGCCAGTTGTTGTCGCAAAGTTTCAGTGGCGAAGGCATAGTCACTGGTCACTGAACAGTAACGGCTTCAGCTGTATCCAATTCACAGGATATCTAAACGGCTTCGTTCGTTGGTATTGTGTAGCACCGGTGAAGTAAAATAAGTACTAAAAAATGGCTACTAAAGCATCTGAATTTAATACGCCTCCTTGACATCAGAGACGCTACAACACTGCTATGACAACAAATAAATTGCAAAAAGCAGTGTTGTATGATAGTGAAGCTTCACCTCCTAACATTTTTCCTACTATCCATTACCTCTAGTTCCTGCACAATGCATCGCATGTGTAGGGGTCATCTGCTGAGTGCTGGTCCAAGATAAAAAAAAGGAGAGGAACATGTTAATCTTTTTTCACTCAAACTGAGAAAATCTCACATACGACTACACATTTGTAAATTTGTTGCCAACGTTATGACAAATTTATACGGTCCACCTTTCCCAGCTAGTGGCGACGGACGATTTTTGGTTGAATGGTATTTTATTTATTGCTTCTTTTTCGTTTTTTTTTACCCTGTCAATTGATGAGAACAATTATGTAAATTGTATTTAATTTTTTAACGTTTCTCCTCTACTTTTTTTTTTGTTTGTTGGAAAGAATTCAGCCATTTTATTGTATTTTAATAATAAATTCATTTTTAACTCGTATTTGAGTGGAAGGTCTTTTTAAGCCTCAACTGGCTGCAATGAATTTTAAGTAGTTTTCTCTTTGGAGTTGTTTTTTACTCTAATTTCTGGAAGATTTTTTTTTTTACTTGGTTTTCTTACGAACATGTTTACAATATTTTACATTTATTACCAATTTGTTTATTTAAAAAATGTTTTTTCTTTCAGCATTTTCGTACGAAAAGCCAGGCGACTGTTATTTTTGATAAAATTTATTCTGGCTTTTGAATAAAATTTTCATGTTCGTATTTCTTTTGCATATTCGCGGTATTATGCAAATTAGTACATGTCTACTACATGTTGCCCAGTCTACTCCTGCAGCTCCTGTTGTCGTTGCTAAATGTTGTTGTTGTTGTTGTTGTTGTTGTCATCGTCATTTTGTTTTATTACTTTTTTTTTACTTTGGTTTTATATCTTTTATTTCGAATTTTGTATGGCTTAAAAAGTTATTTTTCAAAAAAACGCTGGCAAATCAGTCACAAATAGGAATACAATAAATGGTTGTAAGAGAAAACAGCAGACTGTGCACCAACCAGGGCCATATAATAATTTACCGTGATGTTTTTCTGCTGCTACTCTTTTCAAATCGGACAGCAAACCGGGCAACATCTTACAGTGAAGAGCATAAATGCAGCAAGACAAACTGATATTCTGAGAAATTTCCCGTGAAGGGTTTTTCAAAACTTAATTCCTTTTCCAATAGGCTTTTGTTTTCGCAAAACCAAAACCAAAATTGTCAGGTGCATAATTAAATAAAATGGGAGCAGTGTTTCTCACGAAGCACGCATTGAATAAGTTATCTATGAAGGTTATAATCGTCCAACTGCGAACATAAGTAATAGAAATTTTTAACTCAACTGTTTGAGTCCCACACATTTAAAATACCGAACGCTCTTGGAAATATCACCGATACATAGGAAATTTTATGTAAAAATTTGCCTCTCAAGCACTACATGATGCAGTTGTGACAGCATAGCCTATGATATACGAGGGCAGATCAATAAGTCCGTGACTTTTCGAACTACCCTCGTAGTTATATGAAATGCAACTCTGTTCCCATCAAGTACCAACTGTTATAATAGACTACTGTCAAATTTTGAGCAAGTTTCGTCATTTACTTTGCGTTTAACAGCTGTTCAAAATAGACAACCTCGTGTATTTTTCTAAAAATGGAAAAAAGTGAATTTCAAGTGCTCATTAAACAATAATTTTTACAAAAAAGACCGTCAATCAAACCAAGGAAAAACTCGATAAATACTATGGGAACTCTGCACCATCGATTTCAATGGTAAGAAAGTGGATTACTGACTTTCGTTGTGTGTGACGCTGAACGTTCTGGACGGCCATTTGAGGTCAGTACATCCGAAAATTTCGAAAAAATCCACGATATGGTGTTGGCCGATCGAAGAGTAAAAGTGCGTGATATTGTTGATGCCATAAGCATTTCATATGGCAGTGTGATTTCGATTTTAAAGCATCAGCTGGGTTTAAGGTAGTTGTCTGCAAGTTGGATGTCGCGTTTGCTCTCAATTGGAGGTTGACAATTTTTGATAATAAAAAAGCCTGCAGCATATTGCTTCACTTATTTTCTAATGAAAATAACTTTTTCCCTCAGGAACGAACTAAAGAAAACAGAGTTGTAAGATAGCGAAGCTTCCCTCTGTCTATTTCTTAACTACCTGCCATCTCTCTTACTATTTATTTTTCACAATGTATCGCATCTGTACGGTTTATTCCCTGAGTGCTGGTCCAAGAGACAAAGAAAAAAATTACAGAAAAAATTTGTTGAAAATTTTCATATGATTCACTTTAATCTGGTATATTTATGCTCGCCAGTGTACATTTGTTCGAAAATGAGAAAATATATGTTGACAGTAACCCATAAATATTGCAAACTTAATTACCTAAGACTCCTCCTTTGGAAAATGGCCATTGATATGGATTATGGACGGCAGTAAATAAATAAAATGAAATGACTAGAAAAACCTGTATCATCAGCATTGGAAATGGATCAATGACATTTCTTGAATGCTTTTATATTTGTGATTGAAATTTATGTGGGCTTTACACAGTGCAAATATTAATTTCGTCTAGAAAATTGATATGAAAAGCACTTAATTTTCTAAAAATTTGTTTCAAATTATGGAAAGAATATTTTAGCCCCAAGAAAATTATAATTTTTTTTCATTGCAATATTAATGGCAATTTTTTTGTTTTAGTTCAATTATCTATAACAAATCAAAATCATTTTATTCAACATGAAGATTTAATGACAGGAAAAGTTAGAGTAGACCGGCTGGGCGGGTGTTAGTTAGTTAGTTCAAAAGAACAATATTAATTATAAAATAAACTATTGAACCTGATTAATTAAAATTATCACTGAAAAATTTAGTTCAAAAGAACTATACATATTTCCGAAAAAACCTCTGCTTTTTTTAATTAAAATTATGTACAATTATTTTTAGTTTTATTATTTATTTTTGTTATTATAGTTTCAATACACATTCAATTCAAATAAAATAAAATTTTTTGTAACTATTGTTTTTTCTTACATTTTAGTGACTAACACGCATAGAGATTTTTGTACGTTAAGTTTTTTAACACGTGGTTTCTATACGTACTGGCAACACTGATTCAGTTAACCTATACCAGGATGTAATTAAACCAGGTGGCATCACTACCCAGATGATTATTTTTCCTGTATTTAAGTTTGTGATATGAAATGTCAAAATTCTATACAAAAACATTTGTTTAACAGTTTTTTTTAATAAAAAAAAGTAATGAGCAATATCATGCAAATTATTGCAATCGATATTTTATATATAGAAAAATATATTATTATTTAATTATTTTTTTAAATTATTCAACATTATTCAAGTGAGCTGGGACCTTTCTTTACTTCTACATCCAGCAACATGCCGACCTAACCTGGGCTCGGAGGAGGCAGTGGAAATGGGATGCCCCTCTGAAAAATGCAGTTCAATTTCTACCGCCCACGATACGACACCTACTACTTCAGTCTAGTTTTTTATATATCTAAGACGTGCTCCATAAAGTTGCTCCACTACAAGACGGACGATGATGGCACTGTTAAATTTTTGTAAAACAACGATACGACGATGCGGAATTTTAATCGCACTGGTACCACCCAATAGATAGAAAAATAGCAATTCCGATTTCTATTTACAAGCATACACATACATACACAAGCATGCAAACATATAAAACAAATATATACCGGGCTCACCGCTCGAAGTGTCACATATTAAAAATACTGTAGTTAAAAGAATATATTTTTTTTTGGGAAGACTTCAGCAGTACTATAACCCTCTTATTCATAAAAAATATTGCTGACTTATAATGACTTTATAAAGAGCCAAAAACCCAGTGTAGAATTGATTTGAAGTAGCTTTTATAGAATACAATCATGTTTTTACTCTACCTAATTCAGTGTCACCAAGTTAAAAACAATAAAATCTACTGATACTGGTTAATGGCGCTCAATAAAATCTAGTACAGTGCTAGTGAAATAATCGGCCTTGTTGCGGTTGTCAACGACGACGTCGACACCAAAATGTAACCTCTCTCAAAGCGATATGCGATAACTTTCACTTAAAAATATTATTTGTTATTTACTGAAAAACACGAATTTTTGTAAATTTATGGACGTAACAGGGCCGAATAATATAAAAGATTTGTTCGACATAAACATAAACATTTGTTATAAAAATTTATTAGACAAAGTGTGTCTCAAACCAGGTATAATGAAACTGATACGTAAACGCAAAAGCTGCTTATGGTTTTAATGTTAAAAACACGTCTTAACTTTAAACGTGGAAAGATTATTAAACTGAATTTTTGCTTTCACTCTTCGAAATCATTTCTGGCCGTGTCATTGTATTCAGATGTTCAAAATTATAGCGGTTTTGGAAGCTCTTTTATTCACATTTGAATGATGTGGTTCAATCAAGAGTAGTCAGTTCTGATATTTCAGTCGTTTTTTGTAATTATTTTTTTATAAATTTATTTAAACTGCAATATAATAGCATATGTTTGCCTTGACTAGCTCCACATGCTGATGTAAAATTTTTAATACTTCAAGCGCCGACCTCCGTGTACATTAATTTATTTTTATGCGAAAAAAAAATAATTGATTGGAGACAGCAACACGCAGTTTTAAAATTGTCTTCGTAAAATATTATTTAACTGGTTGAAATATTTTCTGTGCTGGCTGTATAAATTTTAATCTATCGAACTCATCATCATCTCCTTTTGAATGCAAACAGACGCTATAGAAGAGTTGCAAAAGCATAAAATAAATTTATTGGACGTTGTAAATAACCGTTGCATAAAACATTATTCTCATTTGTGAGATACACATCAAATAATTGCAAATATTTGCAACAAAAGGAAGAAAGGAAAGAACAAAAAAGAAAAAACTCTAAATGAAATTGAGAAATCTACACGAGAGTGACACAAGAACACAATTGCAACACGGTTTCAAATATATGAACACACAGTCAAACTTGGGCACGCATACACACACACACACACACACACACACACACATAAATAATTTTAGATATTAAGCGGCAACTCAGGCATGGGTGGCATCATGATCACAACAAACGAGACTGCAAGTTGTTGTTGCACATGTAAATAAAAACACTCAATGTGCAACACAATGAATTGCCAATAAATTGAGTTGTTGCAACAAACGTAGTTAAATATCCAACATTCATGCAAAAAGGTTTCTCTGCAGGCAGCAATAGAAAAACGGGCAAACATTGTGTCTCAAAATTCTAGAGACAGACATAATTTTTATTTCAGAAAATATTGTCAAAATGAACAAAAACACAGGATACACCGATTGCAATGATGGCGGCGCGGCGTTGGTAGTGTTGATCTGTAGTTTCATGAAATTCATAAATATTCTTTGCAAAAATTTTATTCATAAACATTTCTTCACAAATGTGCGACTGTGTGCGGTGTTCGCTGTTGCAATAGTCCTTCATCCAATGAATACAACCAACAAAACAATGCACTCGAATGTTGTTGTCACATGTTTATTAATGTTCAATTGTATGGGTGAAGAGGAAATTTATGCGTGAACGTGTGTGTGTGTGTGTTTTACCAATTATATATTCCTGAAGATAAACTTCTGCAACAAACAATTTTGATTGCTACATTGAATACTTTCGCATACGTACACCCTCGCCGAGATGTGCTTTTACAGATACAACTGCAGCGATAGGCATCAATTGCAGTTGGAAAAACGGATTGGGGATTTTTACACAAAAAAAAACGGGGAAAGAAACTAGAAATGCAGTGCACCGATTGAGAACTAGTGCAAAAAAATATTGAACAATTTTACAATTTTCTGAAATTGTGAACCAGAGTTGGTAGCCACACGCACACACATGCGCTTTCACAAGTGAATTTTAATTTTTTTTGTACCTAGATTGCACAGTGGGCCCGAATGGCGATATTTTCGACATGCTTGAGCACTTGCTAAACGAGAAATGCATTTCAAAAAGCATCATCTTCGTCGTACAGCTGTAATCGCTTTATCAGCCGTTGTCTGAGTAATTACCGCCAAGATTCTACAACCAGACGATTGTAAATGGGCAATTCCACGAGCTAGAACGGGACACTCGCTTTCTTTTGAAGTGAGGTAAAATAAGCAATTCTTAAATTTTCTTTTTTACGATTTTTTATAGCACATTAATGACACTATAAATAGTGGAAAATGTAACTTTAATAGATATTTGGTTTCTGTTGTATAACCAATAAACATGGTATAACGAACGGGACAAAATTTAGAAGTCGCTTTCAACTGCATTTAGAAAAATTAAAAAAATTGCGAATTAGAACACCATTTTTGAAAGGAATTTTTTTTTTAAATTAAAATAGAACAATAAGGCTTTCCACTGATGGTTGTCGTATTTAACTATTTGTGTTCCTCTTTTTTGAACAACCATGCTTTTCGTGTCCTACAATATCCCAATGGGATTCCGACCAACCAGTCGATGAGCCAGTCCGGCAGCCGAGTTCCAGCCTTGGCCAGCACGTCCGCCACCTCGTTCCTGAGTACACAACCGTGCCACTGTCCGCAGACTAACTCGTTCAGTGACAGCCCACATCCCAGTGTCAGAATCGATGTCGCATGTACACCCGATAGAGGTCTGACCGTGGCCTTACTGTCGGTGCATATCCTACTATCATCACAGTCAATGACCTCCCTAATCGCTGCAATCTAAACTTGCATAAATATACACGTAAAAGTACATTGAACATGCAAAGACCTATATGTATGTTGGACTATTATCACAATTTTACTCGTATATTGAAATTCCCGCAGTGTTTGTATATTGTGGCGATGGCACGATGGATGGTAGTCTGCACTTTGACTACACAACCAAAAAACAGACCTGGGTTCAACCCCAGTTTAAGACAAAAAAAAATTTTTAATTTAAAATAAACATCTCGCATTTTTCTGATGTGCATTAGTGTGTCTTTGTGTGTGAGTTGTTGTCGGAAGGTTTCAGTGGCGAAGGCATAGTCGCTGGTCACTGAACAATACCGGCTTCAGCTGATAGCAATCCACAATCACTCAGAACGCCCTCCTTCGTCGGTACTGTGTAGCACCGGCGAAGTAAAACAATAATAAAAATGGCTACTGAACCGAAGCTTCAGCACTGCTACGAGTATAAAAACAAAAGAACGTGCGAAAGCAGAGCTGCAAAATAATTAATTAGGCTTCACCTCCTGTCGTTTTTCCTACAATCCCTATCCTATAGTTCTCAGCACAATGCTTCGCATGTGTAGGAGTCATCTCCGGAGTGCTGGTCCTAAATAAAAAAAAAAAAATAAATCACGTGCTACCTTAAGTTTGGAGCAAAGAAAGGAGGCAGTGAAACGGTCTTTGCGGTTGTAGTAAATCGTACTAGCAACAGTACGACTTATGACACTTAGCATAAGACCAGCAAGTCTTTTTCGTTTGTATATAAGTAAACGTTTACACAATTGCAATTCGTTGTCGTGGTGGACATCTCCATCTGAAATGTTCTTCGATGACATGTTTCCACTGTAATTGCTTGCTCCCGCACTTGCCTTCGAATTGTTTATGTCCTCAGCGACCTTCCGGTTCGATTAGTCCATCAGCAGTCTTTAGATTGACTGTTCTTTCAGCGGTCTTGGGTACGACTTTTAACAAGTATAAAACATGGTAGTTCCGTAAGTAGGCACTAGAGTCAAATTGTGGGGTTCGATTCGAATCGAAATTTCAAAGAAAACTTTATTAAAATATGTTCAAATTGTATTGGCTATCGAATACTGTATTTTGGGTCTCTGTCGACAAATCAATAACTAAAATCTGCTCTTGGTTGGAGAACTCTCTTATGAATCATCAGTTTTTTCCACAAAATAATAAAATGCACAGAACTGCAAATTGTAGTGCAATTGTGGAATATAAATGAAGAGATGGAGAAAAAAATCGAAAACAACATTGCAAAGATACAAGTGTCGGCTGTGCTTTTGTTACTGTTGATGGAATTATTTGTTCGCACATTGTCAAAAGATGACTTAAACATTGTAACAACGCAACACCAGCAGTCGCACTTGCCGCCACAACAGCCATTAAGTGAAGGCGTTAACAGACCACCCTCACCCCCAAAACTATATTTTTGTTGCACACAGACACACATTCTCACGGCTTGCATGTAGAACACAGAGGACATGCACTTAAAATTGTACATGAACTACTACCTGCATTTCGTTCAAAAAAAAACTCAATTGAAAAATGAAGTGCGGACGTTTCATTTTCCTTTTTTTTTTGCCTTGTCTTCTGCTGTTGATATGCAGAAATGCAATTTTTGATTATTCCGAAGTATTTTCTCTGCCACATGATGTTTCCCATTGTTGGCGCACAGTTGCCATTTGTGGGCATATGTTCCTTCTTTCGTGTTTCCATTTGTTTGGTGTTTTCATATCTTTCTGCTTCCATAACGAATTTTACTGAAACCCTTGTTTAAATGTTTTCATGACTTGATTTGATTTTGAAAACACTGAAAATATTCACAGGAGTTTGAGGCTTTTGTTTGACCACAAGCACAAGTTGCCAGTGCGATTTCCTATTAATTTGTATCAGAACAACAACAACAACAACAACAACAAAATAAATATTACGGAAGAGAACAATGGAGTCATAGATCAAGATTTTATTATGTTGCAGATGCAATTGCAACTGCGTTGTGTGTGTTGGTATCCTTTTTTCTTGTATTCTGGCCAATGCACATTCATTGTGTCGGGCTTCCCTAAAAGGACGAAGAATTATGACATTGTGAAGTGGTGTTTGCAACTTTTGCTGCGAGAATGGGCCGAAATTGAAACATTCATCATAATTGTGTGTGAATTGTATCTGAAATTGAGTTGTCAGTTGCAAAGTTATTAATCTTGTTGCACGTATTGTCAAAGATAATTGTGATTTTTTTTTCCAATTTTGACTTTTTTAAATTTGCATAATTCGGTGATGGGGTAGAATAGACGGGGCACACAATTGGAAAAAATTTCATTTACTTTAAGGGACAACAAAATGCTTTCATACAGTGTAGGAATATTCAGAGTATTTGACAAAGAGCATAGAAAAAATTTCCAATGTAAAATCAACATGACTAAATGCTGATTAAAATATGTTAAATTTCTGCAAAACTAATGACTTAATTTAAATTTAACATTCATGATTCACATTGATTTATAACGAAAAAAATGTCAAACTTACTTCAAATCAAATTGATTTAATATTTTTCGTAATAAAACTAACGTAGCACAATGTTAAGTACATAAAATTCCGTTTAATATTAAAACTAAAGTTGCGTGACGTTAACGCAACGTTGCCATCAATAAAGGAAAATTCAAGATTTTCGTACAAATACAGAATAATCTAAAATTGACATTGAATCAGTCTAAATTAACATTAAACAATGTTAAGTAAACAAATTACAAATTTTAAAGCAAAATTAAATCAGCTTGAAACTACTTTAGGAAATTTTATCTATTTGTATAAACGCAATTCTCAAATACTTTATGGGAGTTTTTGTATAAACAAGTGAGATTTCCTAGCTTTTTCAATTAATTTGGTTGGTATAAGCATCAACAAAATAACTTTACTCCCACAATTTTGTTGCCGTTTTTGCATTTATCATTTTTTTTTAGCAGATTGTAAAAAAAATTATATGTACAGGGTGGTGCAGAATGAGCTACATGGTTTAAATGGTTTATAACGATTATTATAATTTTTTTCTTTTTAAATACAGTATATTATTTAGGAATTTTTTGCAATTAGCTTTGAAAAATGATATCCTGTATGTGATTTGCATTTTCTGCTTCGAAAATACGTGCTCTTTTTGGCATATTTTCCATAACTTTTCGCAAAAGTTCGGGTGTAATGGCCATGATTTCATTGCGAATGTTTTATAAATAATTCCCCAAGTCTTCTTTACAAAATGCTGGAAAAAAAACAAAGAAAAAATAATAATTAAAAAAGTTATAAAGAATTCAAACCATATAGCACATTCTGGGTCACCCTGTGCCAGTGCATAGGTAACTCTAAACGTTTCTGAATCAATTTATTAATATTTCAATTTTATTGAAAACAAATTAGTAATTAAATTTATAAAATTCTAACATTTATCTAATTTATGGTCGTGCAGAGGTAAAAATTAATTTCAAAAATTATTTGCTCAATTCCTCTTAATTTCATGCTTAAGTATGTTTTCGCTTTATAAATGAAACTTCATTTGATTTACAACTTTAATTTAAACCATAACAATAGTTGGCAGAAAATAACAATTAAAACGAAGATTTATTACACCCTGGTAAAAATTGCAAAATTACAAAAAGAAAAAAAAAACAAGAAGGAAAAACAAACTTGCAGAGCGTATAACAAATAGAAAAGCATAAAAGGTAAAAATAATTACATACATAAATATATTTTACACATTTAATAAAGCAAAAATTTATTGCCATAGACAACGGCAGGGCAACAATGTTGCACCAAAAAATTTATTTCATACAAAAAAAAAAACAAAAAGCAATTGTAAGCCATTGAAGCTTAAATGGAATTTAGTCCTCAATTTAAATGTTTTAAGGATATTAATTTAAAAAGTCAATTTACACTAATTTTTGAGAGCTCAGGTTGTGCGAAATATTAAAAAAAAAAAAAATTACAAATAAGTTCTTCAGCAACTGTGTACTTTTTGCAAGTATTGAAATATAAAATAACTTATTTTTTCTTTTAAACCGGGAATGACCGCTACACTGGGAGAGATGGTAGAGGGAGTAGTGTTTCTTAACATTCGATTAGAATTTTCCCAATTCAAAAGAGAGAGGGGAGACCTCTACGGGTTGTCTTTTCCACATACGTGCTGTTCGGCGTAGTACGATTCGCTGCCAAATCGACCACAAATATATGCGCTCTTAATGATGAACGTGGTGTGCGCGTAAATGAACAGATTTCGGGAACAAGTTCCCTGATTTCATTAGAACACATCCCATTATAGTAACGATAGAACAACGAAACGCAGCCCACGTTGCGACCATGATTTTTGTCGCCCTCTCCTGTAGACGGTCGAGTAACTTCATAATAGTCTTTGAAGCACCGGTCCATATATTAGAGTAGTATTCCATAGAATTAAGTTCATTATTTTTTCAATTATGCTTTACATTTTAATTTCGTAGCTATTTCATTTTCACCTGAAAATGCAAAATAAAAGTGGCACAAAAAATTTTTCTTTTAACAATTTCATTGCAGAAATAATTTCGGAGGTATTTCATCTGTTTTGGGACTTATATGGAGGTCACACTACCAAAATTAAACATGTTTGAGGAAGTTTTAAAAACTCTTAAAGCAAAGTGTTCACACTTCAAATATTGTGTTTTACTTGAAGTATTGCCTAAACAGCTGATCAAATTTAATTATATTTTGTGAATTAAAAAAATGAGAAAAAACTAAATTATTAAATTATCGGGATATTATTTGAAATACATGAGCGAATGTAATAAATATTTTTTGTTTTTTTTTTACTACATACCTTCAGAAGAAGTAATTTTTTTCACTTAAAACAACAAACAAATTAAATAAAATTTCTGACATGCCACTTTTTTTTTTAATCTTGGACCAGTACTCAGGAGATGACTCCAACATATGCGAAGCATTGTGCTGGAACTAGAGGAAAGGAATAGTAGGAGAAATGAGAGGAGATGAAGCTTCACTATCGTACAACACTGCTTTTTGCACGGTATTTGTTTTCATAGCAGCGTCTCTGATGTCAAGGAGGCGTATTAAATTCTGAAGCTTCGTTTTTATTAGCCATTTTTTTAGTAGTTATTACAGTATTTAGTATTTAGTAGCACAAATTTTTTCTTTTGTAGTCAACGTGCAGACTACTTCGACCATAGCCACCTTCAAAAAATTAAAAGTTACGTTCAGTGAACGATCAAATTAAAAAATACATGAACACAGCCTTTGCAACAAAATCAGCCCTGTATTTTCCTTTTTTTTAACGTGTTTAACATGTTGAACTTTTCATCTTTCGAGAACAACTGAATGGAAAAACACATAAAATAATTATTTAAATAAATAATAATAATAATAAATATTATTTAAGCAACCGCTATCTAAATGCATTCCGCGTAGCAGGCCTTCTTATATTCGTTATGTACTGTATTACAAATATGATGTGCGCAATCGTACTTCAAATTGGAGTGCCAGATGCTAAAAAGGATCAGCATTGTCCCCCTAATAAGTATCGCCAGTTTTCTTATTTTTCCCATTATTTACTCCCGCGGATAGCGAACTTCAGCTCTGTACGTATATTGAAAGTACCTGAAGCATAAAAGAAATTTACTATCAAGTAATTCACAACAAAATGAGAAACTTTAGCTTGAACCATTGTTAAGATATACAAATATCATTATTTACTTTGTAAGGGAGGCACCACGCCCACTTGTCCAATTCCGCCCACTTTTTACTGAAGTACTGATTTGTACTGATGTACTGACCATTAAGTTACTCAAACCAAATACAGAAGGTTTAACTTAAACCATTCTCAAG
This sequence comes from Dexiosoma caninum, assembly GCA_963924685.1. Taxonomy (NCBI): domain Eukaryota; kingdom Metazoa; phylum Arthropoda; class Insecta; order Diptera; family Tachinidae; genus Dexiosoma; species Dexiosoma caninum. The sequence goes on from OZ004727.1 coordinate 87,827,769, forward strand.
ATATAATGAAATCATTATTTAATTTGTATGGGAGGTACCAAACCCTTTTGTCTAATCCCTCCTAATTTTTGACTGATGATTTGCTTTAACTACAAAATCATTTGTACCGTAGTCAGAAGCGTTCACTTCATCCGTTCTCAAGATATACAAAAATAAATATTTACTTTGTGTGGACGTGGCAACGCCCAGTTGCAATTTTTCCAGATATACAGAGAGATACTGTAGAAAATTTCAATAAAATCGCTTCAGCCGTTCATAAGGCACAAACATACATACGAACATGTCATTTTTATATATAAATTAACATCTTGTTTCTTTACGTTTTTGTTTTTCTTTACATAAATATATTGGAATACAAATATGAACCTGTTTAGAGAAGAAAATATTATTATTTTTGTACAAGACTTTGAGTACGGTAATTTTACTTAAAAACGGCAAATTTTTTTTTGGGCTGTAGTGAAATTCACATAAAAAAGTTAACATCACTGCTTACGCGACCAAGGTTAACAGAACATGAGAGTTACAGTCAGCTGGCAGGATTTTTTAACGGTTTGGATTTTCTGTCAATAGTTATTTTCTTCGCTGAATGAGCATTACGAGACGGTCGGCTTTCTGCAATATCTTTACTGGCCTCGGTTTGAACCAGAATTTCTTTGAAAATCTCTCGACCTATCCTATTTAAAATGACTTATATAGTAAATCAATTGATATATATATGGAAACTAAAATAAAGTTTATTGTAAATGCAACATCATTCTATTTCTCATTAGACTTCTGCTTATTAATTCCATATCACAAAGCACTAATTGTAAACTCCATAAAAATAGCCATCTACAATTTCTAAAGCACATACGTCATGTGTCTTAAAGTAATGCTTGTAATCTGTACAAATACTTGGATATCTCTGGAAAAACTTTAATTTATTTATTGTAGTGGTTTATGAGACGCCATGTTATGTTCCCAGATGATGACATGGCGTGCTTAACACATTGATTTATTGTGCGAAAATTATAATGGATTTAATGTACACTTTAGCATGTTTTTAAAGTTTTTTTCTCTTTATTTTTTATGATATTTACATGCACGTTCCTTTTATATTAATTCCGCCTTATCGCAAAATCTTCTGTTTGTTGTAAATCTGAGGAAAAGATGTTTTTTATAATACAATTGCTTTTCAATTTATTAGAGTTATTAGAGCTTTATGTTAGGAAGGGTTAAATTAAATTATTGAATCAAAAATATTACACCCATCCCCCGATTTATACGATAGATATGTTTATGAAAAAATCGTGTATCGAAAGTTGAAGTTGTTGTTTGAAAAATCGTGTAAATCGAAAAATCGGGAAATAATTTCAATAAAACATATTGTTACGTTTTATTTTTTAAAAACGTGTATTTTACATGAATACGTGATTGCAAAATAAAACACCTTTTAAAACGTATATTCTTTTATTTACTATAATTTACAATTTAGTGTGATAAGCTTTTCTTTATTTGTCCTTTTACTTAATAATTTCTTCACAATGCTACTTTAATTGAACAATGTTCACAAACTGTAGTTTAGTTTCAGGCCACTAATTTAAACGTTGGCTTGAAGATTGTTATCACAACTGCATAACGACTGCTCACAATCAGTCTTATTTGTACGACAGATATTTGCCACTAGATCCTGGTGGAATGTTCTATATTTATCTGGCAGCTTTGACATTTGTGTAGAATATTCCAGAAATACGTTAATTTTGAAATTACATTTGTATTTGTATTTGTGTGGCAATTGTCTTTATCTTTATCTTTATCTTTAAATTTATCTTTATCTTTATCTATATATTTATCTTTATCTTTTGCTTATGCTATCTTACTATTTATTGTTTTGCTCTTTGTAAATTCGGTATGTGAATTGTGGATTTGTTTATTGTGTTGTAAGTTGATGAGAAATCCCGAACGTTCTAATGAAATACGTTTATGCCAGGGTGATTTACACATTGCTGGTAGAAAATGTATTTCCGTAACAATATTTTCTTTGGACATTTTAAATGCATATACTTTAACATTAAATATCACGATACGATAACAATACCGATATCAATAGGCATAGTGAATTTGAATTCAAGTTAAAATTAACAAAACTCAAGTCGAGTTTTTTTTTTTAAATAAAGGAAGGTCAAACCAAAACTCAAAAGCTGTCAATTGTAAATAAAGCAAATAGAAGAATTTATGACAACTATGTATTGAAACATATATATGCCAAATGTTCGGTATTCGCCGCGTCAATGAATATTAAAACAATGGCTCCAAAAATATGTTCAGCCTTAAAGAAAATATAATTACACATTTGTATAAATATTAAAAGCTACCCGGTATATATGTACAATACGAAAATATTTTTATAACAGTTTGGTATTTCAAATAAATGCACATCTCGAGGCACAATGAGTTGCGTATTAAATGATACCATTTACAGCCGTTGTCGTTTGCGAGGGTTTTAATTTGTGAGTCGCGAGCACTTCCTCATCTAGGATTTGATGTTTCTCTCTATTTCTTTTTTTTTTTGTTTTAAAAAAGTTGGTTGATTTAGAAAAAATTACAAATTAAACAGATCCATATGTTGTGCGATGGGTTTTTGAAAATTTTACATAAGACATCAATTTGCAAATCTATACGATTTCAAATATTACATTATCTCTTCTGAACAGTAGCCCTGCAAGCCAAGTTTTAACGATTAAGAAGCCCTCAACTTTTTGTGTGCGTTTTATTCTGGATAATTTTAAATAACGGTTAAAAAAGTACAGGTAAAATTAAAGAATTCAAATAAATTCCTTCATTTTAACCCTTCCAGCAATAAATTTAAAATAACGATACAAATAACACACACGAAACCACATGCAATTGGTATTGATTTACAAAATCGAAGCAACAGTCAGTCAATGAGATACAAAACAACAAGTGACAGGCAAGCAGGCAGGCAGGCAGGCAGGCAGGCAGGCAGGCACATGTCTTAAGTTTCTATGACGCAAAAAAAAGAAATTTTTAAGAAAAAAAAAATTCCATAAAGGAACAGGGATATTAAAGGTGGCGCCATACACCAAACCGAACAAAGCTTTTATATTCTAAAAGTAGATGAACAACAACAACATGTTACAGTGACACATGGCCAGACAAAAGACTGTGAAACAAGTGATGAAAAAATGTCACTCCCTTCAACATTAAAGGTAATTTTATTTTTTATTTCTGTTGTGGCAAAAACAAAGAAAAAAATTAATTTAAGAAGACCTACTTAACATGAAAAATGATACACTCGTGTATTTATTCCTGTGAACTCCAACTAGCAAATCCTAATGTGTAAATGTTTGTTTGTATGTTATCAGACGAATACATGTGTTCAAGTGTTGCATCTACAACTCTATAGGTGTCATATTCTAGAAGGGGAGTTTTATTTTTTTTTGTAGTTTTTCAAAATTTTTTTCCTCTCTAAGTATAATTTGTGTTACTACTTATAAATTTTAACTTAAATTGAGCAGAAAACCAGAGGGCGCCAGTCAAGGAGTGTGTGGTTTTGATAACAACACGTTTAAACGCTGTTGACGTTTTCGTATTACGCTTGTGTTGCTTGCCACTCTACACTCCGTCTAATTTATTATTTGAAATCATTTCAATTCGATTAATGCAAGAGGAACAACATTATCAGGGAGAAGTACACATTGTATGTCCATTACTTGTTACATTTTTGGAAATCACAAGAGTTCATGTGTGTTTCGTGTATTTTTATTACTACTTTAGTATCTACGTTCTATATGAGTTGCACATTTAGAAATCCTTAGCGGAAAAAGAATACGAGAATTCTATATTCTTAACATATCGAACCTTTGGTGCAATACCGTAGTAATTCGAAAAATCGTGAACTGAGAAAATTGCATTTGAAGTTTTGAGGCATCTTTTTGATAGTATTTTCGTTTACTAAAGTTATTTTTTTTACAAGTTTTTAAATAAAGAGGCATGTTTTTTGTTTGTAAATTCCTTTTCATAAAGGAAATATTTTATTATTGCAAATAAATATTGTTGGAAATAGCTGGAGGCAATAAAGACGACATTTGTAGCTGTAGAATATGAACAGTTCGAGACAGAACCTTAATCTTTTTTCCTTTAGATATATATTTCCCCAAAGATCATTTCTGCATACCCAGCTCAAAAAATTAAAATTTTGAGTTACTACGGTATTGCACCAAAGGCACGATATGATCTAAAGTAGTTAATTTTATCACTGCCAATTACATTTGACATGACTATTTTTGGAAAAGTTTTTCTTTTTTCACGTGATTTAGCATAACAAATTTACGATGTTTAATCGAACTCTAGAAATAAGGCTTGCGTGGGATATTTGTCCGAATCCGTACATTTTGCAATGGCATCAGCAATTTTCATTATGTATATTTCAAACTACATTTCACAGCTGATGTGTTTGGAGGACTTTTTGTTTTTGTAGTCAACGTGCAGACTACCTCACCCATCGCCATCCTCCAGTACTGAATTGATCTCAAAAACAATACCAGGTTTTTATGTCTTTAAAAATATGTACCTTTCGTTTTTTTATTCGTTATGCACTTGGAGTACCTTTTCGTTTAATCACTTTTAATATGTTTTATGAATTATTTATTTATGCATTTACTATTTTTATAGTAAATAGAACGTTAAATAATGAAAAAAAAAATTGTTAGGCCTTTTTCAGCCCTTTTTGGGCGATTTAGCTTTTCCTAGCCTTTTTTTAGCTTTTTTCCTCCTGGTCCTGGTAACACTGACGCTAAGACCATGTCTCGTCCATATCCTTATCATACAATTTGGACATCTAGAACACAATCATCCTCTTGAAAAATTACAAATGAATATAATTTTCAGTTGCGACAAAAAAAAATATATTTTTTTTTGCTAGAACAACAGCATCAGTGCATTAATATTCGGAAAACAAATGTAATATTAATTTATTTTTGTGAAGATCCTGCTATTTGAAGTCGTACCATATAGAAATTAAATTAAAGCACTCCTTACAGAATACATCGAATTTTTTATTAACGTCATTGTGGTTTAAAGTTGACGGGGTTTTTATTTTTTTTTCCTCCATTCCATTTTATTCAGTCTACATTCTTTTGATTAATTAAATTTTTCATAATGAACATGCCCTGGCTGCGCAGTTTTTCTTCGCCAAATTAAGTATCCATAATCATTTCTCATTATGGAAAAACAAACTTTTATTATTATTATTATTATTATTTTTTTTTAACTTAATTTTTTCCCAGTTTAATGTCCTTTTATATCCTGCATCACTTTTCGAACGTAATTTTATTTGTTTAATAATTTTTTTTCCAAAAAGCTACAATGAATTCTTTTTCTTCTTTATTTATTTAATGAACACCAAAAAAATATTTTTGTTTGTTGAATTTTTTTTAATCCACTTTAATGAATTAAAAGTGTGTTTTTTTCTTGAATTTTTTTTTTGTTACTCCAGTCTGTTTGTCTCATCTGCCGGCACATTTAAAAGCTGACACTCATCCATCATTGTGTTGTGAAATTGAAGACAGAAAATTAGATTTTCTTATTTATTTCCTGTGCGCCTTCCACCGGCTAAGAATATATTTTAGTAATTTTCGGAAAAAAAAAAAAAAATAGAAAAAAATTCAAATCTCCCTTAAAATTGTTGCTTTTTTTTGCATAATTTTTCTGTTTTTACGCTTTGATACCTGAAGTCCTTCTGCTTTTCCATCTATACTTGGCCCTTTTAAATTGTTTTAACACTCATTCCACGTTCCAATTTGCCTTCTTCTGTCTTTTTGAAGATAATTTCGTTTAATTTTCATTTTTCTGTGTCTCTCTCTCTCTTTTCAATTCTATTTGACAAAAATTTACTTTGTCCACAATTGATAATTTGATATACATCACTCTTTCCTTTGGTTGCCAGGAACTTCTTTCTTTAACAAGTAAATTATTTGATTTTTCCTTTTATATCCAAAAAAATTTATCGTAAAAAGTGGTTGATTTTAAGAAAAATTATGATAAAAAATTCTGACTTTGAAATCTTTAATTTAGAAAACTTGTTTACGGCTTTGCCAGTTCAAATCCTCAAATCACATCACTCAATATATCCGGCGCTCAACTACTCAAGCAACAATTATAATGCAGAATTTACATTTAATTATTAAAATTATAGCCTTCTATAGCTATGTTCACACGATTGTCAGATTGTACAATATTGTAGGACACGGCAATATGGTGGCAATGCACTCAGAATGAAAAATTGTTACCATCTGGTAATTTGTTTGTTCACACTATTGAAAGAAAACCATACAATTTCATTGGCACACAGTTCTGCGACAATAAATTTTTTTGCCAACAATAATTGTCTGTTCACAAGGTTGTCAGATTATTGTATGGCAAACGTTGCCAGATCCGACTTTTAAATTTGTATCCAAATATTTATGGGCAGCATTGCCAACAGAAATATTTATCTGCCAATGGTGTTATTGTACGGTGCACTAAATGAACCACATGCGACAATAACAAATGACTGTAAATTGTGTGTCAATGGAAATGAAGGGTTCTCTCACGATTGTCAGAATTGTGATAATATTATTGGCATACAATGCACCGACAATACATTTTGTGAGGATGTTGCCAAACGGTTGTTGCCCATTTTGTAGCAATTTTTCTGTCAATATTGTAGTAAATGACAATCGTGTGTACATACCTTATGAAGGGAGTTTTCGCTTTTCTAATAATTCAAGGAATTTTGCACAACTAATTTACCTGTGCACCGTTTCAAAAGATACCTCATCTTTAGTAATCTCGAAATTATTATCTCTATCTTTTTCCTTGGTGCATTGCTTTGAATACTGGAATAGACTGCAAGATGAAGCAATTCTTATGGTTTAACCATCGTTTCCATTATGTTGTGATACGTGCTTTGGGAAAGCACTCTTTTTTTATTCTTCTTTTCTGGCCATTTACCTTTTGCTTTTGATGCTTTTTCCTTTCATAAACTACGGAGGTTAAAATCCAACCAGATGGTGGCCTTAGATACTTAGACAGCTTTCAACTATGCTGGCTGCTGTTGGCTCAGTAGATGGTGGATTTAGTACTCCGTTCAGCCAAACATTTTCCTCAAACCGCACTTCCCTTCTCAATTTTATGAGTAAAAATTTAAATTGTCACCCTTCGATTTTAGATGAAATATTTACGGTTCAATTCCTAATAATTCCACGACATAAATGCCAAAAATGCATGTCAGTTGGCAACTCAATTTAAATAAAAACAGCTGTGAATGTTATAAATGGAATGTTCGAGCTGTTATAAATGGTAATAAATTGGTAATAAATTCCCAGATGTAAAAAAGGATTTTTTTAGTGAATAAGTTTTTGTCTTCTGTAGCATAGAACTTACGTTGCATACATTTGTATATGGAGTGCCTCCATAGCCTAGTGCTGTTAAGGTTGCGGATTCGATTCCCGCCTAGATTTTATTGTCTCCTAAAATTTTAAAAACGTTGGTTTGCCTCAAACAGCATGTAGTGTAATCAGCGCAAGAAGTAAGAGAAAACTGAACTCCACACTACCTTGAGCACAATAACAATACAGATTTCAACTTCGCAGCATATTTAAAGCGATAAAGATTCCTATAATGCGGCTGGGAATTCACATGGAAATATACATTTTCGTATTCGCATGAGTTTGGAAATACTTAGTGATGAAGAAATTGAAAGTGGTTATTTGAAGCAAGATTCCTCGAGCAGATTTCATTTTAATGTATTGAATATGATTTCTGTCTATCGACTTACAGTAGAGGCTCTGGAAGATGTGAAGACTGACGTATCCATCTTTTGCAGAAATTCTATTTGTGGAAAGATGCCTGGCGGCATCGGAGATATAATCTACACTCACTAATCCACATCAGTTACTTCCATTCTTGTGCTACGTGACTTTTGTGGCATCGAAATGGCCATTTATGCTTCTTTAAGCCCCTGTCCTGGACGGGGATACAACCAACGAATCAAACAACCACTCTAAATACTCGGCGAACAATTGTTGATCCATCGAAAAGATATTTTTATTTACTTCTGAAGAGAAGTAAAACGTTTCTCAATAAAATGCCAACCAATAATTTCTGAGACACAATGCGTTTTACCCGGCTTTTTCCAAATGGATAGTGAAGGAAGGCGTTTGCTGAAGAAGAGATAGGAATCGCTCAACCCGTACACAACTCTGCGTTTCAGCACTTTTATTTACGTTGGAAAACAGACTTAGAACTTGTTTGGTTGAGTGTCATAAATGCTAATGCACATCAGAAAAATGTGTGATGGCTAGCGGATTGTTAGAAACTTGAAAACTCAGGCTATAGCGTCATCTTCAGCCGTCAGCACAGCATTTAACAAAACGTAAAGAATAAAAACGCTTATGCCAAGAATTTATTCTTGCTGCCTCTTTGCTTTGAGAAGACCATTTCGTAAACGTTTTGGCAACTAAGCGCCTCCGATTACCCCAGCTTTGCCTCAACTATGTCGGTTCTTATAAATACTTTTCTAATGCTGACTTCTAACAACTGAAATCTTTTGTTAGCATAACCCAAATATAAATTCCGTACAAATATTTTATTCTTAATGGCTTGTGAACTTAATTATCAACGGTATTATCATCCTCTGATACCTGATCTTAACAAAACAAATAAATGAAATCCAAACTATTTGACTAACAAGCTCATTACAATTAAACAGAACAAAATGTAAAAGACACCCATCTAATCACTGCTGCCACAAAGGAAAACTAATACACAACGAAATGCCAACAAGGATAATGGCAAGAAAACAAAAAGGAAATACATACATATAAAAGACAGGATAATGTAAACACAATAGAAATCTTAAGTTTCATTGTGCGTAGAGTGGCAGGAGTCGGAAGGAATTTTACTTGTGCGTGTAAATAGAAGTAGCTGGAGAGGCAAAACTGTTTTTATTCTTACAATTTACTTTTTGCCTTGAGATTAGAAAAACTGTTTCTTTTTTTTTTTGGTGTTAGTGTGCGATGTCATGACAGTTTATATGTGTGGGTGTTTGGTTTTTCATCAAGAACTGTTTCTTGTGAGCATTTCATGATGATAGTGGGAAAGCAACATCCTAAAGTTAGGTTAGTTCAGGTAGGCTTGTTGCCGGATGGCAAGGGAAAGTTCCAAGCCCAATTGAGTCCAATTGTCATGGCCTTAGTGAAAAAAGTTTCACTTGTTGTAGTGAAACAAAACCATGTCTCTGTTAGTAATTGAACCTAGAACGCAAAAAGAGATAAACTACTGACTAGACTACCGGAGCACCTACACCCAAGAGTTATTATTAACAATTTCGGCTTTTTCGGGAATATTAAGTGATATATTGTTTAAAAGGATTTTGGTAAATTGTTCTTTAGAAAGAATAGAATATCTATTTTAAGAATTAAGATCGTATCACTTCCGTACACTATCAACTTCTGATCAGTTCCCGTGGAAGATATTGCATACATAGGATAATAGATCCATTGATTACTAGCGTGGGGAAGGAAAGAACGCATATTGTGTCTTACACTTTCACCGCTACTTCGATTGGATGTGTTCTAATGCAAGCTGGAACTCAGTTCGTAAAGACTCAACTTAAAAACAAAAATCTAAATTTGGACAAACTGCATGTCAAGGATTTTTTTAAGTAACATTCTGAATTACTTTCTATAGGAAAGGTATATTAATAGTGATGACAGGAGTTGAGGGAATAGACAGAGGAAAGCTTCATTATTTTACAACTCTGCTTTTGCAGGTTTTTTTTTTATAGCACTATTGCAGTGTCTCTGATGTCAACGTTATGTATTCAATTCTGAAGCTATATTCAGTTGCCATTTTTGTTAATTATTTTATTTCGCCGATGATACTACACAATACCGGCGAAGGTGGGCGCTCCGGTGTTACTTGTGGATTACTAACAGCTGAAGCCAATACTGCTCAGTGACCAGTGATTACGACTTTGCGATTGAAACATTCCGACAGCAGCTTTCCCAAAGTTCAATAATGCACAACAGAAACATTGGATGTGTTTTTATGACTTGGTCGAATGTTTGATAGATATACGAGTGAAACATGATGTAGCCTTGGCTAATGCCAGGTTGATGGTGATGGAAGAATGGTAGGTGGCAGAGCGTGTTAATAGACCTCTAAGCATAGTGGAGATCTTGGGTTATGCCACCGCGGAAAATTATGATAGAATCCCAACTAGATTTTCACAGACTGAGTGCGGACCCTAATATAGGAATGGGAGAAAATGAACGTAACGGGGAATAATTGAGGAAACGATATTTATACTGACGGTTAGAGAACCAGTGACCGACTGGGATGCGGTCTCTGTGACATGTGTTATAATGTGAGGAAATCTACCAGATCATAAGACGGTCTTTCAGGCTGAGAGGGTGGCCGTCACGGAAGGAATTAAATGTCTATAGGAAACTGATAACAGGGTTTGGGACCGTATGTTTAGGAACAGTAAATCTGTTGTCAGGGCTTTAATGACGAAAGAAGTCGGGCGCTGGAACGTTCTTCAATGCAAAAATAAAATAAACTCATACGAATACCGTGCTGTTCTACAAATAATATGGATACCAGTACATAAAGGTATACATAATGGGAAACGAAGAGGCTGATAGGCCTCTTAAGAAAGAATCACATTTGGATAACATCATACTGCAGAATATCGAATCTTCTCGAAGACTTAGAGCTGAACTCAAATAATAAGCGAAAGCAGTACTTGAGAGGGTTAAATCACCGGCATACTCTGGGGCGATCGGAACCGGGAGGATTCAAGGGATTACTGGGACTTAACAGACCAACACTTAGACAACTGGTGGGCATAATAAGCGGTCACACGAATATGAGGTCTCATCTCGCTCGAATGGAGTGGGAGGATGGAGAATAACACAAGTAGGCCATGCGAGGTGGATGACGAGACACTAGAGCACTATTTGTGCCATTGTCCACCATTTCATCAGATTGATAATGGCGATGGTCTAAGTAGTCTGCACGTTGACTACAAAACGAAAAATTTTCGTGAATTCAACCACAGTTTCAGACTCATAAAAACATCTCGCATTTTTCTGATGTGCATTTGAGTGTCTCTGTGTGTCAGTTGTTGTGGGAAGGTTTCAGTGGCGAAGGCATAGTCACTGAACAATACCGGCTTAAAATAATAATAAAAATTGCTACTAAACCGAAGCTTTAGCACTGCTACGAGTATAAACAAAGAACGTGCGAAAGCAGAGCTGTAAAATAATTAATTGAGCTTCACCTCCTGTCGTTTCTCCTACTATCCCTTTCCTATAGTTCCATTACAATGCTTCGCATGTGTAGGGCTCATCTCCGGAGTGCTGGTCCAAGACAAAAAAAAAAGGATTAGAAGACAGGTGTTTCGGAGGACCAACATATCGGACTTGGGAGACTTTAGGGACTCCCATGGTGCGAAAAGAGTTTGTGGAGTGACTGGTTTCATGGAATAAGTTTTTGCTTGGGGTACCTACCGGATTTTTTCGACCTGACCTAACCTAACCTGGGCGAACGCTTGACTTGAATCCAGATCGTTTCTGCTTTATAGTCAAAGTGCTAATTATATCGCCCAAAGCCACCTTTCGATCTATAAAGCTTTAAAACGAATTACTACAAGCACTCTTTCTGCATCGGTAGATACCTTCCCATATCTTCTGTAATGCAGTCAATCCATTAGTGGACATCATACGCTCAGCAATACTAAAAAAAATTAACATTTATTTAACTTTTCTTCGTTCACTTACCGCTAACGATTGCCCATTTTTACTCCGCGCTCCAATTCCAATATAATTCACGTGTTTATCTCTGAAATATAAAGGAAACAAAAAAAAAACTATTCAAACAATTTTATATCATTCAACTCATTGAAATAGAAACTAAACAAAATATCAAATAAATCTCAGGAACAATTATATTTCTTATTTTATTTTTCTCTTTCAATAATCCAGTGTTGAATACATTTAGATTATACCGACAGAATGTTTTCCAAACCAACTTGTCACACAGATATAAATCAACTAGACAATGCACTCTTAGGAAACAAGCAAATCCCACATTACAGACAGACAACAAGGAAAACACACACGCATCATTCACTACAGCCACTTATGAATATGAATACAACAGAATTCAAGGATTTGGAGAAAATCTACAACAATAACAACAACAATAACAACAACAAAAACAACAACAAAAGAAGATTGAAGAACAAAAAAGAAAAAAGAAAAACTAAATTGAAACGAAAAAGATTCAAGATATAACAGGCAACAAGAATGATTTTACGCTTCGTCGCCATTACAAGACGTCAACGAAATTAATGGCAGTGTATGTGTGCGAGTAATTGTATGAGTAATGGCATCTAGTGGCCAGAGATAATATAAACATGTCCTGTTCGCATTTATAAGATGCGTACAAAATATTTTTTAATCCTTATTGTTATATTTTAACCGACTAGTATTTATTACATACGAACGAACGAACACACACTCATTATTAGCGAAAAATTGCAAAAGGATGGCGATGATAACGGGCATGTGTGTTTTAGAAAGCGCTATAAAACATTTGCTGAACAGTGGTTTGTATGGCCAAAAAAGGAGCATAGACTTTTTTTCTCTCTCAAAGAATGAGTGAGTAATGCTGGGAATACAATTGGGACGAACGAGGAATTTTTCGTTGCGAACTTTCGTCATGGGAAATAAAACGCATTTGTGCATATGAAAATTAACACAACCCCACCGTCGAACGAAATTCGTCGTACGTGGCGAACTCTGCGATAGATTTATTTCTATTTCATATGACGACGAAGAAATTAGTACAGCGTTGTCGTTTTTCATTTTAGTTTTCATATAAATATGAAAATAAATAACGTTAATTTTTATTTTAATTATTTTTAAATTTTTGAAATATATCATTTGAGTTAAATATAAACAATTATTTACATTAGTCTCACTTCTATTTTTATTTTGACCTTTATTAAATTTTTTAATTATATTTATTTTTGAGCGATGGTCTTTTTTTATGAAACGTTTTTTTCAATTATTTATTTAGTATTAAAAAATATTTTATTATTTAAAAAATATTTTTGTTAATACAAATTATTATTTGCTGGCGATACTACCTATTTGGTAGCGAAATATTGAAAATAAATAATTGAAAAAAAAAAACATTTCATTAAAAAGACCATCGCTCAAAAATAAATACAAATAAATTATTTACCATAAAATTGCTTTTCAATTGTTTTTGTTACAGTTTTTCTGTACGGTAACACAATCAGCTGTTAAATGACAACTAAATTTTAATAACACATCAAATAATATGGATACAAGTGAATTAAGAATATGCCTACACAATTTGGGGTTTAAAGGTTACAAAAATATTGAAAAAAAAAGACTGAAATATGGAATTATGACAGCTGTAATTTTTGCGTCGTAATTGTGCGCCTCACTGCGAATTTTCACAAGGAACTTTTACAGACGAATACTGTGTGCGTCCCAATTGTGCATCCAGCAGAACACATCTTTCTCACTCTCTCGATCTCTGTATATCGCACGCTAAATTATAAACAGTCACAACTCTAAATGCCGTCTGCTTAAATGGTTGAACCGATTTTGGACAAATAGGTTTCCACGTTGAGTTGGCTATTTGAAGTTATATAGTGGTCTGAAAGAGTCGGCTGGAAGAATCAGATGCAAACATAAGGAAAAATTATGAGGCAGAAATTCGTTTTTTTTTCTTAATATTTGTTGCTTTCAGAACCCACAGTGCATACATATGCATCTTATATTTTCAACTTTGGATACTTTATTTACTTTAAAATATTATTATTTTGCAACTACACCTTGCTGCTGCATACACACGTACAAAAATATTGCCATATACAAATGTAATTCATTCACATATGCACGACGAAGAGCTCACTCCCCATCAGTAAGTAATTACATGTTCTTGTGTCATTCTTAATTTTGAAGCATTATTTTTAAGGATTTATGGTTACCGGTAGTTTATACTGTTAATTTTCCTTTGTTCGCATACTTTTTAGAGATTAAAAACAGCATATTGCGTAATATTTTCTTTCTTTTGTGTGGAGTTTTCCCTCTTACTTTTTACTTCTTGATTTGTTTTTTTTTTGCAATTTTAAGGAAAACATTCCCATAGAGATTTTGTAGATCAATAAATTCTTAAGTAGTTTCGAACAGTATCGTACTTCTTTCAATGTGCACTATTGTTACTATTTAGAGGCACTTATAGGAAAAGGTGGAAAATGTCAATTAAAACAATGCCCAGATAAAAATGAAAGCATGTTGCGTTTTAGAAAAAAGAAAGAAAACAAAAATAGAAGTAGGGGAAGATACCCCCAGACACAGCAGGTGACAATTTGGCAAAAATTAAAAAAGAACATTGAAAAGAAATGCTTCATTAATAATATAATGAAACGGTTTCAGTAAATGTTCTTCATTATAATAAAGACAGTTTTCATCAATACAATGAACAATTACATTAGCTGCATGACATCTCACAAATCTCTGCTCTTCATAAGTTTTCCATAGTTCATTATATCAATGAATCTATTTTCATAACCTAAACGAGTTTTATTTTTCATTAATTTATGATAAAATATCAGTAACATTCATGTTTTTAATGTATACGATTTCATGATCCTAACGAAATACAAATTAAAGTGTCTTAAATGCAGTCAAGGTATTTCATTAATACAATGTAATATTCCACATAAAAAAAATTTAATCACTTAATTTTTTCTGTTTGTATATTCGGTATTTCTCAAATTCTTTTTTTATAAACATTTGAGATTTTTTCAGCCTTTTCACGAAATTTGTTGGGAGATCTACTGATTAGTTGCCTTAAGCACCAACGTAATGTACATATACCGTAGTTTAACGATACAATAAATATACATACATAACTACGTAAATATATTATTTTATATGAAGATTATTTCATATTAATAAAGTGAGTATTAATGAAAAACTTTTTTTTTTTATCTTGGACCAGCACTCAGGGGATGACCCCTACACATGCGATGCTTGTGCTGGAACTAGGAAATTAGGTTATGGGAAGGAGAATAGAGTGTTGATGGAATTGAATGAATTGAATTTTCCCACGTCATAAGTGACAGGAAAGACCTCGGCAGGGAGTTTGTTCCACATACGCGATGTTCGGCCGAAACATGCAATGAAAAACTTCCATTGCATTTACGACATCAATGTTGTCTCATATATGAAAGTTTTCATAAATTTTATCAATTCATTTCGTTTGTGATCTGTAATATATACATTTTATATATTTTTTTTTATCTAGGACCAGCACTCAGGAGATGACTTCTACACATGCGCAGCATTGTGCTGGATCTATAGGAAAGGGATAGTAGAAGAAACAACAGGAGGTGAAGCTTAATTAATTATTTTGCAGCTTTGCTTTCTCACGTTCTTTGTTTTTTTTTTTTTTTTTTGTTTTTTATACTCGTAGCAGTGCTGAAGCTTCGGTTTAGTAGCCATTTTTTTTATTGTTTCATTCAGGCCTGTTCTGGAAACCACGTGCTTTGAAATCACGAACGGTTTTAAAACCACGCCGACGATTTGAAGCTGTTCTGTAAATCACGCGATTTTACATTTTTCGGCGTGGTTTTAATTTTTCGAAAACACGAGAAAACAACTGATGTTTTATATTTGTTTATACATATTTTTGCATTGTGAATTAAAATATTAGATGAAATAATGAATATAAAAATGTCAGGAGCTACTTTATTGTCAATAATTTCTTTAAGAAAGCATCATTTAAAAAAGTGCATGAAGCTTTACAAACCATAAATTTTTAATTAGCACAACAAAATACCTGCATACATATGTGTGTATGTATAATTGCAAAGTTGCCAGTGTTTTCATTAACGAAATTTACTTAAATTTTGCATTTATTTATTTATAAATTTGCACAAAAATGATTTAATTATTGACCATTACTAGATTTTTTGTACAACAATATATTAAATTTGCCTTAAATAAAGAACATGATGGTAAAATATCTATATATTTACATGACTTATAAAGAATGTGTTACCATGGCAACCTCAAAAACATGTTCGAAAAAATTAAACAGCTGACTGCTAAAAAGAAACTGTAAAACACGACATTGCCAAAACAAAGCAAAACAATTATTTACCAAAAAAGCAAATATGCTCATATTTAAGTTTTTATATGTAGCAAACCCAATTTTATTACAAAAATAAATAGAAAACAAATCACATGAAATATATTATAGCATTTTAATGAAATTCTAAACAAAATATGTACATAGCAAAAATAAGCATGTGATTTCAAATCGTCAATCATTTAACCGACGATTTGAAAGCGCGAGATTATTAAAATTTTTGTGTGCAGAACACCATTTCCGTGATTTTAAATCACTTTGACAAAAAGTGGTTTGCAGAACAGGCCTGATTATGTTTACGAAACATGCAGCCAAAAGATGTTCATAAATGTAATTAAACATTTTTCATTGATGCAATGCAGAGCATCTTTGGTTGACTTTTAATGACAAACTTCATTGTATTAATGTAAAAATTCATTTAATGAATGTCGAATTTTTGCGAAAGATTGTCTACTACAATGAGTTACATCTGTTGGGTGCCTCCGTAGTCTAGTGCATGAGCATTAGTCTTATCAATATGGAGGTGCAGGTTCGATTCCCGCTTAGACCCTGGGTGTTTCTACAGACAAGCTGTAAGAGCTTCGTACAGTTTGTATTGTCCAGTGAAACAAAAAAAAAAAAAAAAAAAAAAGGTAGGAGACAGTGAGAGAGACGACAGGCATCTCTACAACTAGTTTTTTGTTTACAGCAGTATTGCAGCGCCTCTGGTGTCAAAGAGACGTATTCGATGTTGAAGCTGTATTTGATACCCATTTTATTATTATTTTACTTCGCCGCTCATGCTACACAATACCGAAGAAGGAGGATACTCTGATGTTACTTGTTGATTAACGGAATCTGTTAATATGCAGTGACCTTCGCCACTGGAACATTCTGACAACAACTGATACAAAGGCACACTAATGAACATCAGAAAGATACGAACTGTGTTTCTGACTTAGTCGCATATTTGGCTCGAACCCATGCCTTTTTCGGTTTTGTAGTCAACGTGCTAATACTACCTCAGACATCGCCACCCTCAGTGAAGAGAACATTACACTTGTTCACAATTACTCACTGTATAGAAGAAAGAAGGACTCGTGATTGTTCGAGTTCTTGAAAATATACGAAATAAATTCAGATAGACCAAGCAAAACTGAAAAAAGACGGGTACATTCACTTCCGTTACATTTTTCGCTTCCGAAGTTTTATTGGTAGCCATGGCATAAATCTGTTACTTAAATATCTCGCATTTCATGGCACTCTTCAAGTTCATGAACTTGTGTATTTATTTGCGCGATGATGCGTTGAACCCAACAAACACTGCTCTTTCCGTGGAAGAAGGTATGTAAGCGATGGTATAGTAATTCCACTGAAAACCTTTGCTTTACATTTACACATCGAAAAAATTTAAATAAATAGTGTGACTGTTGGAGATTTAGTGTCGCAAATTTAATGGTAGAGATCGAAGAGCAAGAAGCATCACTTATTTTTTTCTAATTCATATTGGCAAACTGAACTTATTTCGACTGGAGCACGCACATAGCAGTATTACATAATAAGTTTGAGATACATACTGCGCCATTTATACTTGTTTTCAATTTTGATATAAAAATACCTGCTCTTTCATTATATGAGATTAGATTAACTACAATTCATGATGATTTTCCACGTGTGTTAGGCATAAAACTAAAAATTGATAACAATTAAAATCAAGCATTACCCAAATACAGCGTTACCATGCTGTGCAATAAAAGTGGCCAGAAAATATACTTGCAGAAAATTTCATCGGATTCGAAGTGCTTCAGATATTAATTTTATGTGGCTGATGCACCCTCATTTTTTTAGCTCCGATAATTTCATAAGTGATCGCATTTCACTAAAAAAAAACAAAATAGAATAATTTTGACGTAATGCATTTACGAAAAACTCTTATTGTTTTAAAAAGAAGGCATAATGAAAAAAAGTGTAATGTTCTCTTCACCGAGGGTGGCGATGGCTGAAGCAGTCTGCACGTTGACTACAAAACCAAAACAGAACTGGGTTCAACCCCAATTTCAGACTACAATCATGAAAAAAAAACATCTCGCATTTTTTTGATGTGCGTTAGTGTGGCTTTGTGTATCAGTTGTTGTCTGCCTCGGATGGAATTCCAATATATTGACGTTATCAAGAGTTTGAGCAATAATTTACAGCATTCTGTACCATCGTGCTAGAAAGTTGCAAATGTAACGTCAATGCCCAACAAAGAGAAGGCAAGCAAACTGCAATATGTTCTATAATTTCCAGTGATAGAAAGTATGCTAAACTTCCATCTAGTCTAGTGTGACATGAATCACTATTGTCGAAACTTATTGCTTCACCGACACCAAGGTGAAATCTTCTCTCGATATATGTCGAGCTTTCTCAGGGATCAGGGATTTAAAGTCTATAAGAGTTGTTATAAACGGGATCTCATCTAACGAGTTCCATTCTTTCTCTTACGCTATTTCCTTCTTCTTAATGACCTTCGATGTCAAACTTCCAACCCCATCCACTCTTTTGCAGATCACAACAACTTCAGCTATTCACACTCATTCAATTACACTCAGTCGTACATTGAATGGTGACCTCACAAAAATATCGCTATGGGGTCTCGCGAAAATTGTCAATTTCAATACTCACAAGACTCACGCTGCTTCACCTGTAATTATTGGTTGTGGTATTAATATAGAGGAATCAGAAGCTCGTGATGTTCTCGGCCTGAAGATTCAGTGTGATGTTCGATGGACATGTTTCATGTCTCAAAAGAACCGTTCAACTGCCTCGGCTTCTTAAAACGGTGCAAGACTTACATCGGACCGAAAAAGGAATATAACTCTGTTGCATGGGCCGGTACTTCAAAGGCTATTTTGAGGTTATTCCATCGACTACTGGAGAGTATGAAAAAACTCATTGCGGACAGTAGGAGTGCCTCCGTAGTCTAGTGCATGAGCATTAGTCTTATCAATATGGAGGTGCGGGTTCGATTCCCGCTTAGAGCCTATAAGAGCTTCGTAGAGTTTGTATTGTATTTAAAAAAAAAAAAAAACTCTATTAACTGTCTACAGCATCGTCACAATGGCGGGTGTATTTCGTTAAAATAAAGAATTTAATTGGCGCAATAATATATTGTTGGAAAAAAAGCCTGGAAATTCCTTTAGCTGAATTCATTTCTGCAAAAATTTCTTCTGTGCATGAATCTCTTAAGGTTTGCTAAGTTCCCATTATTTTTATTTATTTTATCAGTTTAAACTTTATGAGGATTATTTACGAATACACAAGCAGATATACTTTTAATGCCCAAATAATTCCACTCGCATTAAAATATTATGGAGATAAAAACATTTAAGAAGCAAAACATTCTTCTGCCAATAAAACAATTAGTGTTCACAGCTTCTTTAATTAATTTAATTTCAGAAGATATGAAAGGTACAGCTGAGAACCGGATTGTTACGAATAGGCTGCGCAGACTAGCAGTTGCTATGGAAATTAAATCAGTTAATAATAAATAAAATATAAAAATAAAATATATAATAATAAAATCTATACAAAAGCTCTACATTATTCTTATCGGATGTTTAAGAAAGCATTCTGCTGAACGAATTATATGCATGTAACGCTCCGCATAGCAAGCCGCAGTATCTGTGTGCCGAAAGCAATTGTTCTTTTCGTGTAGAGAAAGAGAAAGGGAGTAGAGAATTGACTGAGGAATTTTCGTTCGGCTGCAATTTCATACTAATTCCCATATCTTCAATCACGACTTTTATATTCTGCAGTATTTTATGAAACATATAAATCGACGTGAGTACTCAGCAGATCTGTGTTCTTAGTTATCTCTTTCGGAATAGCAATTAAGTGTACCGCAAAAGGTGTAGGATGTCTCATTGTAGCAACTGGGCAACTGAGAGATATTTTCCTATATAATTATTCTCAGTTTAATATCACATGTCGTTTTTTTTTGTCTTGGCATTTGTAATGCAGAGTTGCTACGTCTCGGGTATCATGTTGGCTCATTAATTTTTAAGGCAAATGAGACCCATTTTATTTATTGTTTGCGATGTTTTATTGCTCAAATACCGATGAAGGAGGTCCTTGTTAGCACAGACGAAAGTTAAAAAAATAGGTCTTACTGGGTTTTTAATCGTGTATTTTCTGGTTGTAAAGCCAACAGCACCGCTGTTTTGTGTTTATTTTTTTATGTGCAAGAGAGGTATCACTTGTAAGGATTTATATTTTTCACTTAGGCACTTTCAATATCTTACCCGAGGTTTAGCCGGCGCTAATGAACGCCACTGGCTGATGTATGATGAAGGAAGCTGCCTTTTAGTTTGAAGAAAGTATGGCAGTATGTTAAAGCAAGTTTTATATTAATTTTTATTCGCAATATTCTCAGCTCATATTCTAAAACAACGGGTATAATATTTAATAAAATATATAACAAATAAATGTTTTGTTGCTTCTTTTGTGCAATAACAATCATCCTTGTAAGAAAGAAGGATGCCCTATTTTGAGTTATTATGAGAATTACAAATGTAAAGTCACTTGTAGAGAGTAACTGCACAGTGGCGTACCAACATAACGAATTGAATTAAATTTACTTCATGTTAAATGTATATAAAGTGTTTGTTTAATTAATTTATTTGTTAAATGTATGTAGTGTCTAATTATTGTTAAATGTAAAAATATATGTTCACTAATTTACAAATGTTCACGTTAAAGGTAATGGACATTACAGACTCACGCATATAAAATGCCTTCCAACAATGCTGATACTGTGTTATCTACAGGGCTAGTGAGGAGAAGAGAGAAGTGGTGAATTGTTGGAGTACGGCTTATTCCCACACAACTCTTTTATTTTGTTAAATGGTCTGGCAGTTTTGCAGACGCCACTTTTGGAGAGCCATTTGTTTATTATTTACTTCACTGACGTTTTCATGGTCTCCGCCTTTCTGCTCATCACCTTCGTTTTTATCATTCGAATACATATAATTCCCACTAGTGTGGGGCAAAGTAGGTCGAACGGGTCAGAGTCCCCGATAACCCGGCAAGGCCAAAACATTATTCACCGAGGTGGCCAGGTATCGGTGAAGCTCCGTTTGCGACTAGACTATTTTCTGAATTTTTAGTCTCGATTAAAGTTTCCCTTTTAGTTGCAATTTTTCCGACTTTCGGTTTAATATCACCGATTTTTCTCTTCGAAGAAACTTGATGATGCTGATACCGTATGAAATCATTTGTATTATTTTTGGTAACTCGGAGAACGTCTGTAATCGAATAAACTGTAACACACTATTCAAAGAATATTTAAAAAAAATTATGACGCATAAATTTCCTTGTACCGTGAACGACAGTAAATCACAAAAAGATAACAAAAATTTCAAAGATATTTTTTTATCCAAAAATTCTGAGATAAAAACCCCAAGATCATGACGAATTTTTGGTAGTTGTAATCTGATATTCAGCCAAAATACTACGCAAAGCCATTCATGGAAATATAAAATGAAACAATATTTAACAAAGTTTTTGTCACTTCTCTATTTTGTGCAAATTGTCTTGGGACAGCAGACAAGTAAAAAGATCGTGTGCTACTATGACGCGGAAAGTGAAACTAGACCAGGTGAAAAAGTACACAAATATTAAAATTAAAATAATAATTTTTTTAAATTTCTCACCCATTCATTGATTGAATTTAGGTTTTGCCAAATTATCCCGATTTAAATTCCTCGATGCTGTGAATTCGTGCACACATCTCATTTTTGGCTACGCTGTTCTAACAAATGATTTTGACATTTCTATTCCAAACACCAACGTTTATGAACCTGGTTATATAAGTTTTGTAAAACAATATTATCCTCATTTGAAAATTTATTTAAGTTTGGGTGGCGATAAAGATCCAGATGCAGAAGGTCAAAATAAGTACATCGATTTCTTAGAGTCTGGTAGGCCAAAGTTTGAAAACTTCAGGAAGAGTGCCATTAAATTACTCAAGGAATACAATTTCGATGGTTTGGATTTGGCATTCCAATTTCCGCGAAATAAACCGCGCAAAGTTCATTCAACAGCGGGTACGTTATGGAAGCAGTTCAAGAAACTTTTAACCGGCGATTACATTGTCGACAAAAATGCTGAAACTCATAAGCAACAGTTTACGGATTTGGTAGGAGTTTTGCAGGACTCTTACGGCAAAGAAAACTTAACTAAAGAAAACTTTGAGCTTAACCGTGCTGCCAAATGTTAATTCTTCATGTGAGTAGAAATGTATTTTTTATTTATCGATACTGGCCTTGGATTTTAGCAGAAGAAAAAAAAAGAAAATTTGAAAAAAATTTACATTTTTCAAGACAGCAGGTTGCCTGCTCCAATATGTCAAAATAAAATATTTGGATGAATATTTGGCGACAATGCAACACGGCTCCAGGCTGTTGACCACGCTGATTTCATTCTTGTAGGCAAATTAAACAGACTTAGTGACGCCAATATAAAACAAATATGAAATTAAGTGATTAGGCTCATCATATTTTATTTTTTTAATGAGCAAAGACCACCACAAAAGTAAAAGACTGTAAACTAAACTACGAAATCATTGGCGAGTTTGGAAATCGAGAACTACAACTCGACTAACAACAGTTAATAGAATCTAAAATAAACGATGGAATAGGCGCAGATCGTAATGATTAAATGGTGCGCCATTTGAATGGACTTGTATTCATTGGAATACGGGATGGAGGGTCGCAAGAGGACCCAATTTGGTGGTGATCTTCTTCGATGTCCCCCAAACTGGAGAGCGGAAATACATTAATAATCGAGAAGTTTTAAGCAGATAAATTAATTTTTTTTTTCATAAGTATTTTATTTCTATAAATGTGAAATATTTTAATGTGGCAATACTGAAAATGTATTTTTACAACAAACATCTATCAGTTGTCAACTGGTTACGGCTCGGTAATGGACGGCTACATAACTTCAGTTGCCATTACCCGGAAATCAATTGAAATGTAAAATTTTCAGGTGCCACTTGTCATCCGCGCTTCGAATAAGATATAAAAAATTAGGGAATCAGTTGACCTTGCAGGCATCCCTGAGACTTCCTGTTAAGTTCAATTCGTTCAAAGGCAAAGTCGACAAAGTTGTTAGGTCGTCAGGTTGCTGAGTATAACCGTAAATAAAGGACCCACCCCATTTGGGTCCAATTTATTATGGTCGATTGTGATACCTTTTGTGCAAAAGCTTCCACGTGTGGTATGATACACACCAGACTCCCTGCTAGGAATCAAACCTAGAACCATCAACTGATAAATTAGAACGCTACTCACTAGATTATCGGTTCAGCAGACAAACTTTTTAAGTCCATAAAAATTAATGCGTATCGAAAATCAATTTAACATGAAATAACGGAATAATCGAAAAGCAACAAAAAATATTCGAAAATTTTCAACATCAATATCTTTCGAACCACTTTATATTTTTTGTCAAAGTTGCGACATCAGATACATTTTTTAAGTTTAAGAAAATCGTTGAATATCTGAAGTCGAATTGACGGACACTTTTGGAGTTATTGGATAAAAAAAAACAATTTCTTCAAAATTTTTCGTCGAACGAATCATCAAATTGACAGCAATCGATATTTTTTTTTTATGTTAAGTCGTCGTTAGATTTTTAACTTGATCGGCTTAGTAGTTAAAAATAATTAAAAAAAAAATGTTCTTAAAATTTTACCTTCGAAATCTTGCCTTACGGAATCGATTCATTAAATCACGACATCTAAGTGAGCTCAATATCTTTTTTGTTCTTAAAGCTATGTTCACACGATTGTCAGATTGTACAATATTGTAGGACACGGCAATATGGTGGCAATGCACTCACAATGAAAAATTGTTACCATCTGGTAATTTGTCTGTTCACACTATTGAAAGAAAACCATACAATTTCATTGGCACACAGTTCTGCCAATAATAATTGTCTGTTCACACGGTTGTCAGAGTATTGTATGGCAAACGTTGCCAGATCCGACTTTTAATGGTGTTATTGTACGGTGCACTAAATGAAGCACATGCGACAATAACAAATGACTGTAAATTGTGTGTCAATGGAAATGAAGGGTTCTCTCACGATTGTCAGAATTGTGACAATATTATTGGCATACAATGCACCGACAATACATTTTGTGACGATGTTGCCACGCAAAAATTTGTAACTATTTTTCTGTCAATATTGTAGTAAACGACAATCGTGTGTACATACCTTAAGTTATGAAATGTTTATATACATACACCCACACACCCCACACACGCATCCATGCATCGCGAAAATAGTCAGAATTGACAACCGCGGACCTCAAAACGTCGAAATAGAATGAAAACTCGATTTTAGAAAATTGGCGAGAAATCAGTAACTTCTTATGGCGGGAAGCTAAACAAGGAAACATTAAAGAAAAATTCAGAAAGTTGCGAAAAAAAAATTTCAAAAGCTTTGTGGCCTTATAATATAATTCGCAAAAACTGTTTGAGAATTACTTTATGCATAGAATATTGGAAGCATTATAAAAAGCAATACAGGTGGTATGGCATAATATAATGCCGGCGCAAATTTTTTTTTAATTCTACTTTCAAATATCCAATTTTTTTTACCTCTCTCCGTAGTCATGGTAATTCCAGAAACCGCGCTGCCTATTAAAAATAATTCTGCGGTGTACAGTGGCGTACAAAAATTGTCACAAGTGGATCCTGAAAACTTTAAAGATGCAATAAAACGAAAAGCTGAGGAGCTGGAAAGCGGCTTTTATAAGCAACTGTTGCCATCATTAATGTTTTGTTTCTGTCAGAAACTACACAGCCGCCAAATAATACAGTTGTTGCATCTGGAAATGCTGCATTGCTCACTGTCCCAATTAAATAATACCAAATGCAATTTAACGCCCCCACGCTATTTTCTAGGGGAATTTAAAAATGCCAAGTAACTCACATTCTGAGAAATGATATCCGCTGATTTATTACTTTTATAGTCAAACAGTTCAGTTCAGTCATGGTTCACACACATTTGTTTTTCAAATCTCTTTAAGAGACACAATTAGCAATCCTTTTACAGATTTCTGCGATTCCCAGAAAACCGAAAAGGAAAATCGCATAATATTGTTATGGAAATAATTGCCACCCTGACTGCGGCTATAAGGTTTATATATTAAAGCTTGAAGCTTTTAAATTTTTTAAAGCCATAAAAATGTTTAAATGCAATCTCTTTTCTAATCTTATCTTATCTTTTCTTATCTTTCAGGGTTCTTTGATATTCCCCAGATCAGTAAGAAATTTGAATACATAAATCTATTAGCCTTCGATTTCCTCACACCCGAACGTAATCCCGATGAAGCTGATTATACGGCAGCCATTTATTTTAAGCCAGGAGCAAATCGTTTAGAACACTACAACATTGATTTTCAAGTGCAATATTGGATTGACAATGGCTGCCCAGCAGCTAAACTTAACTTGGGTATCGCCACTTATGCACGAAACTGGAAGACAATACCTAACTCTCAATTACAACCAGTAGTGGCAGAAACACAGGGACCTGCAGCACCAGATGCATTAACGCAGAAAGAAGGTCTCTTAAGTTTTGCTGCCACTTGCCGAATACTTCGCCAAACTAATTGCACCCAAAAATATGAGAATAAATATGGCAGTTATGCGTTTTGTAAAGCCGATAACGATAACGGCATATGGTTCAGTTTTGATAGTCTAGAATATGCTGGCGAGAAGGCTAAATATGCTATTGCAAATGACTTGGGTGGTGTTGCTCTATTTGATGTCGGTTATGATGACCCCAGAGGCATGTGTGAGTTGGGTGAATTTCCGATTTTAAATTCCATTAGAAAACATTTCCAAGCATAGAACCGAGCAGAGTTCACTTTTTGCAGTTTTTTTTCTTTTATTTCTTCCAAATTTTCTTCAATAATAAATAAATATTCAGTACACAGAAAATGTTGTTGATAATCTAACAGAAGGAATGTATGACACTTTCTCGACGACAGGTGTAGAGCACAATATTTATTTCTGAGGCCTCTTAATTCTATTTAATTCTTGTTGTCATTATTACTGCTCTTGCAGAAAAAACAAAAACCCCGACTTACTCGACAAAATTGCAAAATTAAAAAAGACATTTCTACTCAAACTGTTAAAGATGATGGAAAGACTTTTCTGCATGTAGCCCTTCCTGGGTCCTCCTCTCTCAGAGATTACAGATTTAGAAAAATTTTAAGTCTGTACGCTATTGGTTGCTATACAGCACGGAGTGGTTTACCTTTCAAACGTCATCATTGTTCGAGCGTTACTTCTCTTATAAGAAAACACTGACTCTTTTCTATAAGAAGAAGAACTGACACAAAGCTCGTTAGCTTACTAGTCCCTATGCCGTTACGTCTTCTTATCGATTGGAATAGTAAATTTTACAGGAACTAGATAGAGAAAATGATAATGTAGAGATTGGGCGGGTGGTGAAAGTGGTAGAGATCTTCCTACAGCTTAATTATTGCACAACTTTGCAGTTTAGCTTTTTTTTTGTAATTATTTTACTTCGCTCGTGTTACACAATAGCGACGAAGGAGGGCGTTCTGATGTGCCTGTGGATTCGATAAAGCTGACGCCGTTACTGTTCAGTGACCAGTGGCTATGCCTTCGCCACTGAAACCTTCCGACAACAACTGACACAGAGTCACACCCAAATGCACAACAGAAAAACAGCGAGATGTTTTATGAGTCTGAAACAGGGGTTGAACCCAGAAAAATTTTTCGTTTTATAGTCAACGTGCAGACTAATTCGACCATCGCCACCCTCAAAAAAAAAAAACAAAAATTGTGCTGCATTATAAATATTTTCTAATGCAATATTTTAGACTTCCAAACAAACAATTATATTTGTGTAAAAAAGACATTCATTTGCTTCCTTATATTATAGGTATTATTATTATTATTATTTTTTGATATATATTTATTAAGCCTGAGGTCTTAAAAAAAAAAAAAAAAAAAAAGACCTCAAGCTTAATAAATATATATCAAAAAATATAATAAAAAAGGTCAATTAATAATATAATTAAAATTATTATTATTATTAAAAATTATATTTGAAAATATTTAAATGGTAAATAGTGCAAAATGTGAACAATTAGAAATTCTATCAGTAGTAGTTTGAAGTCCATAAAAACCTTCAAATAAGATATCTGTATATGGCATAGTAAACAACGGCTTTTTATAATGGGAAAAAAAGTAAGTAGCGAATTTTATTTTAACATTTAAAACATACCGGCTAACTTTTTTAAATGTATATTTTGAAACATAAAATGCACTGAACATCACCAAAGGCGCTGCTTACCACAAACTACCTTTTTTTCCCTTTTAGTGGTTCAAATTTCCAATTTATTCATACCCATTATTTTTTTTAATTACAAATAGGGTCTTAGCGCCATTATGGCATCATTCTTGAGACAATCTGGCAAAAGTTTTACATTATGAATATATAATATATTTGGATATAACCTAAGAAGATATAAAATTATTATAAATTAAATTGAAATTTAATGTTTAAGTTAAAAATCAATTTTTATAATAAGAAATGACAAAAATAAAGAGGAGAAAAAAAAAATAAGATAAAAACTATAATTAAATTTCTTTTATAAAAGAAGCATATCAATATTTTGCAGCAAATATTGTTTCAATCTGTTTTTAAAAATGGAAATAGAGCCCGCGTTCTTAATACATAGTGGCAAATTATTGTACAGCAAACTACCATTATATTCGATTCTTTGCTTCGTGGTTTGTAAGCGGCACCTTACTGTTTGTATATTGGCACTATTCCTTGTATTGACGTTATGTTGCATACTCTGCAATTGAATTGCATGAATTCCAATATTGTTAAGAACTTTGTATACATATACAAGTAGTTGCATTTTGTGAAGGCCATAAATAGGTAATACAGTACATGCTACATCTTGGTATAATTGCAAAGTAGGAAAGACAATTGGCAGTTTATAAACATTCTTTAAAGGTTTGTTTTGCAAAACCTGTATGTATTTTAAATCGGAATTCCTCTTGTGGGCGTAAATAAGGGACAAGTAATTTATATTACTTTAGATCAGCGAGTCAAAGATCATTAATTTCGTGTTTTCATTCAATTTGTTTATCAGTTTATACAAAATGCCAACTACTGGAGCTATTTTGGACTTTATATGCTGTATGTGAGACTGCCAAGTAAGGTTACTCTGGAGGAATACTTCCAAATACTTCACGGAATTAACTTCTGTTATTACTTTTCCATCTATCACCACCGTACAATCAGAATGCTGGGTCTGATGAGGCCTAAATCGTATGCACTGTGTTTTTCTCGCATTTAAAAGAAAATTATTAATTCCGCGTCATTTTGTTTACTTTATATTTTAAAAGATTTACAAACATATGGCTATGAATATGTACTCGTCGCAGACTTCAATACTTGTCATTGTGTGCGTTATTTTATAAAAAAAAATAGTCACACATATATGTACGTATAATTGTGAACGAATTCGTGTAAATTCATTTAAAATCACTGCTGTAGAAATACCCAGGGCCTAGGCGGAAATCGAACCATGCCCCACCAGATTGATTGTCTAATGTTCATGCATTAGGCTGCTGAGGTTTGGTGTGGAAATATGGCTAAAGCTAAGGAACCAGAAACCGTCTACGGTACGGTATATCGGACCATGTTTGTGATTTTTTTAAATCTCTTAGTTTTCAATAATCCTGGCATATGGTTCCGGAAAAGATGGAGCTACAGCTCATACCACGAGAGACAGAAAGGCGATTCTGCAAGAATCAGTCAGTTGAAGTTGGTCCACCCTGTATATGTTTTCGCTTCATCTGCAGGAATGCTTATTTCTTGTATGTACGAATTACTTTTTCCTTAAAAATTTTCCACAACTTCATAGAATTGTTAAATCCTTTTTTTTTAACAGCCAATAATTTTGCATTTTTCTTATCACTATTGCTCGATCTTAACTGCATTATTAAGTCTGTACAAGTTGTAATTTTTCTACAATAGCAAAAACTATATTCTGTTTGTCTGACTTTTGTGTGTGTGTGTGTGTGTGTGCGCGCGCAACTGTGTGCGATTGTGTATTTATAGGGCTGTGCGAATGCAGATTATAGACGTAAACAACGCCTTTAAGGCAATTTATTTAAATAAGCAACAGAAGCTGCTGCTACCAAATAAAATCCACTAAAAAAATTGTTGGAACAGCAACTACAAACACAGAAACAAAATACAAATGAACTTCCAAATAAACTGCCTGCCACAAGTAGCAAAATACTTGTACTAAACTTCATTCATTAACCCTTTAACGAACAAGATGGAGAGAGACCCTTCAAAATTTTACTACTTACAAAAATATTATATTAAGCGAAATATTAATACAGAATCGCTCGAATTTATTTTAAAATATCAGTCATTGTTATTATTTCTTAAGTGAGGTACGGCTTGTGTTTGGTTTGGTTTGGGGGTGTCTCTTGCACTCGTTAATTGATTTGCCATAACAATCTGTATCGTTTACAGTTCTTTTTCTTTATAAAAAAGGTTCTTTATAAAAAAACGTTGCTATTTCCTATGCAAAAATATTCTCGAAATAAAAAACTGATAGTGTTATATATTACATTATGGTATATTTTGACTTAATTTGCAATAAAGAACGCAGTGTTTAAATTCATATAAAATACAATATTTTATTTCATTAATTCTTTATGCACAAAAACGATCTTAACTAAAAGAAAGCAAAACCGGGAATGTTCTTCTACTGAGAATATCATAAGAATGAAGAAACAGAGAAGAAAAGAAAAAGCAAAGAAGAATGAAATGCAAAGAACAGTTACAATAGTAGATGATATCAAAACAAAAATTCTAATAATAATTTACTAATCAGCTGTTGTCTAACTATTGGTTAACCAATGACATTTGGTGGTTTAACTAAAAGTAAACAAAAAGCTGTGAATCAAATATTATTGGTTAAACTATTGCTATTATCTAACTAGTGACTGTAAATTTGGGCCTTGTATAGTGCAATCTCTTTAGTGGACACCTACTGGACTGACAAACATGTCCGATTATGAGAGAAGCGCTTCTCTGGGTCTCTATTAACCGTCCACTTCTTTTAAGCGGCTTGCTCCTCACTTTGTTTGTGAGCTTTTTTCCTCTACTTCAGAATTTATGATTTCAACTTTATAAATCTATACGTCTTATTTACTGAATTTATGACAGCAATTTAGAGATTCTCATTTATATACAAACTAGATGAATCCGGTGCTCTTCGTTACACCACAGAAACTTATATAATCTCGCCATCTTCTGTTATTGCTACGGTAAGCCAGCTGCATCAAATTTGGATACTATTATTGTTATGTCAACGGTCTCTTTTCCAAAATTGGTCTACAAAGCTATGTGAAAAGAGTAACAGAATTTAAAAAAGTGGGCGTAAAAGTGAGCGTGGTTAATAAAAAGAAGCCTATAATTCATTCTAGGTGAGAAAATTTCAAGAAGATCGGTCCAGTATCTGGTCTCCGATTCCACTATATTTACTGCATCCCTGACAACAAACTGTTAATACCCGCTTGATCTGAGATGTTTTTAAGCGAATGTTCGCTATAGTGAAGAATTCTCGAGTTAAAAATATTCAATAAATTGTGGAAAATTTTTAAAAATACGTACATTCGCAAAAGCGAAATATTAGCGATGATTTAACGGACATAAACATTCGCGAAATTGTCGGACATTTTTTGGTACACAAAGATCAAATATTAACGTTTCTTTCTTATTTCTATGAAAGTGTAATCTGTGAGCATTAAACTATCAATCTGTAGTTTGCGTATTCGATTCCCGCCTGATGGGATCCTGGGTGTATTTTTAAAGCAGAAAAATAAATCAACATGATATGAATAAAGAAAAATTTTGTATAAAAAAGAAAACAAAAAATTAAAGAGAGATTAGAATATCTTTTTAATTTTAGCGAAAATTAAGCGAATGTCGTTAACAATGGTTGTTTGCAATATTGCTTAAGATTCACTATTCGCTATAAACGAACCTTCGAACATGAAACATTTGCTGCTGCAAACTGAGCGACGAGTGAACTCTTTGACTTCTTTTTCATTTCACTAGGAATGTCGTTCTCCATATTTTATCCGAGAAACGTTTGCTAATATTTTGACGGCGATATTACTTTCGTCTGCTGTGGGCAAGCGGGTATTTTTTTTTTTTTTTTTTTGGCGTGTGAGGTAGGGTGGAAAATGCCTTCGCACTTACAGAGACCGTCGTCTTCTGCGTCGAGTGGTGTTGCCACTAAAAAATTCCCTCCTCCTCCTCTGGGTATATTCCTCCCCGGAACCGCTTTCCGCATTACTTCGGGAAGGCCCAGAGCCACGTCCCAATCAGGACCACTCTCACTCACCCACATCTGGGTCCGCCAAGTTTGCAGCCGGTGCCATGGCCCCGGCCCGTATCGCCTGATCCCCGTCAGAGGGGGCCCCGCTATGCAGCAGCGCATCGAGGTGGCAAGCGGGTATTGAGGAATTCGACTTATGCATACATATATTATTGAATAAGCAATACCTGCACGAATGTGGAACAGAGCAATCGGCGTTTTTGATACTGAAAGAAATATCCGCATACTAGAGGGTACGCTGCTCAGAGGTGCCCGTGATGACAGAGTATATTGAATAATATTTCGGGCATATTGTCTAGTCAAATCGCCCTTTTATGAGCAGTTATATTTTGTAAAATACAAATATATTCGTAAATCTATTTAAAAACAGAAATTAGGGAGAGAACCCCTTACCACCCAAAAAGCCATTGCAGGGTTAATATTAAAACTACACTCTCAATAACAACAACTATTACAGCACTGACAAAGTTATTACAATCAGTTTGTAAAAAAAAACCTTTATGGTGCATCTAATAAGCAACTATGTATTGGAATATTTGATATGAGTGAGTTCCTCGATATCGATTCTATACAGTGGGGCTAAATGAAAATATAAAGTGTATTTAAATGGAAATTTGCTTTCTTAAAAAAAGCAATTGTAGAATACGTTTTCCTTTCGAATTGTGTTTATTTTATAAATAAATAAATTTATTTATTAATAATAATAAAATAAAAGAATTTTTTGCCATTCAAAATAGGATAAGTGGCAGCGACAGTATTGATGACTATAAGAAGCATCACTCTTGCCAGAACTTCTAGACATAAGTTCCCGCAGTACTGACAGAATGCTTTCGTAGTCTACTCCATGAGCATTAGTCTTATCAATATGGTCGTGCGGGTTCGATTCTCGTCTAGACCCTGGGTGTTTCTACAGACAAGCTATAAGAGCTTCGTAGAGTTTGTGTTGTTTAAAAAAAAAAAAAAAAGATATACTTTTTGGAGGCTTCAAGAGAGTAGTAAAACTTGTGGACATAAACTCGTGACTTTAAGAGACCTCACAAAAAATGTCTAGAACAGTTAAAGCGGGCGATCTTGCCGGCCAGTGTAAATCATCAGAACGAGAGATTAGGTGAGCCGAAAATGCAACCCGCAGGGTCGCACGCAGATGCGCGTGAAGTTAAGTTTGAAAATTTATAACCCTAGACACAAACCAAAGAATTTAACAGAGCTCTGTGGAGGTATTAACATTGTAATGTTATACAATTAAAAAACAATATTTAATATAAAATTTAATAATAAACATATTAAAAGATTAAAATATAATAAAAAAAAAAATTATCAGGAGAACTTCTCCTCAACAGCTTGAATTTTTATAAATTATAAGAATATTCTGAAGTAAAAATCGTTTTTTAATTGTTTAATATTGTCATGTAAAAGCGGCAACAGAGCTCTGTTAAACTCGCTGGTTTTGTGTCTAGTGTAGAGCTGCCATACGTCCTGGTTTCAGAGAAATTGTCTTGGTGTACTGGTCCACTTTAATTGTCATGGTTATTTAAATACATGTCAATGCAGAGAAAAATTTAATTTTTTCTGATATTTCTTATGAACAGATGTTAAGCTTTCTGTTATTACGCTGTTTACATGAAACAATTTAACCAACTTTTATTTCATCTCGTTGCTATAAAAAGGTGAAACGTGTTAACAACTTTTATAAGTAATTGAAAACCGATTACAAATTGTTTTCTAACATGTTAAACATCTGTTTTCATTTGTGGATTGTTGTTTACACGTTTAGCTGGAGTAAATTGTAAGTTGTAAGTTGTTCATTGTTGTTGAGCTGCATAGATCTATTCCCAATCAACCAAAAATTGGCTTTACCGAAGAATAAAATTTTCAATATCAAGTGTGACGAACAGATCCATTATTTTGCTAAAAAATTTCTACAATTTACTGACGTTGTTCTAGTGTAAGTCTATCAATAATGAAAGGGCAAATCCAACTAAACAAAAAAAAACAAAAAAAACCAACTATCAACTGTTAAATGGATTATCAAGTAAAACAGTGTTGCTAACTCAAAGTTGTGAACCAAAAAAAAAAGGCTTTACATCAAAAAAAGCTGTAAATTCCTCTTACAAACACTTGCTGAACAGATCAATATGCTGTTGTCGATGCGTTCTTGTGTTTACTCCACTATTGTGAGAATATCATTTGATATAAATATTTAACTTTATTTTATTTCAATGTCAATAGAATACGGGAATTATAATTTTTTAGTCTAATATGAAGTGTATTGCCATTGTTGTTTGTTCATTAGTAATCGTGCATGCTGACTTGGTTGGTAAAACAATAAAATTTATGCTGCTCAAAGTTAAACACTTTCGAAAGCAAATCAAAGTCGATGTGTTTACGTTTTCTCTCACTATTGAATTTTGCAAATAGAAAAACGCCATTATTAAATTTTTTTCGTCCCACTGTGGTGTAGGTGAAAACTTTTCTTGTACGATTTTTAACTTGTAATTTTGAAAATCCGTATTAAAGTATTGGAAAAACCACATGCAAACCAGCCACCATCCATCGATGATTCCCCAGCAGTGTTGTTGTTATCTGCAGCAACAGCAACAGCAACAGCAACAGCAACGTCAACTACTAAACGACTTGAATAAATAGAAACGAAAATTGTAGTACAAAGCGGCGGTAGCGGCAATAATGAACTTGCAAGCGATTAAGTTTGATTGAACATTGACGATATTTGCACGTGCTGCTGTTATGAAAACTATTGATGCTGGTAGTAGAATGGGAATATTTTATTTCGGTGTTCTAAAATTTTTAGGAAATATTTAAGAGGTCGTATAATTTTTATAATGCGTTCTCAGCGTTCCAATGAAACTAAAAAGCTTTTAGGATAAATTCGCCAGTTCATTAGTAGAACTGTAGATTTTGGGGGAAAAAAATTTTTATTATTATGCAGGTTGCACTCCCAAGTTAAATCGAAGATTTGAGAAAACAACTTTGCGCATTCATTTGTTAGTTTATTAAATTACAAAGTGCATACAATAGTGTTATTTATAGTACAACACACTGAGGTGAAAAGACATGACGGATATGCTGGCACATATCTTCACTGTTTTACAGCTCTGTCTTTGCACGTTCTTTGTTTTATAGCAGTGTTAAAGCAACTCTGATGTCAAGGAGACGTATTTAATTTTGAACTTTATTTTAGTAGCCGTTGATTTAGAAATTATTTTTCTTCGCTGGTGCTACAGAATACCGACGAAGGAGGGCGCTCTGATGTGCCTGTGGATTGCTTACACAGCTGAAGCCGATTGTGTTGAGTGATCAGTGACTATTCCTTCGCCACTGAAACCTTCCGACAACAACGGACATAAAGACATACTAATGCACATCCCAATAAACTGAAACTGTGGTCAAACCCGGCACTTTTTGGTTTTGTGGTCAACATGCAGACTGTTTCAGCCATCGCCACCATTTTTCTAATTTTTAGAAAAGTGTGATGCTTGCTGCCCAAAATCCTCAGCAAGCAATGACACATTGAGAATGCATTGATTTTCCAACAACCAAATGAGCTTTCCTCGAAATGAAAAATCAACCCCTACTTTTTGATATTCAATAATCCATTGTTCGAACTCTCTTCGCTGCGCATGGTCTTTGGTTTTTCTCTATAAAGCGAAGTAACACTCAGGCAATGATTGATTACTACTGCGAGAGGCAGTGGTGAAAGAAATGACAAGTGGTGAAGCGATATACTGAGGAAAGTTTAATTATTTTTACAACTCTGCTTATGCACGTTTTTCCATTGCAGTGTTGATTCAGTTGTTGTATTGTAGGAAAGGAACACACGCCATAGAGAAACAACACATGGAAATTTGAAATTTTTTGTCCTGGGTGGTCTAAATTATAATAAATTAAATTTTTCCCAGCAATTCTCTTGCATTGTTTTTTTTAAATATTTTTATGTAAGCAGTCTTATTTTTATCGGATATATCCTGCCTCCTTGAAATGTTTAGTTGATCTCTTCACAGTTGAGAAAGTAAAAGTACTATTCCGATGATAAAATTGCAAAATTTTCGCCGTCAGATGATCATTATTTTTAAAATATGCAAACACTTTATTCTAACATATGTATTATATATCATTTTAATAATCTCTCAGCAGCTAAACCATTGTATTTCATACAGTTATCAACACTGGCAGTTTTACAAATCTTGAATAACTCTTTATATTTTCAAAACTATTGTGGCAAATTAATTTGTGAACACGAGATATTTAAAAAATAGGTTAGGTCGGCAGGTCGATGGATGTAAAGGTAAAGAAATGTTCCAGCCCACTTGGGTCCCATTTATTATGGTTCCATTGTGATACCTGTCGTGGAAAAACTTTCCTGTGCTGTAGTGATACAGACCAGAGTCTCTGCTAGGAATCGAACCTAGAACATTCAACTAATAAACAAGCACACTACTCACTAGACTAACGGGGCACCCAATATCCGGTGTCTTGTTTCTTTAACTCAATCGAAAACTTTCCGAGTCGACGAAATTATTACCACCGAATGAGAATGTTCAGTTTTAGCTATTGGGCATTCATGTTTGTTATTCATTGATGCAGTATATCAAGAAACTAGAGCAGTTCCATTGGTGGGAGCATTTAGAAGATCCTTTTCCTTTCATATCATGCGCTGGCAGTCTGTTCCTCTTATGTACCAGTGCTTCACAGGTTGACATCAAGGTTGACATTTGCATGTACTGGTGCCAGAAAGTCATATTCTGTGGTACATTTATTGCAGGTGAAGTGTGAGTCTGTGAGTGCTCCACTAAGTGTTCTAATGTTCCTCCTATTAAGCCGAAGATCAACGTCGAACCTTCTATTATCAAAGTTGAGGAACTTCATCGAATGGTCTAAACCACTTATGGCCGTCCCGTATTCCGAAGTGCGTAATCTGTTCTGTACTCTGATTGCCTGATGTTGAAGCCGAAATGATCAATCAGAACCTGTTTTTAGCCTGAAAGTCTGCCTTCTCATTGCCCTTGTACTCTGTATGTTGTATTACCCAGATAAGGTAGATCTGGTTACGTGTAGCCAGATAATTGAGTGCAACATCGTACTCTGCGAGGACCTTTGAGCTGTATGTGTAGTTGTCCAGAGTTTTAAACACCGACTGCCTATCCGAGAGTATTTCTGTGTGGGTCAGTGCGATTTTAGACGTGAGTCACTTTGATCAAACGATAAACTCTTTTGCAGATTTCAGTGAGGTTGCCCGATGTGAGCGAGTTTATGGGGGAACAGTGGTTGTTTGTCACGTTAGTGTCGTCGCCTTCGTTCGACCATCGGTCTCTTCCATCCATCGCATTTTTCGCCCAACGTTACATTTGTTCTTTAACCCAATTCTTTTTCTATTCTATCGTCCACCTTCTTCCCGTCCTCTCTTTGCAGGTATCACAACTTGACCATGATGAAGTGGAGCCAAATAGACTGGTCTCTTTATTTTCATCTAATTCTTGCTTGCGTAGAAAATGTGAGTGTCTGACATATAAATAATCATTTACTTGAATTTTTTGTGTTCTTACAAGTTCCAGATACAAGGCGCTACTTGAATGTTAAAAACAAATGTATTGAAGAATCTTTAAATTTCAGATGTACAACTTTTAACACATTAAACACTCCGTACTTTAGCACTCTATTAAAGCAGGGCTGCCCCTTTACACAACCCACTTGACCTATAAAACTTTGCGCTTAAGAGTGGGTCTGTGTGTGTGTGTGAATCCTTGTGTGTGCTTAAACCAAATTAACTGATCCTTTTGACCTGCGGTTATTTAAATTTATCTTATGAATAATTGTTTTTCTGACCGTTCATTTATGAAAATGTGTGTGCACAAATTTGCACAAACTCATTTATAACAAACAAAGGGAGAAAAAAAGTCACATATTCGCAGGAAAAATGTTCAACTCAATTCATTTCACTGTAAATAATTAAAATACATTTCATAATGTGTGTGAGATAAAATTAAACAAAAACAAAAAAAAGGCGACAAATTTGCTCATTGAAAACAATTTTTTTTTGCATAAAAGTTGTCCTTTCTTGTTGTTGTTGTTGGAGCGCAGCATTAACACACATGGCAGCACCCATTTAAATCTCAAATAAATAATGGGGATTTATTTTTAACAAAATTCATTGAGTGTAAAATTTCATACATGTAAACACTTGTTTCGCCATGCAGTGTCCAGTCCACCGTTTTCTATTTTTTTATTTGTTTGTTGGCCTCTTTCTGGATTCAGCCTCCTTATTTCAATACAATAAACACATACACGACAGCAAACTACAGGCTACAGAGAGCTACTTTTTACGAGTTGTGTGGTTTTCTATATTGAAGTTACATGCAACGCTTTTTATTAGTTTGATCAGCTGTCAGTGTAAATAGTTTTATCGCATAAAAAACATGTGAAACGAGTAAGTGAAATAGAGCTTTTAATACAATTTGACTAGAATTAACTTTTCCTTCATTGCAGTTAATATTATTTTTAATACAAAATATGGCCGGTCAAAAAGTTTGTAAAATTTTTGTGTCGCCTACAAAAGTAAAAAGTAAACCTACTTCAAACTATTGGGCATAGAACAAAGGTTTTTCCGTTATCTTTTCTTCTAGAAAAAATTTCGATTGTGCGATCTTACTTTTTCGAATTCGAAAATATATCGAGTAAAATAGTACCTTTGTGTTTTTAGCCCAATTAAATAGTGCATATGAATCACATTTTGTCTTATTTTTAAATACCACCATGACATGATTATTAAATTAAAGGGATTTGTGAAGGGAGCATGAAATATAATAAAATCTCTGAACGCACAATATGACGGGGTACTATTTTTTACCCACTTCAATGAAATGAAAAAAATGGCTGAGAAGAAAACCTGAAATAAAGTGAAATGGGTACTTTTCAGCAAAACTGCGTTTTGTACCTTTTCTAATTGATAGAACCACAAAAGTATTCACATTCGATTTAGATGGCTTACCGTAAAAATATCTATACAAACGTTACCGAGATTAGAGAAGTTTGCGTGGGGCAGCGAAGCACCCCTGGTTAGTATATAAATTTTACAAAAGAAGCTTCAAGCCGAACAGACAATACAACAGATTTCGCCCAAATCTAGTGAGAAAGTAGATTTCGTTTTTTATGGGAAATCCCTCTCAAAAGCAAATAGATTTGCAGGAAATCTCGTACTGGCTTTCGCTCAGGTGTAAGTGCACTACAAACTAGATGTATTTTTTTGTGTACTGAGAGAGCATCATCATTATTATCATTTGGCATTTACAACAATAAATTGCATAAAATTTCAGAATATTTCATTTAGTTCGACAATAAATCCAAATTATTCCCATATTTATTTTGAAGACTTAACATGGGCGAAAACCAAAGAAATAAATTAAAATGAATTATCGAAGCCATTAGGAAATCCATTTAAGCCAAACAAACAAATAACAAGAAAAAAAGTATTTAATACTTTTGCAGAATATAAAGAACAAATGGACTATTTCAAATTTGTAAAATTTTGCCGTTGCTGTTGCCCATGTTGTTTGAAAGATTCTCCCAAAAATCTCCAAGGAAGATTATACACTCGACTACACATTGTCTAACAAAAAAAAAAACATAACACAAGTTTAAAAACAACAAGAACTCGTCATAGAAAATTGTAAATGAATATGAAATTAAATAAAAGTTTTTAATTTTTTTTTTTTTTTTGTTAAGAACCAGATACGCAAACACAACTCAAACCGAAAGTTTATTTAGTCGACGAATTAATCTTGCCAAACTTTTGTGGAACAATTTTTACTTGCAACTTAAAACAACAATTAAAAATCATTATAAATTAATGTATTGCTAATGTGGCAAGCGGCAAAATTAAAGAGACTTGCCGCACCATTCAATGGGATACAATTGTTGCAGTGAAATAAGTAGTCGTGAGCAAGACAAGAAAACAAAACGAAAAAGGAAAAATTAAATATTTTAATTCGATTATGCGGAAGGGGGGGAGGGCTCGAAATAAAGGAAACATTTGTTATAAAAACAAAATGTTAAAGGGTTGTCAGGCGGTTTGTCGTTCACTGATTTTCCTGTTTTCACAACAAAACGAAGGCAAGAAAAAATTATGAAAATAAGGGAATGGGAAAACATGATTTACATAAAATAGACTCGTTGAGAAAACAACAAGACACAAACGAAACGTAGGTTTTACCTTTCATTTCTGTTGCGAGACAAACCACTTTGAGTAACATTAGACAACTACACAGGAGAAGAAATATTCATGGAATATTGAATCGACAAGTAAGTAAGTGAAATGCTAAATCAGTAGAACCATTCGGCAAAAATTCATTAGCAGAGAAAAACCGAGCGGTAGTTATTGGTCGACTAAGAGACGAGTTAATTTTTGATTTAGATCGTCGGTACGGTGAAAGTCTTCGGAACAATTGATAATTCGAGCAAATGTTTAAAAGTGAAAAATAAGAACGGTAATTCGTAATTGCTCGGTGAGTGTATTCCTTTTTGTTTGGCATGAACTAAATCCCCAAAAACAAAAATGAACTAAGTCCATAAAGTTTTATATAGAGGAGAACAACTGTAATTTTTGAAGACTTATTTCACTTCCAGTTAAATTTTTGGGGTCCTAATTAATTTTTAAATTTTTTAAACTTTGTTCAAATGAGCTAACTCCCCTCACTTGAATCTTTAATTGGGCGCATGGGGTTATTATACGGTAAAATGTTCGGAGCAAACTTGTTTGTTCTATAGCTTCATACATTTAAAAGGAGAACATAAATTAGTTGCGATTAGATCGTTAAAGCCGACATACTACAGTTGGATTCATGAGCTCTTTGCACATGAGCGCTCTTTTCAGTTCAGCTCTTTTTGGTGAGCTGGTTCGTTTAGTTCGTTCAGTAGTATCAGTTGAATTTTAGCTCATTTGATTTTATTTCTGAACTGATTTTTTAGCTCATGTGATTCAATCAAATACAGCAACAAGGCAGCTTGAATCAGTAGTAGAAAGAGAAAATATGTTTTTGGTGGTGAAATTTGTTATTTTAGGGAAATTTGTGAAATGTTTTAAATTTACATTTTAATAAAATCTAGATTATTATAATTCAAGTAACGAAACTTAAATCAAATAAATACAAACTACAAGACAGAAATGTATTTAAGAAAAAAATAGTGTTTTCACTAAATCGCCAATGACGTGAAATATTCACATCAGGCATCAAACAAATTTTATTTAAGAAATTTTTTTGGTTCTGGTAGCACTGATGAACCAATAAAATGAACGAAAAAAAAACATGGCATGCGCTCTTCACTGAATCTTCAAGAAAAAGTGGGCGCTCACTTCGCTCAGTTTACTGAGTCGTTCAATTGAGCTAGCTCAGAGCTGAACGACACAACTCTAGTACATACGTGTCGCTTTACTAATACGTGTTGTCCCCATGCGACTAATAGTGTATCACTTTTTCTGATCGTGCTAAGACTTAAGTTTCAACCAAATGTTAAAAATGTGCTAAATTTAATTGTCAGCGACATGTTTTCATATTCTGCGCTGGATCCAGAACATCACAACCTGTTGATGAATCTGACTTATTTTTTTTTTTTTATAAATAACTGTTCAAATAGTTGTAAGAAACCAGTGCGGAATTTTATTTATGTTTTTAAAAGAAAGAATGTTGTTTTTGTTTTTTTTTGCATTATTAATGTAAATAACTCTGAAAATAAAAAAACTTACTACAGTCGAACTTCTCTATAGCGAACTTCTCTATAACGAAATCTTCTCTATAACAAATAAAATTCGTGAACACAACATTTTTGTGAGTATTTTCATACATTTTGATCTTCCTATAACGAACTTCCCTATAGCGAAGTTCTCTCTGTAACGTACAATTTTTTACGACCTAAATAGAATTTTTCACACTAAATAATCTCTCTATTGCG
Organism: Dexiosoma caninum; assembly: GCA_963924685.1. Taxonomy (NCBI): domain Eukaryota; kingdom Metazoa; phylum Arthropoda; class Insecta; order Diptera; family Tachinidae; genus Dexiosoma; species Dexiosoma caninum. The sequence continues at coordinate 87,869,419 of OZ004727.1, forward strand.
AAGTTTTTAGCAATCGATTTTTTGCATCAATTTAGTCACATATGTATGTATTAATAAATTTCTCTATTACGAATTTTCTCTATAACGTAGAAATTTGACGGTCCCCAACTGCTACGTTATAGAGAAGTTCGACTGTAATTATTATTTTTTTGTAATCCAACACTGACAATAAACTTTGGGGTCATGTGCGACCCCATGCGATTAATTGTGTGATTTTCTTAATGCGCCTAATTAAAGATTAAGGGGTTACAGCTGATTCACACATATTAAATTTACCTGATCAGTCTTTGTTAAATTTTCTTTGGAACATTTGCATTTGTGTTCAGACAAGAAAACATTTTTGTTTCAAGTTTCGCTTGTTTTACTATGCTACGGTTAAGAAAGAAAGAAAGAGTGAAAGAAACAAACTTGAGGGTACCGTCAAGTGGTTGCCCCTTTCCATTGTCATTTCCCCTCTCTGCCAAAGACTCAAGGCTTGACGAGTCGAACTTCGCAAAACTGAAAAGCTTGTCAGCGGCTTGATACAACAATCCCCTCATTTTATATTGATACTCTAAGTTTTTTACGCGAGTTTTTGACGGATGTATCTACCGCTTGAAAACAGAATTAAATAGTATATGCAGGCCATAATTTACAAAAAAAGAAAATTCTTCAATTCGAATTACAATACGAGTTTTATTTAGATACTTTTTGTTTTTTATCTCTAATTAAGTATATATATGTACATATATTTCTAAAAATATTTTAAAGAAACATAAAATATATCTTTTAAAAAAATGCAATTGTAAAGTTATAATATGATTAAATTATAAAAAATAGATCACGAATTTCTTTTTGGTAAAATGGCGGCAAAATGGCGTGACAAACTCACAAAGAAAACGATCTGCTATATTTTTTTTTCTATCATAACCAATATTTATTATAAGAGTTGACAAATTGAAGAATGAATTGGTTATTTGTCTCAGAGTTGACAAGGTTCCACATTTATTTCTGGCATCAAACAATTTTCGATTCTTAAAAAGAAAACAATTGATAGTGGCATTTGATGAGCCAACGAAATTATCGCGTACATTGAAAGCGGCGAAGAAAACAAACTAGTTTCTACGCTTAACTAGTTAGTCTTCCTATTAAGACGCCAACATGTCAGCAGTACCTGTCGTAGGGTATCTTAATATTTTCAAATGAATGCCAGCGATTTCAATGAAAATATTATTTTAACTTTTTGGAATTAAATAGTTACAGCTAATGAAAATACATTCGCAAATGGAAACATTATATTAAGATTCCTTCTGAAATATGACTACAAGCACCCAACAGAAACAACTGCAACAACAGCACTTGTAGTCCTATTGAGTACATTAAACAAAGTTCATTTCAAGCTGTCTATGAAAAAAAAAAATAAATAAATAAATAAAAGTAGAACAGGCCGAGTAAAATGAAACCTTAAGGCCTTATTTATTCCTTGAAACAGAAGTGGAGAAAAGGTTGCGTATGTGGATTTATTACGCCACCCACCTTCTATGCAGTCCAACCTTTTCTTGTACTCGTTTGAGATTTGAAGCAGGTGTTGGTTTCTCTTATTTTAAGTAGAATTAAACTTTTTGCTATTAATGTTTGCTAAAATTTAATTACTGTTGTTAATTCCCTTCGAAAAAAAAGGAAGATTAAATAATAAATTTTGTTGAAAAATTATTTTTTTTTGCGTGTGTATGTGTGTGTGTGTGTTTTTTTTCGAACTGTTGTGTTTGGCATTAAAAAGAAATAATTTTTTATTGAAATTTATTTAAAAACCACTGGAATCATTTATATTTAATTAAATTCAGTATTAATTAAAATGGTTTTTTCCTTTTTTATGTAAAAAAAAAATTCAACAAAAAAAATTTTTTTTAGAAAATGTGCAAAATTCAAAGAAACTATTAAAAAATTAAAAACAAATTTCAAGATGCTGCGAAAATAACATTTTAAATGAGTGAAAGCACATAAATTGTCTTGTTTAGCGCGAAAAGCTTTAAATAAAAACTCTCGAAAAATAATTGAGAATTGCTTCACGTTAGTAAACGATGAATTTTTAAAGAGACCAAACAAAGCGTGAGGATTACTGGGACGCTTATGAGTTGTCTAATTTCCATTTCTTATATTTTTTGACACAAAATATATAACAAAACCTCTTGAGCCTGCCTCCTTGGGTATGGTATTAGCACGTGGCCGAATGCATTAGTGTCTGTCCACTGTAATGATAACTTCACCGAAAGAAGTTATACAGGTAACATGTAAAAAACATCACAGCATCCGGCCAACTTGGGTCTTGAAAGTTTCCTTTATATTACTTGCCACAAATAGATAGAAGAGAGAAGAGTATGCTGTTGAGAGTGAGGGAGAAGAGCGCAGAAATAGAATACAAGAGAAAGGAAGGAGAGAAAGGAAGACTGTGTATACAAACCTAATGAAGCAACATAAATGTTAAGAGGCATCCTAATGAAGGCGGATAATTTCGAAATGTCACTGAAACATCTCATTCCCTGAAAGTGTAGACAGGACAGACATGGAGGAAATGTGGTGGTTCCTCCTTCTCGCTTAAACAACGACAACAGTTGTCATTACAGAAGTACCACACTTCTGGCAGGGAGAGCAAAAATACGGTGCCCCGTAATCACACGCACACAAATCTCAGGAGCCTACGTGTTCCCCGCACAATAATGTCAGGTCAGATAGTTTTCGCTACGGAATAAGTAGGCTTATTCTGCCACCTGTCTTCCCATGTTATGGTCGATGCGCTGCAGTGAAGTAAAGTAGTGAAGAAGAAAAAGGCGATGCTTTAGCTAAAAATCAATTTGTGTATATAAGGCCAGAAATGTTATAACTATACTTTATAAATTAATAAAACGCGGAAAGGCAGACTTGTGTAAGAATTCAGACTGCTTTTGACTGCCCATATAAGAAGTTCGTGGGTTTGGCAGGCCAGAACGAAAATTAAGCATCACGGCAAGTCTTTCACAAAAATGCAAAGGCAGAATTGTGAAAGAATTAATCTCTATTCCTTCGTATCACTTCAGCTTAATCACTTCTTCATTTCTTCTCAACACAATTCTTTTCCATTTAGTGCCAGTGCTATATACTGCATATGTAGGGAACATTCCCTGAGTACCTGTCACACAAGAATAACACTTATAACCGTGCAGGCAACATAGAGAAGAGATGTGGAAACAAGTGAGCTGGGAGCTGCAGTGACTGCCGCATAATCTAACCTTGAAGTACGACAGGATTCCAACTCAAATATGTTTATATCTTCATTATATCCGATCTATGGTACTGCTGCTGATTAGTTAGAGTGTTGACTCTACAACCAGAAGAACATGGGTTCGATTCCCAGTCTTCTGTCATACAAAAACTTTTTTTCCGAGTTTGCTGTGCGGCAGCACCCTCCTTCGTCGGTGGCTATTTGAGCAATAAAACGTCGGCGAAAGAAAATAATAAATAAAATGGCTACACTTAGCTTAAAAATAATGCATCAAAATTAAATCAGGGACGCCGCAATTGCAGAGTTGAGTATTAATTAACCTCTATCTTCCTACAACTTTCAGCACATGTCTATTCAATAGACTACACATCTCTCTATCTAGTTCCAGAGCAATGCATTGCAGATACGAATATATCCGCTGAGCATTGCTTCCAGTAACGAAAAAAAGGTTGCACTAAATTGAGCGATGTATGAAATATATTTTTATTTTAAACAAGCGGAATGCTTTCAATTTGTTTTCAATTTCCAATCTTTTTAATTGCAGTTTTATTTTCCTATTTTATACATTTTAATATAATTTCTATGTGTGTAAAATTAAATCAAAATATAATGATATTGTTGGACAGCAAATCGCAGAAGAATTATTTGGAATTGTATGGTTTCAGGGATACAAAATAGAATATAATGAAGTTGGCATCACTGACTCACTGTATATTTTTATTTATTTGTTTTTTTTTTCTGTTAAATTTATTTAATTCATTTTTCTTTTATATTTTTAGTATTTATAATTCATTTTTCCATTAATGCTTAAATCGTGTACATATTTTTTTAATGTAATTAAAAAACAATTGTTTAACAAAAAAACCAAAAATTTATCGTTCTCATATTTAAAGGCTTTTTAAATGGTAATTTTTTTTTTCGTGCTCTGTGTATTATGAATGTGGCTGTAAGGGCTGTTTTATTAAAATATTTATGATTTTCAATTATACGCACATGTAAATACATTTTCACACTTTTTTTCTGAAAATATTTTATGCATTTTACGCTAAGCAGAGATTGCCAAACTATCGACGAAAGGGAATGAGCTAAGCGTTCGTTGCGGAGTCGCATATGTTCATGGGGCGCATAGACAGAAGGGTTGTGATCGCGACGTCACATCGGAGTGTCATTTCGGATGGTGGCGAGGATATCGGTAGCGCGGACTAGACATGAGTATATTCATTAATAGGACGGGATTGGGTGTCTTCTCCGGTGAGATGTCACTATCTTGCGTACTTTGCTTGAGGATTTAGGTGTCTGTATACCAGGGAGATATGCTCGGAAGGACGCATTGGGGCTCAGCTGGTGGGGAAGAAGATTCTCATTGCACTTCATAATAAGTCTGTGATTATACGCTTGCAGAAGATGAACGTGTCCTCTGGATTAGAGAGGTAGATTGTGTGGGGTCTCGTTACTATAATGGAATGTGTTCTAATGAAATCAGGGAACTTATTCCCGAAACTCGGTCATTCACGCACGTATGTAGCATAGATTACCCGCAGGTGTCTTTCCTGTCACTTTTGACGTGGAAAAATTCAAATCGAATGTCAATAATCACTACTCCCTCTACGCTTTCTCACAAAAAAAAATTTCCTAGTTCCGGCACGATTCACCACATGTGTAGGGGTCATCTCCTGTATACCGGACCAAGATAAATATGAAAATACTAGAAGAATCTGACCTCGGTTATTTTATATATATATATATATAGATTCACGATAATGTTATTGGAAATGGAGAAAACCTTTATTTTGTTGAACTTTGTTATTCTTTTCTTTTGTTTTTTTTTTGTGGCACACATTATTAAAATTTAGGGAACCTCTGTTTTTGACAAAAAATTATTGATGTGCCATTTTATTTTATTTTATTTCCCTTAATATTTTCATGTGGTTTTTTCCAAAAGAGATTTAATTATTATTTATAATGTTGTTTCTTGTATTGAGATGCATGTTTTTTTTGCCGTTCACACTGAGTTTTTAATAATTATTATAATTGAAACAATTTTTTCATATCTATTACATGGTTTAAAAAACTTTTGATTTTATTTAAGAGCAACAAATATTGGAAAAAATTTACAAAAAAAATAAACGAGATTAAAAAATCACAAAAGACCGCGGAAAACAATTTTGATAGCTTTCGAACGAAAGATTTAATCTGTGTAGCAATTTAATGCCATACAAAAAAAAAGGTATCTCCAAAAGAAATTATCCCATGAAAATTAATTACAACGATAAGTTCATCAATTTCGTTTATTTGAAAAAAGCAACCAAATTTTTTATGTGACAAACCACTTTTGCAATTTCATATTGAAGTTTAAATCTCGGTAACAAGTCCCCGGCAATAAATTATTGAAATTTAGAAGCACTAAAAGCACCTTGTAGGAGAACGCCCCACTTAGGACAGAGCTTAGGCTTATTGGGATTCCACAAGTCGTTCACACCCGAGGATCACAAATTCGCCATACAAAACCACACCGATTCCAAGATAAATCCCGCTATTGGGGAAATTCTCACCCGCGTCTTTTGACTAATTACGTCATAATCAGAGAAGTTCAACTTTTATTTCAGAAAAATTAAATTTATTTGAATATAAGTTCATGACCATATACTTTCTGGTCAATAGATGTAGCGAAGCACGCCGGGTTTTCGCCAGTATTTTAATAAAACATATTTATCATTATAAAAAGCTTTAAATTGAAAAGTTTACAGCATGCATATTTACAATTTATTTGCTGATATTGAAAATAAGATTTTGTTTAATTAATACGACATTAAAGCTTTCGATTTCTACAAGTTCTTTAGTTTTATTTCAACATTTCAACACTGCGGTAGTGTTCTTAGTCGAAAGCTCAATTGAAATTGAAATTGAAATTAATAATTAAGTGAAGCAAAATTTGTTATCCACACATAATGAAACTTTTGATTTTGTTATCACTGGTAGCCGGCATCTATGGCTCCCAGAATGGCGCAGCCAATTTATTTTGTTATTACGATTCGGGCAGTTTTTTACGTGAAGGTAAATTCCAAAAAATAATTCCATATACACATTTCGTGTCAGCACTCCCACATAAAAGACATACAAAATTTGGAAATATGTAATTAGAATTTCGTTGTACGCAATGAAAACAATTCAAACAGCGAAAAGATGGAATTGATTGTGTTCTTTAGTTCCTAATTCTATTAAAATTTTAATTGATGCGATCAAACTATTACGTAACAGAAAGATATTTATTTGTATTTGTGGTGCATTTCTTATACTCTTCAACACATATTATTTGAAATATTTTCTTATTGTCAGGGCAACCGCAAATAAAATAAAACAATATTAAAATAGTTTTGGTGCTCAGACTAAGCAAAATTTGATTTAAAAATATGAATAAAAATACATTTAAAACCCAATTTTTTTAATTTACTGAAACCGCGCATTAATTAAGATGTTAATGCAAGAAGTTCTATCTAAAATTTTATAAATTTTCTAGGGGAAATAAAAAAACTTGTTTAATCCGTATGTGAGGGGCAGAAAACTGCTTTAAGTGCAGGGCAATATAATATAAGTTAATGTAATGTAATGTAATTTATAGTGTATCTACAATGGAAATAGTGTTGAAAAATCAATAAAATCATGTAAAATAGGTCTGAGATTGGCAATACATGTACATTTGAATGTGTAACAATAAATACGATATTTCGATTTCCAATAGTTTTTTTATATAGCTACCCGGGTAGGTAATCGGGTCATGCTGGGTACTTTACCATTCACATAGAAGTGAAAAAAGCTTTTCAACTTTCTGGGGCGGGTAATCATCACCCTCCATAAAATTTAAAAAAAAATTTTTTTCTGAACCTTTTCCATGTGAAAAATAATTTTTTGAAAATACGTCCAAAAAAATGCGAAGTTAAGTCCGTTTATATTATAAAATCTGTTAAAAACCATGTGGAAGGAATAATTTAATTTAAAAAAGTAGGCATGACTAAAGAAAAAAATATCTTATAATTCATTCAAGAGTACCTGCTAAATGGTGTGAAAATTTCTGGAAGATGGGTCCAGCGCTTTGGTCTCCTATAAGGTACAAACAAACAAACACACATTCTGCTTTATATATTTACAGACGATAGAAGAATCATAGAGTAAAATTCTTGAAGTTTATTAGTATTTTTGTATATTTTAAGATGTGCACGTGTTCGCCACCTCTAAATAAATTGTTGAAGACTAACAATTTCACGTCGTTATTCTGCCGACATTATTGCCTGTATTCAGACAAAAGAAATTGGTAGTTTAGTCGGCGGGTAAAGGAGGGTCATTTCGTTTATTGTTTCACTTCGTCGACGATTAAAGTCGAAGGATGTTTAGGATGTGGAGACTATTGCATATTAGAAGAGTTTTTTCATTGACTGGATGAGGGAATAAACCCATAATTTTCCTACTGACGACTAAACGCGATACTTATCCAACAATAATGGTATTGTTTTGATATTTAAATGGCCAGCAAGAACTACTGCTTGTCTGCGAGCAATTTTGCAAGCGAGAACTTTTCTAAAAAAAAAACGGCATCGCGTGCATTTGTGCTTTTGTAATGGTTATTTTTTTTTTCTTGGACCGGATGACCCCTACACATGCGATGCATTGTGCTGGAACTAGGAAATTAGGTTATGAGCAGGAGGATAGAGGGAGTAGTGTTTATTGACATTTGATTTAAATTTTGCCACGTCAAAAGTGACAGGAAAGACCTCTGCGGGTAGTTCATTCCACATACGTGCTGTAATGCGTAGTGCGGTCCGCTGCCAAGTTGACCATAAATGGATGCGCTCTTAATGATGAACGCATCTTGCGCGCGAAAAACCTGGTTTCGGGAACAAGTTCCCTGATTTCATCAGAACACATCCCATTGTAGTAACGATAAAACAACGAAACGCACCCCACGTTGCGACGATGCTCAAGAGAGTCATACTTTATGTATCCAAAGTGACAAACCGCCAACAATGTATTTTTTTTATCATGGACCAGCACTTAGAGGATGTCCCCTACAGATGATATGGATTGTGCTGGAATTATAGGAAAGGGATTGTGAGAGAGATTAAGGATAAGAGGTGAAGCTTCACTGTCAAAGGAGGAGGGCGCTCTGATGAACCAGCAACTGACACCGAAACACAGTAATAGATGTTTTTATGTGTCGGTCGAACACGGGACTTTTTTGGTTTTGTAGTCAACGTGCAGACTACTTCAGCCAGCGCCACCCTCAGCCACACATTAAACACCATTTGTTCTTAAATTGTCTCCGACAGCTTTTACTTCTTCTAAATTGCGATATTTTTGGCTGGCTGGCTGCTAAATCTGTCGCAACAGTCATTAAAAATTAATAACTACATTCATCAGTGGAATTAAAGAGCCGTGATCGTCTGACTACTATTAACGTATGGCAAAATGAACTGACATCAAAATTTTAACTCTCATCAACAACGGCTTCAACCAATTCATTGCACATGTAAACAATCGTTTTCTTTTCTCTATACGAAAAAATTTAAAGGCAAATGACGAATAAAAGGTTTTATCTCGCCTTGCCTTGCCTTGCCTTGCCTTGCCTTATCGCAGATTAGCCAGAAGTTCAAAAGTATTATTTTATTTTGTATAGATTTGAGGACACATAACGACCTTCAGACAACACGTTCATTTTTTTATCAACGCAAAATTCTCAATGTTGCAAACACACAACATGTGATGAACCCAATATTTAGCTGTTTTAAGGGCATTTAGACTCAAAAAAGAAGCAGTTTTCTTGACAATTTGAAACTCGTGATGAATTGTTTTTGAGGTCCCTTGTAATTTGAAATTATTTGATCACCGATGCGCTATAATTTGCATTTTTATGTTCTACGTGCTACGATTTGAATTATATTATTTTTATGAAAGAATTTCACCTCATATTTCATTTCACTTAACGACGTTCTTTAATTTGAAGTTTGAACTTTTCCCCTGGTCGCAAGGCGAATTCATATCAGGTGGCCGCATTAGCTAAAATGCTCATCAGCTGATTTGTGTTCAAGTGTCAAAGTTGTGTTCAACTCAAAGCATATTAATACGTAAACTGTTTTGACAACTCGAATAAAATGATTGTATTTGTAAACAAAAAACTTCTGTTGTTATAGGGACAAGATTACGTGCTGTGAATTCGACTTCCATGGTTCCGTGCATTTAAAAAAATCGGAAATCGACTGTCAAGTTGAGCGGAGGTGTTTTTTTTAGCTCTGAGGTGTTAAGAATTCTTTTTTAATATAAAAAAAAAAACCTACCAGATGTCGTGAAAATTTTAATATATCGCAATTGTGGAGGTCAACTGGCAATAAGCTATTAATATCACATAGTCTACAAGTGTTTCTATCTAAATATTATTAAATACACAAAACCTAATAACATATTTTTTAAAAATACTTAAGGAAAATTAAGAAATAAACAGAAGGGAAAAGCAAATATGAATATGAATGAATATTTGAATACAGCAACAGATCCGCAAATAAAAAATTAAATTGAATCTCTTAAATAACAATAATAATTTAAGCACTAATTAAAACTAAAATAATAGTAAACAACACTGTTCAAAATAAAATAAAGTCAATGCAATAAAGTGCTAATAAATCACATAAATATTTTTATAACGCAGAGGAACTAAAATTCGATTTAATTTTTGCAAATAATGTTTTATAATGCGATCTGTAAATAATTAAAAAATAAATAAAAATTTTAAAAAACTTGCACACAACTTACGTACACATACACACTATGCCTACTTTTAAAAAATCTGATGATATTAAAATTTATAAAATCATATACCAATGTTTGTGTTCCGACAATGCAACTAATCTTATTGACTGCTACTTTATAAGCGACAGAGACGAGTGGAAGAGAAACGAGTACACAATGCGACGCATTGTGCTGGAACTACACAGAAAAAATTAATTCAAAGCTCAACTAAAAAAAAGCCAAGATTCAATTAAAATAATAATAAGATTTTAACCTATCACGAAAAATTTAGCATCAATTAACACTATTAATAAAAAAAAAATTTAAAAATTTGTTCCCCATTTGCCCTTTTTAAGGCATTTTAATTGCATTCTTTTGAGAGAACGCCAAAACCCAATTAAAATAAACGCAGATTCATTTAAATTATTAATTAAGAAAACGAAATTCTGAGCAAAGCCTTAATTGGGAAAAATTTCACTATTATTTTTTCTGTGTAGAGTCAACGTGCAGACTACTTTAGCCATCGCCACCCTAAAAAATTAAAACGTTTTAATGTTGCCGTACACATGTAGCAATTACCTGCCTAAATTATCATACAGTTAACATCACTGCATGCGATGCATCGCATAAATGTCGATTAATCAAATAATACGATATCAATCAATTCGAATGCATCGAAAGGACAAGCTAGAATTATAAGTTTTAATCATGCGGCAGCTCGACTTTTGCAACTCATCTGATGCAGTGATGTTAACTGTTTCACATAAAAGAGCCTTGAAACTGCTGGAAAATAGTTAAAACCCTTATTAACAGCTTATTTTATCGCTTGAAGTAACAACTGCTATACACAATACTAAAGGTATTTTTCTGAAAGTCTGCTTTTACAATTTGGAAAATGAAAGTCAAACATTTTTTTTGAATTCCCTTTGGGTTTGCCTAAACCTGCTGCATTCGGGAAATCACTCGACTGAAAGAGATTTTCCTCAGTTATATTTGAAAATTAAGAAATAGTAAAACTTTATGGAAATAGAGCTCTTTTTATAAACTCTAAAGTACACAGTCCAATAGCTTATCACTGTTTTCACATTTGAATTCCAAAGAAAATCATTTACAGAAAAAAGGCAGCCCGCACTAGAAATTAACAACACAATGAAAGTAAAAACAGATCAGATAATCAAATAGAAAATAAAATAAAAAACTAAACACATACAGAAGTACACACCCGTATCCATATGTGTATATACCCAACAAACACAAAGGCTTCATTTAAAATTGTAACTGATTTGAAATCAAAGATTTTCTGAAATGACACCGTTTGAAAATAATTTGCGTTCAAAAAGAAAAAATTATTTTCAAATTTTTATTATTATTTATTCTCAAATTGCTTTCAAAGGTTATTCTCACCACAAAGGCTATTTATTTATGATTCTTTTTATAAAAACTATAAATTTATGAATCTGTAGTTTTTGCTCAAACGTTTCTCAAATGTACATATTAACCCAGCAAAAAAGGGAATGCTTTCACTATGAATTGGTATTATTTTCATGACTTCTTCAACACTTCTGTACCAGAATTAATTTTTAATAGTATCTCAACTATTAACAAGATTATTACATTTGAATTCGTGAAAAACACATTCAAGTCTGCCGATTAATTTATATGAACAACTGCTCATGCAATAGTCATGTGTTCTAAGCACTCATTCTAAAGGCGAGTATATTTTTGTTAAAAATATACACATGATCGCCAATGACACCCCTGTGTAAAATTCATGAGTCCGTCAGCTAAGTTGAAGCAGTTCAATTTGGATTAGTCCGATGCGTTATATGCTCCATTCCTAGGACATCGCACTGTTAAATAAACCATATTTTTTCAATAGATTTGGGTTAGTCTTGTACTAGTCCTACTCCTCTGAAAACTACATTAAACATTAGGGTGGGGCGATTAGTATGGAAGGAAAAAAATCTTAATGGGCGCGTCTTCGCGTTTCTGATTCTTGGGATTGTACTAAGCAAAAAAGTCCACTAGACCATACGTCTACGGTGAAAATCGAGCTGGCGCATTTTGACTTGATCAGACTTTTGTCACGTTTTTTTGGATATTTTGGCCTATAACAGCCAAACCATTGAGATTTTCGATCCAATGCTAAGACAAAAATTGTAGCCAAGACAATAGTTAAGAATTCTCTAGTACATCGCAAAAGCATTGGAATGCTCCTTCAGGCAGTTTTGGCCTTGTGAAAGTGCAAATTTTTCGTGAAAATATTGATAAATTACCATTTTCAGTTGTTCATAGCGCAAAATCATAAAAATGTTCTATTTCTTACTTTTTATTCTATTTTTTTTATTTAGATATTCTATTTATTTTATTTCTTATTTTTTATTCTTCTATTGTTTTCAGTTCATTTGATGCATTTTTGTTAGTTTACTGTAAAAAAACATTATATTTTTGGATAAAATAAAAAAATAAAAAAATAAAAAAATTTGAAATACCGCGTGAAATGTGTGAGAATGTAATGAAAAATGTGCTCAAAAGGGCTCGCAGTTGTGAGGCTAACAGAGGCGGACATTTATCTGATATTGTATTCCATAAATAATTGCCGACATAAAATAAAACAATTTTTCTAGTTTTTTGACCTTTTTTTTTTATATTAATAACACTAATTATTTTAAGCCTAAGGTCTTTTTATATATTTTATATTTATTTCAATATTTCGCTACTCCTTTGTGTAGCTTCTTAAGGAAAATTGGTTTTTGTTTATAATAAAAAAAAATTTAAATTTAATTTAAAAAAATTTAAATTTAATTTAAAAAAATATAATAAATAAAAATTAAAAAAAAAAAAAAAAAAAAAATATATTTTATTATAATCAAAAACCAATTTTCCTGAAAAAGCTACACAAAGGAGTAGCGAAATATTGAAATAAATATAAAATATATAAAAAGACCTTAGGCTTAAAATAATTAGTGTTATTAATATAAAATAAAACATTTATCAATATAAGATCCATTTTTTTTCATTTATGCAAAAATTATAAACAAACAAAGTAGTATAATCTATGTACATGTTAATTTTTTCTTCTTTTGACAAGTGTTCGGTTTTTAGTATTATCGGGTGTTTCGCAAGGCTGAATTGTTGGTAAATCTTTTGTAATCTTTGTCTGGTAATTAAAAGCAATTTATTGGAAGTTATTAAATCGTTGGCTTTAGTATGGCAATGCGTTTGGCTTTCAGTTAATTTGAAATCTCGATAATTGGAACAGTTTCATTTGAGTTTCAAATTATCGGGAATCGACTGTATAACTATTTGCATACCTACACAAATAAATACGAATACGGAATAATAAATTTATTGTTGTCTACTGTGCTGGCACGTCAACGATGGCGATAATTAAATGGCGATTAAAAATTAATTGATTTTCTCGTATCGCTAAAGTGAGTGGGAATAATCTGAAAGCCTCTGATGTCGATAACGTCAGTCGTTAGAGGCCTCTGCTTTTTAAAAATTTCATTAACTAACAATAAATAGTTGTAACTTAAATCTACACATTTTAATTAAGAGCCGAACATGTATTGAAGAACAATTCATCGTTTCATTGTCCACAATGATAGAGCTCACTGCTTAAAATTATACATTAGAGCGTAAAAATTAGAAATGCCAACGAGAGATATCACCGATTGTATATGACGCATATGCAGCTAGAAATTATTGGAAAATAAAATAGTTAAACCCTTGACGCTACAGTGTTCAAACGCACGTCAGGCTAAACATTTTTCTTTAGCTGAATATAAATGTGTCAACTCTGCTTTACAAATTCACAAAACGTACATCTGTAGAGTAGTGGAAGAATTAAGTTTTATTCCTTACTATCACGTCATCATCTCTTTTCTTCACACTATCGCTCTCTAACTAGGCCATAATCAGGGAATTTGCCCTGAGCGCTATTCCAAAAAAAAAACATTTTTGTCACGATTAGAGCCATTTGATACATTCCCTCTCATTTTTCCCGCTTTTGGTCACGACTCTTAAATTATGAGAGACCTCTAATATTTTTTCAAAACATTTTTTGATACCTGTGGTCTCGTAGCGCACACTAAGAGCTTCAAAACAAGTCAAAATTGCACTTACAGAGTACAATAGAAGCGAAGATATTAAATTTTGAAATTGAAAAACTGTAAAGACTTGATTCAGAAATTGTGGCCCTTGTATTGTCGGCCTTGTATTTTTTTGGTTTCTTAGCTATGATAACAATTACGAGGTCTGTACAAAAGAAAAAGTGAATTTGAATTGTTGAGAAAAGTATTTATTAATTCATCAATATCCTTTTTGGCTCCTTCAAAGTAATCCCCCACAGATATAATGGACTTATGCCAGCGCTTCTTCCAATCCTCGAAGCACTTCTGAAATGCGCTTTTCGGTATGGTCATCAGCGCGTTCTTTGATTCTGACTTTATCTCATCAATTGTGGCAAAACGCTTTCCTTTCATTAGTCTCTTCAGTTTTGGGAATAAGAAAAAGCCGCAAGGAGCCAAATCTGGTGAATAAGGTGGCTGAGGCATGATTATGGTGTTGTTTTTCGTCAAAAAATTACGAACAAACATTGATGTGTGAGCTGGTGCATTATCGTGCAGCAGAATCCATGATTTTTTTCCACAATTCCGATCGTTTGAGCCGAATTGCTTCACGCAAACGTTGTAGTATTCCTTATTAATCGTACGAGCTGTTTGCAAGAACTCATGATGCACCACGCCTATGTAATCGAAGCAAACAAAACTCATCTTTACTTTTGAACAGACCTCGTATACTAAGTTTTTTTTTTTTTGAAATCGGAGTGAGACAGGAAAATTCATGATTGATTGGGCTTCGAATTGCCACAAAGGGAATTTTGATGTCCATCGGAGGGAGCTGGGTTTTGATTTGAGACCCATAGTTAATGGGGAAATTTTTATCTCGAATTTAACATAGATTACGATTGTGCTATATGTCTTTTGGCCAAAAACATTGAACGCCCCTAATGTAAATGGTACAAACGAACTCAGTATCTGCACTCGTCGAGAACAGCAAAGCCGAAGTTGCAGAGGTGGAAAGTACAATTGAACGAGTATGATTGTGACGTAAAGTACATTCCCGAAAAGAAAAATTATGTGATTGATGCATTACACAGCAGTGATTGAGCGGAGAACACAGAAACGTGTAAAGCTATGTTCACACGATTGTCAGATTGTACAATATTGTAGGACACGGCAACATGGTGGCAATGCACTCACAATGAAAAATTGTTACCATCTGGTAATTTGTCTGTTCACACTATTGAAAGAAAACCAAACAATTTCATTGGCACACAGTTCTTGCGACAATAAATTTTTCTGCCAATAATAATTGACAGTTCACACGGTTGTTAGATTCTTGCACAGCAGAATTGCCAGAGAAAAATTGTGTTTTAACACGGTTGTTGCACATTTTGTTACAATTTTTCTGTCAATATTGTAGTAAATGACAATCGTGGGTACATACCTTAATACATGCCGCAATAGTTCTATAAGTTTAAACAGAGACATATCGAGCATTTGGTGCAATACCGTAGTAATTGAAAAAATCGTGAACTAAGAAAAATGCATTTGAAGTTTTGAGCCATCTTTTTGATAGTATTTTCGCTTACTAAAGTTATTTTTTTACAAGTTTTTACATAAAGGGGCATGTTTTGTAATTAATGTTTTCTGTTTGTAAATTTCTTGTCACAAAGGAAATATTTCATTATTGCAAATAAATATTGTTGGAAATAGCTGGAGGCAATAAAGACGACATTTGTAGCTGTAGAGTCTGAACAGTTAGAGGTAGAATCATAATCTTTTTTCCTTTATATATATATTTCCACAAAGATCATCTCTGCATACCCAGCTCAAAAAATTCAAATTTTGAGTTACTACGGTTTTGCACCAAAGGCTCGATATGTCGACGGACAGACCGACATAATAACTAGTGTTTAACCAGAATTTCCAAAAAAATTTTGTTTGTTTATTTTTAAATTAAGTTGTTACAAATATACTGCGTATACAGTCTTGTGACAGTTCTAGTTTAAAAACGAGAAACAACAACAAATGGGAAGTGAATCACACTTGGGAAATTAAATTTGTATCGTTTAAGTGTAAAAAGTGATTGTGATTTATAAAGAAAACAGGTGTTAAATTATACAATAATTGTTATTAATAACAATAATAGAAACCAAACAACTACTCATACTAAAGAGAGAACAAATTAACTGCTGTCACTTGAGTCACGTACAAGATCGTCGGAAGTAATTAAAGTACAGACTGTGACTGTATCGCGTAGGATGAAATGTGACTTAATGAATATTAAATGGATTTTCAATGTTAACAGATCTACTTTCTCATAATTGTTTGTGTATTAAACCATGTTGTCAACATGTTATTTCTTTTTTCTTTATGGCTTCGAACTGTTATATAATCATCATTTATGTTATTACGGCATATGTGATGCCAAGGGTAAACGGATTTTTGACACTTGACAGTATAAAATAAGGTCGCAGGTTGCATTGATTATGCGGCTGGCTTTTTTATTATAGAATCATGAGTAAAACTCCCTGTGAGAAAAATAAAATTTTTGTCTTATGTGTGCATGCTAACACTGTCCGCCTTCAGCAAGTATTTGAGCAGTAAAACATCGGCGAAGAAAATGATTAATGAAATGGCTCTCCTGTAGCTTAATAATTGACGAATAAGCTTAACAACTGAGACGCAGAAATTCTTTTGGAATGGCTGAAGTAGTGAGCATGTAAACTGCAAAACAAAAGCTTCTAAGTTTGAGTCCAGTATGCGACTACTAAGTCATGGTCGAAGTAGTCTGCAAAATGAAAAATTTCCATGGGTTCAAACCCACTTTCAGACTCATAAAAACATCTCGCATTTTACTGATGTGTATTTGTGTGCCGTTGTGTATCAGTTTTTGTCGGACGTTTTCAGTGAAGGCATAGCCACAGGTAACTGAACAGTATATGAATCCTCCTTCGTCCCAATTCATTCATCGCCGAAGTAAAATAATTGTGGTTACTCAACTCAGCTTCAAAATTGAATACGTCTTCTTCACATCAGACTGACTGCAACACTGATATACACAAAAAATGTGCAAAAGCAGAGTTGTAAAGATAAAAAATCTTTCCTCTGTCTATATCCCTTCACCACCAGTAATTCAATATTGTAATTGAATACGAATTTAAGCAACAAAATTTAAACCCTACACACAAACCAACTGCCTTAACACGTTAACAGACCCGTGAGGCACCTGCAGTATGTGCTGTCGTTCTAACAAAATTTTCCAACATCGTCCGATATGCACCACCGCTGACAGAGATTGAGACACCACTTTCATTTTCAAAAAAAATTTGGACCAATTATGTTTTCGGAGGATACACCGCACCAGACAGTATACTTAAGTGGGTGTGATTGTCGCTGATGAACTGCTCTTGTATTTTCCGTAGCCCAAATCCTGCAGTTTTGCTTGTTGACATACCCATTTAATAAACATGAAAAATGACGACGATATGCTGCACGCTGTGTCAAAACAATAGACTGTTGGTTTGAAAAATAAAATTCAATTATTTTTGTACGTTGTTCGATCGTGTAATGATTCACAAAAAAAAAAAAAACAAAAAAAAAATAATAATTAAAAAACTTATAAGGAATTCAAACCATATAGTTATATGTATATATAATTATTTCCAATAGAACTTAATTATTTTTGTTAATTTATATTCAAAATAGTTATTTACGATCAATTGTTCGCCTAATTTTAAAAATAATCACGTATAAAGTAATGGCAAGTGGCAAGAATGAGTAATTACGAACAGTGACAGCTTGAATGTTGAATGTATTTTCTTCTTAAATTTATCAATTTGAATTTGGTGGAGCTCAAAATTAAAAATTAAAAAAGTTTTCAACATGTAAGTATCTTTAAAGGGATAAAACTTTATTTTAGCTTATTTTCATATTAGATTTTGATTACAACACTAAATAATTTTCAATATGTGACGCGCAAAATAGAAAGGGACCTAAGGATAAAAACCGGTTTTGTTCAGGAGAGCCATTTTAAAGATTTAAATACGTGTATCTTTGGTGTACTTCACTTTCATAAAACGCGCATATCTCTGGGAGGGAACACTTTTGGGGCATGGGATCGGTCTCATTCGATGCTCAGATGTTGTCCACATCAAAAAAAAAAAAAGTGAAAATTGCCTTTTTTTACCCTTATGTCCCTTTCTCTATGCGCTGTCACATATATTAAGAAATTTCATCAAACCAAAATAAAACGTCTTGCGTTTTGGAAAAAATAAAATCACACCGAAAAGTTAAAACTTTGGTGATTTTCAGAACACTATGCAGTCACAATTATGATTCTAAAATCTCTAGTGATTTGAAATCTTGTGATTTTCAGAACATGCCTGATAATATATGTGAAAATCTTGCTGCTAAACAATTTTTCGTATATTTTTCACATCTTAAAAAACTTAGAAAATAAGATAAAGTATTCACAGTTGGTAACACTGTATGTACACATACGAATATTAAAATTTTTCTCTCTGTTTCGCTCCCGCTCTCATTATCACTCACTTTTATTTAACAGGTTTCGGCAAACTTTTAAATCCAGATCTGGAAAATGCTCTACGATACTGCTCACATTTGGTATATGGGTATTTGGGCATTAAACCCGATATATATCAGGTCTACAGTTTGCATGAAGATTTGGACTTGTATAAACATCAGTTTTACCACGTAATCGCTTTGAAAAACAAATATCCGCATTTGAAAGTGCTGCTGAGTATTGGCGGCGATAAAGACATTGATCCCAATCATCCGAATAAATATTTAGAACTTCTGGAAGGCGAACGTGTTAAACAAACGACATTTATCAATACTGCGTATACGATGGTACGTTCGTATGGTTTTGATGGTATTGATTTAGCCTTCCAGTTTCCCAAAAATAAACCACGTAAAGTTCACTCCGGTTTCGGTAAATTTTGGAAAAAGGTGAAGAAGACATTTTCTGGTGACTATATTGTAGATGCCAACGCTAATATTCATAAAGAGCAATTTACAACTTTAGTGAGGGATTTCAAAAATACATTGCACCGCGATAATTTACTTCTAACGGTAACTGTACTACCGAATGTTAATTCGACTTGTAAGTTTATCAATATATTATTCGTAAGCAAATACGGAAGATAATAATTTTTGCTTTTTAATTTATTTATTAATAATTTAAGGGTATTTTGATGTGCCTGCTGTGTCTGGCTTCGTTGATTTTGTTAACTTGGCTGCTTTTGACTTCTTAACACCCGAACGCAATCCCCATGAGGCTGACTACACTGCTCCCTTGTATGCATTACATGATCAAGACCGTTTACCACACTATAATGCCGATTTTCAAGTTTCTTACTGGTTAGAACGTCAATGTCCAGCTCACAAGATTATTTTGGGCATGGCAACTTATGGTCGTGCGTGGAAATTAACATACGATTCAGGTCCTGATGGGTTGCCTGTAGTAAAAAGTACAGATGGTTGTGCCGAAGCCGGCATACAAAGTGAAACGGCCGGGCTTTTAAGTTGGACTGAAATTTGTTTAAAACTTCCGAGTCAATCCAATACTTATCTCAAAGGCGCTGATGCTCCCCTTAAACGTATTGGTGATCCCACACTACGTTACGGCACTTATGCTTATCGACCAGCTGACGAAGACGATTATCATGGATTATGGATTAGTTATGAAGATCCAGAATCGGCTGCAAATAAAGCCAATTATGTGCGTTCGAAGGGTTTGGGTGGTCTGTCATTATTTGATATCAGTTACGATGATTTCCGCGGTATGTGTAAAGGTGATAAATATCCTCTGCTACGGGCCGCTAAACACCGTTTGTAATTTTTGTTATTTAGCAATTTAAACAACTGATTGTCAAATAAAGATTGTGTTTTACAGAAAAAAAAAAATTTTATAAAAAAATTCTTTGCGTTTTTGGTAGAAGCACATGACAGCAAATGTTGTAGTGATGTAAACTAAATATAAAGCCTTGTTAAAAGTTTTTAATTGGATCTTTGCCATACGTACTTCCACGATTATGCAGAACTTCAAGCTTTCGTTCAAAATTTCGTAATTGTTTTTTAGGAAAAAAAATATTTGTTTTTTCTACCCCTCCTATAAAAACAAATCGCTTTAAACATACAGGGTGCGGCTACTTAACATTTTTAAACTTGAAATACATTTCATAGATTTCAAATCTTTCGTCGTAGAGTTCTCGTTTTGTGTGAAATTATTATGTCATTGTACAGTGCGCTCGCGATAATATGAACACCCCAAAATGTGAAAACTTCTACGGAATACTCTAAAATTTTAACTTGTGCAAATCTTTAAAATATTAACAGTTTATTTCTGATCTTTTAACAGATTTTATCCAGACAGTGTTGAAATGTAAAGCAAACTGATAGTCGTTAAATTCGGATTCAAGTGCATAATAATTTAGGGATTTTACAACGCGTTTGCTCTTCAGGCGTCAATCAATATTTCTTACATACATCCAGCGCAAGGAAATAACAGAATTTTTATGCCATTCTCAAATATGAGCAATCTCGCAAATGTTGTTG
Source organism: Dexiosoma caninum (assembly GCA_963924685.1). Classification (NCBI taxonomy): domain Eukaryota; kingdom Metazoa; phylum Arthropoda; class Insecta; order Diptera; family Tachinidae; genus Dexiosoma; species Dexiosoma caninum. Next base: position 87,890,080 of record OZ004727.1, read on the forward strand.
ATTCTAATTATGGTGTATTCACTCACATGGCGCCTTCCATACGTAGAAGGACTTTGCCCGTTCATATCACCAAAATGACAAATCAACATTTCTTTAGTTTCGGAATTTTATTTTTCAAGTCAATTCTTACTTCAATATCCATATAACAATACACCAAACCAATCTGTGAAAAAAATTTCGTGTCGGTTTTCATCAATAGATGGCGCGCAATAAATTTTATCGAAAAAAAGTGTTGAAAATAAACAAGAATTACAGAAATTTTTGAGAATTTTATTTCGGTTATGATCAATAAATGTCGCGCACTGAATTTATGTGCACAAGTCGTGGAAATAAACAAATTTGTACATATTGGTTTGAAACAGATGATAATCACTGGCGCTGGTACTCAATTCGCCTTCAGTATACGTAGTTATTTTTCACGAGATGCCGCTTATTATGCACGTTCATGAAGTACCGTTTCGTCATATTTCGTCGCAGGTTTGCTTCTAAATGATCAATCGATGAAAATCACATGAACGTGGTGGCCAATTTACATGTCCATTTCTTGAGATAATTCGTACAGCAAAGCGATGGTTTCACATGCTGCATTGCATATTACGCTGTCTTGTTGGAACCATTCCTCGCCACGCCATTGAATCTGTAAATTCGCGACCTCTGTCAGACTCAAGTCTACAGCGGCGACGGCTTCTTTTTACGGGATTAATTTTGATGAATATTATTCAACAGAATAAAATAATGTTTAATTTGTTCCCAATTACGTCTTTAGTCAGAAAAATATATTTTCTTAATTAATAACTTAATTAAATTCACGTTTATTTTAATTGATTTTGGTGCTCTGTCAAAACAGTCCAAACCAGGTGGCCAAATGGGATAACAAATTTAAAATTTCTTCATTTAAAACTGTTAATTGATTCTATGTTTTACGTAATAAGTTGCAATCTAATTATTATTTTAATTGAATCTTTGTGTTTTTTAATTGAATCTTGATTTTAATTTTTTCTGTGGATAGTAATATTATTAGCTGCTCAGATGGACGATTATGCGCACCGAACATTTGACTATAAGTATGGCGAATAGTTGCCAAAGTATAACGATTATTTTTGCAACACCAGGTATTAAACGCGGACATTATAATCGGAGGGCGACGACCCAACATAAACGACAACCAAACAAAGCCATATTCAATGTTCGGTCCGATTGAAGGGAATTAAATGAGCTGCTACAATCTGGCTGAACACTGACTTCGGAGCTGTGTTGCTGTCCAACGCGTTAAAAAATAGGGACCAAATTTGACCAATAGAAAATGTATTGATAATACTAGGACAGCCATATTTAGTATAATATGCTGGAAAATATTATTGCAACCGCCTCATAACCCATAGAAGGTACTCTACGTCCATCTATTCAATTAGTGACCACAAAACTTTCTTGAAGGGAGAAAAAAAAACATTGGTCAACCGCAGAGCCACTAAAAAACAATTGTCAAACATTTTTTTCCATAAATTTTAGCGAAAAAACCGTGATGAACTTGTGATGAAATTATAATGGAACTGTAGATGGCCCACCCTATATTTGAGAGATACAAACATTCACGCATATGCATATATTGCCTGTTATAAATATTTGTGTGAATAGAATTTGAAATTTTTTGAATTGAATTGCTGTCATTGAGTGTTTAAAAGCTTTTTTTCTCTCATATGGCAGCATTAAACAGCGTTGTCAACTCAGTGCTTTACGCACAGTTTTTAGTGCTTTTTAAAATTTTGAATGCGAAAAATTCTTGACTCTGTGATTGTTGCTTTTATTTTGAATTTTTAATGTTTTTCATTAATTTCGGTGGCCCCAAGTGTAATTTTTTAACAAAACCAAAATTGTGTGTTTTTGCGGTTATAGATTTCAAGAAGCTTGTCAGCTAAATAGCATTGGCGCTGAACCAAAAAAAAAGAGGTATCAAAATAAACTGCTATAAATTTACGATAAATTTAGTTGCCCAGATTGTCTGCCAATTTAGAAATTTTGCTATAATAAATATTCGGATGTATTCCCGTTGGCGTTGCAATTTTAAAACGAAATAAAAACGATGATTTCTCATCACTGTTGGCGTTTTGGGCATTTATCGAAAATATATTTTCTATTTTGAAACGAAGATAGTAACGATACTTAAACAATTGTTCGCTGTCGTTCGTTGACTTTTGGTAAATAAAAATAGAACTAAAGATAACAAATCTGTGCAAGAATATTACTTGTTATAAATTTAATTTTTATATTAATTTAGAATACTTTTGTTTTTTGATAAATATTGTTGTAAATAATTTCTATTTTAAAAAAATTATTTTAATTATATTATTAATTGATAATGATAATTTTATTATATTTTTTAAATAATATTTATTAAGCTTGAGGTATTTTTTTTTAAATATATTTAAAAAAAAAAATATATTCATTCTCACAAATAAAGAAGAAGTTAAGAAATTAAAAAAATCAAACATATGCTAAACCCTCTAAAAAGGTCATAAAATCCCGTAAATTTCTAAAGTTTTTGAATTAAGGTTCAATGAAACTTAATCCAGATTTTCGCATATTGTATTTAAATTTTGCACGAATTTGTTCCAAAACGTATTGCAATGCAGTTTTATTGAACCTCTATGTGTTCACAAATCTTAAGAAAAATAGAAAAATTAATATACGCGCTCATACTCGTTGGCGTTGTAATTTTAAAGGGAAATAAAAACGTTGATTTAGTATCACCGTTGGTGTTATAATCATTTATCGAAAATATATCGGTATTCTCTATTTTGAAACGAAGTTGTTAACGATACAGAAACGTTTGTTCACTGTCGTTGTGATTTCAAATATCGAAATAAAAACGGCCACAATAAAATAAATTAGAAATGAAAATAACAACACCAAAACAATTTGAAACTTCAGTTTCAGAAATGGAAAGGAACCCCGCCCGCATTTGGTAGGGGTTTGCGGAAAAATTAAATCTATTGGTACCACCAGGCCGGGAAGGAGACAGTTGGCACAAAGTAAGAACTCGATTTATTATTTTTACTCACAATCATTGGATTCATTGATGCTAAAAAATCCTTTTCTGTTGTAGTATAACGGCCTTTTTCACAATGTTCGATTAAAAGTTAACGTAAACTTTAAAGGCAACTTTGGCATACAAAACTTGCTGTTAAAGCTCACGTTAAGTTTTAATCGTACATTGTGAAAAGGGCCCTAAATCAGCACATCTATTGGGACCAATTATTTTGATATGGGTTCGGTTCACACAGCCTATAACTCCAGGAAACCCAGTACGTTCATAAAAGAACTTTTGCACTTTTCCATTTGGAATTTAACTCAACTATTGCAAATTTTGGAATTCATCGCATCCAAAACTTCAGATAAAATTTTACTAAATGTCGGTTGAACCAACGACAGATTAAAGTCATTACCAACGCTGGCACCTGCGTTAAAAAACCCATTGCTGTTGTCAATATTATTGTTGGCGTAATTGCAGATTTTCGCATGTTGCATATTAGTTTTGGACTGATTTGTTGCAGAATGCACCGTAAAGCAGTCTTATTATAATTAAATGTATTCACAAATCTTTGAAAAATATGTATGTATTTTGAAATGAATTTATATAAATTACATTGAATCTGGGATTGCAAAGATATCAACGTTCTCTCGTAACATTTTTCCATATATATATATTTACATCCATCATCATTTGAACTTGTAAAATAAACTTCCCTACTTGTCATTTTTAGATTTTTCATTTAAAATAAAAAAAAAACTTTTTTTTAATGCTGAAAATAACAATACAAAATATTACAATTTTTCCACATTTTGTCAACATTTATATTATGTTTTCGATAATATATTTCTTCATTTCAATATATTTCAAGCATAAGAATATAAAAACCAAGCGACGATAAGAACGACAACCAGAATAGGCCCGATAATAAAAAATCGTTTATAGAAATAACAACATTTGATCGTGAATGGCAAGTTTATTAACGTGTTGTCAGAACATCTTCCGATGTTCATTTTTTTAATCATCTGCTTTTGAACCTGTAAAATAAAATTCAGTACTTGCAAAATTTTGTAATATTTTCCAAAAAATAACCAAGTAAAATATTGCAGCGCTACCACACTTTGATAATTTTTATTATTGTTTTCTACAACATCTCGTCCAAGGATTATTTATTAGGTCTACAACAATGAAGAACACAAAAAACAACAGGCATTTTGTTTGTGAAAATTAACTTTGGGGTGTCAAAAGTAAACACACGCAGGCTACAATAGCAAGAAAAACATTAATTTCATTTATGTTTGCTTTAACCCTCTCTCGGATGCCCAGTTAGTCTAGTGGGTAGTGTTCTAGTTTATCAGTTGGGGTTCTAGTTTCGATTCCTAGCAGAGACTCTAATATGTATCACTACTCCACGTGAAGGTTTTTTCACAACAGCTATCACAATGGGACCATAATACATTGGATCCCAGAGGGATGGGAGCCTTCTTTGACTTTACTTCCAGCAACCTGCCGACCTAACACTCTATCTCTCTAAATAAAAAAATGAGTAAAATTGTTAATTGTGCGCTCTCTCAGAATTAAACAAATGAGTAAAACGTAAACAAATTTTGACAGTCAACTATGAAATACTTGTAAAGCACATGTAGAGTTACACAGACCTAATAAATGGACCTTGATCTCGTCTTCGTTTCAATGTATTTTCAAGAATACCAATTTAAGAACGAAGCGACAATAAAAATGAGAACAACATTGGAATCACAATTATAACGACAACGCCAACGGGAATAGGGCCAGTTATAAACGTTTGGAAAATTTTATCCCATTTTAGAAATGATATTATGCCAGTAGATTAAGATTAGACAATTTGAATTCAATACCGAAATTTCTAGTCTAGTATTAAAAATAGAAAATGGCCTTGTGCCACACATTCGTGTATTTTCTGTAAATCGAATTCGCATAATTTTACTATTTTCCTAATAAATAAATAACTGAGACATACGAAAAAACAATTACCAATTTTTACTTGAAGTCTTTCTTTTATTAAATTAAGTTCAAATTACATATATACTCTGTAATTGATTTTAATACAAAATAATTTATTTAAAAAACACTCCAATATGTTTCCATGTTCTTGCTAAAGTATGCCGATAAAGTAGGGGGACGAATAAACGGACATTTTCACTAAATTCATTAGATAAATATATTATTAACAAAATCACTTTTAAATAAGAATAAACATTATTTTGAACAAATATTCAGTAGCTAAATTTTAATTTATTATTAAATAAGTTATATTTAAGTGAATATTTATGAAAATAGTTTTTTTTTTTTTTTTATCTGGGACCAGCACTCAGGAGATGACTCCTACACATGCGAAGCTGGAACTATAGGAAAGGGATAGTAGGAGAAATGATAGGAGGTGAAACTTAATTATTTATTTTTGCAGCTCTGCTTTTGCACGTTCTTTGTTTATACTCGTAGCAGTGCTGAAGCTTCGGTTCAGTAGCCATTTTTATTATTGTTTTACTTCGCTGGTGCTACACAATACCGGCGAAGGAGGGCGTTCTGATGTGATTGTGGATTGCTATCAGCTGAAGCCGGTATTGTTCAGTGACCAGTGACCAGTGACTACGCCTCTGATCTCAACGAGACGTATGAATATTAAATTTTTTAAACTTGGTTTTTTTTTTAATTATTTCACTTCGCTGACGAACGTGCAGACGACTTCAGCCATCGCCACCCTCATAAATATGAATTATAAATTTCCAATACAACAAAATATTTTAAAATACGGGTTATTTTGGTTTTTATCAATTTCAGTGCGTTTTACAATTTAAAGTTAAAATTGACAACGCTGGCATTAAAGCTTAGCTTACAATTAAAATTCTCTCACTTTGTTGTTTATTTATTTATTTATTTGTTTGTTAAGTGTAGAAATAAATAAAAATCTATTTTGTGTGAATAGGAATTAATAATGAATGAACCCGCACAATTCCGAGAAGCATTAATCTGACCTCATAGAAGCGTAAACTTGGAAAAATAGAAATACGAATTGATAAAACAAAAACGGCCTGGATTCTGAGACAATCACAATTACTTCGATTTAGTTTTATTTCGACAGCGAACGCAGTCACAACTCAAGTGCGGTTTCTGTACAAAAAAACAAAAGAAAAAAGAAAAAAACCAAGCGATCATGAAAGTGTTATTGAGTGTGTTTTGGACACTTGTTGTGTGTCGCCTAAATATGGCTATGGGAACGAATATGGTGTGTTTTTATGATGCTGCCCATATCGACGGGGAAGGTAAAAAATTATTTAAATTTAAATTATTCGCATGGCGCGATCAGTGAATTAATTTTTCTCCATTTCATTGTAAAGGTTGGACCAAAATTGCAAAAGCCGAATTTGAAATTGCTTTACAATTCTGCACTCATGTAATCTACGGTTATGCTGGTATTAATTCGGAAAATTTCCATTTGAATAGTTTAAATGCGCAACGTGATATACATAGACGTCATTTTGCCGCTGTTACTGATTTAAAAGAAAAATTTCCCCACGTCAAATTCTTGTTGAGTGTTGGCGGCGATAAGGATTTGGAAAATCCTGATAAGTATGTGCAACTCTTGGAGGGTGGTGCTGAAAAGTATAGAGCATTTGCTGAATCAGCGCGCGATCTATTGCGCAGTTATAATTTTGATGGTTTGGATTTGGCATTCCAATTGCCACGCAATAAACCACGTAAAGTTCACTCCAGTACTGGGCAAGCTTGGAAGTCTTTTAAAAAGTTCTTCACCGGTGACTATGTGGTGGACGAAAAGGCTGATGAGCATAAAGCACAATTCACAAATTTCGTCAGCACTTTGAGGACGATATTTTATTCCAACAATCTGATGATTTCTTTAACCGTTCTGCCAAATGTTAATTCCACTTGTGAGTACAAATGTTTTTCGTCGTTTCATTTCTTTATTTTTAATGGTCGTTCGCTGCAGGGTACTTTGATGTTCCCGCTTTGGCTGGCCATGTGGATTTCGTTAATTTGGCTGCCTTCGATTTTACTACACCCCAGCGCAATCCCGAAGAAGCTGATTACACCGCACCTCTCTTTCCCGTGCCCTTGCAAGGTAATCGCCAGCCACATTACAATGTTGAGTTTCAAGTAGACTATTGGATTGGGCAACGGTTTCCTCATAGTAAACTTAATGTTGGTATTGCCAGCTATGGCCGCGCTTGGAAAATGACATCGGACTCAGATAATGGAGGTTTCCCTATTGTGGCCGAGACCAACGGTGCCGCCGAACCCGGCCCACAAACAAAACAAGCTGGCCTTTTAAACTGGGCTGAGGTATGTGCAAAATTACCAAATCCTTCGAATGTGGGGCGCACCGGTGCTGATGGTCCTTTACGTCGTGTTCCTGATCCTACCAGGAAGTATGGCACCTACGCTTACCGTCCTGCCAATGAGAATGGTGACTATGGCATGTGGGTTAGTTACGAGGATCCTGATACCGCTTCCGTCAAGGCCGGTTATGTAAAAACTCGTAATCTGGGTGGTGTTGCATTGTTCGACTTAACTCAAGATGATTTCATTGGCAAGTGTACGGGTGATCAATTTCCCATGTTAAGAGCCATTAAATATAAATTATTGTGAACATATTTTAAACAATTTACAATTAACAACCACATTAATTTTTTATACAAATAACTTTTTAATAAATTGTTGTGAAATATTATTTTATATGGGAAATTTATTCGTTCACAATTCGAAAGAAAAATTTTGAATACCTTGCGATTCCAAAAAATATTTTTGTACTTGCAATACAAGAAACGACTTTATCAAATTATTGTGTAAAGCTGGGTCAGTTCAAAATAAAAAAAGAAATTTTATCTTTTCAAAAAAAAATTTTCAAATTTTACGAGTAAATTTCTCTGATGTAAACAGGTGCACCCGTAGCCTGGTGCATGAGAATTAGTCTCATCGAGCTGGAGTTGCGGGTACGATTCCCGCTAATATTTTGCGTGTGTCTTCTGGTATCACAATGTGCCTAAGCTCTGAGATAAGTGGGACTTTTTCCATCAGGGAGGGTCCGCCACATAACGTAACTTAAATACGTCCTTTGGAAATTGTTTCACTCCTCTGCAAGACATTTACGTGCGAACAACAGCCTATTTTTGCTCTCAAAAATTCTCGTGCTCACAGAATTTATTTTTGTTACATTCTCATGCTCGTAGTTGACACTTGAAGGGCTGATTTGTGTAGATCTGTTATGATATGGCTGCATCCCGCAGTCATCCAAAAACAGAACGAAGAAAAAAAAACAAAAAATAACGTGATTCAACATTATTCACGTTAAACCCAAAGCTTAGTTCGAGAAATCTGCTTGTAGCAGCGTGAAAAATTACAACCATTAAAAAAGCAAAAGGTTTCACACACGGTTCTGTCTCAAATGGAATGTGGATTTTTCCATTGTTTTGAGAATTGCAATATCTGCCCTGAGTTTGCAAATTTCGTCTGTTCAAACAAAATTAATGGCTCCGTAATTCGGACAACTAGCAATTGTTTCAACTGGGTCAAGGAAAGTATTTGCATCGACATGTGACATCACTCCATTTATCTGTTAAACCGACAATCAGCTGATTAGATAACAGCTGTTGAACACGAAAAGGGAGGCAACCATCAGCGGGCTAGATCTTGGCTTTCGTATCGATGAACTTTGAGAAAGGAAGAACCTTCAATGAGAAATATTATAATTAAGAAACGTTTGGTGCCACGATTGAAGACAAAAAAAGTGTTCTTTCGCCAAGACAACGTAAAAGTGCAACAAAATTAAAATGACGGCCACATCACAGGTATGTCTTCTGTATTCTGCGTATTTAGGTCCTAACGACTACCAACTATTTGAATACCTCCAAAGAATGTTACAGCGCAATAGATTTGTATCAAATGAGCGAAATGTTGCCGAAACGTAAGCGTGTTTTGAGCCTTTAAATCGTTCAACGAAACCTATTTAGACAGGCGAGTTATTGATTGTTTAATAAAGTATTCATTGCACTTAAAAAATAATTTCGCGCACAAAATTCCATAATAAATTTTCTTCAGATGTTTTTTTTTTTATCTGGAACCAGCACTCAGGAGATGACTCAGGAAACGACAGGAGGTGAAGCTTAATTAATTAATTTTGCAGGTCTGCTTTCGCACGTTCTTTGTTTATATTCGTAACCGTGCTGAAGCTTCGGTTCAGTAGCCTTTTTTTTGTATTTTTTTACTTCGCCGGTGCTACACAATACCGACGAGATGTGTAATTTACACAATGCAAATCTGTAATGTCCAATATTTCTTAGTGGTAACACGGACATAAATATAAAAGTTATGGAAAAGTTATGATAGGAAAGAGACATTCAACTACCTGTGTCTCTCGAAAAGCTTAACTAAACCTCGTTAACTTTTTATACAGGGTGGGGCAGAATGAGCTACATATATGGTTTGCATTCTTTAAAACTTTTTTAATTATTATTTTTTCTTTGTTTGTTTTCCAGCATCTTGTGAAGAAGACTTGGAGAAATAATTATGAAACATTCGAAATTAAATCATGGCCATTATAACAGAAATTTTGCGAAAAGTTATGGGAAATATGCCAAAAAGAGCACGTATGTGCGAAGCAGAAAATGCACATCACTTACAGAATATCATTTTTCTAAGCTAATTGCAAAAAATTCCCCAATAATATGCTGTATTTAAAAAAGAAAAAAATAATAATAAACGCATAAATAAAAAAAAAATGTTTAAACCATTTAAACCATATAGCTCATTCTGCGCCACCCTGTACAAGTTCGACTTGCAGCAGAAAAATATAATATAAAAACAACAAGAACAGCAAGAACAAGCGAATGATAAGAAATTTAGCCAATTTGCAAATAAACGTGGGCAAAGAGAAATCCATTTGAACTGATCAATCAGTCGGCTGCCAAACCAAGTGAGAAGAACAGCTTGCAAGTAGCCAGCAGAAGGGAAAGAACAGCAATGAATTTGATTTTTACTTTAAGTTTAACAGCTGTATTATGTCATCTAGCAATTGCTTTGGGACCAAACACTGTTTGCTTTTACGATGCTAATGGAGCGTTGAGAGAAGGTATTTATTGCTGTTACTTTGTTATACAATTTTACAATTAATTTTCTTTATTACACAAAATTAAATACGAACAATAAATTATTCAATGAAAATGTCTCAACAACAAAAACCGGTTGGCTAAAGTTTATGTCACTTGCGCATTTCTTAATAAAATGAAATTAATTTTTTTTGCTGTTCCAGGTTTAGCGAAATTCTCTCTGACTGATTTGGAAAGAGCTTTAGATTACTGCACTCATTTAGTGTACGGTTATGTGGGTCTAGATCCGCAAAACTTGCGCTTGGCTGCGCTAAATAATGAACGCGATATTAAAAATAGACATTTTCTAAAAGTCACCGCTTTAAAGGAAAAGTTTCCATACGTTAAATTTTTATTAAGTGTGGGCGGCGATCAAGATCTTGATGAATCAGACAAATATATAGCATTGTTGGAGAGCGAGCGAGCGAAGCAACAAAACTTTATTGAGTCTGCGAATTATTTGGTGCGCAGTTTAAATTTTGATGGACTCGATTTGGCCTTCCAATTACCGCGTAATAAACCGCGTAAAGTACATTCTGCTCCAGGTGTGGCTTGGAAATCGGTTAAAAAGCTTTTCACCGGTGACTATGTAGTGGATACAAATGCCGACAAACACAAGCAGCAGTTCACGGATTTGGTCGGGAGATTGAAAACGTCATTTGCTGAAAATGATTTGCTGCTCAGCTTAACCGTATTGCCGAATGTAAATTCATCTTGTAAGTACCAAAATAATATTGTGAATTTATAAAAACAATAAATTAGCTGTAAAATATGTTTTAGAATAAGACTCCTGACTTCATATGATTAGAATAAGATTTATAAAAAGTAGCGCCCGCCATTAAGGGACGTTATTACAATGTAGCGATAAAGTGCCTGATAGTTAAAGCTGCCTGTAGCTAAATTGAGCTTTAAATTATTTCGATTACGGTCGAATAGGAACGCTGGTTAATAGAAAAAGAAATCGCTTAATTAAAATTAAATATTCTTACCAATTTCAAAGCAAAAGTGAAATGCGCCGACGAACTGTGTAACTATTCTTTCAGAAATCAATTTCAATGTATTTTGTTTTAGTAAATATTTTACTTTTTTTTTTTTGTTAATGAAAAAGTAAAATATTTTGGGGCAAATTGTACGTAAAATTACACTGGAAAACAGCATGTCTGTTGCATGAGATTTTTTATATGAATCTGAATAGATTTTCCACGCTGATTTCAAAAATATATGCCGTTTTCATGTAGCAGCTCTAGTTTTGGAGTTATGAAGTGACAGGATTTTTCATTGAAAATGCACATAGTTTAAGTTTAAAAAAATTTATTAAATATATTTATTCTGAATAAAATTTCCTTTGTTTTGACTTTCTAGAGTGAGATGTTTAATGAGTACTATTTTGAATGCTCCAACAATAATCAGGCATCATATGTGCATTGCAGTGCCACTGATACCTCTCCTCCATAGTGCGAATATCCTAGTGAAAGCGATCTCCTTGTTCCTCGCTTAGGTCACCGAGATTTTCAGGAAAATAGTCCAGACGGCTGTGAAGGTAGTGAAGCTTAATACTGATGTTGCATCCAAGCCGCTGGAAGTGTATCAGCAACTGTTACTGTTACAATCAGTACGATATCTTCGTTCCTCTGGTCAACAAATTTCTTTCTTTCAATCGGGAAGCTAAAATTTCTGATGCCGTTTTAGAAAGTCCAAGGTCCCTGATCAAGTCATTTAGATCATCTTGATTTAGTGGTCGGGGACTACCGTAGCAATCAAAATCACTGTCGCTACCACTGTCGTCGTTTTCGGTTTGTCCGCTGCACTGGTCTGCATTTTGTGACGATGTACATGGGTGCTGTGGTGTTGACGTGTCACTAATACTCAAGACTGGACTTATGGCAGATTTTAAGTTTAAATATATCCACTTAGAGCAATTTTTATGGTTTATTTCTATGATTTTCGTTACACAGAAATAACCCAAATGTGAATTTTGATGTCTCTCGGCGGGAGCTGGGTTTTGATTTTAGACCCATACTATCTTCTGAAAATTTTCTTAGAATTTTGTGCAGATTTCGATTTTGTTATACACCTATTGATTAAAAAAAATTTAAACACTAATGTACATTCCAATTTTTTGGTAGAAAATATGACAGCTTTAAATCCTTATAGTTCACTATAAAATTTACCGCTTGTGTGACACTTTTATGTTAAATTCACTATCAACTGAATAGTAGTGAATTTGCCCTGATGTAACTTTTAAGAATAAAAAAAAAACATTTACCTGTCCGACATTCTAACTTCAACTATTGCAAAATTGTCATAACAATCTTAATTTTATTTATTTTACAGGGTATTTTAATGTCCCCGCCCTAATCACTCAATTGGACTTTGTTAATTTGGCTGCTTTCGATTTCACCACACCGCAACGTAATCCTTATGAGGCCGATTATACAGCTCCTTTGTATGCCCCCAGTGCGGAGGGTAATCGCCAGCCTCACTATAATATAGATTATCAAATCGAGCATTGGACCTCACAACGTTTTCCCAAGAATAAAATCAATGTGGGCATTCCAACTTACGGCCGTTCTTGGAAAATGACTTTGGAATCAAAAGCTGATGGATTTCCCATTATTACGTCCACGGATGGTGCTGCTGAGGCTGGTCCACAAATAAAGTCTTCTGGCATTTTAAGTTGGCCTGAAATTTGCTTAAATCTACGCTCCAAATCGGAATATTCACTGCAGCGTTTTCTCGATCCAACAAAAAAATTCGGTACATATGCTTTCCATGCTGCTGATGCGAAAGGCGAACATGGCATTTGGGTTAGTTACGATGGCCCTGAAATGGCTGCTACAAAAGCAGCGTATGTGGCCAATAAAGGCATAGGTGGTGTGGCAATATTCGATTTAACCACTGATGATTTTCTCGGTCAATGTGCTGATGACAAATTTCAAATATTGAAGGCTATAAAATTTAAATTATAAATTTATTCGAATAAGAAATGTGATACAAGAAAATTGTAAATGATTTTGATTCTGGCTGTGCTTATCAGGGAAACCGAAAATACGATCTAAAAAATTGTAGAAGTTTTTATTTTTTGTTGTTGATTGGAATTTGTTGTTGCAATAAATAAAGAGATATTATTAGGTCCATTCGTTTACCACAAAATTTCAATATGAATATTTTCCAATTTATTGAATGTTTTTCAAGGAACCCGAAAAATAATTCAATTTGACCAGTTTCAAGTTATCAAGAGTCCACTGTATATAGTAATGAGATCCCAATGGCATACCAAGAAAAAACTATGCACCACTCGGTATAAAAATAATCAGTCTGAAGAGTAGGATGCTCAAAAACGTATTCAATCATTAATACTTATTTCGAATCTCATTTTATTCAATTCTTTGAAATTGTTATTATTAGAATTCTGCATTTTATGATTTTTTTCCGTTTCTTCAGCTTTCGAAAATAAGCCGGAACTCTGTGACTACTTTGAACTTGCACACGTTTGAGTTTCGCTGAGAAAATCTAAGAACGAAGTTTTGTTTTAAATCAGATTATTTATTTAAAAAACAAATTGTCACTACTTTTTCTATTTTTTTTTTAATACAACAGAGCCCCGATTTGCGTCGTTAATGGGGACCGCGAAATATAACGCAAATAGAATAACTTTTGGGTTAATAACTTCAACATTTGGCAATTGGCGATGGCTGAAGTAGTCTGCACGTTGACTACAAAACGAAAAATTTTCCTGAGTCAAGCCCAGTTCCAGACTCATAAAAACATATCGCATTTTTTTCTGATGTGCATTTGTGTGTCTTTGTGTCAGTTGTTGTCGAAAGGTTTCAGTGGCGAAGGCATAGTGAATGGTCACTGAACAGTAATGGCTTCAGCTGTAACCAATCCATAGGCAAATCAGAACGCCCTCTATCGTCGGGATTTTGTAAAACCAGCGAAAAAAAAATAATTAATAACAAATGGCTACTAAAAATTAAGCTTCAAAAATTTAATACGTCTCCTTGACATCAGAGGCGCTACAACACTGCCTTAAAATAAAGAATGTGCAAAAGCAGAGTTGTAATATAGTACAGCTTCTCCTCCTGTAATTTCTCCCACTATTCCTTTTCTCTAGTTCCAGCACAATGCATCGCATGTGTAGGGGTCATCTCCTGAGTGCTGATCCAAAATAAGAAAAACAAAATAATAAAATTCTATTTTCCATTTGAATAATTAAATGAGTTGTTTGTTCGATCAGTTGTTTGTCAATTATTTAGCACTACACCAGTGCTCTTAGCAGGTCTATGAACAGAAGCAAAATGAGCAATATAACGCTGGTCGTAGATATCTGTTGCCTCCAGAGGATGTGTACTTCGATGACCTGTTCGAGCAATATTTCTGAAACGGAAATCTACCAGTTGCGTATTTGACAAAAATTCAAAATTTTTCGTGATCTTTCACTGAGCTTTGTATTGTTGGTATGTTTTCCGTTTAACGGGACCGCTTGTCTTCTTCCTCTTGATTTTCTTTTAATAACTTTTTTTTAAATTTCAAGTGTGGCAAATTCTGAAAAACTTACTTCAACTCGCTCTGTTAAAGATTCCATCTAAGCATTTTCTGCTTAAAGAGATCGCTCTACACAAATCCGATTCTAGCCTGGTCGCCCACGTTGGTTTTTATTATTAAAGAATTCTCAACAATTCTAAGATAATATATTAACAGCGCTCTGTTGAGTGCTGAGGTTTGTGTCTTGGGCTATATATTTATAAAATTTAACTTCAAAGCCATCTGTCAGTAATATGGGTGAACAAATTGTGCAATTTTCTGTGTTCGCAAATCGGAATCAGAATGTGACAAAGCGAATTTAACCACATTTCCAAAAGGGACGCAAGTCGTGGCTCTAGTGTGCACTTTAATTGATTAAAATATAGTATTCGTTTGAATAGAATCCGCAAATAAAACTGATAATATTTTGATTATAAATAAAGAGCCGCTGATTTAGAAACTGATTTGTCAACAATTCAGTTCCGTTTTAAAAGTCGCAAAAGAAACAGCAATTGAAAAGCAAAGCAAATAATGAAATACTATTCAACGCTCTGCTTGACACTGACATTTTCGCAAATAATAAGAGCAGTTCAACACAACATTATTTGTTATTACGATGCAGCCAGTGAGGACAGAAAAGGTAGGATTTATGCTGGGAACACTATTGGGACAAACGACGAATTTCTTCTAGCCCACCGAATTCGTTGCGTAAATTCGCAGTATGGCACACAATAACGACAAAAAAAGTAACAGCTGTCATAATTCCATATTTCAGACTTTCTTGCAATATGCCTATACATTCATATTTATCACTTCCTCAATTATTATCCATATTATTTGTTTGTTATTAAAATTTATTTTTCATATAACAGCTGATGGTGTTACCGTATTAAAAAAAAGCACCTAAAAAAGTTAATCATTAACAAAAAACAATTAAAAAGTAATTTTATGGTAAACGCAGATTAACCCGGTGCGCTTCGCTACCAACATACCCAAATATGTATGGAAGTAGTTGTCCGCGCTAAGTGTTGTGTCTTACTAAATTAGTCTGTGTTCGTATGATCACTCTTTTTTTTATTTTATGTTACTTCTGTTTTATTGACAGTACTTTATCGGCGAGAATAGCAAAGGGAAAAGTAACGAGGGGATAAGCAACGAGTACTCATGTTTATGTACTGTAAGTACGTTTTGCTTTCAAGATACACACAAACTATATGTACACGGTGGCCCAAAAGTAATCACCCGGGGCACAAGTAATCACCCGATGTCTTCTTGTTGTAATTTTATTTAATAAAAACCTTTGGATCTGCTTGTATGATCATCAACTCTGGCGGCGTTCACTTAGCCCATATCATAAGCAGTGCAAAATTTGTCTTAAAGAAACAAATTACAGCCATGGGTGATTACTTTTGGCCCACCCTGCACATGTCGTCAACAGGGCATCATTTGTGTGAACATCAATGAAAGTTCAAAGAAGAAAAATAAAGAATCTTGTCAATAAGACATGAATCGTATGAACACAGCCTTACAAACTGAATAGTTAGTTCCTCAATCTTTAGTAAAATTGACGCGAGATGGCAGACATTCATACTGTCAATTTTGAACTATTATCATGATCTTGGTTCCATTTTTACCCCATGAAAATTACCGTATATTTTTAGTTGGATTATAAACTATTCGTATATCAATTTTCATAAGTCTGTCTAGTTGTTTTTTTTTTTTTTTTGTTAATCAGGGACCAGCACTCAGGAGATGACTCCTACACATGCGAAGCATTGTGCTGGAACTATAGGAAAGGGTTAGTAGGAGAAACGGCAGGAGGTGAAGCTTAACTAATTATTGTACAGCTCTGCTTTTGCACGTTCTTTGTTTATACTCGTAGCAGTGCTGAAGCTTCGGTTTACTAGCCATTTTTATTATTATTTTGCTTCACCCGGTGCTACACAATACCGACGAAGGAGGGCGTTCTGATGTGATTGTGGATTGGTATCAGCTGAAGCCGATATTTTTCAGTGACCAGTTACTTCGCCACTGAAACCTTCCGACAACAGCTGACACACATAGACACACTAATCCACATTAGAAAAATGCGAGATGTTTATTTTTAATTTAAAATTTTAGTCTGAAACTGGGGTTATACCCAGGTCTGTTTTTGGTTTTGTAGTCAACGTGCAGACTACCATCCATCGTGCCATGGCCACCCAAGTTTAGGCGCTATAGTTGAACAAACATCCAAACATACAAACATTCACATTTATAATATTAATAGGACAATTGTGTATATTTGACTTTATAATAATTTAAAAAATTAAACAATAATTCAATTAAATATTGACTTTATTTATCAATATCAAGGCGAATTCATAAAAGGTGAACGAACCTACTAGCGCAGCTGGCCCACTATTTATCACTGTTTGCTGTCAAATTGTATGAATTATTTTCACAATATACAATGGTTTTTGGCCTTTTTGTGGTACTATTAACTTTACCTGGTATGAATTGGCCTCGAGTAATATATTTGAAAACTCTGTACTAATTTGTTCGTCGTTTGTCGGCGTATGAAATAGATATACAAATAAATCTATCGCACCTTTCGTCAGTTCGTCACGCACGACGAATTTCGCTCGATGGCGGGGTGGTGTTAATTTTTTCCGGCAAAAATTGTCTTTTGATTCTGATGACGAAAATTCGCAACGAAAAAATCATCGTTCTTGCCAATTGTGTTACCAGCATAATTTGAATACACATGCCACTCACTTTCACTCTCTCACTCACTATCTTAGGTCTTGGCCAATTTACTTTGCAGGATTTAGAAAACGCTTTGGAATTCTGCACACATGTTATTTACGGTTATGTGGGCCTTAATTCCTCAACTTTTGAACTGAGCAGCCTTCAGGCTGAACGTGATATCGGAAGACAGCATTTTAGACGAGTGACTGCTTTAAAGGACAAATATCCCCGCACAAAGTTCCTGCTAAGCTTGGGAGGTGATAAAGATATGGCGTTGGATTTGCCAAATAAATACATACAACTTTTAGAAGCTGATACAGAAACACATAGATCTTTTCTAAATTCAGCATTGCATTTTCTTCTCAGTAATAAATTTGATGGTTTGGATTTGGCATTTCAATTCCCGCGTACTAAAAATAATTCTAGAGCTGGTGCAAGAGTTCGTTGGAAATCTTTAAGGAAATTATTTACCAAGAAATTAAATGAAAGCGAAAATTATCAAACAGAATTTGCGTTATTCGTAGAAAAGCTAAGGAAAGCTTTAAAGCCGCATGATCTCATGTTAAGCTTGACAGTGTTGCCAAATATTAATGCCAGAGGTAATTCCATACTTTAAAAAAATGTTGGCTAAAATTTAAGTATATTTCCAAACCGCTTTATCCATACGAAAGTAGGCATTTAAAACACACTTTAACTTTAACAGTCATTTATGAATGAAGCGGACGATTTTTTTTTTTGTTGAACGATAACAGTTTCTTTAATTTCCAGTGTTTTTCAACGCCTCTGCTTTAATAACTAATTTGGATTTTATTAACTTGCAAACCTTTGATTTTACAACACCAGAATTAAGCCCAACAGAAGCCACGTATACCGCTCCTCTGTCTTATCTGCCAGTGCAAGGTAATATTAATGTTGAACATACCATTGACTATCAAGTGAATTATTGGCTTTCGCAGCGTGTACCTCCTAACAAAATAAATGTTGGCATTGCTGCCTATGGACGTGCTTGGAAAATGTCTAACGATTCGAATGTAAATGGCTACCCGACAGTGAAGGCTACCAATGGTTCAGCTCCGGCCAGTTATATAGTAAATGTGCCTGGTATTCTTACATGGACTGAAATCTGTGCCATGCTTGTAAATGCTTTAAATTCCCATAAAACTGGAGCCCAGGCTCCTCTATATAGTGTTTTAGATCCTCATAAGGACTTTGTTACTTATGCTTTTCGTCCTGCTGACATTAATGGTGAATATGGCATGTGGGTTAGTTATGATGATCCTAAAATAGCAGCTATTAAAGCGACTTATGTCCAACAGCGCCGTTTGGGAGGAATAGCTCTGTATGATGTGAGTCTCGATGATTTTCATGGCGTTTGTAATGGCGACACATTTCCAATGTTGCGTTACATTAAGTACATTTTTTCGTAAAGGACTATTTTTAAACTCGTACAATTAATATGATTTCTTTTGATATTTTAAATAAATATGTTGGCCAAATGACTTATTATGAATATTATCGTCGTTTTATAACGAAAATTGTAGTTCATTTCGCTGTTCGCTGTTGGCGGTGTAGAAAAAAAACGTAAGTATCGTTACTATAATGGGCGGTATAAACATGCGGGTATTCTAAAACAAAACAAAAGTTGTTCGACGCCCGAATGGCTCATGTGGCTCCTGTTCCGCTTGAGCAACATAGAACGGTAAATTGTAAGTGCCACACTCCCACTTGTTTCCTGGAAGTCTTCCTAGAAACTCATAAAACTAACCGCCGAATACGAATCATTCTCCATCATGACAATGCGAGCTCTCACACATCTCGCCAAATAGGTGAATTTTTGAGCAGTCAAAACATCGAATTGATGACTCATCCTCTATACAGTCTTGATTTGGCACCCAATTGACTTCTTATTCCCGAATATCAAAGCTGCATGTCCTACGATTTACGATCGTCGAAGAAGCAGTTGAAGCTTTCAAAAATCATTTTTTGGAGGTCTCAAGAGGAATAGAAAAAACTGCTATACCAAATGGTTTGAACGAATGCAAAAGTGTATTGATCATCAAGGGAAACAATTCAGAAAACAATAAAACTATTTTCATTTAATATTGTTTGTTATTATTTGCTGTTCCCGAAATATCAATAGTAGCCCTCGTACATACATATATTAACTATTTAATATGTTGTTAGTCAAGCATATTATTAAATTTTGTTATTAGTCTGTCCTTTGTCCATTGACTAAATAAATAATAATTATAATAAAAAATAAAAATAATTATTATTATTATTTATAAAAATTTAATAATATTTAATTCGCTGTGAATTCGATTTTGTGCCTGCAATGCTGCCATATAATTTTGACAGCCGTCTAGATTCGAAACATAAACAGTTTGTAATGCAAAGACGCACACAACAAAAAATTTCGAAACTGACACACGTTGACAATCGTACGCGTTATAATGTTTGCTTGCGATGTCACAATAAGGCATAATTGCAAAAAGGCTTTTCACACTATTACCCTTCAAATAAATTAAAAAGTATCAATAGAAAGAAAAGAACCGGTAGAGAAGTAAATAATTTTTTTTTTAATTTGATTTTGTAATAATACAACAATGATAAAATGAAAAATCTTACCGTTGGGATATCAAATGTATAACATTATTGTTTGTCTTTTTAATGACATGTGCATTCACACTATCGAACTTGCACGTAATACTTGAATCTTTGGCATGTCTTAACAGAAACTATTGTAGTGTGAAACGCCGCGCCGTTTAAAAATGTTGTATATAAATAATTCTTAGATACTGTAATTATCGGAAAATATAATAAATAGTGCAGTTTCTATATTATGTATGTACTTATGTAAATATACACTGGTATATAGGATTGTGAATCTGAGTTAACCCACTTGACCAAAACTTCGATGAAAGCAATTGTTAGTGAAAGAAGAATTTTTAATACAACAATTTTTGTAATATGATCAAATGAATAAGGAGGAACAATTTTCAGCATTTGCCGAATTTTGCGTAAGATGCACATTTTAAAATTTTTAAAAAATATTGCTGATTTTACAGGTTTGAACTTTTTTACTAATTTTTTTCAAGACACATTTCTATAAGGCGAGTCTCCCTTAGCTAGAATTTCCGGTTAAAATTTTCATGTATTCCTTTTGCAGAACAATTTCTCATACTGCTGTCATATTTTTTCGTAAATTTTTTGTAATGCCCCATGTTCACACGGACAGCAACATTCGTGGTTCGCAACTACAAACCACGAAGAAAACAGTATTATCTCTAATTCTTTAAACAAATTATGGCTTGTTTATCGGAACTAAGTGAAAAAACTTGCAATTAAATGAACAAAAAACAAAAAATAAATTGTAAAATAAAATAAATAAAATCACTTGGAAAAATAATAAATAATATACATGTTGTATAAAATACAATATGTCAAACTTCCAACCCTATCCACTCTTTCGCAGATGACAGCAGCCTTTCTCATTTAGTCGTAGACCAACATCGACTATGATCACTTCGCTGAGACAGAATATGAGTGATTCATTGAATTGTGACCTCATGAAAATATCGCAATGGGGTCGGGCAAACAGGGCCGATTTCAACGCTCAAAAGACCTTTATCTACCTTTACATCCAGCAACCTGCTGTCTTAACTTAACCTAACTATAGGCTTTATAAACAGTTTAATTTGTACCACAAAAGAATTGATCAGAAACCAAGTGGCCCGTTATAAAGAATAACAAAATAGTGATTTTAAAATATATAAAAAGATTAACAAATCGCGATACCACTGTGGTTTCCCCCAACAAATGCCAAATTACATATATTTGTCAACGCAACTCTACAACAACAGCAAAAACAACAGGCATTTTGTTTGTGTCAAATATAGAGATTGTCAAAAATAGGAAATAAGAAATCTAAATTTCATTTATGAATATGTTATTTTTTTTACACTTTACTTGGCGCGCTTAAAATGTAAACATACTCGTATTGCGTCAATCAGCGACATAAAGTGCCAAAAACAATCAGCTGATTAGTAAAACTGTAAAAAAAAATTTTAAGATAAACATTCAGATAAGGATTTAAATAAAAATAACCCCTTCTTTTGTGTATTTCATTTCCGAAAAATAAATTATTTATATCTTTAAGTATTGAGCCCAAATATTAATAAAAAATTTAATTGAATTGATAAAACTTGTGACAGAAAAAAATTTATTTTTCAAATTAAAAATATTAATTAAACATAAAAGACTAAAAGATTTTTCTGTGTACTAAAAATACTAATACTAAGACCCAGCAAAAGAAGAAATAGTTTCTATTGCAAAAGAATTGGTTCAAATTAGCTGAAGAAGGCGTGATTTTAAAAAAGCGGTGTCATGGGCGAGCATGAGTTCACATTTAACACAACAAATTGTAATTTAAATGAGTGCTTAAAACCAGTGAATGTTCCATAATCGGTTAATGAGTTCACATTTAAAAATTTACTTCAATTATAATTAAAACTACGCAGTTGTTCATAAGAATTAATCGGCAGAGATGAATGTCTTTTCCATGAGTTCAAAAGTGATAAATCTTTTTAACATTTATGATACCATTAAGAAGGAATTCTGATATAGCAGTCATGAAAATACCAATTCATAGTGAACGGATGCACTTTTTATTTGCTGGGTAACGTAAGAAACTTGCTAAAAAAAAACATTATTGTAGTCGCCAAGTTTTTGCTGAATATAAAGCATTGAGAAAATATAGTTTTTCAGACAAATTTTACAAGTCTTTCAACAGGGTTAACAGAAACTAGCACGAATTTTGGAAAGCTGTCAAACTAACCCACTAAAACGAAAGATTTGCTGTCAAAATTAGATCGATATTTGAGTTTTAAAAATTTTGAATGTAAAATTTTAAGACAACTTTGTGGTCAACTGGGTACACATGTATGCATGATCTTAATAAAACCACGAATCAAAACCATTTATAAACATTTAATTCTGTATTGTATAACACGGTACCGCTACTCGCATTAAGTAAATATAATTTGATTGGTTAAAGGCTTGTAAAATTTGATGTGCAATTTTTATCGATGGCTTTGGCTTTTGAATAATTGAAATGCTAAGAAAAAGCAGACATAAGAATAGAGGCTCTGGGAAATAACTCCCAATGAAATAAATCCCAAAATAAATTAATAAATTAAGCCCGTCTTACAGTGAAGAAATGCAATAAAATCCTAAGAAAATTAAATAGAATCCAAACCGAAAATGAAATAAAACTAATTTTTTTGTTAGTTAATCCATTATGAAACAATTTCCATTGAAATTAATGAAATTACTCCCAACATCTGACCAATGCCCCAAAAAGTAAGAAAGAACCTCCAATAAGAAATTAAATCAAAATTTTACCAAAGTGCACTCGGTAAATATGAAGTTTATTCAACGAAAAGTAAAGGGTGGTTAAATTTCAAGGGCCGATGTTGATTTTGAATAAAACACAAACTATTTAGGAAATTATTGTAATTTTATTTTATTATGATATATTGGTATTACTCAATTATGTATGGAACAAAATATCGGCCAAATGGGCGCCGCGACCACGGCGGCACACCTCCATCCGATGGTCCAAATTTTCGATGACCCTCAGGCATAATGGAGGTTCTATGCCGTTAATGTGCCGAATTATCTCATCCTTTAGCTCTTGAATTGTTGCTGGCTTATCGACGTACACCTTTTCTTTCAAATAACCCCAAAGAAAAAAGTCCAACGGTGTCAAATCACATGATCTTGGCGGCCAATTGACATCGCCATTACGTGAGATAACACGGCCTTTGAATTTGTTGCGCAAAAGAGCCATTGTTTCGTTAGCTGTGTGGCAAGTGGCACCGTCCTGCTGAAACCACATATCGTCCACATCCATATCTTCCAATTCGGGCCATAAAAAGTTCGTTATCATCTCACGATAGCGAACACCATTCACAGTAACTGCGTGACCGGCCTCATTTTGGAAAAAATACGGCCCGATGATGCCGCCAGCCCATAAACCGCACCAAACAGTTACTCTTTGTGGGTGCATTGGTTTTTCGACAATCACTCTTGGATTCTCATTCGCCCAAATGCGGCAATTCTGTTTATTGACGAATCCACTGAGGTGAAAATGTGCCTCATCACTGAAGATGATTTTCTTCGAAAATTGATCATCCACTGTTGCCGTGGTCGCGGCGCCCATTTGGCCGATATTTTGTTCCATACATAATTGAGTAATACCAATATATCATAATAAAATAAAATTACAATAATTTCCTAAATAGTTTGTGTTTTATTCAAAATCAACATCGGCCCTTGAAATTTAACCACCCTTTATAAGAATATAACAAACACCAGCTTTGCTGCATATAATTTTCTCCTCTATGGTATAATGAATACCGGCTGTGCTAACAAATGCATCTGGCGCTCTATTTAATTTTCTCCCAATTTAGTGAAGCCGCCATAAACTAGATTTAAGCGAAAATAGTTACGAAATTGCAAATAATTAAAAATTAAATAACTCCTTAAATAAAATATTATATAACTTCTAAAGGAAATGAAACAAGAGCTAAAAACAAAATAAACAACTCCCATGTGAAATTCTTTTGGGACTTATTTCATTTCGGTTACTAAGGAACTCAGCTTAGCAGACCATGCAAAGCTTAGCACAGGAAAGCGTGCATTCCTACTGGGACACTCTTTATAAGTATTATGTATGCAGCGTGATTGAAGAGCCTTCCCACAAAGCCGTCTCTTAAAACCTCTGATTGTCAAAAAATATTTTTAATCTACTTCCGCTTCATAAATAAAATGTACTACAGCAACAAATTATATGCACATCAGAAAAAAAGTGAAAAAGATTGAAGAGTATAAAAATAAAAATGGAAATTAATGGAATAACCACATTAGAACAGAATAAAAATTTAAATTCATAATCCAGTATTTAATGAGATCTACAAATTAAATAATACAGCGAATAACAGTTTTTAAAAGTAATTTGCAATTTCTTTGGCAATGACAATGTACGTATAATACAAATCGCCACGCCTCTACAAATATACGCACATGCATACAAACATAAAAACACAATAATTTAGCGTCAATAATTAAACATGCAAATTAAAGAAAACCCAATTAATTTTTAACTAAATCATGAAATAAAATTAACTATTATTTGTCCATTACATTGTTGGAAAACTTTTAATTTTACTTCATTATTGTTTGCTTATGAACCAGCTGATTGCTTGTTCTTCATGCCCAAACTAACCAGCAGAGAAAGTACGGGCTGTTTCGTGCAAGAAGAACAAGAATATTACTCTCTCAAAATTGTTCTCATTTACCCAATTTTTGTGTAAGAAAACGCTTTCTGGTAAAATTGGGATGCCGCGAGTGCCCAATGTAGAGTAAAAAAATCCCACCTACAATAACACCATTGGCAGATAAATATTTCTGTTGGCAACGCTGCCCATAGATATTTAGATATAATCTGGCAACTTTTGCCATACAATAATCCGACAACCGTGTGAACAAGCAATTTTTGGTGGCAAAAAAATTTATTGAGTGACAATAAAATTGTACAGATTTCTTACAATAGTCTGAACAGGCAATTTACACTTCGGTAACAATTTTTCATAGTGAATGCATCGGCACAATATTGCCATATCGTACAATATTGTGAAATCTGACAATCTTGTGTACATAACTTTTATGTACAAATTTTTTATATCTGAACACTAAAATTATTGTGTCAATAAACAGATTATTGACTCAATAAAAAAAGCATGTCTGAACACCGTATTATTATTAACAAAATCAATTGTTTTCAATTTCGATACTGTAATTTGGTTCACATCACGACAATTAATTTTTCTCTGTCCTAATTTCATTTATTTTTAACTAATTGCATACTTCTGTTATTTTAAAACTTAAGTTTTATTGTAGAAGTTCACACGAAGAAATAAATAAGTAAATAGTACAGTAAATATTGGGCCATGTATATTGAACTAAAAATGGCATTTAATAATAAATACTTCTTTTTATTAATTAATTGTGAGGTATTTCGATTAAAGTAGAGTATTTTCTACTCTTAGCGAGATACCCAAGAAAAGTATTGGAATGCGTTTGCTAAAATGAATAATGCAAAGAATAATTTGTAAGCGATAAGTGTGAGGACACCCATTAGTATTTTATAAATATTTGTTGGGAAACAATGCAACAATATTTACTTCTAGCAGCCATAATTTTATTGGCAACAAATTTGTCATGTTCAGAAGGATGCAAATTGGTTTGTTATTATGACATTTCCAGTGCCAGTAAAGTGGGTGAGTTATGCTTGGCAAAGTAAAAAGATTAATAAAACAGAGAAAATCTCTTCGAGGTCCTGCAAAATTTACGCCCAAAGACATGGAACTGGCTCTGCACTTTTGCACTCATATCATTTACAGTTATGTGACTCTGACAACAAAAGGCCACACTGTAACAGCTGTTAACCCGGAACGAGAACATGAACTGGCCAACATGCAGATCTTCAAAAATAAATTTCCCACCATTAAATTTCTGCTCAGTTTAAGCGGTGAAAATAATTGGAAGACAACAAAACAGTTTTTAAATCTTTTGCAGGCAGATCGAGAGCACAAAGAAATTTTCATTAACTCTATAATGGAAGTTTTAGTCAAATATAACTTCGATGGTTTGAGTTTGGACTTGCCATTGCCAGCGGAACGGCCAAAAGCCCAAAAGAATTTCTGCAGCAAAATGTGGAATAATTTTGTTGGGATATTCAAAAGCAACTCTGGAGAAGACACTAAAGCGAGTGCACACAAAGATCAGCTGACAACTTTGATACAACAATTAAGCACAAATTTAAAGAATAACCACGGTTTGTTAACGTTAAATATGTTGCCCAATGTGGATCCTCAAAGTAAGTTCATAATATTTCTATAAAAATAGTCAATGAGAGCAAAAACTGTGATATTTTTCTTTAGAATATTTCGATATCGTTGAGATCATCAATTATTTAGATTTTGTTGTACTATCGGCTTTTGATTTCTATACACCACAGAATAGTCCCCACCGAGCAGATATAATTGCACCTATAAAACCCAACTCCCAATTTGGACAAGGCTTGCCGTTAGCAAATGTGAAAAGTTTATATAAATATTGGCATGCACAAAACGTACCGCGTAACAAAATAATTATCGGCATTGCTGCGTTTGGCCGTTCTTGGAAAATGACTTTAAAATCAAATAATGATGGCATACCTCCAGTGCTGTATACTAATGGTGCTGGTGCTCCTGGTCCTCAAACACAAATACCCGGTTTCCTGTCATGGCCAGAGATTTGCGCGAAATTAGCGCATGATCGTAAACTGACACGATTTACAGATGAAAAGGCGAAATCTGGTGTCTATGCATATCGGCCAGCTAATAGTGAGGGTAATTTTGGCATTTGGATAAGTTATGAGGATCCCATAAGTGCTGGCGCCAAAGCCATGTATGTGCTCAATCATAATTTGGCCGGTGTTGCCTTGTTTCACCTGAATCTGGATGATGTGCATGGGGAATGTAGTGGCGAAAAATTTCCCATATTGAGATCAATGAAATTTAACTTGAGAAGATCTCTATCATGACTGTCAACTAAGAGTTTATAAGTCGAAAAATCCAAAAGTTGTAGACTTCTCTGCATTTATCAGACAAAAAAGATAAATTAAATGTCATTATAAGTTTGTTAAACTTTTTTTATGTATTTAGCGCGAATTAAACTTAATAACAATTGTTTGTAATATTTTAATTATAATTGTAAAATGGTTTAGAAAAACTAATTCAAGAATTTTCAGGACACGCACAATTGATGCATGTCTGTCTAATTTTTTATTGCATCAGATGATGAAATATAAAAATTATTAGAAACGAAATTCCAGCCACTTGAATATTTCCCATAATCCCATGCATTGCGAGTTTTGAAGATTTGCGCAATAAAATGTTCACTTGTTCAGTTGTGGCAGCCGGTGAAAGATTTTGTGAAAACACGTATGTATGTATGTTTTAATTCCCACATCAAAATAACTACACTATTCTTAAGGTATGACTTTCACAATCATAATCACACATAGAAAAACTAACGAAATATATTTAATTAAAATCGTTTTGAAAATCGCAAAGAAAAATCTAAAGATTTTATCCGGATTGAAATGTCTTAAATAAAATCCTCTTTGTTTCTATTGTACTGCTGAACAATAATGTCAATACGAATGCACAATAACAACAACACTATAAGAACAAAAGTCTTCCAAATTATCATTAAAACATGTTCACTTTGGTGCGTTACCAAAAACATTTCTTGACCACGATTATTTCCTTCTTTGCGACTTCACGTACTTAAATTCTTCGCAAAAAAAAGAAATAAAACGAAATAAACATTTGCTGAATCACAACAATACCCACAGCAATAGCATCGATTGCAGCAACAATGGCATGCAATCAGCAACACTTCATCTGTTTAAGCGAACTTTTTTTAAGTTGGAGCAACTGAAACTGACCAAAAAACACCAAAAAAAAAAAAAAAAAGGAAAACGTAGTCCAAAGTCGTAATGAGCCTTTAAACAGCTAAAAACAAACAATAACAACTTATTTAAAAATATAAATTCAGTTTTTCTTTTTTTGCTATTTTTCTCTTTTCCAGCTTCTAAAGAAGGCACAAATAAATACGATAAAAAGTACTTAAATAATGTCGTGTACGGTGGCGCACATATTTGTCATCACATGCTCGTAAGTCTGCTTAAATGTTTTATTAAGCTTGTTGCTCTTATTTTTCCATGTAACGCCAATATTAAGAAATTAAACCAAACATGCGGCAAGTGACAGCGTTTGCTCACTGACAGAAAACGCTTCATTCACACAATGAATTCATTAAATCTATCAATGCAATTTGTCATTATAAGTGAGCTGCCGAAGACCTTCATTGTATCAATGGAGAATAGTTTTCTGCTGATATATGTCATAAAGTTCATCATTCGATTAATGAAACTTTCCCATGACACTAATGAAATTATTTCATTGAATAGCTGAACTTGTTTCATGAACCTAATGACGGAACTTGATGGCATATACATGCCATAAATTCATTGATTTAATGAAATGTTTTTACTGATTCCATGATTGTGTGTTTTGTTATTAAACGATTTATTATGTGGTTAAGCATTTTATTGGTGCCAACTAATTTTTGGAAAGAAATCTCACACGTTTATAGAAAAACGTCCAACAACCATTTGAGAATTACCAAGTACTCGTATACAAACATAACATTTATAATAATAATTGTGTATTTTTTCTGTGTTTAACGAAAATAGACAAAATTCGTTTAAGCAATGTAAATAATTTTCGGAGCATGCTTTGTTTTGCGTTTGCCCGAAACACTTCCTGAAATTTCCACATATTTTTGACCGTTATTTCACAACAATACCACATCTATAAGCTTTGTTGGAACGTGGAATCTATGCTATTGCCACAATAATGAGGAATATAATAAAAGAACATACATTTCACGAATGAGACTTGATGGGTACAAACACTGGTCTCTTGACCATGATTTGTCATGATTTGCCAAGATGCTGCATGTTGTTCAATATCTCAAGTATATTTATGGCTTAGTGAAAAACAAAATTGTTTCATGAAATACCACACTGTAAAATAAAAATAAGTAACATTGTTTCAAAGAGATTGAGTTTTTTTATTTGGAAATTAAACCGGACTGCGACAATTGTGTGTATTCTGAAAAAAAAAGGACAAAACTCAATATCTTAAAATGTTCTATCTACACAGAAAGAATAGAATTCAAAAATGTAGATAATAAATTCATCACTTGGATCGGCTATAGGTCGGAGAGGGTAAAAAATATGGGCGTCGCTTATATGAAATGCGTATCGGCAAATGATTTGACAATCGAAACTACGGAGTAATTAAAAATATATAACACTTTTCGACATCAATGTAGCTCCAAGAATTTTAAAAATTTTTGTCTAATTTGCGACATCGTGGACGTTTTTTAAGCCTATAAAAATCAATGAAAATCTAAAACCGTTGGAGTTATTGGAAAAAGAGAAAAGAATTTTCATTATTTCGAACCAATCATTATCTCACTTCATTTAAATGAGCTCAATAAATATATGGCAAATGTATAAATTATTAGATGCTACCACTGGCGTTTGTTGAGAGATATTGTCATATCTAGGATTTCTGCTTACAAACTCAAGATCCTAAAGCGCAATTTCTATGACAATAACAAAATTGTCGATGAATGTACGCGACAAAGACAAAGCTAAAGACAGTTGGCAGACATTTTCATTATAGATTCAGCGTATTGAAAGTTGAAATTAATCGACATTGTCGGTTATTTTTTTTTTTTTTTTTTATCTAGGACCAGCACTCAGGAGATGACTCCTACACATGCGAAGCATTGTGCTGGAACTATAGGAAAGGGATAGTAGGAGAAACGACAGGAGGTGAAGCTTAATTAATTATTTTTGCAGCTCTGCTTTCGCACGTTCTTTGTTTATACTCGTACCAGTGCTGAAGCTTCTTTAGTAGCCATTTTTATTATTATTTTACTTCGCCGGTGGTACACAATACCGACGAAGGAGGGCGTTCTGATGTGATTGTGGATTGCTATCAGCTGAAGCCGGTTTTGTTCAGTGACCTGTGACTATGCCTTCGCCACTGAAACCTTCCGACAACAACTGACACACAAAGACACACTAATGCAACATCAGAAAAATGCGAGATGTTTATTTTTATTTTAAAATTTTTGGTCTGAAACTGGGGTTGAACCCAGGTCTGTTTTTGGATTCGTAGTCAACGTGCAGACTACCATCCATCGTGCCATCGCCACCCTCCACCCTCGGTTATTATTCGAAACAAAGCTCAAATCGGTAGCAATTTGTCAATGGTGGAAGAAAAAAAAACGGATTATTAAATATTCGTTTCTCACCACATTGAAGATTATTGAGACTTCCCAGAAGAAATTAGTGGATTACATGATCCAGATTAGTTAAAAAGGAGTAGTTACAAAATGGTCCCATGTAATGCAGGCATGGACCATGTTATTTTCAGCAATAGCTTATTGCTGACCAACAAGTGTTCGTATTTTAACGACTGAATGCTTTAAGGCATCGTGGTTAATTCGTGTTTAATTTTCTGCTGATAATGCGCGGAGTAGTGACATAGAGTAGTTTTGGGATTACTCTGATGTAATGCATGGCTGGTGTATATGGTCCTCACCTAGGACATCGCAATGTTAAAGTGAACACGTTTATTTCATACATTTGGGTTACTTTTGGACTAGTCGTAGTCCCTTATGGAGTATACTTTACAGGCGTGTGTGGAGTAGCCGCGATTTCTGCAGGGTTTTACTGTATGCACACAATGGCAATTTGTGACATCGCAAGCAAACATAATAATAGTGTGTAATAGTGGCAACGTTTCTCATAGTCATTGCACGCATTCCACACATTTAAATAATGGCGTCACAAGTCATAAAAACATGTCGCATTTTTTTCTGATGTGCATTTGTGTGCCTTTGCGTCAGTATTGTGTGTAGCACCAGCGAAGTAAAATAATTACTAAAACAAATAATTACAAAACAAAGCGTCAAAAATTAATACGTCGCCTTGACATCAGCGGCTCTACAATACTCCTATAAGCAAAAAAAAAACGTGCAAATGCCGAGTTGTATGCCTTACCACCTGTCATCGCTCTCACTATTCCTCTATTCTCGTTCAAGATAAAAAAATGTCGCTTCTACAACATTCGCAAGAATTAAAGTGAGTTTTCTATTTGAAGTTTCCAATGGATTCTCACAGTATTATTACAGTTCAACTCAACTCGAATTTGCAATTCACAATACTTTTCGTTTTACTTTTTACTTTTTAAGCAGGACAAAGCTCGAAGCCCAAAACCGAAATTACATATACACTAACGGAATGGAACAACACGCCACTTTCCAAACAAATCTTCATCATCGGCGTTCTTGTGTTTGGCTTAGCATATGTGGTTGTCAGTTTAGCCTTTAGCTTTATGTACGTATTTTTTTTGCAATGTAAATAGAATACGGGAATTATATTACAGTTTCGTTGAATGGTTTTTGTTTTGTTAATAAAATCTCTAAAATCTAGAATAGTCTTGCCAGCCAGCGGTGTTTGAACTGAAGTGTCTGCACATCGATTGTGTAACACCGTGGGCCAGGCCTTTATTTAGCACTCCGCAAAGTAATAATTGCCCTACTCTGCTCCCATATAAAAACAGTCACATCTTCCAGCCGCCTATACGAAAATCCTGCCTCTGTGTGACTCATGTTTAACTGGCTAAGAATCGACAAAATGATCTTTAGCATCGATGAATGTTTTTCTTTTATTTGTAAAAAAAAAAATTTTTTTTTCCCAAATAAAGATCCTTTAAATACAACTTTGTGTTATTGTTAGATGATCGGCAGAATGGTTCGAACAATTCCTCTGCCCACCGCAACCAAAAGCTTTACATGTGCAATAGCAAGACTCACAAAAGCAACAACAACTACAGCGAGACGGACGACAACGATTGCAAAGGACGGCAAGCCCATCACAGAAAAAAAAAAATAAAAAATAAAAAATAAAAAATACAGAATATCTTGCATGCAACATAACAATTTTTATGTTAAACTTAATGAGATGATCTTTAAAATTGCAAACCATACGAAAACGACAACAAAATCAATTGAGTGTGTTTATGTGAATGTTTTAATGCACACTTAAGCGACAACAAACTGTTCTGTTTAAAGCTTTCAACGCTTTCCAACAATGCAACACTGTTGGCTTAACTGACTCGCATCTGATACATGCACCCAACAACAACATACAATAACAACAACAACAGCACAAACACACGACCTTACATAGCACACACAACATTCAAAGCAATCTGAGATATTTGTCTGGTCAAAAACTATAGAGGCTTATTATGTCAGATACGAATATTTCTACTATTGTTGTTGTTGTTGCTGTTGCTGTTGCTGTTGTTGTTGTTGTTCCTTTAAATATGTGTGCCGTTGCACTTTACATGTTTGCATTATGGCTTGTTTTATATCTTTAGACAATTATTGTAGTTTGCCTCGTTTAATAGCGCCAGTGTCTCACTGTGAGTGAGAATCCTTTAAGATCTGTAAAAGTAAATAAAATCCAAAAAAAACAAAAAAAAAAAGAAATCTCCCAAGAAACCCACAAAAAATTTACTGATCGTTAAAACAAACAATAATGTGCTACATCTTGTTTACAACATGTTTTTCAATTTTTCAGTCAACTAAAATTGTTGTAGATTCGTATAGAGTTTTTGGGTCACAGTGTTGCCAATGCATAATAATACTACGGATAACTTAACCAAACAACAAAAAAAAAGGGGAATCACAATTAATTTTTTTTTTGTAAACAAAAAAGATTTTAAGAAAAACATCTAAAAGCTTGGAGCAAAAATGCATCCATGGCGACAATGGCAAAAATGTTAGCCTAATTACACTGATAGAAATATCATTCATTCCGTCAATGAAAGACATTCATCAAATGATCTGCATTATATCAATAAAAATTTTCATTGATATAATAAATGATTTTATTGTCTTTCTTATCATCTGTACATTGTTTAAATTAATTTCCTATTCGATAATTTTTAGCAAATACTCGATATGAAAAAATTGTATGTAGATATTTTCCTGCTTTATGTACTTAATTTGCATAATAAATATGGCTGTGTTATTTTTCCAGAGAATGGTGCTCTTCTGTGAGATCTGGAGGACCAACTATATCAATTTTTTTTTTATCTGGGACCAGCACTCAGGAGATGTCCCGTACACATGCGATGCATTGTGCTGGAACTATAGGAAAGGGATAGTTAGCGAAACGACAGGAAGTGAAGCTCGGTTTGCTCTGCTTTTGCACGTTCTTTGTTTATAGCAGTGCTGAAGCTTCGGTTTAGTAGCCATTTTTATTATTATTTTACTTCGCCGGTGCTACACATTACCGACAAAGGAGGGTGTTCTGATGTGCCTGGGGATTCGATACAGCTGAAGCCGTTTTTGTTCAGTGACCAGTGACTATGCCTTCGCCACTGAAACCTTCCGACAACAACTGACACACAAAGACACACTAATGCACATCAGAAAATTGCGAAATATTTTTTATGATTTTATTCTGAAACTGGCGTTGAACCCAGGTCTGTTTTGGTTTTGTACTCAACGTGCAAACTACTTCAGCCATCGCCACCCTCATAATTTGCATAATAAATATGACTCTATTATTTTTTTTCCATAGAATGGTGCCCTTCTGTGACAATTGGAGGATCAAATATTTCAATTTAGAGGCGGCATCTCATGTATGGTATTCGGATGGGTCCAAGCTGGCGTATGGTGGAACAGAGGCGAAAATCAACGGGAGCGCATTCAGAAAATCGACTACGATAGGTGTATTCCCATCAGTTTTTCAGGCAGAAGTTCATATCATCGGAATATGTGTAGGAGCATTAGAGCGCCCACATCTTCATACCATCAGATACACAGAAAAAATCCAAAATCTACTGCAATTAAAAATGTTATTAGAGATTGGTTGTGTCAATTAAAGTGTTTTGCTAATTTTGGGCCAGCAAACAAATTTATCATGTCAATTAACAGATTTGTAAAGTTCAAGTTTTTCCCCACTTTAAAATTAATTAAAAAGTATAATTAAAGGCTGTACGAAACTTCTAATTAAAATGTTCAATTGTACGAGTTAAATTCTTAATTAGATATTGGAATTAATTTTAACAAACAAATTAATTGATTTAATGAAAAACTTAATTGAATTTTGTCATTTTACTATTATTAATTTTTAATTGTATTAATCAAAATGTTGTTTGAATTTAGAATAAGAGAACATTTTTTAAGCAGTTCTTAGGGCCCTTTGACCATGATAACCTCAAGAATGGTATGCAAGTGCATGGACCTTCTTTAATGCCGATACATTGGGCAGGGTTCCTCGACATGAGGGTAATAAAGAAGCACACTATCTCGCAAAACGGGCGGAAAACTTGCAACGAGCCATTCTGTGGCAGACAGAGGTTTCTCCATTTGGCTGGTATTATCGTCCCTCCACACATGTTGTGGAACACTAAAACCGCAAATAGTGCTCAGATTCCTTACAATCCTTATGATGGTCGTCTAATTGTTCGCGGTTTTCGGTTTTGCATAAACCAATTGTTAGACAATCTTTAATTGAAATCAGTTCTGTATACGTATACGCAAGTTTTCTCCAAACTCTGTTACATCTACAATCGCAGAGATGGCATTGCTGAGCATCGGTTTCGTTTGTTCACCAGAGAATCGTAACAATACTGCTGTATTAATTGCTTTCCGTGCACTAACCATTTGCAATTTCTTCCATAGAATTGATCTATGGATTTCACAAAAAATTCTCCAAATGCTACTCAACTGTTTCTTCAACATGGGCCAATCTAAAATGGCTTTTAGCAGATCCCCAAGATAAAGACGATCACCCTTAAACGGCAACCCTTTCTCAATGGTGCTGTTGAATATTTCTCCACTTGATATTCCAACTTGCACATGAACGTCTGAACGTACTTTCAATGGACACAAATGTCCAATAACTGAAATCAGTTTAGTTAATTTACTTACTTATGAATTTAAACAAACATACGAGAAAAATTGTATCTCACTTTTGTATTTTTGTGAGCCTAATGACATACCGGAGATTCCATTATGCCGCCTGAACTTGAAAATGTACTGTACCACCACACACACACACATGCACTGAAACTGATAGTAAAGACAAAATCATTAAAGGAGAACTTAATAAGATCATGCAAAGTTAATGCAGACATTTCGAGCATATCTGATGGGAAATC
This sequence comes from Dexiosoma caninum, assembly GCA_963924685.1. Lineage (NCBI taxonomy): Eukaryota > Metazoa > Arthropoda > Insecta > Diptera > Tachinidae > Dexiosoma > Dexiosoma caninum. Next base: position 87,925,443 of record OZ004727.1, read on the forward strand.
AGTAGCACAGACAATTTTTTTTTTCCTCTTTTGGCATTGTAAGCGCGTTTTCTGCAGAAAACAAAAAGCTCGAAAAGAATATAAAGGATTAATTTGTTTAAAAATATTTCAAAATCAAAAGCTTTAACAGTTTTATCAGATAAAAGTAAAATGAACAAACAGAAGGGGTTATGCTCAGGGAAGGTACGTGACAGTGTCAAATTAACTGATCGTTTCTTTCTTTTGTAAATGAGATTGTTTCGATTATAGATATTTCATGTCTTAATTTAGACTAGGAACTGGTCAAACGTATAGAGAAAATCATGTAGGGCTGTACAAATACACATAACAACATTGGAAATGTTTAATTTTTGAGAAAATAAATTAATGATATTCAGCAAGGAATTAATCGGCTACAAGTTGCCGCCGTTTGATTTTTTGACTCCGTAGCTGAGAACTTTCCATTTGTTGCTGCTGTACGTGAAAACCATACGTTTCCGTTAGCTTACACACCATTGTAGAGCAACGATTGTCACTGACTGTGAAGTGACTTTTAAGCTGAGAAATAAATATTTATACAAAATCAAAATTAAACTTACACTTACTTCGCCCAATATTTGTTCCCTTTATCTGATTTAATGATTTTATTATTAGTTTTAAAAAGCGTAAATAAATTCACAGTCCATGTAGCAACAAGAATGAAAACAACTACTGGATTTATAGAAGAAAAAACACATTAATTGTCTGCTTTTGAATTATTGGCGCCCCCAGCCAAAGCAATTCCAACTACTGGCTTTTGTTTGCTAAACAAATTAGAAAATATTGAGAATAACCTCAAGCACTTTCAGCCGGCTACTTTAACTGAAATGTTTGTAAATTGTGGCCGCGCTGCTTAAGCTCTGACAAAGAAATATCAGATCTTGTTAATTTTTTTATTTTTCATTTTAAATTTTTATTATTATTTTTTTCCAAATCATGTATCGCTTGCACACCAACTTCATAGTAATAAATTGCATATTTTTTACTGGATTTAAATCGTTGTATTTAGTTTTGTAGACTTTTGTAATTGGCGCTTGAAGCTTATTTCAAATTCTCTTGTATTTGCTGGCAACAAGTACTTTTCGCTGTTGCTTTTTTGATTGGTGTCAGCGGCAAACAGTGTTGCCAACTCTGGAAAATCTATTCGTTACAGATTCGCTTTGACATCTAAGATTAACTGTACCTACTTATACGAAACATGCCACATAAAGCACTTTTAACGCAGTGTAAAGCGAAAAGTTCGCCAACTCTCATCTTTTTGCGTGCTTTGACAATCAGCTTGAATAATTTTCTTTACTCGTGTCTTCCTCTCTATTTTATTCCTTTTAAAACAGAACAACATTGTAAAATATATCGTCAAATAACACTATTGACTTTTATTTTTATAATAAAAAAAACTTATCAATCACATTTTTTGGTAAAAGAAACAATGCGCGAGTGTTGTCAAAGTTTTTCTTGTGTCATACACCTTTTGCTTTACACTTTTCTATCAAAGATAAAAACGTCACGCTAGGCGACGGATCTGAATCTCACCTTTAGAATATATTGAAATGCCATGCAGATAGAATCTTGAAATTCTAAATGCGTCAAATGGTATCATAACCAGAGGAAAGACCTCTGCGGGTAGTCTATTCCCCACATATTAGAGGATGTTGATTTGTGTTGCTACATATATCGTTATCATCTGAACACTAACAAGAGGTTGATCGCCAACCGTATAAGAAAAGGCTTCGCAAGTTTCTGCCCAACTTGTAAGTCTGGAACTCGTCTATACTTTCCCAACGTGTCAAAATCAGTATATTTAATTTTAAGGTTAAATCAACATTATTGTCTGGTTGAGAAACATGGCAAGCGGCACCTAGAAATATGTTCCAGTGTTCTTTCCAATGCAGGGTACTCGAAGCATATCACTACTAGGTACGGTAAGTTAAGGAAAGGTAGTGCTCTGTCACCGACACAATTCCACCCGGAGACCCATACGGTCTATTGTGGATACCCACGAGAAAAGAAAACAAAGTAGAGAAAAGTAAAGCCAAAGATAAGAATAAAAAAGGGAAGAAAAGAGAAGAGAAGACGAAGTTAGATCTCGTCCACAAACAACATCTCATATCAAGTCCCGCGATATCCCTGGCATCTGCTCCCAGCCACCTCAACCTGTCGCATTGCAAATCGCGGCAGTGAGAGAAGACGTGTTCCATACTTCCCTCCTGTTGCCCGCATAGCCTGCAAAGAAGGCCCCTTTTGCCACCTGTTTATCATCACCACGATCGAGCAATGCCCAGTTAAAGCCCTATCAGAACCCTCAAGTCCCTTCTGCTACTTACCAGTAGTTGTGTGGACTTTTCAATATTCAACTCAGGCCATACGGCCCTCCAAACCTTGCAATTGTCAACATTCTTCCAGGAATGAACCACAGTTTCTGCCGCCCATTACCTGCGCCCCTTCGATGAGCGCACCAATAAGTTCCACTCCTCTAGACCCAGCGTTGAGCCCTTAGACCACTACTAAATGCGTTTCTTTTCATTACGCAATGACTTCCGGTCCATTAGGCATTAAGATCTGCGCCAAAGCTGGCATTTTTCCTATACTCAATCTCATCACTGAGTTCCTTTAAGTTTGCAGTGAAACATGCCAGAGTCTCCGCTAGGAATCGCACCTAGAACCCCACAATTATGGCCACCACTCACTAGACTACAAGGCACCCGACACCCACAGATATGCAGGCGTTGCAAGTTTTTATAAATGAAAATCATCTTGCCAGGACCTTAGTAATATTCTCACCGCAAACCATAACAAACAACGATCGATGAAACCAAACAGTCAATATGTCGAAAAATTTTCAAAAGCAAATGAAATAGGACTGCATATTGCATGGAACGCTATTGGAAGAAATCGACAAGACAGCCGTACGAAAGTACTTGACGAAGACAAATCAATGCTGGGCTGATGACAAAAGAATATCAACAAAAGCTGGACTACAATAAAGAATATCGTCACTGACAAATTAGAATGAAGACCGCTTATTGAGGCTCTGTGCTTCTTCTAGGAACGACTTTAAAAATATATTTTTTTTGTGAAGATTTTCAATTCTTTAACATTCAATAAGATTTGTGATCAGACACCATCCACCAATATAAACGGCTAAAGACTTGCCGCTTTGGCTGGAATAAGAAAACTTTTTTCATGTCCTTTAGAACGTGTCATCTGTAACGTTTTAAACATTGTTGACATACCCCCGGGTTAAGATTGTTTTTTTTTTATTGATTGGTACTGCGTCCAGTTGCTTTACTTTTTCTCCACTGTACAAAAGACTTGTTAACAATTTTAACAGATAAAAAAAAATTCCAAACAAAATGAAATCCCACGAAAGTGATTGTACGGCAGAAGTCTAAAAAAAATTAAATTAAATTAATTTAAATTAAGTTATTGTTTTAGATACATTAACTTTAGTTTTATTTGTAGTTGTTGTTATTGTTTTTGTTGTTCCGTACCGAAAAGTGCGGTAGATTCCCTACTGTGACATCTCTGCTGCAAATGTCGCATGGGGCGGCATTCGAAAGTGTTAAGAGGTTTTAAATTTGCTAAATGATTTAAGAAAATGCTACTTCATTCATTCTGTTCATTCTTTTTGTTGACAACGGCAGAGTTTCTTATGAACACACCTCAGAATATAAGTACAAGGCGGTTAATTTATCCCAATTACTTTCTAAAATAAATAATATTGCTGAAGTGAGGCGCAATATAATGCTGGTGTGGCCACTAATCAAAATTATGAACATTCTTGGTCACTTGCGGAAGGTTCGAACACTGGCCTCCTATAAATTTAACATTCAGCCAACAGCATTTCAGTGAAATATTTTTCTATTGCGCATATGCTAACACCGTCCTTTTTCGTCGGTATTGGAGCAATAAAATGCCGGCGAAATAAAATTAATAAATGAAATCGCTGCCATGTATGGCCCAAAATATGAAGAGAGACCCACCACTCTGCTATAAAAAATAACAACAACAAAAATACCACGATAAACTGTAGAGTTGTGCACGAATTAAGCGGTGCTGCACTCCTTTCCCTGTCCACTCCACCTGCATAACGATTTCGAATTAGTTTCGGTGCAATGCTTTGCTTACCTACGGGCCCCCCTTATGCACTGGTCTTGGAAAACAAAAATTAATGAACTGTAATTGAAGTCAGTCCATCCATCTGCCTCATTTTTGAAGAAATAAAGCCCAATAATGCCACAAGCGTATAAGCAGCATTAAACGGCGAATTCTTTCAAGTTTAATGGAGTCTGTGTAGGGTCCGCTGTGTATTGGCGACTCTTCATAAGCGGCAATTTTGTTTATTACGAAAAATAAGCTAAAAATGAATTTCATCGCTGAAGTAAATTTTGCCATGGTGAATCGATAACTTTTTTTTAACTTGGATCAGCAGGAGATGATCCCTAGACATGCTCTCAGGGAATCATGCTTACAAATGCAATGCATTGTGCTCAAACTAGAGGAAACGTATAGTTAGAGAAATGACAGAAGGTGAAGCTGAACTCCTGAACCTCATTTGTTTTACAGCATTTGGATTTAATTCCACACTTTTGTTTACAGCGGCGTTATTCTCTTCAGTACGCATATGCCTCCAGTGTGTTTTTGTTATCGCATCATTTACAGAGTATGTCGTGTTTTTTTTTCTTGGACCAGTACTCGCTCAAGGGTGCCACCCACGTAAACCTTATATTGAACCGGCTCTAGGAAAGTATGTTTTGAGGAGGAGGACGAGGATAGAGAGAGAGAGTTGTGTTTGTTGACATTTGAATTTAACTTTCCAACATTATTCCAAAACTTCTGCTGGAAGTCCATTCGATATACCGACGCTTCGTATGAAAACTACTCTCAGTTGGGCGCGTCATATAGTCCATAAAAATCACAAAGTCCTCTATACGTTTGGCGAATTGATGATTGATTTTCAAAGTAAATCTGTGGCCAAGTGTCAATCGTGATGATTTTAAAGTTGAAAAACCACTTTTTAAAATCTATATCCGTTTGAGAATTTTACTTCGATGAAAGTGTCGCTTTTTTGCATTTCATTAGAAGTTTTCAGAAGGCGGCGCGTGGAGGGTACTGTTGCTGTTCTTTCCAATAGTCAGGCGGCGTTGAGGGCATTAGTGTCTCCGGGCGTCTGCTTTCGTGTTGATAGTGAGTTCAGGGGGGAGCTGGCTGTCGTCCGAGATTTTTGTGCCGTTTCGCTTTATGTGGGTTTCGAGGCATCGGAACATCAGGGGAAAAAAGGGATGGCTGACGAGGTGGCGGAACTGGGTTCGGCCGTTTCGCCATCTGCTGCTATTATTTCTGAGGTAGGGGTTCTTTTTGCTATTGCAAAGCGATAGATAGCAGAGTTTTTCAAGGGGAAGGTTCACGAGAGGTGCGCCATAGCAAAGGCTCTGTAGCCGCGTTATGATTTACATAGAATTCGACAACTCTTGAGCTTTACCCTACTGTCCATTAGCAGACTTAAAGCCGTCTGCACGGGCCACTGCGCCATCGGCACGCATGCTGAGATGATGGACATTCCGTTCAATGGCCGCTGTAGGGGCTGTGGGGAAGATTTGTTGGATCTGACGGACTTAGTGAGGTACGTGAATGAGACAGGGTGGCTGTGACGTCTTCTGGTTTCAAAGGGGCTAAGGCAACAAAACGACACCTACGGTGCTGCTTGCGGCGAGCCGTCTTGGTCGGATGCCTTTTAATCTAACCTAACCTAGAGCTTTTCAGTTCTACCCTCCCATCAACAAAGTGCAAATAAAAAGCTTTGACATTGAAAAGTGATTATAAATAGAGACGACTGTTGTGTGCCAAACTGATTGGTGGCCACAAAAACTTTAGAGCCAATACTTTTGTCACAGCACTTACGTTTGTCCGGCTGCATCTCAAAGATAAAATAAATCCGCGAAATTTTTCCGACGTCGTCATTTACAAAATATCTTTAAATTAAATTATGTCTAGGCGCATATAATTAAATAAACAATTCCTAAATATGTATATTAACACTTTGACCGCAACATTTTCTTATTTTTTTTTTCTGTAATAAAAAAAGAAAATAAAACGTTAATTTAAACACACAAAATGCTGCCATAAACAACGTCATAAAATAAAAATATAAAAATGTTTTACATACACATTTACAGATTTTTGAAAATTAATAAAAAAAAAAAAAAAACTAGCGAAACAAACAAAATTCTTTTTACTTTCAAAACGATTTAAACACCCGCATCTGTAATTTATTCCATAAAAAAAAGTTGTACTGTAACAAAATGCATAATTAAACTGACCAGGAAAATATTTGAGAAACATTTTGAAATATTTTCAAAAACACTGCCAGTGTTTACTGTGTATTTTTTTCTGGAGCCAGTGTTTAGGGGAAGTCCCCTACATATGCAATGAATTGCACTGGAACTAGTTGGAAAGAAGAGACTGGTGGTGAAGTGATGAATGGGTATAGAACTCAATTCCTGCACAACTCCGCCGTTGCGCGTTTTTTAAGAATATATAATGCAGAGTTGCTGCATCTCTAGTTTTAAGTTAAATTATGAATTTTAACGATATTTTTATTTTCTGTTGTCGAAAGAAAACACTCAACTTAAATCGATTTTTATAAATATTTTTTTTAAATAAAAACGAGAATAAATCCTTTTTCAATTGTGCAAGGAAACTTCATATTTTCAATAAACTGAAATTATTAAAAATATATTATTGAAAACAAAAAATCGTGAATTAATACTTTTTAAAAGGTTCAAGTTCAAATGATTTGCAATTAGACTTGTTTTTTTTTTAATAAACTGAAATTCTTGAAAACATTATTTTGAAAAAAAAAAAACAAGAATTAATCTTTTAACACGATGGCGATGGTCCACGTAGTCTGCACGTCGCTTACAAAACAAAATTCACAAACGCATCAGAACGCCCTCTTTCCTCGGTATTGTGTTGCACCGGCGAAGTAAATTAATTACTAAGAAAAAATGGCTACTAAAACGAAGGTTAAAAATTTATAACGTCTCTTTGACATCAGAGGCGCTACAACACTGTGAAGATTCATCTCCGCATGTGTAGAGTCATCCCCTGAGTGCTGGTCCAAGTTAAAAAATAACTGCCGAACTTCCGTTTTAACTAACTTCATTATAACGAATTTTTCTTGATAAAAAATAATTTTTGAGAAGACTATATTTTGTTAAAGTTTTCCTCACATGTTTATCTTCCTTTAACGAATTTCTCTATGGCGTATTTTTGTCTATAAAGAACTTTTTCCTTGAGATACAACTTACTTTTTAAATTCTATATAATCTCCCTGTAACGTATTCCTCAATAGCTGTGAAAATTCTGTCGTTGAAGTTAAATTTAAAACCCTGAAATAAACAAAAATAACGACACTTTTTCTAAATGTGTCTTAAATGCATATTTTTCTGGTTATTTTTAAAGTTGTTTAAATATAATTGAAATAAAAGCAAATGTTTACATGGAATACAATGTACATTAGGGTGGGGCGATTAGTATGGAAGGAAAAAAATCTTAATGGGCGCTTCGTGTTTCTGATTCTTGGGATTGTACTATGCAAAATAGTCCACTAGACCATACGTCTACGGTGGAAATCGGGCTGACGCATTTGACTTGATCAGACTTTTGTCACGTTTTTTTTGGATATTTTGGCCTATAACAGCCAAACCATTGAGATTTTCCATCCAATACTAAGACAAAAATTGTAGCCAAGACAATAGTTAAGAACTCTCTAGTACATCGCAAAAGCATTGGAACGCTCCTTCAGGCAGTTTTGGCCTTGTAAAAGTGCAAATTTTTCGTGAAAATATTGATAAATTACCATTTTCAATTGTTCATAGCGAAAAATCATAAAACTGTTCTATTTCTTACTTTTTCCACATTTTTTATCCAAAAATATAATTTTTTTTTACAATAAAGTAACAAAAATGCATCAAATGAACTGAAAACAATAGAAGAATAAAAAATAAGAAATAAAATAAATAGAATAAATAAAAAAATAGAATAAAAAATAAGAAATAGGACATTTTTATGATTTTGCGCTATGAACAACTGAAAATGGTAATTGATCAATATTTTCACGAAAAATTTGCACTTTTACAAGGCAAAAACTAGTGGACTTTTTCGCTTAGTGCAATACCAAGAATCAGAAACGCGAAGCGCCCATTAAGATTTTCAATTCGCCCCACCCTAATGTACATCTTTAAATATGACAGTTGCTCTATAACAAATTGTTTCTATAACGTAGAAGTGCGTCGGTCCCCAGCTATGACGTTATAGAAAAGTTCGACTGTATAAAATATATAAAATAATGTCACTCAGCATCTGAAATAGCCAAATTAAAATCGTCCAAAAAACAAAGTCCACTAAACTTGATATTAAAAACATTTTCCTTCCATTTATTTTAATTTAAAAATCAGTAACTCTAAAAAAACACTCCGTATGTGTATTTCCAAATAAAATATTCGCAAATCAATTTCTCAAAATACATATTTCACACAAACTGCATACGGCTTCAATTAAAAAATATTCTAGAATTATTATTATAATTTTTATTTTATAAAATTGGGGCCGACCTCACAAATGTTTACGAGTCAGGGAATCCAAACAAAATAAATTTGTTGCATTTACATATATTTTTTTTTGAATTTGTGGTTTCGAAAACAAATGTTGAGAGGCATCACATCAGCATTAACAGCAGAACGAAAAAGACTCGGCACCCTCATTCATAAAGTTTGAATAAAAATGTCTGACGCAACAATCAATGTTGGCATCAGCAAAATCTAAGAACAAATTAATCCATCGTTTCACAATCGGACGCGACAAATTTAAACAAAATATTTGATGAACACACAAACACAAAAGCAAACAAAAACAAAACCAGGATAATAAAATATTGAAATGTACTCGCATACGAATAATTTTGTTACAACTCTTTTGTTTGAATGCTGAGAAGTAGAAAACATTTAATCACAGAAAACGATAATAAAAAAAACATTCATTTTTTTTATGGCATTTAATTTAAATGCAGCTCTCAATGAATTCGTTTTGTTATAATTTTTATTGTACTTTAGTTTAGTTTAGTTTAGTTTAGTTGTGTAAACGAATTGAAATGCAAGAATCGAAACTGCAATTGTATGAATATGCCCACCCATCGTGGGTGATAAATATTGACGAGAAAGAGTGTCTTAAACTTTTTCAATGTGTGCCTCATACGAGGTACGGATAAGAATTGCTTTGGCAGCGCGACGGAAGCTGATATGTGCTGCTATAAAAATCGCTTGGAATTTGGACCGGACAAACCGCACATAAATTCCAATTCCAGACGATTATTTGCACTTGTCTTCGTTATACAAGCAGGTACACGGTTAAATTAAAGTTATCGCTTTGCTACCACTCACTTTCGCACCGTCCATAGCCACTTTCACAATCACGTCAACCTTTTGACAGATATTGTGTATTGACAACCACGCCATCTGTGCCAAATTTAGATAGTACTTTTATTGTTATCATTCTTCAGTTATTCAGAACTTTATTTTCTTTGTACTGACGATGCCACGTCCTCTTATCAGATACCGCTCACTTTTTGACTGATGATGTGTATTAATAACGTTTCGCTGTGTACGTTATTTTAGATACTGCCTCTATTGCCGTTTTCAAGATCAATAAACATCAATATATTTATTGCAAAGGGCGTGGCACCGCCCACTTGAAATAACTATATGATAAATCAAATTTTATGTGACTTATTGAAACTGGGTTTTAAATTTCCATTTCATTTATTAATTCTTTTCAAAAAGGCTTAGCCTAATAGGCCATAATCGGTCCCACTATTCTACTCATGATTTAAAAAATTTGGCAAATACTTAAAAAAAAAAATTTAATTTTCCCCTTTATATCCCTTTTCAGTACTTTATTATCCCCTTTCAAACAACAAATACTTTTTTAAATACATTTCCTATCGTGTGATGATGGGACCCATCCATTATCCATTTTCAGTACGTTTTTATCCCCTTTGAAGAAACAAAAATTATTCCAAATATTTTTGTAACAACGTAGCAAAAATGTTGAAGTTTCTAAGAAGTGGTACAATATCTTTATGATTTTCTTATGTGAAGTAGAATGTAAAGTAATTTGAGTTTAAAATGTAAATAGGAAAAATAATGAAAATTTTCCCGTTTATCCCCTAAAAGGTACAGTGCCACACAACTGTACACTTACGACGATTAAGAGACATTTCGCACCTCAGTTCTATCCAAAGTAGTATATTTATGAAGTAATTGCAAGTCTAAAACAAAGCAACAATAAAAAAAAATCAGGCATTTTGTTTGTGTAAAACAGCAACAGTAAAACAATAAAAAGTTTGTTTATGTATGGCTTAATTACTTTTGAAACGCTCTCTCAAAATAAACAAGTGAGCAGCGTTACCATATATTTTTTAAGGAAAACTTTTTATTTAAAAGAAAAAACTTATTTTTCAACAAAAAAATGTTTCCCCAAAAGTGACCAAATAATGAAAAAAGCACAAAAATATATCGAGCCTTTGGTGCAATACCGTCGTAATTCAAAAAATCGTGAACTGAATGAAAAATGCATTTGAAGTTTTGAGGCATCTTTTTGATAGTATTTTCGTTTACTAAAGTTATTTTTTTACAAGTTTTTAAATAAAGAGGCATGTTTTGTAATGTTTTCTGTTTGTAAATTTCTTGTCATAAAGGAAATATTTCATTATTGCAAATAAATATTGTTGGAAATAGCTGGAGGCAATAAAGACGACATTTGTAGCTGTACAATCTGAACAGTTAGAGATAGAACCATAATCTTTTTTTTTCCTTTAGATATATATTTCCCCAAAAATGATTTCTGCATACCCAGCTCAAAAAATTCAAATTTTTAGTTACTGCGGTTTTGCACCAAAGGATCGATATGTTTTGAATTTATTTTTATTCAAAATAAGATTAAAAAAAAGTTGAACAACAACAACAAACTTATTCTTCCCACGATTTTGAGCAGTTCTCCATTTTTTTTGGCCTTTGTTGGAGCATCCGATGTCTTTGTAGCCATTCTAAGCAATTTTCTCCACTTGCATTGCTGCTTAAAACTAATAAAACCAAAAACTAAAAATATTCCATAAACCTTACCGTTTTTATTTAAATATTTATCCATACTTTTTTGAAATACATAGAAAACTTTTTAAGAAAAACATAAACAGGCATAAAAAACTATAATATTATTAATACAGCACAGGTGTATTAAAGAGGGAATGGCACAGTTTACTGTTTACATTACAGGGCAATATCAAATAATATTTTCTTCATATATACTTTAAATTCAAAATTAATAAACAAAACTTGGAAATTTGCATGAATTTCAAAAAAACTTATTTTTGAATCTAAAATCTTGAAAACTTTTCGACATATCAAAAACTTTGATAAATAGAAAAAAAAACTTGAAAAATGGTAACGCTGTAAATAAATGGTTTCAAACAATAATGGCGGGCTTAAAATGCAAACAAATTTTGACATTCTCGCTGTGTAAAACATAAACGAGCAAAATCAATTCACCTGATTAGGGAATTGTACCTCAAAACATAGTTTTTTTCCCAATGTGAAATGCTAATTGAGTAAGCAAAACTGGCTAAATTAAATACGTATGAAGTTCTGTGAACACTAAATTAAATTGCTTAAATTATATCAATTAAAAGAGTAGGACTGAACATAGTATGAGATATTATTTTTCGATGTTCTGACAGAATTCAATTTAAGTTAATGGAGTTCGTTCCGACGATGAACATAAATTATGGAGTATTTTAATGTTTCGCAGTAACTAAGTAAAATATACGAAACTGTACTCTTTAGAATATATGTATATAATAAATGTAAAATTTGTAAATAAAATTAATGTTTTATTTAGAATTAAATTTAATTGTTTTAGTTTTTTCATACTAAGTTTTGTCCTTAATTAGCTGTGACTTAAGGCGTTGTTGCCTTTTTTTGTAGCTGTAGTACCTGTGTCTTCTTATAAAATCCTTTTCATGTGGCACTCGTACTACTTATGGCATGTTTTCAAAGTTCTAATAGACGCCGTGTGTGAATGTATTATTAGTCGTATCCATTATTTTGTGTCCGTACTATTCCGATTTAATATTTTATTTTCTTTTCGTGACTACCAGCCCCACTAAAACGAAATTTTCTCCAACTAAAATAAACAAATAAATAATTTTTTCCACAAACATTTTGTATCACCCTCGCATTGTACTGGAGCGTTCCGTTTAATGACTTTTTATTATTTGTTTATTTTTGTTGTGTAAAAACATGATCTAATAGATCATAAAATTCATTTATTTCAGTATTAACACAATAACAAAATTTATTTCTGTCTAAATAATTTTATTTTAAATAGTTTTTAGACTCCTCATTATTTAGAACTGCAGAAATATTTCAGCAAATCCATTTATAAAATTTTGCTCAGACCAAAATGACAAAACCCTCAAATGGCACAATTTTGAAGAAACACAATACATACATATTTACAATGCTAAGTAGGCACATTTTCATGCAGCTGTAATAATATAGAAAGGCACTAACTGCCACTTTTCTTAATGTGCAAAAAAAAAAACTTTGTAAAATTTTAAATTTTTCCTTCGTGGTTATTTTTTCAAATTCAACTTTTTATTAACTTCTCTGCGAGCCCATGGGAACTATGAAATATTTGGGGGTGAAGTATCGTAGTGCCTCCTATGGAATTACTACCTTACAGAGAGTAGATACAGAGGCATGCGTCGGTAATCGCCAATAGCCTAAAGTGAGGCCATTGTAGTTATTTGCCACTTCTGTACGAGGTTACGAAAAACCAAATTGATTCCAAAATGCCGCCATTAGCATTCAGATATACACATTTCGTATTAATTTCAAATTTATTCATTCTAAGTTTTTTGAAATGTTATATTTCGAACCCGTTACTTTGGCTGTTGAAATGAAAAAAAAGTATCCTTTAACTGTGACAACCCTTGTATTATTTCATCGATCCATTCCCTTTTCTGGCGAAGAATAATAAAAAATCATTTTTTTTTTTAATTTTTGGCAAATGTTTTGTGAGTGAAAGTGATACATCATCGTGATTGGCTAATTTGACAGTTGCGATATGAATAAATTTAAAATCTTGTTTATTGAAGAATTTTAGTTGGAATTTCTTTTTTAAATAAGTTGAGAAAAAAAAAAATTAAAAAAGCATTAAGTAAATCCTTTTCTAAGCAGCAGAGAGTATAATATGATTTGCAAAAAGAAAATATTTTTTGTTAAAAAAATAAATAAATAAAAAGCAACAAAAGCATTTAGGGCTGCGAGCAGAAATTCTTGCACAAGAGTTAAATCCACAGTGGGATGAAAACAGAAAAATGTGCCAATGATTATTTTATATTGTTGCAGGTATATGGAATGCGAAAGAAAAGCATATGGAAAACTATGGGAAAATATTTTAAATTTTACGACACAACTGGGAAACGCCCACGACTTCAGATGCCATAATTGAAACCAAGAATGCCAAGGAATGATGAACATGCTGTAAGATCCGTCTTGGAAAATATTTAATCTAAATGATAAACTGCATATTTTTCAAATATCAATATCTAGAAGTACTGAACTCGCGCTCAGAGGAAAGACAATTCGCTTAGTGTGAGGCAAAAACTGGGCGAAATTAGGGCGAATTCATGATCAAATTTTGCTGTGGCCTGTAGACTAGTAGATAGAGTGTTACACAACTAGTCGGGTAGACCGGGTTCGCTTCTTGCCAAATAATATTTGTGTTTCAAATTGGCTTCGCAGTTCTACATAAATTTTTGGCTACAATTTGATTTTCGCCAAAATGTCACTAAAACTAGTACTTTTGTGCGGGCATGAGGCAACATTCACAATGGATTTAAGATTTAACAGAGAGGCCGTCAAGTAGCACCTCTAAAGTCGTTTGAGATGTTGTGGCGATGTTTCACTTCTTTACAGGGTCCCTCTGTAGTCTAGTGCATGAGCATTAGTCTGGTCAATATTTCGATTCCCGCTTAAACCCTGGGTGTTTCTACAGACAAGCTTCAAAGTTCCGTAGAGTTTGTATTGGGTTTTAGAAAAAAAAAAAAATTTAAAAAAAAAACGGTGATCATGAATGAGTGACGAAATTCGCCAACACATCACCAAAATTTAGATCCGCATAGTGGTGACAAGTTACCAATGATGTCATAATCAGCGGTTTTTAATCTTTTTTAGAGAAAATATGGCAGAAACACAATTGGGTCGAACGACGAATTTCGCACAACACGACGAACTTATCGACAAGACCAATAAGATATAAACACAACTGATACAAACCAGTAATTTTTCGTAACGAATATTCGCCGAAGGAAATAACACTAATTTGTTTTTATCTGGGACCAGCACTCAGGAGATGACACTTGCACACGCGAAGCATTGTGCTGGAACTATAGGAGAGGGATAGTAAGAGAAACGACAGGCGGTGAAGCTTAATTAGTTATTTTTGCAGCTCTGCTTTTGCACGTTCTTTGTTTTTATACTCGTAGCAGTGCTGAAGCTTCGGTTTAGTAGCCATTTTTTCTTATTATTTTACTTCGCGGGTGCTACACAATACCGACGAAGGAGGGCGTTCCGATGTGATTGTGGATTGCTATCAGCTGAAGCCGGTATTGTGCAGTGACGAGTGACTATGCCTTCGCCACTGAAACCTTCCGACAACAACTAAAACACAAAGACACATAAATGCACATCAGAAAAATGCGAGATGTTTATTTTTATTTTAAAATTTTTGTCTGAAACTGGGATTGAACCCAGGTCTGTTTTTGGTTTAGTAGTCAACGTGCAGACTACCATCCATCGTGCCATCGCAAACAATATGAACGTATGACGAAATTCGTCGTGCATACCGACCTTTGCGATAAGATTCATTGTATTTATTTGCGATAAATTGGTATGGAGTGACCGTTTTTATTTTTTTTGGTTTTAAATTTTTTAAGTAAAGCTATTTTTTGTTTTAAGAATTGTTTTCCTTTTTTTTCCAGCATATAAATTCAATAATCACTTTTTTAAATATAAACCGTTTTACCTATGCTATGTTGACTGTTAACTGTGGTTCCGGGGAATAACTGGACGGGAGAAAGACGAAAGAGGTGGGGTTTTTTACGTAGGCGCATTATGGGGCCTGGTGTGAGTCTTGCAACGAACCGTACTTAGTGGTTAGTCCGCGCACACGGGCTCGTATAGCTAAAAAAACATATGTTGTCGCACTAAAATTAAGTCTTCCACCATGCTGAAAATTATGTTTTTAAGAAGTTTGTTAAAATTTTTCCAATATGCATTTCTTATGTTTAATATCACATGACATTAACAGCTGTTGCATTAATTTGTTTTTAATCTGCATAAAGGATAGTGACAGTACGTTAACACTTAAGGTTTATAGCCTGTCGATCGTAGGCATCCCCGAAATATGTACCTGCACAAATTTCAGTCTATGACAACATATTTTCCATATCACTTGCGGAAACAATGCCTAAAAGGATGCGGGGCTATTCCACAAAATTGTTATGTTTAGAAATAATTTGTATTTAAAATCCACAATCACATCAGAATGCCCTCCTTCGTCGGTATTGTGTAGCACCCTTTCCTATAGTTCCAGCACAATGCTTCGCATATGTAGGAGTCATCTCCTGAGTGCTGGTCCCAGATAAAAAAAAAATTAAATCATTTGAATTGCAAAAGTTTCTTTGGCCTGAGTATATGCAGCGCAATTAATCACAAATCATGTGAAAACAATTTTGCCAAAATTTTTACATTGCCCTTGAAAAGAAGAACCACCAAAAACTTTTTCTAAAAATTTTATTGAGATGAAAATAAATATCAGAGCACTGTGCTGCTTTGAAATACAAACGGCATCTGAATCACTTTGTCTTAAGGGTTCAAATGAAGGGGAACCCACGAACGCACCTTTTACACAAGGAAAATGTTTAGAATTTTTTTAACTTGCTTTGGCGCTTAAGCAGAGAAAATTTACTTCCATAAAAAAAAATATATATAAATAAACAATTCCTAAGCCACTGCTTCTATCAATTCAAGACATTGTAAACTAAACTTTACCTGTGTAAAAGATGTCTAAGCAAAAACAAGTAAAAAAGAAGAACGCAATTTTACGCACCACAATTTCATATTGACACTCAACAACAAATATTGCGTGCCATGCCGAGATATGTTATTGAAAATATATCGATTCCAAACAATTGTCGAAGAGATAAAATAAAATAATGATAAAATGCTAAAAACGAAATATAATTGATGTGCGTGTGTGCTTAGCCTGAACCTGAACTCTTGAGAAAAAAACATATTGAAAAAAAAAAAATTGAACAAAAACGATATTAATTTTGCCATAAACCAAGAAAAGCCCAACCAAATCACACAACACTATTTACTCTGACTGGCGGCTGTGTAGTCGTTTACTAATGCTTTTCCTTTTCTTTGCTTTTTCAACAATTTCCGAAAATTAAATAATCAGTTCTCTGTCGTATGAGTATTAATTTGTTTTGATGTTGTACGCGTGCGCACGAATGTCTAAGCGACAACCTGCTGTGCTGCTGTGTACTAAACGAGTTGAATACAACTTTAGTACAACTGATATCGCTGTATATTGAATGCAATAGAAACACTACAAAAACAAAATAACAATTCTACTTGAGTAACAACAACAACAAGAAAACATATGGCATTTTACAAAATTTATAGAATCATGTTAAAGATTTTGTAAAAAAAACAAAAAAAAAAACAAAAAAAAAACCAGCATACGAGTGCCACAGTAACAGAAATTATCCATGCAACACAATCGGTGCTGACGTAAATTTGAATTATTGGCACGTAACAAAGTGGTGGAAGAAGATGATGACGGACGACACTAAAAATGTTGTTTGCGAGTTTAACTAAATCAATGGCTGAGTCACGTGAGTGTTGGAAACGGAAATGTATTGAGTTTTGCTTCGTGGTTTCCTACAATGGACGAAATGCAACAAAAAGTACTGATGAAAAAGAATTGCTGTACGGACGCACATTGGCATGACACATTCTTCTTCTTCTTCTAAACTTTCCAAGGCAAATTCATTACCTGCTGAACTCCCCTACAAGAAATGGATGACCGAAACTAATACGCATTTGCAGAAATTTTATATTTGCCCGACCATATGATTGTCATTGCTGATAGATAAAATTCATTTTTATGTGAATCCCTGAATAGTTTGGTTTAATATTTGCATATTTTACATAATTGTGTGTCGTGCATTATTAATGTGTCCAATTATATTTGGAAAACATTGGATGTTTAAGTGAAATTGCAAGATAAGTATATTGCGCTAATTATTTACATAAATTTTAAAAATCATATTGCATTGACACATTTTTTCGTCTTATATATTCTGGTAGTTTTGCAGCATGTTCTCGGCCAAGAGGAAGTAACCATCTGCGTCGGAAAATCGAGCGTTGAGCAAATACCAGGCTACCATTAAATTATAACAGGCGCAACTGGAGCCAAGGGCAGGCGCAACTTTCCAGCATGGCTACTCAAACCATTTTTAGTAGTTATTTTACTTCGCCGGTGCTACAGAATACCGACGGAGGAGGGCGTTGTGATGTACCTGTGGATTGGATACAGCTGAAGTCGTTACTGTTCAGTGACCCGTGACTTTGCTTTCGGCACTGAAACCTTCCGACAACAACTGACACAAAGACACACAAATGCACAACAGAAAAATGCTAGATGTTTTTATGGGTCTGCAACTGGCGTTGAACCTAGGAAAATTTTTCGTTTTGTAATTTTTCTGCAGACTACTTCCACCATCGCCACGCCCAAATCTAAATCTCAATTTGTTTTTCCACATTTTACAATTTTTAATTTTTTTGTTCATCTGAAGTTATAAAATTTTTAACAATCTATAGAACTGATAATAAGTTGCGCTACAAACTAAACATTTTTAATCAAGTTTGAACTTTCGCATCAGAAATACTTCATGTGCTACTAAGAATGCAATGTAAATGCTACTGATGCTATTGTTTTTCCCACTGCTGTATTTGGTGTTAGCCCAATATGCAAACAAACATCAAGACAATTAAAATTATCATAAAATATCAGAAATTCAATAAGAACGAATACAATTCTCCAAGGGAAACCGTTATCAAAAGCTGCAATTAAATTTTAAACCAAAAAATACACGCTGCTGCAACTTGGAAACTTTCAGTGCTTAGTTGTGCGCCTTTTAGTTGCACTGACTGGCATATCCTTGTTATTATCCTTAAATGCCCACATGCAGTGGCACTAAAAAATTGTACAACATAAAAAATAAATGAAGTGATGGGCTGTTGTTTGATCTTTGACGTCATCCGACAAATAAACAGAAATGATTTAAAAAAGTTTTGGGGCAATAAAACTCTAATCTACAACAGGAAGACAGCGTCACTGGTGGCGTCATGAACTCATCACCCGTTTCTTTTGTAATAAAACACATTTAAGAACTGACTGATCGATCATGCCTCTTAATTAAACAATTGGCTAAAGTAATGACTTTTGTTTCGTTGGTTACTGGTTGTTGTTAAGGAAAAGTATCTTGCTGGGAAGAATTAAAAAAAATAAATAAATGAATGTTCAACGCGTTCTTTAATGTGAATATTCACATTGTTGTTGTTGTTTGAAGATTTATTGAAAATATTACCCAAACACTTTGAGAATTTTTGTTAAAATGATTTAAAATTCTAATGCTGAAGTAAAAAAATGCGAATGAATGTTGTTATATGCAACAGCATCAAGCGATGGACATGAATATTGAAGCGTTGCCAACTGAGCGCTTTACAAGACAATTACCAACTCATTATAATACTGCCGAACAATCTAGTAAATTAAATCGAAATTGATTCAAATTTTGGAAATTGATTTTAAACTTCGGATAATTCAAAGATGTCTTGTTATTCGTTTTGTGAATCAAATTCTACTCTACAACAACACCAACTATATCTTCTGTCGCATAAAGAAGGCGACACACAATGTCATCATCATTATTGGTAGGCATCTTAATCGCCTCAATGTTACTACTCTTAAAGAAATGGAGAGAATCCATTCAATATGCGAGTTTTACTTCGAACTGTCACCTATTCGGTGAGGTTAGGTTGAAAAGAGCAACTCAATCCCATGCGGAATTACACTTTTACACAAACCGGCATGCTGTGTGCTTTACACTAAGATTCGTGATACCTCCAGCAATAACCCATCCCTTCAACCGGTCACTCTAAAAAACCGATCTGCTCTGTATGCACTTTTAGGTCCCTCCAATCCGATTCCCTCTGCCATTCTAGGCACGATATGTCGGTCCTTCGACACAGTGATATATATAGTATTCCAGTGTCTCCTGGAAATAGTGTCCTCGTCTTCGCATGCTTTGCAAATGGCATCTTCCATCAGTCACATGCCAGATAAATGAGACCTCATCTCGTATACCTGGTTATTATGATAACCAGTCTTCTGAGTCTTGAACTTTGTAGGCACAGTATCTAACTCGAGTTATCCTGATTAGGATCGGCTCAAAGTGTTTGGTTACACTTACGAAAATTGCATTTTGCCAAACTCTCCTATGTCCTCTATTTGTCCATTGTTTAAGTTTGGTCTTGAGCCATAGAAAATTTGTGACATTCTGCAATGTGATATTATCTAAAGATGATGCCCTTCAAAGATGTTGAATCCTATCAGCCACTTCGTTGTATATTATACCTTGATGTTCCGGTATTCACATTATTCGTAGATCAGTACAGCAGTCGTACGAATTTATATAATCCTTCCATTGAAGGACGTTTCGGGACTTCAATTCGTCTCTCTTCAGGCTGTAACGACCGCTTTACTGTCCGTAAAAATATGGGCCGGAGTCCTGTTATCAGTTTCCTTTAACTATTCCCCAATGGCCAAAGCTCTGTCTGTAAAACCGTGTTATGATCAAGCAGACAGAATAAATTGCCCACATTATGACTCATGTCCTAGAAACAACTTCCCGCTCGGTCAGAATTCTTCGAACAGAGTCACCATTAGACACTCTTCCAATTCTCATTGTAGCCTAATTGCCAGTCGTTTATTACCGCCCAACATGTTTAACTTCTAATATGTCATGTTACATAAAAAGCGATGAAGATGATGGCGAGGAAATATAAATAAAACCGCATTGTGCAATGAACAAATGTGCAGGGAATGGGGAGGAATAACGAACGATTGTTTGCGCACATGTTAAACGAGCAATAAAAATGCAGAGTTGTAAACATTTTATTTTTACTCTTCTTCTGCTGTTAATTTCTTATTTTATATTTATTTTCAAACTTAAATGAACCATTAAAATCTAAAACAAAATCGTTAACAAACAGATTGGGAATGAGATTGTAATTAATACGATTCCAGCATGATGCAGGAAATCATGAGATGTGCTTTCTTTAATATTCTGTTTATTTAATATTGGACCAGCACTATAGTAAAGGGATAGTGGACAAAAGTCAGGCGGTGAAACTTCACTACTACTTCAGCCAAAGCCAACTTCTGTTTTTCGTTTTTTTTTTTTTTGGACCGACAATCAGGGGTTGACCCCTACACATGTGATGCATTGTACTGGAACTGGGAAATTGGGTTATGGGAAGGAGAATAGAGGGAGGAAAGACCATAAGTGTTTATCTAGATATAAGTTAGTGTAATCTTGAAGTTTCTGCGTTCACGGAATGGTCATGGGTGCACAATGGGCCAGTTAGCAAAATAAATTTTATTAATGATATAATTGGGGTATTCGTATGGTGTGCTATTAAGTCATATTATCATAATGTCTTGAAATTTTCCAGAGGCTTTAAAAAGTATTGTTGTTGTTCTTGACACAAATAATTCATCAAATAAGGAGACTTTTTGAACTACATATATTTATTGTTCCGTCGTAAAATAACAGTAGAAATCTGAGTCACACGCTGAAACTCTTCAGTCGAGACGGCGACAATATTTAAATGCCGCCACTGAACTGAAGAATAAAAAAATCTTTGCTCAAAAGGGTCGGAATTGGTGACTAAACATGGGTATATCGACCCCTGTGCGCGAAATTATCGTATGTTACAAAAACTAAATTTCACAGGAGAGCGTTTTTATTCGTCTCTTTTTATTTGCCTGACAGCAGTAACTGTCACATACGATAAAATGTACATAGTGTTATCTCCATAACTATAACAATCATGGCTATAATACTTTATCTGCAGATGAATTAAAGGATTTTGAACCATTTTGCATAAACAAGTCGATTTCGAAAAAAGTGTAACATATGCTAATTTCGCGCACAAGGGTCGATATGGTTATGACATCAAAACCAATTCCCAATCATCCCAATGAAAGCGGCCAGATGAGCCAAGACCGGCAAAATCTCGCCAAGTGTTCGCTCAAATGTGAAGGTTCTGCTCACTGTTTTCTTCGATTACAATGGCGTGGTGCATCATGAGTTCTTGCCAACAGGTCGTAAGTGTAATGAGGAATACTACAAGGAAGTTGTTCAACGTCTTTGTGAAGCAATACGGCTCAAACTATCGGAATTGTGGAAAAAAAATCATGGATTCTGCATCAGGATAATGCAGCAGCTCTCACATCAATGCTTGTTCGTGATGTTTTGGCCAAAAACAACACCCTAATCATGCGTCAACCATATTATTCACCAGATTTGGTGCCCTGAGACATTTTCCTATTCTCAAAACTGAAGGGACTAATGAAAGGAAAGTGTTTTGCCACAATAACGGCTTCAACTGTAAACAATCCACAGGCACATCAGACCGCCCTCCTTCGTCGGTATTGTGTAGCATCGGCGAAGTAAAATAACTACTAAAAAAAATGGCTACTAAAAACGAAGCTTCGGGATTTAATACGTCTCCTTGACATCAGAGATGCTACAACACTGCTATAAAAACAAATAACGTGCAAAAGGCAGTGTTGTACGATAGTGAAGCTTCACCTCCTATCATTTCTCCTACTATCCCTTTCCTCTACTTCCAGCACAATGCACTGCATGTGTGTGTAGGAGTCATCTCCTGAGTGCTGGTCCAAGATAAAAAAAAAAAATTGATGAGATAAAGTCAGAATCGAAGAACGAGCTGATGGCCATACTGAAGTGCTTCCAGGATTGAAAGAAGCGCTGCCATAAGTGCATTATATCTGAGGGGGATAAAAAGGATATTGATGATGAATAAATAAATACTTTTCTCAACAATTCAAAATTCACCTTTTCTTTTGAACAAACTTCGTATTGAATAATTAAAAAAGACGATTTTCTTACAGCTGATACGCAAATAAACGCATCACTAGTTTGACGCTACACTCAAATATTTAGCGAGGCCACCTTTTTTTTCATATTTTTTTAATAAAATAATAAAAAAATATTTAAATTGTTTCTTAAGAAGTCAATGTATGTAATCTTGTGGAAAAAAAATATGAAAAAAATCGTGTAGACATCCAGTTACCCTTCTAATTTGTTCCAAAGTTTCCATTGTGGTCTCATTCATCATTTCGAATAGAAATGCAACTGCACAGAATTTCACGTTCTCCTGGGTCATTTGTCTATCAGGCCAATAAAACTGCCATCGATCAAAGTGTTTGAATACAATCGACACGATGGATTGCAAAGGGAATAAAGAAAAAAGCCTTAATCACTGTTTAAGTGACAACAGCAATTCTGTTTTTTACGTTTCTTTTCTTTTTTTTTTATTATTTTGTTACATACAAATGCAAACATATGCGCTACCTTGCACATTCTCCGCAATTCCCAGTTTTCTAACCCCTGACAGAAATCACCCTTTTTTGAAATAAAGAAGTGAATGAAAAATTAAATTAAAATTTCAATTTTTATTTAATACAAATAAAATGTGAAAACCAAAGAAGATGGATGGATCACTTGCAAGGAATTCTTTATATGCATCGATTCAAGTCAATGCCTCCCAGCAAAGTATTCTTTTGTAAAATGACAGTTAAAAGTAGTGGGATTCCTTCATAGTAAAGATTATAAATAAATGAAAGAATTATTGGGAAGGGTTTCCAAGGGGATTGAGTCGTCCCGTCTTGGTCTGCTGCTCTCAAACCTAACCTAACTTAATTTTTCACCACCTTTCTCTATCTCTATCGCTATGCCTTTCCTTTAGAAACTAACGCCTAATTGTAGGCAATCATTGTCCGATTGTATTGAGGTATTGGCCTGCAAATACTTAACCACACTTAATTGGACTCTACGAGTTTGTTGCTCCCATTACTCTCTAAGAGAATATAAGAGAATAAGAACAGGAATCTTTCACATCTGTGTTGCCATTTTCTAAAATTTTTTGCCCCAACCACAATTTCAATAATTCTTCGTTAATATTCTTTAAATATTTTTCCTAAATAGACTTGAGATAAACTTCGTATATTGAAATCGGTTTCACGACATGTGTAAATATTTTAATGTTCTGCATTTGAAGCGAATGAATTTATGTACAACAATTTTGAATGTCATCTCAAAATGTTGCAGCTACTTTGACTGCTGCCGGTTACGTAAAAACGTACTGTTCTTGTGGTCATATGACGCTACAAATGAATACCATTACGCTTCAAAGGCGTTCATTTGTCTGTCTGTAAACGTATGGCTCACATTTAATGACGTTGCAGTTTTCACTTCCATCACCGTTCCAACAGTTCCTTTTTTTGTGGAAGGGGGTTTTCTAATAATGTAATCTCTTACAATTCTGACGATTGGCATGTCACTCAATTCTGTGTTTATTGTATTGTGTGCGTTTTTCTTTTCTTTCCTTTTTTTTTTGTTAGAGAAATATTTACTTGTAATGCCAAGAATGCTTAAAGAACTTTATCTGGCCATTATTTTCCCATAGATTATTGTGTATTCGTCAGATGTTTATAAAGAGAAGCGCCGCTAAAAAAGTTCTTACTTCATTGTTGATGATTTGACGATGACATTGATTGTTAATAAAAAATATATGTAGTACGAGCAGTAAAGAAACAAGGAAATTGATTTGAATCTATAAGTTATGCGAATGAATCGAATGTTTTTTTTTAGATTTTGTTTTTTTTTATTAAGAAGAAAGTTCTGAGTCATGGCGCCATTGGATTAATCCTTTACAATGGTGTTTTTTTTTAACTTATTTTATGAATAAATTCATTTTCTTTTCGTTTAGTTGGAAAAATATTAAGAATGAAAAATTACTATCGGATATTGAATTCTTTTGAGAAAACGGGCGTTAAATGTTTGAAATGCACGAAATTGAACGAAATAAATTTCACAACATTTCAATGGCATTTGCAACATTTAATAAATAAATAAAAAGATTTTTGAATTTTCATATGCAATAGCTTCGGGATATATGTATGTATCTGGACTATTGTGAGGCAACTACACAATCAAACTGTGCCATCGTATTGGGTGCGCGCAGAAACATTAAAATTTAATTAAATAAAAGTAGCAAATCACAGCTTAGAGGAGTCCCCGACGCACCATTTACATGTATTATTTAGTTTTCTTTACTTAAAAACCTTGTCAAATGTTGCAAATTTGTTTTGAATGAGTTAAAGTTAGCGGGAAGTTTTAGGGAGGGCTTTGCAGGTCAACCGATTCCCATATTTTTTTTTTTTCAATTTATCGATTGTTTCTCTAATTATAGATATATTCAAATTATCCAGACTCTAGTGTATTTCCTTTTTAAAGGGCCATTCAGACTATTATACAAGTATTAAGACTTTCATCACATTTTACGATACAGAAATCTAAATACATTTAATGCGACTGTCAAAAAATCTAACGTAAACTGACATTTTGTATTCACACCATCACACTTGAAATAGAGAGCAAATACAAAAAATAACCAGAAGTTGAGAAAACAATTTTTAATAAACAAAAGTATTTTAAAATTAAAAAAAGGAAAAGTCATGTTATATCAAAAAAGAAACAAATGTAAATTTGTGGGAGTTTTGAGGGCTTTAGCTATAATAAAGGAACACAAGCAGCATGCGCATATTGAATTATTATTATTGGCTAACGGCGGCAGGTTTTTTTACGTAGATGGCAAACGTGCCGGCTCTTGAAAGTATGCAGCAGTTAAAATATTCGATTTAGATAAAGGAAATAAATCAAATGAATAATATTAAAAAAGCTTTTAAGACGAAATATATTTCTATGCGATTAAAATTTTAGAAATATTGGGGGTTTATATGAAGAAAAAAATAACAAAAAATGGACGGCACGCCACCGGCGGCGGAACAGTTGGCTTGTGAATTTTAATCAGATGAAAAGTATTATCGTTTAGAAAATTTTCAAAAAATGAGAATGTATTATGGGATGTAATTTTTTTATCGTAATACTTGTGGTTTTCATAACATTTTGCGTTCACACTATCACACTTGCACGTATTATTTGAATTTTTGACAAGTATTAATACAAAGTATAATAGTCTGAACGTCCCTTAAGGAAGCACTAGTTTGTTGCGTTAGACACACTCACACTACTGCAATACCTGCAGCCCAACCAACATCTTTGCGATTAAAATAATGAAACTTTTCAAATTTGCAAATATGCAAGAAAATAAATAATCCACAAAACGAAAGCATTGTTGTAGTTATTGTTTTATTCTTTTAAATAAGTTTATTATGGTTATTTTATTATTTTTTCTTTTGCTTTTCTTTACATGGATTGCAATACAAGCAGTACAAAAAAAAATCCACTAACAATTATTTATTATTCCACATCCGCATTTTAAGGATGTGCCTGCATATGATATGTCCCGCTTGACCACAGACAGGTTCGCTTTTGAGCGTATGTTCGCTAAAGCGAAGAATTCTCGATACAAAAATATTCGATGAATATTTAAAAAATTCGAACGATGCATTAGCGAAGATTTCTCGCAAGCAAACAGTCGCTAAAGTGAAGAAAATTTTCAAAATACGAATGTACATGAAGCATAGTGTTGCCACTTTATGTGAAATTACACATATTCAGGTATGTGATGGAAATCGATCGATTTGAAAAGTAAATCGTCTTTTGAAATCGACAGTAGTGTGATGATTTTCGATCGATTTCATATTCCATATTTGTTTCGTTTCCACGTATCTTCTCTAAATACAACTGTATAAAATCTAATAAGACAACTGTAACATATGAAAAACATATGTGTATGTGAGTGACGTTTGTAAAATAAAATTTGTATCAACATATTTTATAATTTTTATTTATAAAATGTTTTTTTTGCTGCGGTTTCGCCAATTCTCTTGGAAGAAAATAATGGGATGAATAGCGAAAATATTCCAAGAAAACGTTTAAAAGATAAATCGGATCTCTTAAATTTGCCACATGAAATGTGGGTATTTAAATTTTTAAATTTCACTTCTATATTAACTAGTATTTATTTAAATAGATTTGTTGAATATTTTCGTTTAAATAAGGACGGATTTATAATCATTTTTTATTTATTTTTTTTACTTTTTTTGTATATTTCCTTACATTTTGTTCAAGTAAAATTAAACGATTTGAAAACGAATTTAAACTGGCATTACCGAAATGCATCACATGTTAAAAACGTTTTTTTTTTCAATGAAACAAGGTGGAATATGAAATCGTCACAACAAATCGTCACATACAAATTCATCACACTATTTATCGATTTCAAAACATTTTAACGCCGAAAACGATTTTCATCACATACCTGATTGCGTGTAATTTCTACTTGATTGTGTAGCCCATGTGTAATTAGTTTCATTTGTAATCTGTGTGTAATTTTACTTTGAGACTTATTTTTTTAAGGCATGTTTAGGGATATCTTTAACAATGTTTGCTTTCGATATTGCTCAAGCTTCATTGATATTATAATTGAACGTTCCTTGGTTTCGAAAGATTTGCTGCCACAAACTGAGCGACGGGTGGGTGAGCTCTAGGGGTTCATTTTCGATCCGCCTGCGATAGTCCTTCTCGAATGTTTTGTCCGACAAATGTTTGAATAACATTATTATCCAATTTGTTGGTCAGGTGGGATATACAAACGTATATATGTATGTGTGTATGTGTGAGTGTTGGTGTATTTGTATTTTATTACAATGAACATGTAAATTCTTATTACGGTTTAAGATAATTGCATCAGTTTCTTATGGAGTTCAAGCTAAGAGGAACAACAATAAACATTAATAAACCGCAACTTGTGCACGTTTCCTTTCATGTTGAAGAGTTTGAGTTTGAAACTCAAATTTTAACGGGAAACCTTAAATTAATTTATGTGTGTATAGGGTGAACAGTCTAACGTTGGAAACTTGAACTACCGATTTAGTTTAGTGTAGCCAGTGCGAAGAGACACCCAGATATTTGCAGGATCACAATTTCAAATTACACTGGTAAACACTGTTCTTTATTTATTCTGATGTACCATCATTCAAAAATAAATATTAGTTTGTTTAATTTCTGACCTCATTTACGTGTTTGAACAACTTAATTCAGGCGAAAAAACACCCTGTACAACAACAACAATGGAACCTAAATTCTAGTCTCCTCGGGATATGACAACAATAATCAATGAACCTACAATAAACACACAAATTTGAACCAACAAAATTTTTTTATAACAGTTAAAGATTGTGTTGTCTGCTTCATTAGCTAATTGACGGCTTTATTATATCGACTAAAGATTCGTACTGAGAACACAATAATTTTTACATTTAATATTTATTATTTGCCAAAAACTACAACAAGAATTCAACACAAAACAGCAATATGAGCAGTCAACAAGCGACCCTCGTTATATAACCGTTAAAATCCTTAACAACATCAAAAAAAAAACAAAAAATTAAATACACACCAGCATGCCAAATAGTTAATCAAGTGGAATTGAACAAATACAGAAATCAATGAATAAAAATTGAAAGAAAAACGAAAAATAATATTAATTTCGAATTAAACTCCAACTGCATAAAAGAAACCTTCACAAATTAAAAGAAGTGACCCTTCCAATATGAAACATGTTACCTGATCTAAACAAGCAAATTTGATACTTTTTCAGGTCCATAACTTACAGTCGCACAAACAACATGTTGCCTTTCGGCAGCAACAACAACACATACAAACGAATGAAATAAATCTGAACATTTTGCATGAAATTTTCCACTTCCACGTCTAAATGAAAAAGCAAAAAATTAAAACACGAAAAAAAATATTTATAACTTTTTTTTCGTAATGAAATTTACTTGAATTGCAATCTGATATTTATTTATAATGATTTACTTGTTATTAGTTGTATTTTATTCATCATAATTCGTACTGTGAATGCTACTCCCACCTCCTCTGTCTGCTGGTTCGCGCAATGACATGTGAGTGTGTTTTATTAAATAATGTTGTAGTAAATTTTTAGTACGAGTATCGCAGTAAATTCATAGTAAAATATTGTTCGAGTGTATTTTTCACAAGTTGTAATATTAAATAACTGCGGGCTAAACGTGCCAATTGTTCGTTCGTCTATATGAAAACTATTCTTTGCTCTCACATCATCTATTTGCACATATTCTACTCCTTGTTATTTTTTTCTTTTAGTGTTCTTCTTCCTCTATGTTTTCCTCTGAATTTCGTGGGGGACAAAGTATATTCGTCCTCTTTTGTGTGGTACCTTCAATCAAGCAATTGCTTTATCGCAAATACCCTTTCAGTGCGAGAAAAATGCGTGAATAATCCTTAAGCGACATTGAGCCAACCGTAATGTTGTTGCATCAAACCGTCATGTTCTTCAGTTACCATATGAGGCGGATTGGCATTGTAGAGGATGAGATCTGCAGACTATGCCTGGAGGAGGCTGAGACTAAGGGCGATGGGCGGTCTAATCCTCGATGGTAGTGCGATAGAGGAACTTAGTCTAGTGACTCAGAGATGAGAGATGAGTCGAAATAAGATGAAATTCGGGTATGTCCTGTAAACCGAATCCGCAAAATTTTTTCGTTTTTACACATACATACCCATACTTAGATATTGAGAAATCACTCGTTTTTAAATGGACTCGGTTTACAGAACAGACAGATTGTCATTATATATGATATATGAAAACCTATGGAAATGCTTGCAAATGTCACGTAATATAAAATAAAAATAATAAAAATATATTTTTAACAGCTGTAAGCTTTCCTTAAAATAAAGCCATAGAATTTCACGCAGCGCGCAAAAAGACTGTAGGAGGTGGGAATAATTCGTATTTCTGCGGACTTTTAACAAAAAAACTTAAGTCTACTTATGAAAATTTTCTCGATTTTTTTTGTTCATAAATGTAAATTTTTAAAACACGTTTGTTTCAGCAACAGCTGGACGGTGGATATCATGGGCTTACAGACATGCGGGAATTTAGGATCGTCTTTCTCCAGACGACCATAGGAGGGGTAGTACTACAAGATGCCTGAGATCAATTATGGAAGGAAATCGGCATTCTCTACCCGTTCAGGAGACGAGAGAGAAGAGGCGAGATAGCGAACGACTTCGATACCTGGGTCTACACTGACGGATTTGAGAGGTTGTATGTGGAATCTTCTAAAGAAAACTTGGCGTACAGCAATCGCACCGGCTTCAGGAATAGGTGAGAGAATTTGAAGCCGACATTCTGCCCAGAAGGGAAGCGTGTAGGATCCTGAGTGAAGAAACTATAGAGATCGGCATATTTATCGAAAGCCAGGCGGACCTTCTCGCGGTGATATCACTTAGAACTTCCTCGAGCCTGGTGAGATAACGGAAGGATGTGATATCCAATTTTAAGCTGTCGGACTGCCATTACTCTCGTTTAGATTGCCTCACATAGCAACTTCTTCGGCAGCGAGCGGGCGGATGGACTGGCCAGTACTTGGTCCGCTATGAACGCATCGGACGCGATTCTAATCGCGTTGCCGATCATCGGCACATATGGGGTTGCAGGAAAACTGTGACCATGCTTCGGCGATAAGCGAGGGATATCTCACATGCGCTGGGACTCGGATGGCTGACTGGTATCTCCCAAAGGGAATCTGCCGAGATTCTATTGGAACCAAATTTAATTTTTTTTTTTAGTCAAAAGTGCTCAGACATTTATTTATTTCATACATTTTTGTGATATTTCTCATCATTATGTATTTGTGATATTTGCCAGTGTATATTTCTGCATGTCTTACGAATAAAAACGTATACGATGAATGAACATGTAGAAGCGGTTCGCTATATAAAGGTGAGAAAACTATCTAATCTCCCAAGCGACTATGCAGGTAGACCCAGTTCCAGTTTTCCTATTCGCGGATTTTCCATGATCGCTTTCCATGAATTCGACTCTCATTGGCAATATCTGTTGAATGAAACAATTACCTCACTTTCTTGCCTCATTTTCACACACACACACACACACATCAAAGAAACGAAATTACTTTTTCCCATAGCCAATAGTGTAAGGCAATTGTTACCACAATACTTGGCGATATGTATAGAAGTTTTGTAGGTAAATTTGATAGTATTAACAAATTTACTGCATATGATTATAATATTTCACCGTTATTATTATAAATAATGTCTGTCTCGTTTTTTTCTTCTTAGTTTCTCACCATCTTAAAGGAATTGATTGCATTGTAGTTGTTTGAATGATTCTTTTTGCTGGCTTTGGTTTATTGTATAAAATTTCTATTGTTGAAAATCTGAAAAGGTTTTATTTTATTTTACAAATTTGTTTTCTTTTTGCTCGTTGAAAAAAGAAAAGACGGTTGGTTATGGGTATTTGCTACTGCTTCCTTGTGTTGATATTGCCACTTTAATATACTTGTGTTTTAGCAAGAACTGCTGCTGCTGTTGCTGGAGTGGTTGCTGCTGGTACTGTGCTGCGGGTGACAATCGACCACACATAAACAAAATGATGTTAAGAAAAAAAATTGTATGATTTACTGTTATAATGTTGTCCTGTTCAGCTAAAAGACCTGAACATGTAAAACAGAAAAAAAAATAAAAAAAAAAAATTTTTTTCAGGAATGTATGAGATTTAAAACCGATTGACTGATGTGATTTCTGGCACAAATGTAGTTTGAACAGGATAAAGTTCGTTATTGTGGTCTAAACCAGTTGAAATTTTTAAATTGATTATTAACTAAGAAGTTTGTATGTTTCCCCAACTTGAAAATAAAAATTTTTACCACGAGCGTTATAATTTCTTTAAGATAATTTCTTCAAAAGTTGTATATTTTTATCTTCGGCTCAGGGGAAATCGCCTACATATCAACACTTTGCACTAGAAATAGATAGAGAGGGGAATAGTGTAGAAAATAGACAGGTGCTAAATGTGGTGGAAAGATAGAGTTTAATTCTTGCACAGCTCTGCAGTTGCAAAGTTGCGACGTCTCTGTTTTTAATTTCGACGCATTATTTTTTAGCCAAAGGGAGCCATTTTATTTATTATTTGAATGGGGGTGCGGTAGCACGGAAAACTCAAAAAAACTTTTTATTTATTTAGCCGAAATGGGAATCGAACCCTGCTTCTTCTGGTTGCAGAGTCTACAGGCTAACTAGACGCCATCAGCAGCCATCTAAAATTAATCAACTTATTTACGCGCCAGAGCTAACAAGAGAATTATGTGGACGCTTTATTGGACAATGGCGGAATTAAGAACAACGATACTGCTGAAGCAGCTATTGCGGTTTTTTTTTTATGTGGGACCAGCACGCAGGAGGTGACTCCTACACATGCGAAGCATTATGCTGGAACTGTAGAAAGCGATAGTAGGAGAAACGACAGGAGGTGAAGCTTAATTAATTATTTTACAGCTCTGCTTTTTGCACGTTCTTTTTTATACTCGCAGCAGTGCTGAAGCTTCTTTAAAAGCCATTTTTATTATTATTTTACTTCGTCGGTGCTACACAATACCGACGAAGGAGGGTTTCAAAATTAAAAGTTTCTTATAAAAACTTTTTATGCCTTTAAATATTTTCTATGTTCCATCTTATGTTTGAATTTATTATATCACAACATTTTTATCTATTTGTAATTCTAACATGACTTTTTTATATTCTTTAATTATTGACCATCATTATTAATTCTCATTCAGTCAGAAATATTATTTGCATAAGTATTTCCACTGAGAACATTTTTTTTTTAATTTTTTTTTATATTTTTCACATAAAGCATTTCTGGAACTAGTATAAATATGTACTAGGTTTGTTCAAAAGATAAATTGAATTTTGTTTTCTTCGATTATAATGGCGCGGTGTATCATGAGTTCTTGCCAACGGGTCGTACGGTTATTAAGGAATACTACAAGGAAGTTATGCAACGTTTGCGTGAAGCAATACGGCTCAAACGACCGGAATTGTTGAAAATAAATCATGGATTCAGCACCACGATAATGCACCAGCTCAAACATCAATGTTTGTTCGTGATTTTTTGGCCAGGAAGCGACTTTTTACTGTTCCCAAAACTGAAGAGACCAATGAACGGAAGACTCTTTGCCACAAATAATGAGCTAAAGTCAAAATCCAAGAATGAGCTGATGACCATACCGAAAGATGCATTTCAGAAGTGCTTCGAGAATTCGAAGAAGCACTGCCAGAAACGTATTATATTTGAGGGGGATTACATTGAGGGGGACATAATGGACATAATTGATGAATAAATAAAGACTTTTCAAAAAAATTCAAAATTCACCCATTTCTTTTGCACAGACCTCGAATGTATATCGTAAAAATATATCAAGTAAAATTGCATTGAAAATGTACCTTTATTATAAAAAAGCATCACATATTTAATTTTAAAGCATTATTTAAAGAATTATTGTTCTTGCTTTATTCATAGACAAGAAATCGGAACGCATTTTCTTGAGTCAAAGAACTACCTAAGATTACTAAATTGGCCTAATAGGGATTGAGTCCCAGATCCAATAGTCCTAGAGTTAACGCGCTACCTACTGAGCCAACAGAACCCAAAAGCTATTATTATTTTTTTAATGTAATTGTTTGATCTTTGATCTTAAGCTAATTCGGCCTGACTTGTTTTATATAAATAAAAGACTTTTATTCCATATTTACCCGACGTTTCGTTTTTTGCTTATTATTGTATAAAATATAAAATATGACGCAAAAAAAGTGATTAGCGATGCTAGAATTTTGCAATAATAACAACGAGATATTAATAATGTAGGTACAATTGAAATTCGTATTATGCTCCACAGTTACGGCAATTATTGATTTTAATAACCTTTGAAATATTGGATTCATAAGTCCAATATTTTTCTCCTATTTTTAGATTGTGTATCTCATTGTCATTAAAATTATACAAATAGAGAAATAATTATTTAAATTGTTTGCATAACTCACCTTTAAAACTTATAAATTACAAATTGTTTTTAATTATTTTTAATTTATTAGATTGACCGTACCGATAACGGTTTGAATAATAGAACACTTATTTCAAATATTTATAGCTCGTCTATTCCTTTCTTTATGAAGGTGATCAGTTGACATGTTGGCATACGTTTGTAAAGTTGATTTTAATTTTTTAAATCAAAAACTGTTTTGAAATATAAAATACAAAACAATTTAAAAATTCTTAAAGCTTAAAGAATTATAATTTGCAATGACAATGCAAAAAGAATCTCAGACGCTTTTCTTTCTCTACTCGATATAAACCCAAACAATTTTTGGGTAACAAAAGTTATTACTTCTGGCAACACTGTAACCAAAAATAAGGAAAGAATTCATAAAATAGAAAAACCACACAATTATTTTCTATCAATAACGACAGGCATACAGAACACTTTCGAAGTTTGTACAAACCAAAGAATGACAAATGAAGTGTGTGTATGTGTTTATTGGCACGAATTGCACCCACATTCAATCGTTCTTACTTCTGTAACGGCTGCCCCTATTAAGTGGGTGAAAAAAATATTTCTTCTACAAAAACGTCATCAAATCAATAATTGCAACAGTTTGACAATTGTTGATCATCTTCCTTCTTCATTCGCACTTTTTTATGATGGATTTGACAATCGTATTTTGTTGTCCCACAGAAAACACAATAATAGTTTCAAACAAACGGTTGAAGTGCGTCACGGGGTAAATTCGGCTACTACGAGTACCATACTTCCCTTATACATAAATTAGCCATAATCAGAGTATGAGAGCAGAAAGTTGAAAGCGAACTTGTGTGTTGATCAGTCGTTGCAATATATACACACATACGTATTTGGATTTGTTGTTACTTTACTTTGACCTGTTGTGAGTATGTCAAACAAAGCAGTCACACACAACCTTACAAACGCATGCCTCGTACTGTGATGGACCTTCAAAAAAGAATGCAATGAAGAAACTACAACAACTTCCAACCGCAAAAAATAACTTTTGCTTCTATAATTTGTATGTACATACACACGCACGTACGCAATTTTCCATAAAAACTTCAATTTTCACACTTTCTATTGGATTTTTTATATAGATTTTGATAAATTATTATAAAATACACTTTACTTTATCACTATTTCAAACATTAACTCACATTTGAAGCTTTTTATTAATTTTAATTGCACTTTTACACAAACGACTTATTAAAACAACCGAATTCAGAGATGACGCTAGAAGAACTAAATTTTTTAGTAGTGCGTAGTCACGTAGGCCAATAAATGAGGTGAATATTATCGAGGGCCATTTAATTGCAAATGGAATTGACCAGTGATGGTCAATAATGTATATAATATACATATGTACCGGTTGAACTTTTTGCTATTTGGTATTTCAGTGTAAAATAAGATTTGTGACATATGGCAGTGAAAAAAATGTTCAGAATGGTTTGCCATTTCCCCATGAATAGACTAACAAACGAGAAAGTCATTGAATTTTATTATCAAAATTCGTGCTGTGGAAGAAATGTAATTCGTAAATTATGTTCATTTTATGGTCGTCATTATCGTCCCAACGAACAGGCTATTCAAATTGGTGTGACCTATTTTTGCACCAACTTACCTTTATTGGACGGAATTCCACCAACCCGTTTGCCGAGGACAATTTTGCTGCCGATATTCAATGGGATTTGGTTTCAAAATAACGGGTCCACATGGCACACCGTGAACTCTTGTGTATTGGAGTAGTCCATTGACCGCCAAGATTATTCTTGGATGCATGAAGTCCCTCGTGTACAGATACAAGCCACCTCTCGATAATAACATTACAGAAATCATTGGTGAGATACCGGCTGAAATACTGGAAAAATTATAACAAAATTGGAGTTCACGAAGCAACTTAACACGGAATAGCCGCGGGTAACATTTACAAGAAATAATCTTTTAAAAGTAAATAGCAGGCATTCCCTAATTAATTATTCATTCACAAATTTTCAGATATTTTTTCAATTCTCAAAACGCTACTGGTTAAAAAATCACCCTTTATATGTATGTGAAGTGAAGTCTTGAATATGAATCTTTTTTGTATAATGTATAAAATTATTTAATAAAAAGCATATTTTCTGTTAAATGAATATACATGTTTGTATGGACTTGTCACATTATCTGCAGGGAAATGACACTCACCCACAAATAAATTTCTATAAGGATTCCATACCAATGATGGAAAATAGGGCACCATCACATCCCTTTACATTTCTTTGCCTTTTTCTGTAATTTAAATTTATATATTCACATTTGCTTGATATATTTGAGTTATCCATTTAGTGGTTCCAAAATCGCCAGCCTGTCCAAGATGTCAGCTGTTTAATACATGCATATCTGTCAGCTGAAGTATCGTTATTTAGTAAAAGGTTTCCTTCTACGAATATGGATCGAAGAACGTGTAAAAATTAAATGAAAATTTATTGTACAAATGTGGTGGGTCAAACGTGGCCCACTTTCGAGCATTACGAAGTGATTATAGTCGACATTATAGTTATCATTGATTAAAGTACGGACTGTACAATATCGCAATTCAGCACTAATTTTTCGCAATTGTAACTTTAACAACTTTTAACCGATTCTTACGAATCTATAAATCTCAAGTATTCGTCTTTTTAACATTTGTTTTTTTACTTATGTTTGTGCAAAAGTAGTTTGAAATTAATGCACATATTGGAAGCTAGTCACAAAAAAAATAATAAAATTGTTTCAAATAAAATTATTTTTATATATATAAGAAGATATATTATGCATACATACATATTGTTTTACGTCACAAATCCAAATTCGCTAATAAAAATTTTATAGGGTGTTAAAAATTATATTTTTTTTACAAATGTGATAATGAAGTTAGTTAGTTAATTTTTTCTTGAAGAAGCTACGGGCTATAAGCTTCAACAGAGTAGTGAAATATTAAAAAATAAATGAATATATAACTATGTTTTTATTTATTCACCGCGAATCAAAATTAATTACGATTATTTATCTATGTTTGTTACAAAAATTGTTTAGAACATTTAAATAGATTTCAATCGAATAATAAAATGTTTATTTGTATATTTCGTAACTCTCGAAGTTTTTTTTTGGAAAATAAATTTCTTAGCTTATTTCAAGAATTTGGTTTAAGTTTACTGACAATTTTGGTATTAACACCAAACATATAGACCAGTTACAGCATATAACAAACATAGATAAATAATCACAAATAAATATGTATGTATTCTCAATTATTTTTTATAGACAGTCGAAAAGACCTTGAAATCGAAAAATTAGTAAAAATTATTATTTAAAAGAGGTAAAAAAAAATGAGAAAGATTAGTAATAAAAAAATATTAATTAAAATGCTACTTTTTTTTAGTATGTATTATAATAACTCTAAAGTATAATTTTAAAGATAAATTTGGTGATATACATATCAGCCATTTTGGCACGTTTTCGATGCAAACTCAGCACGACAGAAGAAGTACAAAATCCCATCACTGGTCCATTTCATTTACAATTAATAATATTCACCTCATTTATTTGGCAAATCTGACTACGCACTACTAAAAAATTTAGTTCTTCTAGCGTCATGTCTGAATTCGGTTGTTTTAATAAGTCGTTTGTGTAAAAGTGGAATTAAAATTAATAAAAAGCACAAATGTGAGTTAATGTTTGAAATAGTGATGAATTAAAGTGTATTTTATAATAATTTATCAAAACCTATATAAAAAATCCAATAGAAAGTGTGAAAATTTATGTTTTTATAGAAAATTGCGTACGTGCGTGTGTATGTACATACAAATTATAGAAGCAAAAGTTATTTTTTGCGGTTGGAAGTTGTTGTAGTTTCTTTATTGCATTCTTTTTTGGTGGTCCATCACAGTACGAGGCATGCGTTTGTAAGGTTGTGTGTGACTGCTTTGTTTGACATACTCACAACAGGTCAAAGTAAAGTAACAACAAATCCAAATACGTATGTGTGTATATATTGCAACGACTGATCAACACACAAGTTCGCTTTCAACTTATTGCTCTCATACTCCAGCTTGAATATGATTATGGCTAATTTATGTACTAAGATATTATGACAGTTGCCGAATTTACCCCTTGAGGCACTACAACTATAAGTTTGAAATTATAATTGTTTTTTCTATAGATAATGTTGAAATAGAAAATAAAAAGAAATAAAAAGAAATAAACAAGGTATTTCAAATTCATCATAAAATAGTGCGAATGAAGAAGGAAGTTGATCACGAATTGTCACATGGTTGCAATTATTACTTTTATGACGGTTTTGTAGAAGAGATATTCTTTTGCCCACTTAATTGGGTCAGCCCACTCAATAGGGAAAAACGGTTGTATGTGGGTGCACTTCGTGTCAATAAACACATACACACACTTCATTTGTCATTCTTTGGTTTGTACAAACTTCGAAAGTTTTCTTTATGCCTGTCATTATTGATAGAAAATTATTGTGTGGTTTTTCTATTTTATGAATTCCTCCTTATTTTTGGTTACAGTGTTGCCAGAAGTAATAACTTTTGTTTCCCAAAAATTGTTTGGGTTTATATCGAGTAGAGAAAGAAAAGCGTCTGAGATTCTTTTTGCATTGCCATTGCAAATTATAATTCTTTAAGCTTAGCATTTTCAAATTTCTTTGTATTTTTATTTCAAAACAGTTTTTGATTTAAGAAATTAAAATCAACTTTAGAAACGCATGTCAACACGTCAACTGATCACCTTCATAAAGAAATGAATAGACGAGCTATAAATATTTGAAATAAGTGTTCTATTATTAAAACGGTTATCGGTACGGGCAATCTAATAAATTAAAAATAATTAAAAAAATTTACATAAGTTATAAAGGTGAGTTGCTTGAAGACATATTAATGTTATCGTAATGAGAACGTATCGTTATCAAAATATAGAAAGGCCCAAACTAACATTGCAAGATTTTAGTTTTTTAGTCGCTATGATTTCTTAAGGCAGTCATTTTATTAAATTCTCTAAACAATTCTCCCATACAAACAAGGTTTATTTGTAAGCAAAATACGCTAACAACACAATTTAAATACATAACTGAGTTAGTGCTTTTATATATTAAGAAATATATATACATATATATATACATATCGTCACATAAAATGCAAAAGGGCCCATTAAAATTTTTAAAAATTTTACAGCAAAGACAAAAAACTTGAAAAAAATGAAAACTGTTGAATTGCCAACTGGGTATACTTTTTATTACTTGTCTCAATTAGTCAAAGCACTGCATTCCTAACATTTTTTTTTAACATTTTTGAAACTTTTTTGAATTGTGAATTTTTTTAATAAACGAATAATGAATAGGTATTTTGTAGAATTTCCGCTTGTGTCAAATTTTTGCAATTTTTATTTATTTATAATTTAATTTTAAGTAAATTTTTTTCATATAAAAAACTTTTTAATTTATATTTTTCGATATTTCGCTAACCTCTTTGGTTATCGTCATCAGGAAAAAATTT
Organism: Dexiosoma caninum; assembly: GCA_963924685.1. Classification (NCBI taxonomy): domain Eukaryota; kingdom Metazoa; phylum Arthropoda; class Insecta; order Diptera; family Tachinidae; genus Dexiosoma; species Dexiosoma caninum. Next base: position 87,964,430 of record OZ004727.1, read on the forward strand.
TATATGATATTAATATAATATTTATAACTGTAATTTATGTTAATTATATATTTTTTATAACGTTTTGAATACATAAATATTTCCAAATTTCTGATGTGTGTTTACAAACATTTTCGTTTTTCAACCCTCGGAAAATTTTTCTTGATTCTTTTCTAAATTTGCAATTTTTATATTGTAGTGCTTTTGGCTGGTTATTTCTCGTTTTATAGATTTTTTAATTTTTTTAATTTTTTTCTGAGACTGATTTCATTAAATTGTATATTTTCTTTTCTATTCTTGAGGGCTGACGGTTTTGATTCTTCTTCTTAGTTTGCTTGGGTTAGTTGTTTTCGAAGCTTTCGGTGTATTTTTTTTTTCTTTCTTTAATTTTATTGTGAATGTGTTTTACTGAGATTGCGTTTGACTTATGGGGAGTGCTTTGATTATACAAGCCGAAGGTGCACCGTAGTGCCAAACCCTATCTCATTCATAAAAATTTTTCTGTTGTGTATGTGCACCCTCTCAGCGACCACCTCTTTGAACACTCCACGAGCAATTTGAACATTGAAGAATTGAAATAATAAGCAAAATAGCCCTCCTTTGGCCTAAAACGAATGCGTCTACTTAAAAGTAGAGGTGCTTCAATTCTGGGCCCACAGCGTCGCATACGTGATCAATTGAATTGGATCGAAATTTTACTTTTTGAGATCGTCATATTCGTTATCGAATAACACGTATCGAAATTTCAGATCTTGGCATTCGATAACGAGTAGTCGATCGAGTACCTTCTCTCGAAATGTCATTCGATAGACTCAAAGCTGTCGTAAAATAGTTTTTTTGCTTGCTATTTAAGAAAGAAAAATTTTATTTTATTATTCAGTCATATTTTTTTATTAAAAATTTATTCATAAATAAATGAAAAAAATTTTGCGAACATTAAAAATTTTCATTAACAAAAATTTGCGAAAATATGTCATAATCAGTCAAAATGTCGATTTTGAATTTTTTGTTTGTATAAGTGGTGCCACGCCCACTTATGTAATCCCTCCCATTTTTTGACTGATAATTACAAAGCCATTTGGAGAACTTTCAGAAACTTGCACTTCAACCGTTCTCTGGATATACAAAAATAAACATTTACTTTGTATTTTTGAAATTTTGGAATTTTTTAAATTTATGTAGCCTATAGTTCTATTCAGATATACAGAGATACTGTGAAAATTTCGAGAAGCACACATACATAGATACTTACAAACATGTCATTTTTATATATTTATAAGGATTGTAACCATATGTTTTAATTCTATTGCAAAGCACAAAAATCTTTTACATTTTAAAACAAATTTCGATTCGAACGCTATAGAATGCCTCGATCTGGCTATTCGATACGTCACGAAATTTTATTCGATAGGAAAGCTTATTCGATCACGAATACGGCGATTTGACCGCTGCTTCACAAATTAAAACAACGCCAAAGAGTAGAGTTGTGTAAGAATTTGTTGCGAAATTTGCTTTTGCAGTGAAAATGCTTAATTTTGATTTTGCAGAGCACATGTTCTTCGAAAATGTATCCGCAAATAGGCTGAGGCTGAAATAAGAAATTAAAAAAAGTCTAAAAGTAACCTTTTTATGTTGAGAAAAAGTAAAAATAAATAAACCTCCATCATATGTACGTACGCCTTTTTCATTGCGCCGCCAACATCTTAATGTGATAAATTTTACAATTTTTCTATTTTTTCCCCCGTAAAATGACAGTTATGAAAAGAGTTTGGTCACTTTTTTTATTCCCCGCCCCATATGTGTGAGTGTGTGTTTGAGTGTCTGCACACCATCGCCTGTGCACCGTAAAGGTATTCTTTTGCTTGGTGTGCCGACTCTTGAAACAGGTGACAACAGATGTTGATGAAATATGGCCTGCAAAAAAAGTAACAGAAAACATTTTTTTTCAAATTCATAAAATGATAGTTGTGGGAGTTTAATAACATGTGGTGGAAGTAGAATATTGTGAGAAGAATTATTATGAAAATATTTTAATAAATCTCAGCAATCGAAAAAAAGCCACAGGAATTTTTTGCCAAGAAAAACAGAAGTTGCATATTGAAAACATGAAGTGCAAAATATATAACAAGTCAGTAGATAATTTGCATTTAAAATTTAATAGCGGTGCGAATTATATCTTAAAACAAATTCAAAGTAAAATATGGAAATGATTTAAAATCCTTCCGAGTTGATTTAATAAAATTATTCAGCTTGATTAAGGCGGTTTTTAAAAATGGCACCACCATTGGCGAAGACGACAAAAAAGAATCACTGTTATGTGATCTATTACAACGCACTATGCCGTGAAAAGCGAATTCGCCTGTCAAATTGTTTTTTTTTTCTATATTTTTTCTCTCAAGTGATGACCCCTACACATGCGATGAATTGTACTGGAACTAGGAAATTAGGTTTTGAGAAGGACGATAGGGGGAGTAGTGTTTATGAACATTTGAGTTGCATTTTGAACCGGTCTGGTTTGGGCAGTAAAAGCTTTAACTACTTCAGCCCCCAAACATTGATTCGACTAATTTTGGATAAGTTTTTCTTAATTATTTCACATTTTTGTTACTCGTACAAACATATTTTACAAACAGCTGAAAATCTTTATGAGTATAACGTAAAAAGAGAAAAAGATTAGTTGTGCATAAAAGAAATTTTTAATCCTGACTTAATACAAACCCTTTACTTAAATGAAACTCAGCATGGTAAAAAACATTTGTAAAGAAAATTTTACTTGTTAAAACTTAAAGAAAAAAATGGACAGACAAATCACTGTATAACGAACAATATGTCTGGTCCATTCGTAATACCGGAAAGTTCGTTATAACGCGAAGCAAATCACAGAAAAATATTAAAGTCAATTTCAATTAACAAATTCGTGATATCAATTCAAAAATTGTTTGAAATTTCACCAGTAAACAAATTTATAAAATCAATTAAATTTTTATATTTCAATTAATTGAAATAATATTTGATTAAATGTTAATTGGTTGTTATTTTATTTTCTTTAGTTAGTTTTCTAATTAAAATTTTTAATTACTGTCCTAAAAATATAAACATTTTTAATTAATTTTTTAATTACACGTTGACTACAAAACATAAAACAGACCTGGGTTCAACCCCAGTTTCAGACTAAAATTATTTAAAAAAAAAAAAACATCTCGCATTTTTCTGATGTGCATTAGTGTGTCTTTGTGTGTCAGTTATTGTCGGAAGGTTTCAGTGTCGAAGGCATAGTCATTGGTCACTGAACAATACCGGCTTCAGCTGATAGCAATCCACAATCACATCAGAACGCCCTCCTTCGTCGGTATTGTGTAGCACCGGTGAAGTAAAACAATAATAAAAATGGCTACTGAACCGAAGCTTCAATACTGCTACGAGTATAAACAAACAAAGAACGTCCGAAAGCAGAGCTGAAAAAATAATTAATTAAGCATCACCTCCTGTCGTATCTCCTACTATCCCTTTCCTATAGTTCAGGCACAATGCTTCGCATCTGTAGGAGTCATCTCCTGAGTGCTGGTCCCAGATAAAAAAAAAATCGATTCTCCTTCTACTTCTCCGGGATGTGTTTTCAAAAAATCGGTTTTATATTATTCATATTTTTTAAGTGATTAAATATTGAATTATATCAATTAAACTATTTTATTGAAATGAAAATAAAAATTAATTAATTAGTGTGTTAATTAATAAAAAACATGCAATACAACAAGATGATTGATGTTTGTGTTTGGGTGTTTTTAATTTAATTTAATTAATTAATTGTTTCTAAAAAAAAACCTCGAAGTTCGATTATTTGCTTTCCTTTTCCTAAGTTCTAAGCAAAAGCACAGATAATTAACAAAACCATGTTTCATCTATTCGAAACGTACGACTGTAGCAAACGTCACTATGAAAATGCCCATATCGGATTTTCGTTAAAGCGATATTCAGCATACCGAGATTTCAATGTATACGTATCGCCTAACAATTCACCTCAAAGCGGCAGATATTTAACGTTTTTGCGGTTACAATTAATATTAAACATTTTTATTGTTTTGCCTCTAAAACCAACAGAAAAGAAATTCAAGCACCAAAAATATAGAAACGATTTACGTCGAAGAAAAACAAAGAAAGGAAAAAAAAAACAAAACGCAACAAAAGATACTTTTAATAAATTGCCAACATATTGCAACAACATTTAATAACCGCATAATGCAACATACTACTTGTCTATATTCGCAAAATAAAGTGTTTATTGTATCTTTAAGCAGCAACAACAACAACAAGAACAAAAAATGTAATTCAAAATTATTTATATGCGCATTTCATAGTAAACGATACAGCAGTTACAACCATTCCATGCCATTCCATTATTCAAGTCCCTCACAATCTGCTCAATTCAATTGCAACTCCACTCCACAAAAAATGTGTAACAAACAACAAACACATCATATGGGAGTGTTTGAATTGTATTCGTACACAAAAATTTCTGGCTGAATGCATTAGAAAACAATGAGGATGGATGTTGATAATAATGATGATTATTTTTGTATTATATACCTTCAATATCGCAACGAATATAGAGAATTAATACACCCGAACACAAAAATTCAATGAAAATGAAATGATTCGAAAAAAAAAGAAATGAAAAAGTTAAGTACAGGGTGGGCCAACTTGGACTGACTGATTTGAAATGCTTATAATTTTTGTATTTTTTATTTTTTTTTTTGCAGATAATACAGAATTTTATAAAATTTTAATGTCATCATACTCAGTGGATTGGTTTTGCTAGCGAGAGAAAATACAAATTTTTTGAATAATCTGATTATGAGCGATGAAGCACATTTTAACACATTTTTAAGCAGAACTGCCGAATTTGGGGTACAGAGAATCCGAGAGCATTGCATCAGCGACAATTACACCTTGTCAGATGCACTGTTTGGTGTGGAATCATGGCTGGTAAAGTTATTGGTCCATATTTCTTCGAAAATGAGATTAATGAGCCCGAAACCGTCTCTGGGGTGGTATATCGGACCATGTTGGAAAATTTTTTACGTCCGATAGTTCTCAATAATCGTAACATATGGTTCCAGGAAGATGGAGCTACAGCTCATACCGCAAGAGCCACAATGGTAATTCTGCCGAATAATTTAAAAAAATGCAGATTTCCCAGATATTTTTTTGTGGTGTTTCTTGAAGGAACGAGTTTACGTCAACAAACCACAAAATATTCAGGAGCTAAAGCAAAATATTCGCACAGAAATTGCTCAGTTGCAGTCAGAAACGTTGCGCAACGTAATGCAAAATGTATTGAGTAGATCCATTAACTGCCAACAGGAGAATGGACGCCATCTAAAAGATGTAATTTTTCATACTTAGCTTAAAAAAAATTTATAATTTATACTTTGCAAAAAAAATTAAATACAAAAATTATAAGCATTTCAAATCAGTCAGTCCAAGTTAGCCCACCCTCGTTATCTGTTCTACTGTATGTTCCTATTTATTATTTGATTTATTCAAACAGAATTATTATCCAGATGTTACGAGTGTCGTGAATAAGTTGAATTAAATCACGTTTTAATGCACAGTTTGTGTAACAAAATTTCATTTATTTTCTAGTTCCACAACTCGAAGAAAGCATTTGCATTATGCTCTACCCAATTGCTTCTTTTCATTTGCACTTTTTTATTGTTGTTGCTGCTGCGTCCATTATTTTAAATTATTGTAGTGACTTTATTTACCAAATATGCCCTAATTTTTTTTATTTCATTGAGCGCATTTTAAATTGCCAGCTGTTTTAACATTTTTAACTTGGTAGCACTGCATTCAGTACATGAAAATCAAGGCTGTATTTCATTAAATGAATTTAAAACCAATTCAAAAAACTTTTTAAGTTAGTAAAACCAGGTTTTAATATTTGGTTTTAACGTAAAATAATCGTTTGCTTTAGAACCAGTCTGTGTGAAAACAATATAAGACTTTTTATATATGATGTACGTACACTTTAACAAGGTGGCATATTTGTGGCAGAAAATTATTATTTTATTATTTTAATATATTTTAATTAATAATTTATTTATTTATTTAATTTATTTAATATTTTTTTAAAAAATTTCTATTTTCTATACGAGTATTTTATAATACGGAAAAAATTAATAAAAAAAATCTAGAATCGAAAAAAGTTATTAAATTTGCAAACCCCATGGCTACTTTTGGGCCACCCTAAAACAAACATAAAAAAAAAAATTCTAAGAAATCCCGCAAAAAATTTCCCGTCATTTTTTTCCCCGGAAAATGTGCGAAATTCCGAATTTAAGATATTTAAAGTCGGTTTTGAAATAAAACATACTTATTTTTTTAAAATAATTTTGGAATTATTAATACGATTTTTTGTAATTCAAACTAATTTTGCAAAGACGAATTTGGTCCGGTTGAAAGTTGGGCGAAATTCTTTCAGCTAAAAACTCACTTGATCAATAGTAATTCTTATTAACATTTTCTCTTGAGTGTGAAGTGCAATACATTTCAACGAAATATAAACGAAAGTAACAATGCAAAAAAAAACAGAAAACTAAAAAGCATTTAAGTACAAATAAAATCTAAAACTTTACAAAAATAAGAACGAAAGCAAAAAACGTTAAACATTTCAAACGACTCGAATAAGAACGTAAGAAAGTAATGACGTACGTATATATGTATGAATGTGTGTGTGTGTGTGTGTGTACATGTGATGCATATTCCCCATATTCCGTGGGATTTGCGGTATTCTATTGTGCATTAGGGCACACAGCCTTTTGATTTAAAAATCTACAATAAAAGAGGAGATTCTTTTTTTTTATATAAAAACGTTCATAAAACACACAAAAATATAAAAATAAAAATACAAATGAACGCCTTATGTTTTTTCTGTAAAAAAGTTTATTCAACTTGAGAATTTAGCCGCCACCTGTCATACAATCAAATCGTACAGTATAAAATCAATGCGGCTGCCTGGCTACTACTTTCCTATTTATTTCATTGACTACTGATTTTTCGATTTCTTTTTTTGATTTTGAATTTTTTATGCTGTTGTTTTGATTGTTTTAAAACTATGCTGGCCGTAGCACTGCTCTTAAGACTTCGTTTTTTTTTTCTATTTCTTTTAACTAAAAACACTCCCACCAAGTTCTATGAAAAATAATCAACTATAAATTCAATACGAGAAATTCTAGCAAAAGTAACAGCAACATCGATGGCTGGGGCAAAACTCAATTAAATATGTTTGTCTTCCTGTATGCTTGGACTTGAAAACTAAAGTTGGTTATTCGAACAATTACAATTAAAATCAGCGATAATTTTTAACAAACCAAATAGAGCAAAGCAAGCAAAGAAAAAAGAATTAATCGCAATTTGGAAGAAAAAGGAAGGGATTTGCTTTTCTGATTACAATACGATTGACTGCAGTGCCACTGCTCGCCCGCTTTAATAATGTCCATCTTAACCATCGATTCATCGATCGATGGCCAACTTGCCAAACAATCGACTGCCTACTTTTTATTGAAAATGTTGTTGTTCACTCACCTGCTTCAGTTTATACTTTTGCTCCCAAACAAATATTTGAGCAATTGCACGGAATAAAGTCTTCAATTAAACTTTAACTGCCTTATTTTTTTTACAAATCAAAATCAAAATTAAATGCGCCCTACATTAAGTCTTGTAGACATATTTTTAAAAATAATAATTTGGAATTAATAACTAAAAATTTTGGAATTTTTTTAACTAAGCAATTGTCGAGAATGTTTAAACGTTTACAATTAATTCATTGTAGTTGTATGCTTAACCCATTTAAGACCGCTGTGCCAATTTGGGAACACTTGATTATTTGGGGCATACAAAAAAGTGATTCAATTTATTCAACATATTTTGCCATTATTGATTAACTGAAAGTTCAGTTATTACATACAATGTCAAAAAGAATTATTGCATTATGTGACTATGTAGAAAAAATCTCTTGAAATTTGTCATACATCTATATGTCGAGGTGGGTAAGGTTTTTCGGGTGATTATTTTTTATGCAGGATTTATATCGTCATAATTACATATTTTATAATAAATTCAATAATTAGAAAATCATTTAAAAGTTCTTTCAATGTGATAAACTAAATTGATGCGTTTTTAGAGCAATCGAAATATTGCTGTGCCAATTTGGGCACAATGGGCAGAAGTGTACTAAATATCACATTTCTACAAACGGACAACAATAACAAAACAATTCCATGAATTGCTTTAGAAATACATACATTTACATGGCAGTGCAAATATATAAATTACAACAAGGGCATGAGTGGAGGAGTCGATGAGCTGGACCAGTCGATTTCATTGTATAGAATTGGAATACATGGCAAAAAATGGTGCTGGGCATTATTTACTTACATGATTGATATGGCCATATCAAATGCATGGCGGCTACATGATAAGTTGTACTGAAAAAGGCATGGATCTAAATCAATTGCCCCAAAAATTTTCTGCTCGCCCCTCATCATAAAGTGTTGATGGCTTACGATTAGACGGCATTGATCACGTACCTGAGAAGCTGCCAGATCGCGTGCGCTGTGTTATTTGCCACAACAGAAGCCGTTGGGGATGTAGAAAATGCAAAAAAACACTTTGCGTGGAAAGAAATTGTTTCTCAATTTTTCACACATAAATGACCATTGTGCCAGTTTGGGTACATCCCTTTAATTTCTCGAAAAAACAATTTTTTTTTATTTTTTTCTTATTATTTTCTTATTATTTCAGTTATTTGGGTTGAATTTTATAATAAAAAAAAAAATTTTAATTTTTTCCCCGTGGTTTTTGTTTGGGTCCGAATGGGTTAAAGGTGACATACCCTCAGCATGCCACTATTGAGGAAGTGAAGAAGACACTTCGAACTTGAAAACCAGCTTGAAGTGCCACAATGTTGATTATCTTCAAATGAAAGAGTACTTGTTGTGCATATAAATTGTACGTTATAAGTGCACTGATGATATTCAGTGATGCCAGCTTAGCCTTTTCATGATTTTAGCATGATTTAGCCTTTTTTTTGTCTCTTAGCCTCGAATTTACGTTTTAGTCTCACAGCTTTTTCTGCCTTGCTGTATTTTAAACTTAGCCTAAAAAATGCTAATTAACAGAACTTAATTTTAAAACATATTAAAAATTTAAATAATTGAAGAAAAAATTTTATTGATTAAAATCGAGTAGTGATAGCTTTTAAGTTATAACTGGACAAATGTTCAGTCAACATTTGAGTTCCGGGTGGGTGGAGGTGCATCAGTTTGAGAATGCGCTACAATACGCTAACCAATTTCTTGATTTGGTTAATCTAGTAGTTAGCATCTAGGATTACCTTTCAGTAACGTTGAGGAGGATATACCGTATAGGTCCATACTAATAATTAAAACAAAACACAGTTCTGCCGTGATGCGATTAGCAACGACCATCATTTATGTACGTTTGAATTCTATAGATATAATATATGTATTTCCCCTACGTCTCCTTCTGGTCCTATTTTCTTTATGTACGTATATCCAATGAGTTATTTTCGACTCTGTTATATCCATGTCTTAAATTTCATAAAAATCGTTTAGATAATTTAGGAGAGGCAGATATTACCCCATACGTCCGTCCCCTCGTGCTACTATTTCTTTAAAAATGTATTACATTGGACTCTGTTCTACTTACGTTTTAAGTGCTATGCAAATCGGTTTGATATTCAAAGCAATCATTTAAAAAAAAAATCACTTCTGAAAAAAATCATTTTATATCTCGATGCCGATCCAATTTGTATGCAAAATTGTTCAAGAATCCGTTAAAAATAAAAAAATTTTTTTTTTTCCCAAAGGCTCAAAACTTAATGTGAATTGATGCGAACCTGTGTTGAAAATTTCAGCTCGAATGCTCTTGCAGCTCCGGAGATTACTAACAAACACACAAACGATTTTATATACAGTGCCAGCTCGCTAATCCGAAGGTCTGTAATCCGAATTATCCAGTAATAGGAATTGAATTTATGACGTATTACATACTCTATAGTCAGCATTGGTTGGTCGCCCAAAACGAAAAATCGATTAACAATGCATCTTCAATTATTTATTTCGTATGGGCTAATTTTTATGCATAATAAGTTTTCAAATTGTTTATCTATCAAATGTATCCGACTTTTGTTTCAATAAAGAAAATTTTGACACACAAATATAAATTGGTCAATACAAATATTAAATATAATTTGCAAATGTAATTTGATTACTTATTACATATACATATCTGCAGAAATTTGTCTTCAGAACCCTCTTTCACTAGCAAGGGCTAAAGGTATATGGTTATGCTTTCCTCCTCAGTTATTGAGTTTGCTTTTATTAAGAAGTAGCTTTTACCCGCGGCCTCGCTCCCGTTATTATCTCCATCGGTTATACAGTTTCGGAAAGGCATATCTTACCCCTACGTTGCCTCCTGTATGCAGCATATGTGTCCTTCTAGATGCAAATACCTAAATATATTTAAATTTCATTACAATCGGTTAGATGGTCTTGTTGGCAGGGAAATTGCCCCTACTTACCGTCTTACGTGGTCTTAGTTTTAAAGAAAGTAATAGCCAATAACCTTCCCGCAGTTGCACAGACTAAGTGCACGAAATTTCATTGCGATTGGTCCACAAATGACGAAGTTAAGCTCGTTTATGTTATAAAATCAGTTAAAAACCATGTGGAAGGAGTAGCATAATTTAAAGAAGTAGGCGTAAAGGTGGGCGTGATTAAAGAAAAAGTAGCCTATAATTCATTCAAGAGTCCCAATTATATGGTGTGAAAATTTCAGGACGTTCGGTCCAGCGGTTTGGGCTCCTATAAGGTATAAACAAACAAACAAACAAACCCACAATCAAACACACATTAATGTTTAGGAGACAAAGTATGTAGTAATATATTTCCTTAATTTTTTTTTCGAGAAAAAGCACAATTTGGAAATTAGAATCATATATTTAAAAAAAAAAATTTTATCGATGGTAAAATTTTGCTGTGATAAAAAAGGTCAATTCAATTTAAAAAAGAACAATTCAACTTAAATATCGTGTAAAAAAAGGATTGTCCTCTTAAACAAGGACGAATGGTCACCGTAGATATAATAACTGCATATACCTAAATAACAATACAATAATTATTGTATCATGCCTAAATACAAAAATTCTATTATATATTTCATCCAATACTGTATTGAACTCTAAAGAAATATATGATTTTTGTAGTGCCTCTTTGTATAATAAATGTTTTACATGTTTTATGCATTTTTTTATTAATAGTAAATGAAACGTTGAAGTATGAATAACAATTTAGCCTTAGCCTTTTATTTTAGCATTTTTTTGGCCGATTTCCACCCATTTTTATAAAGCCGATTTGAGTTTTTTCTCCAGCTCCCAGCAATACTGCTGATATAAAAGATGAAATTTTTTAAAAATAATTTACAGAGTGACACGTAGCGTACTCATTCACTTCAACTCACATTCAAACTGTGGCCGTCCACATCATTTTACAAACATTTCAGTCCAAAACACTCTTGAACTGACTCGTCGTCCTGCTGCAAAACAAAATGATCAGTTGAATGTGCTGTGTGGTGGGCGTGTCAAAAAATCATCGTTATGAAATTAATTTTTAGAAAAATCATTGTTACTATTTCTGTAATTTTTATTCATTTGTAATTTCAATATTTTTTTGTTTTCTTTCTCCCCATTCCATAGCTGCCTCAGTTGTTGTTTCGCTGCATATTTGCCGGAACATTTAGTCTTCTCTCATTCTGTGTTTGTGGCTGCTGGATATTGTTACTTGTTGGCCTTGATGTTGCGTGCAAGTCACCATTAGTTCGGGTATCTTGCAGAGGCAATTTTTTGGTAGTTTTTCTTGTAATTGTAGGAATGTGTACGTGTGTGTATGTGTGTGTGTGTGATTTTTGTAAATGTCCATTGATTATAAATGGAATTTGTTCTCTCTTGAAGAACATGTTGTTATGCCTGCTCCAACTGTTAATAAATTATTTGTCTTGGTTTTATTATTTGCTTTTTTCTATTCTTGGCATTTAATTTATAATTGAATTTCGCATGGGCTGTTGGTTAGAGGTTAATTTCAAAAGAAAATTTTGTATTGGCATTGCGCAAATTTTGTACAAATAAAAGAGCATAGGAAAATATATGTCTGATCAAAAGGAATGGGAATAGATTTTTATAAACAATTTTCAAGCTTCTTTCTTTACATTTTGGGTACTGCTGCCGAGTGGTAAATTTAAGTTCTAACTAAGTGACTAGACGAGCAATATTTTTGATTCAGTATCGCCAAGTCGCATCTCTGCCACGCTTCTATAATTGACACCTGTTAATGAACGATTTATTTAAATTGTTTTCCCAACATAAAGGGAAGAATTTTAAAATGCTGCTTCTTGGTATTTCTTTGCCGTAATTAAAAAAAAGAATTAATGAAAGAAATCCTGTAGACACTTCTATCAATATCTTATTTACCTTTTAATTTAACTTAAAAAATGGTTTGTTTTTTATGAGGGGTACTATTTATATTTCGGGAATAGCAACTAATAACAAACATTTTTTAAGTGAATCAATACAACTTTGCATTCGTTCAAACCCTTTGGCGTAGAATTTTATCCATTCTTCTTGAGACACCGATAAAACATGTTATTTGAACGCTTCAACTGCTTCTTCGGCGCTCGTAAATCGTTGACCATGTTGACCAGTCATTGGGTGCCAATCAGGCCTGTACGGAGGATGAGTCATCAATTCGATGTTTTGACTGCTCAAACATGTATCTGTTTGACGAGCTGTGTGAGAGCTCGCAGTGTCATGATGGAGAATCATTCGTCTTCGGCGGTTAGTTTTACGAATTTCTCCGCAGACTTTCGGCAAACAAAAGGTCGTGTACCACTCAGAATTTACTGTTCTATGTTGCTCAAGCGGAACAGTGGCCACATGAGCCATTCGGCCGACGAAACTGGCGACCATTTGCTTCGCTATGCTTCTTCGACGAGCAACTTTTATTTTGTTTTGTGATTTCGCTCGTCTTGGAATACCCACACGGTCGATTTTTGTTTTCTTTTCGGCTCATACGCATATATCCATGATGCCGTCACCTGTCACTATTTTATACCCGTCTTCTGAAGCACCACGGTCGAACTTTTTAATCATTTCCTTACACCACTTGACACGATTCTTTTTTTGAGCGATTGATAAAGTACGGGGTATCCAATGAGAACAAATGTGCAAGGAACCCTCTATCTCACATAACGTTCTTGCCTTATCAATTCACGTACTACATCGATGTTTTGTGGCACAACAACCGATTTTGGACGACCTTCGCGGAATTCGTGGGCGACCGAACTGCGGCCACTATTAAATTCACTATACCAGCGATATACCGTAGCTTTTTATGTTTCTTTATCGCCATACAAAGAATTGATTTCATCGACACATTCTTGTTGAGATAAACCACGTGGAAAGAAAAACAATCCAACGAAAGTTTTTTCTAGAAATTTCCATTTTTTAGCCAAATTGATTTTCTTAAGTCACAGTGAACAAAAAAAACATCACTTGTAGATGAAAACGTTGTGAGTACTTTTATGCTAAAAAATGTTGAATTTTATTATGGTGTTGCCAGGTTTTAGCTGTTGACAGCTACCGATATACATATAAATAGTAACCCTCGTATAACAAATCAAATGGGTTTTTATTTGAAGCGTAACAAGAAAATGACTGTCATATATTGCAATTTGATTTCAAAACTTCAAGTCCAAAGCCTTTCACTCTGCTGTAAGCAAACCAACCCATTAAACGAGAAAGTAAAACTGTTAAATTAAAATTTGAAATACAATTTTCTTGACACACTTTTTTTTGTGTCATGCGGTGATAGTTTTCCTACAATAAACCTAAAATAATTTTTAAATCAATTAAAAGAAAACTAAAATGTACGAGATTTTTTTCTGTGGCGCAAAAATCGATCATTTAGAGCAGCGGCATATGTTACTTTCATTAACAGTATCAAAGGCACATTGAAAAATATCGTTTAATTCGATCTGCATAAAACACACAAACAATAACAACAGCAACGACGACAACTACACCAATACTTGTCCATCGCTTGAACTGCAGCATGACACACACTGCAACGACCAAAAAAAAACAAGAAAAAAAATCAGCAAATGAAATGAAAAAACTAAAGTGGCGACAGCAGGCAAAGTGCCACATATTAATACTTAAAGGAATAAACATTAACAACAAAACTTTAAATATTTATGCCACAACAACAAATACAACTTAAAACAAAAGCTAAGAGAAAAAAATGTTTAAACCGCGACAAGCAGCAATTGGGCTTTTAAATAAAACAAACGTACGTTCGACAACAATAAGCAATGCGGCAAAAGCAATAAAAGCAACAAAAACAACAGCAACAACAGCAACAACAACAACATAATAAATGTTTAAGAGGCATAAGGATCACTTGAGATGGCACACAATAAAATTACTACATGTTTTTTTTTTTTGTTTCTTGCCAAGATTTTCTTTGTTAAATTGTTCCCTCTTTGCTGGGTATTTTTTTTATATTGCTGGTGTTGTTGTTGTTGTTGTTAATGGTGCTGCTGCTGCTGCTTTAAGCTTCAAAACATTCCCACACGCGATCTGCAAGTAAAAAAAAAATTTTTTTTGTTTTTGCTTGAGCATGAGCGCAACACTTCTCTAAAAGAATGAAGTCCATGTGGAGAGTTGCACATTTGTGGAGGCAAAAAGAAAAATATTAAAAATTTTAGCTTTTCACTTTCAACAATTCTTTTAGTTTTCCAGATAAACCTTCCGAATAGGTGCGCCGGTAGTGTAGAGAGAATTGCGCTAGTTTATCACTTTGGGACTGTACGTTCGAAAAAATGTATTTAAAATATACATTTTGCACTGTTCGAATTTTTTGACGATTTTTCAAAGAGTTGAAATGATGATTTTTTAATATTTTTTCGGGATTTTGACGATTTTTGTAGAATTTTATCTGGCAGCTTTGGCAAAAAATTCCGGAAATAGACCCAGTTTTTTTATACGAAAAACTTATTTTCAATTGTTGTAAAGAAGAAGCAAGTTTAAGTTTTATGATAACACAAATAAATTAGTAAAAAACTTAACACTTTGTAATGATGAAATATAAGTGCTATAAAAAGTTCGCGATATTAGGCTCATTTTATTCAAAACTATTAATAATATTAATTTAATGGGAAGTTGCAAAAAGTCATTCCTTTAAAAGACTATTTGTCGACTCAACAAAAAAACACAAAAATCACCAACTAATTCGTACATGAACGAAAAAAAGAACCCAAACTTCAAATAAAACCCTTCGCTTACCTGCAAATACGAGTACGACGTCTATGAGCATGAGTTGAAATTACAAATGTTCTATGATCATGTGAATGTACACAGAAAAAAAAGAAAAAAAAAAGAGAAAAGATCGCGTTTAAGCGCGACTCAATTACATTTATTAAATGACTCTGGGTGCTCCTCTCTAACCGAATGTGTAGACAACCCAAAGTACACACACACACACACACACACACACACACATGCAAACCAAAAGCACTTAAACTTCAGCTTAAATTGTAGCTGATTTATAACTTGGTAACGCCAATGTTTAGTTAAAAAATAGTTTATTTTCTTTCTTTCGATTAAACCAAAAAAAAAAAAACTTCTTGAAAGACAAAAAAAGACACAAAATAAAAAATGAAGCCAACAAATGTGTTGAATTGTTGAAAATTGTTTATATGAAATGAATAACTTGAATGAAAAAACAAAAGATAAATAAAAAAAACATGTGGAAAATTATGTTAAAGAAAACTTAAATTGACGTCTAGTTTATTTGTGCAAATTATTTTTGATAAGAAAATATTTCCACATACGAAGGAGGCACCACAAGTTATTGATGGCAGAAAAGGAAAAGAAAAGGCAGTTACTTTTCTTTTGACAAATTATTGTACATAATTTGTTTTTTTTTTTTGTGAAATGCAAACGAAAATCGGTTTGGATTTTTTTTTGTTTTTTTTTTGTTTTATTGAATTTTCTCATTTTTAGTACGAAAAAAAATGTTGGAACGAAATCTTTGTGCTCATTTAGGGGAACTAGTGCCTCGACAATTTTTCAAAAGCAGTACGTGATGCTCATGTCACATACATTCTTTTTATTATTACTGAAGATTGTTCAAATCGATATTATAAGTTGTACTTCTAGTATACAGCCAGTTGAAGAAGGAAGTATACGTTGCGGCGTTTGCACAGACCTACAAGAAATGGATCACCGAAACTAATAGACTCACACATTTTTTTCTAATACCTTTGAGTAAGTTTGACTGTTTTAGTTCACAGATGATGGCCAACTCCAAGGTTCAGTTCATATTTGGCAGTCGTGAAAAAGACACGTGGCAAATTTATTATGGAAAAATATTCGATAAACCAACGTGTTTTAATCGTTGAAATATTTTATCAAAATCAATCATCGATTACTGTGACAATGAGAAAGTTACGTGAAATAATTTGGGAGAAACAACGTGCCAACAAAACGTGTAGTGAATGATTTCGAAGAAAAAGGTGATAGGCCCAAGCATGGACCACAACGTACTGCAAGATCGGCTGAAAACATTACTGCCGCTCAAGAAAGTGTTCAAAACAATCCATCAACCTCAATTCGACGCCGTGCTCAGGAGCTTGGTCTGCAAAGAACAACTTTGGCCACAATTTTTAACGCCACAACTGCATGCTTTGGGCTTGATTAACATGTGGTCTCAACAAGACGGTGCCACATCGCATACAGCCATGATTACAATGGAATTACTGCGAGACCTCTATCCACAACAAGTTATTTCAAGAAATGGTGATCTTCATTGGCCTCCACGGTCGCCTGATTTGACTGCTCCGCACTTCTTCTTGTGGGGATATCTGAAAAGCAAGGTTTATGCAAACAAACCAGAAACGCTTGAACAACTCAAACAAAATATTCGTGATGAAATTAATGAAATACCGCGTGAAATGTGTAAGAATGTAATGAAAAATATGCTCAAAAGGGCTCGCATTTGTGAGGCTAATAGAGGCGGACATTTATCTGATATTGTATTCCATAAATAATTGCCGACATTAAATAAAACATTTACCAATATAAGATCCATTCTCTGTCATTTAATCAAACATTATAAACAAACAAAGTAGTACACCTTGTCGGCGGACACCCTGTATTATATTACATTTCTTTTTTTTTCCTATGAAAATATATATTAGAATATTGAAATAAAATCAATATAAAGAATTGAAATAAATAGTGTTTCATTTCAATTGGGATATCCATTTACACTGACCGCTCAGCAGTGACCGATATATCCATCAACGCTGACCATCACATGTACACAGAAGTTTCGGTAATTTTTCTCATATTGCCCTTAAGAAAATGATGGAAACCTTGTTCTACGCAATGACCGGTAATTCGGTATTTTTTAAATTTACACACTTTATTTTTAAAATTTTTCTTTCTTTGAGCAGTGCTCCAGGGGTGTTCCCTACATATACAAAGCAATGCACCGGTACTATTTGGAAAGTGCAGGTGCAGAGAAGAGGTAGGTCGTGAATTGATAGATAGATTCTTGCAGAACTCTGCAATTGCATATTTTTCAAAATTTACAAAGTAGAATTTTCTGCCTCTCTGGTGTCAAGTATTTTTAAGCTAGAGAATACCCATTTGGTTTATTATTTTTGAAGGGCGCTGTTGGAATAGACACAATTTATATTTAAAATATTTTAGTTCTGTTCGAAAAGAACAGCTCGAAACCGGTTTTAAAGTACACTTTAATTTTAGCAATCGTTTTTTTTTCTAATAACGGGAATAGTTCGAGTATGTGGAATTCTGGCATTTATTAAACCAATTTGAAAATTATTTTGACTTGCGAGGATATCTTACTTGTTTTCTCACATTTTTTACCATGAAAACTCAGGAGGAACTTTCTTTCACTTGACCTGGCTGGGAATCGAACCCTGGTCTTTGCGCTTGCACAGCGAATAAGGTAAATACTCAGCTAACAGCATCCCCAAAATTTTAACTTTTGTTCAAAGTAGTCTACACAATGACAAAGTTAATTAAAAATACTACACCATTAAAAATAGTGCCATTTACCAATTCAAGTTTGCTCCTTTCCACAACATCACAGCTGTCACATGCAATCGACTCAATTAAATTTCTAGCGAATTCTTTTTCAAACGATATTGATTTTATTTCAGGGCCAACAAGTTCGCATGGTTTGATTGTAAAATCTTGGAATTATTTGGAAATTGATCTGAAACATTAAGCAGACTTTTGGATTGATGCAAATCCATCCAAGTTCTGCTCAAATGATTTATTTGTCTCAAAACATACACATTTTCACTGCACCGTCAATTAATAGAAGAAACAAAACCTGCATTTAACAACAATTATGAGCCTCCCCACAAGTGATTTAGTTTCCAAGAGGTCCATAATAAAATTAAAAGGTTTATGTGTTCATGATAATTGTGGCAAATTGCAAAAAAACAAAAAAAAAAACGAGAAACATTTTTATAAAAATATGTGTATTTAATTTACAGTTAAACGATCACGTATCGAAAACGTTTTAACGCAGAAATATTTAAACATCAGATTGAACATGAAATCAAATCAAAAACGAACTGTTTTCAGACACAACAATACTAAAAATTAGATAAAGAATTTTTTCTCTTCACACACACACACACACTCACAGCCGCAGCCACACATCACAAAAATTGACCTCAATTATCGATTTAAGTTTATTATTGGTTTTGGTGAAACTGAAATCAGACAGAACGTGAAAAGGACGTTTTGAAACTTGTTTTATTTCTGCAAAATTCCTTTTTTTGGCGTTGTTATGTCGTTCTTTGAGATGGTTTGGTTTCAGAGAGCATGTGCAAAAATTAATGTGGCTTTAGGCGGTATTGAGCGACTTTTATTGAGCTAAATTTAACAATGTGCACAAATGTTAAAGTGTTAAAGTACGCTTCTTACAAAGTATATTTATCCAGTAGTCGCAGCTCTACAACAAAACAACAATACCAAAAATCACATGCATTTGATATGTGTAAAACTCATTGAGGATGTCATTAATGTTTTTGCACACACAGGCGGCTACAATAGCAAGTAAAACATAAGTTTCATTCATGTATGCAGCGTTGCCAGAATGATGTTTTTATCATATTTTTGATGATTTTTTTTACCAAAATATGATTTGATGATTTTATTTTTCAAATTTTGATTTTTTATTTCAGTTGTGTACAACTTTCATTGTGAATATTAAATTGTGTGTCATCTTGTTATTGGTTGCTTTTATTTACTTTACACTTGTTACCCAGTAACGACGCAAAGCGCAACGTAATTTAGCGCTTAGCTTTTACGCTGAAAAGAGAAACCTAAATTAGAGTGTTAACGTTGCGCCAGAAGCAGTACTGTTTATTCACTTCGATTAATAAAAAAAACTCTAAATAGAAATAAGAAATACAGATAAATCACTAAATTGACCTGAAAACAACTAAATTGTCTTTACATTTCAAAAGTTTTATTTTTTTTTGCACCCAACTTCTTTACGCACTGTAAAAATTGGATTTTCCAATTGCAAAGCGTTGATGCCGTGTTATTTTGGTTGGTTGCATACATTTTGTATGGGCATGAGAAATTTTGACAGCGTTTTGCGTTGTAATTTAGGTTAATCTGTTTATAGAAATGCATCATTGTTGGAGAAATAAAGACCTAAAGAGTATCTCTTCAAAGCTGTAATTTTCTTGGGAAATACAAATTATATTCTGTTGTACAAATAAAAAGCATAAACTTTCTTGAGCAAAAAAGAAAAAAGTAATTTGCAAGTATTTAGTACGAAAAGGTAAAATTAATATTTCTAATATAAATTTACTTGTACTTATTTACTTTTAGATGAAAATAACAAATGCCGTGAAAATTATGATTTTTTTTCGGCATATGATGGTTTTCTTCTCAAAGCTTCTGGCAACACTGTATGTATGCATTAATTGCTTTTGGAATCCGCTCTCAAAATAAAGAAATGAGTTAAAAGTGTTATTTACGCGCTCTCTCAAAATAAAGGAATGAGTAAAAACGCTATTGGCGCGCATAAAATGTAAACAAATTCTGACATTTACGCTGGTGAAACGTAAACGAGCAAAACAAGTCACCTGATTAGATTACGAGTATATTTATTTTGGAGAAAAATGTATGTTTGCCTACCACTTATGAAAGTATATGTGTGTGCATGTGTATGTGTGGGGATACCTTCCATGCAGAAATCGCGGCTACTCCACACACGCCTGTAAAGTATACTCCATAAGGGACTACGACTAGTCCAAAAGTAACCCAAATGTATGAAATAAACGTGTTCCCTTTAACATTGCGATGTCCTAGGTGAGGACCATATACTCCAGCCATGCATTACATCAGAGTAATCCCAAAACTACTCTATGTCACTATTCCGCGCATTATCAGCACACGGTTAGTTTCAAAACTACTCTTTGGAATACCACAGCAGACTAGTTTGGAAACTGCTTTATGATAGTACTCCATGGAATATCAATATGGGGTTAGTTTTGAAAATACTCTAATGTCAATATTCCATGGAATACTACAGGAGACTAGTTTGGAAACTACTCCTTTTTAATATACACAACAGATCTCTCATGTTTTTTCGGGATGTTCTGCTATTTATCTGCCATTGCCCTAAATCACTAATTAATTCATTTTGCTTGTTGCTTGCCTGATCAAACTCTACAGGTGGAGAAGCTTCTGCATCTGTAGGTTCAATGCAAGCAAAATATTCTTCGCCACTTGCGGACTCAATCAGCGCATTTGAGCTGTCCAATCTCTTTAAATAATTTTCCGTTTCCACTTTGACAAGTCGTCTTTTGTGACGCGAACTGAACTTCATATTTTAATAAAATTTGATAATTTTTACACAATAAAAACCTTTTTTCTTGAAATTTCAATTTTGCGTCTTTATATTTACACACTAATGTTAAGAAAATTAAACACAAATGAGACCAATGTTACCATTGTAGTAATTTTTTGCCTTAAAGCGTACAGTTTTTGGCCAGTGTTGCCAAAAGTTAAAGAGCAATGTCTGCAGTCGTTAAAATACGAACAGTTGTTGGTCAGCAATAAGCTCTTGCTTGAAAATAACATGGTCCATGCCTGCATTACATGGGACCATTTTGTAACTACTCCTTTTTAACTAATCTGGATCAGGTAATCCACTAATTTCTGCAGGGTTTATGGAAATTTTTTGTATCGTTAGATTCTCGTCAAATGAAAAGGTTAATAATTTTGCAAATCGCAGCATAAGCTGAGTAGTGTGTGTGCGTTACCTCTGCTGTCAAAAGATCTGCGCTTGAATTCCCCATTAGATCAAATAATTTATCTTATCATGACCATCGGAAGTGGAAGTTGGGGGTGAAAGTGGAAGCTTTTTCCGATGGTGTCGGGACTCTACCCCTCTACGATGAGCGAGATAATGGAGGGGATACTAGGCCGACTAGGCTGACGGGCGCAGCGTAAATTATGTCAAGTCTGGCCTGCTACTCTTCACCAGAATGTACACAGTGGGCTAAAAGTCACAATGGGAATTAAAAATGTAATATCTTTCTCGTAATTTTTTTTTTTTAATTATATAAACAACACCTGGAGAATAAATCTCGGAGAGATTCACAACTGACCAAAAAACCAGAATAATAAGAGACTTTTATTATTGCCTCCGTAGTCTAGTCAATATGGCATTAGTCTTATCAATATGGAGGTGCGGATTCGACCGTGGGTTTTTCTACCGACAAATTTTCAAATTTGATTGTGAGTGATGAAGCTCAGTTTTTGGGGTCCTGAAAATCCAAGAGCCTTTCATCAACGGCAATTGCACAGCATCATCAGGACATCAACTACGTTTGCACGAAATCTCGCAAGTACTAGATTTCGCTCAGGTGTAAATGTGGTATTATTGATAAATCGCGTTTGGTGTGGAACATTTTTGTTGTACCAAAAGCACCAAAAAATATGACATTCACTATTTGTACAGTATTTTTCATCACGTACTGGGATGTAAAATTTTTGTAAAAATTTTGTTAAATGTCTATTGTTGATATTAAAATTATCTAAAATATTGGTGTAGGGTACACCAATTTAGAACTTTGCTCACAAAAAAAGAAAAATATTTGTTTGATTGTGTGCCGTGTGATCGTAATGTTTATTATTTTTGGGACCTCTTTTGGTCAAACGGCATTAGATTATACCTTTTATTTCACAAATGCCAAAAATTTCAAAAGAGAATGAAATAAATTTTTAATTCATATTCATTCATACGTTTATAATTCTAGTTAATTTTCATAACGTTTAACTGATTGAAGGTTTTATGGATTTTAAGAGACAAACTGGTATTTAGTGCAATTTTTTGTTTTGCGCACATTTATTTTTATTTCCTTAATTCAATATTTCACGTGTTACCACTTCATTTGAGGAGGCAAAATTTGGATTCGCACAGCTAACTGTTTCTTTTAATCAATAAATCAAACAATTAAATATTGAGATAATGAATAACATTGACGATAATTCAACAGTTAGAAAGAATATTTTGTTTTTCAAGGTTACTGGGTGCCCCGGTAGTCTACTGAGTAGTGTGCTGGTTTATCAATTTGAGGGTCTAGCAGAGACTCTGGTCTGTAACACAAAACACGTGAAAGTTTTTTCACAACATGTCTCACAGTGGGCATAAGGGCTTCCTGTTCCTTTCTATCTTTATCTTTCACTCGAAGGGATTCACAATGGGTTTACGCAGTAGTGTCCCTCTGTTACTGGGGCACCACCCATCTGTCCCTAACCTTAACTAAAGAGACATTGAACATGTTTTGTGGACATTAAGAATGAATTTTCCATCCACAAAATTGACTTTAAAACACCAGCCCATACATGGCAGCTGTATTCCATTTTCATTTTAATATAATAGTTGATAAGATAGTAAGGACATCAGATAATGATGAACCATCCCTTCAGCATCATCTTAAAATATCTGCACAATTCAATTCACTTTTCTTCAGCAGTTTATTTTTCTTAAAAAGTGGTATTTTCTGAAAAGTCCCCTTTTTTTTATAAAAAAGGCCCTTTCTCTACAATTTAAATTTGTCTTTAAATGATGAAACAGAACCGGGGCTGACGTTTGTTTTCCATACAGTTTGACATGAAATTTTGCCGAAGATATAGAATCTATTTTATTTTGACAGCGCTTTTTCTTATGCTCTCACTTTGAAACACAAATGCTCTCAACAATATCATCATACCTTTAATAAATTTTATACATTTTGTAAACAAAACCATATGTTTTTGAAGCATTGGGGCAAAGAAAAATAAGAAAAAAAGGGAAAACCAAAAGAAACATTTAAAAGTGCAATTGTAATAATTTTTTAATTAAAAAAAAAAAGAGTGAAATTGTGAAAAAATTAATTGCAGAAGTACAAAAGCATGATTGTTTTTTGATTATGTTTATCTGAACCTATAGAATTTATTGGTCAAGTCGAGAAGATGATATCAGCCAAATGGGCGCCGTCACAATTGGTTGCTATACGGGCTCGTTTTATGGCACTTTTCATCACTTCGGCGAGAACTTCGGGCGACAGATTCTCGCACTCGTGTCGAATGTTGTCCTTGAGGGCTTCCAGGGTCTCGGGCTTGTGCACGTAAACACGGGACTTCAAAAAACCCCACAAAAAAAAATTTGGAACGGTTAAATCGGGCGATCTTCCGGGCCAATGCAAATCGCCAAAACGAGAGATAAGGCGACCCGGGAACGCCACCTTCAGAATATCAGTTGAGGCTCGCGCAGTGTGTCCCGTTGCTCCGTCCTGTTGGAAGCACATGTCCTCCAGTCCTAATTCGTACAATTGCGGCAGAAAAAAATCGGTTAACAGGGCCCTATAGCGCGTACCGTCCACTGTTGTCGCTTGACCAGCGGCGTTCTCGAAAAAAAATGGGCCGATGACTCAGCGTGCGTGAACAGCGCACCATGCAGTCACTTTGAGCGGGTGTAATGACTCCTCGTGCATCACTCGTGGATTTTCGGTGCCCCAGAAGCGATAGTTTTGCTTGATCACATACCCGCTGAGGTGGAAATGAGCCTCATCGCTCATTATGATTTTGGTCGAAAAATCGTCCACTTCGTCCTCGAGATTGAGGATGGCTTGGGCGTAGGTTAAGCGCTTGTTCACTTATATTCTACAGCTGTCTAGTTCACAAATGTCAAACCAGATTTGACATTGGCCGCCATTTGCAAAAATAAGAGCATCTTCCAATAAGAAAAAATCATCTTTTGGCTCACCTTGTATAATCGCCACTGTATAAAAACTTTTATTTAAATCAAGATTTGTGGAGTTCGGGAAGCTGCAGCCGTCGTTTCAATTATGGGTTTGTTTTCGCTGACAGTCCTTTTTGCTTGAAGTTGCGGACATGTTTTGTTTCATCATTAAAAGTAATTTTTTTTCCTTGGATTAGTGGTCAGGTGATATCTTCTACGTATGCAATTCATACCACTGGAACTAGATAGGTAGAGGGATAGTGTATACAACAGAAGTAGGAAGATAGAGCAGAATTCTTATACAACTGTGCAGTTGCAAAGTTGCGCCGTCTCTGATGTTAATTTTGACGCCTTATTTTTTAGCTGAGAAGAGCCATTTTATTTATTGTTTTACTACGCCGATGATTTATTGCTCAAATACGGACGAAGAAGGGTGCTGTAGCACCGTAAAAATCTGAAAAAAATTTTTAATTGAATCACCTGAGAATCGAACCCGTATTCTGCTGGTTGCAGTGAACACGCTAACTACACAGCCATCAGCTGCCGCAACGTATTCTGTGTCAAGTGCCATTGTTTTTAATTACCTCTTCATGTATTTGTTCATCTGTAACAGTAACTTATTGAAAAAAGCGGAAGTTTTCTTTTCTTACACCTCTTTATACTTTCTGATGTCAACCTTCAGCTGGTCTTCAATGCCAATGATGATAATTCTGTCATAAATTCAATGATGTACCAAATGAGCATTACAAAAAATGGAAAGTGTCTTATTATTTAGTCGGATATTGGTCCCGAACTGACTATTTCATTCAACGAGACCTTTTTTATACTTATATAATTATTTTGAGCAAGTTCTACTCTCTTCGTTTTCTTTAATTTTCATGTTGATGACACAAGTGATGACTAAGTGTCATCAGTATAATGAAAAGGTGTCATACGATCGTTTACTTCAATGTTTTGTCTATCCACATATGCTGTACTGCGGTGGTTTTTAAAAATAATTACAGATTTTATTAATGGCTCTGCCATAGTATTGATGATGCGTGTACCTCAATGCGTTGTCACGTTTTTTAAGTTTCTAAAAATGCGTTCAAACACAAAATTAAACAATAATAATATTTTTATTAAAGTCCCATGTCCCATGTCCCATGTCAAACATAACATTGTTTACTTTTTTCTTTTATACATATTTTACACTTTGATTAATGTCGTTCCAATCATCGCAACGATGACAAATTATGACACAATTCTATAATGACGTTTGCCACCAGACCATCAATCTGTTTTAATTTTATTGATGATATACTATGTATGTATGTCATGGCATAGATGTCAGAATTCTAATGACACGGTGTCATTAATGTGTAGCATATATCCCAGACTTGCATTTTTAGTTTGCAAGTGCTAAGTGGTCACAATTTTAAGGAAATAAGTTAAAAGATTTCTACTCCTTACCTGCATTTTAAACAATTTTGGAAAAATAAATGTACGTTTATTGGTTTTATTAATAATTTAATTATTCTTTATTGGTTTAATAATTTTTTCTTGTTTTAATAATAATTAATAATATTAGATAGTTAGATCATCTTTTGTTTTTAGTGCTATAATAATGTAATAATAATAATAATAATTATAATAATAATCGTAATATCATTAATTTATTTTTACTATCGTTTAACTCAATTTTTTTATTTTATTTTAATTTTTTTTTTTTTTTTCTTTTTGATTACAATTGCAAGCATTGACGACTGCATGTTTGTTTAATTTTAAATATAAATTACTTAATAATTTTGAAGCTGTTGTTGTTAGTTGATTAGAAATATGTTGTTGTAAAATGTTTGTAATAGATACTGTTTTTAATTATTATTTTTAGTTGCATTTCATTATTTGCATATGAGAAAGAATTTAAAATAATTATTCAAAGTGGGATGTTGTTGTATTTTAATTGAGTTGTTAAAGTTTTGACATTTTTATCTGTTATTCACTTGATTCGCAGCAAAATTAAAATTTTACATTTTAAATTTACACTTGTGTTTTAATGCGCAAAAAAGGTAAAGAAAATTTTTGTTTTTCAGAAATGTCATGGGAAGAATTTAAAATTTTTTAATGCAAAGGTAGTTTTTTTCACGAAAAATTTACTTTTTAATAAAAACGTACTTAAAATAAATGTTTTTAACAAAATAGCTTTTAGAAAAATATATATTTTCAACAAGAAGGTACTTTTTAGAAAAAATTATTTTTAATAAAAAGGAACTTTGTGGAAAAAAATTATTTTTAACAAGAAAGTACTTTTAAGAAAAGTATTTTTAACGAAAAGCTATTTTTAGTAAAAACTTTTTCCAATGAAACGGCACTTTTAAGAAAAATATATTTTTAGCAAAAATTTTATTTTTAGAAAAAAGTATTTGTAACAAAAGAGTATTTTTTTTATAAAAAAAGTATTTTTAGAAAAAATGTACTTTTTATAAAAAGTGGGGAATTTTTTAGAACAATACCTTTTTAAGAAAAATGTTATGAAACAGATACTTTTACGAAAAATGTCTATTTTTAACAAAAAATTTAATTTTTAAGGAAAATCAACGGAATTAGTTTAACAATTTTTATCAACTCGGCAGATTTTAAGATTTCCCTAAGAAAAATTAAAACTTTTTAAAACAGCTCAGATCACCGTAGAAATGTTTTTTTGGATGAGTTCTGTTGCGAAAAATAATTTTTTTTTTATACCCCACAATATCTACTGGGAACCCTTTCAAATACATATCGCTCTTTTATTGAATATTTCAAAACATAAAAATGTTCAAGTCGCTTAAGCAAAGGCGGTCTTTCCTACCTTCTGCATAAGTGAAAATGATCCACATTATATGACGAGATGAAACGAAGTTATTGTCATAAAGTCTACTTTAATGACAGTTTGCCACATCTGATGAAAGTTGTTGTAAAGGAGCGATATGTATGTTCTTTACATTTCTTCTGAAGTTGAATGTTTTTTTCTTTTTTGCCAGTATTTCCCACATTTGCGAAACTTAATTAGAAATAATTTACTTACCAGCCAGCCTAAGAAAAAAGGTTCTGCAATTTTTATTTTCTATTTCTTTGTGCATATTTATCTTTGTATATTTTTCTAATTTAAATTATTTAGAATAATTAAACTACAGTATCTGCCACTAGTCTTCGAACCTTCTGTTAAACATTGAATAGATTGCAGAAAATTCTAATTTTTGGAAGAAATGATTTACAGTTGAATAGCATTAGAGTGAACTCTCGGCAATATGAACTACTCGATATTACGAACTACCATGCCATTATGCCGGAACTAGGAAATAAGGTTTTGGGAGAAAGGATAGAGGGAGTAGTGTTTACTGGCATTTGATTTAAATTTTCCCACGTCAAAACAAGATAGACTTCTGTTGGTGGTCCATTCCACAAACGAATTTTCTCTGTAATGCGTAGTGTGATTCGCTGCCAGGTCGACCACAAATGGATGCGCTTTTAATAATAAATTCCTCGTGCGCGTGAATGACTGGGTTTCGGGAACGAGTTCCCTGATTTCATCAGAACACATCCCATTGTAGGAACGATAGAACAACGAAACGCACCCCACGTTGCGACGATGCTCAAGAGAGTCAATAGAGTTGAAATGTGCTCAGTCCATCGAACATCGCTCTGATTTTTCATGCCAAGAACATCAAGAACTTCTGATTCCCGGCTGTTTATACCGCCCATAATTACAGATGAGGTAGCGCAAGCATTTTTTTAAAACCGTTAGATTTCTGTTGAATTTGCAATCATTTTTATTTTACTTTTCTACTATTTTTTTGAAGATCTTCGAAAAGAGTGAGCTGGATTACTTTAGTGGTTTTGGTTTTCTCGTTAAGTGTTTATGTGCAGACAAAAAGTAATAAAATGAGTTCTAATAAAAGCAAAACATTTCTTTCTATGAAAATAAAGCAAGAAATAATTAAAGAACTATCCAATGGTGTGGGAGCTACAGTTCTTGCAAAGAGATATGGAGTTGAAAAATTCACATTAAGTGGGATTGAAAACTATAAATGTAAAATTGCAAGTGTTTTCTGCTGAGAAAAAGTGTGCTTAAAAGAAAGTCGTTCAAAAAAGCAGAATAACTGCGTGTTGATAAATTGTTTTACAATTGGGTTTTAAGTCAACGCCCAAAATTCTGTCAGTTAGCGGAGAAATGTTCTAAGAAAAAGCCAAAAAATTTCATGAAATATTGGAGAAGAAATCTGATTGCAATGCAAGCGCAGGTTGGTTGCAGAACTTCAAAGCAAGATATGAACTTTTGAAAATTTGTGGCGAAAAGCTTTCCTTGTTGATGTTACTGCCGTCGATCCATTTTAAAAAAACTACGCGAAATGATTAGAGAAGAGCAAATATATAATGCGGACGAATCTGCTCTCTTTTGGAAAATGTTGCCCGAAATAAAAAATATATTTGTGCACATGAAAAAACAGCACCAGGAAGAAAAATTCTGAAAGCAAGAATAGCTTTTTTGGCATGCGCTAACGTCACTGTGCTCCATAAATTAAAATCATTAGTCAAAAAAAAAATTCAAACTGTTAATCCAAACGTGAGTTGGTTTAGTATCCACTAAAAATTTACAATAAATTTCATATTTGTAGGAAGTTTTTACTACTGATAACATAGGAGAATGGAACAATGCTGAAAGTTTATTTCCAATGGCCGTGCAGATTTTTGAAAAAGCCATTGACAGAAGCAGAAAATAACACAAAAAATTACGAAAACATTTTAGTTTTGCGTCAATTCCGCAAAAAATGCTTATACAAGGCAAAAAACTCTTAACAATTACTTTACTTCTTTGTAAATAATGATATTTAATAAATTATATTTATTTTTGAGCGATGGTCTTTTTTATGAATTTTTTTTTTTTTTTTGAACAATTATTTATTTTCAATATTTCGCTACCAAATAGGTTTTTTTTGCTCAAAAATGAATATAATTAAAAAATTTAATAAAGGTCAAAATAAAAATAAAAGTGAGGCTAAAATATTTAATAAATATAGATTTTTTATTTAATAAAAAAAAGTTTTTTTTACAAGACTCTTTAAAGTGAACATTATCGATAGAGTGAACAGTCATCATTGCACGAATTAGGTCACTCTATTGCGATTCAACTGTATTTGTATTTCTTATATGCATTGGCTTTGAAACCAGAAGAGTTGTGTTCAATTTTTCCAAATTGTTTGGTGGACAGTGGGCAGTCCCTTTTAATATGCGGGAAATTGAATTAAAAAAAATTAAATTTTTTTTGGAAAAAAATTCCCAATAAAAAAATTTTATGACATTTCTTAACTGCGTCTACGTGGAAAACTTATGTGACACACTGTAAGTGAATAAACTCCTTCCAAACATGTATGTTATGTGTATTTTTTTTTTATAACTTTAATAGTAGTTTTTTTTGCTTCTAATTATTATTATTTTTATTTACGAGTTATGCCTACCGTGGATATTCTATTGGTAAAAATACTTAAACTACGCAATAATTATTTTTATGATTAAAAAAAGTTAAAATAATTATTTTAAAATTTAACCCTACCGTTTTATTAAGTTGTAAGCCATTATAGGGGAAGTTTGATATTATTTTGTAAATTCTATATGCCTTGATTTTCTTATTAAGAAGTTTTGAGTTAATCAGGGTGTTTGTTTGAATCCTTAAAATTACATTTTTAAAACATAAAAAACAAAGTCTTGCATAAAAAATTATTTACAATAACGTACAAAATGGGGAAAATTGTACTTCCTTACTTTTTTGTAAATTTTTAACTTAAAATGAAAACCTACACACTAAATTAAGCTGATTGTAAAACGAAACTTAAAATCACTATTTACACCTTAAACATCCTTCGGTAAAGTAAGTAAATCAAAAAAAGCTTAAGTTATTTAAAGATGTATGTATAAATATTTGCAATGCTTTAATTATTTTACGAAAACTTTTATTTGATGCGAATAAATCTATTTGTTGCTCTGGCTGTTGTTGGTATACTATTCTAATTTTAAGGGCTTTGTCACTGTGTGCCTTCCATTTCTTCTTCCCTTACTGGTGCAATTACTTATCAATTGCAATTAAATGTGCCTTGATATTGTAAATCGTTTTGCTTTTCACCATCAATTGCACTTTGAGATCAAGAATTTTGAAAGTTAAGACGCCTGTCTCTATTTGTATTCATTAAAAACTCCTTCCAGCTCAAATTGTTAAATAAAATACCTTTTAATTAATTGGCACTACCAAAAAGAACTGAATTTTTGTAGTAGGCCGCTGCTTGCCTTTCGCCCAAAGGACTTTTCACATCACGTTCAGCGTTGGCGGAACGTGTTTTACGTTCCAATTCAATTTCTTGGGCCAAAGATTCTGTAAAGAAAACAACAAATGATGCAAAATTAGAATTCAATTATTTAATTTCAAGAAAAAATATTTTTGTACTATACATTTATTATTTATAATAAAAAATAGAATAGAATTATATACTTTTGTAATATAAAGTAGTTTTTAGTGCTAGTATTATTATAACTTTCCAATACGTGGTTACAGGGCTTACGCACAGTTAAATATTTCTCGATTCTAAAAGGTGCCAGGATAAGCTACCACCTGGTTAATCTTAGCGATGAATTTTCAAGTGAACTTCGAACATTTGAAGCTGCCAAATTTTCTACTAAAAATATGGTAAGTCGAGTAACATCTTCGGTTGTTTTCCCAATTTGGAGTTAAACAGAAATTAACATAAACCAATATATACGAAGGCTCTTTGATAACTACCTAACTTTTTGACTTTTCCCTCGCTGTAACTTTAGGTAGAACACTGTTGCCGTCCTGTGTTTATTAATAGCCTATTGTCAAATTTTCAGCATGCTGTGTCATTTAGTTTATGTTTGACAGACATTAAAAGCAGAAAACCTCGTGAATTTTAACAAAAATTTAAAAATTAACCATTATTTTTTGCGTAAAAAACCCATCCCTAAAACCAAGTAAAGAATGCATAAACACTATGCGCCATCAATTTCAAGGGCTAATAAGTGGTTTAGGGTGGCGATGGGACGATGGATGGTAGTCTGCACGTTGACTACGAATCCAAAAACAGACGTGGGTTCAACTCCAGTTTCAGCCTAAAATTATAAAAAAAAAACATCTCGCATTTTTCTGATGTGCATTAGTGTGTCTTTGTGTGTCAGTTTCTGTCTGAAGGTTTCAGTGGCGAAGGCATAGTCACTGGTCACTGAACAATATCGGCTTCAGCTGATAGCAATCCACAATCACATCAGAACGCCCTCCTTCGTCGGTATTGTGTATCACCGGGCGAAGCAAAATAATAATAAAAATGGCTACTAAACCGAAGCTTCAGCACTGCTACGAGTATAAACAAAGAACGTGCAAAAGCTGAGCTGTAAAATAATTAATTAAGTTTCTCCAACTATCCCTTGATTTCATTTAGTTTCCAAAAATCTTCAAAATTAACCTTTTCTTTTGAAGAGACCTCGTATGTCACTTTTTTTCTTAAACTTTATTTTTCTAAGATTTATCTAGAGAATTTCTTTATTATTTTTAATTGCTGTGAGTTTAAGTTTATTAATTAATTATTTATTAATTTTTTAATTAAGAGAACAGCTGATAGTGTTACCAAATTGTGATACATGATATAAAATTTTAAAATATGCCAGACAAAAATGTGCAATTTTTTTCTCTTCATTACAAACGTATAAATTTTTATGCATTTTTGTTTTTAGGGAACTTAAGAAACAGTTCGATATAAACGAAAATTCGAAAAAAAGAAATTTTTGGGGCTTGTTTGTGAATTTTTAATCCTCGAATTTTTTATGAAATGAAATATGGTCCCAAAATAGAGGAATAAAAGAAAGTCCGACAAAATATTACTAGTCAACGTGCAGACGTTGCATTTAAAGGGCAGTAGCGTAGTTTGACTATTTTCTTAGACGGCGTGGAACTCTTTCACTCCACTCGAAGGAAAATATTCATGTCAATACTGACTGTGTAGCAATTAAGAGGCGTATTTTGCATTTGTTTGCCTAAGAAGAACGTGGGCATCTGCCGTGGCATCCCAACTCCATTCTCGGGTAAACTTGAGCGTACACCGTCGCTCCTGTGAGCAAGTTAAAAGCCAAGTACACTTAGATTGCAATCATTCAACAAGAAACTTGCTGAGGTTTTTCAGCTACAGAACATCAGTTCAACAATAACCCGTGGCGAATGGCTACAGCACCCAGAGTTGTGTAAGTTCATACGATACACATTACGAGTAATAAGTAAAACATTATGCTTGGTTATTCTTGATTAGGCTTAATTGACAATCGTGAGATTGTCACATTCGTTGTTCAGAGGCCCATAAATAAGTCGGAATCTAAGGTTGACTTATTTTTCAGTTTTCTTGCTTTAACTCTTCTTAAAAATACATAGCCTGTTCAAAAGAAAAGGTGAATTTTGAATGTTTTTGAGACGTATTTATTTATTAATCAATATCCATTTTGTCCCAGCCATCCATTCCATTTATGCCAGCGCTTCTTCAAACCCTCGAAGCAATTCTGAAATGCGCTTTTCGGTATGGCCATCAGCTCGTTCTTCGATTTTGACTTTATCTCATGAATTGTCGCAAAACGCTTTCTTTTCATTGGTCTTTTCAGTTTTGGGAAAAGGAAAAAGTCGAAGGGAGCCAAATCTATTGAATTAGCTGGTTGAGGCATGATTAGGCGGTTGTTTTTTTTTTTGCCAAAAAATCACGAACAAACATTCATGTGTGAGCTGGTGCATTATCGTGATGCAGAATCCATTATTTTTTTCCCCCACAATATCGATCGTTTGACCCGTATTGCTTCTTGCAAACGTTGCATAACTTTCTTGTAGTATTCCTTATTAACCATACGATCTGTTGGGAAGAACTCATGATGCACCGCGCCATTGTAATCGAAGAAAACAAAATTAATTTTTTTTTAACAAACCTCGTATATGAAATTCCAAAGGTTACATTGTGAACAATTTTAAAAAATAAAGAAAATATTGCGAATACTCCCATTAAAAAAACTATTTACCCCGGGTATAACGAACAAAATGGGCCCAGTCCGCTGTAGTTTGGTAGTAAATAATACTCAACATTTTTCCTCCCCTCTGTTGTTTTTAATGAATATTATTTTTTACAATAACAAGTACCTGCCATTTTCATGTTTTTTTTTTTGAAGAGAATAATTAAAAAAAAAAAAATTTTGCTGCGATGAAGAAACTCACCCGAATAATTTTGCCAAAATGCCCCAGTAGCCATAAGATCAATACCAGAATACTGCCATTGACCTTTGCCATTGGCAGCGGCCGCCGCTGCAGCTGCAGCAGCCACAGCTAAACTGCTTTCAGCCTGCGAAGAGGGAGGACGATTACTTTCTCTATCGCTCGAGCGACGTTCTTCATCACGGTCGCGTTCATTCAAGCGATCACTAGACGAATGACGGCCACTATCGCTTAGGGAACGTGCCTGAATGTGATGTGCCGACGAAGAATGATTATCATCGGGACTGTGAACATCATGATCCGATTGAGGTTCACGCTTAAAACTGGGACTTTCCGAATGGTGACGCAAATGACGTTGCGACTGCTGGGACTGCAATTGATGGTGATGATCATCACTCTGTTGTGGTGGATGTAAAGGGAGCTGCTGCTGCTGATGATGATGTTGGTGTTGGTGTTGCTGGTGTTGTTGTTGCGACGCTTGCGAGTGATGCAATGAATTTATTGAGGACATTGAAGATTTATCAGACTTTTCACTTTGTTTGCCATCATTATCTATGAGGTTAAAGGGAATGTATAAGAAGAAGAAACAGAAACAGAGGACGCTGTGTTGGTTAAAAAGGAGGTTACACAGAGAAAAATAAAAAGTTAAACACGCATTAGGTGGCGTATTGTTTTAGTTGATTTAAAATTTTTTTTCTGAAATATTTTTTGATATTTTCCTTCAATTTTCATATGGCAATTAAACATTTTCTTAATTAATTAAATATTTTATAAAAGCGAACAAAAAGTATGAAAACAACAGCAACAACAACCTACCTTGTTCTGATTTTTTTGTTAAATCCGAAATACTGCCACTGTGTTTGCTGTGCAATGAGGTGGAATCTATTGAACGGACATCGTCATTGACACTATTATTGGAATTTGTTGATAATGATGTATTGTGGTTATTGTTGTTGTTGTTGTTGTTGGTATTGTGGCTGTTGTTAGTATTGTTATTGCTGCTACTGTTATTGTTGGTGTTAATAGTATTGCCCGCCGCATTGGAGGATAAATTGCTGGTACTCATTCCACCCGCATTTGGTGATTTGCGCTTGCCACCCTCGATTTGCGTTTGAAAACGTATACGCATTTTACGTTCACGTCTAAAACGTTTTTGATATAAAACTGTAGGATGACAGAAATGATCAAAGAGACGAAATTATTTGTTTGTTAATTTGTATTTTTTTTTTTTATTGATAAATTGAGAAACTTGATATTTCACAAAAAAAGGCAGAGCAGAGAACATTTTTACATGGCATTTTTTGTTTTATTTAATAACAACACAATCGGTCTTGTTGTTGTAAAAACTGATGATGAATTTTTTGCAATCAATTTCCCTTGTGTATCGTATTATTGCCAGCATATTTATTTATAGTTTTGTAATTGTGAGCATGTGTGTGGTCGCTCAACGAGATACGCGTTTAAGTTGGTATATATTTTTTTTCACTGTAATTTCAATTCTAATTTGTATAATTTTGAAAAATTGAAAACAAAAAAAATAAAAATCCTTAATTGTAGAAAACCCTGATTACAAGTATTTCAAGCTGTACAACTTGGAATGAAAATAAAACAAGGAAACATATTTTTAATATCAAAGAAAACTGTTTTATGTTAAAGATGACGTTCCGTTATTGACTGGCTTTTGCGTCGAGTAATCGGGTTATCGAGTTTTCAAAGTCTCAGTCGCATAGTATATCAAACCCAATAAATTAAATTAACTAAAGCAAATTATTGTGTTCTATATATATAGAATTCTTTATACAATTAAAATCGACAGGTACAAAATTATCGTTTGAATGAAATGTTTAATTTCGATTTATAATTTCGCTTCTAAAGTTTCTGAAGCACTCCTTCGTCGGTATTGTGTAGCACCAGCGAAGTAAAATAATAATAAAAAAGGCTACTAAACCGAAGCTTCAGCACTGCTACGAGTATAAACAAAGAACGTGCAAAAGCAGAGCTGTAAAATAATTAATTAAGCTTCACCTCCTGTCGTTTCTCCTACTATCCCTTTCCTATAGTTCCAGCACAATGCTTCGCATGTGTAGGAGTCATCTCTTGAGTGCTGGTCCCAGATAAAAAAATAATAAAGTTTAGGGTCTCCTCCCGGATCCAGAAAAAAAAAATATGGCACCCTATGGAAAATTAAAAAATAAGCAAAAATAAAATAAAAAAGTGAGCGGAAACCTATAGTTTCCGAGTTATGGGCCTCCTAAGTTCCATTATAAAGTTGTATTTTCGAACAAGTCCACTTCAGTGAAGCAGCTCCAAAAAGAAAAAAAAAAATTGTGTATGCGATAGAATAATTATTAAAAAAAAAATTTTGTGTTTTTTTTTTTTTTTGTAAAATTTGTCGACGTAGTATTAATATCCGTGGGACTACTGATTTTACTGAAACCATAATAATAAGCCCACACTACTACTCTAAGAAAACTTTGATGAGAAAAATTGCTGTGCTTCGACTGACCATTGTTGCGACAACTTAATAAAAAAAAATGCCTTAAAAAATAATCGCGACTACAAAACTTCAATTGTTATGAATTGTTTTTTCTTCTCTTGTAAAGCAAATATCAGTTGGGGCCCTCATACAGGGTGGCCCAAAATAACCGAAGGGGTTAGAGTTCAAAGAGCCATTGTGTCCCTCGCAGTGTGCGCTGTGGCACCATCCACTTAGAATCATGCTTGCGGATGGTTTGCCACGGCTGGCCTTGAAAAATTTTTATAACATTGTCCGATATGTAAGACCAGTAATGGAAACGGCGTCACCGTCTTCATTTTCCAAAAAAAAGGCGAAATATTCTTTCCGACGAAATACCGTAGCAAACGGTACACTTAAGTGGATGCAATTCTCGCTGCTGAAATACTCATGGATTTGCCGTAGCTCTTTTTACCTATTAAAGAACCCATTCAATATGAATTTGGCTTCGTCGCTCATAATTAAATTAAGAATAAAATCATGATTTTCTTCTGAAATAAAGTTAAACGAATTTCGGCACGTTGTTCAAGTGTGCGCTGTTCCATTTTAAATTCCCCAATTCTTCTGTACAAAATACGGGAACCAAAAAAAAAATTATAATAAAAAAGTTATAACGAATTCGAACACAATCGCTCATTTTGGGCCAACCTGAATATTAAGGTAACGAACCAAAGAATTTTCTCGTTTTATCCATATATGTATGTACATATGTATGCATATAAAAATGAATGTTTATTTGTTTGTTTGTTTGTGTGTTTGTTTGTACCTTATAGGACCCCAAACCGCTGGACCGATCTTCCTGAAATTTTCAAACTATATAATTGGGACTCTTGAATGAATTAGAGGCTACTTTTTTTAATCACGCCCATCCTTACGCCTACTTTTTTAATTATGCTTTTTAATAGATTTTATAGCATAAAGGAGCTTAACTTCGCCATTTGTCGACCAATCGCGATGAAATTTAGTGCACGTAGTCTGCGGTACTCCGGGAAGGTTATTGGGTATTATTTTTTTTAAAACCAGGACCAGGAGGGAAATAGGGGGAAAACTTCGGCCTCTCTAAAACTAGATAGCCGATTTTGATGAACTCTAAAACTTGGATGAAAAGGGTCTCCCAACAAGAACGCAAGATTTAAATTTGTCGCCATTCGAAGTGTCATTGTTTGACATGTGAACAATTGTTATTGTTTGCTAGTAGAAGGTACGAGGTTAGTAAAAATCGAGCGAAAGGAGTTCGTTAATTGGGTATTGGAGAGACAACATGAAAATGCTGATTTTGCCGATAAAATCATCTTCAGTGACGAGGACCATTTCCATCTTGATGGCTTCGTCAATAGGCAGAATTGTCGCATTTGGGGTGTGGAAAATCCTCGAGTGATTCACGAGAAGCAATTGCAATGTGGTGTGGATTTTGGGGTGGAGGAATAATTGGACCTTTTTTTTTATGAAAATGGGGCAGGTCAAGCGCAAACAGTCAATGGTGTTCGGTATCGTATAGAATTGAAGAAATGAATGTGGAAGGCACGTGGTTTCAACAAGACGGCGCCATATGTCATACAGCCAGAGAAACAATTCAATTGCAGCATTTAAAATTTAAATCTTGCGTTCTTGTTGGGACACCTTTTATTTGAGTTTAAAGGACACATTGGCAATTGTGCAACTCCGGGAAGGTTATAGGGTATTACGTTTTTTAAAACTAGAACCACGTGGGAAAGTAGGCACAATTTCCACGCCAGCGAGACCATTTAACCGATTTTAATGAAATTTAAATGTATTTATGTTTTTGCATCTAGAAGGATACATATGCTACATACAAATATATTTTTTAAATAGAACCAGCAGGCGACGTAGGGGTAAGATATGCCTTTTCGAAACTGTATAACCGATGGAGTTAATAACGGGAGCGAAGCCGCCGGTAAAAACTAGTAAAATATAATTAAAATTTTAGTTCTTTTTGGTTTGTTAATTTTTTCACACAAAATAACAAACCGAAAAATAGACAATAGACAGCTGATAGTAAATTCGCCTTGGCATGTGAAATGCACAGTTTTTATGAAATTGAAGCGAAATGCGAAATGATTACAAAAAATTCCATTATTTAGAAATTTCATGTTTAACCCTGGATAGATAATATTATTCTAACATACGGTGAAGATAATCATGCGTGAAATAGACGTATGATTTCAATTCGCTATATTGCCCTATTTTATTTATTTGTTTCGAATAAACTAATATGGTGTATATTTTAGATGTATAAATGAAATGAAAACACCACAATTGGAGATATATTTATTATAAAAAAAAAGAAACAAAAGCAAATTGTCTTCATCGGTAATGAACAAAATTTAATTCTAACTTAGGAACCCCAATTCTATGAATCGAGTGTAATTTTGACTCCCTTACTAATTCTATTCAATATAGTTCAAAATTAGCAATAATCACAGTGACGTGTTTGACTCGTGAAAGGTCTCAGATATTCGAAGTGCACAGCGACGTATTCATTCTGCTTGGACAGAAATTTAGATTCTTTTAAAGTGCATGCGTAAATATTACGCAGATTCTCTTTCTAGGGTTAATAGTCCTTTAATGGTTTAACAAACGAAAGAAAACTGCGCTGACACATTTAATTTTTTGCGGCAAACATTTCTTTCAATAGTTTCTTTAGAATTTTATTAAATTCAAAGATAGAAATAAAACATTTTTGAAATCAAATACATATTTAATCTTAATTTGCTGCTAAACTTTTTGTACATGAATGAGTTTCTGATAGCAGCCTCTTATAAAGAAAATGACACACCTAAATGGCAGAATCGTTCGACTGTTGCAAAGAGATACACACTGGTCCTCGCATGCCAGTTTTTTGTGAAGAATAATTTTCAAGAATAAAACCTTAAAAAAATACATTCAGTTTATGGGAATAAATTAGTTGCTTTATTGGTAAATAGTATATAAGTTTCTTGGCATGATCTTTTGAAATAGTAATTCTAAGTTAGCATGCTGGTTTTTGGGGCAGTAAAGGTACACGCGCTCCTCTTACAATTTTAAATTATTTACTTGAGTCTGAAGGTTAGGCGTAATGAATATTTTACTGTTTGTTCTGCTTAAAAGGTACATATTTACATAAAATGACAATTGTCATGCGATTTTAGCCAAACAGCTGAGAATATTGTTGGCATTAAACAAAATAATTCAATAAAAGGAATCAGGAAATAAAAAGTAGTTTTTAATTACACATATTTATTTAATTATTTGTACTATAAATAGTGCCACAATACAACGCCATTTTTAGGCGATTTTTTTAAGATGATCAGACTTGATTATCAATCCCTTGTGAATAAATCGTGCGATTGTGTAGGATAGTGAATCAGGGCGTTAAGCGATAAAAGAGCCGCCTAAGTTAGAGATGCCAGAAGCTAATAAGTAGTTTCTGCGGCGGCGATTTTTTTGTCGACTCTGGAATTTTTGTTCCTTAGACATGCGAATATATGAAAATAAATAAAAACTTTTTACTATTTCGTCTCTAACACAATTAGTACTTATCTGCACAAAATTTATAAGAAAAGCAGTAACAATTTTGAGTGGTTTTCATATAAATTTTTTCGCAGCCAAATACTACGAGTATTTGTGTGTATTTGAAACAGCATCTAAGTATGGTTTTCCGGCTGGCTGACATTTGAATACTATGATTACAACCAATCAAATGGTCAGCTTTATTCGTCACCGCGAAATGTGTCCATTGCGCTGAACTTTCCCTACTTGTAGCTGATTTCTATTGCAATATAACTTTATTTGGCGTATTTTCCAAACATATTGTTCTTCTGTTTTTCAACTGTTTGGTGTTCTCTCATAAAATTGAAATTTGTTTTATACCAGAAAGCGGCAACACTGTTTGCTACTTCGAAGATGCAGGCTGTTGATTTTTTTTCCTAGTACCAGCACTCAGGGGATGACCCCTACACATGCGATGGATTGTGCTGGAACTATAAGAAAGGGATAATTAGAGAAACGACAGGAAGCTTAATTAATTATTTTACAGCTCTGCACGTTCTTTTTTTATAGCAGTGTTGAAGCTTCGGTTTAGTAGCCGTTTTTATTATTATTTTGCTTCACCCGGTGCTACACAATACCGACGAAGGAGGGCGCTCTGATGTGAGTGTGGATTGCTATCAGCTGAAGCCGGTATTGTTCAGTGACCAGTGACTATGCCTTCGCCACTGAAACCTTCCGACAACAACTGACACACAACGACAAACGAATGCACACCAGAAAAATGCGATATGTTTTTTTTTTTTTTTTGTAATAATTTTAGTCTGAAGGTGCGGTTGAATCCAGGTCTATTTTGGTTTTGTGGCAACGTGCTGACTACTTCAGCCATCGCCATCCTCATGATGAACTACAACTGTTCGTTGCTCAAATTGAACAGAATTTGACAGTAAGAAATGAATAACATTCTTTTGACAAAATTCGATAGTTGTCAAACTTAATAGATGATGCCCTGCCGACGTAAAATATATAGTGTGTTCATTTTGTTGAACTTTCCATAACTTTAGCAAATTTTTATTGCAATGCAGTTTAATTTTCTGCATTTTTGCAGTTTGGTGTTCTCTGATAAAATTGAAAATTTTTTACACAAGAAATCGGCAACACTGTTTGTTACTTCAAAGATCTAGGCCGTTGAGGGACATTGATGATGACCTACAACTGTCCCTTGCTCAACAGAATTTGACACTAAGCAACGAATAGAGATGCCAGACTGTTTGAATAATATTGTTAAGTCCAACGTTTTTACAGTTGTCAAACTTAATAGTAGTGGCCATGCCCACATAAAAAATGACGTAAATTGAGGCATAATTTTTTTACGTTACTTAATTTCTTGTATCGCCCTGACTTAATTTACTGTATAAATTGTAGGATTCGACAACTGCTGCTGTATTTAGTGTCCATCTAAACATTGTACACCATTCCCTTTCACTTAAATTCGAGAACATATTCACTAATTTTTAGTTTTTAATTCGTGAATATTAGAAGTTAAGTAAAATATTCATCTCAACTTTTTATCAATATCGTAAGGTTTTACATTTCAAAAAGTGAAATTGGTTTAATCACTTTTAATTAAAACTTTGTGTGACAAGAGATTGTTGTTGTTGTTTTTTTTTTTGTTGTATTCCGAGCAATCAATAACAGACCTCTTAAATTTCATTTAATATTCTCATATTTTCTTCGTCTTTGTCTTTGTCTTTATTTTTTATTTTTCAATTTAACATTTAAATCAAATACCAAATAATTTCCTTCTTTATTAATTTATTTTTTTTTTATACATTTTTCGCAACTCTTCTTGTGTTTCTTAAGAAAATTTCATTCAAGTGTTATGAACTAATCAAATGATATTAAATTTATTTGAATTATGATTTCTGTTGAAAAATGAAGAACAAATGAAAACAGCAAAAATAAATAAATAAATAAAGAAAAAAAAAAGAACAGAAAAACTAAAGTTAATCACTGAAACAAAGACAATGAAAAAGGGATCTCATCAACAGATTGCATATATTTTTTTTAAAAAGGTATTGAATATCAATCTTCAGCACGGGCCTTTAACTGCCAGCCTGAGCTGGGACTACGGGGAGGGCAGAGACTTTGAGGGACTATAATAAAAAAAGACAGACGTAGAAATGAACTAAATATATCACACAACTCTTTATGGGTTTCGTTTGTTATTTTCAGTTTTTGCCTTTTATGATGGCCAACAATATCAGGTGTCATTATGGCCCATTATTTGAGTCATTTCGAATTATAAACACTTCGCTAGAGAGGGAATACAATGTAGAAAATGTGGATACACAGAGAAAATCGTTATTGCAATAAGATTTTCGTCATAACAATTTAAATTAAATTTTGTTTTGTTATTTTATTTGTTATTAAGCTGCTGTTTCTCTAACACAAATAGTAGTTGGCTGTTTAAAATTTATATGACAAGCTCTAGCAATTTTAAGTGGTTTTCATATAAATTTTGCACAGAGAAATACTAATTATATTCGCAAAACAGCGACTAACCGAACTTGGTGAAAAACGTCTTATTACAAAAATCGAATATAAAGGGTGCTCGATGTTAATTGTAATTCAAACAAAAAGTTTTCAGAGAATTCACTTAATATTTTTTATTCTGATAGCAGGATCTATGACAATTATGTGCGAAATGAAAGATCTGTCAAATGCATGCCACGGCTTTGTTGGCGTTGCTATCGGATGGTCCATATTTGCAATGACTCTGAAACATAATCGAAGTTAATTGTCGTTAATGTGGCGAATTGTCACATTCTTTAGCTCTTGAATTGTTCTTGGCTTCTTGACGATCACTTTTTCTTTTAAATATGCCCAAAAAAAGAAGTCCAACGGTGGCATATCACACGATCGTGACGACCTGAGATAATACGGCCATTATACTTGACGCCTTTAAGAGCCATTGTTTCGGTACTGTGTGCCAAGTGGCACCATTCTGTTGGAACCACATATCGTCAACGTCCATATTTTCAACTTCTGGCCACAAGAAGTCCGTTATCATATCGCGTTAGCGAACTGCTTGGCCGAGCTTAAGTACCGAGAACAAGTACGGCCTGAAGACACCGCGAGACCATGAAACGCACCAAAACTATATTTGAATGTATCGTCTTTTTAACAATCACTCGTGCATTCTCAATTGCCCAAATGCGGCGATTCTGCTTGTTAACGAATCCACTGAGGTGAAAGTGTGCCTCGTCGCTGAAGAAGATTTTCTTTGTAAAGTCACCATGCACTTCTGCCTTTTCAACCAACCATTCGGTGTATTGATGACGCTTGAAATGGTCAGTAGGCTTCAGCGCTTCAGTCAATTGAACCTTGTAAACGGGAAAATTCAAATCTTTATTCAAAATTCGCATCAGTGGTGTTCAATTGTTGGGCAAGACGACGAGTGGAGGTTGACGGCTTCTCTGCCACACTATCGCGAACAACAGCAATGTTTTCGGCAGAACGAAATAGGCGACCCGGTTGTTGGACACATTTTTTTTCTTTTGAACCAGAACTCAGGAGTTGGCTTGTGCATTGTGCTGGAACTAGAGGAAAGGGATAGTAGGAGGAAATGACAGGAGGTAAAGCTTCACTATCTTACAACACTACTTTTTGCTCGTTCTTCGTTTTTATAGCAGTGTTGTAGCGCCTCTGATAACAAAGAGACGTATTACATTTTAAAGCTTCCTTTTAGTAGCCATTTTAGTAATTATTTTACTTTGCCGGTGCTACAAAATAACGACGAAGGACGGCGTTCTGATGTGCTTGTGGATTGGTTACAGCTGAAGCCGTTACTGCCTTCGCCACTGAAACCTTCCGACAACAACTGACAAAACAACACACAAATGCACATCAGAAATAATGCGAGATATTTTTATAAGTCTGAAACGGGGAAGAACCCAGGAAAAGTTATGGTTTTTTTTGCAGTCAACGTGCAGACTACTTCAGCTTTCGCTACCCTCAATTTGG
This sequence comes from Dexiosoma caninum, assembly GCA_963924685.1. Classification (NCBI taxonomy): domain Eukaryota; kingdom Metazoa; phylum Arthropoda; class Insecta; order Diptera; family Tachinidae; genus Dexiosoma; species Dexiosoma caninum. The sequence goes on from OZ004727.1 coordinate 88,008,120, forward strand.
TCGATTATGGTGACCAAAAAGTCACGAAGTGCATTTTGATTTGAACGCCCATTTCGTAAAAGGCTTTAACAATCTTAATGCGCTGCTCAATTGTGTACTTCTCCATGGTTATATTTTACAAACACCGAAACAAAGAAATGTCAAATTAAGTTGGCAAAAAAAAAATCAAGTTAACATCGTGCATTTTATGGTAGGCCCACCCGTTATTATGTTGTATCAGTGCAAAATATTACAAAATTTCATTTAGCTGCCTGTTTAACGCATACGAGTGACGGCCATTTATATTGAAAAGAAAAACAATTTGGGTTTTTTTTATTGTTGTTTTTAATATAAATGGCCGAACGATTATTTTCACTAGTCTCCGTTAAACAGGCAGTTAAAATAAAAAAATATAAAAAAATAAGACACGTGAGACTGTCATCTAAAGATATTTGAGGGTGGCAATGGTTGAAATAGTCTGCACGTAGACTACAAAACCAAAAACAGACCTGGGTTCAACCTCAGTTTCACACTAAAATTATATAAAGGGTGTCCCAACAAGAACGCAAGATTTAAATTTTAAATGCAACAATTGATTTGTTTCTTTGGCTGTATGACATGTGGCGCCGTCTTGTTGAAGCCACATGCCCTCCACATTCATTTCTTCAATTCTAGGCACGATAAAACTGGTTATCATTTCACGATACCGAACACCATTGACTGTTTGCGCTTGACCTGCCTCATTTTCATAAAAAAAAGGTCCAATGACTCCTCCAGCCCAAAATCCACACCATATTGCATTTGCTTGTAGTGAATCACTCGAGGATTTTCCTCACCCCAAATGCGACAATTCTGCCTATTGTCGAAGCCATCAAGATGGAAATGGGCCTCGTCACTGAAGATGATTTTATCGGCAAAATCAGCATTTTCATGTTGTCTCTCCAATACCCAATTAACGAACTCCTTTCGCTCCATTTTTACTAACCTCGTACCTTCTACTAGCAAACAATAACAATTGTTCACATGTCAAACAATGACACTTCGAATGGCGCCAAATTTAAATCTTGCGTTCTTGTTGGGAGACCTTTTTTAAGAAAAAAAAAATCTCGCATTTTTCTGATGTGAATTAGTGTGTCTTCGTGTGTCAGTTGTTGTCGGAAGGTTTCAGTGGCGAAGGCATAGTCACTGGTCACTGAACAATACCGGCTTCAGCTGATAGCAATCCACAATCACATCAGAACGGCCACCTTTGTCGGTATTTTGTAGCACCGGCGAAGTAAAATAATAATAAAAATGGCTACTAAACCGAAGCTTCAGCACTGCTACGAGTATAAACAAAGAACGTGCGAAAGCAGAGATGTAAAATAATTAATTAAGCTTCACTTCCTGTTAGAGAAACGAACTATCCCTTTCCTATAGTTCCAGCACAATTCATCGCATTGTCTCATCTCTGAGTGCTGATCCCAGATAGAAAAAAAAATTAGTTAAAATATCACAGTAATTTTATAGATTTTTAAATTTGTTTTAAGTATATCCATACTTCGTATGAACCGGTACCACCTAATTTCTAAAGATGAAAAAAATTCATAAAAAGATTTTCTCTCATATATATACAGGGTGGGCCAAAAGTAATCAGCCGATGTCTTTTTGCTGTAATTTTATTTAATAAAAACTTTTGGATCTGCATGTATGGTCATCAAATCTGGCGGCGGTCACTTAGCCCATATCTTAAGCAGTGCCAAAATTGCTCTTAAAAAAAAATAACAGCAAAAGAACATCGGGTGATTACTTTTGGCCCACCCTGTATATATGTTTTTTTTTTCTTCTTCTTAAAAAATCAATTCCTTTCTTTATAAAACCAATAAGCAAAAGGAAAAAAAACATAAGAAACTTTTATTTTTATGGGAAAAAGCTTTTAAAGGCAAATGAGACACCATTCCAAAAAAAAAACAATTTCGCAAAAGTGAACTGCCTTGGTTTTAATTAGTTCATATTATCGCGAGTTTACTGTACTTGGATTGCACACAGTGAACAGCGCAATTACCTGCCACCTGTACAGAATTGAAAAACGTACCCTTTATTTGTCATATTCATGAAAATATTTCAGATTTATGAAATAAATGTTTCTAAACTTTTCCAGTGCTGTTAAAGCACAAGGAAAATTACACGCTGTAGCACCAACTCATTGGGTTAATCCATTGGATCTTCTTAAGACGCCCTATTAAAAGACAATTTCTTTTTTACTCTGCTCCCAAATATTCACACACAAAACTTAAATCCCTTTGGGCCATAGTTTATGGTCATTTGAATAATTGAAATGTCTGATCATACAAAACGATCAGTAAATCGTGTCTACTTTTTATTTTATTTTTTTTATTTCCCTCTTCCTCTGCCTTTCTTTACTTGTTGTTTTATCATACTTTTTTTTTTTTAAAAGCATAACAAAAAATAAATGAAAATGCAAATAAATCTTTTTGAACTCACCTCTTAACTTCCGCTCATCAACTAATTGCCTTTCTAATGAGTCTTTAACTTCACGTTCGCGTAAAACATCCATTTTTAATTCAGCTAAAGGTAGAAATTAAATAAAGCAAGACAAGAGAAAGTCACAAACTAATGTAAAACAAAACTTGAAAACTTTTAAGATAAAAATTAAAGTGAAAAAAGAAACAACAAGAGGAAAAACGAATACATATTTTCAAGCGCTTGCACTCACTGACCTTTTTCATAAGTTATGGCGCGTTCCTGCTGTCGGGCATTGTCGGCGGCCACTTTAAGCAGACTTTGTATGTTTCTCAACAGGGTTTCGGTGGAAGAGGGTATACCCGGATCCATGGCCAAGGGCCCTAAAGTAAGACCTCCCGCTGCTAAAGCAGCAGCTGCTGTGGAGGCATCACTAGCTGCCAATAACGCCTCATTGGGTGTCAACGTACCAGCACTACGCGAGGCAGTTAGCGGTGGACCATTTACTCCACCATTGGCGGCGGCTGCAGCCGCTGCTAATTGCGAGTAATTTAAAGCACGTTGATGTTGTAAAACAGCTACGGCTGCACTGTGAGAGGGTGAACCATGTTGCAACGCTGGATGAGTGGCATCATGATCGCTTAACACATTTACCGCGGCACGATCTACAGTACCCACAAGTGAACTGTTGTGATGAGGCATATTGTGAACTCGCTGATGACGTTGTGAGGAAGGAGAATTATTATCGCGTTCAGCATCACTCAAATCTAAATCGTAACAATAGAAAGAATAATTGTAAAGCAAAAATTAATTTATTGCTCTCAGTTATGACAAGAGCATTAGAACTACTGATTGAAAAAACTACTGAATTTCACACCAACCGAAACTGTACTTAAAAACACACAAAGAAAATAATGCAGCCGTGTCACAGATTTCGCTCGGAATGGTTTTGATTTCGTATTTACCATTCTGTACGAATTAATTTTTTTGGATCACAGATTGCCATCGTTTTTGTCATTCCGCAAAAATTGTTAAACTGATTTTATACAAATACAGTAGAGTTTCGTAAAAGTTAACCGAAATATCTTTTTTGACTTTTTCTGAATGATTAACTTTTTTAAGCGGCCTTTAAAATTAAAAAAAGCTCCGATTTCTTTTTATGTTTTTGTTTTCATCATCACAAAAAGAAAATTCGGATTCAATATGGACCGACTGGTTTGCAATTCACAATCACTCTTGACCATTCTCGTCAATTAATACACATTAAATTCTACCGAGCCGTAACCGCCAAAAAGGCATAACCGCCGATATAATCGGTTTTCTTTCTTTGATAAAAATCGTCAGTTTTTCACCATAACGATTTTGCAGCGACAATTATTACTTAATTACTTAAAGATTGAAAGAAAAAACGATGACCAGTGAAATATTGTTTTTGGCGGTTATGGGTGGGTCGATATGCAACCACTTTATGATGTGGGTGATAAATTTGCAACTCCTTTTTAGTTTTTAACCTGAAAGTAAATTAATTAATATGAAAAATAAATGTTTACCTTCATCATCTTTGCCCATTCGTTCCTCTATATCCGATACATTATCATCGCTTAAATTCTCAATGTCTTCATCTTCATCGAGGTTGGTGGCATTACCGCCGCCAATATCACCAACGCTGCGGCCACTAGTTCTTTCTATGCTGTCGTCGCGCACTGAGTGGGCCGGTGAGTGCATATCACTACGTTCGCTACGTTCATCACAATTGCTTCCCTGATCGGTGTTGCCACCCGATTTGGAAAGATTTAACACAGGACTTTGACGATTCGGGGAACCTGAACGATAACAAAAGTAGAAAATAAAATGAAAAGTGGCAATAATTTGGGGGAAAAAAATTGTATAGCAAAATTTTAGTGATAAATTAAATAAAACAAAAATTCCCTCCCGATAAAGTCACGCTTAGAACTCGCGACAACAACAAAAAAATAATTAAGAGTTAAACTTACAGTTACGTGAGCTTAAGTCACGGGGCTTTTGATCGCCTGCAATAACGCCAGCAGTAACACCACTCATTAGTTGTCGTTCATCGGTGCGCTCCTCACGAAGTCTGAAACAAAAAAAAAATGCTCAACTCATCAAACGAATCGAAAGAGGAATAACTATTTTCATCAATAATGTAACTATTCTTAAATTAAAATAAATTTCTCTAATAATTTAGAATGATTTTCAATTCAGACCGTGATCGGGCATCTGCAGCATTCGCCAGAATACTAAAATAATTTCTTATAATTTTTTTTTTTAATTTTCTAACTCACCTTTCCAAATGCTTAACAATATCCTCATAGGCTGCTCGACAATTCTCCCATATACCCGATCTGGCCAAAGCGTCCATATTGGCCGCTGACATGCCACTTTGAGCGGCTGCCTTTAACATTTGACTGTCGGGACGAGCATGCAGTCCATGTGGAGGCATACCCGGAGACATTAAAGCGGTACCAGGATGATGATTCATTTGCATAAATGCCATGTGATTAATGGGCGGGGGATTATAGCCATTGGCTAATAGCGGTGATTTTTCCAAGCGGTTCATATCTGTAAACAATAACAAATTTTAACGAATTAAGTCCATCAAAAAAAAAGTTTATGTGAAAGTTTTTAATAGAAATAAATGAGAATTAAATGCACAAATTGTATATGGACTCAAGGAAAATGTGGCGATTAAAATATTTATTATTCTAACGAGTACTGCTTAGAGTACGGCTTTTTAGGAGCCGTGAAAATATCAATTAATAGTGAACGCATGCACTTCTTTGGGCTGTGTAGTCATATAAGAACTTCCAGCTTACTCAACCGCGGTACTCTTCCCAACAACTACCGCTAATTAGCAGCAGCACCTGACTTAGTTTCGAGTACCACCAGGACACAAGTCTAAAGATGACTATTTGTCTCGTATTGGAGGTGTCTGTTTCAGTTTCAAAGAAAGACCCCACTGTACAGAATTCAAGCTTTTCGGGGTGGACACAAAATATACAACGACCCGGATTTCGACTTGATTCAGTCAGAACACCTTGAACTCCGTGGGGTAGACGCGAAGTGCTGGGCCGGTCAGCTCAAGTCGAACCGCAAGGGACACACAACAGCCTTAAACCTACACTTTGAAGCAGTCATGTTGACCCACCGGTTTCCGTAGTACCCAATATTAGTCTTCGGTCGAACTTCGATGTTCCGCCAAAAGATCTGCCATTCAGTCATCTTTGAATCCAGGGAAGTGAACGGGTGATGCTACACCTTTATCCAGCCATATGTGCCACACAACTCATTCAAACAAAGAATTCTTTCGGCATTATAGAAAATGCAATAAGTTTTAAAAGTGGATTATGAGTTTATTTAATTGCAGTTTTTATTCAGGCATGTGATGATAAACGACTTAGACACAAAACCGATTTGAAAACGATAAAAGGTGCGATGTGTTTAGTAGTTTTCTTTTTCAATAATTTTTGAGACAATTTTTTGTCAATACTTTACTATATTATTTATATTTTATCTTCTGGCATGCTTTAGAAAGTCAATAGTTTGAGATTGGCTTGAAAATGATTTTCCAATTCAATCGGAATTCATCACACATTTTCAAAAAATAATTAGAATTGCTGTGGATCTCCTTGAAACTTTTAGCTCGTGTTGAGTGAATAGTGTTTAGAACATACAGAAACGCCTCCTTATACAAACCGAAGTTTTGTACAAAACTGAAATAAAGCAATATGTATTTGCAAACATATTCCGCTACATATTTTTTTTTGTTACATGCGGTCATTTAAAGAGAGTATATCGGTCTTACATCTTAAGACTTGTGTTGCAACTCGTTCTACACGGTCGTTTTCCTCATCAAACCATAACGCGCAGAATCCATCACTTTATTTTTAATTAAAAACTATAACACTTCCCTTTTGCTTAACTTTGCTTTTTTTAAACGTCGTGTTGTAAATATTTTGACATTTTCTTATTATTATATCTATGCCATATTTTCTTTTGCAATGTCAAAATTGCCACTTTTTCAAAAAGATTTGCGAAAGTAGTAGAGAGTACCAAATTGGCATCTGAACGCATTTAGCTTTCGCATCGCAAACCCTTTCACATCGCAATAGAGAGTAACCCCCCAGTACTTGGCTTTTTTAACTCGTTTAAAAATTTGTAGCGTTCGACAAGTGTAACAAGTACAAAATCAAAAAAAAATTTTTTTCTAAAATAATTTTATTTTTATATGTACATTCAGTTTATGCAATTTTTGAACGAAGATGCCTAAATATTGGAAATATTTTTTTATAATAAGTTGAAAATATAAAAATATAAAAAAATATTGGAAATATTTTTTTATAATAAGTTTAAAATTTATGAAAATAAATGTATATAATATATTAAAAATCATATATTATCATCTTCTGCATGTCTTATTTCATAAAAAAGTTAAAAATATTGATAATAATTGCGATGGAACAAAATGTCGCATTCGACAATCATTTAAATTAAATAAAAAAATAAACTACTGAATATTGTTGAATGAAATAAATAACATTATTAAAATACATGAATGCATAACATTTTAAAATTTATGGCATGAAAATATTCCTGCCGATTTCGCTGAAATCAGTGTTTGATTTGTTTGCTTCGAAAGCCACTTCTATTTTTGTCGCATGCGAATGACTTGGTTATTTGCAATTTTCTTGAAAACGAACACAGAGCCAAACCAGTTTTAACACCAATTATAGTGCTACCAATGAACTATAAAATTCGCCAAAATAATGTTTTGGCATATGTTTTTTTTCACTTTGAATGCGTACGAATGTCGCATTCGACATTAGAGAAATGCCCATTTAATGCCCAAATTAATTAAATTAATAAACGAAACTTGAAAATTTAACTGAATTTTTAAAAAACTTGTTTTTGAAGCTAAAAACTTTCAAGCATTTCAAAAACCTTAAAGAATAAGGGAAAACTTGAGATGTGGTAACACTGAGTGCAGGCCATGCAAAAATAATAAAAATCAAATCCGTTTTTTTTTGCAAAAATCAGTGTTTTTATTCGTAAGAAAAATTTAAATAAAAATGCTTTTATATCGAAAATATGCTAAAAAGTCATAATACGGCAGTGGGGTGGTGTTTTGTCTTCGTTCTTCTCTTTTTTAATTTTTTTTTTATTTTTTTAATGTTTCATTATTTTTTGTCTAATACTTGTCTGGGCTTTTGTTGATTTTGCTGTTATTGTTGGCCTTTTCCATTTTAGCCATATTATTATGGCCAATTTTTGTTTACCATCGCAAACATGTGTGTGAGCGAGTGTGTTTCAACATGGCATAGTATATACTGCATACACAACTACTATGTAGACACAAATAATTATGTGTAAAATTTTTTTTGCACTGGTTTAGGATTTTTTTTTTTTGTTTCGCAAAAAAAAAATTATAACCCCAGCAATAATTTTGTTGACATTTCTGTTAATTTCAGGGTTATTTTAGCAATTTTTTCTACAGTTGTGTAATTAATTTGTGTTTTTATTTGCTTTTTTTTTAGCTACGAGTGTGCGTGTTTTGTCATTTACTACGTCACTGCATACAATTGCAGTTTAACATCAGTGACTCGTTAATATTTCGCAAGGGGTCGGTCGTTGTTACCGAAAAACCACAAAAATATGGTTGAATAGTTGTAAGCCAATTGCTTTTATCCAATTTACTTACAATAGGGCGTCTATATTTGCATGTGCAGTCGTATATGTGCATTAAGTTTCCCTTCGATTTCTGCAAATTTCAGCTCCGGGAAATGGTGGTCAATGACACTGCAGAAAAAGTAGTTAAGTTAACGGAAGAGTTACAACTCAGTTCTCACTAAAGAGAAGCAGCAAAAGCAATATATTTTACAATTTTTGGCAGGATTATAGCTGCAGGCAATCTGGTTGTAGTTAAAGAAAAATTATTTATATAAATAATTCCTACGACGTCTTTTTTCTTCATAACTTCCTTATGTCGGAGTTTAGACTGGACCAGCTCTATGAGGAATCTGCTGCCAAATGACCTCAGCCCAGCCGCGTTGCAAACCTGGGTAGTTATAGAAGACGTGTTCCACAGTCTCCTCCTAGCAGCTTGCAAATATCTGCTGATCACCCCGATCGAGCAGTGCGTAGTTCTAGCTCCTATCAGAACCCCTAAGTCGCTTCTGCTCATTTCCAATAGCCGTGTGGAATTTACAAATTTCAACTCAGGCCATACGGCCCTCGAAACGCTAAAATTGTCTATATTCTTCCACCAATGATCCACCTTTTCCGCGGCCCATCTCCTGAGTTCCCCATAAGAGTAGCTCATCGGTGGACGCACTGACAAGTCCAACTCTTCTTACCCAGCGTGAGCTCATTTCCCCCCAGCTCGTCCGCCGTCTCGCTACTCTTCACTCCAGAATGACCCGGTACCCAGCAGAGCCTGACACTACGACACGTACTCGTCCAACCCCGAAGGGGCCCCGCAACCTAGAAACATGCTGTCGCTCACAGTATTTCCAATCAACGCCCTTAGCGCCGCCTGACTATTCACGTAGGAGGTAACCTCCTCGTCACAGTCACCTCTCGAGCCACCAATTCCGAGGCTCTCAAAATAGCCAAGACCTCGGCTTGGAATGCACTGTACAATTGCGCTTTTATAATGCATGATTTTTGTGCGCAATGAGCCGCTTGGAAGCATTAGTTTCTGTATACAAAAAGACAAACGCAAAAGAAATCATTTCTTTAAGCATTTATACAGCTATAAACAATGCATTCATTGTTTTTGATGCATTGCGGCGGCACTTTTTGGAAGCATTAGTTCCTGCGTATGCAATGTATTGCTTCCGACAGTTGTTAATGCTTCTAAATTTTCATAATTTTTTACTTGGCATTTGAAAAACGTTCGACTGCTGTTTTCATGTTAGCGAAACTATATTTATGCAGTCCTTTGTTTTACGATCTGTTAATTTTTCTAATAGAAATAAATATTTGCAAATGAAAGCAGAAATTTTTAATTTTTGTGCAAAAAAAATGTGTGGCATTTTTCGAAATTTTAAACACATCCATCATTTGCCTTCAAATGGATGGCTGAGATGCGCCAGACAACCGATTATTGATATTTTTAAAAATAAAAGACTAACTGCAGGCCTTTGAATAATCATCGATGATTGTTTGGCATTATTTCGCAACAATTTCGCGCAAATATATTTCGCTCCAACTGCCTCAAAGTAATAAATACAAATCGCAATGCAATTGTTACCTGAAGACTTCCATTTCTTTTATCTTCTTTTGGAAGTTTTTTTTTTGGGGGAATTTTTTTTTTCTCTGCTGCAACAAACGAAATCGTAATAAAAGTCATTAAACAAAAACAAGTTTAAAAATCTTGGAATTGTAGTGAAAACAATCGTACAATTAAATATATAAGCGAAAGCAAACAAATTGAACAGTTTTGTGGTGGAAAGAAAATTTCAAATGTTGATGTACATGATGCCGATTATGATGATGATGATGATGATGATGATGATGCTGGTGGTGGTTGCAAGTTACTCAAATTATTTGCAACGATAACCTACAATTGTCGTAAACAACAATACGACTGCAAAACAAATCAAATTGTTGCACATTTCATTGTTTCATAAATATTTTTCTCTGTTTCTGTTTGCATCATGTCTTTGCAAACTTGAGCACGATTTCTGGTGGTTTTTTTGCTTTTGCTTTTCTTTTTCTTTTACTTTTTCTGCCATTCCAAAGGCAAACAAAAAGAAGCAACATTTTAAATTGTATTGCAATTTATATGGATCCATCTTTTGTGAATTAAACCCCCGAATTATGCTGGTTATATTTGTATTGTGTTTAGTCTAGAATGTTGTTTGAGGAATCATGCAAGCAGTCCCTCCATAATGGCCGTTACGAATATCTGGAGTGAATGAATGAATGACTGCCGAATGACTTTTGGAGTGGCCGAAAACATCACGGGTGGGGTGTGTATGATTTGTATGACTATCTGTCGGACTTGATAATCATTGTACTACGTACACTCACTCACTCGCTTTGTAATTTGCAATAATTTCAATTTCTTTTCAGTTGCTGTGCTCATTGGTATAGAAAGAAATATGTATGTATGCTTGTGAATCTTTTAATTCCTCTACGTATCGTCCATGTTGATTTGCTAAATATATGGCCTGTGGAGGAAATATGCTGTTCTCTTTTTTTTTTTGTTATGAACACAATAAACACCCAGCCAGAACTTTTATGCAACAATGTAGTGATTGAGTATGTGTGTGTCTGTTTGTGTGTGTGTGTGTGTGGCATAGCCTGTTTTCTTCCAAAATGATTTGTTACTATTATCGCTAATTATGGTATGGAGCAGTCTATGCGATTTCAACTGCACGTAGGTATTTAAATGAATTCAAAGCTTTTCTTGCAACTACATATCAAAAGGACAAGATATCTGTGGCTAATATTTTGTCTCTTAAAATCAACTAGAAAATCAGGCACTAAAATAATTTAATTAATGGTGTGCGATTGGCACAGACATGTTGGAAATGCATTACAATTTTGGTAGTGAATTTCGTGGCTTCGCACTTGAATTCCCCCTTTGCACTTTAATGGAAATGTATTACATGGACACCTGCTCTATGAAATCTTTAACCCTCGAAGATCACCCTTCGTCGACGACGCATGTTGTCACTTTTATGTTTCTTTCTGTTTGTTTAAATTTTTTAAGCTCCATTTTCGTACAGCGTCAGTTGTAATTGTAAAGTTTGAATTTTGTTTTTATTTTGTATCTTGGCCCAGCACTCAGGGGATGGCCCCTACACATGCGATGTCTAGTGCTGGCAGTAGCAAATGAGGTTATGGGAAGGAACAGAGAGGGAATACTCTTTATGGACATTTGATTTGATTTTTCCTACGTCACAGATGACAGTAAAGACCTCTGCAAGGAGTTTGTTCCACATCAGCGTTGTTCGACCAAAAAAACGAGTTCTCTCGTTGTGCGATTCGCTGCCAAATCGACCACAAATATATGCGCCCTTAATGATGAACGTGTTGTGCGCTGGAATGAACGGGCTTCGGGAACAAGTTCCATGATTTCATCAGAACACATCCCATTATAGTAACGATAGAACAACGAAACGCACCCCACGTTGCCACGATGCTCAAGAGAGTTAATAGAGTTGGCTATCCTACTGTCTCCTATGAGTTTCTTCGCTCTCTCCTCGACCCGTTCGAGTAACTTCAAAATAGTCTTTGAAGCACCGGCCCAAACATGAGAGTTGTATTCCATTTTCGGTCGGATGTAGGCGGTATAAATAGTGAGGAGATCAGATGGGTTGAAGTATGTCTTGCACCGTCTTAAAAAGCCGAGGCACTTGAATGCTTCTTTTGAGACCTGACAAAAATGTGCTCAGTCCATCGAACATCGCACTGAATTTTCATGCCAAGAACATCAAGAGCTTATGATTCGTCGATGTTTATACCGCCCATAATTACAGATGACGCAGCGTCAACGGGCATGCGTCGATGGGTCTTTTGAGAATTGAAATCGACCTTGTTTGCCTGACCCTATTGCGATGTCTTCATGAGGTCACAATTCAATGAGTCACTCATATTCTGCCTCAGCGAAGTGATCATAGTCGATGTTGGCCTACGACTAAATGAATATGAGCGAGAAAGGCTGCTGTCATCTGCGAAAGAGTGGATAGGGTTGGAAGTTTGATATAGGAGGTCATTAAGAAAGACTGGAAATAGGGTATGAGAAAGAGTGGAGCCTTGCGGTACCCCTGAATTTATCTTGTACTCGTTAGATGAGATTCCGTCTATAATAACTCTTATAGCGCGATCCCTGAGAAAACTCGATATAAATCGAGAGAAAATATCACCGACACCAAAAGCAATAAGTTTGGACAGAAGTGCCCCATGCCACACTCTATAACATGCTTTAGAAATATCCAGAGCCACGACTTTACTTTCGAGATAAAGTCAAAATCGAAGAAGGAGCTGATGGTCATACCGAAAACTCCATTTCAGAATTGCTTCGAGGATTCGAAGAAGCGCTGGCATAAGCGCATTACATCAGAGGGGGATTACTTTGAAGGGGACAAAATTAATATTGATTAATAAATAAATACGTCTCAAAAACATGCAAAATTCTCCTTTTCTTTTGAACAGACTATGTATTTTGAAGAAGAGTTAAAGCTTTAGCTTAAATCGAGTTTAAAAAAATAAACCTAGAAAACTGAAAAATAAGGAAAAAGAAAAATTCTATAAAACATTTGCAGTCACCCTTAGATTCCGACTTATGGGCCTCTGAACAACGAATGTGACAATGTCACGTTTGTCAGTTAAGCCTAATCAAGAATTTCCAAGCATAATGTTATAGTTATTATTCGTAAAATTTATCGTATGAACTTTGACACTACTCTGGTTGCTGCAGCCATTCGCCACGGGCTGTTGTTGAGCTGATGTTCTGTAGTTGAAAACACCTCAGCAAAGTTCTTGTTCAATGATTGCAATCTAAGTGTACTTGGCTTTTAACTTGCTCACAGGAGCGACGGTGTACGCTCAAGTTTACCCGAGAATGGAGTTGGGATGTCACGGCAGATGCCCACGTTCTTCTTAGGCAAACAAATGCAAAATACGCCTCTTAATTGCTACACAGTCAGTATTGACATGAATATTTTCCTTCGAGTGGAGTGAAAGAGTTCCATGCCGTCTAAGAAAATAGTCAAACTACGCTACTGAATTTTAAATGCTACGCTGCTCTTAATGCTTTAATTTAGTTTCTGTTTATTTTTCGTTAATATAATTTTAAAAACGATTTAACTCTATTTTTAAGCCACCAATAATCTGTGTGCATTTGCTGGAGATTTAAAATTCTTACAAACCTGCGAGTGTGAGATGTAAAATTATTGAAAGATTGAATTATTTAATGGATTTATTTATTTTTTGCTTCATATTTGTATAAGAAATCAATATAAATTTTTTGACATTTCCGACACGCCCACTTTTCTTTGCTGCTTCGCTGTTGAAAATGGTTTTGTTCTGCAGCGCTAATGTGTTCAATGATTTGTTGAAATTTTTTATTTCTTTTAAAAAGTTTTTGATTTATTTTATTGTTTTTATTGATTTACAAATTACAAGATTATAAATTTCTTTTGATGGAACTCTGCGCAATTCTTAAGAAGTCATGCCACACAAAACAATTCTCTTAACACACTTTTCAAATTTTGAAGTCTAAAAAGAAAAAAATAATCAAAAAAGTGTCGAGTCATGCGGGCTATTTGGCGGCTTGCAGATTGAAACTGGCGTTTTACATTTTATTTTCTTAAAAGATTTCGTGCATGGAAGGAAAGGGCGGCTTCTTTTCTACTTCAAGTGCAGTGCAAGAGGTGTTGAATTTTGTATGATAAAGCACTTTTTTTCCTCTATTAGTAATTATATTGTTTATTTCATAGCAAAAAAGGCGATAATAATAATTTTTTCATAGAAACTTACCAGTTATGTGACCATTTTCGTAGGGATAATCGCCATTGTCCAGGCGATGCTTTTTCAATTGTGGATGCTGGCTGAGATGGGTGGGTGGCAAGGATAAGCCTACTGGGCCACGCTTTGGCGGTCTACCCGGCCTGGAACTGCGGAATTGCAGAGAGTTACTGTTTGGATTAAAATTAATTGTTTAAATGAAATTAGTAACGCAAATAAGCCTTCTCCTTTTTTTACATTTTAGAATGAAAAATCGTTTTTTTTTTTGTTGGAATTTTAAAAAATTTCCGCCTTATTTTATACGTAAATCTAAATAATAATTTCTCATTATTTGTCTTGTTTTCAATATCTTTAATCAATGCAGATTTGCGTTACTTTTTGGTAAAAAAGTTTAAAAATATTTAAGAAATTTATTAAGTTGTTCTATGAAGTACCAAACCTTTTGCTGCAGCATTCGTTAATGTTCGATTTAGGACTACTGTGCATTGAATAGGGTTATCCATTTAGTGGTTTCACAACCGCCGGTATGGCAAGGCTGCCAGCTGTTAAATATCTGTCATCCGAAGTGTCATTTATCTAATAAAAGGTTCGCCATTTACGAGCATGAATCGTTTAACAACCGAAGAAGCCGTAAAAAATGTTAAAACTTACGCTATGTTCACACGATTGTCAGATGTTACAATATTTTGTCAGAAAAATAGTCATGAAATGTTGAACACCTGCGTGAACTTACAATTTTTATCAGGCAACATTGTCTCAAAAAGCATTGTCAGTATATTGTGCGATAATAATATTGTCAGGCATCTAACAATCGTAAGCACACCCGTCATTTCCATTAACAGGTAATTACGAGATATTGTAGAGTCATTTCTTATTGCCAGATGTTAATTTAGTGCACCGTACAAAAAAAACATTGTCAGATAATAATTTCTATTGGCAACGCTGCCCATAAATATTAAGAGACAATCTGATCTGACAATAATCTGACAACCGTGTGAACTGACAATTTTTGCTGCCACATAAATTTATTGTCTGATTATAGTGTGACAATGAAATTGTCAGGTTTTCTGACAATAACCTGAACTAAGAATTTAACTTTTGGTGACAATTTTTCATTGTCAGTATGTAACCATAACATTGCCATATCTTACAATATTGTCATATCTGACAATCGTATAGACATTCTATACTTTATTGTGGTATATTATGGTCGCCTTAATCGACCTACTGTGCAAGCAATTGGCAAGATTATAAAGAAATTTGAAAAAAAAACTGCCCGCGCTATGGGCATACGAAAACCGACTTTTTTTTTAGCCCGCAATTGACGTTTGTGAACTGGAAGACATGTATGTATGTGGTTTGAACAAGACCGTGCTACGAGTTGCATATCACGTTCGATTTTGACTTTATTGCAAGAATACGAGGGGAACTATTTATATTTCGGGAACTGGCAACACTAAAGTCAATAGCTAAAATCTGGTAACACCATAATAAAATTTGACATTTTTTAGCATAAACGTATTGACAATGAGTTTTTAATGTACAAGTGGTATTCGTTTTGATTACAGTGAATTAAGAAAATCAATTTCACCAAAAAATATAAATTTCTGGAGAAAGTTTTTGTTGGATTATTTTTGACAACTTTCCACCCGGATTATCTCAACAAGAATGTTTCGATGAACTCAATTCTTTGTATGACCATAAAAAACCACAGTATATCGCTGATATAGTGGTCTCAATCGTGTCCGTAATTCGGACGCCGACGAATTCCGTGAAGTCGTTCAAAATCGTTTGTTGTGCCACAAAACATCGATGCAGTGATTGAACTGATAATGCAAGATCGTCACGTGACATAATGTGAGGTAGACACATCTGTGCAATTTAGTTCCAATTTAATACATTCGATTTTGCATTCTATACAAAAATTTGTTCTCTGAGCCTTTATTGTTCAGTGACCAGTGACCAGTGACTATGCCTTCGCCACTGAAACCTTCCGACAACAACTGACACACAAAGACACACTAATGTACATCAGAAAAATGCGAGATGTTTTTTTTTCTATAATTTTAGTCTGAAACTGGAGTTGAATCCAGGTCTGTTTTGGTTTTGTAGTCAACGTGCAGACTACCATCCATCGTGCCATCGCCATCTGTACTTACAGTACTTCTGACAACGCTTGGAATTGATGGTATTGATAAGTATGGATGGATTAATTTCTATTTAGAGTGTAGTATTCTGTAGAATAGCAATTTTGAAAGACTTGCACAATTCCATATGGCTCACAAAGTGAACAAGTCAGACGTAAGAAACATGCCGTCTAATGTGGGCTTTAGACTTTTTTTTGTGAGGGCTCCGTCAAAGACCGTGTCTACGCAAATAATCCCCTCATGTCGGAACATTTGAAAACCAACATCCGTCATGTTATCGCCGAGATAACGCCCGCAATGTGCTAAAAAGTTGTCGAAAACTGCCTCAAGAGGCAGTCCTTTGAATGACACGGTGTTATGACACGTATATAAAGACGAGGTCCAGGCATTTTAATGAAATAAAAGTTTCATCGAACTCACAGCTGTAAGTGTGTTGTATTTCACTTTAGTTTTGAATCCGAAAAATGGATAACCCTGTATAATTTATTACTTTTAAATTCATTTCATTAACTGAACGCACATTCTTCTGGAAAATGTATCTTTATTTAGTTAACAAATATTTTATTTTTGTAATTTATTTGGCTGCAGAAATTAAAAAAAATACACACGTTCACACAC
The DNA here is from genome assembly GCA_963924685.1 of Dexiosoma caninum. Lineage (NCBI taxonomy): Eukaryota > Metazoa > Arthropoda > Insecta > Diptera > Tachinidae > Dexiosoma > Dexiosoma caninum. The sequence goes on from OZ004727.1 coordinate 88,024,823, forward strand.
ATACACACAAGTACTCGCACCATGGAATAGTTTAACATTTCCAAACAATAGTTCATTTAAATATTTGTTTATTTATTTTAATATTGAGATAATAATTTTTTATTTCATTATTTTCTTTTTTTTCTGCTTTAAGATCTGCCTCTGCCAACAAACATCTATTTAGAGAGTTAATGGGGAGGTACGTACAATACACATGTTTGTTTTAATTTTAAATAAATAATTAAACAACATAAAATTTATTATTTTGTTTAAGAACAAAACAAAAGTGAATTACTAAACAAATATGCTACTGCTTTATTTTATTGTTGGTAAATATTTTGCTTTCGTTGGGAAACTAAAAAATTCTTATAATTTTTGGTCGTAATTCATTGTTGTTTTCTGTGCCTTTTATTCTTTTAACAACCACAATAGAACAGCGCCTTTACCTGCTATTAAGTCAGAGGGAGAGTTAATTTTATTTATTTTTTTTTTGAAACTAGAGCGCCCTTATTTGTTGATGTTTAAGATTTGTATAAAGAGGTCAAGTTTTTGGGTCAACTATTAGTTACATAAATAAAAGATAAGGTTAAATAAATTAGGATAAATTAGTTGAATCATTACAAGTTCCATTTGATTATTCTATTCGTGACGTTAAGATTACTTTAAGCTAAAATGTAGCGCAAAGACAGTTTTGGAAATTATCCCAGGAAAAACTAGAGAATGTATTACAGCTAGCCAACAGCAGCACACTTTTCAACCATATACTACATACCGTCTACATTACTCAGAATCAGTTGTGTAGTGACTTGTATCACACTTGATACAGAAGTATTATAAAATATTTTGTACAGTTTCTAAATGCAGAAATTCCCCGGTAGTCTAGTGAATAGTCTGCTAGTTTATCAGTGGGGTGTTCTAGGGTTAATTCAGATACTTTAATTGTTCAAAGGCAATACTTTTTGTGTGGGTGACTAATTAACTGGCCCCTGAATATTTTTATTTTTTTTTTGTTATCTTGGATTAGCACTCAGGAGATGTTCCCAACATATGCGGTGCATTGTGCAACTAGAGGAAAGGGATTGTAGAAGAAATGACAGAAGGTGAAACTTCACTATCTTAACAGAACTGCTTCTGGCACGTTATTTGTTTTTATAGCAGTATTGTAGCGTCTCTGATGTCAAGGAGACGTATTAAATGTTTGAAGCTTCGTTTTTAGTAGCAATTTTTTGTAATTATTTTACCGGTGCTACACAATACCGACGAAGGAGGGCGTTCTGATGTGCCTTCGCCACTGAAATCTTCCGACAACAACTGACACAAAGCCACTCAAATGCACAACAGAAAAATGCGAGATGTTTTTATGAGTCTGAAACTGGGGTTGATGAACCGCGGAAAATTTTTCGTTTTGTAGTCAACGTGCAACCAGTTCGATCATGGCCACCCTCATATTTAAATATATAATATTTATATTAATATTTAAAAAATATTTAAATATTTAAAAAAACCATGACATGTAAACCCACGAATTTTTGTTTCTGCATTTAAAGTTTATTGGTTTGCTTTTCAATTAATTTGTATGTTTCTGAAATCTTCTTCCCTTTTCTACAGTCACTGAGAATGATAAGGGGAAAAAACTTCCACGTGAACTTCAGAAGACCAATTTTCACCTCGATTGGAATGAAAATTTCACTTGAACAAAAAGTTTACTTCATGTGGCCGATAGCAATGATTTTTGTGATAAATTCACACAACCAAATCTTAATTCATTCGTTTTTGCAATAATTATAATTCAAATAAAATATAAGTAATTCAAACATTTTGGGAAATGCTTAAATGTTGATTGTCCCGTAGCATGGGAAATTAACAAGCGACCTTCGAGGTGTTAAATTAATCTGTGCAAACTCTTTGAAACCAGTGTTTGCATTTGCCTACTTGCAGTAATTTTCGCAAATTAACAAGTTTTCTTTTTATTCAAATTTTCAAATATAATTTTTTTCGTTTTTTTTGTTAATTTTTGTAATCTTTCCAACATGCTCAGCGTTTAACTTACATAAGTCAATTTTCCAATACAGCATGTTTTTTGATTTTTTTATTTTTTTTTTTTTATTTAATTTTAATAGCCCAACTGCTAAAAACTGTTTTCATATTCAATATTTCTATAGTAACAGCTGCTAACAGGTTTTACAGTAGTCGCTTGTAGTGGTAAGAAGAAAAAGATGTATTTACAAGATACATTTTGCAAGCAGATACATACGAGTACATTGTTTTTTCTTCTTTTTTTTTTGTTTTTCCTTCAGTACTCTTGTATAACTAGTAATTTTAATAATTTATTATTCCTCTCAAGCCATTTGCTGTTTGCTTGTATGTACATACATTGCAGTTGTTGTTGTTGTTGTTGGTTTCTTGTTTTTCCAGCAGACAAATTAATGTGGCTGTCAAATTTGACAGGTTGTTTTGTCTCTTTGAATTGGTTATTTTTAAATGAAAATATAAATTAAAAAATTTAATTTAATACGTATAATTTGATTTAAAAAAAGCGCACCGCCTGTTTCGCGACAATCAAATTGAATTTTTCATTCGTCAATTTTTATTCGAAACAAACACGGCTTTTCGTTTATTTTGACGATATTGTAGGTGTTGTTTTTTTTTAGAGATCTAAAATCTGAAAATGACGCAAAAGTCTGACTGAGGCGATGAAGTTCCTCTCAATGTATGTTGTGTTAACTGTTCTGTAAACTGTATTTAGGCCTTTATTAACGTAACAATAAAAGAACCCAAATTAAGTGAACGAATTACATGTTCTTTACTGAAGCCTTTGCATTTTGCTACACAAGTTGCATTCAGATTTAATATTTTTATTATCGATTCCAATGGGAGTATACCCAACAGCTTTCCGGGCAGATGTTCATGCCATTGGAATATGTTTGGGCGAGTGCCTCTGTAGCGGCATGAGGGGTGCCCTCATTTATATACTATCAGTTAGTCAAGTGGTTCGTACAGCCCTTCAGTCGACCATGATAACCTCGATATTAGTATGTGATGAGTACCTCTTAATGAGTTGGGGAACTTTAACGAAGTTGCATTGGGCTGGATTCCTGGATATGAGGGTATGAAGGCAATAAAATTGCGGATTTTCTGTTAGGGGAATTTCCCCTAATTGGCCACGAGCCATTCAGTGGGCTTACAAAAAGTCACATTAATGAAATTCTTGGAAACTGGGAGAAAAGAGAATTCCCTGCTCAGTGGTATCATTGTGCCGGCCACCATCAGACCAAACGTTTCTTCATCCCGATATGCTGCTCCGAGACGAATGTCTGTCGATTCTTTGCGACTCGGCAGAAAGAGTTTTCGCCATTTGGGTGGAATTGCGGTGCCTCCTCACAAGATGTGGCACACCAGACCCCAAATAGTGCTGCGATTCTTTAGAAGCCCTAGGATGGGGATCTAATATGAGGAGCTTTGTACATTAGATCTTCTTGGTGGCGGTGCTTCCTGGCCCAATAATAACAATAATATTTTCATTGAAGTACATTATGATGTTCGTCCTGGCGAATGCAATTTGCGTTTTACTTTGAAATTGAAACCGTTTAAATTCAAAACGCATTTCAATTGGTATCAATTGGTTTAGATTCCGAAATATGATGACTACCCAGCCAACCTTCAATGGTCCTTATTATGAAACTTGTTCGAAGGTTATCCAACGAACTTTTATAAATTTATGAAATTCTATTTTATTTTAATACTTTATAGCTGCATATATTTAACAAATTTATATTAAATAATTATGTATATTATATTAACAGAAATAATAAAACAATCACGAAAATGTTACATTTTAAAAAATTTTTACACACCACGATACGCATCGGATGCAAAATTTCGTACGATAAAAAATTCGAAGGTGAACGAAAAGCAATTTATCGTTCGCTCAACCATTCGCTGTTGGATAGCCAGCTAATAGGAAACATCGAGGATACTCATAAGTCAGTTATTTTTAAGCTGAGAGAAAAGGTAAGTAGACCTGATCACTACCAAGGTCTAATTTGCTATGCTTGACTGGATTCCCTCCGACCTTCTATTGAAGCGGAGGACTAAACTAGTGGTAGTAAGGATAACTCTTGGCTCAGACTGGACTATGCACAGGCTTCGATTCTGAGGCAGACCACAGGTACGTACGGGATGATTATGTGCTCCCTTTTATTTTCTCGGGAGGACATTTGGCTTCGGCATTCCTTCTAGGGAATTATGGTCTGATGATCTAGAAATCTATACCGATGTGGGCGGTGGTATATATACATTAAGATTCCTAACATTATGGGGATACCTACCAGTTTCGTTGGCAACATAAGGCGACGTGCAGGATTACTAGGGTCTGGTTGACCAACCTGGATAGACAGATGACTAATTGTCTTGTTTCCTTGAATCAAATGGTTATCCATCGCACTATCACGGTTCTCACGGGCTTTTGCCCCATTAGAGTCATTAGAGCCGAGCATTTATGCAGGAGCTGTCTGTGGAGTAGTAGAAGACTATCGCTCACCTCATCTGCCAATGCCCAGTTCTTGGAGTCGAGCTGGTTTCCTGTCGGGCAGAGGAGAGAAGCCAGCCGGATGGAAATCAGGAATGCCAGGGAAGCTGATGCTTGACACGTACCAATGGGATCGTTTCGCAGCTCTCATGTTTTTACGCAATAATAACTTACGTATATTCAGCGGCATCCTCGCGGGACATTACAGGTTGCGAAAACACACCATCAGACTTGGAATTGCAGATTTTGTAAATTTAATTTACACATGCGATGGTGCTGAAACTAGAGCAAAGGAATAGTAGGTGTAAATGACAGGCGTTGATACTTCACTCACTTAGAATTCTGGTCTTTTGCACGTTCTTTGTTTTTATAGCAATGATGAAGCCCCTCTGATGCCATTTTAGTCATTATTTTACTTCGCCGGTGCAACACAATACCGACGAAGGAGGGCGTTCTGATGTGCCGTGTGAATTGGTTACAGCTGAAGCCTGTACTGTTCAGTGATCAGTGACTATGCCTCGGAAACCTTCCGACAACAACTGACACAAAGATACACAATTGCACATTAGAAAAAGTGCGAAAATGTTTTTATGACTGTCGGACAGTGGGCCTTGGGTTTTGTAGTCAACGTGCTAAATACCTCATCCAACGTCATAATAATGCGCATTGCAAACATTTTTGATAACTGACATAGGATTTGAACTCAAGACTTGACAACTGCATACTTAATGGCCTAAATACTTTAACAGAATTAACTTTAAAATATCCAGTAAAGGGGGATCTTAGGAGGACGTTATGGCAAAATATGTGAAATGTTATTATAAATCACGTCCAAATTACGGCTTTCGATTCGAATCGTAATTTCAAGCACAATTTTATTAAAAAGTGTAGGAATTTAGGCCCAGCTATTATATTGATTAAAGAAAACATGTGAAAAAATCGAATAATTCCAGCCAAATTATTTTGCATTTATTTTTTACTGTGTACAGTTTTTTAGAATAAAACCAGTGAATGAAAATGTGTATTTTAGTCAAATGACTAAATTTTTATTTATTTTTGAAATGCGTAAGAATATGATTAACATTTAATTTGTTTATTTATTTATGTCTTTTCTCTTCCTACTAAATAAAAAAGAATATTTAATTTAAAATGGAATCCAAACGAAATGAAGACAACAATCGGTTTTTATCTCATATTTGTTTAGATATGCAACTTAATTGTTAATGAATTTATAACAAATTGTGAAATAAATTATGGGCGACTGTTATACCCAGCGATGTGTGTGACTTGAAAACATAATCTGAAGTTGTCAAGTATTTTTTTCTTTCTTGTTTTCCTTTTAACTATTTCTTCCGAAAGAATCTTTTTACGTACATTGTATTTATAAATATGTACTTCTACAGCAAAAAAAAAAAAAATGTGAAATATTTTGACAAAGAAAGAGCCAAATAAAAGCGAAATACTCAAATGGTACCATTTCCATGGAAATTAATAGTTTTCTTTTTCGAAATTAATTCGCCAAAGTTGGAGTGGAGTAATAAGTCACTGTACTCCACAATCGTACGATTATACAGGGTGGCCCAAAATGACTGAAGGGGTTTGAGTTCAAAGAGCCATTGCGTCCTTCGCTTGCGGAAGGTTTTCCATGGCTGGCCTTAGAAAATTTTCCCACATTGTCCGATATCTAACACCAGTGACGTAAACGGTGACACTGTGTTCATTTTCAAAAAAATATGGGTCAATTATCCTTTCCGACGAAATACCGTAGCAAACGGTATACTTAAGTGGGTGCAATTCTCGCTGCTGAAAACTCATCGATTTGCCGTAGCCCTTTTTGCCTATTAAAGTACCCTTTAAATTAAATATGGGCTTCGTCGCTCATAATTAAATTATGAATAAAATCATGATTTTCTTCTGAAATAAAGTTAAACGAATTTGGCACGTTGTTCAATAGTGCGCTGTTCCATTTTAAATTCCCCAAAATCTTCTTTACAAGATACTGAAAACAAAAACAAATTATAATAAAAAAGTTAAAGGAATTCAAACAGCTTCGATCCTTTTGGGCCACCCCGTATAATTTTTTTTTTTTATCTGGGACCAGCACTCAGGAGATGACTCCTACACATGCGAAGCATTGTGCTGAAACTATAGGAAAGGGATAGTAAGAGAAACGACAGGAAGTGAAGCTTAATTAATTATTTTTTTGCAGCGCAGCTCTGCTTTTGCACGTTCTTTGTTTTTACACTCGTAGCAGTGCTGAAGCTTGGGTTTTAGTAGCCATTTTTATTATTATTTTTCTTCGCCGGTGCTACACAATACCGATGAAGGAGGGCGTTCTGATGTGATTGTGGATTGGGTACAGCTGAAGCCGGTATTGTTCAGTGACCAGTGACTATGCTTTCGCCACTGAAATCTTCCGACAACAACTGACACACAAAGACACACTAAAGTGCATCAGAAAAATGCGGGATATTTTTTGATTTTATAATTTTAGTCTGAAACTGTCGTTGAACCCAGGCCTGTTTTGGTTTTGTAGTCAACGTGCAGACTACTTCAGCCATCGCCACCCACATCGTTTTTTTTTTAATAATGACTTTCGAACTTTAGGCACATTTTTAAAAATTAAATTCTTAAAATCTTGAAGGCAATGAGAATTACATGCGATAGTTATATACTAAGAAACAAACTAAATCCAAAAAAAAATTGTAAATTACACTGAGAAACACTAGCCGAACGGAACAACATGCCGTTTTCGAAAGTTGCTAAACTTTCATCATCAGCGTTCTTCGTGTTTTGACCACGGTGTATGGTTCTCACTAGATGTAAATTATTAGCTTTATATATTTATTATTTTCTATGAATTATTATTTTAATGAAGCTCTAAATTTACCACCTCTAACTTACAATAGTCCTTGGCAGTACCTAATTTTTGTTTCCATTATTAACTGTGCACACATGTTTTTTGCTATACTTGAAGCAAACTTTTTGGTTTGTTTCCTCAAATAATTTGTATATAATGAATAATAATAATAATGGTTTTGATATGAGTTGGAGTGAAGAAGATATGATTTGAAAATAAAACAAAATACTATGTTCGAATCAGCTGGTTTGTTGGCTCAAATTTTGTCGTAACATTTTAACAAGGGACTTTTGTGTATTTTAATTTAGATAACAATATTTGTACGGAATTAAAGAAACTGGCGAAACAGTGAAACGAGACAACATATTTAGAATTGGATTTCTTCACTTTTATAATGCAAAATCTGAGAAACAAGTCACAACAGTGTCACTGGCGGCTTGTCAATCTTGTCAAATCTCATCGCCGTCCCTGTAAGCGGCTGATCACATTTTTTTAATTCTTTTTTTGAGCTGTTGGGTAAAAATTTTTTAATTTTAAATGGGCTAATGATCAAAATTACACGTGATAGTTACTAAGAAATAAACTAAATCAAAGGCAAAATTGTAAATCACACTGACAAACACTAGCGGAACAGAACAACATGCTGTTTTCGAAGGCTGCTACACCTTCATCTTTAACGTTCTTTATGTTTTGTCCTATTCTATTTCACACTTTAGAGCTTTTTTTTTTAGTAAATATTTGCCAGCACCCTGTAGATTCTGTCTTAGCGAGTGTTTCGGTTTTCGCGAGTTCACTGTACTTGTTATTTTAGTTTATTGTTTTCATATGAAATCATTACATTTATTTACATTTCTTTTGATTTTTATTGTTACAATATTTACTTGATTCTTGACATTCGCTACAATGAATTACTTTTTGCCTGCATTATTCTGTTATTAAATAAATATTTTTCTTTTTTGTCAAGTAAAACTTTTGCTCTTAATAAATACATAAGTATGTACATATTTTAATTTCCATACCTTTTTTTGTAAATCTTGTAAGGAAACTGAAATTTTCCTTATCTAAAGTTCAATGGAATTTTTCTGAATAATTAATAATAAGAACTGTTGATGCGTGACGTTTGAATTTTATCAAGAAGTTCTCGATAAAGCGCTCGATTATTTATTTTAATTTTTTATTTATCAAAATGCAAAAAATTCAATTCCAATTGTATTGTAATTTTGTTTAACGCGCAAAGTAACAGGGATCGTTGCTAATTATACTAAAGCAAGCCAAAATCACTGATCGAACACTGATCACCCAGGGTAAGACATCGGCACAGCTCAATATTTAAAATAATTTAGTATACATGTGGACTTTACAAAACAAGGGGATTGCTCTGTAATGCGAAACGAAAGGAAAATTATTCGAACTTGCATGTTATTTACATTGGTATACAATGACATTTCCCTTCGATTCGAATTGCAGAGTAACACCGCTGAGTGTAGTAATTTCAGTAGTTAGCGCATTCGCTCTGTAACCGAAGTAAATAAAATCACAGCGTCCGTATCATTTGGATTCTCACAGTTCCCTTAATATTACCTGGCCGAAAATAGGAGTAGATATAAGAGAGGATTTATAGCTGAGCTATGGGGGAATAATAATAGAGGAAGGGAGACTATATGAAAGAGAGACGATACGAAAGATAAACAACGAATACAGAAGACATAATGCAACAGTCTTCGTGGCCAACGCAAATGCCAGAGCCATACTCTTCCCCTAATGAAAGAGAGTATGTAGCTCTCTAAGGTCCAGAGCATACAGTTCCGAAAACGAAAACGACGCTTATCCAGTGTAGGACAGAAATACCTGAGATATTTCGGTATCTCTTCCTCCTCTTGGCATGGGTCCCAATGTCCCGTAAACACCGCCACAACACCCTTGATCACAATCTTGGAAAATCTTTAGAGCTTCCGTGTTCTGCCCATATGAGTCTTGATATTTTTTTACTTGTAAACAAACAGTAACAGTCTCGTCAATATGAGTTACAATGAAATTTTAAAAACATTTTAGTTTCATGGTTGTTCTAAAATAACTCCCCCGATGTTTTCTTCCTACAGGCTATAGAGAGTTTACTCTTTCACAATTGAGTACTCCTGCCATTTTGAAAGCTAAATTATTAACTTCCATCATAAGGATAAAAAAATCAGTTGTAACCAAAGACTGTGCTTGTTCGAAAAACGATTTGATTTCAACTTGCTGGCTTAGCGTCTTGCACTGCACGTAGATATTAAGAAAATTGATATTAAATTAGGCTTTAGTAATTATTAGACTGCGCTGGCACTGCACAATACCGAGGAAGGAGGGTGCTCTGATATGCCTGTGGATTGGTTACAGCTGAAGCAGGTACTGTTCAATGGACAGTGATTATGCCTTCGCCACTGAAACCTTCCGACAACAACTGAAACAAAGACACAATAATACACATTATTATATGTTTTTATAACGTAGTCTGAATTGAGGTCGAGCCCAGGACTTCTTAAGAGAAATATCCGATATATATTTCCTTTAAATGACCGCATGCAAGAATAAAGTCTGGAGCGGATAATGTTCTCAAATGCATAATGCTTTTTTTAGCATTGTATAAAATTTCCGTTTCTAAAGCCTATTCAACACGAGCTGAAAGTTTCTAGGGGAGCCACAGCAATTCCAACTATTTTTTTTTAAAAAGTAGTGATGAATTCCGCTCGATTTGGAGAATAATTTCTAAGCCAATCTCAGACTATTAACTTTTAAAAGAAAAAAAATTTTTACAATATAATAAAATTTTGAATAAAATGTCGCAAAAATTATTGAAAAAAAGTAATAAAAATAAAAAATTTTAAACACATCACAGCTTTTATAATTTTCAAATCGGTTTTGTGACCTAAATCGGTTTGCATCACATGCTTAAATAACAATTATATTTTAATAAACTTCTAATCTTATCTTAAAACTTATTGCTTTTTTTATGATGTCGAAAGAATTCTTTCTTTCGTACAATTACATTTAGAACTTTGTAATTTTTTGTTTTAACTATAAATACACGAAAAGGAATTATTTTGATATCATGGAACAGGCATGTTGACGTCGGTATTGTGTAGCACCGGCGAAGTAAAATAATAATAAAAAAATGGCTACTGAACCGAAGCTTCAGCACTGCTACGAGTATAAAAACAAAGAACGTGCAAAAGCAGAGCTGCAAAATAATTAATTAAGCTTCACCTCCTGTCGTTTCTCCTACTAGCCCTTTCCTATAGTTCCAGCACAATGCTTCGCATGTGTAGAAGGCATCTCCTGAATGCTGGTCCCAGAAAATAAAAATTATTTGCAGCTTCTATGGCATTTGGTGACTGAAACTGTCGCTTGGTCCCAAATGGCTACGTTGCACGATGAAATCCACTAAAATTTCAATCTGTTGCTGTTTTGTTTGTAATTTATTTTGCTTTTTTCCTAAAAATAACAATTTAAATGTCAAATATAAATATTTTTTTAACGTGCCTACAAGTTTTTCTCCATTTGCGTTTGATATTTACCAATCGCAAGATATTTGCGCTTATCGAACGTTTTTGGCAGACGCTATGGGAAAATAATAGATGCGCTAGGCAAAGGCGCAAACGGATCACGGAATAACAATCGTTCGATTTGATATCACTTTTCTGTCGCGTCGCAATAGAGAGTAACGCCCCAGAGAAATTTAAAAATTCCCGCAATTTTCGCAACACACCTCGTAATTTGGAAAAACTTTAATTGATTTACTTTCAAGCCCTCCAACTTTCAAACAACAAACGTAACAAGCAAATGAACAAACAAAAGTCTAACAACCATAAACACACATACAAACAATTTCTATTAAAAACTGGCAAACGAAAATCAAATAAACCTAATTTAATTTAGCGTGTTTGTAACTCATTTAATCATTGAAACAACACCTCAACTCAGAAACAACTCGTGGAAAAATAATGAAAAAAATTAAAAAAAAAAAATAGTTAATATTTTGTTTTGTGGAATAAAACTAAAAAGAATTATTAACAATTCATGCACAATTTGTAGTAGTAAACTTGTGAGCAACGCTACTGCCGCTACTGGCGATAATGATGCATTTGAAATGTTGCAACCAGCTGGGAATATGACTTTAATACGGGGTGCAATTTAAAACATTATTTTATTATTATTAAAAAGAAAAATTTCAATTTTTTATAATTATTACTTTGAAAATTAACAAAATGTATTTACTACTCCATGCAAAAAAAAAAAAAATACAAGCCATCTATGCCAAATTAATGTTATGCTCAATTAATTCTTAAGGTATAGAAAACTCGTACAGAAATTGTTAGAAAATGAAAAATTACAGAAAAAATCACACCTTAAGTCTGGCTACAGTATAATTGTAATTAGTTTGTATAATTTTTTTGTATTTACATATTTCAATTCTCTAATACAAAAGAGTTTGTTGAAACATCGCACAGTTTGTTCAATATACTCGTGCACGCACAGTGTGATTTTAATGCATGCAACAAGAGCTCTCTGGGTTCTTGTTACAGGAAGAAAAAAACAAGTACACGTATAAAGCCATACAGTTTTTATAATGTTGTACACTGGGTGGTACTCAATTTATATCGAGTTGTTATAGATGAGGTTGCATCCAACGAGTACAGGATAAATGCAGGACAACGTTTTGGAATTTCTTCAATTCTATGTTTAATTTTTCTTAGCGACTTTCGAACTTTAAATTCCGAAATAGACTAGCGCTGTCCTCAAACTAACCGATCTTTACTTTAATTTCTATAAATCCCAGGACTGTCCCAAAACTCAACGTCCTGACGTACAGCAGTTTAAAAAGATTAATTTGGTGAAAAAAAACACAATCTTAAAATGCTTCTTAAATATACATTTTCAAATTGAATCGGTCATTTCAAAAACCATTTAAGTCACAATTTTTCCAAAATGCGTTTTTTTGCTGAAAATGCTTCCTCAAAGGTAGATGCGTATTCTGGGTAAAAACAATTTAAATCAATACATTCCTTCCCCTTTTAATAATACCGCGTGAAAGGCGTTCATTGCATAAACAACATTAGTCAGTGACTTAAGAGGTTTTCGCATGCATCACTAGATGGTAGGAGTAGTTTATGACTGAGTTTGACATTTTAAATTTGCTTTGTTTTGATTGGTTCAACAATATTTAAATTTTTGTAAACCATCGCCATTAATGTCATTTGAACTAAAAACTGAAGATGTTTTAGAATTTAAGAAATGGTGGCCAAATTTGTACAAAAAAACATGTTTGTCAACTGAATCTTATGGAAAAAAGTCCCAAAGGACCAGAAAAAGTCGTTTGCTCCTTCGACATACATGAGCTTTCAGTCTGATTCAGATAGAAAAGGAACTATCATAGCCGAGGAATATATTGATGGATTGATTAAACATTCGTTCTCATTAATAAAGAAAATAACAACTTCTGTTCCACTTCCATCAACCAAAGCCTATGATCTGAAAGAGCCAATCAATAAAAAAAAATAGACGATTTAAAACAAGTTCAAGATAGCATTCTGGAAGAGCATATGCCATTTTATAACAACATTTTTAGCTGGCCAACTGCAAATGTTGAAAATAATCCAGATGAGAATAATGTACCATAAAGATATTAAAACATGACAAATTAATGTATCTAAAATGTTAATAAGATTATTTTTAAGTGCAATTCTTAATTATAAGCAATAAAAAATATGATTACTACGATTGTTTTGATTTAATTATATGCCACTAAACCTATTCCTCGCTAAAACAACATAAGTCAAAAACTGTTTTTCAGATTTTTTTCATTATTTCTATTAATAACCTGTAAAGGTTATATTCTATTTTAATTTATTATCACTCAAATACTAAACTAAACACAAAAAAGTCCTTTAAAACTCATTTGTTTGTGTATGAAATAATTTTTATTGATTTCTGAAAAATTATAATTCTGTGACTTATGAGGTTTTTGAAATGACCGATTCAATTTAAGTCAAAATGAATACAGTCGAACTTCCCAATAATGAATGTGTTTGGAACCAGAAAATCACTTAATTTCTTTTCACTTTTATTTAAATTTATCAGGTACTTAAATATATTAGTCCGCACGCTACTTGTAGTCTTCACAAAGATGCGAAATACGTTAATTGGTGAAGAAACGCTACTTAATGACAACTGACAGTCGTCATTTCACCGGGCTTACTTACTTTTCATCCTTCTGTGAATCTGTTAATCTAGAAGTAAAGTAAAGTTTGCCATTAAAATTGAATTATTTCATGTGCGTACGGTGTATGGAATTATATTTTCTTTCCTCTCGTTATACAGAAGTGTTATATAAATGTAAGAGAACTTTTAATGAAATAATTCATCAAATCGAGACAAAAATGCATGTGCATAAAATTTTCTCTGGCAAATTTATTCATTGTGAATGAAAGTTCTGTGTAATTGAAATTCATTATAGGGAGATGATTATATAGAACTTCACTTTGAAGAAGTGCCACTGTATTATATTTAGTGTCAAAATGTTCAATATTATTTATACGTGCGACATATTTCGAAATAAGTACGTAAAATATTGCCATATATTTTTTTATCGCGGGGTCTTGTTATGAGTGTCGTTGTAGTAGTCGTGTTTATGACAAGCCTATATAAAACATATGACACATGTTGCCACAATTTATCATTCTCCTAACGACACAACGACACTCATAGTGAGACCCATTAAATCCGAAAACCAGTCGTGCATAATGCCACTATTTGCAAATAAGTTGTGAAACGTTGCCACTTGTTTTAAAACTTTCAGTTTCAGTATTAATTGGCATTACAAGAACAACATTCGTTTTTGAGATTTCTTACCATAAAATTTCCACACTTTTTTGAAAGCAAACAAACTATTTTGTAAAAAAAGAACATTTTTAAACGTTTTTTGATGTTGCCATACAATTGTTTATATGCAACTGACTGCAAATTTATTACTGTGCAGTATCTACGTATAAACAGTTCAGTATTTGGAAACAGTGTTTTTGGGAAATAACACGTAGGTATAGACGTAGTCACAGAATGGAAAGCACGTTGCCAGAAACGTTTCATACGTGTAACACAGTAAAAACAGAGTACTACTCTCGCAACATTATCTCAAAAACATTTCACATCAATTTCATAATTGCGATCAGTTATTATAATCTTAAGGCCACTAAATGCTTTGTGTTACATATCGGGGATTTCTAACAAATTTTAACTGTAGATGCAAATGACACTATGAATGTTGATAGATGATTAAGAAGCTATTTCGAATTTTTAAATTGCAAATCCCATTAATTTAATCCATTTTTTGCCACCGATCGAATTTTCCAACAGTACATTTATTAATTTACATATATCTTTGATCTGCTTTCACAAAAAAAATTTCTGAAATGTTTAATATTTTCATCAAATACAAGTGTACTGTAAGTTAAAAATTAATAAATAAAACTTTAAAATTTGAATGAATTTCAAGAAAACTTATTTTTGAAGCTAAAAACTTAAAAACTTTTTGGCATTTCAAAAACCTTGATAAATAAGGGAAAATTTGAGAAATGGTAACGCTGGTTGCGACACCTTTGATGTCAAGGCGACGTATTATATTTTTGTTTTTATATATCTTTAGTAGCTATTTTTTTATGTATTTTATGACTAAGTCCGAAACTGGGCTCCAACCCAAGACTTTTTTTGGTATTTTAGTCAACGTGCAGACTACTTCAGCCTTCACCACACTCAAGAGAAGAAGTATTCCATTGCTTTCCTCTCACAGAAAAAAATTTAACTTTTTTGTTTATAATCAATGCCTTTAATTAGAATAATATATTCTTTCAATTAAAAGCTTATCTTATGCTTGTGAAATATATACATATATGTATATAAAAATTTTTTAATTACCGATGTAAAAATTAAATAATTTAATTTAATAAAGAAAGCTCCTGAAGAAGTTGGAAAAAAAACCAACGAAACGTTGAGCAAATAGATTTAATAACATTCAGCACAAATGAAACGAATAGTGATAGAGAATACAGGTGGTGAAGGGATAGATAGAAAAAGGCTTCATTATTTTTACAATACTGCTTTTGCACGTTTCTTGTTTAATAGCAGTGTTGCAGAGCCGGTGATATTAAGGAAACGCATTACATTACATCGCAATAAATGCGAATGTTTTTTTTTGCTATTAAAATTATTTTTGAAATTTTCAAAATATTTAATTAAATTTTTAATTGTTATTATTATGACAAATTTAATTGTTAATTAATTCAATTCTGGGTACAATAATTATTTAGTTGATACTATTAGTTTATTTACAGCTGCAAATCTAATTAATCTTTTAATAGAATTTTCAATGAAAATTTATTTTAACCCTCTAGTGCGCCGTGATGCAAATTTGAATCATACCGAAAATCTCTGCGTAGTTTCAAAATTTGAAAACAGTTTTGTGTAAATGTTCGTTATATGTTGTCTCTATTTAATAGGCGTCGTTTTCTCTGCTTTTGAAGTACCGTTATAGCAGCATTGAATTATTGTGCAATTTTGAAGTGTCTGCTTTGTAAAATTTCATAAAAAATGAACGAAATTAAAATGTTATCTTTTTTTTTTTAAATGTAAAATTTCATAAACAATAAATAAATAATACGTTGGTTTTTAAAAAGAAACAAAAACATTGTCTACTATTGAATTATAAAAATTTTAGATTTTTAATTTACAGCTAAATGCGCAATGATGCAAATTTGCATCAAAGGACATCAAAGGATTTTTCGCTTCCTGCGCCCTTATAAACGAAAATTATACGAACTGCTAGAACAAAAGTTTGTTTTTTAACCATTTCCTTTCGTTTAAGTGGTATTTTATATAATTTGATTTCCTTGCGCACTAGAGGGTTAATTTTGTTTCTGTTCTGTTATACAGCAGAAACTCGATTATTGCACTTGCATACATATTCTTGCTACTTGCGCACCTCGATTCTTTGAACACGATTAATTTTTCTCATTACGTGCTCTGAATTTAGCATCCACTTGATTTTTTTCATCGCAGCAGCCCACATATAAAGTGTATTTTGCAGTCGGTTTGAACTCCTACTGTTGTAAAAATTATTTGACCAGTAGTGACATGATTTTTATATTGTTTTATTGTCCCAACAATTTTACTTATATTTATTGTGTTAAATTAATATAACTTGATCTACTTATAAATTGTGTTTTTTTTTCTAATTTTATTGTTACAATTTTATTGGTCGTTGTGCAGTCTGTCTGTATGTAGACTGCGTTTAATTATATTGCCCCGGGCATTTAATTATTTATTATTTTCCTATTATGATTACAAAGCTACTTGTATTTGTTGGCATTATAAATTATTATTATCGATTTTATTCATTTTTGGTGTCGATAATTTATAGTTTTACATTCGCTATTTTTCGCTTCAATAAATCTGACAGCGAACGTTGTAAAAGAAAATGGTGGTTTTATGCTAAACTGTATTTTAGATTTAATAAATTTAACTTTATTCCAAGAAAATTTAAGTGAAAAAATGTTTAGAGCAACACATATTTGCAACACAGCAAAAGAAAAACGTTAAAAGGAAAAATTAATTGCTCTTTACAAACAGTATCTTGAAAAATTAACAAAAAAAAAATACTCATTGGAAAAAGTTTGTTGGTATTTAATTTTCACAATCAATCACAATGTTTTTTTTCATCTTGGACCAGCAGTCGGGGGTCCGTGCGATGCATTGTGCCTGTTGATTGGTTACAGCTGAAGCCGGTACTGATCAGTGACCAGTGCCTTCGCCACTGAAACCTTCCGCCAACAACTCATACAAAGACACACTAATCCACATCATTGTCTGAAACTGGGCTCGAACCCAGGAGTTTTGCTTTAGTAGTCAACGATCATACCAATTCAGCCATCGGTAGACAAAAACATATCCTCCTCAATCTCTAGTCAGATTTCATTTTCAATCTCAAGGGGAGACCAACGTAATGCTGAACAGACAGAAGTGAATGGTGTCTTTATAAAGAAAATCATGTTCAGCGACGTGGCACACTTTCAGTGCAGTGGAATCGTTAACAAGCAGAATCGCCGGATTTGGGCAAATGAGAATCAATGAGTGATTGTTGAAAAGCCGATGCAACCACAAAGAGTTTATGGGCTGGCGGCGTACTTCTTCAACAACAAGGTCGGCCAAGCAGTTACCGTGAATGGTGTTCGCTACCACGAGGTGATAAGCGACATCTTGTGGCCCAAAATTGACGATGGACCTCTTGCGCGAGAAATTCAATGACCGTGTTATCTCACGTTGTGGCGAAGTTAAGTGGCCGTCATGATCATGAGATTTGACACCGTTTGCCGTCTTGCTTTGGAGATATTTTAAAGAAAAGGTGTACATCAATAAGCCAAGAACAATTCGAGAGCTAAAGAATGAGATAATTCGGCACATTAACGACATTGAACCTCAAATATATCTCAGAGTCATAGAAAATATCGACCGTCGGATGGCCGATAAATTGTTGAACATATAATTGTCACAGATCCTTCTATCATAATAAAAATTCTCTGAAAACGTTTTGTTTTATTTACAATTAACATCGTCCATTTTAGTTGGACCACCCTCCCAATCACTTGGCGAACTGTCATTTCTCTACACTATCAACTTTCGAACTAATTCCGGTGCAATACATTGCATATGAAAGGGACATCGCTGAACACTGGTCGAAGAAAAACATAAAAAGAATAACGTGTTTGAATGCTTTTTAGTTTAATGTGTCATAATTGCTCTTCCCAAACAAACAGCTGTTACAGTGTTGATTTGTTTTCGTAGTTGCCATAAATCTCGTATAATTTTTTTAAGTATGCGATTCGCTTTTCTTTGAAGTTTAATGCATGTCAAAGCGACAATTTTAACATTGTAAAATATAATCCTTTCCCTTCAAGAACATTTCGAATGCACGATGCCACTGCTGATCTTGTCATCAGCAGTCAGCAGTCAGGCAATATCTGGCAGCAATCGGTCAAGAATCACTTACAAATAAAATCAAAAACTGAGAGAAGCAACAGGTTTTAAATAAAAATAAATTAATTAATTTATAAATAAATTTTTATAGCTCTAAAGTTATAATTAAGTTAGTCAATTATAAAAAAATAAAATGATAATTAACAATATGCTTTTCATTAATTGTTGAGGAAAATATTTCATTTATTTTATATTTAGCACGCCTCCACGAACTGGCTGTCAATCGAGCGCTGAGGAACCTTGACCCGTTTTGCTGCTTTTTTATCTGTCGAATATTTTACATTGGATGGCAGAAATCACACTTGTCATTATAAATTTACTGGTATTAAACATCATTTGTCACAATTAATGTTTAACTAAACAATTTTTTTTTTCTCAACCCATTTGCATTTTTTGCGGTTTATACTTTTGTTGTTGTACTCCGCCAAAGATTTTGTATTTTGTCATTTGGCAAAAACAAAAAAATTAACTGCAAAACGAGACACGGGCAGAAGGATGAAAAACACACAGCCAAGAACGAAACAAAAAAAAGCAAAAAAAATTGTTTTTTAAGAAACTGCAACGAGAGTCTCGGTACGTGCAGTTCTACGTCTGTTTGTACTTTTAGCAATTTATGCCGACCACAGAAACATTTAAGCCGGCATTTAAACTTAACAAAGTGTAAAGACATCTCAGAGCACAATGATAATGACGATGGTTGTTGTTGACGATGATGACGATGGTGGTCCAGAATAAATGAACCTCAAGCCATGTGTCACTTGTGATCAACAAACAGATCAGATGAATGATTTTTATTTCGTTTTAATTCGAAAATGAATAAACAGAAACTTGAAATGCAGCACACGACAAATTTTGTATTAATCATGAAGTGATTTTATTCAAAAGGGTTTTCATAATTGAATGCCATTAATTGTGTGACAAAATTAAAAAAAATGTTGGGGGGGGGGGGGGCGGCCGAAATGTTAGGGGAGATATTTTGCACAATAATAGAGCGGCGTAGGAATTTTTTTTTAATAATTTCAAGGTCCTTCACTGTCCACTCTTCGCTGGTTCTACCTTGATTGGGCTGGATAAATTGTTAGGAGTGGGGGTGAACAGGCTGTTAAGATTTTTAAAACAATCTGGATGGTTTAGGATGGCGAGATCTTAGTTCGAATTCGGCTGCTCCAGGGCATCCCAAGAAGACCGAACTGGCAAAACTAATTAAGCCGCCTCTTGGGAGGAGCTGCACCTTGCAACATACGAGGCCTATTTGATAACTTTGACTTTCAATCGCAGCAACTTTAAATGCTACACTGCCGCCGTCAACCTCTATCTATTAATAAACTACTGTAAAATGTTGAACAAGCTGCGTGATTTAGTTTGTGTTTGAAACCTGACAATGTATTGAATTAAAAAAAAAAATTAAAAAAAGTGAATTTCTTGTCTGATGTTCAACCGCAATCCGGACGAGTTTTAACGCCGTTATAATACCAATAGAGCCCAGAGACCCAGGGACATTTAAAACAGTGGGTTTCACCGGGTGAACGTGCATCAAATGTGGGTCTGTCATGCCACAGTTTTTTGGTATGCACCCGGTGTCATTCATATAGATTCCCTAGAGAAGCATAGAACGATCAGCGGCCAATATTATTCAGAGCTTTTAGTTAGATGCGATATTTATTTAAAGCAAAAACGACTATATTTGGCGAAAAAAAAAGTGCTGTTCTGCCAAGACAATGCACGAGTGCATACGCGTGCAGTCAATATGGCAAAAATCCATAAATTAAAGTACAAAGTGCGACCCCATCCACTATTTTCTTTGATTCAAACCTGAAGAAATGGCTGGGTGGAAAGAGATTTGGGTCCACTGAAGAGGTATTAACAGAAACAAACGACTATTTTGAGGTCCTTGAGAAAACCTGTTATTTCGATGGAATAAAAACAACTGCAAAAACGCTGGATTAAATATACTAATCTAAAAAGAGATTAAGTGGAAAAATAAAATGCTTATTTGACGAAAAAAAATTTTTTTTATTCAAATAATCAAACGGCCCTCGTAGCATGGTTTAAAAGAAATTATAATTTTTTTAATTTGAAATAATTTCGTTTAAAAAAAATATTACTTCGTGATGTTCATATTCGTATGGTAATTCTCATAAAATAAATGAGAATTATTATCAACAAGAAACAATAATTTTCGATTAATTGGCTTGTAATTTCATTTGATTTCTTGTGCACACCTAAAACGACAACGGACAAGGGAATAGGATTTCAAAACTTGGCCATTTATTTGCAGATTTTCACGAAAAGAAAGCCTGCCACTTTCTTGCGAAATAAAATTTATTATTACACACCGACGCTTGCTCGATTAAGCTGTTTCACCTTTTGAGGAATCAAAAACTGTTGATGTTCTTGCCATGAAGATTCAGTGTGATGTTCTACGGACTGACCACATCTTTCAGGTCTCAACAGAAGCATTCAATTGCCCTGGCTTTTTAAGACGGTCCAAGACATACTTCACCTCATCTGATCTTCTTACTATTTATACCGCTTTCATCCGACCGAAAATGAAATACAACTCTGATGTATGGGGCGGTGATTCAAAACTATTTTGCAGATACTCTACCAAGTACAGGAGAGAGCGAGTAAACTTATTGGGGACGGTAGGGTAGCCAAATCTATTGACTCTCTTGAGCATCGTCGCAATTCATTCCTGCGCACAATGCGTTCATCATTAAGGGCGCAGAAGTCATTTTGTTGCCGAACAGCGCGTATGTGGAAGAAACTTCCTGTAGCGCTTTTTTCTGTCACCTTTGATGTGGGCAAAAGTCTAATCAAGTGTTCATAAACACTCCTCCCTATCCCTCTATCATCCTTCTCGTAACCCCCTTTCCTATAGTTCCAGCACCGTGCATCGCATGTGTATGTGTCATCGCCTGAGTGCTGGTCCAAAATAAAAAACGTCTTCTCCGTTGATCTATTGACTTTGCGATTTCATAGAAAGAAGAGAATTCGAATGTCATTTTAAGAAGCTTTCAAAGTCGTCGATGAAATACACCCTCCAATGCGCATTTCTGTATTTCACAAGTGGCGACTTTCTGTTTTTATTTTCCATTAAGACGGATAAAATCTTATGGTCTCTATCGGTCTGTTAGTTTTCAATATTTTATGCTCTAATTATTTTTTCATTTTCCTTTCCATCCTTTTAATTTAGTTTGTTTGAATATTAACCCTCCCTCTGTTAATAGTTGTTGTCAACACCTCAACGCCCCTATTAGAACCTTTTTACACTCTTCCATGCCTGCCTGTGTGTAAGTGTGTGTTGCTACGTATTTTTTACACTCTCTATAAACTTTGACCAACATCCGGTTTTGAAAATTAACTAACCAAAAAAAACAAACAGAAATCGAATGTTTGGTTGCTGTTTTTTTTTGTTTTGCGCTCTAAAAACTCTAAAGTATTTTTTAAAAACTGTTTTCGTATTTTTTCCGATATAAAAAGTAATAAAAAAACTTATATATTTTATAATGCATAATTATTTTACCTCTCAGGTGGTTTAATCGATAAACATCTGGAATTAAAAGAAAGAAAAATTATTGATTAAAATTGCTGAATTTTAATTTTGCAGTCTATAAAAATGTACATTCGAATTTTTAAATTATAAATTTTGTTTCTCTTACTTTAAGACAAAATCAATTACTTAATAAAACGTTATACAATTTTCAGTTCCGTAAAGAAGAATTTGTGGACTTGCATTTAGCTTGAGCTGAGGGGTTGTTTATTTGTATTTCGCTTGGTAGTTGCCAGCTAAAAAGAACTTCTCATTGCTCTTGTCATGCCAGAGAAATAATTTTATTTTACAAATTAGTTCTTCAAATGTGCCGGATAATTCGAAATTTAAATTTCTTTTTCTTTGGAATATCGCAGAAAAAGCAACTCTCAACAAACTTTACCGAATCATGGCTAAAGATCTTTATTAAACAACTTCTCTTACAATTAACCTTTTCGAAGAAGGCAATAAAATTACAAATATTATATTTCTCGTTTATGTTTTTGCACTCGCATATCGCATAATTTTTGCGATTGTGATTTGAACTCGCATGAGGAACTGGCATAAACTATAAAGATGATAATAAAATGATGAACAGATTTAATGAATAATGTTTTCTTTTTATCTGACTCTAAAGTATTAATGGTTTTGTAATATTTTTATTAAAAATATTGAATTTATAAAATATTGTTTTGTTTTGTTAAAAAAAAATATAACATATTGCAAAATTTTGCAATTCAGTCTTTCAGTTTCTTATAACATGGATATTAAATTAAGAAATGAACCAGAGTTTCGAGGTAAATTCTTTGGTATAAAGCACGAGGCACAAACTTGAATTTTATTTCCCGCCACTCGCCTTTTTTTTGCACTTTCCACAAAAAACATTTGTCATTCTTCGCTTCGAAGAGGCACTCACTAACTGCACATATTTTCCTTTTTCTATTTCGATTTTGTGAAGGTACATTCTCGGAAACTGTGGGGTTATCAATTTGCAGTTGATCTTGAATATTATTTCTGACAATCAGCTGATTCATATGAATCCCGAAAAAAGATTTTTCATGGAATTAACGCTATTTATAGGTTTCTGGCAGGTTTAAGAATATTGTGTGTGTGTACATTACATATGAATTAATAAATGTCATGTTTAAAATTCCGAAAAATTGTCATAACAACCAGCTGTTCGTTCTACTGGAACAGCTCATAACACTGGACATGTGATCGAATGTACCAACTCCTTCTTTGCTACACCATGCTGGGTTTATTTCTTTTGGGATTTATAGTGCCTTATTCCTTGCACGATGACTAAAGCTAAAACATTTTGTTTGGTTTTGGCTTATTGTCGTAGCAAAATACGGCTGTACCGCACTCTGCAACAGACTCGTCTTCATCAACTGCTGTGTCGGAACTTTTATCATTAAAATCGCTTTCTAAGGCATCGTTGTTGTCAGTTAAGGATAAGAACTGTTCAATTTATTCATCTGTTAGAGATCGCTAAAATTTTTCGTCCCAGAAAAAACCTAAAAGTTACACGAACGTCAACTTGCGTCATTTTGAAAACTAAATGCGTAAAAACAAACACTTACAATGTACACAGTTCACTGCAAGTCTTGAACTAACCACTGCTTGCAATCAACTATCGCTATGCTAAAAATTGGATCAAAACACAAAGAAAAAATACGTTTTAATTTAAAAATAAAATCTCGTGTCGTCATTTTGACGAAGGATGACGGTGCAGGATGAATAAAACAAAATATTTTTTCGTCCTGGTGTTTTTGAAGTTTTGCCACCTCTTCAATAAATTCAATGCAGTTTATATGTCATGTAAGCATGTACTCACACACACACACACACACCTACATACATTCACTCTTTTTAAAAAACTATTCTCATACGTTTGTATTGCGTATTTCCGTTTAATGTCATCGCAAAATGCAACTGTAAATTCAAACGCAGTTTAAATTCGTGCTGGTTGCATTTCAGCCAGTCACAAAAGTTTTACAACTTTTAAATCTATGAGTACGTATTTCCATTTATAAACTTGTAAATTGTTGGAAGAAGAAAAAAAACGAGCACTCACATATGGAACCACTATTGGCAAAATCGTTCGCTTTGAATTGCCATACAACGAGTCAAAAGTGCTTTTAGTAGTTTTATTTTTATTATTTTTTTCTTTTTGCATTATTTGAAAACTACACCCAGTTATGTTTGGATGTGTATTTTGTTTTTCTCCTCTGCCCCTTCTCAGTGCCTGAACTTTTTGTTCTATTTTATTTTATTTTTTTTTTGTTTTTTTTGTTTTTTTTTCCACTATTTACAACAATAATTGCTGTGTCGCTGGTTTATTTATTTATGAAAAAAAAAAAAAAAATAGTTTTGTTGTGTTTGGTTCTCCTTCTTTCGATAACTTTTATAAAAGTTATTGATTTGTATAAAATCAGCGTAGAGCTTTGCTATTTTGCTTAACAGGAAACCGGAAATGAGAAAAAATTACATCGGAAAAGTGTATTGTTTTCTATTTAAAAGAAAAAAAGAATTGACTCATAAATATTTGTGTTAACGCACTAAATAAACAGGGTTGGGACATGTTCTGAAAAATCACATTTCGTTAAAGCAATTTGAGAGCACCAAATAAGTGTTCTGTGGAAAAATTGTGTGATTTTAAAGCGAATGCTACACTATCAATGTTCAACTTCAATATACATACGTAAAAGTGTGACTATTTTCTATAAAATAACGCACCCAATGACAAATATTGAAGCTGAACGAACATTGATCGTGTAGCATTCGCTTAAAACGTTTTCAGAAATTACGCGATGATTTCTTCATTAATTTTTTTTATTAATTTGTTGTTTTATTTAAAAAACAATGCTTCAAAGTGTCGAGGCGGAGGCTTCCAGTACCGCCCCCATCCTAATCTATTATGAACACCGGTCTATCGACCGTCGAGTACGCTCATGAGACGCTGAAAATTTAAAATTAATTCATAAACATTTCTTTGCATTTGTGATTTGGAACAAAGTCGAAATAAGGAAATCAGCTGTTTTGTTGTACCTTCGTCAAGTTAAAATCACCGCCAATCAATACAGAAAACGTGTAAATTACAGAACAGCACAAAATCAAACGCAGCATGTGATATGAGATCACATTATTTTGAAAACTGAAATGATAAATAAAAGTAGCTGTGTAATGTTCTCCCGTTACAAAATTAAAATCAAAGAGTGGTGGATACTTTTGGCATATCGTCTGTAGGCGTGCTTATATGTAGAGGGTCCTCCCTTGAAATTTGGTTTTTGTTGATTTTTTTTTGTATCTACGACCAGCATTCAGGAGATGACCCCCACATATGCAGTGCATTGTGCTGGATATAGAGTAGAGGCATAGCATTTGTTTTTATTTCTCTGATTTCATAGAGACGTATTAAAATTTTCAAGCTTCGTTTTAGTAGCCATTTTTATTAATTATTTTACTTCGCTGGTGCTACACAATACCCACGAAAGAGGGCGTTCTGATGTGTCTGTGGATTGGATACAGCTGAAGCTGTCACTGTTCAGTGACCAGCGACTATGCCTTCGCCACTGAAACCTTCCGACAACAACTGACACACAAAGACACACAAATGCACATCGGAAAAAATGCGAGATGTTTTTATGAACATCCCACCTGGAAATATATTTCGTTTTGTAGTCAACGTGCAGGCTACTTCGACCATCGCCACGCTGTGCTGCTCTAAATTTAACGAAGAAATTTCCCGAAGGCCAAAGATTTAAATTTTTAGAAAAACAAGTGAAATTTTATGAAATTAAATAAATTTAACTAAAAGTTTTAAAAGAATAACACTGTACACAAGATTGCTGTGAAAAATTTTCAACCCTGACGAAGGTAGCGAAGTAGTGGCAAAAATAATATGAAGCAACAAGATGAAAATTGCAAAAAATAGAAGAGTAGAAAAAAAAAATATGCGGTGCAGGCAGTCATGGTCGCCTTCTAACAAACTTTGTCCGTCTGTCTTTTAATTTCTAAAATATAAAAGGAACTACAGGTCGGGGCACATAGAATCCATCATCCGTCATACTTTGTCTTTTTCAAATGACATTAACGTATCGACGGATGAGATTGGCACAATAAGTATTTTTTGTTGACGGATATCAACACATAGTCAGCGTTGCCACAAAATTTCTGCATACAAAAAATTTCATTTAAAAAGTTAAAAAATAAAAAAATGCCTGAATATGTTTTATTTTATAAAGTCTTCAATTCTTTTCCACTCGCCACAAATTTGAAAAATATGGATAAAAATTGTATGTAGATACAACATTTCAATTTCAAACAAACAAAGCCGTGCCAATAATTTTCTATCTATTTTTGATTTAAAGTGTTATTTTATTTATTTATCATGATACCTGTATAGCAACAGCTAGTATTGAAAGAAATTTTTATGAATATGAACAAAGTATGCAACTAATTAGATACACCAACCATTCATTGTGTGGTATTTTAAGCACATTTTGAAAAATATCGGATTGTAAATGCAAAAATTTTGAACAATCAAAAGAAATTAATAAGAAAATGTTTAATAAACAAATGTATTATGTTACCTCGAGTATAAAAAATTTACAAATATAATGTATGTAAATAAATATTTTAACTGAACTTTGATTTAAAAAAATATTTACTTCAAAGAGAAAAATAAAATTTCTTTTTTTTTGTCAAAATGAAGATTTTTGAAAACAAAATTTGGCAACACTGGCGCACAGCATAAAAATGCTGGAGAAGCTTTGGAACCAATACATCACTCTGTCAACAAACTGTGCGTTATTGAGGCATTTTCGAAAAAGCAAGAAAATTCCGATGTTTTAAAAGACTGAAGTTGACAGCAGGTTTGATACGACTGCAAATATACAGTTTTGAACATGATCGAGAAGGAATGTAAGAACTAAAATTTCTACAAACAGTTTTGCAAATCAAAAAATTGTTCGATAAAGGAAATTCAAAAATAAATTAATTAAAACATAATTCGTGTCGCCCACTTTTAAAAATCAACTGAAAAAAAATTATTATTTATTTGGAAAGTAAACGAAAAATACAGAAATAGTAATGCAAATACACACACACACGCATCTGCATATTCAACACACACAAAACAAAACAAAAGGGGCAAATAAAAAATGAACCACTTCTCTTACCTGGCTGTTGTACAGTCACGATACAGCACATCAAAGTCTTTGCACGACAACAACTTGCAACGATTCACCCCTGGTTGTATGGCACCCAAACCGCGCAATATTCGCACCTGCTCAACATTGCACACCAACGGCACAATGTCTAAGCGCTTCAGTTTCGTATACACCGTATGTAGGCCACCGACTAAATGCTTTAGAAATAATTCAAATGCCTGTGGCAGACAGAGCATTGTCTCGCCACTGATAATGAAAGCGGCAACTTTCTGGCCACGATACTCAACCAGTTTGCATTCGTTCGCACTGGGGTCCGAAGTCGATATTGGAGGCGGGCTATTGTAGGTTCTGGGCGGTACATGATGGTGTGCCGCTGCCATCAGTTCCAGCGGGGAGGCATGATGCATCATTTGTAAGGAATTGAGCAGGCCCAGTGAGTGGGGTGGCAGACCGTGTGGCATACGAGGCGGCAGACCGGCGGGTAAACCATTCGGCGTTGGCACACCACCAACATGTGGCGGTGGACTCAGCTGGTGATGCTGTTGTTGCATCTGTTGCATCATTGAGTGATTAAGTGAAGTGACCGGACTTACGGCACTGGGATGACGACTGGGTGAGGAAGCTGGCGAACAACTGGAACCGCGACCGGTATGTGAAGATCTGCCGTTGGTGCGATCATCGCATCTGTCAGTGCCGCGACTACTGCTGTTATCACGTGCACCATTTTGTTGCTGCTGTTGTTGTTGCTGCTGCTGCTGATGATGCATCAGCATGGTGGCTGAATTCATAATTAGACTATTGCTGCTGCTGCTATTATTATTGTTGTTAATGTTGTTTATGTTGCTATTGGTGATTATATTGCCGTAATGCGACGGACTGTGCTTGTAATGTAAAGGACTTTTGTCAATATTGTTGTTGTTGTTGTTGTGGTTGTGATTTAAAGTTATATTGTTATTATTGTTATTGTTGCTGTTGGTATTATTGCTCATTGCCGCTTTTTTAGTGGCGTTATAAAGATAATCACGTTTGAAATTGATCAAAGCTGTGGTGGATTTTTCATATGCACCGCCGATGGTATTGCAATTCTTTTCAATTTTAAGCTGATATTTTGCATCACAGTTTGAATTCATTATATTCTGAAAATGTCTTCAAAGACATTCTTAATTACAATGTCTCTAGTTTCTTTTATTTATTTAATTTCGATTTACAGCGATTATTGGCACTATTCACTGTTTAACGAAGATTTAATTTATGATCACTTTCTCTCTTTCTTTTTAAAATATTTTGATTTTCACTATTAAAAACCTGCAAATAAATAGAAGATAAGAAAACATGGATTTTATAATATTGAAGATATTATTTTTTATGTAACAATTTTAAACGTGCAATCACTTTTCATAATGTTGAAAAGAGCTGAGCCCAAATTACGATAAATTCGAATGAAATTCTTATGCATTTTATGGATCGGTAATGGATTGCAACAGAACTTCTGTTACGTTTCCAGGCAGCAATATTAAAAAGCACTGGAATTTTGACAAGTGGATTTTATGCAGTTTCGATATGTATAACCTGCATTACAATTATTAGCAACTGGCACTTGAACATCATTTCGGTTGTAATCCTTAATCGAGTCATTCGAATCGAGTGCCGTTATTTTGCCCCTGATTTCGAACTTTACAAAGAAGTTTTAACACTTATTTTGTGCAATAAAAATAAAAATAAAAATTCAAATAAAGTGCTAATCTTATGTTAAGCTGTATCGACAGATTTTCGTGATTATTTAAATTACAGTGTCAAACATAAAAAATACAGCAGTGGTGCAAGTACGTTTTGATTGGATTTTATTACGTTGTAAGTCATTTGTTAAAATTTGAACAATTTATTCTCAATCACTAATAAAAACAATTAAATTCGAAGTGCAACTTTCATATGTACTTTCTTCTCTGCGCACAGTCCTTAACAGCAAAATCTTAATGAGCGCGTCAAACGTATTTTTGCTCTCAAACAAAATCAATTTGTATGGTCATGAGAAGTTCTGAAGGCAAAAAATTATTTATTTTTTATTAAGATTAAATATAATGTGTTATAATTCTTTAATAAAAAGCTTAACTAAAAAAAAATTATTTGTTCATATTTTAATTCATCCCTCAAACAAACATTTTTTTTTTTAATATTTCGTCGATTCGGACCATAATGTACTAAAATGTACTAAATTTGTATTACTTTAATACTGTAGTGGCGGCACACACTAAAAATAAAAAATTAATTTAAAAAAGTTTTAAGAAGTCAGTACGCTCCGGAACAAACAAAAAAAATTCTAAATCTTAAAGACAATTTGTCAGACTTTAAGTTGAAATTTAAAGTTGCGGGACACTGGTGAAGTCTGGAAAGTGGACAATTTTACAAGTGGAGAAAATTAGTTTCGTTTTGGTTTCGAGATGTTTGTATGATATATATTTTTTTTTGACAGCCGAACAGATTCACATATTACATTAATTTTTATTTTCACTAAAAGACTTCATCGAAAGCTATTTTCAATATTAAAAAAAAGAAAAATAAATATCTTAGTAATCTACCAATACTACTAATACCAAAATCTTCAGTAGTAGAAATTTGGCTATTCTTGAAAAAAGCTGAGAAATTTCATATGTTTTTTACCAGAACTCCCAAGAAATCTTTGAGAATAACTAAATATACAAACAAACACACACCAAAGAGCTTCTCAAAAAATTTTCTTTCCACAAAAAAACATTTTATTATTCGATTTAAATCTATTTAATTTTTCTAAATTTTTCTAATTTTTTACAATTAGTGGTCGACGACCTTCGGTCGACAATGATTGTATTTAAAAGGCAAATTGGAAAATTAAATTTTTAATGCAATTATGTAACTATTCTTTCATTTATTTAACGTTAGTCTAAATTAATTGCGATTATTTATCTATTATTTTATGATTTATTCATATAAAAAACATAGTTAAATAATCGTAATTAATTTTGATTAACTTTAAATAAATGAAAGGACAATAGTTACATAATTATCTTAAATATTTATATGTTGAAGCAATTCGTTTAAAAATTAAAAAAACTTAAATGTTAGAAACTTTCTTTGCAAAAAAAAGACGAAAGTTTTTAACCTTCGCACCCGAGTGGCATTTTCGATTTTCAATCAGTGATAAATTTTTGAATTTTAATTTTAACTGAAAATGATTTCGACTCAGTCACTAATTATCGTAATTTTAATAGGAAATGTTAAAATATTTAACGTGAAATGCTGCCGTAAATGCAAAATTATAGTGTAAAATATCGAGCCTGGGTATGCAGAAATGATCTTTGGGGAAATGTATATCTAAAGGAAAAAAGATTATGGTTCTATCTCCAACTGTTCAGATTCTACAGCTACAAATGTCGTCTTTATTGCCTCCAGCTATTTCCAACAATATTTATTTGAAATAATGAAATATTTCCTTTATGACAAGAAATTTACTAACAGAAAACATTACAAAACTTGCCTCTTTATTTAAAAACTTGTAAAAAAAATAACTTTAGTAAACGAAAATACTATCAAAAATATGGCTCAAAACTTCAAATGCATTTTTTTCAGTTCACGATTTTTTGAATTACGACTGTAATGAACCAAAGGCTCGATATGGTAACACTGCTGTGAGCTGAAATAGTTATCGCGTTAACTCTACCGTTTGAAAGTCGTGGGCTCAGATTCTATGTATGTATAAATGAGCCTTAAAGGCACATTTAGTCAACCGTAATGTTGATAAGGCTCGATATAAGTCTTCTAACAATTACATTTTTAATTAAAATAATTTATTGGCACACAAAATTGTAGACACAAATATAATCGAAAACAGCTGTTGCCAGTGATATGAGCTGAATAATTTTTGAACGGCGGCTAGTGGATAAACGTTTAGTGTCGTCTGCCAGCCATTCACTTTTATATCATTATATATTGTGGTTTTTTCTTTTTTCTTATAAAAATATAATTTAATGTAAAGTTATAAAAATGTGAACAATTTTTTCAATTATATGTAGCGGCGTTTGTTTGTATATGTTATCGTCGGCTCCACTGAAGAGTTTCAGTGTACGACTCAGATTTCCATTGTTATTTTATGACAAAACAATAAAAATAGCTCGAAAAGTGTTATTATTTTTATGACTTTTTTTTGTTTGCAGCACAACAACAATTTGCTTAAACTATTTTAAAATATTAATTCATTATAACAATCTGACTTAATGACAGACATTGTGAAGCCACCACATATGTTTTTTTTTTATTATTTTAAAAGTAAAACTGGTAATTTTGAACAAAAAAAAATTATGAAAATACTAGATGACCGTCCCGGCTTAGCACGGAATCTGTTTACTAATGAGAAAAGAAATAAGTTTTGCTGTTTCTAGCTGACCCGGCAAACGTTGTTTTGCCATGTATATTATTTCTAGGAAACAGTTTTCTAGTTTAATTAAAAATAACTATCTACTATAAGTGTGCGGTGATTTACTATCGAAAGCGCTGTAGACAATGAAAGTATGCTTTATTTAGGTTAATAAATTAGTCTTTATCAAAGTAAAAAATATATCTTAAATTACAATTCTCGATAGCTATTGAAACATTCAAAATAATTATTAATATTTTTACTATCAACTGTATAGTGAGTAAGACAGGAGATCGGCTTCATTATCATCCCTTTAGGGTCCCTTTAGGCCATATTGGACTTAGGTTAATGATAAACTTTTTAAAATCTCCTCATCATATCCTTTCATTTGATGCCCATATTGCAAAAAAAAGAAAAAGTAGGTAAAAAAAAAGTTGAAGTAAAGTGGGCGTGTGTAATTTTAGGGTGACGAAAAATAGATGTTGTCCGATTCTCAGATCTACCCAATACGCACACAAAATTTCATGAGAATCGGTCAAGCCGTTTCGGAGGAGTTTAACTACAAATACCGCGACACGAGAATTTTATAAATTAGATAAAAAAAAATTGGAGACACTTTCTATTGTAACAAAATGTTGTTATTTGCTGTTTTAGTTATCAGCTGCTTTTCATCTTCGCAAATATTTCGAAGCTTGCCAGAGTAGCAAAATATTACTATCAAGTAGAAATATATTTTATTTCTTAAAAAAAATTAATCAATTTCAATAAAATTTATTAATTTTTGTTAAGTCTTCTTGGAAGTTGTTATTAATAATAAATTGTGTGCTTAATTTGTAAAATAATAACTTATAAAGTAATAGCAAATGGCAATAATAAGTAATTATTACCTGTGGCAACTTCTTGTTTCATTTGTTACTTTTGCTTCTATTCAATGCTTTAATTTCTTCATTATTTTTTCTGTCACTCAACCATCGATAACAAAACAAAGCTCCAGGCATTTTAATGAAATCATATTCTCACTAAATATATTATTGAAAACACCAATTATCAGCTGTTCTCTGGTGTTTTCGAAAAACACATTGAAAATTACAAATTACAGTAGTAACTCGATTCTTGCACAAATCAATAGTTGCGCATCCTCGATTGTTGCGTCGGCCTAAAATTTTACATTACATATTCAGTAGTTGCAACATTGCAAAACAAATTGACGCTATACTTGCAACATATGGATTTTATATTATTTTTGTTTTTTTAATAACTGCAAAATACGTTAATTTTGCGTTTGTTTCTTTTGTGTAAACAATGACTAATACGAAAACTCTTTAGTTGAATACCGCAATTTGAGTAGGGAACACAATGGTGAACAAAGAAAAAGCACAGATTTAAAAAAAAATGGAAGAGGGTTTTTCAGTAAACGCGTGTTTGAAACTTTTTAATGTACACAGATCAACAATAAATAGAACAAAGAAAAAATGGGGCTGCTATAAAAAAAGCTTTGTGTTTAGATCTGAAAGCGGTCCAGGGAAAAGAAAGACGTTTAAGTGGTCGGAGTGGTTCCTAAAATTGAAAAGGCATTGTAAAAGTGGTTTACAGAATAACGAGCCAAAAATTAATAATAATATTGTGTATTACATATTATGTATTTAAATGTACAAATTTGTAATACAAATGAATTAGATTGTGAATTTTATCAATAAATTGAAAAAACAGTGAATAAGTTTTTTTTTTTTTTTATCTGGGACCAGCACTCAGGAGATGACTCCTACACATGGGAAGCATTGTGCGGGAACTATAGGAAAAGGATAGTAGGAGGAACGACAGGAGGTGAAGCTTAATTATTTATTTTTGCAGCTCTGCTTTCACACGTTCTTGTTTATAGTCGTAGCAGTGCTGAAGCTTCGCTTCAGTAGCCATTTTTATTATTGTTTTACTTCGACGGTGCTACACATAATACCGACGAAGGAGGGCGTACTGATGCGATTGTGGATTGCTATCATCAGAAGCCGGTATTGTGCAGTGACCAGTGACTATGCCTTCGCCACTGAAACCTTCCGACAACAACTGACAGAAAAAGCCTCACTAATGCACATCAGAAAAATGCGAGATGTTTATTTTTATTTTAAAATTTTAGTCTGAAACTGGTGTTGAACCCAGGTCTGTTTTTGGATTCGTAGTCAACGTGCAGACTGCCATCCAACGTGCCATCGTGAAATAAAATTATTCGGTACTTGCGACATCATCGAAACGTGCCCAAAGCCCGGTTTTCATTATGAGCGATAATCGAGTTACTACTGTATTATGATTTGCGGAACATCATGAAATCACAAAGTGATTTAAAATATTGTGATTTGCAGAACAGATGTGTACGAGTATATTATTATTATATTAATTGCCTCTATTCATAAAAGCCGAGTGAAAATACCCGTTCGATCAGTTATATTGAAAACAACAATAAAAAAAACTCAAATTGTTTTTGTTTTCAATATAAATGGCCCAACGATTAATTTCATTCGGCTTCTATGAACAGGCAGTAAATTAAAAAAAAGTCATCATATTCACTCAAATGTGATGTGAAAATCATCTAACTGGCGAAGAGCGAGTGCCTACTCAATGGAACGTGTCGCCTGTAATTCATTTGACGTGGGGAAAATTTAAATCAAATGTCAATAAACAATACTCCATCTATCCTTTCTCCCAAAACCTTATTTCTTAGTTCCGGCACAATGCTGCGCATGTATAACGGTCATCCCCGTAGTTCCGGTCCAAGAAAAACAAAAAAAAAATCAAAAGCTGGGGTACTTGGATCGGTAGTCAAACTTCTTAAGTATTTGCTAATATATTTGGCAATTACGGTCTTAACAAAAGCGCGTTGAGATCTTTGTGGATATTTTGAAAGGGCTGTTGTGATCTTTCGTAGAATTTTATTTTACCTGCTTATGGAGACGTGCCCAATAACTGAATAGCATGGCTCCATACTGGTTTTGCTGGACATTTAAATTCTATAGTAGCCATAGCACAAGCATATGATTTCAGTGGAGACCGCACAACGTCAAATTAAATAAATTTTAGTGAAAGCAATGTTAGACGAATTATTAATTTGACACAATATACAGTGTAACCTTGGTTAGAAATTGTGAGCTGTTGCAAACACTGAGTTGTTTCGAAAACCGAATCAAACATTTCTATTTTATCAATTACAAATATTATTTTAAATAAAAGATGGAATTAAAAAACCGATGGTTAATTTCTAAAATAAATAAAATAAAATGTATTTAATTAAAACACAGAATAAAAACAAAAAAACCAAAAATGTATTTAGATTAAATAAAACATACACATTCTATGAAAATTTGTACTGATGCTTGTTGTCACGTTGAAGATTCATGTTTTTAACAGAAAAATACTGCAATTGTGACATATTTTATAAAGAAAACTGAATTTAAGAATAAAATTTAACTTGCAAAGTTGCGTTAATTGATGTTTGGTTGCGTTAACCGAGGTTACACTGTATGCATCTGTTAATTGCGAACTTCATTTTCATTTTGTGATTTAATCACCGACATAATACACTCACAGCATTGCAATTTCATTATTTTTTATAACCATATTACATGTCTACACAAACCATTCGACATGTTTGGAAAAACATCAAATCTGAAAGTCACATATGAATTACGTTACGTAATAAAAGTAGAAGATTTTCAAATGCGTGCTAGCTCAAAATGAATATAGGAAACTACATGCTGATAACTTGATAACAAAATCAGAGTGATTTCTTCAATGAGTGAGTGTGCCGTATATGGGAATTTTGATTAATTTTATTTAATCGCGCATTTGCTTCTAATTTTTATAGAGAACAAAATAATTGTGCAACATATGGTCAGTCAATAAAGAAGAACTTTGTTATGCCAGCTAACTCTAGCAGATCTGAACAACTTGGTTCTTCCGAGGGGCAACTAGAACCCCAACATATATTTTTAGTCCAGTGTTTTGTAAAAATTTTATATGAATATCATGCTTTTTACACAATTAATTTAAAGAGTTATTCCATATTTTTAAGTTGCATATATCTTTTTGGTCATTTTGTTTTTACAAAAAACCACTTGGGAAAATAATTTTCTTTTTAAATCATTGAAATTTTTATGAAATGTTGCATTGAAATTTACAATTTATAAATTCTTTTTGAATACAGAAATTTGCTTTGAAAGTCTTTCATTTCCAGCATTACAAAATTGATTTATTTTAAATTTAAATTTTCTAGGCAATTTGATCAGCTGAAATTTTTATTTTTATCAGTTTTTAAATAATTCACAGAACAAAAACCACATATCGCCCTTTTGCGCAAATGACGTCATAACTCGGCGTGTAGAATATTCATGGTACTCATGCAATAGTGGGACCGATTATGGCCTATTACGCTGGGTCTTTTTGAAAAGAATTAATAAATGAAATGCAATTAAAAAAAATTTATTTTACCGGTAAATGTGTTTTAAGATTTAAAAAGGTGATTTTATACAAGCAATTTCTGTGACCGTGTTCTTCCCAGAATTCTCCAGATTAATTTTTTCAAAATGATTTTTGGCCTTTTAGGAAAGGCGACTATCTAACTGCCATCTTGAAGGGATAAACCGGTTGGGAATTATGACGGTATTGCTTCGTCAGTTCCAAACATATTTTTCACCATTCAGGTGCGAATGAAATTTTCTAGTACGGAACACCAGCAGTCACAAAATTCAAATATTATACTGATGTATGGAAATGTCGATTTTTCGCAATTGATTTTTTTTCACTAAATTGTGAATTAAAGCCAAACTGCTGCACCAATTTCAATGAAAAAATGGGCTTAATTTCTTTGAAATACTTTTATCTACAAGCAAATGAATCAAAAATAAACTTATTATTGTATTTTTATTTTTTATGCATTCTTGAAAACAAAAAATTAAAAATTTTATATCAAATTTATTTGTTTGTTTTTTTTTTTTGGTTTAAACTTTTACGATAGGGTATGTTTCTCTTAATAACAGCCACATTCCACAAGATGACTCGGTCAAATATTTAGGACTACACATTGAACGTAGACTTACACGGAAAAATCATATAAAATCTAAGAGACAACATTTGAATTTAAAAACTAAACGCCTTTTTTGGTTACTGGGACAAAGATCAAAGCTTAGTCTTGAATGTAAAATAATGATATATAAAGCAATTTTAAAACCAGTTTGGACCTACGGTATACAACTCTGGGGCACAGCCAGTAACTCCAATATAGAAATATTACAAAGGTTTCTATCTAAAACATTGCGTTGTATCATTAATGCTCCTTGGTTTATATCAAACAAAGCCATTCATGATGACTTATCAATTTTGACGGTCAAAGACGAAATTCGGAATTTTCGCAGAAATTACTTGGAGAGGTTAAGCAACGTATCACAGCAACGTATTGGCAATTACTTTGCTAGTTGATACCAATGAAGTTCGTAAACTGAAGAGAAATCACGTACTAGAAGAAAAAAGAGTGTGTTCTGTAAACCGAATCCGCAAAAAGTTTTCGCTTTTAAAACGAATACATATACTTAGGTGTTCTATAAACCGAATTGGCATAATTTTACTCGATTTAAAATCGAGTAGATACGTCCGGTCGAAATTAAATCGAATGTACAATCTTCCTAATAAATAACTGATGAAACATAAAAAAGCAATTACCAATTTCTAATTTGAATTATTAAATTAAATCAAATTATATACTCTGTAATAGATTTTAATACAAAATAATCAATTTAAAAAACACTGCAATATTTTTGCATGTTCTTGTTCAAGTATGCAAAAAAGTAGATGGATGAATAAAAGCACATTTTCACTAAATTCATTAGATATATCATTAAAAAATCACTTTTAAATAAGAACAAATTTTCGGTAGCTTTATTGACGTTTTGACGTATAAAAAATCTTATTCGAAAGCTAGTTCGAATGCTGGAAATCGTGTGATTTTTAGAACACCAAATTAGAAATTATTCGGTTTTTGAGAAATCACTCGTTTTTAAATCGACTCGATTTACAGAACAGGGGGGTTTATCTCTAAAACTGCAGAGCAAACTTAGAAATGATGTTCGCACGACCCAAAAATTATTTTGTTGTCGAATTTGGAATTTTTTTTTTCATAGAATAGGGAAAAAACTTCCCAAGTTAGGCTACAATATGTTAAAAGTGCCTTTATTTTTTACAAGCCACGATATCGCTAAAAATACAGCTGATGCATAAAAAAGGAGTGCAGATTTGAGTTCATCGCTCCAAATAACAAAAGAAACAACTTTTATTTCTAGCCAGCGAAAACATTTTCCGAATTTTGTAAACTTGTATAATCAGAAACTTTGACATAATTTCAAATATTTTTTTTAGAATTCATTTGAGATATTCTTTCGCATCCAACACTAACGCATTGTGGATTTTGGACGAAATACATGCTACACTTATTTAAGCGATTTCTCTTTAAAACTATTTTCCAGTTGTGCAACTTTTAAATGGCGATTTTTAGTTGGTACATTTTGCTGGCACCGACTGACTCTTTAGCTTTAATTTAAATTTAATTATAAAAATACTTGAAAATATAACTTGTCCTTGTTCTTTTGTTGATTTGAAACGCATCATAACTCGAATCTTTAAATGCAATCCCGTAAATAAGTTTAATGTTAACTTCTATCCAAAAAGAAAAAGTATTGCAGATATTTTTACTGTGTTCGTCCACATTTCAAAAATTAGTGTTCAGTAGTTTTGTCCAAAGTCCACAGACATCTAGTACAATTTTGGTTTTCAATTCAATGCAACACCACTACAAAATTATAATGATTGAAGTACATATTTTTGATAGTTTAACAACTCCTTAATTTTTTTGTTCATAAAATTATGCATTTATTGCTTTTCAATTAAAACTGTACTTTCATGCAATTTGTTTAAAAAAACGTTTAATTTTACCTTTTATATTAAATTGTCTTCTTATTATTTTCACTGCTAACAATCCAATACAAGTTGTTTGTTTTTATTCTCATCTTGTTTTTTTTTTCTTTCTTATAATAATTTTTCATAAAGCGCGTATTCTTCTTTAATTTATATTTATTTCACTGACTTTATTTTCTTAAATGAAATTAATTTCAATCATTCTTTTCGCATAAAGTAATCATATTTCATCGTATGTATGTATAGATTTGTGATACAGTATTTCTGTAATTTTCATTTGCAACGGAAATGAACTTTAATAACCGTTATTTGCGTTCATATGCAACGACAAGCGTAACACAGCGAGACATCAAACAAGCGTTATAATGATGTTGTTAACCGACGGCGTGTCACACGACGTATGATTATTGCTGGAAATCGTTAAGCAATCGTAACCGAAAACACCAAACGTAATGGAAATGGAAAACAACAACACACAATTGTAAAAAAAAATATCAAATCACACTCATACAATTGCTTTGGCTCTCTATATACATTCATTTGTATGGATATATGATGTATGTGTGTTTGTAATGGGGAGCAAAGACACTTTTACAAAGAAAAAAATCATTTTTTTTTGCTTGATATTTTTATTATTCCATTTCAATTTGAGCTGTATTGATACATAGTCGTAAACTCACTCACACAAATTTTTTTATTTCCATTTCTTAGTTTTTATATTTTATGTACATTTCTTTTGGTATTTATTTGTATATAGAAAGGCAATATACTACATATAAAAATTTTTTTCACATGTTCATTTCGAATGAAATGCGCGCGCGTTGATAAATATTTTTTTTTTGTTTTCATTAATTCAAATCCGACGACAATTGTATTCGAAAACGAAATGTATTTGTTTTACGTCATTCACTGCAATAACAACGAAATACTATTACGATACCGTCTACACGGCTCACTGTGCTCGATGGCTGGCGCTTGGCTGACGGTATGAATAACTGTCAGCTTTGCTGGGATCGGGCGGGCTCTCTGTGTGTTTTATGAATGTTGTACCTTCACTTACGAATGACAAATTCGTAATGAGAAACGAAACATTGCTACGAATATCAATGTGTTTTTCCTATACTCACATAAGTTGGATACATTCTCAAGCGCACACATAGCCACACGCTCAAACTCACGTAAACGTACGTATTGGGGAAAAAATTGTTAAATGTTGGTTTGGCTGCTTGTTTTATTTTCTTATTACGATTCTTTCTCTGTTTGCACGCACACACAGCCACACACACCCGTGTGCACTCCTATTCAAATACTCAATTTATTTACTCATACAAATACAACAAATGAAATGAATTGAATTGAAAACAAGCAACACACCAACTAAGCAGAAGAAGAAAAAAAACTTATAATCAAAATAAGAGAGTGAGTACAATTGTTGGATTTTATTACTGCATACATATGTGCATTTGTTTGGCAGAATGTATGCGAGTGTGTGTGTTGATTATTATTTGTTTGATTGTACTCCACCTCCTGCTGCTGCTAAACAGTGTAATGCTGCTGCGACTGCTAACGTTATTGAACAGGACATTTGTGATTTTTGTTTTCTTCTTCTTCAGCTGCTCATTCGCTTTATTTTTTTCCGATTCAAATTTAAACAAATGTTTTTATTTGTTTTGTGTGGTTTTTTTCGTCTTCTGCTTACTGCTGAGTAATGTATTGTGTTTTTTTTTCTTTTTTTTGTTATTTTTACTATTCTGTATTACGAGTGCTTATTGCCGCACACAAAAAAGGGGATGGTTTTTGAAGTTGTTGTTGGTGTTGTTTTCGTAGCCCAAACGAATACGAAACGGAATTTAGTTGTTGTTTTTTTTTAATATGAATCTCATATTAAATGTAGGAATACAATTGTAATGGTTGTTGTTGTTGTTATTGTTGTTCTATATAACAAATAAACCCCCTTA
Organism: Dexiosoma caninum; assembly: GCA_963924685.1. Taxonomy (NCBI): domain Eukaryota; kingdom Metazoa; phylum Arthropoda; class Insecta; order Diptera; family Tachinidae; genus Dexiosoma; species Dexiosoma caninum. The sequence continues at coordinate 88,065,253 of OZ004727.1, forward strand.
AGCAGTATATTTGTTATAAATATACACACACACACATCAGAACATACGTACGTATATAAGTATGTACTTATAGTAACAAAACTCTCAATGTGGTTGTTAAAACGACAAATGGCAAATGTGTAGAAATCGTATTGACACAAAGAGTAGAAATATTTACAGTTATACATTTCTTTTTGAAATTGCAACCCCAAATTGTGATCATCATCATAATCATTGTAATTTATAAACATTATTACATTTAATTCAAATTAAATAAACTTTCTCTCGCTCACTCTCTCTCCCTCTCTATTTCTGTCTATCTCACACACACGCTCTCTTACGCTGTGATATTTAGCAAAACCGGCATAGGAGCACGCTGTCATTCATAACTAGATTCTATGTACATATGTATGTGCATCAGCATGTAAATAAGTTATATTCCCCTTCTACTTACTTACAAATTCGCCAACACTACACAGTGACAACACTGACTGGCAGAATTAAAAAAAAAACTCATATCCCTAAAAGTGTTTGAGATTATTTTTTATTTTGATTTTTTTAATTTAAATTCTTGTTTTTATGCTCATGCTATTTGTTTAACACATTCACATTCGACAAGAATAAAAAGTAAAGATTAAAAACTGCTTAGAGAAACGTACTGGGAGAAGAATTTTTGTTTAATTGTTTGTGTATGTTGGGAATGTGAAATATACAACCTGTTTGCAGTGTTGGGGCCAAGCAGAAATAAATATACGTCATGTTCACCACTGCAGTTGCACGCAAGTTTTTGACCAATTTAAAAGCAAATTCATTTATCAAGATGTCTTCGCTGCTCATAAGAATAGATATCAGCTATTTTCTTGCCCATAATTTGAAACAAAACTTCTCATAAAATTTTTAAAGTATGAGAGATTAGTGGAAAAGTGAGAGAATTTAAAAATTTGAAAGGCAAAATTTTAACTCGTAACCCGCAAGTAACATAGCATTAAGACAGTGATGGTAAATATAATGATTTACGATCAGATTTAGTGCTAAAGCTCTCAAGAATTGCTTGACTGTTCGAAAATTTTAATTTTTTTTTAATAGTAATGTCCGATTTTCGAAGCTCTTAAAATATAGATCAAATATTATTTTCTGTACCGATCAGTTCTATTGTGGGGCGCAGTTATCAAAATGTTAATCAATGTTTGCACATACGTTTAAAATGTTTTCGCAGTAAAATTGTAACGGAACATTTAGCAGCAGTATTATTTTGCGAAATGAGGCTACTACGGGTATAGATTTTTTTGCCAAGAAAGTTAATCGATAATCATGGCGTTTACAGCTTTTTCGCGGCTCTAGCTCAATTTCTTGATTTGTGTAAAACTAAATCACTGTCGCATAATAGAGTGTAAAATAAATCCTCTAAAATCAAGCTAAGCGATTGTACAAACTATTTATGGTAATCACACAAATATTGTTTCAATTACTGCGATCTTGATAGTCAGCATGATTTGTGATGTGAACTTTAAGAAATTGCACATTCTTCTAGTTGATTTATAACGGAGAAGTATTTTTGTCGTCAATCGTGGATCTAGTGCCGCGTTTCCTATTACCTACAAATGAGAGAAAACTTCAAGTTACAAAACTTCTCATTAAGTAAGAAATAAATTAAGATTTAATGTGTTGTGTAAATTTATTTAATGGTGTTTTCATTTAAATAGAAATTGCATTTCCTGCCCAATTTGGTCGTTTTAGTTTAAAATATTTCTACTTTATTGTTCCCATATAAAATAATTTTACAGCACTTTCAAAGAGATTAATAAAATGGGAATATTTTTAATAAATGAATTACATATGTATATTAGATTCCCAGATAAAAGGCAACCATTGTAATCGTTAAATTTTTCTCTATGCGAAAATGTTTCACAAATTACAAAAATTAAGCGCAGTGTATGGAAAAATTATATTACACATAATTAAAATAAATTTTATGTACAAATATCTATTCGGAGATACAATTGTCTCTGGACAAATTGTATTTATTAGGTTTTGTTAAAAAAGACATTCTTTACAGATGGATTGATATACATATATGCTTATCATACATTGGCGACGGAAATGATTCTAATTTGCTTTCTTTAAGTTTTAACTTGTTCTTGGCAATAATTTTATACTTTTTTTTTGTAGTAGGAAGACCAAATTATATTTTTCTCAGTGTTGGGAGATGTAGAAGCAATCATTACCGAATCGGCTCCCTTTTCGACCCCTCGTATCAGAACCCATCAACCATTGGGAACCGTGCCAATCTTAGCATTTGCTGTAGACTCTGTTGACACATGGTAGTTCGAGTGGTAGTTCTCGACATCCAACCTCATAACTGAGTCCATAATTATCGCTATCATTTGCCTAACCCGTGGGCATCATATTTTAAGCTTTTTAAAATGGAAAATTCTATTGTAATAAGCAAATATTGCATGCATAATATTTTCTCAATATATATTTAAAAGCTTTAGTTTTACATTTGTTGAAGAACGAATTACAATTATTTTTATTACATAAATTAAACAACGGTGAACGTTTTTGTTGACGGTTAGTCGCATGAATTTCGAAAATACCTTGGTATCAAGAATGTGTTGTAAGCTAAACTAACTAGAGGAATAAAAATCATAGCTTAAAGATGTACTTACAAGCCTATCTTTTATATTGATCAGTTGTGTATATGAGCTGTTTTTGCATTTGTTATGCGCATATACATTTGTGGGTATAATTATTCCTTAATAGCAAATATCTCGGGCCGCTGGGTTCTGCTACTCTGCATAACAAACGTAACCAGAGAAATGTGTTTGCTCACTCACAACGGAGAGCAAATGTGTTTTGTCAAATCTTATAATTTATTTTTGGTATTTGTTTTTTTTTTCTCCATTTTATTTAGTTTTTTACTTTATTTTCATATACATATATATTTTTTTATTTATATTTTTCCAAACATTCAGAGAATAAAAAACACATTGAATTCAATTCCATAATGTTTCCAATTGTGTGTTTCATATACGGTTACTACTGCTCACACAGCAGGCACAATGACATCATTCCATCTCATTCGGATAATAATATGTGTCCTTGTTTGAATTGCTTTACGGCCATTGCAGGTGGGTTGCACCAATAACAATCGTCATCGGCACCAACAATACAAACGACAAGAAGAAAACAACAGTAGCAGCCACAATTGTACTTACCCAAACATACAACAACTTACTGTTACAAACTACTGAGAATTTTTGTTTGTTTTTCTTTGTTTTTGCTTGCTTTTTTCATTACAATTGCATGAGTATTCGTTTAATTGTATTTTGTACAATTTAACAAACGTAAATTGTACTTGCTCAATTATCCTCTCTTTTACTTGTAATAACTCTCTTGCTCATTGTATTTAAATTTGTAGGAACAAAAAATCGTTTTTTTCTTTTTATAAGAAAGAGGGAGGGTATTTCATATGCTCTTCATACATATCAAAGAAAATTATGCTGGTACTCATACATATTTAAATGACAATTGTGTTTTGCCAGTACCTTTTCCATATTTTTTTGTGGTGTTATTTTGATGTGAAATGAAAATAAAAGAAATTAAATGAATTATTATTTTTCTCTTTCTTTTAAAGCATTCCATCTTTTTTTCTTTTGTTGAGGGAATGTTGAATTTTTTATACCATTCTTTTTAACATTTTAATTAAATGATCAATTTGTCATTTTGACAGAACACTGCATAACAGTGATGTTACGAATATTCGTCTCGCCGTATATTCGACTACTTTATGACATCCGCATTTTGAGAATACAGTAAAAATAATACATTAAGTTTAAAAAACACGTTCAACAATGTCTGCTGGAAGTATGAATTTTGTAAGATAATCCCGGTTTTAATGTACAATTTAACTTTAAAGTTAAAGTTTTTTAATTTTCCTTTTTGACATCGGGTGATTACTTATGCCCCGGGTGATTAATTTTGGCCCACCGTGCATGTATGTTGGTACTTGATATTTTCATTATGTCATGGCTATGAATATAAAATTTTATGTATTCTTTTTTTAAATTAACCATTATGCAAGTTTCTTATAGTTTTGTTTGGTTCTGCGTTTGTCGTTGGCTGGGTGCACATTTTCGCGAATGTCAATATTTATTTTGCAGCTGAGCTTTCTTTTAATGGAATTTCAATTATTACTTTTTATTATTTCTTTTTTTTTCTTCTTTATAGTGGCTGTCACTAGGAGGTCATATATATATGTATGTATATATTAACCTTAATGTTTGTTTTCTTGGTTTCTTTTGTTTTGTACCTTCCGACTTGTCTAAAATATTAAAAATAAGTATGGATGTATGTACGTGGTGTAAGATCTTTCCAGTACGTGGCATTAGGTACATATATTTATATGTATGGATGTATGTATGTATGTATGTATTTTGTAATATGCATTGATACATTTTCCCACGTTATATAGTTTTATTATAGTGAGAATAATAAATAGAAATACTTGTGTAAATTTGTGTAATATTTTTTGGATCGACAAATCAGGATGGCTGGAACGATATTTCATATTTGCATTACCAGACGCCGATATTTGTATGGGTGCACTGAGATTTTTTCCTGCACTTTCTGAACAGACAGAAATGTGTTCGAAAAATAGCCGGTCATTGTTTCCCTAACAAGCTTTATGCTGATATTTAATTTTGCTAACGATAAGGCATACGCTTTTGAAATCATTTTGCCAACGGCCATTATTCACAATATGTTGTTTCAAAGTTGTAAACAAAAAACACAAGTGAGCCGTCATGTAAACTGGGTTAGAAATCATCTTTTAATTTTATTTAACTTTAATCAAACTCATTAGTTTCTTAGAGAAGGAATTCATAATGAAGAATGATCAATATTTACATACGGATCTGTGAAATAGCTCCCAGGTGGAATAACTCCCACTGAAATTAATCCCAAAATAACTAAATCTCAAAGAAAATTAAATAGTAGCCAAACCGAAAATGAAATAAATTCTCTTTTTTGAGAGCTAATTCATTATGAAATAACTTCCAAAATCGGAGCACTGAAAAAGAAAGAAAGAATCCCCCCCAAATAAGAAATTAAATGAAAATGTTACCAAAGTGCAGCGGGAAACAAAAACTTTTCTGCATAACCGGCCTTCCGCCTAGACACTTTCTGTTCTGTGGTATAATAAACATCGGCTTCGCTAACAAAAGCGTCTGGCGGCCTATCTAATTTCTTCCCATTTCGTGAAGCGATCATAAACTAAATTTAAGGGAAAAATTTTAAAATTTTGCAAATAATTGAAAAAGAAAAAACTCGCAAAGCAAATGAAATTGTTTTGGGACTTATTTCATTTGCGAGTTATTGCACGCCGCCTTTACATACATACGAGGTCTGTTCAAAAGAACAGGTGAATTTTGTTCTTTTCGATTACAATGGCGTGGTGCATCATGTGTTCTTGCCAAAAGGTTGTACTGTTAAAAAGGAATACTACAAGGAAGTTATGCTACGTTTGCATGAAGCAAACGACCGGAATTGTGGAAAATAAATCATGGATCTGTATCATAATAATGCACCAGTTCACACATCTATGTTTGTTCGTAAGTTTTTGGCCAAAAACAACACCCTAATCATGACTCAACCATCTAATTCAACAGATTTCGCTCCCTGTGACTTCTTCCTTTTGCCAAAACTAAAGAGACCCAACGAAAAGATAGCGTTTTGCCACAATTCATGAGATAAAGTCAATATTGAATCAAACGAGCTGATGGCCATACCGAAAGGCGCATTCCAGACGTGCTTCGAGGGTTGGAAGAAGCGCTCACTAAAGTGCATTATATCTGAGGAGGATTACTTTGAAAGGGACACAATGGATATTGATGAGTAAATAAATACTTTTCCAAAAAATTCAAAATCTACCTATTCTTTTGAACAGACCTCGTATATGTATAAAGAAAAATTAATAAATAAAAATTTTACTTTGTTAAAGCAAAATTAATCAGAACGAAAAATCATAGAGTTTTCAAGGAAATCGTATTCTATTTGGTTAAGACGACTTCCCATCGAATTGCAACGAACTTCAATCAATATTTGTTGAGCGATCATGTTTCAGACAAAATTCCGAAATATTTGTGTTTTAAAACTACGAGAAGCACAAAATTTAAAGAAATTAGAAATTAAAAAGTGTCCTATTTTCATTTTCGAAGAGAACATCAATAGAAGTGCAACTTGTACTGGATCTTGTCCAAATGTCTCTCTTTTGCAGCATTTTTCGTTTACACTTTAAATTACCTTGGTGTGTTAGTCTAGTCTTTTTGGGGACAAATGTATGCTTTGAACTCATCAATTATTTAAAGTTTTGCTTTTCAAAAATCGCAAAGGGAATTGGGCCCGGGGTGCACATTTCAGCATTCTCTGTCTGGTTTCTGTAACGTATTTGAGAAAATTTCAGTGAAACACAGCATGACTAAGAAAAAAAGCTGAAATTATAATGTTTTTTGTAAGTTTATTTTAGTTTTTTTAAGAATTGTCCGGTGAATCAGATACAAATCATTAGAAGTGTTTTATTTTTTTCGATGCGTGAACTTTCCAAAAAAAGTACTGGGTTCGAGCCGAGTTTCAGACTAAGTCATAAAAACATTTCGCATTTATTCTGATCTGCATTTGTGTGGCTCTGTGTCAGTTGTTGTCGGAAGGTTTCAGTGGCGAAGGCATAGTCACTGGCCACTGAACAGTAACGGCTTCAGCTGTAGCCAATCAACAGGCACATCAGAGCGCCCTCTTTCGACGGTATTGTGTAGCACCGGCGAAGTAAAATAATTACTAACAATGGCTACTAAAACGAAGCTTCAAATCTAAATACTGACATCAAAGGTGATGCTGCAACACTGCTACAACAAAAAACGTACCAAAGCAGAATTGACCGATAGTGAAGCTGCACCACGTGTCATCTCTCTCACTATACCTTTCCTCTAGTTCCAGCACAATATAACGCATGTGTACGAGTCATCTCCTGAGTGCTGGTCTAAGATAAAAAAGGTACAGATACGCTCATTGTTTGAAATTTCGATTCCAATCGAATGCCATAATTTGGCCCCTGCCCTGTTCAATAATCGTGTGTGCGCCAATACCAGACTAAAAATTTACTTCTGGTAATCCAATGTAAGATTCTGAAGCTTGTGTGAATTGTGAATTTTGCAAATATGCCATGGCTGGGTTAAATTTAAAATTTTATTTCGCCGTAGTGGTATTGCAATGCTCAGCTGGACCAACCTGGATAGAACGAGGACTTATGTGTATTATTTCCTTGATTCGCATGGCCATCCAGTGCACTATTACAGTTCACACGGGCCATTGATTCTTTGGATATCATGTCGATAGCCTGAGAATTTCCTTGTGGGATTTCTGAAGAAAGTGTGCGTCTGTGGAGAAGGAGCAGAAGGAGACTCGTGCTCACCACACGTGCCAGGGGCCAGTGCTTTTCATGCAGCGGTGCAGGGATTCTTGACTTCTCATTTTCTATCATCTATGGCTGAACACTCGCAGAAGAAAATTTCCGCAATATCGGGATTTATTTTTGAGTCAGGGTGATTTTATGAAGGGGTTGTCTGATCACCGGTTTCAATAGCTTGTGGTATCACAGTGGTTCTGTGTGTGGAAACTTGTCCTTCAGGGAGGGTACGCCACCATACCATAAGTTCCGTGACTGAATTGCATATTAATAGGACTAAAATGCAAATAATTTTTAAAAATGTCAGAAAAATTATTCCTTCACGAACATCAAAATGCTGATGCTACATCAGCATGATCAACAATATCCCATCAATGTCTCATACGAAATTCCTACCAGGCAATTGAAATATCTGTTCTTTAAAATTATGAAAAGTTTCTTGTTTTTTTTTTTAAGAATGCAAATTATTCATTTCACTGTTAATCTCAATTGTGTTTCTTTTTTCGTAATTTTAAAAATAAAACTATGCAGATCCTAATTGGTTATTGTCAAATATAATTTATAAAAGTCCCAGATATTAAAAATAGGCATCTTCTATCGTTTCACAAAGTATTAAATAATTTTCCTAAACAATTACAAACTAATCCCGAACCTCAAACTACAAACAATTTGTTTCTTCTTTGTTTTTTTCGAAAAACTAAACTACCTACTACCCTTAATGCTGCCATAAGTACACACACATACATGTGTACATATATATATATATATATAACGTATATGTGTATGTATGTATGTATGTATGTTCAATGTTTAAATACAATATGAATGATGTGCATGTGGTTTTTCATTTTAAAAACAATTTTATTACAATGCCAACGTACAAAAAGAATGGTGGAAGAAACAATTGCAACATTAAAAAAATATATGGATGTATGTACATGCTCGTACATACATACATACATACATACATACGTACGTTTGACGTAAGAAAAGAAACTCAAGTACCACAATTTAAGTGGATTATAGAATAATTTACAATGAAAAATAGCTGGCAGACTATAATAATTATATGGTTAATAAATTCTAAGCATTATTAAACTCCTTTTTTTCACAAACAGCAACCAGAAATAACAACAGCTGGCAACCCCTTTTTGTATGCCTACTTCTATTTGCAACAGCAACAATAACAGTACTGAGACAACAACAACAACAACAATTAGCTATTGAAATTAAAACAAAAAAAAACATGGAAACTTCAGTCAACATTTATACAGTTGGACATCGATAGATTTTCCGAGATGGTTGAGACCAAAAGCGTTCTGACTAATGCTACGAGTAGGAACACAATTGGTACGATCGACGAACTTCATCGTCGCCATCAACGAATTCGTCGCTAAAAGTTCGTTGCATAAATTGAGGGTGGCGATGGTAGTCTGCACGTTGACTACTAAACCAAAAACAGCACTGGTTTCAATCCCAGTTTCAGACTAAAAATTGTAAAATAAAAATCAAACATCTCGCATTTTTCTGATGTGCATTTGTGTGTTTCACTGCCGAAGGCATAGTCACTGGTCACTGCAAAATACCGGCTTCAGCTGATAGCAATCCGCAATCACATCAGAACGCCCTCCTTGGTCGGTATTGTGTAGCACCGGCGAAGTAAAATAATAATAAAAATATGGCTACAGAACCGAAGCTTCAGCACTGCTACGAGTATAAACAAAGAACGTGCAAAAGCAGAGCTGCAAAAACAATTAATTAAGCTGCACCTGCTGTCGTTTCTCCTACTATCCCTTTCCTATAGTTCCAGCACAATGCTTCGCATGTGTAGGAGTCATCTCCTGGGTGCTGGTTCCAGATAAAAAAAAATAAATAAAAAAAGGGTGCAACACAATAACGGCGAAAAATTGTATCTGTCGTTATTTGTTTTTTGTTATCTGTTATTGCTGTCTGTGTTACCGTTTAAAAAAACTTACTTGAAAAAATGTAACATTAACTGAAAATAATTAGAAAGCAATTTTATGGTAAATAATTGTGTATATTTCACTTAAATTATTTATTTATAAATTAAAAACAAAAATTAACTTTGGAAAACTAAAATGAAAAACGGTAACTCTGTACTAATTTGTTCGTCCTACGTCGGCGTATGCAATAAAAATAAATCTATCTCAGAGTTCGTCACGCACGACGAATTTCGTTGATGGCGTTGTTGTGTTAATTTTCATGTGTTTTATTTCTGAGTATGAAATTTCGTAACGAAAATTTCGTCATTCGTTCCAATTGTGTTTTCGTAGCATAATCGATTTATTCGCTGTCCTGAAGCTGAATTTTTCCGGTAATTAATATATCGTCATATAAAAAGTAAAGCCATGTAACTACATTTTTTTAGATTTTGCTGGAGAGGAAAAAAACGTAGTAAAGTACTCAAGTAAGGAACCGGACAAAAGTTCCTTAAAAACTTGGACAAAATCAACAGAATCACTAAGTTATAGTGAAATATAAAAAATTTTTACGCGAGTTGCGTAGTTTTATGGTGGATGGGATTTTTTAAAAAAAAGAATTCCTTTTCTTTGGTTTTTCTTAATTTTTATTTTAACCCTTTTTTGAAGCCTTTTGAATAAAGGACACGGTGATGTTTAATTATAATTTCATTTATTGTGGCCCGTTTAATGGAGGAACTAGAACTGATTTTTATTTTACATATTACTTAAAACTTAACTTAAACTCAATCATAATTGTTGCATCAGCTCCATTCTGATTGGTTGACTTTATGAACATTTTCATACTTCAAAATGCTATCATTTGCACTTTTATTATTGAAAATTATTATTATTATTATTTTACTATTGAAAACATTTTTATTCTTAAAAATGTTTTTAAATTAATTTACTTTATGAAATTGCAGAATTGCAATTTAAATTTTCTTAATATTTTTGTGGGAACGGAAATGAATTGAAATTGAATATCTTTTTTCCGTTGCACTAATTTTCATAAAGTCAAATAACTTTGCAACAATTTCACAATATTATTTTATTTGTTTATTGCTTCTAAAAACTTATTAAATTTATCAGGGATATATGTAACTCGCGCGTGCATTTTCACATGGTACGCAATATTCAATAGGAAACCCGATTTTGAAATTTATGTCACTTGCATAGTTTTACTTTTCGTATGGCGATATGTACATCGCCATGATGCTTCCTTAATTGGTTTCTAATATGGTTCTATACAAAACTTTCAGTGAATATAAGTGCAAGGACGGTATGTAGACGAAGTGTAACAGTCGTTTTGCACGCAAGGAGGGCTTCAAAGAAGAGTCATTTATTTGTCCAAAGAATCAAATCGTTAGATTAACTTTTGCGAATGTCCATATAAGTTAGAAAGCGACTCAAAGGCGCAATTTTTTGTTCTCCGATTAGTCTAATAGGGATTTTGATTGTCCAAAATTGCATTGCATTTTTCACCTTATTTATTGAAAATATTTGCACTTAATAAAGTTCTCTCTTAAAGTTCTCTGAAGAGAGTCTACAGCGAATCCATAAAGTGTAAATATATTTAATAAATAAGAAAAAATTGGCCAAGATATGCAGTGTATTTTTTGTTGAAAAAAAAATACCGTAAATTCAATATCAAAATCTTATAACTTGGAAAACTTTACTGTGAGATGATCAACCGACTTAAGCCTGACTATTGGAGAAGGGACAGAACAGACCAACGTAAATTATGACGCCAAACATTGTCTGGCTGTCAAAATTTCTCATGACCATATAAAATGTATGAAGCCAACCGAAATAACGCGGCGATAACGTCTTGCAATTGGAAAAGACAATTTTGACAGCGCTTAAAGAAGTGAAGTTGGCTGCAAGTTCAGTAATGTAACTTTAGCTACTTTCAAGTCAATTTATTGCCTTCATCTCTTTTTATTATTTCTATTTATAGTTTTTTTTATTAATTAAAGTGAGAAAACATTATTGTTTCTGGCGCAATGTTAACGCTATAATTTACGCCACTCATTTCAGCGTAAAATTTAAGCGCTTTGCCTCGTAATTTAGTTGGGACTGTAAAGCATGGAGGAGGCTCAGTTATGGTAATGGGGAAGCAGACCGGGCTAGGCCTGATGATTAATAGAAATATTCTGCGCATTCATGTATCATCTCAACAGGTTACGTTTCCTGGATGAGACGGAGTATACGGTCTGTCTGGTGCAACTGCATTACGCTCAATAGAACTAGATTACCTGTTTGCAAACGGGGTCAATTGGATCCGGCATTTAGTCAACTTCATTCAGAGAGCGGAGAAGTTGTTTGGATATGCTTTTCGGCGTGAAAGTAACGAAAGTGGCTAATCGATCCACAAAATTCAAACGGTTATTTAACTAAGGTCATGATCTAATCTTAATTGAGTGAAATTATTCCCCGGTCCAAATTGAATATAGAGTTTTTTTTTGCAGTCAGAATATTTTCATACTAATTATTTTAAATTTATATGCTTTTTATAAAGTTTCAGCAAAGAAATGTACGCTGCGCAAGACTAAAGATCATTGCAAAAGTTACCGGTGTTGCCAAAAATGTAGATTTATCTACAATTGAAGCTTTTGTAACCATTGAGCAGTTTTAAAGTTTTTTGTTAAAAAACAAGTTTTTCTCTAAATCGTTCAGATTTTGCGGTTCTTACGTTGAAGTTTTATTTCTAAATTTTGTTATTTTTCATACTTTCATACTTTGTATGAATGCGCAATTTTGCTGAGTTTTACAATTCTTGGAGCACTCTAGTACGTACTTTGGGTAATGCATTACATCAGCCGTGTCATTGCACAAACAAAAATGCCCTCTTTTGTTGTAATGCTGCATTTGTTGCCGTAGTAATGCCATCTACACTTATAACATCATGCTACCAATATCAAATACACTGAATATACTTTTCTGACAGCAAACGTATTATGGAATTGTTGTGTTATGTTCTTATATTATAATAAAAAAATATTAAATAAATTACGATTGATTTTTTGTTGAAATGTGACTGTTGTTTTCAGTTTTCTTTTTTGGATTTTCAAATTTCAAAAAAAATTCAGTTATTTACTTCCAATATATAATATGGCTGTATCTTACACTGGGTTGCGCAAAATTAATCACCCTATCGTAAGATGTAATAGATTTTGGAAATCGCCTCTTACCTCTATCATATTTGACATTTGGAAACTAGGCAGCAGCAGAGAAACAATGGAGCGCTGTTACTCCGCAAGAGCGTGGAATAATTGTGTCGATTTTTTTAATCAATAATCTGTCGGTGGAGTTAACTCAGCGTGAATTTCGTCATAGATTTCCTAATCGTGGACAATCGGACTGGACAAACATTACGCCGCTTAGCTGCTCTACTCCAATAGACTCGAACCACAATAGATCTTTCGGGGCGTGGCCGCAACCGGACTGGATATTCTGTCGAGAATATCGAGGCTGTGGATGCTGCTATTCCTGAGAATAAAGAAATATCAAGCAGACGACGTGCCACGCAATTGGGCGTTACCAGGCAGAGCTTACAGCGAATTTTAGTAACAGAATTACACATGTATCCAGACAAAGTGCAAACAGTGCATCAGTTAATGCCTGCTGACCGTCAGTAGCCTGTGAATTTATGTGCTCGCGTAATATCGCGTTTTGACAATTTGGCGTGGCCGGCAAGATTTCCCGATTTCACCATCCCAGACTTTTTTCTTTGGAGCGGGTCGCGGGATTACGACAACAAGCCCCAGACAATTTCAGCTGTAAAAGAGAATTTTCGGCAGTTATCACCCGAAATATTGCAGAAAGTTATGGAAAATGCGATAAAACGGGCACAAATGTATATCAATACTGGCAGCAACCACTTAGCTGATATGGTATTTTTCCAATTAATAGAAAAATTGTAAAGATTTCGTAATAATTTTTTTTTTTTTTAATTAGCAAAAAAGTTATTCAAAAACAAAATTGGATGATTAATTTTGCGCCACCTTGCAGTTTATAGTGAACCAGTTTGTAGGTAACCAAAATAATTGATCTGTTATACGTTCTTGTCCTTATTCTTAGCATGTCTAAGAGCAAGGAGAAGCAGGATGTGAAAAAAGGTCAAATACATTGATCAAGAGATTTGCAGAAATTATGTTTTTTCTTTTAACGTATTCACGTTAAATGACTGAATCACCACATTACACTAAGCAAAATATTAAAGAATGGATATCTATAAAACTCTGGAAACGAACACGTTTTGAGAGGGTCAAAAAAAAGAGATGAGTTAATGCACTTATAAAACACAGTGCCAGCAACAGCAGCAACATTGCACTTATTGCTAACATCGTTCTTACAATAAAAGTAAAATACTAACTAAAAAAAAGTAGTGACAAAAGAATAAATGAAATGCAAAATAATATCATGTTACTCTCTCTGGCACATACACAAACTCACATTGCGCTCTTCTCATTACACCGCACTACATTCAATGACAATTTTCAGACAAGGAAATTCAAATAAAAATCATATAAAATACATTAAAATGCAGTAACATAAAAAAAATAATTACAAGAATAAAAACACTACACATTTGCGAGAGTGCAAAGGAAATAGGGATAACAAACCAACACAAGCAAACCAACGTAATGTGAAATGAAACATTATTTAAATAAATTCTATATTGAGAAAAAATAAAATAAAAACAGGAAAAAAAAAAACAGAAACACATAAAAAGTTTCATTCTTATTTTTATTGATATAGAATTGTAGTTGAAAAGAGACAAACTACTTACGAATGAAACGGCAGCTCCTTCACATCTGAGCGAAACACAGTGGCAAATGGAACGTGTTACAGAGGAAAAAAAACTCTCCCAATAAAAGAGATGTTTTGTGCTTCCCTCTTTCTCTCTCATCAGTCATTTAAATAAATACTGTTAAAAAATAACAATGGAAATGAAAATGAAAAAAAAAAAATAAATAAACAAACAAATGTAGTGACTACATGTATTTACGTGTGTTTGTGTGCAAGTGTATGGTTGCAATTGTACTATCTTTAACTATGAATGTACGAATGTATGTTATTTTAGTTTATTGTTTTTGCATTTCTGTGCGATTGAGACAAGGTTAACGCCTTAAAGTATTTAATTTGTTCAATATGGGAATGAGATGGCATGTTCGCGTTAGTTATAAGACAAGGAGGTAAATATTATTTTTTATTAGATTTGTTTGTTACTTTTGTTGTATTTTATATCAAAACATACTTGCGTATGTTTGGTTTATTTTTATAATAGAACTTTTTCCTCGTAGGAGACACAAATAAATAAAGAAGAAAAGTTTGAATAGAACTTTGAAATATTAAGGATTACAAAAATGTAAATATGTACATACTTATACGAAAGAGAATGGGTAGGAACATACATACATCCATACATACATACCTAATACATATTTACTTGCATGTAAGTATGTATATTGGAGTGTAATTTTTGGGGCAGAATTGTGTATATTCATGTAATTATTGCTGTTAAGCAATACCTACTTTGTTATTAGCAATTTCTGAAATTAAGCAAATTAAAATTTGTTTTAAACTAAATTTATTTAAAACTGTTCTCAAAATTCTTGGAATAAAAAAAAAAATTACATATACAGTAAAAGCACGCATAGGCGGACTCTAACCGTAGACTAAATTTTTGTCCATAAGGTGAAAATATTTGTCAAAAAGAATAAAATTAAATAGATGATTTGCAATATGTAGTATAAATTTTCTAATATACAGTTGTTAAAAATGGCTGTAAGCATAAGACGTAATTATTTTTTTTTTGTGCATTAATGAAGACCTCTTCAACTAGGTGGTGGTGAATCGAGTTGTACAACAATTCAAGTTATTTGTCCGCGATATATCAAAAACAACTGATACAAATATTTCAAAGAAAATGTGTTTTACTTATGAACAAAATGTGGGTGTAAGATTTTTAATTTTTTTAAATCATATTTTTTGCAATATATTTATTAAGCTTGAGGTCTTTTTCTTTTATTTTATTTGGTTTTATTATTCGATATTTCGTTAACAGCTTGTTAACATCATCAGGAATAATAGGAAATTCAATAAATAAAATAAAAGAAAAAGACCTCAAGCTTAATAAATATATTGCAAAAAATATAATAAAAAAGGTCAATTAATAATATAATTAAAATTTTTTAAATCATTTTATTTCAAATACAAAGTTTGTTCTCGCCAAAAACGGAATTTTTAAACAAGTTTTTAACGTTTGAAGCACAATCGTATTTACAGTAAAAAATTGTCACCTGTTTTAACAACCCCACGTAGTTGGATACGCCTTGCCATGAATCTGCTACAAAGTATTGGTGTTTTGTTTTATAATTTAATTTATTCTTCTATATTATTCGTAGATCCATAGGAGGATACATATGAAAGTAGTTATAAAATAAAATTAAAGTCGATGATGCTATTAGATCGATTACCATACCTACACATTCATATTTATACAATGGGCTTTAGAAAATGAAATGCCCACAACGCACTGTATGAACTGCGAAATTCATTTGCCGAAAAACGAACTTAACCATTTTAAAACTAACTAAATTGTAAATTTATCAGAAATATATGAATAAAAAATTTTTGTCAGAAACAATATGTAACATATTTTGAGGAAATTTTTAGATCTGGTATAGCGAAAATTCAGTTTCCGCGCCAGGTTCGGTTTTTAAGCAGTCGTGAAAATCGAGCTTGTACTGTATTTCGTTGATATCGCTATGGATTAATTTTATTTATAGACATAAGCATGATGCAATAACTGTGGTGACATTACTACGCCAGATGACAATTTTTTACTTTAGGATTTCGTTGGTCTAGGCTTATGTGAAAATTCTACTCGTTTTATATTCTTTTGTGGTCGTGGAAAAAGCATCGTTCTTTGGTTAATTCATTCATAATTATTGACATTTAGCGTAACTTTACACAACCAAAAGATTCCTTTTTTTTAATTTAATATTGTATTTGTGGCCGTAGTAAAGGCTGTATTCACTATACTATGCAATCGCACGATTCATTCACAGGAGAATGACAGTGAGGTCTGACCGATTTACAAGATCGTTTCAAAATGACGCTGAAAGTGTCCCACTATTACACAAATAAATAAATACATAATATTATGTACACGGTGGGCCAAAAGTAATCATCCAGGGCATAAGTAATCACCCCATGTCTTTTTGCTGTTAACAAAAACCTCTGGATCTGCATGTATGGTCATCAACTCTGGCGGCGGTCACTTAGCCCATATCATAAGCAGTGCCAAAATTTGTCTTAAAAAAAAATTACAACAAAAGAACATCGGGTGATTACTTATGCCCCGGGTGATTACTTTTGGCCCACCCTGTATTATTAAAAAGTACTTTTTTAAATTTGTTTTGTTTAGTTCCAACAATCTTCTCAGCTGTTTGGCTAAAATCGCATGAAAATGATAATTTTTGACACACATGTCATATTTGGCAGGTCATGCGTTTGTGTTGGATAGTAAATCATGGCATTAAATGTCACATTGTTTATTGCATCATGGTTATAAAAAAGAAGAGTAAAACTTCTTTTGTAATCAAGCATTGGATGCCAAAAATTTAAATACTTCTGTGATGTAAATTTAACCTGCAAACGTCGGATTACAAACATTTTATACCGTCTAAGTGAAATTTTTAAACAAATGTAAAAGCTTCTGTTGGAAGTAATTTTGATATATGTAAATAAATTGAATGTGGTTTTGTACATATCAACCCCTGTGCGCGAAATTATCGTATGTTACACTTTTTCCGAAATCGACGTTTTTATGCAAAAATCCATTATTTCAACTACTGATGAAGTGTGGAGATAATACTATGTACATTTTATCGTATGTGACAGCTAATGCTGTCAGGCAAATAAAAAAAAAGAGTAATAAAAACGCTCTCCTGTAAAATTTAGTTTTTGGAACATACGATAATTTCGCGCACAAATCATTTAAAATGACTTAAAGTGATAGTGAAAAAAGTTATAATTGAATTCCTTGATTTTTTAGTTGTTTTTTTTTTTTAAAGCCAATTTTGAGTATTTACGTTCCGTAATAAAGATTTATACCTTGTTAGCATTCTGAAGAAAAATTTCTTATCCGAACAAAAAATTAATTAAAGGCATATAATTTTTATTCTAAGGCGTTTAAAGTACGCGAAAAATAAAATCGGTCGAACTACCACTTTTTGAAATAATTTTTGTTGGAAACTACAACTTTTTCACATTGAATATTTCAAAGATTTTGAGTTGGCATCACTATTACAGCACTGACCGAGACACAATGACATTTTTAAGTAATATTAATGCGGTAATTAATTGACCAGCCAGATTTTTCAGTACCTGACTATTTTCTTCGTGGTTTTTTGTAGTAGCGAATAGATGTATGTGAACAAGTCCCAGACCGTTCTTGAAGTCAAAGCCAAAATAGTTTCAGGAATTCGAGGGCCGTAGACGCAAATTTCGAAAGATGTCAAAACGGGCCTCAACATATAGGTGGTATTATTTTCCATACTGTATATTTTGTATATTTTATGATATGAAAAAAAAAACTAAAAAATAAATAAATATACTAAAGTTATTTGGCTTTATTGTGAGTGTCGTTCTCGTAGATGTATTTACGACAAGCGCATATAAAACATTTGGCACGCGTTTAGCATTTTCATCACGACAATGACACTCATAATAAGACACATAAAATTTTTAAACTCCCTGTAGATAAATAGATATACAGTCGGACTGATAACAGTGCGAACCTTTTAAAAATTCTTTAATTTTCCGCATTGGTGATATTTAAAAAAAGTAAATAAATCAAAAACAAATATTTATTTTATTATTTAAATTTAAAATTAAAAACTTTAATTTAATGCTGAAGTGTGAAGTCGAGTCGCTTTTTTCTGTTTATTGCGCATATTAATGGTGTTTTTTTTTCTTGGTACGCGGCTATAGAATCCGCTTTTGCGCAAAACACTTGCCATTATTTCTGACTAAATTTTAATAATGTCACAATTTCCCAAAGTGTTTCGCGTTTCCACGGCATTTGTTTTAGAATTTTTAATAACAACACTTTTTATGAATCGCTCAAATCGTGAGGAATTTTTGGTCGGACGTCCTGTTTTCGACTTGCTTGCTTTGGATTGAGACTCGGAAAAATTTTTTATTACAGTCTGCACTGTAGACTTGGCACGTCAAACAATTTTAACAATTGAACTCAAGGAATTCTCATCTTTCCTCGATTTTAAAATATATTGACGCATTTCGATACAAATGTCCTTAGTTTTATTAACCATTTTAACAAATGTTTTCCAAAATTAATGCAGTTTGCTTACAAATTAAGCTTTAAACACTTTCCGTATATTATTTATTCTTTAAATCTACTTAATTTTAAAAAGTACCGCTTTCAGAAAATTAACCGCACTTTTTCTAGTTTGTTTTTGACAGTGTGTCGATGCTTAGCAAATTCAAACAAAAATATCGATCAGAAATCCAGAGTTATTCTTAAACTCCAATTTTAGAGAGTGTATGTATGTATATGCATATTGGAAAGCTCATAATCATAACAAAATTATAACTGAAATATATATTTTAAAACTATGTTTATTAATTTACATTTTTTTAAATTTGTCATATACATGCATAGATATGTCATATATTTCGTGATATATTTTTTTATTGTCAAAAAGTAAAATATTAGACAGAATACATAGCTACCTACTGTCATACATACGAGTATGTATGTATGAATGTTGGAATTAAAAATTCTGAGCTCAATGAAATCGCCATTTTCTACATAAAATTTTTATGGAAATATCTTTGGAAAATAAAATAAAAAATAAATGAAAACGGCAAACAAAACAAACAATATGACATCTTTTGCAATAAAGATACTCACAAAGAGCAACACCAGAATGTAATTTAATTTAATTGAATTATTGACAATGTTGACTTTCATATGCTGGTATTTACCATGCAAAAACAGAAGAAAATCACTTATGCACACACATGAATAAACAAATGGATTCATATCAACAACAACAACAACAACAACAACAATAACAACGACAACAACAATAGAGAGACCAGCAAATATTAAACACGCCTTTTTTGAGTAACGGAATACTTTGGGTAAGCAACAGTTCTCTTAATTCTATTTCGAAATCTCCTATAAAATGGTTTGTGTCTAGACTTTTTGTTTTTACGTCTCCTAAGGTTATGCTATAGATATATTATTAGCCAAAGCAAAATAGTTGAATTTCATCAATTTTTTAAAAAAGTTTTTTTTTTGTTGTTGTTAATTTGGGAAATGAATTTATTTCACACATTGTTGGGTTTTGTTTAGTCATTTAATCCCTTAATATGCTTTTAGTTTTTCTATCTCATTGCCGCTTGCTGCTGCAGGATTTTAAATACTTGCGCAACATTTATGATTGATTGCATTTTTCCGTTTTATTTATTTATTTTCAATTTTTTTGTTTTAATAACACACAAACACACTCATGTAAATTTCTATTACAAGATTATGGGGTTTCCAACCCTTTTTCCGGGTCTATTTGCAATCCTTTGTTTTCTTATTGAGTATCTAGCTACTTTATGTTGTTGTTGTTGCTGCTGTTCTTTATAATCTTGTAAGTTATTTGGAAGCAAAAATGTTTCTTTTGACTTCCCTAAAATATTGATTTTTGTTGTGTCCTTTTGTTCTACCCATCTTCATTTGCTTCTTGTTTATTCATTGTCTGTGTTTTATTAATCATACAAAAATGACAACAACAACAACAACAACAACAACAACTGCTGCAGTAGAAAATCGTATTCTGCCATCTTTTTGTTACCATTATATCCCTGGCATGTGTCAAAAATCATTCGTTTGTTGGTGTTGATAGGAGCAGCCTGTTCGTTGTGCTAGTTTGTTTATAAGACAATTTCAAGAGACTTTTGTTCTATGAAACTTAATGAAATTATTGATTTCAGATTATTAAATTTAAACACACGAATTATACCATATATTTAATTATTCAAGATTCATTAGTATTTTCTAGGATTATATTTTTTAATTTTTTTTCTGATGGTGAACAAAAATAATTGTCCAACAAACACAACCAAATTCAGCATAGAGTTAATTAAATTTTTTACTTTGATCTAAACGCTATATTTTGGCATTGCTTTGTTCGGCTCGCTTTAGAATTAAGTGGGTAACAGAATAGACGCTGTAGCGCAACGTAACGAGTAGCGCCACGAGCTGTCAAAGGTAAATAATAGGTATTTTAAATGAGAGCGTACAGAGTGTGTAGTTGTGGTAGTCGTTGCTGTGGAAGTTGAAGCGCAAAGTTCGAACTATTGAACTTTCTAGCGCTACAGTACTTTGTCAGCAATAAATTTTCATAAAAGTGTAGAATATGTTGATGGAAATGCATTTGTTATACTAGTTATTTATGTATTGTAGTTAAAATCTCATAGATTATTCTTGTACAATGTAAGAAGCCTCAGTATTCGAATTGTGTTCGCTTTTTTTCCTGCTGATGTACTAGTTATGTCGACAACTTTAGCCACTACTACAATTTCTTTATTCTGTTCCAGACCTTAAAAGACTGCAAGTTTGTCACGGTTGCTTGAGCTTCGGTATTTTGTAAAATTATTTCCAGTTTGTAGTAAAGCATGTTGTTCGAAATAGAAAGTTTAAGTGCATACAGTAGCATTGCATCTGTATAGGACTGATACTCGTGTGCAGAAGACACAAGTGGTGAAGTGCTGGGAAGGAATAGAGCTTATGGCTAGCAAAACTCTGCTGTTGCGAGTTTCTGGTTATTTGTAAAGCAAAGTTAATTCTTAAGGCATTTATTTATTATTTAACTTTACCGACGCTGTAAATGATGTGATCAACAGGGTGACTAAGAGAAAGAAGAGCGAATTAATACTTTTATTTATCATCTCAATTATCTTTTCCATCCTCCTCATTATATCTTAATCCTCATTTCTTCTTTCTCTTCTACAGGTGTTATAAAGTGAATTCTAGATAGTGATGAAAAAAATTCAAAAATATAAATAAAATTTCGATTTACCAAAAAATTCCAAATGGAAAAAAAAACATTTGTCAGTGAGACATTTCTTCTACTACTTTTTGCTTCAATTCTTTTGAAAGCAAGTTTTTTCTAATCAACAATTCAAGGTAAGTAGGTTTACACTACTAATAATTATTTACGCTGTTGTGTTATCGTATTTAATTTGATTGCAAAATTTTCCTTAGTCTTTCATTAGAAATTGTGATCACCGTCGCATACTAATAGATAGTTTAGGAATATCTATGAGCAATTTTCTGGCAATATAAACAATTTAAAAAAGTTCAAAAATAAAAATATTTGTGTTAGCCGAGCAATAAGCGCGTGAAGATCGTGGGTTCAATTCCCACTCAGGACAAACATTTTTCTGCTGTGCTTATAATAATTTCAGCTTAAACATTAATGCGGCTTCATAAAATCAGAGACGCAATACCTCTGCATTTAAAATTCACAAAATGCGCAACTGCAGAAGAAGCTCTATTTCTTTGTATCACTCCATCTCAGCAACCACGTTTTCACTATACCATACCTTTCCAATTCAATGCAATGCTTTGTCTGTCTACATAAATAGAGAGCATCTCCTGAGCAAAAAGGAAAAAATAGACCCATATGTTGTTGCCAGCGTTGTCGTTTTTAGTTATTTCTGACAGTGAATATTTTTTTCTTTTTGGCAACTTTTGTTGAACATGTTATTTTTTAAAAATATCTTTCGAAAAACAGATGTCTATTACGCAAAATTGTCAAGACACTTTGCTTTTACTAAATAATCGTCTCTGTTGTACAAAAAAATACAACTCTGCTGCAGTGGAAGCTATTAAAAATCAATATAAAAGTGTTCAAATCGAAACTCGATCGGTAGTTATTTGTTCGGTTTGTGACTTATTAATTGCCTTCTGAAATATTTTGAATTTAGCAAAAAACCGGAATTTTTTTTCAAAATTTTATTTAAATAAATACACTCTCATAAATTTTTTTTATAATAATTTAGAACTTTTAACATAAAATTACTTTTAAAACTGATATAATTAATATCATATTTTGTCTCACTGTATAAAGAAGAATTCATATATGCTACATTTTTTGTGATCGGTAAGTTAAAATCTCGTCTTCCCCAATAATTGCTAATCGATAATAGATGTTGTACAAATCCGCTAATTTGGATAATAAATAATACACTTTAAATATGTTAAATAAGGAATGTTTTTTATTAACTTATATTTTTCTAATTACTAAATATTTTACAACAGCTGTTATATCTTTTGTCTCCGATCTCCAAATCCCAGTTCAATGCTGATGTCGATCTTTTTGACGGCGTTGTTATGTTCACAGCTTATGCAGGTCGCCACAGATGGAAACAAATCAAGGATAGCATAATTTATATTTGCGCTGGTGATATAGAAAAAATTTTAAATTTTAAACAGTTCATTAATGAAAACCACTTTAAATTGTTGTCAAGCTTTGTATTGTCTCTTTAATTTTGTCTTTTTCAAGCGCAGAATTACAGCGTTTATTCAGCTAATTTGGCCTAATTAAAAGAAAATTCAGAACAATAATGAAGACAGAAATGTAGCGTTCAGCTACATGTAGTATATGAAGATATCGGACGATATTGTTAGAAAAATCGATTCATCTGGAAAGTACCAAAATGAATTGATATATGAAGAATATGAAAAAAAGGTTTAGAAAAATTAAATAGATTTAAATCGAATAATGGAAAGTTTGTTGTATAAAGAACATTTTTAAAGAAACTATTTGGTTTGTTTTTTTTTTTGTATATTTCGCAATTATCTAAAATTTTTCGGGAGTTCTTGTATAAACATGTGAAATTTCTTAGCTTTTTTCAGGAATTTGGTTAAAGGCCTACTGAAGATTTTGGTATTAGTGCCTAATGAAATGCTGCATATAGACCAGCTAAATCATATAACAAACATAGATAAAAAAAATGGATTTTATATACAAAAATTTCTACAAAAAAAAATTATGTATGTGTGCAAAATGTGTTTAAATTCCCCAAATGATAAAAAATTTTAAAATATGTATTGATAATTGAAATGTAACTTTTTCTTTTAATTATATTGCCCATGTACTCAAACAACGTCATAACTCAAAAAATAAAGTTGGCATATCGGCTTCCACTTTGTGTAAAGAATTCATACAAACAAATGTCTTCAAAACTCACCTCGTGACGGAACAATATACATATTTACAATTCTCCATTAAGGTTTATGTAAATTGCAATTTTTAAGTACGTTTTTTTGAGTTGTGACGTTCTTTGGGTAACTGAGCAATATGTATTAATAAAAACTTATGTTACAAAAATTAGCACTTTTTTTAAACTGTAGTGTTCATTGTAGCACTTGTTTTTTTTTTTGGCGATTTAGGAATTTTCTTCCGGTTTCTCGCAACTCTGATATGTTTGCGACCGAACTCAGAGATGAGTAATAATCGTTTCTCAGAAAAATTCCGAAATTCGCATGTCCGTAAAAACGAAGTGTTATGCTGCTAATGTCAACTCATCACCAAATTAAAAAAAAAAAATTAGGAAATTTCACTTCTAAAATTGATTTGAGAATTGTGAAATCAACAAACAGAAAACAACTAAGTAGCCTTTGGAAGAATTTGGTTCAAATTCTACTGATGTTTTTTAAAGTAATTTGCTAATTGCTTACCCTTTCTCTAAAAGTATCTTTCCATTTTTTATGTTGTACAAGCGTCTCCTAATTTTATTAGTTATTTTTTTTAATTAAGGAATTCTTACTTACGCTTATGCTTTTAACGTTTTAAACTTTTTGTTCTTCTTAGACTCTTACTTTCCTTCTTTATTCACTATTCTGACACATTCTGATACCACATTTTATTTTAAATGTCAAAGTCTATATGCATATTAGAATATTTCATTTTATGGAAGTCGGTGTGATACAAATTCGTCTACACGCACTTTCTATGTTGAGTAAAAAGTAGTGAAGGCAACAATTCGTCAAAGTACAGGCGATAGAAGACAAAAATCGTCATTCGTCATTTTGGGGAATACGTTCTGAAAAATACCCTAAATGACCTAAGCTCGTCATGTTTGGCATCCTTGGTAAAAGAATAGGAAATTTGTATTTTAATAGTATTGGTTGTTTTTTGGTGAAATATTCAGTCAGCATCAGCTTCTTGTAACATCAAACAAAATTAATTTTTCCATCCCTGCGATGAATGCCTAAAGTGGTGTTTGTCTATGTTAACTAATTTTTAATATTAAAAAAATGTACTACCAACTTAAACACTGTCCACAGCGGGGGGAAAAAAACCTGTAGTAAAGACACAAACCTTTGCAAATAGAAGTGAAATATTAGTGCCCAAATGTTTGGTAACTGATTTATATTTTTGCTTTATAAAAAACCGTTATTCTAATCGATTTTTAAAATCTCCTTTTATTTACAAAATGTCTGTCTTCATGATTTATATACAATTTTATTAATAAAATAAAATAAAAAAAAAAAAAAACAAGCAGGTAAATTCTTCTTATGTACAGAGATGTGCAATACTTTACAATTGTGAAAAATCATACAAGTAGAACGTTTATAGATAATTAATGTAGACAATTTCAAATATGTACATTGTATGTAGAAGTATTAGCGTGAAATTGATATGTGCAGCATTTGCATGTTTTGTTTTTTGTTGTGCTTTCTTTCGTTTACTTAAATCTAAAAAAATCGGTTAAGTCTAGGAGTGCCTAAAGGACCATGACCAAAATGTAGGGCATCTGGCTGTGTTGCACCGGTGCGTGTGCGAGCTTCATTAACGTCATGCGTGTGCTGCTGACTACTAACGTAACCCAAGGAACCGGAACCCAAGTAAACATTGCCATTGGCCAAACGTATGAAACCCAAACCACCCGATCCTAAAGCGACAGCATCAGGTCCGGTTACAGGCTGTTGTCCCAAGAATGCAGCAGAAGATCTGCCACCTAATAGTCTGCTACCAAGAGGCGGTGGAGCACCAGCTCTACTTCCGACGCGATCATGAGCTCGATAATTCTCAAAGAACGGAGCATTAAGAAATGGTTGGGTACTTTGTTCAATATCATTGTCAATGATTTCTATGACAGCATACTGATGCAATTGACGGCCATTGGTATAAATGCCAATGTCATTGGCTGATGCGGTAGGTATGGTGATAACAGCCTTCTTGCCAAATGGAACGCGCAAAGGTTGTACTGGTGGTGGTGGTGGATTGGGTATATTCGATCCGACGCCTAGACTGCTCGGCGATCTTATAGAAGAAGTTGTTGATTGTTGTGCTACTAAATTGCGCGGTTGATATTGTTGTGCTATGCTACCTATAACAGAACCTACGGGATGTGTTTGATAAATCGTTCGTGTCTGTATGAATTGATTCTTGGAACGGCCCGTGGGCAGTGCCGGTAGATTTGGTACGGGCGGTAGTGGCTGTATCGTTGGTAGTGCTGCGAAATTATGTCCATGCGCTAGATTGACGTGACCCTCAACCAAACTTAATGTCGATGATGGCTTTTCGTAATGATATCCTACAATGTTGCCCGCTGCCACCATGTAAATGTAAAAGGTCAGTAGTATTGTTACACATGGCAATTTCAGCATGTTGTCTGGAAGAAAAGAAAACAAAATTAAGCATTAAGAATGATATGGATATGGCAGTTATAGTGTGTATTAAATTGTTGATTTATTGTGAAATAAATATTAATTTCTTGGGCCATCTGAAGGAACTGTGTCAGAGAAGTTTTCATTCAAATAAAATATGAGTAGCAATTATTTTTCGAATCTTTAAATTTATTGCTCGAGCAAGAATTCTTGTGCAAACTTCTTTAATGAAATGTTTTGTTTTTATTTTATTTTAATTTTTTATTTAATTTGTTGATTTGTTATTTTGGGAGCTGAAGAGTGGTGAGGACATAAGGGGACGTTTGAGGGTCGTGCGGTACTATTTACATACCAGAATTCTCCACAGTGATGATATGGCGTCACCAAGAATGGTTCTCTTCAGGAAATTCCGGCTGGATATCAACGACCGTGAGAACTTGAGGACCAACTTTATCAACTTTGAGCCCTGATCTCACGTATGGTATACTGATGGGCCTAAAAAAAAAAACTGAAAAATGGTATAACAGGGGCGGGAATGAACGGGCCCCGATTTAGGAAATCGATTCCAATGGGAGTATATCCAACAGATTATCAAGCAGAAGTTAATGCCATCACAATATTTGTGGGCGAGTATCTCCGTGAGAGCATGAGTGGGTCAAGCGGCTCTTAGGGCCCTTCAGTAGCCCGTGATAACCTCGAAATGGGTATGTGAGTGCCTGTACCTTCTCAACGAGTTGGGAAACTTTAGTGCCGTTACAGTGTGCTGGATTCTTGAACATGAGGGCAATGAAATGGCGGACTGTGTGGCAAAAGCGGGGGCAAATTCGCCCCTAATTGCGTCATATGAAACGTAAAACTGTGTAAGTGACAAAAATTTCAAAATCGGGTTTTTTGCACGTGCGTACAAATTTTCTATATTTTACTATAAATTAGTGATTCTGTTAATTTTGTGCAAATTTTAAAGGAACTTTTTTCCCGTTGCTTACTTAAGTACTTTAATATGTTTTTCTCCTCTCCTTCAAAATCTAAAAAAATGTATTTACATGGTTTTACGTTTTATATGATGATTGGCAATTCTGTGGATTTACGAAAAGCCACAGGAATGAAATTCTTAGAAACTGTCAGGGAAGAGAATTCGCTGTTAACTGGCATTATTGTACCGGCCAGCGTCAGGCCAAACAATTAGTAACCCCGAATAGGGCAATCTCTAATAATCTGCTTTCGTTGAATAGAGCGGACTTGAGCCTTTTGACGGGGTACTTCACAAGCCATTGGAACCTGAGATACCACTTGAACAAAATTATTCTCTCCCAGACCAATATCTGTCGATTTTGTGAAAGTGACACTGAAAGCTCAGAACACGTTCTCTGCGATTGTCCATGTGGGTGGTATTGTTGTGCCTCCACACAAGTTGTGGAACGCCGGATCCCAAATAGTGCTTGGACTCCTTAGAAGTCTTTCGATGGGAGTCTAATATGAGGAGGGGCTTTACACAATAGATCTTCTTGGTCGCTGTGCTTCCTGGCTCCTATAACAATAACAATAATAATATTGAGGGTCACATCAATCGCAGATATAATAGCCTTGCAGTTTATAAACACAAATAGTAATAAAATGTTGCAATTTATTGCTAAAACTTGACTCCATTTAATCTCCATTTGAAATTTTAATCCAAAAAAAGTTCGCATCTTAAGTCTTTTGTTTTACGATGCCCAAATTGATCTTTTTTGGTCTTTTGTTTTTATTTTTCTAGTTTTACTTTCAGCATTAACATAGAAATCTATTTATTTTTTTTTATTTTTTTTTTGCTTTTAACCCATGGAAGGGAATTAAAACTGCAAAGCGCTAAATTGAAGGCAAAAATAAAACATGTAAATTGAATATTTATTTCAGTTAAGCAATGAAGCCCGTAAAATAAAGCACAACAAATTAAAACAATGACCGAAAAAGTCGAAAATGTGTAACACAAATAATCATTAACTATAATTTTTTTCCACATAAATTTACTGACTGAACGGTGAGGTGGTCGTTATTTATGCTACTTCGTATTATTGACGTTGCTGTTTGCAGATTTTTGCTAAACTTTTGCTTTGCCTGCTGCAATAAATTATAAACAAAATTGACAAATAGAGAATTAGAAACAAAAAAGGTATAAACAATCTTAACAAACAATGAAATATAACACGCCTACAAAATAATATAAAATTGATCTTTATGGTGTCGTTGTTTCTTTTTTCTTTTTGCTAACAAAGCAACAAGCAACAAGCAACAACAACAAAAAAAGGCAATTTATAGTTGCATTAACAATTAAGTCAAGTTCATTGAGTTGCACTGCAGTGCTTTGTTTTCTATGTTTTTAGCAAAAAAAAGAAAAAAAATCAATAAATTGTCTGAATTAGAAAAACTAAAATAAATATTACGGTCATGCCAGCCATAAAATGTTTATTTTTAGTTCACACCACATAAAAAAAAGTCCATTTAATAAATTACCAAAAGTGTCATTAAATTTCATATAAAAACTCAACAAATAAGTTGCAGTCAGTACATGTGGAACCATAATTCGTTTAATTAATTTATATTGGCCATTAATGTTCAACAAAATATTTTTATTTTATTGCAACGTATTTTGTTTGTTTTCGTTTTCTATTAGAAGGAATTTGTTTTTGAAATTAAAGCAAATTAAACTTAGTAGATGAATCTATTATGTATGTTAGGGTGGTTAAAATTTTTTATCTTAACGGCACATGGCGATTCTTGTTCTACGGGTCATTCCAAGAAAATTTGTCCTGGAAACTACAGCTCGAAAATGAATTTTAAGCCTCCGAATTTTTCAAAATAAGTATTTTCCCAAAATATTGAAGAACAATTTGGCTCTTGTATGTTGGGGTTTATTGGGTCCAGAAATTTTTTCACATTTTAAACAATATATCTTATTTTTTCAGTGTAGAAACAATACAGGATAAGAGTAATAAACTTCAATAGTATTTAATGGTGTTTAAATATGAATATATTTTTATTACATGTAGATTCTAGACCAAGAGATCATTAAAATTCCCTAAAAATATATTTATTACAAGCCGATATGTAACACAATACAGATAAAGGTTTTATGACTACACTAGCCAACAATGTTTTGGAATGGAGCAACCAAATATCTAATTCTAGGGTAATTTGGTGGACTGAATTCCAATCTGTAATAAAGCGCATCGCGTTAATCTAGTTATATAACAATTGAATAGATACTCTAAACAAAAACCTCGAAGATTAGTTAGGATTTCTGAAAATAAAACTCTGATAAAAATTTACGAGGTCTGTTCAAAAGAAAAGGTGAATTTTGTTTTCTTCGATTACAATGGCATGGTGCATCATAAGTTCTTTCCAACAGTTCGTACGGTTAATAAGGAACACTACAAGGCAGTTATGCAACGTTTGCGTCAAGCAATACGGCTCAGACGATCGAAATTGTGGAGAAAAATCAAGGATTCAGCATCCCGATAATACACCAGCTCACACATCAATGCTTCGTCTTAATTTTTTGGTCAAAAACAACACCCTAATCATGCCTCAACCATATTATTCACCTGCGACTTTTCCCTATTCCCAAAACTGAAGAGACCAATGGAAGGAAAACGTTTTGCCACAATTGATGAGATAAAGTCAAAATGGAAAAACGAGCTGATGGCCTTACCGAAAAGTGCATTTCAGAAGTGCTTCGTGGAGTGGAAGAAGTGCTGGCATGAGTGCATTACATCAGAGGGGGCTTACTTTGAAGGGGACAAAATGATTATTTGATTAATAAATAAATACTTTTCAAAAATATTCAAAAATTCACCTTTTCTTTTGAACAGACCTCGTATTACCAAAGGCGGTGCTCTTCGCTCTGTGACTCTACAAACAAAAAATTATGGGTCAATATCCCCATCAGGCCAAAATTTCATATATGTTTTATAACAGATGATACTAGGACACCACCCTTCTGTAGCTAAACACCGTGTGCAAATCGATTGCAATTAAAAAAGCTGCCAATCGTAAAAAGTCGGAAATAAATGCCACTATAATTTTGAATAAAATAAAAAGATCTTGTGTGAATTTAACTGAAACCCTAGACATAAACCAATTGTTTTAACAGAGCGCTGTTAACATGATAACTGAAATTTAAAATTTGGAATTTTTCTAGTAGATAAATTTCAAGAAAACAGAGAAAGATGAGCGGATAGAAATTATTAGAATTTATGGCTGTTGTGGCTCTTTGTGATATCAAATGGCAAAAACATTTTTACTTCCCATCTTTCTCTGTTTTTTTTTTTTTTTTAATTCCATACATCATACTTCAAAGAATTGGCAATTTTCATTTGTAAAAATAACAATAAAAAGATTTCCTTACATATTGGGGATACAAGGTTTGCTTGCTTGGATGGGCAGCTTCCTTCTGTAATTTATGTCAATTTCCTCGATTAAGATAAGCTCGATTAAGATATTTAACAGAGCTATGTTATCATTTTAAGTAATTGGTTCGTGTCTATGGTCTGCATTTATGCCCCTATCATGATTCACAACTCAACTAAGTTAAGTTGTCAATGTTACAACTCAACTCAACTAATTTTTTCTATTATGGTTCACAACCAATTTTAGTTGGTTTCGTTAAGCTTTTATAATGTAAATCATAATACAGGTAACAACTCAACGAAGACAACTGAAATTAGTTGTGTATCATAATGCAAAAAATTAGTTAAGCTGTAACATTGACAACTTAACTTAGTTGAGTTGTGAATCATGATAGGGGCATTAGAAATTTAACTTCATGAATGGAATGACCCCTACACATGCGATGCATTGTGCTGGAACTAGAAAATTAAGTTATGGGAAGGAGGATAGAGGGAGTAGTGTTTATTCACATTTGATTTAATTTGCTTCGCTCTTTCCTGTACACGGTCGAGTAACTTCAAAATAGTCTTTGAAGCACCGGCCCATACATGAGATTTGTATTCCATTTTCGGTCGGATGTAGGCAGTATAAATAGTAAGGATATCAGATGGGGTGAAGTATGTCTAACACAGTCTTAAAAAACCGAGGCACTGGAATGCTTCCTTTCAGACATGAAAAATATGCTCACTCCTTCGAACATCGCACTGAATTTTCATGCCAAGAACATCCAGAGCTTCTGATTCCTGGATGTTTATACCGCCCATAATTACAGATGAGACAGCGCAGTCGGGCATGCGTCGATGCGTCAGCATGCAGCATTGGGTCTTTTGAGCATTGAAATAGACCCTGTTCGCGTGACACCATTCCGATATTCCTGTGAGGCCACCATTTAGCGAATTGTTCATATTCTACATTGTCACCGTGATCATATTCGACGTAGGCCTATGATTAAATGAATATGAATAGCAGATACTGCTGTCATCTGCAAAAGAGTGGATATGGTTGGATGTTTGACATAGAAGGTCATTAAGAAAAATAAGAAATTGGGTAAAAGAAATTTAAAAAAATACTTAATTTTTCAACAAAAAACTTTTTTCCATAAAAGTGTCTAATTAATGGGGGAAAAAACAAAACACAAAAAGATATATTTTGAATTTATTTTTATTCAAAACTAGCTGACCCGGTCCGCGGTGGTGGCCCTAAGCAAACATTAGTGTTGTATTACCACACGTTTTGGAGTCCATACGTTACATACATACACACATCATGTTTTATGTATGTATATAGATAAGAGAAACAAAAAAATAACAGTCTTTATACATATTAAATTTCAAGCTCAAAGGTTCGTCTTTATGTTTATTTGTTTGTTATACTTCAATATTTCGTTAAGCATCGGTTAACATCTTCAGGAAATTTTTATTATTTTTTATAAAATTTTTTCTTTATGAAATTAAATTTTTTTTATTAATGAAATACTACGTGAAATGTGCTCAAAAGGGCTCGGCGGACATTTATCTGATATTGTATTCCATACATAATTGCCGACATTAAATAAAACATTTATCAATATAAGATCCCTTCTTCAAAAATTATAAGCAAACAAAGTAGTATACCTCCCCGGCGGACACCCTGTATAACATGAAATGTATGTACTGGGTTTTCAATAAATAATATTTTTCTTTTAATGTTGCACCTCGTCCTTCGCTTATTTGTTAAAGTATTTCGATTTTAAGAATCTGTAAAGAGTTTAACAAAAATTATAAGTATATTGACTACTCTTTACATAATAATATTGTCAAACGAAATTCGATTTTATATTGTATTATGACCAGAATATTACGTATTGTTTTTTTAATACGGATGCAAAATATTTCCAAATTGTTTAGCTGAAGATTTAGATTTTTTTTCCCCAAGTTTTAAATTTATTATTTTTCTTATTACGAACTAAACAAATGGACTTTTGATTGCCAAACTCATTAGCACAATTAGCTAATGAAATTTAAATTTTTTTATCTAAAAAAAATATATTTCTTTTAAATGTTTATTTTTGGCATTTGAGAGAACATACATACAATTGTTGGAATGCTTTTATAGCTGGATCATCTATGAATTAAAGAACGTGTTGCGCTTCTAGTATAAACTAAACCGGTAAATATCGCACTTATTTCAGTTCTAGAGATTTCAATTTAATTTTTCCACTTCGTAATGCGTGGCCCAAGTGTAAAAATAACTAGTGGTATGTTTTTCGAATTTATGAATAGAAATTAAATTTAAACGCTTGTTAAATAATTGTGGCTTAGTGTTAACAATTACTCTTATAATTGTTGTTATTTTCCATTGATAGTGTTGTTGATAGATCTGCGCATATGCGCAGAACAGTTGTTAAAGCTTCGCACTGCAAAAGTGGCATAGAAACTTTGGCAATTAAATTGTTTTGCATGCCTGCCACCGTCTAAATTGTTTGATTAATAAAAACTAATTGAAAATGTTCATTACAATGTGTTTTGCTTTTATCTGCAGAATAATTAAAGTGTTAATTTGTCATTTCAAATAAAAAAATGGAATTAAAAGTGAAAAAAAAACAAAATTATAAGTGAAATTTAGTACCAAAAAAAAAAAAGAAGAGTTCAAATAACAAGAAATTTACCGTTTGATTTACAATAAAATCTTCGTCAGATAATATTTATGAAGAGCGGGAAAAAATTTAATTTTTCTAAAATGTTTTAAACTTTTCATTTTCAATTCCAGCTTGACAAACAAATAAAAACAAAATTTACCGTCACATAAATTAGGCAAGTCCAAAAGCACTCACAAATCCATTGATAACAATTTCTAAGGCGAAATTAATAACCGCAAATAAAAAGGAATGTAAATCGCACCATTAAATCATGATGTAATCATCTCTTAAGGCCCATGTAACACACACATACACACACACCCAAAACACATGTACGCATATGCGCACACTCGTGTACACACTTTTGCTCCATTTTAAATTGTCCACTGGCCCCGAGCAGCAACATTCACGCCAAACCAGTTTAAACAGAAACGAATCGTTTAAGAAAAACTATTTAACAAATAAACACGAAAAAAAAAATATTTTTCGGTGAACGCATTTTTTGCAACGTCAAATTTGCGTATAACGCAACAATTTCAAATTTGAAATTTTTTATGAGTTTTTCTTTTTCTTTGGTTTTAAAATTAATGCCGCCATAAATAAAATCTCTGTGGACTTGGCAAAATGGGTCCGACTTAGATTTTTTAAATTCATTTATTTTTTTTTTGCAAAATACATGCAAGATTTTTTGTAAAGATTAAAAGGCTGACAGCACCAAAATAATAATAAAAAGCAAAAACAAAATTAAATAAAAATAAATTCGGAACCATGTTTGAGCACAAGTTTAGTTTTGATTTTGTTTAAAGAAACAGAGCAGTAGATAAAAATCGTTGCATGTGTTGCAACACGCCACGAAAAGAAGAAAATTTGAAAAGGCAAAAAAGTACAACACTTACAAAACATACGCACTGTGCAATACTTTTTGTCTGCAGAACTGAAATTTGTTGAAGACAATATTTTAAATAAACAGCCTTCTTTTATTGGTCATTCGATTCAGTCTTTTGTATGGCATGTGTACGGATTCGAAATCAAAACTATTCGAATGTTATTTTTTCTTTCCAATGGTGGGGTGTAAAAGGTGAATGTCACCACTAAATCCAATTCCCTTTCGACACTCTTCATACAACAACCCAGCAGTCCGGTTACTCATTACAAACTGAAAGCCATCCGATTGTATAATATTATGTCAATAGGGAAAATAAAACGAAAATAGTTAAGCCCTTACAACTCGCATCTGATTCGGATTTGTATTTTTTCCATCCAATTGTAAAGTTAAATGGGTATTAGAAATGAAGATCAAAACAAACACAAATAAAAATTTTGCATCGCATTACCATCTGATTTGGATGGCTTTGTAATGTATCATATTGTCATTTCGTTTTAATTATGAATTTTGTTCTTTTTTCTGAAGTAATTTTTCCGTTATTCTTTCTTTTTCATTTTTATTATTATTCCAAAGTGAAATTTGTATCAAGTTCATAAGTGTTTTTAAAAGTGAAGTGTTGGCGGCATTTTTTGTGGTAATATTGTTATAAATTATTAAATAAAAATAATTAAAAAAGATAAGTGACTGTTTTATTTTTATTTATGTGTTAATTTATATACATACATATGTATGTATGTTTTGTATTTTTATTTGTTGTAAAGAATAAAATGATTGGATTTAGTAAAAGAAATTTAAGAAGACTAAAGAAAATAGAAAGTGAACGTTTGAAACAAAATTCCGAAATTACAAAATATTGAAAAAAATGAAGTTCCTAATTTAATTATGCAATAGTTAAAATTCATTCCAAAATCAATGGCATTCAGATACATCTTATTGCACGCCGAATTCTCCATAATAGTTGGACCCATACAACGTTCGCTGACAATGTATATTGTGTTGGACCCATCCAACCTTCGCTTACAATGTATATTGTGTTGGATAAATCTTATAGCCTAGGCCATCGCTGTGTAAATGTAAATAGAAATTGTATACAGACATTGGATGGGTCTTGCTTACATTGTCATTGGTCTCAAATCGAAGATGTATGTAGCAAAAAGTTCACTGGGAAGTGGCACACACAAAGTAGCGGCATCTCTGCAACACAACTACCAAAAACAACAACCATTTTGTTTGTGTAAAACTCATTGAAGATGTCAATGATGTTTTTGTACTGACTGCTCCTCTCTCAAAAGTAAACACACACAGGCCACAATAGTAAGAGAAACATTAATTTTATTTATGTATGCCTTAATTGCTTTTGCAAGCCTCTCTCTAAATAAATAAATGAGTAAAACCAAGGACCATTTATTAGGTCTGTGCAACTCGCCAGATGTTTTATTTGTTAACGTTGTATTTTATTCTGGACTGTCAAAATTTGTTTACATTTTATGGGCGCCATTGCTTTTATTTATAATTATGTTATTGAAAAGGTTTCTTTTCTTTTAGCGAACGTATTTACCAGAACTTCGTGGTAAAATAGATAAAACGGGGTTTCATTAAAAGAAATACTTCAGATTTGATGAGCCATAGAACATAAAAATGTGTCCGCAAAACACTTGTGGGTGGTTGAGGGTTAAGGAACACACAGTCTGCGAAGCTCTCAGCTTTTCTGCAGAAATATTCAGGGGATCTAGATTGCAGAGGCACGTGTTTTTTAACCACCCGGTATGTGTTTGTCTTTATAACAAATATGAACGAATTCGAAAAGAACAAAACAAACAAAAAATTTTGTAACCCAGCAAAAAAAAAGGAAAATGAAAGTCATTCTTAGAGAGTGATATATTCATGGCTGTAGCTTAAATCGAGTTTAGAAAAGAACGTTTGAAAATTGGAAAGTAAGAAAATAGAAAAATTTGCGGTCACCCAGTTATGTGTCCCTGAAGAAAATATAAAACTAAATTTAATTAAAAATGAATAAAATTAACTTTAAAAATTTTTATAGCTCTAGGGAAGCAACGATGCTCACTAAAGGAAGCTTCATGTGAATACAATTTTTTGACATATTGATTCACTGAATGGGCTTCCAAAAAGAAAGAGAATAATCCGCAAGGACAAGCCTGCATAAAATTCATAGCAAATTATCCTCTTTCCACTACTTCCAGATCGCAATATTAGGATCTTCTTCATTGCTTTAGATGGGTGCGATAAAACCAAAAAGTCGTTTGTGCGACACCATGAAAACATTTCGCTTTTCTTCTGATGTGCATTTGTGTTGGTGACGGAAGGTTTCAGTGACTAAGACATGGTCACTGAACAGTACCGGCTTCAGCTGTAACTAATCAACAGGCTCATCAGTATTATGTAGCATCATCGGCAAAGTAAAATAATTACTTAAAAAATAAAAATATTACTTCAAGAAAGCTTCAAAATTCAATACGTCTCCTTGACATCAGAGGCGCTGCAACAACCGTGCAAATAATATAACTAGTCCACACTTGCACGCATAGTGTAGCCCACAGAGGTCTAGGACTAGTCCAATACTAACTCATATTTATGGAGAAAACATAGTTTATTTAACATTACGATGTTCTGGGGGTGAACAATATAACCCATCGGACTAACACAAACACTAGTCCATGTAACCACTCCATGGAGCACCTCAGAGAATAATTGTAATGCGACCGAGTAATCGTAAATACGAACAAAACCACGAAAACTTGCCATATAACAATAAGCTGTTGCTTTCAATTACATGTTCCACGGCTGCTTTATATAGGACCAGTCCATTTAAGCTAAAACGGGCCAATATTATTTGAAGGGAGTGAAAAATTTTTTAATTATATCTATTTTTGAGCGATGCTCTTTTTTATGAAAAGTTTTTAACAATTATTTATTTTTCAATATTTCGTAACAAAAAAAAAAAAAGAGTGAAAAATAAAAAAAAAACCTACAAAAACAGAGTTGTATGATATTGAAGCAGTGATGTACGTCCCATACAACAATTGTTGAAAAATTTACACAGACAGTAGTTATTCTCTTTTAAAATTTTCATTCAGTCGTCGTTGAGCAAGCGATGAATACACATGCGGATGGTTGTTGTCATTTTTTTCAGAAATTTATTAAGCATTGTTGTTGTTTCTTGTTGGACGAATAATAATACTTAGATCTGAGGTAAAAGATTTCGAAAAAATTAGAACTCTAGAGTTTTGGAAAAATTTTGATGTTGCGATATGTCCCCAGCTCAAAAAAATGTATTTAAAATATTTATAATTTTTTTCCACTACTTATGCGAACAAATATTTTTAGGCATGAAAAACGTTTGTTCCAAGCAGCGAAATAAAATGACCTCGTTGAATTTAAAAAAACATTTTATTAATTCGCAATTGCCATGCAAGTATTAATATGGAATGTTTAATTTAAAATTTTCAAACCGATTTTAAAAATTATAATGAGGAATGACAGATGGTTAAACTTTTTGGTATAATATTTAAGCCCAAAAAAACTGTTTTATATGAATTTATTTTTGTTTTTTTCCCCCCAAATAAGTGTTCTAAAATTATTTATTGAAATTGATAACTGCTATTTATATTTTTCTTAAAATTGAAATTACATTCATTTAATAAGTTGTATATAGCTGGCATTTTCTTTCTTATTTGAAACGTTTGACATTATGTTTGCTGGGCAAATTCTCTCACCAATACCCCCTCATTTCATTTTTGGACACCAATGTATTGAAGTTTCACCAGCTGTCATCTTTCTCTCTCTCTCTCTCTCTCTCTCTCTCCCTCTCTCTCTCTCTCTACCTATATTTTTCCTCTAGTTCCATGGCCAATAAACCGCATGTGTAGGGGTCATTCCCTAAGTGCTGACCCAAGATTAAAAGACTTCTTTTTTTGCTGGGAATTAATTAAAATTGTTTGAAATTTCAGTAAAAGACAATTTTTTTTCATTTGGTTTGGTTGCCAGATTTTCGTGAACGGCCGCACATGTGCATGAAAGAATTTTCCATGGAAAAAATTGCACGACCATTAAACAATACGAAAATATAAAAAAAAACTATAAACGAAAAGCAAACAATAAAATAATAAATTAAGTGGCAGTTTAGTGAGCAAAGTCTGCTAAATTGAGCTGTTGATAATAATCAGTTGGAAAATAATTTTAAAAGTTGCTACCGTTTGCGATTTTTTATGGTTTTTTTTTTTCCTTTTGGTTTGTTGCCTTTCAACAATTGATTGACTGATAACATGGAGTGTTTTTTTTTTGTGGTATCCCCAGCAATTAGAGCTTTTTTTTATTCATTTTAATATAATAACGCCTACACTTACTTGTCTGCAGCGCAAGAATGCCATGTGCGTAATTTCTAGAAAAAATACGACTTAAGACACAAACTTTGTAAGAATTAAAAAAAAAAATAAAATATTAAAAATAAACAGCATGACCAAACTGGTCACATTATCTTGAATTAAATAATTTAATATGCAATAAATTGATAAATGTCATTCTTAAGTCCGGTATTTACAGAGATTTCCTAGAATCAAAAGACTTAAGACTGCAACGCGGAACATTGTTGACCAGCATTTTGCGGAATTTTTAATTTTACCGGCAACGTCTGCTCAATTATTAATAATTTTTTTTTTTCATTTTTATTTGTTGCTGATTCACGTCAAATTAAAATCTTAAAACGAAAATTATTTTTTTATAACAAAAAAAAAAACTTAAAATTTAAATAACAATTTTTGCAATTTGATTCAAATGCAAAACTAAATTGAATCAAGAAAAACAAAAACAAAAACAAAAACAAAAACAAAAAACACTTTCAAGCGTGCGCAAATTGCTAAAAATATTATTTCCACTTAATTTTCCAACATAAAAATAAATAAAATAAAACATGATTTTTCTTAAGTTTGGCAAATACCAAACAATGTAATAAATTAAAACAACATTAAAAAATTTATTTATTTACTTCATTTTTTATTATTTATTTTGTTTGTTTGTTTGAAATGTGTTACAAATAAAACCAGTTAAAATTCTGTTTTGGTATTTGGCAGAAGTAAAAGGCTTTTGCAATTGAAAATAGTGCGTAAACTATAACGAATTTGTGCACTGCATGTAGTCCACTTGCAAACAAATGGACTCATGTTGACATTTACGAAATGGCGTGTAAAGTGGTGTCCATATGGTTCAGCATAATTTTATGGTTTTCGTTTTTTTTTTATTCTTTTTTTTTTTTTGGACAACAAATTCTTTTCGCAACTCAAATATGGGCCAGTGTGTTAGCTGAAGTAATAAATATCAAGGAGGTATTTTTCCAAAGGTTAGTAATTTGTTAATAAGAGTATGTGTGTGTGTGTGAGCAACAGTCTGTGTATGTGCATGTGTTTAAATTTCGCAAAGTTTAATTGAAACTATTTCTATATTTCCCAACTGAATGCTGTTTGTATTTTTTTTTTTCATTTACGGTGTGACCTCGATTGTATCCGTGCAAGAAAACTAAAATTTTTTTTTCGCATCGCTTAACCGCGATTACCACTATAATACAAATTTGAGCTCTCGGGAAGATTCGGACTGTTGTGCAATTTCGCTGTGAGTGGCCCGGTCTGGCCAAGTAGAACTGAAATTCTTTGGGGTGCCTCTCTTTGCCAACTTATGGCTGTTATCTCGGCGGGACCTGACGGACTTAGTGAGGTACATGAACGGCACAGGGTGGCTGTGACGTCCTCTGCTTTCTACGAGGCTCGGGTAGCAAAACAGCACCTACGTTGCTACTTGGGTCGAACCTTTTTTGTCGACTGCCCTCTTACCTAGAAATTTTAATGATATTTTAAATTTTGCGAAGTGACTGCAATTTTGCACGTGTTATTAAACCATGACTTTAGTCTGGGCTTAATCGAAATTTGCTTCGATGGAATGAGAGTGTTCATTATTTTTTCAACCATTTTTGTCATGGCAAAATCAAAAAAAAAATCGTTGAACTCAGCCCAACGTGCCTTTTCCAACAGGGAATTCCGCACTTTTACAGTTGTTAACGGCCATTTTGTTTTAGACTCACCAGTCATTTCAGGTGTCATTTATTCAGTCTGTTTTGCCAAATCACCATGGACGGAAACAGCATTAAACAATATGTGAAAATCATAAAATTGTTTTATCAAAATGGATGTACCGTTTGTTCTACGTACTGCACGCTTCGACCATTTTACGGTCGCCTTAATCATCCTGCCCAGGACACTATTCGCAATGTCGTGAATAAACTTGAGTCCACTGGTTCAGTAAACGATCGGCCAACATCCGTACGTCGACGAAACGTAAGATCTGCTGCAAACTTCGCCGCTGTACGTGAGAGTATGCAGGACATTCCAGGTAATCGATTTCGCGTCGGTCGCAGGAACTCACTCTTTCGCACACCACAACTTGGCGAATTTTGCATTGTGAGTTGGCCCTGACCCGCAGAAAATTCAACTAAGCCAGGAACTGAGTGTAAACGACCATTGATAATGATGTGTGTTCGCTCTGAATGGGCTCTGAAGCAGTTGGCAACTGACCCAAATTTTAATCGAAAAATCATCTTCAGCGATGAGGCTCATTTCTGTATTAATGGGTACGTGAACAAACAAAGTTGTCGAGAGCGAAAGAGATCCGAGAGCGTTCAATGTATCCCGAAGCAGTCACTGTTTGGTATAAATTTTAGGCTGGCGGCGTCAGCGGTCCATATTTCTTTGAGAACGGCATTGACCAGGCCATCAATGTCAAAGGCGAACACTATACATATGTCGATGATTATCAACTTTTTTTTAGCCTGAATTCGATGATCTGGACACCAACGACATGTGGTTTTAATAAAACGGCACAGCTCATACCATATTAGATATTCTGCACAAGCAATTTGAGGGCATGATCTTCTCAGTTCAAGATGTGAACTGTCCACCGAGATCGCGCGATTTGACCCCGTTAGACTTTCTCCTATGGGGTTTTCTTAAATCGCAAATATATGCGAATAAGCCAATCACAGCAGTTCTCAACGCCAACGTAACACATGCCATCGATCAAATTCAGACTAAATGAAAATTGCACATTTCGGATGACCTCCACCCACAACAACTATGGCGGATATTTGAACGTTGTTATATTCCGCACATAATGACATCAATAGATCTTTCAAGAGTAGAAAAAATTTCAATTACATCTCACACACGCTTAGGAGGCAAAACCTCCCCGAAGGAGAACGCCTAACTTAGGACCGAGATTACGCCCATTGTGATAGCACAAGAAACAGCTATGGTTTAGGTCGGGAGTGTTATGTTGCTGCCCGACAACACACTACTTGCGCAAGGTGATTATGCGCCGCAAATAGCTGAGCATGCTCCTTGTTAAACTCCAAGTAAAACAACAAACAAATAATCCAGGTCACACTGTATGTTTTTTTGAGGCATATTTTTCAAAAATTAATTGCAGGAAATGGAAAATTATTAAATCTTGAGTAGTCAAAGATTTTGCCAAATTAAAGAGTGCTGCTCTACTCGAAGTCAGGCCTAAATTTTAAATAACAAAAAAAAAATAATATTCTCTCTCAACCCCGTAGCGTTCAAGTTACAGTCATTACGGTAATGTTTCTCTTTTAACACTTTGTTATTAAGCATATTTGAAATTTCAAAACTGTACTAATGCAGAGTAGCAACAAATTACAAAACCCAACCACATCCATACGTACCATACGAACTGCTCCTTGTAATCGATGATCAAAATAAAATGAAAAATATTTAATAATAAAATACACACATTTAATCGCCTTTTTGCAACAGCACGCATTGCAAAGACAACGTGCAATATTAACACCATTTAACTACAAACAGTTTATTTCAGTTAGTCAGCGTCTTTTGCTTTACACAGAGGCCTTTTTGCCATGAAGCAAAATTAAAAAAAAAAAAAAAAAGCATTTAATTACTGCTACAACAGCTTGAAAGACATCTAGTGAGTTGTTATTTTACAGGCCTATTTCTAGTAATTTTAGCTAAAATCGCGCCACAAACAGCAACCGAGTAAAAGGTGTGGTATGTAGTTCATTGTGATTTTATATTTTGTTTCTTGTCAAAAACAAAAAAAAAAATTAAAATGAAAAAAATGAAAAAAATTAAAAAAAAACCTAATAAAACTCATATGTGTCTAAAGGGTTTAGCAATAAGTGTACTCCGTTTTAGGCAGATAAAAAAACTGCACTCTGCATT
The DNA here is from genome assembly GCA_963924685.1 of Dexiosoma caninum. Lineage (NCBI taxonomy): Eukaryota > Metazoa > Arthropoda > Insecta > Diptera > Tachinidae > Dexiosoma > Dexiosoma caninum. The sequence continues at coordinate 88,107,573 of OZ004727.1, forward strand.
CTTTTCCTTCTCGGATAAATGTGAAATAAATGTCTTGGCTGGAACTCTGCCATTTAAATGGATTTAAAGGGTGATTTGAGAATTTGTGTTTGTGTTTTGAGAATTGAAAAAAGATAGAAAATTTGCAAAACTCCATGAAACATTTATATTTTCGGGCGATAAATGAAATGCCGCCATTTACTTTTTAAGGATTATTTCAGGTAAATGCTGTCCGCGACTTCGCCGTCCATTCGTGCGCTCCAATTTGGGCATACCCTTTTCAACATCTGGGCTGGTATCTCAGCCATGGCAGCAGTAATGTGGTCTTCCAGGACTCGAGTTGTGCTTGGCTTGTCCTTATTTACGAGACACATTACGTATCCCCACAAAAAATAGTAAGAAGTAAAATAATAATAAAAATGGCTACTGAACCGAAGCTTCAGCACTGCTACGAGTATAAAAACAAAAGAACGTGCGAAAGCAGAGCTGCAAAATAATTAATTGAGCTTCACCTCCTGTCGTTTCTCCTACTATCCCTTTCCTATAGTTCCCAGCACAATGCTTCGCATGTGTAGGAGTCATCTCCTGAGTGCTGGACCCAGATAAGAAAACAAAAAATACAGTTAAAAAAAAGTTGTATAAAAAAAATTTCGTTCTCACTCGTACAGAAAAACAGAAGCTTTGTGGTTTTATTTGTTGTGTTATGTTTTCGTTAAATAAAATAAAAAGTTGTTTTGGAAAACGCATTCAATATTATTTCTGACGATTAAAGATATTTCTTTTGACGATTTTTCAATCGGAATTCGACGAATTTATTCCTAAATTTTCTGGCAACTATGATCACCAGTGGCTGCAACCAGCTTTACCATTTCTCAAGTTTTCCCTTATTTTTCAAAGGTGTTTGCAATGCCAAAAAGTTTTTCAAAAATAAGTTTTTTTAAATTTATTAAAATTTTAAATTTTTGTTTAATAATTTTTAATTTAGAGATACAATATGACGAAAATATTATTTGATGTTGCCTTGTAATGTAAATAATCTAATAATTTTTCACTCCTTATTACTATCTATTCCCTATTTAATACAATTGTGCTGTATTAATAATATTATAGTTTTTTAAGCCCGTTTTCTTTTCTAAAAAGTTTTCTATTTCAAAAAAAGCATGGGTAAATATTTAGAGAGAAATGGTAAGGATAATGGAATATTTTTAGTTTTTGATGTTATTAGTTTTAAGTAGCAATGCAAGCTTAGAATACGCTAGAGAGACATGGGAGGGTCCAACAAGAGCTAAAAAAAGAGGGCATCTGCTCCAAATCGTGGGAAGAATAAGTTTGTTGTTGTTGTTTAACTTTTTTTTGTTTATCTTATTTGGAATAAAAATGAATTCAAAATATATATTTTTGTGCTTTTTTTCATTATTTGAACACTTTAGTTTTTTGTTGAAAAATCAAGTTTTCTTTTTAAATGAAAAGTTTTTACATATTAATGAAATTTTTGTCGTGTTCAAGTTCACAGTTAATTTATCACAATATTGTGAAGAAATTACAATTTTGATTAGAATACGGGAAAACGGACAATTAATCTCCAACAACAGTTGAATATAATGCGTATTTTCTATGCCACTACGCATGTCTTTGTGTCAACAGGGAGGAAGTTGTAAAGTCATTAATATCATCTATTTAACCCGTCAGAAGTTAGAGAAAAGCATACGAGAATAATCGTTACTGTCTACATACTATTAACAAATGTTGCCAGCTTTGTTTTTCTTTCTTTCTTTCTTGGCTGCCACACTGCTATAAACAAAGAAACGTGCCAAAGCAGAGTTGTAAAGATAATGAAGCTTTGCTCTCTATCTCTCACTCTCTCTCTCTCTCTCTCTCTCTCTCTATCCCTTCCTTTACTATATGTCATCTCTCATTATCGCTTTTCTCTAGTTCTAGAACAATGCATCGCATGTGTGAGGGCCATCCCCTGATAGCTGCTCCAAGATAAAAAAAAAACTATTTATAAAAGATTTTCTTAAAAACTGGCAATATTGTGGTGCAATTTTTCTTTTGAAACCCTTTATTTCTAATCAAAAAATAAATAAATAAAATATCGTGTGCGTAATAAAATTCTGCGCTTTTGGTTCCATTTCATTTGGGTTTAACCGCACAAGAAAATCGTGTCTTGCAGTTTGGTATTTTTGAAAGCCTAAAATGACAAAACAAAAAACAAAACAGTGAATAAAAAATACTTTATGCCTTTCAGCTACAATATATTTTAAAGTTGTTTTTATAATAAAAACAACTGCGAGAGTACGCGAATGTGTGACTAGTTGCGATTTTAAAAAAAATTTACATATTCCTACTTGTTTTGTGTACTTTATGAATAATATTTGACACCTTGTTTCGCCAACAATAGCAACCAGTGGATGGGTCCTTGGAAAATGAAATTTATACTTCAAATGCACATTTTGCATGGAAATTAAAAGTCTCAAAGAAAATTTTAACCCCTGAAATATTATTACTTTTTTTAAAATTTAATTTCGTTATTTTCCCTCGCAGTAGATTCGGCATGTTTTTTCACCCCGTTTAAATAATCATTAATAAATCCGGTTTGTGTTCAATTCATTTTAGTATCCAAATAAAATAAACATTATTTGCGAAATACTTCAAATTAAAGTCATTTCTGGTTGTGTGCTCGAATGCGTAGGAAAAAGATGAATGTGTGTCAAGACGATTGTGGCCCAAATCTATTGATTTAATTACTTTTATTTTTTATTTCGTCCGAGACGAAATAAATTGCATGTAAATGTACTCTTAATGGCTTTTGTAGATCAATTAATGACTGTTTCGCAGGAGGTTTTATGGCAAACAAAATTTCGTTGAGTAATTAAATGTGCATTTCATTTGTGAGCGTATTTAATTTAATTGAAATTGTGTGCCACAGGAATACCAAACTAAAAAAAAAAAACAAAAAATTAAAATTAAATTGATAATGTTTTTGGGAAAAAATTTCCAAATCTACTAGTTTAATCACTGTGTGGAAAAATAGCTTGCGCGAAATATTTGCCAATTGATTTACAAAATTATTGGCATTTCGTGCTTTTTTTTTACTCATTTACAGATTTCGTAATGAAATGAACACTGCAATTAATTAAGGATTTTTCAAATTTTAAAGAGGCCAACGATCGATTTTAACATGAAATTCATTAAGTTTTGGTTTATTTCCATGAAAACTTTCTTAGTAAATTCTACATGTCTGCAGATTATCAATTAAAATAAATCATTATCTTCTACGAAAATAAAAAAAAAAAACTGGGGTAAAATTACGTTCTTCAATATGCGTTGAAAATTCTAATAAAAATTTCATTCTCTTTTTTAATCGGCCTTCTATTCTTATCGTTTGCATAAATTATTTACCAATGCAGGTCTTATTTTTATAAAATTTTTAATTTTTATTTAATAATATTTTTCTTCGATATTTCGCTAACCCTTGAATAAAATTATTTTTTGAATAAAATTATTTAACAAACATAAAATCAAAATATTTTATATTATTTGAAAAGATGTGGGCGGCGATGGCTGAAGTAGTTTGCACGTTGAGTCTAAAACCAAAACAAAACTGGGTTCAACCCCAGTTTCAGACTAAAAATTTTAAAATAAAAATAAAAATAAAAACATCTCGCATTTATCTGATGTGCATTAGTGTGTCTTTGTGTGTCAGTTGTTGTCGGAAGGTTTCAGTGGCGAAGGCATAGTCACTGGTCACTGAACAATACCGGCTGCAGCTGATAGCAATGCACAATCACATCAGTACGCCCTCCTTCGTCGGCATTATGTGTAGCACCGGCGAAGTAAAATAATAATAAAAATGGCTACTAAACCGAAGCTTCAACACTGCTATAAACAAACAAAGTACAAACAAAAGCAGAGCTGTAAAATAATTAATTAAGCTTCACCTCCTGTCATTTTCTCTAACTATACCTTTCGTATGGTTCCAGCACAATGCGTTGCATGGGTAGGGGTCATCTCCTGAGTGCTGGTCCCAGAAGAAAAAAAAAAATAGAAGTTAGAAGTTTTCTAGTCATAATTTTTGATTGCTTCGAAGATGCTTTGGAACGATGAAAGAAATTATAATTGTAAATTAAATGAAGATTTAAAATGTTAACTTTATTATTTCAAGTTCAATCAATATTTTAATTGAATTAAAATTGTTAATTTTATTACATAATATTCATCAAAATAATAATTTTATTTTGTTTTGTCCTGTTTGACATTCTTAATTGGGGACATAAAATATTTGACAAGAAACAAGACTTTCCGTAATGTTACTTAAAATAAGATGTTCCCGTTTTTATTTCTAAAGGAAGATATTTTTCCTTTTGCGAAGCAAGATTATATATCAGGGTAATAAAACAAAAAAAAACGGAATCGACTGAAAAGGCCACATTTCGATTATTAAACAGTTTTGGAGATTTGTGGGAAAAAAAACGATTTCAAATGCAAGTCGAATTCTGAAACGCACCATCTAAATTTATTTATGTATTTCTAAATTACACTGTGTGATAAAAAAGACTGAAGTAGAAATACCTGAGTTGTGATATTATTTTTCTGACAGGTATTGTCCAGCAAAACAACATTCCGGTTTTGAAATTTTTCTAAACACCCCTCCAACGTGTTACCGATAAAATACCAGATTTTCGTATAACATTCTAGGAGTGTGTGGTTTTTTTGTCACACAGTGTCAGTAGCTGTTTTATAAGAACAACAATTCCACTTTGTTTTATTCTTTGATTTTGAATAATTTAATAATTAATTTTTTAAATTCTTTTCACTCTCTTTACAGATTCTACGCTGGGTAAGTCTGCTTGAAATCTTCACTATAATATTTTGATAAAAAGTTAAACGAACGTTCCAATTAAACCAGAAATTCGAATTAATTTATTAAAATTTTTCTATGAATTTTAATAAAAAAAAAAAAATTTTTAATTGTTACGGATTTCAAGTGATTAAATGAAGAATAGAAATTTTCAAATGAATGCTGGTTTGTGTTTGTTTTTTTAAATGTTATTCAATATTTGACATTTAATTTTCTAGAAAACAATAGATTATTTATTTTTATATACAACGCGACCTTGACCGGCAACATAAATTATTCGAGAAAGAAAAAGAAACTGTTTTTGCAATTCTTTGATTCGATTAACCGTAATTGTGTGTATTATGCGGTATTATTAGAATAAATTTTTTATTATTGTCAATTTAAAAAAGAAAATTATAACCGGTGGTTCTGATGGCGAGCATTCAGCGTGTTGGCTCTCTAACCAGAAGGACCCGTGTTCGATTCCCGGTCATATCAGAAAACGTAAAAAAATAACTTTAGTAAACGAAAATACTATCAAAAAGATGGCTCAAAACTTCGAATGCATTTTTCTCAGTTCACAATTTTTTGAATTAGGACGGTATTGCACCAAATGCTCGATATGAAATATTTATCAATTATAATAGAAAAACTTAAAATTACCACTACTGAGCCATCTTACCTGCATATATCTGCCTTAATAATTAATTCCTCTATCTATTGGTACTTTTATTATCTCTAACATTTCTAACATACATATAACGACGTTTGTAATTATTCTCTCTATTTAATATTTCTACTTCATAAAATTTCGCAAAGTTATTTAAATTCGCACAATGTGAAGTTAACCCATTCCCGGCCATTGTACCTGGTTGAGTACAGAATTTAGGCAAGAATCAAAAGTATATAAGTGTTATAAGAAGAGAAATTTGACAACGTTTCTTTTGGTTTTGCGTTTAACACGCGTCTTACTTTAAAAGCTTACATTAGCAAAGTGCAAAAAAAAATGTTACCGCTACTTTGTAGTTTGTCATGTGTTGACAGTCATGTATGAGTTTTATGATTCCTGTCGATGTTAGTGATAATGCAGCTGCATAGAGTGAAACTTATTGCAATAAAGTAAGTGACTTTTAAAGTATCGTGAAGCTTAGTAGTTGTATGATCATTTTGTTAAAAGTTTCAAGAAAAATAATCAATTTTTTTGGCAAAGTTATGCGAGTAGTAAAAGAACTGTACCAACTTGAGTACAGAGGCTAATTAGGTGTGCATTTTCTGTAAATTTTTCTGACGTTGAAATGGAATTTCAAGAAATCAAATCATCAAGCTTAAAAATTTGAACAGCGCACTTGATTTTTTGGGAAAATGAGGAAGATCGCGACAATTTTGATATTGGAATTATAAATTATAAATATTTATTGAATAAAATTTCGAGGTAAAAAATGGTGGAGCTAAGCTCTATTGTGGTCAATGTATGGCAGTTGTATAAAACAGCAAACAATTCCAAAACGGACTTGCTAGAGTTTCAACGAAATATTGTTCGCTTGTACGTGGGAAACTATACGTAGAAACTCCACACTTTCAAACGCTCGCTAGCACCTTGTGTTGCAACTATTGCTGGTAACAACTTCCCTAAAAGAATAAAAAATCCCTTGCGATGCAGCGAGTGTCATAATAGAATACGATGGTTGTGTGAACAGTGTGATGTTGCACTTTGTGTTGAAAAAGAGTGCTTTAAAAAATTTCTCACATTAAACAATTGAGCATGCGCAATCAATAATTGTACTCGTTTGAGTACAGCTCCTAAAACCGAGTTCTTAATATTTTTTTTTACTTTTTATATATTTATTATGTTTCTTGAATGCATTTTGGTTAAAAAAAATATAAATTAATTTAGAAAAATTTAATACACAATGCTCTTGGTTTTTAAAGGGTTAATGCTGTTTTTTGTGTATTAATGTGTCTGTATTTTTGATCCGATTTATGGCCTGCTATTCTACTTCTAAGTTTGTTCTTTGTTGTTCCCACATAAACTTTATCGCATTTTTCTCCACACGGTATCTTATATACTAAATTAGAGCAATCTAGTTTTTCTAATTTATCTTTAGTTTTTTACTATATAACTTCTACTAAAGTATTGTATTGCTTATGTGCTATTCTATATTTTGTTCCATCATATATATACATATATTTATTTTTTTTTTTTTTTACACAATATATATTATTTATTGAATCTTCAAAATCAATTGAACTAACAATAAGTATTCAAATCTTAAGAACTAATTGCTAATTATTATTAAGTACAGCCTAGCTGTGTACAAAATTATTTATTGTTCGTATAGTTTTATTTCCGCGTCTACTACGTTCGGGCTAGGGAAAGAGTATCCCTTCTTTTCAGTCGAATGAACCCTCTTTCGCTTAAAATATTTCGGGCTAGTATATTTGGATGATCTTGGAGTTTGGTTAGGTATGACGTTGCGTATGTTGTTATCTCTTGTTTGACTGTCGGAATATTTAAATCCTTGTGTATGTTAGAATTTTTTATATACCACGGCGCATCTGTTATCATTCTCAGTATTTTGTTTTGACACCTTTGAAGTTTTTCTATATTGGAAGCTGAGGCAGTGCCCCATAGCTGCATACCATAGCTCCATATTGGTTTTAAAATTGCTTTGTAAAGCAAAAGTTTACAGTCCAGTTTTAGCACAGAATTTCAACCAATAAGCCAATTTAGTTGAGTTGCTTTTAATTTCATTTGAGTTAATTTTGCATCGATGTGCTGTTTCCATTTTAGCCGTCTATCAATGTGCATCCCTAGATACTTGACCTCCAAACGTTGAGGTATTAACTGGTTGTTGATCAGAATAGGAGGACATGTGTCTCTGCGCAGGGTAAAGGTTATATGTATATATATATATATCTAATCTGTCTGATATTCCAGGTATATATGTTGTTGGGTTGTGTGTTATTTGTATGTGTGATGTTTGTTGATATTATCGTATATTTTTTAAATAAACTATTTGATATTTCTAGTGGAAAATCATTATCAATTAATATATTTCTAATTTCTATTATATTCTTTTTATGATTATTATCTTTTTATGGTCAATCACTAATTGTAAGAATCCTTCTAATCATATTTCCAGCTGTATTCAAAATTACTCTCCCAGGATGTTTAGAATAATAATTTATTATCCTTCCTGATGATGTTTTTTTCTTATAAATACCAATCTATCATCAAAATATTATCCCTTCTCATTACTAATGTATCTAAATATGGTAATTTCGAATTTTCCTCCCTTTCTATCGTAAATTTAATACAAGAATGAAAACTGTTGAATGTTGAATCAAAAAATCATTCACTCTATTTTCCTCTACAACACAACACAAAATAAATCAACCACATATTTAGTAAAAATTTTTGGTTCTATATTCAATTTACTAACGCATGAATCAAGCAAATGATCCATAACTATATCAGCTACAATTGGAAGTCCTCTCTTTTGTCCATATATTGTATTGTTATACTTAAAATATCTAGTATCCTGTATATAAAATTTAAGAATACGAAAAAATAGATCCTGCTCCATATGAGTATGTCTCTCTAACTGACTCACAATAATAATATCGAAAAAATAAATAAATTTAAAAAAACTTTTCTATAAAAGAGACCTACATTGCTAATTAATAAAGGGTGTCCCAACAAGAACGCAAGATTTAAATTTTAAATGCAGCAATTGAATTGTTTCTCTGGCTGTATGACATGTGGCGCCCTTCACATTCATTTCTTTAAATCAAGGCACGAAAAAACTGTTTATCATTTCACGATACCGCACAAAATTGGCTGTTTGCGCTTGACCTACCTCATTTTCACAAAAAAAAGGTCCAATGATTCCTCCAGCTCAAAATCCACACCACATTGCATTTGCTTCTCGTGAATTACTCGAGGATTTTCCTCACCCCAAATGCGACAATTCTGCCTATTGACGAAGCCATCAAGATGGAAATGCTCCTCGTCACTGAAGATGATTTTATCGGCAAAATCAGCATTTTCATGTTGTCTCTCCAATACCCAATTAACGAACTCCCTTCTCTCCATTTTTACTAACCTCGTACCTTCTACTAGCAAACAACAACAATTGTTCACATGTCAAACAATGACACTTCGAATGGCGCCAAATTTAAATCTTGCGTTCTTGTTGGCAGACCCTTTATTATTACATACAATAAAAATCCTTCTGTTTAAGGCTTTGGCCATTGGATACCATAAAGAGCCACAGGAGCCATGAATCTCATCAATATCTATCCGCCCATCTTTCTCTGTTTTCCTCCAGAGAATTTGGAATTTTTTATTTGTAAATTTTATATTTCTGTGAAAGACATATTGGATTGACAGCTTGGTCCTCTAGTTTGCGTTAATTTGGTCTAAAAATATGAGCACAGTTCCATTTGGAATGGTTGCGTCTAGATTTTTCATGTTTAACAGAGCTCTGTTGTCATGGTAACAGAACTCCTTGAAGGCAATTGGTTTGTGTCTTGTGTTTAGATTACGAAATTTAATTTTACACCGATGTAAAGCAGTATTGCCAACCTAAAGTTCTATAATTTTTTTATGGGAAACTAAAGCTGCCATGTAAAAAAAAACTTGTAAATTTGTGCGACCCTCCGTTTATACTAAAACGAAATGAAAGGCAAAATGTTTTGTTTATTGAAATCTTTTTTTGTAACTAAAAAAGCAATTAAAATCAAAAATGAAATACATAACTGCTGCGGCTATAAATATTTGATACAATGAAAAGGTCACAGCAACTTTATAATTGAAATCATGTTAATCGCTATTGACAACCTTCAGCTTCAGTTTTCCAAATACCCCCATTTAGGAAAATTCAAAACAAGCAAAAAATATGTCAACTACACCGCTACTGTGTCTCAGTTTTATACCGAAAATTTATTGCAATAAAAGCACAAGTCTCTTAAAAGAAATGCAAACAGTCAGCCGAACAGCAGAACAGTCGTTCAGCCAGCTTAACAAATTCCAATTTTGTGTTTGGTTTTTGTTTTTCTGTGGGTGGTGGTGGAAGTGCCTTTAAGCTTTATTTCCATAATTTTAGTTACTGGTGAACTCAACTTGTTATTGTTCTACTCCCCTTAACGCTTTTCCTTTTCCAAGGCGTTGAGGTCAGGTTAACACGACTCCCATGTTTCAGATTATCGTTTAAAGCTGTTGCCTGTTCGATTAAAAACAACATCAGTATTCACGAGGGTCAACCAGATAATGATCAACTCACATTTCTATTTAATTTGTTGTTTTTGCCATGGATTGCAACAAATTCAAGTGAAATTCCCAAGAAAAAAAGGTGCGGTTAAAGTTACAACACTGATGTTGCAAATTATTTTGCACCTCCGTTTAGTAAAAATTTGGTCTGAATCTGCAAACATTTCTAATACATCATCACCAAGATTTTTACAAAACTATTTGAAGCTAAAACACACATTAAGTGGGTTCACTAGAGATTTCATAACACCAAAGGATGAAATACATTGATTTCGCTATTGTAGGCTACAACACAATGTTTATGTGTGTGTGTTTGTGTGTGTGTGTGTGTAAGAAGGTAAATTTGAAAATGTAGCATCTCTTATTTAACACATCGCTGTTAAGTTCAAGTAGGTTACGTTAGCAGGCAGCCAATTTCAAAGCATCAGCTCACTTGACTCCTCCTGAATCGTGTTTTGTTACCTGAGCAGGATCGATCGTCGGCCCCTCTAATCGGGGCCAAACTATTCCCTTCCGAGCAACTCTATCAATTTTAAGCCAGGATCTCACGTATGGTATACGGATGACTCTAAGCTGAAATATGGTAGAACAGAGGCGGGAGTCAAGGGGCCCCGATTTAGGAAATCGATTCCAATGGCGGTATACCCAAGAATTTTTCATGCCTTCGAAATCTCCATCGAGTGTCTCCGTTGGAACATGAGGGCTGCCCACATTTATATACTGTCAGATAGTCATGTGGCTCTTAGGGCTCTTCAGTCGCATGGGTATGGGAGTGCCTGGACCTTCTCATCGAGTTGGGGGACTTTAACGCCGTTGCATTTTGCTGGTTAGCTAGAGATGAGGATGAAAGTTTGCACTAAGTCATTCTACCGACCACAGCCAGGGCAATGAAATGGTGGATTATCTACAAAATTAAGGGCAAATTTGCCACTAATTGGCCCGAGGCATTCTGTAGACTTACAAAAAGTCACAGAAATGAAATTCTTATAAACCGGAAGGAAAAGGAATTCGCCGTTCACTGGTCATGATTGTGCCGGACGGCATCAGGCCAAAAATTTTCTAATCCCGATTAGAGGGATCTGAAATGGGTTGCTTTCGCTGAATAGAGCGGATTTGAGCCTTTTGATGCGGGTACTTTACAGGCCATTATTAAAGGCGGTTTGTCTGTCGATTTCGTGAAAGTGACACTGACAGTTCTGAACACGTTCGCTGCGTTTTTCCAGCACACGGAAGACAGAGTTTTCTCCACCTGGGCATTATTGTTGTGCCTCCGCACAAGTTGTGGAACACCAAAAGGTGCTTGGAGCCTTAGGATGGAGAAAGATGGACGGATAGAAATTGATAGAATTTATTTTCAAATATTTGCCAGTAACTCGACATAGAAGGCGAGATGAAAATAATCGTTCGCCATTTATATTGAGAACAAAAACAATTTGAGTTTTTTTTATTGTTGTTTTCAATATAAATGCCGAACGGTTATTTTCATTCGGCTTCTGTGAACAGACAGTAACTTTAGTTTTAAGAAAGTACAATGTGGCGATGGCACGATGGTTAGTAGTCTGCACGTTGACTACAAAACCAAAAACAGACCTGGGTTCAACCCCACTTTCAGACTAAAATTATTGAAAAAAAACAACATCTCGCAGTTTTCTGATGTGCATTAGTGTGTGTGTGTGTCAGTTATTGTCGGAAGGTTTCAGTGTCGAAGGCATAGTCACTGGCCACTGAACACTACCAGCTTCAGCTGATAGCAAACCACAATCACATCAGAACGGCCTCCTTCGTCGGTATTGTGTAGCACCGACGAAGTAAATTAATAAAAATAAAAATGGCTACTAAGAAGCTTCAGCACACTGCTGCCAGTATAAACAAAGAACATGCAAAAGCAGAGCTGTAAAATCATTAATTAAGCTTCACCTCCTGTCGTTTATCCTACTATCCCTTTCCTATAGTTCCAGCACAATGCTTAATGCTTCGCATGTGTAGGAGTCATCTCATGAGTACCAGATAAAAAAAAAAAAATGCTGTCGGAACCATCTGCCCTGCCCATCCGGCACAGGTACTTTCTTAAGTATCCGTGGCTCGAGAGGAATTGTAGTAGTTAACTTCCTCAAATTTCCTTCGAATCCATACTTCTACACAGGGAATGAGCCTCGCCGTCCACCTACCGACCGTGCTGGTCCCAGATAAAAAAAAAAAAAAAAAAAAAAACTAAAAAAAGATTCTTAGTCCATTGATGCTTGTGGCATTGGCAGCAAGTAAACCTAAACTAACCTAATCGAAGGTCGTTACAGCAAATCTGACTGACTCTTCAAAAGATCGCATAAAATTATGCGAATTAAAGTGCTTCGAAGCACTTGTTCACTCTTGCCTTTACAAAAAATTCTGCATGAGATGCCAGTCACTTAGAAATAAATCCGGTCTCTTGTTACATAATTTTCCAATCATTTACGATTTTTTCCAATCATTTAATATTGTCTAAATATTTTTTTGTTTTAATTTAATTAACACACCAACAACCAAGTTTAAGCTGATAACAATCTTGCAAAATTGTTTATCACAAATCAACGGTTGATGTGTTTTTTTTTTTGTTTTCGTGTTGCTTTTCAAATAAAATAAACCTAAAAAATTCACACACTTTTCAAATCAGCCGCGAAACCTTTGCCATATAAAAAGCGAATGAAACCAGAAAAACAAAAGACTTAAGACACATACTTGTTTGGGATTTTATTTTTATTTTTGAAATTTGAAATTTGAAATTTAATTTTAATTTTTAATATGAACGAACTTCTAAAACGCTTTAGATTTCTTATCATTATCATTATTATTATTGTTTAATTTTTGTTTTTTTTTTTTTGTTTGTTTTCAATAATTCAAAAAAGCAATTTATTTATTGAAATCGTTAAGTACGAAAAGGAGAAAAAAAATTAAACCCAACTTGTTTATTTGCTGGCATGGAATATTAAAACAAATAAATGCTTTTAATACGAGTATTGACTGTGATACTCACGGTTTGAGTTCTTCTTTTTGTTTTTTCATGTGTATGAAGAATTTTTATTTGTTTTGCATTATTAACTTTATGGCCTGGCAAAATTAGATGCTAAATACATGACGGTGTGTGTAGTCACTGTTTCAGTTTGTTGATTGTTTTATTGAAAGGCAAAGGCATCTACTCTCTAGCTAGCTAGCTCATCATGTGGACGCCTTTTTCTTTGTTTCTTTTTCTTTTACATGATTTTTGCAATTTTTCTGTGTGTGCTTGTGGTTGTGGCTAAAACTGTTGTGGTGATTGTGATACGATAAGGAAACTTGTATGTGGTCTGCTGCCACAGTTATTATGCACGTTTTTCGGAGATTTTTTTTTTCGCTAAACTTAAGGTTTGACTGGCCTATCACGAATTGTTGTTTTTGCTTTAAGCCCGCATAGGTTTTTGGTTTGTCATTAAATGAATGGCAAATGATATTAAAAACTCAACATTCAAATATATTTTATTAATAAAATCATTTAATTCCTCAATGAAATACAAAACCAAACAAACTGAAAACAAAAAGATTTATGCGTATTTAGAGAACATAGTCAAAAGTTGTTTAACCTTTCTGCATATTGAAGGGTGTATTCAAGCTCTAAATTTAAATAGACACATAAAAAATTGATTTAAAATTCATAAAATAGCCGTTGGTAGTATTTCGTATAAATTTTAAACCAGTTGTTATTTATTGTTTGCCATTTTGCCTTAAGACTTGACTATATTTATTAGTTTCATTAGTAATGATAACTTAATAATCTTACTGGACCGTCTAATATCGTGCAAAGGGAAAGGGCAAGCTGGCTAAAATTGAATTGACTTTTTGCGACAGCATGTCACTATAATGTGTGACCGATTGGTTCAGGTATAAAGCCTCTCCTGAAAAGATTGCATTCACAATTAAAGCTTGAAGAAAAATCATAAAAAGTAACTCTCCTTTAAGAAACTAATGCGCTCACTCAACAAAACAAGAAAATAAAGTAAAATGTTATCAGTCGCTGCATTTCCTTGTGGCATTAATCAGCTTGATTACGTTTGGCGTCTGTAATGAGGCGGTTTTTTTTAGCGAAAACGACAAAAATGAATCACTGATATTCGCCTATCAAATATTGGTAAAACTGTCCAGATCCTTTTTATTCAGGCCATTAAAAAAAAAACTTAAATAATTTAATAAAATCAATACATGATTTATTTGGTTGCTGCATGTGTGTATTTTGCACTTCTAAAGAACACATTTAAAAGCTGCCTTGTTTCACTGGAAATAATTTTGGATCTAAATTAAGGAAATTAAATGTAAAATATTAGCATAAGAAAAATGTGGCATAGCACCACGTGGTACAAGTAATCAATGCCATATTTTGACATTAAAAAAAACGTCAGATTTTTTTTTTTATATATTTTTATTTTAAAATACAAATGTTTACAACTCTTATCAAAAAAAAAAATTTATATTTAAAAATGCAAAATATCTGGCCCAATTTTAATTGCAGGGCCGCTCGGATGCGGCTCCTCTAATGCACAATGTACACGAATACATTGTATTTGTTTCACTTAATATTTGTATTAAGGCATATCAAAAATATAAGTATTACGAGCAGGTGGGATAGTGTGAAAATGACAAATAATACTGACATCCCAAAAGACATTATCATTTTTAGAATTTCTTTTTTTTGCAAACGATAAGAATTTTCTTTTTATCAGGATTGCAGTAGTACAAAATCTGATATAAGAGTATCTAATTATAGGCCTATTTCAAAAGTTGACAAATATCTCTAAAATTTTTGAAAAAGTGAATTTAGATGTTTTTTGAAAAGTATTTATTTATTCATTAATATCCATTTTGTCCCCTTCAAAGTAATCCCCCTCAGGGATTGACTTACTGGGCCCAAATACGGCATGTGGCGACTAAGGCGCAAAGATGAATGGCATGTTGAGCAGACTCATGGCGAATGTCGGCGGCTCGACACAGAGCAAAAGGAGGCTGATTATAGCAGTCACGAATGCGATCTTGCTGCATGGGAGCGATGTACTGGGGTGATGTACTGGGTGAGAGAACCAAACGCAGAGTGCTCGAGGCGGCACAGCGGACGGCGGCCCTTAGGGTTGCTTCGGTCTCGGGCGCTGCGGTCCTGGTGATATGTGGGGAAATACCCATAGACCTCTTGGCGCACGAGTGGAGAGAGGCATGGAACTGAAGGGGGAGGGCAATGGTGTTGGTGATATTGGTCTGAGACCCCAAACTGTCCGGCGGTGGCAGGACAGGTGGACCGCGGAGACGGTCGGCAGGTGGACGGCGGGGCTCATTACCTGCGTGGAAGTATGGATTCGGAGGAAATTTGGGAAAGTTAACTACTTCCTGACACAATTCCTCTCGGGCCACGGATGGGCAGGGCAGATGGTCCCGACTGCATTTTTTTTTTATCTGGGACCAGCACTCAGCAGATGACTCCTACACATGCGAAGCATTGTGCTGGAACTATACGAAAGGAATAGTAGGAGAAACGACAGAAGGTGAAGCTTAATTAATTATTTTGTAGCTCTGCTTTCGCACGTTCTTTGTTTATACTCGTAGCAGTGCTGAAGCTTCAGTTTAGTAGCCATTTTTATTTTTATTTTACTTCGCCGGTGCTACACATAATACCGACGAAGGAGGGCTTTCTGATGCGATTGTGGATTGCTATCAGCTGAAGCCGGTATTGTTCAGTGACCAGTGACTATGCCTTCGCCACTGAAACCTTCCGACAACAACTGACACACATAGACACACTAATGCACATCAGCAAAATGCGAGATGTTTTTATTTTTATTTTAAAATTTTTAGTCTGAAACTGGGGTTGAACCCAGTTCTGTTTTTGGTTTTGTAGTCAACGTGCTGACTACCATCCATCGTGCCATCGCCACCCTGTGGTATGACGGATGATGATGAAGAACACACTTTCTTCGACTGCATCAGACGGCATACTGAAAGAAATGCAATGGCGCAGCGGTGTGGCGGGCCACGGTGCTGGCTGCAAACTTGGCGGACCCTGACGTGGGTGAGTAAGGGCGGTCCTGATTGGGACGTCGCTCTGGGCCTTCCCGAAGTAATGCGGAAAGCGGTCCCGGAAAAGAATCTACCCAGAGGAGGAGGAAGGAATTTGTTGGTGGTGACATCACTCACGCGCAGATGATGACGATCTCTGTAAGTGCGAAGGTATTTTCAACCCTACTTGACACGCCAAAAAAAAAGTAATCCCCCTCAGATATAATGCACATATGCCTGCGCTTCTTCCAATCCTCGAATTACTTCTGAAATGGGCTTTTCGGAATGGCCATTAGCTGGTTGTTCAATTTCGACACTATCTCATCAATTCTGGCAAAACGCTTTCCTTCCATTGGTCTCGTCAGTTTTGGGAATAGGAAAAAGTCGCAGGGAGCCAAATCTGGTGAATAAGGTGGTCGAGGCATGATTAGGGTGTTGTTGTTGGCTAAAAAATCACAAAAAGCAGCATTGATGTGTGACCTGGTACATTATCGTAATGCAGAATCCATGATTTTTTTTTGCCCCCAATTCTTTTTCTGTACTGTGGTTTCCCATCTCTTTCCTATGCAGCGAAAAACAGTAGTCAGTCGGCCATCAGGTTTACATTCCATCACTCGTGCAATCGTCTTCCACTTCTTCAATCTTTCATCATGATATGATGGAACCTTTCCAAATATACTATATGTAGTGTATTGTATTCATAAAAATAAATTTCTCCAAGTGTATTTGTATTTTAAATTTCTTCTTAAATATTTATTCGAGCCGTTCAGAAATAGTACTGCAAAGAATTTTTGAAATTCTTGCGAAAAATATCGAGATCGTTGTCTTTTCTTTCTGCAATTAACTCCAGTTCTATTACGTTTTATGAATGACTGTTTCTTTCTCGGCCAATTAAATAAATAAGAGGACAAGTTATGTTGGTTATAAAACTAGTAACTAGTTTTAATTGTTAACTACAAGTAAAATGAATGGCTTTAATTCAATTGCATTTAATTTTAAAACGAAAGTGCATGATAAAAGTTTATAATAAATTTAAGCAACTAAATACCTGTATTCAAATCATTTAATGCGGAAGTCTATTTTAAATATCTGCTCTTGATTGCATAAGAAAATATTAAAAAAAAAAAACAACTTGTTCTTGGCAGATCGATGCCAAAGAAATATTCAGTTTACAAGTCAGCCAAGATTAAGATTGTTTTTGGAACTTGACCCGTTATCCTGCGAGGTAAACACATTTCTCTCCAAACGATTATTATTAAATGTGGAAATGTTGGATATGTGTTTCTGGGTTTTTAACAGCACCCACAGCAGATATAAAGCCCAGTACACGGTTGTCATTGAGTAGCGCCATTATTGAAATGTGCGGAAAGCGTTCAGGGCCTTTCGGCAATGACAAACTGGTGCACAATATAATGATTGCTTGCGATGTCACAAAATGCCAAAGTGTGTACCCAGCATAATGAAAATCAGCTCAACAGTGTTACGAATGAAATAAATGAAATATGTCAGTTGGTTAATATTCGATTAGAATTGAAATAAAAATTCACGCAAAATTTTACTTGAAGGCGCTTGGAAGCTTGCATGACGAATTCAACAAAATTAGAAAAATATTTGAACATCTGCATGTGGCGTTTATCAGTTACGATTACGTTGGCTCGAAAGAACTAAATTCTATTTATGAAAAATCCTTCTCTTGAAAGTTTTGACCATTGGATATCATAAAGGGCCTCAAGAGCCACAAATTTCATCAATTTCTATCCGCCCAGCTTTCTGCGTTTGTTTGGAATTTATATTCTCGAAAAATTTCAATAAAAATTAATTTTTTTGTGGAAAAATCTTTCTGTTAAAGTTTTTTGCTGTATTCGCCCATCACGTTTGATAGGCTTGAAATTCCATGCAGCCTCCAAAGAATTTGGAACTTTTAATTTTTAAAGTGGATTTGGATTTTTGTGAAAGGTAGCTTTGGTAGGGCAGCTTGCTCCTTTAATTTGTATCAATTTGGTATAGAAATAAAAGAACAGTTCCATTTGGAATAGGTACCTCTCGATTTTTCATGTTTAACAGAGTTATGTTATCATGTTCACAGAACTCTGTTAAGACAATTGGTTTGTGTCTAGGGTTTTAGAATGTAGGAATTTTACTTCGCACAGGTAGAGCTCCTACATAGTTCTGGAGCCAAATTCGTTTATAAACTCCTTAGAAATTTCATTCCATAATATTGAATGTTGTAATTTTAGCGCTGGTATTACACGTTTCTGGAACAGTAAATGAAACGTGGCATAAAAGTAATGGCATGTTTTCAACTGGATGACATTTTGTTAAAAATAAGAAGAAAAAGTATTTCTGATTTCAAAAAAAGTTTATTTGAAAGCGCATAATTGTGCTCGTTTTATGGCAGTTAAAATTTTTGCTACCGCAAAAATATTCATAGTTTGTTGTGGTAAAGGCTTTAAAATAAATTTGGTTCTTTCAGATCTAGCGATATGGACGGCCATTGCAAATCTCTAAAAAGAAAGTTCACTCGAGTTTCAAAACAGAGTCTCGCTTCTTTATATTTAATTTAATTTTATTGCTCTTTTAATATTTTATACAACCTTGCCCCATTGTGCATGATGCTCAAATCCTGGATTGCAAACGTGTTCATTTTACTTTTAAATTGAAATAAGTAACCACTTGGAATCGTGTAAAATTCAAAGACAAACTTGCAACCTTCAGATTTTAACATTTTCCGGCTTCTCTATACATTGTTGCAATTAAAGTTCTAAACTACACTGAAAAAATTTTACTTTTTCATTTTTAATTAACACCTTTAGTTAGAGTAAGAGATTTTTCAATTATGAATGTAATACATTCAATTTTTAATTAAATTTTGTGTTCAGAAAAATCAACAAAATCAAAAGTTTCATAGTCTTTCATAGTCAATTTCAATAAATATGGTACACCGATTCAATGCCTATTAATTATTTATTTGGATTGACTCCGGTTCCCGAGATTTACCGTTTTATAGAAAAAAGCAGAGGTTCGCTAGAAGTAAGAAAAACCCGGAAGGATCGGAGATAAAATAACCTTTAAATTATGTTATTATATATTTTTTGCAAATCCTTATAGTTCAGAAGTTATTCAGAATGTTTTGAGAAAAAATGCCTTTTTTCAAGAAAATTTAAAAAAAAAACTTGTTTTAAAAAATTTCTTGAAAATATAAAATAAATAAAATATGAAATATTGTTATTAATTGTGGTACTCGCATATCGTTACAAATAAAATGAGCCACATTTCATTAAAATCCATTCATAAAAGCTGATTTCATTCACAATTGACTGATAGCACCTATTTTACAGAATATTTTTGTGGTTTTATTTTTTTTTGTGATTTTAAATTGATTAACACAAAACAGAAGTAATTGAGTTTTAATCAATTTGATTTCAATTGATCTAATTAATTTTTTGAATTGATATTATAAAATTTCGAATGGAAATTTTACTTTATTTTTCTCAGTGTATAAAAATGTTTTCGTGATGTTAGTTTAGCTGCTTTTACTTTAATAGTTTTATTATTTTCTTATTTTGATTTATGTACATGGCATAGTTTGCGCAACACTCACTCGTACGTCCATGATTGTCATTCATATAAAAACTATAATTTAAATTTATACCTGTATATATATTTGTATGTACATATATTTGTCTGTGTGTTTGTAACAAGAATATTTGTAGCATATAAAAAGCAAATATTTATTCTTTTGTTTTACTTCAACTAATTGAATCATTATTTGTATGGTAATTTTGTTAATTTTGTGCTAAAAATTGCTAAAGTGACAAGTAGATAATTTGTTTTTTTTTAATAAAAGTAATTAATATGCTAATACTAGTGCATGCGATTTATATATGTTTACAAATATTTATCTGCATTTCTACAGATGCACTGTTTAAAGTTCATATTAAATGGTGTTGGAAGTTGAGGGAAAAATTTAAATTAATGCTTAATTTTTACGGAAATTTAAAATTTTTTTTTATGAAAACACCTAATGTTAGAGGTTTTGGCCATTGGATATCATAAAGGGCCACAACAGCTATAAATTCCATCAATTTCCATCCGCCCATCTTTCTCCAGTTTCCTGGAATATGATGCATCTTCTAAAGAAATAGGCCTTTTTTTATTTGCAAAAGTAACAAGATTCCTTGACATATTGGAAATACAAGTTTATATTTTTGTGAAGGGGATTGGATAAACTATTTGCTCCTTTAATTTGTATCCATTTGGTCCGAAAATGTAAGCACAGTTTCATTTAGAATAGGTACATCTTGATTTTTCATGTTTAACAGAGGCCTGTTAACACGTTAACTGAGCTCCGGGAAGGCAGTTGGTTTGTGTCTAGGGTTTAAATTTCGAAATTTATCTTCACACAGGTAATTATTCGCAGGCTGTAACAGTTCGTTACAGGGATTTCGTGAATTATTATATTTGCAAAGACTTCTTTTGGTTTTTTCAACCAAAAGTCCACTTTCAGCTCGATTTTGCATTATTTATTTAAAACATTTGCACTTTATTATTCGTCTATACAGCAACTCTCAAATAGAACAATAAAGTACAAATATTTTTATTAAATAGAGTGAATCGAAATCACTATTAACAAAAATGCGAAATCTAATTCAGCTGTAGGCATTTATTTTATAATGCTTTAGTTGGCAGCCTAAAGTGGCTGAAAATTATGAAATAATTTTTTATATTCGGGAAAATTTTTCACTCCCTGTGTCTATTTGACATTTCGGCGATAAAAAAAACTGTTAATTGCTTTTCTTTCCTTTCCTTAAATACTGTTGCTATAATTTTAAAAATGAAACACATACACCGCCGCCAAACACACACATGCGCACTGAGAAAATTTTTATGAAAAAACATCCAAAAAAATTTTATAAAATAAATTTGTGCTTATTTGTCAGAATTCTTCTAATTTGAGATGATCCTTGAGAATAATTTCTTTTTCAGGTATTAGAAAAAATATATTTATTAGAAGATTTACATATTTTAAGAAATAGAAATATAAATCGCAGTCAAATGTGGCACCATTTATAATTTGTTTGTGATCAGATCAACACACATTTAATTATTTCAAATTATTTATTAAGCAAAATTCCATCATTTTAATTTTTAAATTAGTTTTTTTTTGGATATTTATTTTTTTTCATTCAGTTAATTTTTTTTTTTTTTTTTGTTATAAAAATTCTTCTTACACACTCACCTCACTAGTGGAAATCTTTTCAAGAATAATAAATCCTTTTTTTTTTTTTTTAAATAATAATATTTATTTTAATATTTAAATATTTGGTCGTTATTGTTTATTTTGCACCTATTTTTATTTGAACTTAACCGAAAACGTTTTGAACGCGTCGATGTCTTCGAATGCACTGAAACACGGTGGCTGCATTACTTTTGTAAATGTAGTCTATACGTCTGAAGAAAAAAGTTGCTTAAAAATTCACTCGTAACAAAGACAGCGCAGCACCAGCAGCCCCAGCAGCATACGCAGAAGCAGAATCAGCAGTCACTTCGCAACATTTTTCAAACTAAATTTTATGAATGTTTAACAAATAACAATTAGATTTTTTTTTCAAGTTACTGTCGCCATAACTCTGTTTGTGTTTTAAATTGTGTTCAAACTGCAAACATTAGTTGGATTAATTTAGAGCAAAGAGACACAAAATTTTTACAGAGAGCATAAAATAACTAGTAGAGGGATGCCATTAAAACAGGTCCAAGTGTCATTGCAAGCGTATGCGTAAAACAGTTTTATGAAGAAAACTTTCCTATTGGGTCATTAAATGACTGGTGGAAACATGCTTTATGAAATGTCTGTTGTTTTGGTAATGAATTAATAGACAGGGTGACACATTGAAAATTGCAGTAATTTTCTAAGTTACGCAAAACGTTTGACTTCATCACGACTTCGTGCTGTATAAGCACGGCAGTCGCCGTCAGACGAAATAAACTTTACAAGAGCTTAATAAAGTGCTTAATAAAGAACATAAGAAAACTGTTACACTAATAAGCCACGGTCTAAGATAAAGTATGCTATACTTTTAATGTTAATCAATTTATAATTGACATTTAGCTATCGAATTGCTCAAAAAAGAATATACGAAATGTAATTCCGCTTGCTGAAGTTATTTTACAATATTTAAGCCTTAAATTTCATAAAATTCAGCGTCATTTTAATTTATCTTAATATTAAATGACATTCCGTTTGTGTATTTATTTTGATGATTTTAATTAATATTTTCAATTAGGTGATTGGAAAATTTATTCAGCCTGCTGAATTTATTAAAAAAATAATAATAAACGAATGAATATTCAGTTGTGTATTAAGTTCATAGTTAATTTATCTCAATAGAAAAAAAAATGGCTTGTAAAACGAAGCTTCAACAAGTAATACGTCTCCTTGATATCAGAGGCGCATCAACACTGCTATAAAAAACAAATAACGTGCAAAAGCAGAGTTGTACGATAGTAAAGCTTCTCGTACTGTCCCCTTCCTCTAGTTCCAGCACAATGCAACGCATGTGTAGTTTTTTTTTTTTTTTACTATTTTAACGATCAAAATAAAATTTGCAGGAATTATGTATTAAAAAAAAATATGTACTACAATCGTATGCGAATATTGTTATGAGTATTAAACACTTATGGGATTCATAGTGGTGTTCTCTTGTGGTTTGGCCTTTTCTGTTTGTGCATTGACAAAATTTTGTGGGAACCCATCTAAACGCCTGGATGCCTTAACGTCTTCTGCAGTACAACAGAAGATAACGGCCAAAGCCTTATAGCGAAAAGTTGATCTGAATCCTTTTAACCAAGAAATTTCTTCACATTTATCAGCACAGAAAACAACATCTTCTTCGAAATAGAACTGCAATTGTTTAAAAAAAAATGGTGCAGCAATAAATTAAATAAAATTGTTTATTACAAACCTCATAAAATGGTGAATTGAAACCAATGACAACAATGTCCTCACTACTATTCAGAGGCGATCGTAAATAATTCCATATATACATTGGAAATGTATTATCATTGTTGTCCACTAATTTCTTTAAGGTGTAATTTAAGTGACAAGTCACAAAAGAGGGCACTTGCGCAATATCCGAAACACCCGCCAATATATCATACGTCTTGTCATAACTGAAAAGAGATAAATTAAATAAATAGTGTTTTAAGATTTTTCCTTTTTCTGTATAAAAAGCAATAGTTACTCCAATGCAACTCAACTTCTTGACCATCAAAGAATGTCACGTATTCATCCTCTTTCTTTAATATTAAATTGTTTCCAAAATGGGAACCAACATTTGTAATAAAATTTGGCCGTAATAACGTATCGCTGGGAAGTGGAATAATGCACACATTGGACGCTAATGATATGCAAATTGCAAGAAATAGGATATTTATAAATATATTTTTCACTTTCAGAAACATTTTCTATGGGCACAGTTCAAAATATAACTGACTCTTATCGCCTTAACGGTCGATGCCTTTTTTTGTAGCAGCAGCAACGATGGTTTATTGAGAAAAGAGTTATTCGAAATGATGTGTTTTGTCTGGTAATAATTGTTAATTGACGAAAGTTGTCTCAGCAGAGTAATTTGAAAAGGGCTGCTCCATAAATGATTGCCAAAGTAAAATGGTTGCAGAGCGTAAAAGACTAAAGTGTCACCCCGATTTTGATTTAAAAATGATCTAAATGCGCTATAGCTGAGATGTATAAAAATGTATACCTTCTAATTCTTTTCACTAACTGTTCTCATTACTGCACTCTCGGGTCGCAATGAAAAGATATCACACGATCACAGTTAAATACGCAATAATTGCCTGATTGCCTGAATGATGTCCTTTATAAGAAAATAAAGTGTAAAAATATTGTGAAAGTTTAAATGCCAGTGCTTATTTAACACTTGGATGTTAATAGTCTCTACCAAGAGTCAGATTAAATCGCTTGGATACGGTGGGGTTTCCATTGACCTGATTGGGTGTTTTGTCATGGTGAAGGAGCACCATTTGTCGCAGTATTTTGTTTTTGCAATTTCTTTCGCTAAACGCATTTCTATTTTTATATTTTTATTATTCCTTAATACTCAAGGTAACATAATATGGAACACAAAGCATTGCCAGCTGCTGATTACCTCTTTGGTTGCTTTGCACGTTTCTCAGGGACTACGCCAACATTTTAGTTTATTGCAGTGAAGCAAATTTCCAAGCATTTGTGGCATCGTCCATGTGGTGTTGTCTTCGATCGACTGTGAACTTTAAAGTCAGCTTTCTCAGAGGCAAATGTTCAGGCATCTGCACACTGATAACTTCTAAGAAACTTCACATTTTTGTAGGCGCAAAATGATTTTCTGACCTTCAGCGTTATTTTTGTCTGTTCGAGCATAACAGCTCTTCAACTTTATATCCGCCGTTGCAGGGACTGCTTAACGCTTATCAGGTTGTTGTTTTTTGCGAATGTTTTTTTCCTCGTCACAACACGAATTTCCGAACTTTCCATTGTTTTTCACTTTTCTTAGAGATCGCATTATTATAATAGAATCTAACGAGTTGAAACTTAAATCAGGGGTACATCAAGGTTTCGTACTTTCTCCTATCCTATTTTTAATTTTTCTTAACGGCCTTCTATATCGTACTTCCAATATTATCTATTCCTCTGTGGTTGACAGCATTAACTATCATTGATATTCCATCCAAATTGGACTTAGCATGGCGGTTACTGGTGCATTGAGGCAGAATATTAATGACTCACTGAATCGGGTTGGGTGATGCGAATAGTATCGATTTTAATGCCCTTAAGACCTAATGATCTATCCTTACGCATAAACGTATGACCAACAAAGTTGCGTCATCTGTAGGTATGGATGGAGTAGATATTAAATAATCTGAAGCTTTTAATGTTCTTAGGAAGGAAATTCAATGTGACGTTCGTTGGAACAAGCACAACGATAAAAAAAATATAAAATTGTTTAATAGTCTTTTTCACATTTTTATACCATTACATTAAAATGAATTTTTATAACACAAAGTAAGTAAAAAAAAATATACATTGAGAAAATTTAGTTTGTGTAACTTATATGGCTGGTAGCCACTTAACGTTTAGCTGCTAAAAAAAATATTCAGTTCCTGGCCACTGGCAACGGCTGTTTTCGATAATATTTCTTTCAACAATTTCGTGTTCAAAATAGCAATTTTATAATATTAATTGAAAATGGACTTTTTACAATATTCACAGCTAATTTATTATTTACTCTATTAAAAGATCGAATTATTTTAGCTTTTCCACTTGTTTTTAGCATTTCGATACCAAATATTTATAAATGACTTTTTCTTATCAGCTGAATGAATTTTTTGAAATTGAACACTAAATTATGACGGGTTGTTCATGCAAGTATAATTTTTTGTATTATTGTTTTAAAACATATGACTACCATTTGAATCCCCCGAATATTTTTTTAATAAAATTTGGATATCGTTACGCGACGGGTTTGGTTTTTATTCGTGAAAACCGAACTCACGCTGTATTTTTGAATAGATATTTTCCTTAAGAGGTACTTTTTTGCAAATTACTTTTTTTGAAATAACTTTTTTCAGCAGATATTGTAGTTTTTACGTGAGTTGATCTATACATACGTATGTACAGGGTGGCCCAAAAGGAGTGAAGGTGTTTGAATTTCTTATAAATTTTTTATTATAATTTTTTTTTTGTTTTTATTATTTTGTAAAGAAGACTTGGGAAATTTAAAATGGACCAGTACACAATAGAACAACGTGCCAAAATCGTTGAACTTTTTTCAGAAGAAAGTCATGATTTTCTTCACAATTTCATTATGAGCGACAAAGCACATTTCCAATTAAATGGGTTCCTTAATAAGAAAAAACGGCTACTGAAAATCCAAGAGTAGTTCAACAGCGAGAATTACACCCACTTAAGTGGTGCGCTGTTTCGTCGCAAACGATAATTGGCCCAAAAATTTTTTTGGGAAATGAACACGGTGTTGCTATTTGCATAACTGGTGTTAGATATCGGACGATGTGGAAAAATTTTTTAAGGCCAGCCGTGGAAAACCATTTGCAATTATGGTTAAAAACTGGAATTTTCGCCTGGATTTTAGAAAAAAAAAACTGGACCATTTTTAAAATGCACTTAAAATTGCTAGTGTTGGATTTAAATATACAATTAGCAAAAAATGTCAGTTATGTACAAAAATGGTACTAATTGGAGTTAGGAGAAGATATTTTCTAAACATCTGCAAATATAGTTGTAATTTTGTTGTGTTTAGAATGCAATTTTTCTGTACAAAATATTAATTTCATTATAAACAAATATAAAATATGCAAAACTTGGACTGGAAACTGGACCAGACATAAAAAAATGCAAAATCCAGGCGAATCCAGGCCATCTGGCAAGCCTAATGAAGCCACAGCACACACTGCGAAATACATTTGCGAGATGGCTATTTGAACTCAAACTACTTCGGTCATTTTGGGCCACCTTTTACATATAAGAATATTTTTGAAAAAAATTTCGTTTAACGTTAACGTATTGAAGTTATTTAGAAGTTTTCCAGAATAAAAGTAGGTACTTCATCTGTTTTGCAAGTGAAAAGATGAAATCGCTCCTTCATTCTCGAAAAGTTTTAGTATTCGAACGTGGTTGGGTACTTGAATACAGATTAATATGTTGTTACTGATACCAAATATTTTCAAAACTTGACAATGTACACAGTTTTATGGGAGACGTTTGATACACGGTGTACACATGTAAAGCTTTAAAAAATGTGGTTCTTTTTTATTTTTAAATCCTAAAATCATATACACATGTTATGAGTTAATCACTTGGATACGAGTACACGTAAATAACGAAGATGTCACAATTAATTACGAGTATTTACCTATATTTCTCTTTTGGTTTGGCTATTCAGTAGGCCTATAACCAAATTCTATTCTACAAAAAAAAAAAAACTAAGAAATTTCACATGTTCATTTAAGAACTCCCAAAAAATCTTTGAGAATTCGAAATATACAAACAAATCAAACCAAATAGCTTATTTAAATATTTCTTTTTTTATACAACAAACATTTTATTATGCGATTTAAATAAATTTTATTATTTTTTTCAAAACCATCGTTTGCCATGAAAAATTAAATTGTTCATTACAATTATGTAACTATTGTTTTCACTAGTCTAAATTAATTACGATTATTTACGATATGTTTGAATTTATTTAGCATAAGCACAAAGCATTTGCAAGCAGTGCATTCCAATTTACACTTGACAGAGCACTGCTAAACAAATAACAGTGTTCTGTATTTGGATTAAATAGGAGAAGTCTAGATGTTCTACGACCCAAATATAATTAAGCTTCATTCAGATGCTTCAGTCTGCATATCAAAAATATTTGCAAAAAAAAATATGGCATAGCAGGGATATTTATATATATAGGAATGTAGAGTAATTCAAGGACTCATAGGTGAAATCCTTTACGCAAAATATATATCTAATTTTTAGTGAAGATGGGTGCCTATTTGGAATGTTTGGCTTTGTAAGCTCAATAGTATTACACATGTATATGGCATATGGGTGTCTCTTTTATAACTTATTGAACTAGTCTACTTATGTACATATTAAGCTGGGTATATGAGCCATACCATCTTTATCAAAAGTGGTTGTACATTTATTTTTTTTTTGCCAATATTTTAGCCATGCCGTATCGCTAATTTCCTTTTTATGCTTTTTATATACACATCGTCATATGAAATTAAAGAATCTTTAAGTTACATTGAACATATTTAACAGAGGAAGCAAAGAAAATTTTTTAATTTACATCTGCGCTTCCACACTACTTGATAGCTTTATGTTGTAAAGAATTTTCTCTGCAAAGAAAAACGTATGTCCGTTTTATAAGTTTAAAATCACAATTATCTTCAGAACTGTGTGGTACAAAATTTTAAAAATTCAGCCACCGTGTTGGCATCGCAATCAGTCGTCATCTTTTTAAGTTAATCTTCAAACTCAAAAAACATTCATTTTCATCATTCTCATTCATCTATATACAAGGTGGGCCAAAAGATATCACCGTATTGGAAGATGTTCTTGTTTTTGCAAATGGTGGCCAATGTCAAATCTGTTTTGACATTTGTGAATTAGACAGATATAGAATACAAGTGAACAAGCGCGTAACCTACGCCCACCATCCTCAATCTCGAATACGAAGTGGACGACTTTTCGACCAAAATCATAATGAGCGATTTCCACCTCAGCGGGTACCTGAACAAGCAAAATTATCGCTTCTGAGGCACCGAAAATTCACGAGTGATGCACGAGGAGCCATTACACCCGCTCAAAGTGAGTGCATAGTGCGCTGTTCACGCTGGAGGAGTCATCGGGCCATTTTTTTTTTTCGAGGACGCCGCTAGTCAAACGACAAAAGTGGACGGTGCGCGCTACATGGCCATGTTAACCGAGTTTTTTCTACCGCAATTGAACGAATTAGGACTGGACGATATGTGGTTCCAACAGGACGGAGCAACGGCACACACTGCGCGAGCCACAACCGATATTCTGAAGGCAGCGTTCCAGGTACCCCTCATCTCTCGTTTTGGCGATTTGCACCGGCCCGGAAGATCGCGCGATTTAACCGTTCCAGACTTTTTTTGTGGGGTTTTTTGAAGTCCCGTGTTTACGTGAACAAGACCGAGACCCTGGAAGCCCTCAAGGACAACATTCGACACGTGTGCGAGAATCTGTCGCCCAAAGTTCTCGCCGAAGTGATGATAAGTGCCATAAAACGAGCCCGTATAGCAATCAATTGTAACGGCGCCCATTTGGCCGATATCATCTTCTCGACTTGACCAATAAAATTCTAAAGGTTCAGAAAAACATAATCAAAAAACAGAATCGAAGTGTTGCATTTAGAAAAATAATGAGAGCCAAACAACATCGGATGACTTCTTTTGGCCCACCTTGTATAAAGCTGAATGTGTGTTTGTTTGTTTGTTTGTTTGTTTGTACCTTATAGGAGCCCAAACCGCTGGAACGATCTTCCTGAAATTTTCACACCATATAATTGGGACTCTTGAATTAATTATAGGCGACTTTTTTTTAATCACGCTCACCTTTACGCCTACTTTTTAAATTATGCTACTCCTTCTAAATGGTTTTTAACAGATTTTATAATATAAACGAGCTTAACTTTGCCGTTTGTAAACCAATGGGGATGAAATTTGGTGCACTTAGTCTGTGCAACTCCAGGAAGGTTTTTAAAACTAAGACCAGCAGGGTGAAACATTCTAATCGACTTTAATAAAATTTAGAATACGAATAGATCTGCATCTAAAAATGTTCATAGGTAATGTACATTTTCAAAGCTACGACCAGGACGGCCATTGGGGGCAAAATTTCAGCCTCTCCAAAACTACAGAGCCGATTTTGATGAACTTTAAAACTTGGATGTATTTGAGTTTAAAAGGCACAATGGCAATTGTGCAACTCCGGGAAGGTTATAGGCTATTACTTTATATAAAACTAGAACCACGAAGGAAGGTAGGGGCAATTTCCATGCCAACGAGACCATCTAACCGATTTTAATGAAATTTAAATGTATTTATGTTTTTGCGTCTAGAAAAACACATAAGCCAGATATATATTTTTTAAGTAGAACCAGGGGGTGACGTAGGGGTAAGATATGCCTTTCCGAAACTGTACAACCGATGTAGATAATACCGGGAGCGAAGCCGCAGGTAAAAGCTAGTTTCATATAAACATGAATACGTCTGGCACATTTTGAGCAGCTTTCCATATACCTTATGCTCAGATGTCAATAAGTTTTATAAATCACTCGTACTATATTTCTTTTTTCTTCTTTCTATTTTCATTTTATAATATTTTTTGGTAATTTTTTTTAAACTTATTTTTTTACGCCTTTACGAGTCGTCTTTAGCTATAATTTCTTGTTAAAACATAATGTTGCGATTTGCATTCTCATACTGCCGCCATGCTTTTTCATAACCTTTTTATTTTTCAATTTTTCCTCTACTTTTTTTTCCAATAATTCCGAAACAACAAGTACATTTATCGGTAAATTATCGCCAAGGGAATTAGCATTGCTTAAATACCCTCCAGTTTTATCGTGTGACGTGGTTTTTGTTTTTCTAACTAATGAAAATAACTTAATCAATAAAGATGTTTTAAGCTGGAAAATTAAAAATGCACTTAATAATTAATTGTAGACGTGATTTAGAACAAGCCATAGTCTAAATATATGATAAGAAATTTTGTATTTTTAAAATTAAAGTCTCGAAATTAAATTTATTAAATTTGTTTTTAATATTATACAAAATATTTATTTATTATTAATACAAAAATAAATGCTGAATTAAAAAATTTATTGGGATTATTTCAAGGGGTTTTCAAGTGCTTAAAACATTTTTTTCGTGCTGAAATCTGTTCGCTCAAATCATAATCAATCCAAATTCGATTTGTAACTGGGAAGATTTTAAAAATCTTATTAAGATAATATTCATATTATAATTGGTATTGGCGTGGCTTCTTAGGAACTTCCTTGTCTGCATTTATTTTTAACAAAATTATAACTTTTGAACTCATGCAAAACACATTCAAGTCTGCGGATTTATTCATATGAATAACTGCGCAGTTGTAATATAAATAATATAAATAAGTTTTCAAATGTGTTTCAGGAACTTATTAATCCTTGCTAAAATCTAACCAAATTATAGAACATTCATTGGTTCTAAGCACTCATTTAAATGTTAAATGTGAATACCTGCTCACCAATGACACCCGTCTGTTGGAATCATGCGTTCATTTGCAATAGAACCCTTGCAGTAACAATTTTTGTTGCATGTATTTTTTTGCTGGTTATAGAAATAATATAGAAAGGCAGGATAAAGGAAAAAATTTCTTAAAAATCCAGCCCAACATTTTTCTTTCGTCAAAGTCTACACACTGTGTCGAAATAAGCAAAAAAAAAATCGATTCGAAGAAAAATATGACTTCGGGCCTTTCTACATATATTAAGGTAACCATATGTTTATCTACATCCGATCCTTACAATTCAGTAATTTAATCGAAAAACAAAATTATTAACCGTCTTTTGGGCTCAAATTCGAATTTTATTATTAATTTTTCGCTTTTTTGTGGAACCTGTTTTCTGAATCACACTGATTTGTACTAGAGCAAAGTACTAAAAGGTTTATTGGTCCATGCACAATTATATAACTCGGCTGTGTCCTTGTTTTGTTGAATTGTAACTGCAATTTTTTGTTTGCTTCTGGATTTATTATCCTAAAAACTTTTTGTACGCTTTGATTTTGTAAGTTGTTGATGTTGTTTCAACGTTAAAATTCTACAATGGAAAGCAGCATTGATTTTGCTTTAATAAATGACAATCAAAATCAAAGTTTGCTTTCATAGTATTCCAACACATTTCTTATGCCGACGAAAATCCTTTTTTTTTTTGAAAAAATGTGTCCTCTTTTTTTTTAATTTTCTATAAAATACTGATTCCACACAATTAATTGCTTTAGTAAAACATGAACTTCTATTCTTTTTAAGATTTACTGACAGACTGCATATAATTGAATTGTAAATTGAAAATATTTCAAATCAGATGTTGAAAAGTTTCCAATTTCATTTAAACGTAAACTTTTTTTCAAGATTAAAGACGACGAAGTTTTACATTCAGTACACCAATAGAAATTGTATTTGTATGGATACTTTAACACAGCAGCGGGCAAAAGAAGGAGTACGGATGCCTTCTGGAAGGCCTCGTGCGATGATGTAAAGTCACTTGTCTAGCTCGATAACCCAGAAACAATTGAACAAGTGGAAATATTGGGAAAACTTTATGAAAATTGCTGATTGGGCCTTGTACACGCCTGCAGTGACGACCACAAGGCCGAAATTACATTTAAACAGTAATATCATAAAATTTTATATCCAATAAGGCCCGTTTCATTGATATTAAAAATATATTTCTTTGTTTTATTATGATTTAAACTTGCGGCTTTTTAAATGTTTATTTTACCGCCTAATGGATTTGTATGAAATTTCATGAGTAAACAAGGGTGGGCAAGAAGAGAAGGGGGCAATTTAACCCTCTCCAAATCTATACAATCGATTGCAGTGAAACTTTAAGCACAAATAGATCTCAGTATAGAACGAAACCTAAGTTTAACGAATTTCCATAAATTGTTAGACGGGGGGAGGAGAACAGGGAAATTTTGCCCTCTCCGACTATATATAAACGACTGCGATGAAACTTTAAATACAGAAAGATCTCTGCATATAATGAAACATAGACCTAATGTTTTCCGAAAAATTTAAAATATAATGAAATCTCTGCAAACACAATAAGGAGTGAAAAGTTTCATAACTTCGAAACGGCTGGTGGTCGATTTTGGTGAAATTAGGTCTGTGTTTGTAACTATTTGGATGGTTTATTTTGAATAGTATTCGGACCCGCTAGTTGACGCGGTGTGTAAATTTATAAGTTAAATATATTATGTTTAAAAGGGCTTATCCGACTGCAATGAAATTTAGTACGTTTGTTCAATTAAACATATACATATGAGGCATACGAGGTTTGTTCAAAAGAAAAGCTGAAATTTGATTTTTTTTTAATTATTTAACTATTCATCAATAGACATTTTGGCCCCTTAAAAGTCATCCCCCTCAGATATAAAAAAATAAAATGCACTTATGCCAGCGCTTATTCACATACTCGAAGCACTTCTGAAATGCGCTTTTCGGTATGGTCATCAGCTCGTTCTTTGATTTTGACTTTATCTCATCAATTGTGGCAAAACGCTCTCCTTTCATTGGTCTCTTCAGTTTTGTGAATAGGAAAAAGTCGCAAGGAGTCAAATCTGGTGAATAAGGTGGTTGAGGCATGATTAGGGTGTTGTTTTTGGCCAAAAAAAAATCACTAACACGCATTGATGCGTGAACTGGTGCATTGTAGAGATGCAGAATCCATTATTTTTCTCCACAATTCCGGTCGTTTGAGCCGTATTGCTTCACGCAAACGATGCATAACTTCCTTGTAGTATTCCTTATTAACCGTACGACCTGTTGGCAAGAACTCATGATGCACCACGCCATTGAAATCGAAGAAAACAAAATTCACCTTTTCTTTTGAACAAAATTGTTTATAAAGCAGAATGTTTGTTTGTTTGTACCTCATAGGAGATCAAACCTCTGAACCGATCTTCCTAAAATTTTCACAGAATTTAACTGGGACTCTTGAATGAATTATAGGCTACCTTTTTTAACCACGCCCACTTTTCAGCATAAGTTTTTTAATTTTGGTACTCCTTCCACATGGTTTTGAACAGATTTTATAATATAAACGGGCATTTGTGGGGCAATTTTCAAAATTATTTATGCATATGGAAAAGGTCCAGAAAAAAAATTTTTTTTTGGCAAATTGGTGGAGAGAAGGTAAATTGGACACTGCAAAAATTAATTATCAAACAACTTCTTTATTTGTGAAATAATTTTCAAAGTTAGTTTTACTTATGGAAAAGGTTCACAAACAATTTTTTTTTGGAAAACTTTTGTGAAGGCAAAATACCCGCGCCAACAATTGATTATCAGATAACTTCGCTATTTGTGGACCAACTGTCAGAGTTAGTTTTACTTATGGAAAATTTCCATCATTGTCGAAATTTGAGAAGCTAAGTGCTCGAATTTAAAAAGTGAATATCAAATAACTTTGTCGTTTGTGAATCAAATTCCAAAATTCTTTTTTTTTCAAATGGAAAAATTCCGCTAAAATTTTTTTTTAAATTGCGGTGAAAGGCATAGTACCCGCCCACCCATTATCAACTATTTAAATTCGGTATGTAGACTCTTCTTTCCATATTTAGATCCACCAAGACAGGGTTTTTTGATATTCAAATGTTACGGGGTAAAAAAGGGCAAAAACGGGTAAAATCGATTCCTTAATATCTCAGAAACTAAGCCAAATAGAATAAAAATAATAAAAGCATTTAAATGCTGCTGAAAAATAAGCGGACATGTGCTTCGTACTCTTTCTATATATCTAGGC
The DNA here is from genome assembly GCA_963924685.1 of Dexiosoma caninum. Classification (NCBI taxonomy): domain Eukaryota; kingdom Metazoa; phylum Arthropoda; class Insecta; order Diptera; family Tachinidae; genus Dexiosoma; species Dexiosoma caninum. Next base: position 88,141,816 of record OZ004727.1, read on the forward strand.
TTTGGTGCAATACTGTAGTAACTCAAAATTTGAATTTTTTGAGCTGGGTATGCAGAAATGATCTTTGGGGGAAATATCTATCTTAAGGCAAAAAGATTATGGTTCTATTCTACAGCTACAAATATCGTCTTTATTGCCTCCAGCTATTTCCAACAATATTTATTTGCAATAATGAAATATTTCCTTTATGACAAGAAATTTACAAACAGAAAACATTACAAAACATGCCTGTTTATTTCAAAACTTGTAAAAAAATAACTTTAGTAAACGAAAATACTATCAAAAAGATGCCTCAAAATTTCAAATGTTGTTTTTCATTCAGTTCACGATTTTATGAATTACTACGGTATTGCACCAAAGGCTCGATATGTAGGTAAAAGTATAAAAAAAAGTCTATTTTTTATCTCCTGAGTGCTCGTCCTAGATAATAAAAAAGAAAAAAATAGGTCAAAATCCGGTCCGCCTAAAAGGTTGAACCGAATTAGGTGAAATTTGGTTTACGATTTGAAGTTATTTGGTTGGCTATTTGAAGTTATATAGTGCATTGAAAGATCTGAACCGTTTGGGATATATTTCTATATTTCGTTGGTGGTAATAACAACTCACCCGTAGAGCACCAACAATATAATTTAAAAAAGCTAAGAAATTTTACAAAAACAAATCTCAAGTTTAACTGATTTACTGAAACAACTGATTTTACAAAAACAATTGATTACCTGATTTAAATTGCTAAAATGTTTGTACTATTTATTTTACTGTACCAAAAACGTATAACTTAAACAAAAGACAATTTTGAAAGCAATCGAAAATCCATATTAGTTTTTTAAGTGACTGTTAGAATCAGTTAAAAATAAAATTTCTCAGAAATAATTATAATTCAAGTAAAATATCACTAATGCAAACATTTAATAGAATTTTAAACGTTTATTCGCTTAAAACAGACTGAACGGAATACTTCCTGCAGAAACTACAGTTCGTTACTGTAATAATTTTGTGAGTGTAGTTTCAAAGTCTATAACGGTCGTTAATGGTGATTCAAGAAAAGTGTATTTCACATTTTACTTTATTTCTAAAAATATATGTAAATCCACTTTATTGTTCTCCATTAACAATTTAATTTGATATAAAACATTTTAAGATATTGATTAGGCCTAAACAAATACTCATGTTCTTATTTAATGAAAGTATTTTATTATTATTTTTTATTCCATTTAAGACATTTGACAGTTCTTGAAATACCTGTGATTCATGAGAGTGCATTAATAAAAATTTACCTCTAAGCCATGTATAATTTGTAACAAAAAATAATTAAAAAAGTATACAGTGAAACGTCTCCTAACGGACACCTCCCATAACCGCACCTCCCCAAACCGAGATTTTCATCAAAACCGGGCACTCTAATAACCGGACGCGGACAATAAATTTTAAAAAATTGTGCGCAAAAATTTAATTAATTCGCCTTGAGTATTTCTTCATTTTTCAACTATGATTCATATTTGTGTTGATGCCATTGAAAATTGTGTTTCCCGTGTTAACACGAATGTACGTACATACTCCTGTGTTGGGGATTGCATAGAAATTGCTGTTATATTAAAGAAATTTATTGCTTAGCCCCTGTTGTCAACTTGAGAGTCAAAAAAATGCCACAGTAATTACGAAATTGCCGGTTTTTATTTATTAAGTATTTTACTAGATACAAATTTTTTTTTTTTTTGTCTTCGACCAGCTGTCAGGAAATGGCCCCTAAACATGCGGTGGTGCATTGTGCTGGAACTGGAGGAAAGGGATTGTCGGAGAAATTATAGGAGGTGAAGTTTCACTATCTTACAACACTGCTTTTTGCACGTTATTTGTTTCTATAGCAGTGTTGTAACGCCTCTGATGTCAAGGAGAGGTATTAAATTTTTGATGCTTCGTTTTTAGTAGCCATGTTTAGTAACAATTTTACTTCGCCGGTGCTACACAATGCCGACGATGTGCTGATGTGCCTGTAGATGGGATGCAGCTGCAGCCGTTACTGTTCAGTGACCAGTGACTATGCCTTCGCCACTAAAACCTTCCGACAACAACTGACACAAAGACACACAAATGCACTACAGAAAAATGCGAGATGTTTTTATGAGTCTAAAACTGGGGTTGAACCCAGGACAAATTTTTCGTTTTGTAGTCAACATGCAGACTACTTTGAACATCGGCACCCTCATTCGTCGCATTGAAAAACATTTGAAATCATTTTTAAACTCAAAGACCAATTGAACCGATCTAAGTTTCAGCAATCAATTCTGAATAAAATTTTTCAACCACAAATCACTGCTGTAGCAAAAATAAAATAAAAAAAATATTTTCAATAAAAAATGTGCACCTCTGATTAGCGGACAGCTCTCATAGGTGGACAATAATGCCATGACGGCGAGTGTCCGCTTATGAGAGGTTTCACTGTTTATATATTAAATTTACATTTATCCAATCGCCACGAATTATGTTGCAGTATTAGAAAAGCATGCATTCCGATTGGTACATTCACAAGTACAATCGAAGACCTGTTGCAGAATGCCACTGAAATGGAAATAAAATGATTGCATTGTTTTCATTGTTGTTGTTTTTTGTGACAAACTTTTACAAGTTCGTATGTACATATATTGTATATGTACGTACGTACGTACGTACAAGTGCTCCTAATTTGGTATTTTATTGTAAGTTTTGCTGCTTGCCAAGCCGATGGAGGGTGTTTTGCCACAATTACCAATTTTGTGCCATGTTGCAATTATCTTCTAAATAAAAACTTAAGCTGGCCACTAAGAAAAAACAAATTTAAACAAATGAGCATAATAATAACAATTGAGTTTTAGCAGCCCATTATTATACGAGTATTAACAATAAATAATTGTATTATTGTTGTACATTCATATATGTATGTACATATGTAGGTATTGTATTTATGTACTTACATATTTATTGAGTTATTGTGTTTGCAACAACGTGATAATAAGAATGTGTAACACTTTAATTCGATCTTTATGTAGTCCCTGCCTCGGTTCTCTTGTTGGCTGAGTAGATAGCGCGCTAACTTTATAGACAGAAGGTCCTACGTCCAATTGTCTAACCTAACAGCGGTATTTGAGCAACGCATACGTCTCGGCGAAGTAAAATCTTATCTCTTCTATATACTCGTATAGGAAGGAGAATGGTGCTGGTTTGTTTGTAGCTTAAAAGAGACCTAACGCCCTGAAATTTCCACACCATTTATCTGGGACTCTTGAATAAATTGTAGGCTACGTTTTTTTAACTACGCCCACTTTCCCGCCTACTTTTTTAATTTTGTTACTCATGATTCACACACATCAAGTTTGACTCGTTAAGTCTTGAGTATTTGGATGAACGAGGAAGAGAGATTGGAAAGGGGTACAGACTTGACGATAGTCGTCAAGTTTGTTTCTTTCTCTCTTCTTTTTTGTTGCTTTCTCTCTTCTTTTCAGAACCGTAGTATTGTAAAACAAGCGAATCTTGACGGCAAAATGTTTTCGTGTATGAACGTAAATTTAACAAAAACTGATCAGTATGATCAGTACTGATTTGTATGAAATGATTTTGAACAGATTTCATAATATAAACGGGTTTAACTTCGCCATTTGTGGGCCAATTTTCAAAATTAGTTTTGCATATGGAGAAAGTCCACTAAATATTTTGTTTTGGAAAAGGACAGGGGAAGGCAATGTGCCCGCCCCAACAATTGATTATCAATTGCTCTTGTTAAGGCAATGCATACATAAAGCCTTAAAAGTCTATACCGCTTCCAAAATTTCAATTATTTTTTACTGGGTTGCTTCAAAACTGTTGAGTGTTGGAAAAAATTAATGCAAATTAATCTTGCAGTTCCAAATTCAAAACTTTTCAGCGAATGCTTCACAGTTTGGAAGGGGTCTAAAGTTGTGAGACATTAGGCGTTATTATTATAAGTATCGTTGTCGTTAGTAAAACGGTAAAATGTGGCAACACCTGCCATATGTTTTATATTGGTTATCGTAAATACGACTACGACAACGACACTCATAATAAGGCTCATGGTGTTTATTTTTTTATATCGCCGACGTCTTCATTGCTCATGTACCGACGAAGGTGGGCAATGCGAAACTCGAACGTACATAAAAAGAGTTTTTGATGAATGTAACGAAGCTAACATTTTACCCAACAGTAACTGGCGAAGCCTGTGGAGAACTTTGCTTGAAGCGATTATTAAAAAAAATTGATTATTCATCATATTGTTTCATATACGATGGTCACTAATTCTCTAAAGTCAGTTTTCAAAAATATCCCTTTCCTCAGGCGTATTTAAAGTTCTGAAAATTATTTCAGCAATACAAGCTTTATTATTCAGTAGAGAAGACTATGAAGTTTGTATATTGTAGGGGGCTATATTTATGTACGCATTTTTCTTGAAGCTTTGTACACACGATTTTCGGATTTGTACGATATGGCAATATGATGGCAATGTACTCACAATGATAAATTGCCACCTAAATGTAAATTGTCAGTTCAAACTTTTGTACGAAAACCTGACAATTTCATTGTTACACAGTAGTACGACAATAAATCTATCTGCCAACAAAAATTGCCATTGCACGCAGTTGTCAGATTATTGTATGGCAAAAGTTGCCAGATCCAATGTTAAACATTGTCTCTTAACATTAATAAACGTTGCCAATAGAAATTATAATCTGACAATAGTATTATTGTAAGGTGCACTAAATTAGGTACATCAGACAAGAAGAAATGACCGTACAATATCTGGAAATTAGCTGTAAATGGCAATGCCACCATTGGGCGTTCTCACGTTTGTCAAAAGAGTGACAATACATTTTGCGACAATGTTGCCACAAAAATTATGAGTTCACATGGTTGTTAAATATTTTATTACAATTTAGCTGTAAATATTTTTTTTTATCTAGGACCAGCACTCACTCAGGAGATGACTCCTACACATGCGAAGCATTGTGCTGGGAACTATAGGAAAGGGATAGTAGGATAAGCTACAGGAGGTGAAGCTTAATTAATTATTTTGCAGCTCTGCTTTCGCACGTATTTTTTTTTATACTCGTAGCAGTGCTGAAGCTTCGGTTTAGTAGTCATTTTTATTATTATTTTAATTCGCCGGTGCTACACAATACCGACGAAGGAGGACGTTCTGATGTGATTGTGGATTGCTATCAGCTGAAGCCGGTATTGTTCAGTGACCAGTGACTACGCCTTCGCCACTGAAACTTTCCGACAACAACTGACACACAAAGACACACTAATGCACATCAGAAAAATGCGAGATGTTTATTTTTATTTTAAAAATTTTGTCTGCAACTGGGGTGGAACCCAGGTCTGTTTTTTGGTTGCGTAGTCAACGTGCAGACTACCATCCATCGTGCCATCGCCACCCTGTAATAGCTGACAATAGTCTGTACATACCTCGAGACTTCATAAATTGTACTATCACTGTCAAGTGCCAACTTGAAAACAGTACCCTTTCCTTGCTCAAACTGAAAACTGAAATTATCAGTAAATGTTTAGATTAGATCAAAAAACTTGTGTAAAACTGTAAAACTCTCCTACTGAAAATTTAAAGAAGTTTTCAAATTGTGCAAAAAATCATTTTTTTATGAGGCAACATTGCACTTGAATTATCGTGCCATTGCCACGGCCTTGCGAGCTATGAAACCATCTCTCGAGCCCATTCTTTTAGTTGTTCATTCCTGTAGATCACAAAAACTTCGCTTTAACTTGTACACTGTGATTCTAGCTCATTTTTTCTTAATCACTTGTACTAAAAAAAGAACAGAGAACGGAAAACATACTTGTGTTATGGCTTGTTTGTTTTATTTTTAGTATAATTTTCTCATATTTTTGTTTCTTTTTTTTTGTTTTTTTTGTTCGTGTTGCCCATAATTGTGAAGATCAGTTTAAGTTTAAGAATTATAACTTTTAAATTTAACCTCGTTTTCGGCATTCATACATGTTGTAGTCGTATAGTTTTATTGTTTAATTTATTTATTTTTTTCTTATTCTCAATGATCATGTTCAGTGAGTCTGTAAGTACAAGCATATCGTTTGCTTGTAGCTACTGAATTTTTAGGTCTTATCCGAAAACATTTGTACTTTTTGTCTTAAACATAGTCAGCAGACATAAATTATATCCAGCTAAAAATTTTGTTGCCAATTTTTCTTCCACAATGCTGTTCACGCGTTCAAATGTTGTTTCTGCAAAATATCATTGGCAAAAAAAAAAAAAAAGAAGTAAAACATTTCATACATTTAGTAACGGGTGACACAATTTAAATTTTTTTTAAATTTTAATTGCAAATATTGTAAAATTAAACAGTATTATTATTATTAGGCCAACGAAGCACTGCGATTAAAAAGATCTATTGCGCAATGCCCATCATGCGGCTTCTAAGGAATCCAAGCACTATTTGGGGGTGTGGTGTTCCACAGGTTGTTTGGAGGCGCCGCAGTTCCACCCAGGTGGAGAAACTTCTGTCTGCCGAGTGCAGGACAATGTGTCACTTTCACAAAGTCTACAGAATTTGGTCTCGTATGATTCGTAGTTATGCTGCTAGTGCGTTGTCGCCTCATAGCAGCTGACTGTTGAGCAAGATTTCTTGCTTCCTCAATGTCATGTATATCGAGAGTCAACGTGCAGACTTCTTCAGCCATCGCCATCCTTAATGTTATTGAATAAAACATACTACCCTTTCCGAGAGCAAAACATTTTTAGGAAAAAAATACTAAACTGCACGTTTTTAAAAATTTACAAATTTTTCAGTTGAAACTAAAAAACAGTTAGATTCTTCGCTCAAAATAAAGGCGACGCATTGCCTTTGCATCCAAGGACGTTCTTCTCTCATCCATAGTAAACGTTTCATTTGAAGTGCTGTAAGTAGTAAGTATGCACTTCTAGCATATTAAAAAAGATTGCTCAAAGGCTTATAAGGAGTAAAATATTGCAATAATTCGTAAGGATAACATACCAAGTTCATACAAACCTTGTTGCGAGGCTTCGAATATTGGAAACAAATTTTTAAATTTTTAAATAATTTTATTTAAATATATTTAATTATATTTTGAATTAGCTTAAACTTATATTTTTATATGTCCAGGCAAATGCAAGCATTTTCAATTTATTATTAAGTTTTTTGGGAGCCATTTGCTAAATCGAGTAACTCCATTTTTGTAAAAAGTTTTTTTTAAAGCGTTAATTTTTCAACATCAAACATTATTATTTTCTTTATATAAAAATGTAATAAATTATTTTAAATTTAAATAGATTAATTAGAATTAATATAATTTCTTAAATTCTGTGAAAATGTTCTTCCCGCCAATTAATTAATTTGGCATTTAAACAGATTTTGTTTTATTTATTTTTTTTTTCACTTAATATGCATACACATGTGTAAGTATGTGTAATTTTATAATTTGCAAAAACAAACTTCACCCAACAAACATTTGTTTTTACAATCAACGTAATGTAGCATGTATAAAAATTAAAAAAAGTATAATCGTTAAGCCGTACATAACGGATCGTAAAATTTCACGAAATATATTCTTTTAAGCGCGCTTTTCTTATATCCAATTATTTTATATTAAAAAATTATTTCTTATAAAGGTTTATAAGGTTTAACGACAAGAGTGTGTAAATAATATCTTTCAAGTTCATAGTAAAACGGTTAACCTTTACATATTTTATTTTTCCTAGGAATTCCTAGGTATAAAAATAATTTAAAGGCGGTAAAGTGCGCTTTGTAAAAGAAATTCAGTATTGACGTGTAGAAAAGTTTTCTATCAGGAATGTTTTTCATTTTGTCTATTTGTTATATCAGTATTTTTCTTATAAGCGTTTTTCTTATAGAGAACTATTTTCCTATTGCATGATACTGCAGTGGACATGGTGTTGTTGTAATACTTTCTTATAAACGGTTTTTTCTTTTATGACATGAGATGTTCCTATATCCGTTACGTACTGTATACCGTTCATAAGTTGAATGTATTATACTTATAACACAATCCACTAAATGCTAAAAATCATTACTGTTAGAAAGAATGAATTAAACATATAGCGATTTAAAGACGATTATAGAAATGTCTAAGATATCCAATCAAAAAGAGTAGAGAAGATATTGCTCGAAATCGAAAAGAAGCTTTTCTTAGTATCAAAAGGATGGAAGGAATGATAATATAGCATAACAATACACAAACGAAATATAACTTTACTGTTTCAAAATAATTAATAGGACCGTACTCAATAATGAGGAACAATAATGAAGGTACAATAATGTATTATACAGTCATAAAATGTCTTAGCTTCTCCAGCAAAAAAAAAAATTAACTCCCTCAAAAAGAGACCATTTTAAGGTATTGGTAGAGTCAGGTCGATTAAATAAAGACAATATTTAAACGTCGTTACACCGAAAAATTGCCAATATCATAATCATATAATATTAATATAAATCAAAAAATTCCCGTATTCTTTTTTCCTTCATGGCTGTTTGAATTCGCAAACAATCAATGTTCACAAAAAGTGTTGAACAATGATGATCAGTGTATATAGTTAAGGAATTATTCATGTTTGAACAGCTTTCAGAAATATTACTTCTATAATTAGGGGAAAAGAACATACAGAAAACTTAATAAATTAAAATACCCATTTAAATTTTTCCAATACGCTTTATTGGCGTTGTTACGCGTTAACGCCTTTTGTCATAAAATATATTTGTATACATTACATGTATGTATGTATATGTTTCTGTGTGATGTAGTTGTCAAATAATTATTAATAGTATTTATTTAATAAGTAATAATGACTATATTATTCTTGTAGCATTAAAAATGTTATATTTTATTTGGAAAATATATATGTATGCAATTATATATATTTGTATATATTTACATATACATATATATTTTTTTGCTGTATAAATTTGTAAAAAGTCTCACTGCTTTGCTTCTGCTTTTTATTTTTCTCTTTAAAATTGCACATAAATATTAGTGGTTCAGTGATTACAATATTTCAATATTTCGTATTTATACAGAAGGCCAATCGTTTCCAATAGAAGGCCAATCGTTTCCAATCTTTAGCTGAAATTAAATGTTCAAGTGTTCGTTTGCAATTGCTAGTGAATTTAATGGTAATGCGCGATACGATATTCATGTTCCTCATCACTGACGTACATGCGCGTGAGATCGGATGCCACAGAAGCACTATCACTGCTGGAAGTAAAAACAAATGCGGAAAAATTAATATCGATTCAAATATGTTTATGTATAGAAAAATAGTTCCCGGCTATTTGATTTATGCCCTTAAATGACTTTAATGAAATGAAAAATTTTCGACAAAAAGTCAGGTTAAATGTTATCAGAAGCGGTATTCTGGTAGCCTCTTATCATCATGTTACATGATTTTAAAAATACTGAATAAATATTTTGTGTAATTGGAATTACATTTCAATTTTATTTCTGATATATCGTTGGCAGATCGTCAGGAATGTTCCATTAATATTGCTGCCGTAAAGCCCTGGTAAAAAAACGAACATGCAAATACAGAGTTGTGCAGTAATTAAGCTCCTTACAATTCTATCATTTCACCTTCTGTCTCGTCGCTATGCCTATGCCTTTCTAACTATTTCTACTGCAGTGCATTTCATACGAAGTGAACATTTTTGTAAAAAACACTGCTCGAAGAAACAAAAATTTTTTAAGCGGAGAGTATCGCTCTATAATTGCATCAAAATTCTATTATTTTGAGGAAACACGTAAGTACAGGGAGCGCCAACTTCGACTAACTGATTTGAAATGCTTATAACTGTTTCAATTTCGTAGTTTTATACTTTTTTGTTTTTCTTTTTTTGCAGATAATAAACAATTTAATAAAATTTTATAATGTCATCATCACTCTACGCAAGAACGTGTAAAAATTGTTCGCGAAATTGGTTGCTAGAGAACATGAGAACTTTTTCAACGATCTCATAATGAGCGATGGAGCACATTCTCATTTAAACCGAACTTACGAATTTGGGGTACCAAAAATCCTAGAGCAGAGCATCAGCGCGGCAATAATTAAACCCTCGCAGATGCACGGTTTGGTGTCGGTATTTATTCTTTCCAAAATTATGCTGAGGAAGCAGAATTCGTTTCCGGAGTATCGTTAGTTCTTCATAATCCTGACATATGGTTCCAGCGAGATGGAACCTGTAGTTGATACCGCGAGACACACAATAGCGAAGCAGCGAGAAACAGTCAGCCGTAGTTGGCCTACCTTGTACAAGCTGTTGTAATTAAAAATTAACAAAGAAACAAATAATATTCACTATTTGCGAGGTTCTTAACGTGAATCATCTTTTTAAATTTCGATTGAAATTATATTGGAATGATTTTGTTAAAACAACTGGCAACGAAAAGAAGAAAAATGTGGTTTTTGTGTAGGTTATCTTAGATTAGTTGGCGGATCCTCCCCGAAAGAGAACGCTTTACTTAAGCCAAAGCTTAGGCATATTGGGATACCCCAAGAAACGCCCAAGATCTAGGCGAGAATCGAACCCGCACCTCAAGATTGATAAGACTAATTGCTCATGCACTAGGCTACGGAGACAAGAGATTCAATAAAAAAGAGTAAAAAAACTAGGTGCTATTGACTGAATAGTTAGCAGAGTGACTCTACGCAGATCGTGGGTTTGTTTGTTTAATTTAAAAAAAATTTTTGAATAGTCCCTCCGGGTAATTTTTTTCACTTTTTATTTTTAACAGTCAGCCAGGGGCCAATGAAATTAGAAACTGAGATGTTTAAAGGGGAGATATAGCGAGTAGTGTTTATGGACTTTCGATTAGAATTTTCTCATATCAAAGAGGGTTATTTCACTTCCATGCTGATCGTTCAAAAAAAAAGAGTTGGCTTTGTACAACATCAAAAAAAATCAATCCGCACAAAATTTGAAAACTTTTAGAGACGAGTGACCAAGAATACTGTGTTAAAGTATGCCCAAAATCCTTCAAATTGGCAAGCACACACACATGAAATAAAAAAAAAATCCCCTTTATGTGTTAATTGAGCGCAATTATTTGCAAAAAGATAAATTCCACAACAATAATTTCAACATACTTGGCATTTTCTTGTTCATATGCTGATGCAACCAAAGCGCACAATTCTTGTTCCAAATTACCACTGCCAGAACGTGTATAGAAACCTGATGAGGCTGAGGAGTCATTACGTTCCAATGATTTCATGGCAGAATCATCGTCATCGCTGTAATTGATATGGCTAATGTGATGTTGTGTTTGTTGCTGTTGCTGTTGCTGTTGCTGTTGCTGGTGTAGTAGGAGTTGTAATTGTTGTAACGATTGCTGATTATTAACAATGCTGTTATATTGTTGCTGTTGTTGCTGCTGCTGTTGATAATCTTTACAACGGGCAGCCAAAGAAGCTGTCACAGCTGTGACCGCTGTATTATTAATTGTTGAGGCCACCGTTGCGGGTGCTACTTTTGCAGTTGCTGCTGCCACTGTTGCTGATGGTGTTAATAATGTTGTCGATAATGGTATGGTTGATGCATTAGTTGTTATTGTTGATACGGTTAGTGCTGCCGTTGTCATCGTATTTAGTGATGCTGAAATTTTCATTTTCTGTTTTGTTGTCTGTTGTCTGGCGAATCCATTGTTTGCTGTTTCATGTTGTAGACCAATTATTTGGTTGATTGATGGTGGACATAGTAACGGCGTTGTGGTTGCTACAGTTGTAGCTGTTGTTGTTGTTGTTGGATGTTGGCTAGCTGCTGCGATAGTTTGTGTTGGTGTTACGTTTGTAGAAGGTATTTTCGTGGTGTTTTTTGTTGCTGTTGTTGTTGTGGCCGATGCTGCTACTGCTGTAGCACTATTATTTGCAGATTTCGTATTGGACATCCAGATGTCTGATTCATTGCTACAAATAAATCAGAATTGTATAAAACAATAGTTAATTAAATATATCTTGAAATTTTTGATTTAGAAAAATAATGTGAAAATTTCAAAAAAAAATACACTTCACACCACAATCGTATCGTTACAAAATTCTGCTTATCATTCTAATAATTCTAATTGATGAAAGTTTAAAATACGTAACGATACCAAATAATATTTTCTTGCAAAAAAATTATAATCTCGAAAAATTTTTCGTTATAAAATCGGCGAAATATTTTCTGTTCCTTGTACCAGTGCTTAAGTAATGTTCGCTTCGTTTAGATGCACTGTACCCCAAATAAGAAAATAGGTTTCGTGGAATAGAGGCTGCACTGTTTGCAGACATTCAATTTGAATTTTCCAATATCCCAATGGACAGGGAAGGCGGCTTCAACAGGATCTTTATTCCATATACATATGTACGTACTGTTCGGCTAAAAAAAACGAAGTACTTTTTCAATGCGTAGTGCAATTATACCACAAATGAATGCCCTCTCGAGAACAATCTTGTCGTATGTAAAACTTTTCGAATTCCGAAGTTCGAAGTTCCCTAATAGCAAGAGTGCACATTCCATTGAATTAGAGACAAAACGTCTGAGACACACATTGCGACGATGCCCCAGCGAGTCATAAATGTGGCATCTGGTCTGATGACCTTATCTCATGCTGTCCTTAATGGCGAGTGGGTTTTGAAATGTAGTGAACCGCACCCATGTGCACTTATACAACACCTTGTGATTTTAAAAAGTACACGTCAGTTGCAATCTTCAACATACATATATCGTTAATCCTGACTATAAAGGAAAAAATTTGCAAAGTACAAAGTATCATGGGAAGTTTCACCCTACAGCAACCGCGGCATTCGCCAGCGACTAGTGTAAGCAACAGCATGAGTGACACCAGCGCAGTTGCCCCAACGATGACGATATGTCCCGTATTGGACAAAAACTATTGTCCCGGCATATGGGTGGGTTGGAGTTGTGTACGGGTTTTTGATTTTGGACTCGCAGTGGCTGTGATTGATACTGCTAGTCCAAAATCAAAAACCCGCACACAACTCCAACTTTTCGGTGTGGTAACGAATTATTCTTCGAGCTGGACTTTGACTTCGCCGACGTTTGCATAACTCAAAGATAAAGAACAGCACTATGATGTACATTGGGGTAGAAAACATAAGTAAAAAAATTTTACTCCTGCCCCATGACGTCATACGATGCGCCCAGCAAAAATTTTCTGCTTACCTGGCAAGACAAAACGGAATCACTTGCAATTGCGCTTTTATAAGACATAATTTTTGTTCGCGATGAGCCGCTTAGAAGCATTATTTTGTATATCCAAACAGACAAACGCAAAAGAATGCCATATTTTAAGCATTTATACTGCTATAATCAGTGTGAAATTTTGATATATCCACCACAATGCTGGTGCAATTTTATTCTTGTTGATAAAAAGCTAAAAGTCACTGGGATATTCTTTTCGGCGGCAAACCCACACGGAGTTATAAAAAGTGACAACAGATCAGAAATAATAGTGGCAATATTTGCTTGAGTAGAAATGATTGTCAAAAAAGAAATTTTTAATTCAGAAACTTTACAAAGAAAATCTTGCAATTGAGACTTCTTCTTTCTTCCAAAATAATATGTTTTAATATCAAAAAATCCTTGTATCTAAAATAGTTAAAGTTTTTAATTGAATCAAACAATTTAATTGCGATTCTAACGAACATTTCAATTTGGTGCCTTGTAATTGGTGCCGCACAACATTTTTTCAATAATTTATTTTAATCCACTCCTTTATTTTGATAAATTAACATTCAATTAATTGCATTCACAATTTAGCTCAGACTGTTGGTAGTGATTTGTCATTAAATGTTCATTGTGCGACTATTTTGAAAATTTTAACGATGTAAATTGTGTCGGCAATAACAACGTGTTATTGCTTGCAATTTTTTTTTTCTTGTTTTTCTCTTCTTACGAAATAAATAAATTGAAAGGAAATGAGAAAAATTAATAGTAGTAAACGTACTTTTACACACTGCAGTACAATACAGTGAAATAACACTCAGGTTCCCATCTTTAGTTTGTGCGCGTAATAATTCTATGTATTCCGAATTTAAAACTTAATTTTTTTTAACTCAAGCTATGCCAAAAATTTATTTCTTATATCTGGATTACTGTTAAACAGTGTTGCTAGGAGCTGGAGAAAAAAATTTAAATCGGCTTTTTAAAACGGCTAGAAAAAGCCAAATCGCCCAAAAAAAGTCAAAGTTTTTTTTTTTGCATAATTCAACGTTTTATTTCTCAATAAAAAATTAATGGATAACGCATGTCATACAGAAAAGCCCTGTTTTCTGTTTCTGTAAACTTTTTAAAGAGCTTACGGATGTATAACAAAAAATTAATTTCTTTGCTTTGTTTTAATTATTTTAATTATTTTCATTATTTGCATGGCTTTCTACCTCAAAATTACTAGAAATCTAATTACTAGATTAACAAAATCAAGAAATGGATTGTGTTCTAGAGCATTCTTAAATTGTCGCACCACCATCCACAACTCAAATGTTGACTCAACATTTGTCCAGTTATAATTTAAAGCTTTCGCCATTAGATTTCTATCAATGTAATTTTGTCTTCAGTGTACTTAAGTTTTCCATTGTCAATAGAAGAGAAATGTGCTTGTTTTAGGATTGTCATGTTTCAAAATAATTTTAGGGATTTAGAAGGAAATTTGAAAAATATTAAGCTTTTAGAGTCTAAATATAAGAAAAAAAAGCCGTAAAGCTAAAACATAAATTTCGAGGCTAAAAGGCACAGAAAGAAAGGCTAACCTGGTTTCAGTGCTTCTGAAAACAGTTTTTTCAGCGTTAATGTTTCATTACGGCACTTTGCTTTTATGGTATTCGAATTTTCTAAAAGATCAGAACATTTTCTTATACACAAAGCACTCAACGTCTTCGGTGCGATTCTAACAATCTGGCAAGCAACTCAAAAAAACCTTTTATTATACAATTTTGAACACGGAAAATACTGCCACCAAATGCCAGACTTGTATAAACTTTGTGCTATATCCCACCTTCGTGAGTAGCGTGGTCTTTTTACATCAACTTATTTTCAAATCAAATATATTTGAGATCTATTCCAGGTGCCCAAACTCGTACAAGTTAGTCCAAAAGTATTCCAGATAACAATTTTTGTGCGATTTTGATAGGATATGAGAGACCAAAATTTTTTTTTGCTGTACAAAGTTGTACGAACTTTCTCTTTGGTTTAATTCGGACTACAATTAAATTATCAGCTGTTTTTTGTTTACATTTAAAAATCAAAACATTTTAAATAAAGGACGAAAGTTTTTATTTAAAATTAAAAAAGGAAACTGGAAGATTTTTCAAATAAACTTGAAATTGTAAGTGCATATATTTGTCAATATTTATCACTTTCTTTAAAAAAAAAGGCTTTTAGTTTTTTAGGTTTACAGCTGTTGCCAATGATGCAAATGTTTTGCTTTTAAAATATTACGCACTTTATACGTCTAAAATCACTAAAATAAAATTTATTTGAGAAAGTGTAAGCAGCACTAGTATTTCAAGATGTTCAATTGTGGTTTTTTGCAATTTTGGACAACTTTGCCACATTTAGAGAGTAATTTTCTTTTTACTCTCCGAACTGTTTTGTTAAGCACCTGGTAACAGACCTTTGGTGTATTGGTTATTTTACAAACTTTTAAATTTATGTCTAGATTATTCCGAATTGAACCGAAAATCTTCTAATCTTGCACATTAATTTTTGAAATAAAACACTTCCTCCATCCTGTAATACGTAGTCAATTTTGGCAACCTTCAACTATTAATCATCAATTTAATGTATTGTTTTTCTGAGAGCTTCAACACTACTGCGGGAATATGGCATTAATATATGGACCAACAAGCCATTATTAATGAATGAGAAATTTTTACTTCCCCTTGTTGTTTTAATGGCTTCTGTTTCTTTCTGTTTCGTTTTCAAAGTCATAAACATTAATTTTTAACAGCAAATAATTTATTTGTCAAACGTAAAAAGTGATATTCTGTGATTAATGAACGTCAAGATATGAAAAAGTAATTAAGAATATAAAGTTTGGCCTTGCCAATTCTAGGCGCACACAACAAGTGATAAATTAATTTGACAGAAACCAAGGAAAGAGTAAGAACGGATCTTTTTATTCGCACAGTTTGATCGCTAACTCAAAATGCAGTTTCATTCTGAGCGGGTTTCGTTTCAATTTTATTTCAAAAATAATTTTTAGTGGCACAGAAACCTTTTCACGTTGCGTGGCACTTTTTTTAATATTGCCACGTTATTTAGAAAAGTTTTCATTAACGATACAAGTAACATTTTTGCAACATCACTCTCTTATGGAAGTGAAATTAAGGAAATATTTTATAGCGACTTCGCTCACGTTACTGTCCCCATAAGCCTCCCTGTTCGTAACGTATAAATAGTACGGATGCATGTTCAAAATGTTCCAAAAATTTCTTAAGGAGCTTCGGAAAGGAATGCATTGCCCCCAATTCGCGGTGAATTTTTTTAAAATATCGGTACAGGAGTATGTAGGGTATCTTGTCATACACATTTCCATCTATGTTTTAAATTTCGACAAAATCGGTTGGATAGTTTCCAAGAGGCATATATTATCTCCTAAGTTCCGTCGGATTTTTTGAGAAAATATGTGGGCTATATGTGCTTCTAGACGCAGATATATCTATTTTTTTTTAAATCATAAACATCGGTCAATAATCACAGCACATATGTTGAACTGTCAAACGGAAGGATCGTTTACTGCGCCACCTGTTGAGAATTTTCCACTTTTGTTTTTTCCCTAAACCTTCACGTATCAATTAGCAAGCAACTCCCAGTAGGAAGTATTCAATTCGATTTAGTCGTTTTGAAGTTTTAAACATCAGAACAAACCACGAGCCATTTCTATTAACCGTCTTCAAAAATGGAAGAGGTTCTCAATTGGACTGTAATATTTTTATATGTAATACCTTGGAGCTTTTTACTAAGTGAACCGACTTTTATGACTCTTTTTGCATTGGAAAGCTTGTTCTAACAGTGTGGTCCCATTTTAATAGCGGGTGGATTGGGGGAATACAGCTCTCCTCCTCCGAACTCTTTACTGAATGGACACATTTTGATGCTTATTTTTTTCTTTCTAGAGCTTTTGCTTACTGATGGAATAACATACGATAAGCACGAGCTTCCAATACAAAAAACCATCAAAGTCGGTCCACCATTAAGACAGTTCTGCGTTTGGGAAGTTGTCTTCCCCGTTCCGCCCTCCTTTAAAAAGGGGCCACATGATAAGCTCCAGCTCTTCAATCAAGCAAGAATCTGAAAAATCGGTTCGCCCAATAAAAACTTCTATCGAGGGGGAGTTGTATTCCCGGGATCTGGCCGCTATTGACATGGAAGCTTTCCAATGACACATAATTGATCAAAATAGTTCCAAAAAATTATAAAAAATTAAAAATTATAAATTATAGTTGAATTGAGCACCTCCTCCTTTTTTGAAGTCGGTTAAAAAAGAATATAATTGTAGTTTTGTATTCTTAGCGCTTGAACAAAATAGGGCTCATGTATTTCGGTTCTTCATTAAGACTCCCTTAAGTGAAATTATAGTGGACTTGCGCTTGTCTGGGAGTTATATTTTTGAACTAGATGCATCTTAAAAGACTTTAAAACCATATACTGGCCTAAAATGCTCCAAGTTCTTTCATACTACAGGTGATAATTCGCAACCCACCACATCAAATGGATGGGTGTCACTTTGCACTCAAATCCATCAATAAAGAAGAAATATACTACTTTCGGTTGTACTGAGACCCAAATTAGAAAAAAAAAACTATTGAAAACAGTGTGTTGGAAAGTAAGACGTTGCGCTGTAAGTCCCTCCACGAACAATAATGATTAATGCAACAATTGGAAGCAAAAATTAGACAACGTTATGATACCGGTGACACAGGTGATCTAACTTTTGAAATGCTGAGCAGTAAACCGCAAGCAATTTAAAGAATTTAAAATTCCTTCAAATCAGTGGCAGCAAATTATATTTAGATTATGTAGTAAATACAGTCGACTCTAGATAAATTGAATTTTTTCCAGGTCTCTTGAAAAATCGTCAATAAATTGAAAAAAAACAAATCCATATCATTTAGTCGCCTGAGTAAATTTAAATTATTTCAATGCTACCTTGACCTCCGCCCTATTATTTAAATTATTTTCGTGTGCTGTGTTTCATGAGAAAATAACATCAGACTAAAGTAACCATCTGATTTACCTTTTATTCGTCCATCTATACAAATGAATTTCAGCTTGCTCGTCGGCGTTCTATAATTTTAAGTTTGGCTTTTCTACACTCCTTAATTTGAATTGGAAATGTAATAAATTATTTGTTTGTTTGGTGTAGTTTCGCAATGCTGTTACCATGTGCTTTGCTTTCCATCCAACTTTTGCCAGTAAGAACTCTTGATTATATGGAATTTACCCTGGTTCCTTGAATTTCGTGTTATCGAGAGTAGACTGTACATTATTTGGAATACCCATATTTGCATATTTTCTCACGACTTCATATAATAAATGCACAAATGTTCGCTAATTTGGTATAAATACGTATTTTGTAATTAATGCATTTGTTGCGATAAATGCATATTTTTGCATATTTTACTACAAATATATAAGTATGCTAAATGCATATTTTGCAATTAATTTATATCTTTGGCATTGTAATAAATACAAAGTTTTGCATAACTAATTTCTATGTTGTTTTAGTTTCTGTACCAACATTATTTTGAAACTCCTCATACGAGTAATTATAAAAAAATTTTGCAGTATTTGCATACAATTATGATTAATTAATCTCAACAATAAACAATTTCATAGGCTTTAATGGTTTCACATGTCCATTAATCAATTTAAGACAAACATTTTTTGTACAGTGTGACTGACTGACTATTTTCCTACCATCACATTCTAATTCAATTTCATAATAATTTTGTGCATAAAAAATCACTAAACAAATAAATAAAACAAATTAAATTAGCATAAACATAAACAAAGAAGAAAGAGGAAAAAAAACATATTCAATCGGTCTGTCTTAGCCGCCAAAGAGAAGAAGTGGAAAAAAAAAAACAATCAACACAATTCGCAACCCAAATAGAGACAAACTAACTTTAAGATTTCAATATGGACCTACTTGTTCCCATTCGTAAGATGCAAAACGAGTTATTGGAATTTGTTAAATGTGACAAACTCATTTCACAAATTTTTGTTTGTTTCTTCTTACTTTCGATTTTGGAGCAGTGATTGAAATCCACAGAGGAAAAAAAAACGTGTTTTCTTTTTGGCAAATTATAATTTTTTTACATTTCAATGATTTTTAGGCGAATTTTGCTGAAATTCACAAAGAAATATAGTAGAAGTCTAAGTTGGTTTTATTTCTGTTATGTTTATGACAGATTAAATTTGAGCAGATTATATTCGTCATGTGGTAGAAGAATGTTGTTATTAAAAGCAAAAACATAAAGAACAAAAAAATTAAAATTAATAATTTTTGAAATCAGAATAATATTCAAAGAATTTAATTGAAAAGCAAACAAGGAAATTAATATAAAATATGGCATTTTCTTTACTAGAAGAAAGTGCACCATATATTTGTCCTTTCAAAAGGTCAGAAATAAAACTGAATGCTCATCATTTGTTAACCCTTTCACTAGCGTACTATAAAGAGTGAGTTTTAACAATAAGCGCTATGCAACACGAAACAATTGCACTGATAACCACAATTTTTTTTTTTAATCCGCTGTGGTCGCTACCAAAAAAAAAATCATCATTACGGTGAACTCGCGATAATATGACCTAATGAAGACAAACCCAGTTCACTTTTGCGAGATTGTTCTTATTTGCGAATGGCAACTAATTTACGTTTAAAAACGTTTTTTCCATAAAAAAAAATAAGTTTCTTATGTTAATTTTTTTATTTATTGTTTATTGCATTAACAAAACAGCAATTCAATCTTTGTAAAACTTAAACTTATGTTCAAAATTCTGTGATTCACCTTTTGGTGAATGAATGAAATTTTTATGGACAGTTGAAGATAAGTTAAAAACAAATTGCTAAGGAAATTCCCAAATTATTATGCAGTTGAATCGGAATTAAGTTCGATTTCAAAACTGTCTAGACAAAATCCGTTAAAAAAAACTACCAAAATAAGCTGTTCATATTTTAGAGGTTCGCACAATTTCATATTTTAGAGTAGTTGATGGAAGGAAAAGAGTGTTCATATTTTGGGATTTTCATATTATCGCGAGTGCACTGTATTTCAAATTGTAAAAAAAAGTTTTTTCTAAAATTGGGGTTTTTTTTTTAACTACATCTGGTCGTAACTTTGGAAAAACTTATTCAATCTTGTTATGCAATACGTCAAAAGTTTTAAATTACGCCACCTCTACAAAAATTTTGGATAAAAAATGTTAAAAGTATATACTTTCAATAAATCGGCAATAAAGCACGCATTTATCATTGGATTTGCATGAAATAAAGTTTATTTAATTTCTATTACATTCACCTTTAAGCTTAAATAGTAAAACTGGTAACTATTTCGTTCTTTCTATTTTTTATGAATTTTTTTAATTAAAATATTTGGTAATTTTTCAAAAAAAAAAAAAATCTTTCAATAACCCCAAAACTATTGACTAATTACAAAAATTAAAGTAACAAAATTTAAAGCTTTTAAAGGTTTTAACATGTCTGTATTACAAGGGCCGAGGTTGTTAATGCTGATTTTAAAATCAATTAAAATTTTAACTGAGTTAATTAATGCACACATTTTTATTGCATGTTTATTATTATTATTGTATTGAATTAAAATACGAGGAGAGTTCAAGAAGAAGTAAGCAAATTTACTCGAGATTTTTGGAACTCATGATTACATATCAGTGCTGATTGAAGCATAAAGTGGGTATTACCAGCTGTCTTATTTACGCAAAACATTTGGCTTCTCATAATCCTAAACGACATTGTGCCCACTGAAATGATTTTTCCATTAAGACATTATTTCGTTTACTGTCTGTGCTTTAGCAACCATTTTCTAAAGCCAAATGTTGTCATCATCACAAGCTTTTTATCAAGACAATAATTATTATGCTATCACTTCGCTAAAGCTACAATTCGGCCTTTACTACCGCTTGGTATGGTCCCTTCAGTTTTCGCATTATGGTCCAATAACGTACCGTAATATTTTAACTTGTGAATGAGATTGACAATAGTAGTTTGGGATCAACTAATTGTTTGTAGCTCAAAGTGCACGAGTAACTGATCCGAGCTTTTCACAATATTTCTGTATAATTTGGAAACATTGTTACCACATACCAAAGTCCTTCCATAATGTATTGTTAATTAACCAATAAATGTGATATGTTAGTATGACAGCACTCACGCGTGGTGTGTGAAGCAAACAACAAACAACGAACAACAAACTAAAAACTAAAAACGAAACTTTAAATGTATGATTACCCAATATTTGGTTTTGGGTTGGTTGTGTAAAATTCATGGAATGGGGTAAACAAATAAAATGAGGACTGCAGTTTAAATCTAAAATTTTAATTAAATTTAAAGCGTTTTAGTGAAATATAAAAATGAAAAAAAAATACACATCTGCATGTGTTATTATATGTGTCAGCGACAAATTAACCATTTGATTTTATCTTCCTTTACTTATTTATTTAGTTTTTATTTATTTTTTCTTTGCTGAATTCGCGATTTATATTTTATTAACTGTATGCAAATCTACTAAAATCCAAATTGAAGGCTAAAACTAATAAAGCAGATTTAATTGAAATGTAAAGATAAATTAAATTTAAATATACATACGAGTACCAGCATATTGTATACGCAACTGGTTTCATAAAAATTCAAGAAAATTTGCAATAAAATTTTTTGCGTTAGAAATGCTGCTATTTTTACTGATAAATGTATCAGTGTGGCAATTTTCGTTTAGATATTTTCGCTCTTCTTGCAATTAACTTCAAATGCCAATCTTGTTCTAATACACAGAAAACATAGCCACAACATTCACAGCATTTATAATGCTGTGAAATAATAGAGTAGGCCTTAAATCTTACACAACTCTGTTGTGATGACTTAAAAGGCAGTGAAGGAAGTCAGCACGGGCAATTTTTTGAGAATAGTGAACGTGAGTCAGGGGATACTGTTGGCTGAATGGAATAAGGCGTTGTCTCTACAAGCAAAAGATCGTGGGTTCAATACCACCGCCAAGTCAAACAGTTTTCTGATCCGTTTTGGCCAACTGGGGCCTCCTTCGTCGCTTTTTAACTAATAAAATGTGGGCGAAGTAAAATAAGAAATGAAATGGCTCTGCTTTGGCTTAAAAAAACAATATTAATGCATCATCAGAACATCAAATCTGCTACGAATTCTAAAAAAAAATCGAGCCTTTGGTGCAATACCGTAGTAATTCAAAAAATCGTGAACTGAGAAAAATGCATTTGAAGTTTTGAGCCAGCTTTTTGATAGTATTTTCGTTTACTAAAGTTATTTCTTACAAGTTTTTAAATAAAGAGGCATATTTTGCAATGTTTTCTGTTTGTAAATTTCTTGTCATAAAGGAAATATTTCATTATTGCAAATAAATATTGTTGGAAATAGCTGGAGGCATCTGAACAGTTAGAGATATATCCATTATCTTTTTTACTTTAGATATATATTTTCCCAAAGATCATTTCTGCATACCCAGCTGAAAAAAATTCAAATTTTGAATTACTACGGTATTGCAGCAAAGGCTCGAAATGTGTAACTGCAGAGTTGTTCAATAATTATGCTCTATTCTATTCAATCTCCAAGTAGTTCCTGTGCAATGCATCTCATGCATATGGGGGACATACCCTGAGCCCTGATCTTAGAAAAAAATTATAAACTGTACAATATAATTTACAATTATTTAATAACTTGCATTCAAATAGATTTTGTCAAAAAATTTCAAAAATATTACAGATATTCTGATTTATTTATTATCTAAATTTATAACTTATATACAGAAGGTTGACCAATTATTAGGAAGTATCCGTAATGCTGCAATTTATTTTACGTTAGACATGCTTATAATTTTATGTTTTTAAATGGATGTTGACAATTAAGGGTGTATTTGATTTTTGTAACGTTTAAAGTATTCGGGGAGCGGCGTAAATTAAAGAAAGGTGACTTGCAATATTTGAAACAAGAGGTTGGTAGACGAAAGTTTGAAAGATCATCTTCGATCTTCTGCCAAAGAACCTCTATTTACTTTTTTAACAACACAAACTCTACCAAGCTTTTATAGCTTGTCTGTAGAAACACCCAGGCCACCTAGGTTGAAATCGAACCCACACCTTCATATTGATAAGACTAATGCTCATGCACTAGACGACGGAGGCACTAGACTGACAGAGGCAATGAAGGAAAAGCGGGAGCCCTGGGATCGCGAGTTCCGTCACATGACTAACTACTGCTTCTCATATGAGTCAACCTTCGATATTGCAGCCGATAAGAGTACTTTGGTCAGGCATTTGAATTAAGTGTGGGACACATCGCCTCAGACCACCAATCTATTGGCTGATAGATCTGCACCAACCGCAGCGTTTGCTCCAGACTCCATTGACTTCTGGCAGGCGAGTGCTTTTTCTAGATTCTCACCTCATCTTTCAGTTCTTAGTCTTTGCAAGCATCTGTCGTAGACAAAGTTACCACATCACTCTCCCATGGGGGATGGGATGGCCCGTGGCCCTTAGTCTGACAAAAGCCGAAGTTGTCCATTCACACACAATATGTGCCGCCGTTACAGCCTCCTCTAGGCATAGTCTGTAGATATCATGCCGTACAACGTCAATCTGCCTCAGGTGATACTTGAAGTGCCCCATTATTAGCTCCGTATTCCAGTTGAAAGTACCTCGGTCATATCCCAGTACAGCTCGGTTACGGACAATGGAATCCAACCGCGGTACGACTCCCTCCATTTGACCCTCATTGAAGTGATCCAATGCGTTCATCAATTCAAACATCTCTGCCTGCTATGCATACAGACACGTAACTCCAGGAGTAGTACACGAGAAAGTGGCATCTCATCAGAGAAGATAGCATTCATGGAGAGAATATCCCCGAATCGCAAAGTATTGAATTAGGAAATTCAACAAACAGAACAGAGGTATTTCTTTGCAGCTGCCAATGCACCCTCAGACATGGTAGTTTGCGCTACAGTTACAAATACAGAGAAAAAAGTCGAATCTTTTCACACAGAAAACTGAATTTTTGCGGGTCTTCGCAGTTGTACTCGAATTATAAAAACTACACCTTAAACTCCATAAATGCAGATGAGTTCATTCCTCTGAAATTCCAAACGCTTCATATATTTTTTTAATTGGAACACAAAAGACAATAAACTGTTTGACGTGAGCAAATTTATTATCAAATGTTTTATATTAATTTCAAATGCCTCTGCCGAACATGTCTACCTACAGTATTGCAAGTGTTTTTTGTGTGTGTGTGTGTGCACAGATAATAAAGTGTTATATTTAAGTAATAAAGAAAAAACAAAACATGAAAGAAGTACAAAAAAAAAAATGCTTTTAAAAAGCCATAAATATTTTGCAAATTTATTTTCCCTTACGGCATGAAATTTAGTAGTTGGCTGAAGAAGAATCATTGAATGTCAAAAGTGTCTTGTGATATGCCGTTAGATTTACCTCTGAGACTCTTTTAACACTTTAAACACTTTCAAAAGCAAGAACTGAATTTAAAACAATAAAAAGAAATATGAACATTTTATTTGGAAATTTTTTGATTTTTGAAACGTAAATGAATTTCTTATGCCGGAACATTGTCTAGTCTAAAACAGAAAAGACTTCAAGTCTTTCCAGCCGTATTCACAGAAATAGTTCTGCTTTACAGCAGATACACAATATTAATGCACACCAAAAATAAAGTGAATTTTTTTTTATTTTCTGACTTTGTCAGACACTGGTTTCGAACCCTGTAGCTTTCGTGTTGTAGTCAATCTTCTAACTAATTCACTCATCCCCAACGCATTTCATTAATGCTTTTTAATTCTTATCCATGCAAGCTTGCATATTTGTACAAGCTTGACTTGTATTATTCATTATTTTGAAAACTTCTTATTTATTCTGCGTTAAGCAAAGCTCAAGTGTTATAAACTTTTGCTTTATTGGTTGCTTACAGAAAATTAATGAAAGTGATTTATGCCTTCATTTGATAGACACTTCTTAAGGTGTTGCTGTAGTGCACGAGGCAGTCAGTCGTTATTAGAGATACGACCTTAAGCTGCTCTCATTGCAATTATTGTGGAAAATTTCAAGCATCAACAATCATGGTAAATAATTGCCCTGTTGTTAATTGCGAGTATTAAGACTATATGAGTAACTTTTTAAGGTAGTAAAAATAATGCTAAAACGAAGCATTTCATACTTCATAAAATTGCCCATTGTTTTCTCTAAATAATTCTTGACTTTTTTCTGAATTTAGTTACTGAACGTTTTTTAAAAAAATTATTTTTTTTTTACTCCCCAAGAAGCAGTTTAGTTTTTATTTTACTCTGGCGTATACATACCATACCCATTTGCTATTTTTTATTTTTTTTTTTTTTCATTCACACTTTGAGAAGGTCATAGAGAAAATAAAATTCGAAAATAAAAATATACACTGGAATTATTATTATTTCTTAATACGACTTTTAAGTTCAGTTTAAAAGGTTTATATGCCAATTTAGCTGTCATAAATTTTAATTCATATTTTATTATATGGGTTTTCATAAAGTTGCTTCTGAACAAGGCGAATTGATTGATACCAGGTAAACTCAGTAAACAGTGATAAATAGTCGGCCAGCTGGGATAGTGAGTTCACCTGCTATGAATTCGCTTTGCTTCTGAATTAGAAATACATTTCTAAAATGCATATGGCTCTTTAAATTAAGGAAATGGTTGTAATAAAATGTTTAAACTTCAAATTGGGGTGAGCAATGGGAAGTGTGAGTTTATTTTCAACATAAATTTCTAAATCACCACTGTTGGTAACTTTCTTTCAGCAGTTTTGCCGCTTAGATCACACCTCGCCAACCGCCACTAACGGCAAAATCTTGTCTGAAATTTATATTTAGTGGATCGATTTAAAAGCAAGTAAATCCCTTATCATAACTTAAATACATAATTTGCAATTTCTTTTTTAAAAATTAATATGGGCAATTCCACGATATAAATAGTACGGGACACTCGCTTGCCTTTGAATTGAGGTAAAATAAAGAAATCTTAAATTTTCTTTTTCTTTTCTACGTTTTTTTTTTGCCCATTAATGGCACTATAAATAGTGCAAAATATAGCTTTTATCGATTTTTTGTTTCTATTGTATAACCAATAAACATGGTATCACATAACATGGTGCTTTTCTTCGTGTTTACGATTACTAAGTCTAATTAAAATTACTCTCTTAAGTGCTTCATGGAGTGGTTGCATGGCATAGTTTTTGGCTTACTCCGATGGGTTATATGGTTCAACCCGAGAACGTCGTAATGTTAAATAAACCATGTGTTCTCCATACATTTGAGTTAGCCTTGTATAGGATCCTGGTCTTTTGTGGACTACACTATACATGCGTGTGTGGACTAGTCTCAGTATTTGCAGGGATAGTAAAATAGTCAGTACCCTGTATATTGTACAGTTTTTATCACTGGAAATAACGAATAAAAATTATATTTTTGCAAAAGCAAGCTGTAGGTACTCAACTCACGCTGCCAGTGCTGTGCAGAGGGAAATGGTGACTTTAGGTGTGGTCATTTAGAAAATTTATTAAAAAGAAGAAGAATAAATTGTGTATTGCGTAATATTTACGATAAGCATGCGTATAACGGATAAAAATATTACAATTTATTATTTAGTGGAAGCATTTGACATTCATTCTCTATTTATGTCTGGAAAAATTAACGCTTGTAATATCCAACATATTAACATAACTCGATATTTTTATGACAATATTAATCGAAATATCATTTAACATGGAATAATTATAATTAAAAACAAAAAAAAAAACTTTTTAACAAACAAATAAAAAAGTTATTCAACTAAAGTGCTCATTGAAATGTGAATAAAGCATTTATGGGAAACAGAAAAGTATCTTAAAACAAATATTTGTTGTTGAGTTACAGCGTGTTATCAAGATCATGTTCAGGCCATATGTGACACAAAATATTGCAAATGTTTTCATTATGGCAGAGTGTTTAACGTTTTACCAGCATATTTGGCGAGCTACATCGTGCAGAACTTTAAACTGACAATCACACAAGGAATAAATAAACCACCGTATTAACGAATAAATAAAGCAAGTGCATAATCATTTTGTAAAGCTGCATAATATTCTTCGGCATTATTGTGATCACAGTTCACCCTACTGTGTCGAACGTATAAATTATTAACTGCTTGCACATATAATAGATATCATGCCAATACATTACAATCGCAATAATTCAAAAATCTAAAAATCTGTAGTCACTTACAGCTTGCGGGTTCCGGGAAAAAATATTATTAATTTTAGAAAATTCAAGATCGTAAGAGAAACTCCTCTGCACCTCTTTAGCGTCTCACACATTTGCAAATAATTGTCCAATTTTTCGTATTGTCCAATAGCATCGCCAATTTGTATGTCATATTCGAAGGTAGCACAATATATTAGCAGAAATCAAAATACTTTGGATTTTTATGCAATATACTGTGAAATGTGTTTGCAATATCGCGCAATACGGTATATTTATTTTATATTGTAAGAAAGTTGTGCTGTATATATCAAATATTACTTACTGCGGAATCGAAGACAAAATGGAAGTAATATGGCGAATAACATATACAATAATATTGTATAATGAATGGGCCGCTTTATTGGGTCGTATTGAAAAGTATCGGCGATATTTCGTCACTAGATAGCACATATGGCCCATATACTTACATATATGTATTTCTAACAATGTTAGAAATTCAAAAATATGCTGTGTTAATTTTTCATCACAAATTTGGGAAAATTTTGTTAGGTGGAGTTTTTTCATGGATCACTGCTCGGGAGCTGTCCTTGTTGGTAAGGGATACTGTAAATCTTCGAAAACTCTGCACTTACGCATTTTGCTAACTTGTAAAGCGGATTTTCTGCGTCTGTGGTGTTTCAATTACTCGAATAGCGATGAAGGAGGGCGCATAGACACATCAGAAAAACAGACGGGGAATTGAACCCGCGATCTTCTCGGTTATTAACAAAGCCCGAGTAGTCACAAAAACTCGGCTGTATTAACATCAGCAGATGTGCAACGTAATCGAACAATATTTGAAGCAGCTAATTCCGGTCGAAGAGAAGTGTTTTGAGTACGAGACCGGTGACCATCTACGAAAATGAATTCAAAGCGTGGCAAACAGAATTATGTCATTTCTACTGCTCACACATTGGCTAATACAACACTTTGTTGGGTTCTTTATGACAATTTTTAATGGTACCCCCAAAAATTTCCTACACAGGAGTAAGAAGTTTTGTTGCAGTGACAGTATATCGTGGACGTTACAGTATTTCTGTCTTTTGAACACTCGAAGAACCGTTGAAAAATACTTGTACAAAAGCTTCTGAAATAAACCGCAGAAGTTATCCATTGATGGAATTAAAAAGTTACCCAAAATTATGTCAAAAGTTCACAAATAATTTTTTGATTTTCAATTCCATTGGTCCTGCGTAGCATTAGTGTTATCAATATGGAGATGCGGATTCGATTCCCGTGTTTCTACTTTTTACAAATCAAATTAAAATGAAAAAAAATTACTATATCTTCATTTAAGAAAATAAATAACCATTCAGTTATTTTTTTGTATGGTACTCTTTCGTTATTTCTATAGGAATTTATTTAGCTAAAATTTTCTAAAATCGAGTTTTCATCATATTTGGACGTTATCAAGTCCTGAGAGTCCATTGTGACTCAACGCATTGTAACGAAAGTTGCCGCATTCGAAAGAGCTCACTTAGATATCGTGAGATTCGTTTCAGCTCTTAAACTAAAGAAATACGTCGATTGCAGCCAATTTGACTACATTCGAATAATTCGTGGACGACAAATTTGTAAAATGGCACGAAAGATAACGATGTCGAAAATTTGCGAAAAGAAAAAAATGTTTATTTTGAACTACTCTGTAATTTATCTTTAAATCGATTTTTGATACACATTTGAGTTAAGCTTAGCGGAAGGCCTTGGCCTGCAAGATCAAGTGATACACATAGTCTTTTGTACTTAATTCTCTATCCAAGTGGTGACCATAAAATATAAATTTAATTTTAATTATTATTTTTTTTTTTTGTTAAAGTGTCGGCTGTTTTTATATATTTTCGAAATGCGAAGGGTTATATTTAGAGAAATTGATGAAGGGTATACAAGATTCGACACGGTCAATTATAATCCT
This sequence comes from Dexiosoma caninum, assembly GCA_963924685.1. Classification (NCBI taxonomy): domain Eukaryota; kingdom Metazoa; phylum Arthropoda; class Insecta; order Diptera; family Tachinidae; genus Dexiosoma; species Dexiosoma caninum. The sequence continues at coordinate 88,171,299 of OZ004727.1, forward strand.
CTTCCTTGTTTTAAATACTCACAGTTCGAATTTCCATTCAAGCTTCAAAATTATTTATTGCTAAATATTTACATTTTCTTATCGAATTATTTAATAATGTTTAATTATTTTGTGGTAAAAAATTATGAAATTTGACTACACCTCATACAAAAACAAGACCGTAAACAATAATAAATATGGCTACTGAACCGAAGCTTCAGCACTGCTACGAGTATAAACAAAAGAACGTGCGAAAGCAGAGCTGCAAAAATTATTAATTAAGCTTCACCTCCTGTCGTTTCTCCTACTATCCCTTTCCTATGGTTCCAGCACAATGCTTCGCATGTGTAGGAGTCATCTCCTGAGTGCTGGTCCCAGATAAAACAAAAAAAAAAAAAAAAAAAAATTAAAAAATGAAGAAAATATATCGAAAATATGTCCTTTATTTATAGCACTAAGCAAATATATATCGAGCCTTTGGTGCAATACCGTAGTAACTCAAAATTTGAATTTTTCGCGCTGGGTATGCAGAAATGATCTTTGGGGAAATGTATATCTAAAGGAAAAAAGATTATGGTTGTATCTCTAACTGTTCAGATTCTACAGCTACAAATGTCATCTTTATTGCCTCCAGCTATTTCCAACAATATTTATTTGCAATAATGAAATATTTTCTTTAAGACAAGAAATTTACAAACAGAAAACATTACAAAACATGCCTCTTTATTTAAAAACTTGTAAAAAAATTAATTTAGTAAACGAAAATACTATCAAAACGATGCCTCAAAACTTCAAATGCATTTTTCTCAGTTCGCGATTTTTTGAATTACTACGGTATTGCACGAAAGGCTCGATATGTATATAATTTAATTTATATTAAAAATTTTAAAAAGAGGAGAGTTAGTTTAATAAAAAGGAGTAAAAAGGGGTAAAATCGATAACTTAATATCTCAGAAAGTAAGGCAGATAGAATACAAAATTACAAAAGCATATAAATGCTGGTAAAAAATAAACCGGCACGTGTTTGGTACTTGTTCTTTATACTTATGTATGTATGTATGTTTAGTGGGTAAAACTTCATTTTGGTACCTCTTTTGCAATCACATATCTCCAAAATTACAGCACACAGAACAAAGCATTTGTGCGCAATCTTTTCTTTTAGAAAGAATCTAAAATGTGTTTTCTTACTTTTTCGAAATTCGGAAATATATGCGGTAAAATTACACCTTTTAAATATTTTTATGCCATTTAAATAGTGTTTATGATGTATATTTTTTACTATTTTTATACACACCGCATGATATGGGTATCAAATTAAAGGTCTTTTTGAAGGGAACATAAAATATAATGAAATCTCTGCAATATGGCGGACAACTATTTTTTATCCACTTCCTGGATATGGATATCAAATGAAAAGAATTTTGAAGAAGAAAACTAAAAATAAAGAGGAAAAAGTGGGTTTTTTTGAAAAACGTATCTTTTTTAATTTTGTGCAAAAAGGATTGATGATATTAAAATAAAAGTATGCAAATTAAGTGCAGATGGTTTGGTTACCCTAACAATATATGTATATACAAAAATGGACGAGATTCGAAAACTTGAAGTGCGGGTAGCGAAGCACACAGGGGTTATCCAGTTATAAATAGAAAATGTAAATTTTTTTTTTGTGCACGAACTGGTTAAATTAAAATTTGACATACATAAAACAGGTCCATTAGCGACAGTAATGCGGCAGACAAAAATACGACGGTAAAGCACTAAAAGGGAATTTAAATGTATGACCCTGAATTCTTAGCTGTTACTTGTAATATCAACTCCACTTAAGTTCGTTTGACCCACGTTATGGTTCCAATAAATTAATTGTTGTGATTGAAAAAAAAAATTACTTCTCAAAATTAATTGGCTTTATTGCATTTTACTTACATACATTGCAATATTTTCTTCAATTAGTCCAATTTAAGAATCCAAAGCAAATTAAATTTTTTTTTTTTTTTAACTAAGAAAGAATTACAAACAAGTTCTTGAAAAATTCTAAAGAAAGCCATTTTCTTTAATTATGTACTGCCATTAATAAAATTAAATTAAATAAATTTCATCACAAAATTTTATTCAACAAGTTTGAAAATCTAAACAATTTTGAAATTGGTCTGATGAACTATTAAATAAAAATTTATGTTTATTTTCATTTATGTATATTGTTTTTAAAAATCACTACTATTATTTCTGTAAACCTGGTCACCCAATTATTATTAAATTTTTACCACACACAGTTTTCAATATGAAATAATAACACACAAATATGCCAAAATTGCGAATGTTCACAATGGAAATGACAACCACGACAACAATAACAACAACAGCACAGTAACTGTTACCATTTATTGCCAATAATATTAAGTCGAGAATTTTTCTGTTAATTGTGTGTTATTGTTAGCTAAACACTATGCTGCTACATATTATCCCGGTCACTATGAATTATCTATTGTGCTTCTAATAATAACCGTTGTAATTGAAAATTACAAAGCTATTGGTTGCTGTGCTAACTTGCAATTTTCTTAAATTTCTAGCTTTGAATTAATAATAAAAATAAATGGCAAAAAAATTGCACATAAAAAAGTCTGTTAAGAAAAAACTTACCAGGCATTTGTTGCTAAATTAGCTAAACTGGCAGCTGCAGCAGCAGCACTTGTAGATGCAGTGCCACTGGAGTTGTTGCATTTGCTGCGCATGACCAATTGCAACCAATTGGGAACTGTGGGTAATGCTGTTGGCTCTGGTGTATATCTAAAAGAGTTGATAGAGATATTAATTAAAAAAAAAATTAATTTCAAAATTTATATGTTTTTTAATAATTAATCGACTAATTAATATTGTTATTAAACTTTTAGTCAATGTGTCAGTAAGTGGTAGCAAGCAGTCTTGTGTGTTTTTAAAGGCAATTAAAAGAACATTTGGCAAAAGTAATTAATTTATTGGCTATTGCATACAGTAGAAGCTTTAAATGTGGGTTGGTCGGGTCAGTTAAAACATTTTTAACTCCCCGCTATAGATAATTTTCAAAAATATAGTTCTGTTTATATTTTCGACGTCCTGGAAAGTCGATTCTTATTATTATTTTCGCGATGATGTCAGTATAATATAAGCATGTATGTATGTATGTATGTATGTATGTATGTATGTATGTAGACATTTGATAACTAAAGAACGGGTCAACGGATCGGAACGAACGTTATTAAACTTGGATTGTGTGAGATAATGAACTGATTCGATTCGGTAAATTTTGAAAATCAAATTTTCCAACAATAATTTGTTCAAATAAATTTTAAACTATCAAATTCAGAATCTAATCAGCTCTTATTTTCAAGAAGAAATGCGCGCTGAGAAATAAGGCACCAGGAAATAAGACCCCAAAGTGTGAAATGAATTAAAAAACCAAAGTCAACGCAGAAAACAAAAACACGAAATTTTTGGGGCTTTTTTTCATTTTTTATTTGGGCTCATTCCCAAAATTAAATTTAGCAAAAATAAAGAAATGAAAGAAGGCGCCACAAAATATTACTATTTGTTCTTTTGGCTTTTTCTCATTAATCAACTCTGAAAATATTACTAAAATGCAAATAAATGAAATAACTGCGTTTCGTTGTTCTATCGTTACTATAATGGGATGTGTTCTAATGAAATCAGGGAACTTGTTCCCGAAACCCGGTCGCACGACGCGATCATCATTAAGACGCATCCATTTGTGGTCGATTTGGCGGAGAACTCATTTTTCGGCCGAACATCGCGCATGTGGAACAAACTCCCTGACGAGGTCTTTCCTGTCACTTTTGACGTGGGAAAACTCAAATCAAATGTCCATAGACATTACTCCATGTACCCCTCCTTCCCGTAGCCTAATATCCTAGTTCCAGCACAATGCATCGCATGTGTAGGGGTTATCCCCTAAGTGCCGGGTCAAGAAAAAAAAATAAAATAATAACTTCCAAAACAATCCGCTGAACAGAAATGATGCGATATTTGATATTCCCCCGAACAGGCTGTAACATCCCTTAATTGTTGTGCCATCCAGACAACTCCATCAGTCTATATCAGAAGTAAAAGCGCCAATCTTCGTACCGTCAAGGCTTCTTATTTTTTAGCAGGCTGCAAGATCTGCTGAAGGTACGAAAACTGAGTTTAACCCCAGTTTTACACTCAGAAAAATATCTCGCATTTTTTCTAATGTGTATTCTGTGTCTTGTGTCAGTCGTTGTCGCACGCTTTCAGTGGCGAAGGCATTGCCACTGGTCGCTGAACAGTAACGGCTTCAACTGTATTCAATCCACAGGCACATCAGAACACCCTCCATCATCGGTATTGTGTAGCACCGGCAAAGTAAAATAATTACTAAAAATACCTACCAAAATGCAGCTTAAAAAATTTAATACGTCTTCTTGACATCAGAGACGTTACAACAATGTTATAAAAGCAAATAACGCGTTGTAAGATAGTGAAGCTTCACCTCCTGTCATTTCTCCTACTATCCCTTTTCTCTAGTTCCAGCACAATGCACCGCATGTGTCGGGGTCATCTCCTGACTGCTGGTCCAAGAAAAATAAATTAAACGACGTCCAAAGAAAATTATTTTACATTATTCGTTTCACTTCTTCTATATGTTTCTTCACTATTGATCAAAAGCTTTATTTCTCGTCGCTTGCTAAAGTTTTCATTTTGTGCCATTTCGACAAATTTAGAAAAAGATTTTTTGCCGGACCTCCTCTATAGTATCAAGAACACCAGCTTCTCTAAATAATGTTTCTCTGCATGACCGGCTTTCGATGTACCCAACTTTGGCGCCTTATTTCATTTAAGTTTTTGGGCCCACATTTCATTATTTTGGGCGATATTTTATAACACATATTGGGGTAATTTTTAATAATGAAAAATGTCCCCATATTTGGGCCTTTATTTCATTTCGCGCTTTGGGGCCTTATTTTCTGGGTTCGTGTTTCGCAGTGCCAAAGAAATGTCGATTGCTGCAAATTTTACTAAAATCGTTCGTTCCGCAGATACGAGTATTGTTGACGAAAAATACTTCTTTCTAAAGTCTTCTTCAAATCGTGTTCAGATAGTCACCGATCGGATAGTGTAAATTTTACAAAAATCTGTATGGTGGTTCGAAAGATATCGATGTCGAATTTCTGTAAAAAATTTTGTGTTCTCAATTACTCTGCAATTTCTTATCAAATCGATTTTAGACCCGCATTTTTTTCTTAAATTAAAAGCTGCGTCGAAGGCTGCAAATTTGCTTTGAGTGGGGTTATACTTAGCAGGAAGCTTATTTTTTATGAGTATTATCAATTCACAACAAACGAATTAACCCACAGAAATGTGCATTTATGTCAGCTTCTACTGTTTCATATAATTTCCTATCACTATTAATATTTACCTGATTATGGAATTGCATTGTTTAGCATTGGACATGGCAAACAGGTCACACGGCTGTGATGTTTTCTCCAACACATCATCTACTTCTGGTATTGGAGCCAATTCTTCACACACATTTAAATCAGCATCGTGGGCTGGCATCGGACTCTGAGAGTTACCAAATGTTGGTGTCGCAAACTGCTGATACTTTGAATATTGTGGTATTGTTGCATCACTGGCGACGTCAAACTGATGGACATCAAATTTGACCACAACTATGGATTCCGGAAGGCGAATAAAATAGAAAAAGAGAAGAGAAAAACGAAAAAAGAAAAGAAACGAGGCGCAAAAAAGGTAGCAACACAACAAATATCACACAAAAAAACAATGAAAATTATGAACAATGAAGACACCGGATTTGATTTGATTGCGTTTGTAGAATTTCTGTCACATAAAACATCTTGTGAGAAAAAACATTTTTGCCATAAATTTTGTGGAAAAAAAATGTATAATAGAGATTAAATTATAAATAAATTTTTGTTTTCAAATGTTTCAAAAACTACAAAAGAGAAAGAATTTAGAGTTTCATTATTTTAATATTAGCAAATAGTTTTAAAATAGTTCTACTTTCGTGAAATTTTATATTGCAAAATATTAAAAGAATAATAAATTTTTCGAATTGAAATTTGGGGAGTCTGTTTTGTAAAAAAAATTGCTCAATGATTGGCGTTGCCCAAATTTCAATTCGGCAAAACTAAAAGTTAAAAAATTTTATTTCCATTATACATATTTTATATGCTTCAAATAATCTTTTGGTCCCTTCAATCTTTTATTCTAACTCACATTTTTCCAGTGATCCCAATTTCTTCGCCAAGGTGAACATCATTTCGGGTGACCAAAAATCTGGTATTCGAGCAAATACTGAACCAGCATCGGCTGGCAGTTGAAAGCCCAATTTGTGCAATAGCAAAACAAATGGTTGGTACATCATTGTAGTAGCCTGTTCATTATTCCAATGGACCACGGGAATGGATTTGTTTTTCACTAAAAGAAAAAAATTTAATTAAAAAAATTTTCTTTTGTAACTTCTGTTCAGTTTAATCAGTTTTAATCAGGCAAAGTTGTGTGAATAAGAAAAAATTAAGAAAATCCCGTGAAGAATTTCTATTCTACTGATTTCTGCAGAACCTTAAATTTATATAATTTGTATTCACTAAAAAATGTATTCATGAGTTTTTTCTTTAAAAAAAAAAAACAGTTTACATTTTGCCGATCGATAATATTCATATTAATATTTCATTAACATCAAATTTAACTGCATATTTATCTAAATGCGAACTAAAATTGTGATGAAAACAAAAACAATGTATTGTTTCTTGTTATTGCTTTCAATGTAAATATTCGTAAGAGATTTTCGCTCGCATTTTGATAACCAGGTAGTACGTTTAAGTCATCACATAGATTTTAAATCGGGGATCTACATATGTTTGTAAAGAACTTGGAGCTTGTAAGTGTGTATAAAAGACATTTTACAGAGTAAGTGAATTCACAATCTTGTGCAAATGCTCTTCGTCATCTAGATTTTCATCAATATCATCTTCAGATATTGATGATAAATGAGAATAATTGGAATTTATATTTTGGACGGATTTTTATTCAGAAAGAGATTCTCTTTTATTAAAATAGCTTTCATTCGAACGGTTTTGGTAAATTTTTTTTAAATACCTCCCACACTAATTTTTATTATTTTAAGTTTCATCTTTACTCATCCAATGACATCTTTCTGCTTTGGCATCTCTTTACAGGACGATAATGATATAGACATGATGATAGACATTTTACCAAACTCTTTTTTTTTTCTTGAACCAGCACTCAGAAGATGAAATCTACTCATGCGATTCATTGTGCTGGAACTGATATTTGCCAAAAATGCAAAAAGTTATATATCCGTGAGTACATATTGTGTGCTGTGTTGACAGAGTAGTTAGCTAATTGACTCTACAACCAAAAGATAATGGGTTCACTCCTCCATCAACACAAATTTTTTTCTGATATATCAATGACAAGAGCGTTTTCCCAAGTAGTTATTTGAGCAATGAAACGTCGCCGAGTAAAATAATAAATAAAATAGGCGAATTCTGTTTTATATGTTGCTGCACAACGGACTTTTTACAAACATTTCTTAAGAAATTACTATACAACTTACATATGCAATGATAGGCCACTGGTTCCATAACAAAACTTAAATTTTGATGATCCTGTCGCAATGGAGTATTTCTTAAAATCAATTTGATGTAACAGCATTCCAGTAGAATTTTTTGCAACCAAACTAAATGCTGTTGTTTCTCTTCCTTGATTATTAAATCGCGAAGAATCTAAAGAAACAACAAAACATAAAATAAGTAAAACATACTTCTCTACATTAAAATGGATCGTCAAAATTTTTTCGCGAATTTCAATTTCGAATTGCACTAAAACGTTGCATTTTATTCTCAGATACATGGGAAAAATTATGATAAAAAAAATACACTCTATTTTTTTGCATAAAAGGTCAGATTTCAATCAAACTTAAGAAGAATTATTTTTAATTTCTAGATAATTTGATTAGATAAGCTGAACACGAATATGAAATACATTTATTTTTTTTCGTGCGCGTTTTGGCCATTTTCGCGAAAAATAGGTTTTTTGCTTTATTTGCGGAAATTTCGACAACGTTTCGTATGAATAAAATGAAACCATTAAATAATAAATTAAATCCTTCGAATCTTTCACACAATACTGCGATTGTATAGACGGATAAAAATGTATTGAAATGTTTATTTTTAGAGGCTTTAGTGAAATCTATCATTTCGATAATTTGTGGCAATCGCAGGATGTATAAAATTTATAAACAGACCCAAAAACTTAAAAAGTTATGGATCATTAAGTGGAAACAGCCAAATATTTTTTGTTATATAAAATTTATTTAATTGATTAACTTTTTTGGATTAAAAACAATTATCGGCTTTTTCCACTTAATTGCATATAACGTTCTTATTCTTTGTTAGATATTCTGAGTTATAAGTTTTATTTATTCAGTACAAAATTGCTTTTCTCTTTTAGGCTTTAAAGAAATTGTTGGAAAAAAAGTCCATATAATTAAAGCAAAAAAAATAAAATAAAATTCAACTTCCAACTCTGATCTGAAAGATATGTCGAAAAAACTTTTTGCAAATGGAACCACCCTTGTGCGCGAAATTATCGTATGTTACACTTTTTTTCGAAATAGACTTTTATATTTAAATTAGTTGTAAATACATTGATTCATCTGCTGATAAAATTTTATAGCGATAATTTTTATATTAATGGACATTGTGCAATTAAACCAGGTGGCATCACTACGTCATGTGATTATTTTTTCTCTGCTTAATTTTGCGACATAAAATGTCAAAATTCTACACAAACACATTTGTTTAACAGTTTTTATTATTATATGATATCTTATATTATATTATATTTATATATTATTAAGTGATAATCTATTTAATTTGCGCAATTTTATTGCAATCGGTATTTTGTTTAAAAAAAGAATATTTTATTTGCGCTTAAATATTGCAGGTGAACATTTTTCCAAACCTTTTATGTCGCAAAGCACAAACACATGTTTAAAAGCTCTAGTGCTGCCACCTTAGTTTATGGAGATAACACTATGTACATTTTATCGTATGTGACAGCTAATGCTGTCAGGCAAATAAAAACGCTCCGCCGTAAAATTTAGTTTTTGTAACCTACGATAACTTCACGCACAAGGGTCGATATAATTTAGGTAGATGCAACATTCCGGTGGTATTCGAAATTTATTGAATGAATTTTTTTTTTGGTTCATATAGCGATTATCCACACTATTGTACATACTTATCTATTGTGGAATAATAACTGAAATGATTAAATTACCTGTATGTCATCGGAAGGTTTTCCGTAACATGGCGTATGCTTCAAATCAATACCCGATTCTGTAGTAGTACCGGAAGTAGGTGTGGTTAATAAAGTTCGCTGAAATTCGGCATCTTCAAATTTCATTAAATCATCGTACTCCACTAAAGTTATGATGTCCTGTAGAATATCGGAAAGACACAAAACAAAATAAATTCGTTTCAAAAATTTGTCTTAATTCTCTGCGATATTAATTTTACAAGCTGGCAACACGACTACAATAAATACAACAATACAAAAACAAGAAGCATTTTCTTCTTTACGCTGATATCAACTAGGAAACAACAAAAGTTTCAAAAGATACTTTATTGAAATTAATAATAATTTTATAGTATTTTCACCACTGAAATGATGCGCTGAAGATAACTCCCATTCGAAAATTAATCAAAGGGATTAAAGCGTTGGAAAAACCAAAATAGGGGCGCTCAACAGCTTGAAGGCAAATCCTAATTTTTTAATTAGAAAAGAAGTGTGAGCTTTAAATGTGCATCAGAACTCTTTTCTTTTGTCACTTTTATGAAATAGTTAATTACAATTTGTCATGAATGATTTCATTTGTATTAAATTCGTTTGTTAGTTTAACATTAATGCGTTCTAAGATCTTTAATTCATGCTGAACTCTTACAAATTTTAATTCAATGCAAATTAAAATATTTCTTTAATTAATTTTGAATCAACAAACAAATATCAATCATACGCTCCCACATGCCTGTGCTAAGCGCTAATTAGCTGAACTTTGCTGTACCGTAATGAATCAGCTGTTCGTTTTGGGCGAATGCAAACCAATGAAAAAGCTCACCGAAAAAGAGTACCGTTGCTGGAACGTCCCAACCTCTATAAAATAGAATTTCTTAATACCATGTTCACGCGGACAGCAATATTCGTGGTTCGTTCTCTCATGCGTGGTTCGTACCACAACCATGATTGAAACTACTTGGATCACCATACAAAATTTTGAGAGCAAACCACGTTGGTTCATTCTGAACCAAGTACGAACCACATACGAATTACTATCATATATAATTTTGATAACAAATTATCGCTAGTGTATCTGAACTAACTGAAAAAAATAAAACAGAAATAAAGAAAAAACAAAAAAAGTGTTTAAAATAAAAAAAATAAAAACGTTTGTAAAAATAATAAAAAATATACGTACAGTGCGCTAAATAAAGCCGCTGGTGTTGACGTTTATCAGATGTTGACGTTTATGAATGTTCATTCCTAATATCAAGATATTATTGATACTGTAGTTTAAAGCATTTTTATGTATTCATAAATTAATAATAAATAATAAATTAATTAATAATAAAACTCCAACATTTATCAAAAATATGTTTCCAAGCTAAATAATAGCAACAAAAATATTTTTTTTGGAACCATGGCATAAATATCTAGCGGTGTAACCCCCCGAATCATAACTATATATTTGTATATATTTTAATTGTTACTAAAGCTTCCATTTTACTTTATTTATAGTTGACGTTTTACAAATTTTGTGGTTTGTTTGACGTTTTAGAGTAGAGTATAGAATGTTATTAAATCAGTGTTGAGGTTTTGCGATGTCGACGTAATGGCGTGTTGACATTATCTCAAGAGCACTGTATTGTATAAAATACATATGTATAAAAAATGAAAAAAAAAATGGAAATTGAGAAAACAAAGTGCTAAACTGAACCGAGAACAGTCGTGGGAACACCATGGTTGGCAATCGTGGTTCAGAGAGGGAACCAAGTGGTTCATATTAGGTGTAGTTGTTAACTTTCCCAGTGAAATCCTGTAGTTGGTTAAATTTTGTATAATTTAAACAAATTACTCTCAAAAAGGCTCTAACGCAAAAAAGTAAATGAATGCGAAAAATTGCCAAAAATTTGCAGATTATTGAAAATAGCTGATGACTAAAAATCATAGTGCTGTGAAAATTTGAGTTGTGTTGACTACTCAGTATATACAAGTTTTTTGTATTTGATAAAATCCGTTTTCGTAATCATAAATTTGTAGAGAAATGTATTTAAATAGAAGTACTGCATAAGATTTGAAACTTTTTAATTTGCTGTATGATTTGCTAATTTGTTTCTGTTTAAATGTTATGCGAAAATACATCAATATTAAATTTTTGTTATTCGTTACCCTAAATAATATTCTGTAATAACTACTCAATCATAACGATAACAGCTGACTTGAAGCCATAGCAAATGTCGTTAAAAGTTTTACTGAATAGCAAATTCGATAAAATTTCTTTATACTCATTTTAACGATACGATTATCGTAATGAAGGTTAGTGAATCGCACTATTGGTCTGAATTCGCCTTACTGTGCTATAAGTACACAGACGTTCTAGCCGTCTTTATCATTACAGTACGCCAACGAGACGTATTAATTCTACTTCACAGAGAACGAAATACCCCTGTTTAATTTGTTGCATTTTTTATGCAGTGTTGCCGATTTGTGATTTAAATAAAAAATAGCAGAATTAAGTAGACATTTTTCGACAACTTTAGAATAGAACCAATATCTGTGCAAAATTCATAATCAATTAAAAAGAAAAATATTCTATACGAGTTGAATTGAGTTCGTATTATGGCAAACATGCATTAATTTTTTTATTTATTTTAAAGCAAAAGTTTATTGCATTTATTTTAGACTTTTTAAAAATAAATTGTACATACTTGCTGCAATAGCTGTTGAATTATCGATATCCGTGACTTTTGTTTGTTGCCATTATTTGAAAAGAGTTTTAAAATTTTTCCCACCACATCAGTGTTCTTCTTACTTTGTACATAATACCAATATAAAGTGTCCATTTCCTCTTGAGTCCAAGTGCTGTTTTAAGACAGCAACGATTAATGTAGAATAATTTTAACATAAAATGAAGAAATAATTTAAAGCAATAAAATTATGTAAATATGTGCACATAAATAGATGTTGTTTTTTTTTTAATTCATAACATTCAATAATTCTTCACAATATTTTAATGAAAAAAAAAATTATTAAATTAATAAAAATTGTAAATTCAGACGAAATAAAAATAATTTTAAACTGATATTTAGAAAAAGCCAAGAAGAAACTCAGTATCCAATATCCAGCATGAACAAAAATGTCGTATCTATCGTATTTAGTTAACAGCACTTACAAGAGATCCGACATGGACAGAAGAGAGGCCATTAGTTGAAGCAAAAGTACTGACAGCTCGATTAGACAACCAAAGAAAAAGAAGTAAAGGGTCATTTAATAAACGAGCGATTCCTTAAGAAATATTTTGCTTTTCTGTATTAAGGAGAAGAAAAATATTTAATTTTTCTATCAAATTGTTCCTCCAACAACAAGTGTCAAACAGAATAATAACGATTGTTTATGTATAAATTCCCGAGAAAAGCTAAGAAATTTTACAATATCTACCAAAAATGTTTGAGAATTACGAAATATACAAAGAAAATTAACTAAATAGCCTCTAAAAGAATTTCCTTCACACAAAAAAAAATTATTCGTTTTAAAATTATTTAATTTGTCTAAACCTTTTTACAATTAGTCAACCTTTGGTTGATAATGATTACAGAATAATAACTTTTGACTGTTAACAAAATATTGAGAATATATAAAAATAATATACGTAGTTTTATAAAAATAACGCCTTCGAGCTTATTTAAAATTTAATTGATTTCTTTTTAATTAAATCAGCCAAAAAATAAAACACAAACTCATTTTTAGCAGTAAAATATTGTAAAAAAATTATTGTGTACTTTTGTGAGATTTTTTTTTTGGCTGACAAAGATTCTTACCCGACTGTCGTTTCCATATTGTGTTCCTTCGTCATTTCCGTCAAAGATGTAGATGGCAAAATCAGTGGACTTTTTTGTGGCGTATTCATAAATTTATGTATAACATATTCTATTAAATCCGACCAGTCCTAAAAAGAAATTGAACAATGTTATTTGTTTTTCTATCGAATATATATTTGAATAAATTAAACGAAGATTTAAAAGAGTTTCAATTCGAATCCCGCCAGACCCCACAAGAACTGCAGTTTTCAATTTCTTTTTTCTTTTAATGACATTCAAAGCGGTAGCTAATTATTGCGTTGCCTGTTTTCTGATAAAAATTGCCGAAAGCTATTTATCAGGTGTGTCACAGAAAATTTTCAACAGTGAAAAATTTCCTCATGTATCAGCATTATTTGTTGCTCAAGAATAACAAGCTAATCATGCTGCCACTGTTCACTATCTTAAATATAAATCTTACATCACACAGTTCATAGTCGGCCTCCCAAATGCGTGAATAGGTTTTCAATATGACCGGCTGAAAGAGTGTTCCAATTTGTCCCAAATCACCTCCAACATGATGCATCATAGTGAATATACAATCGTTAACAAATTCACCATTATTATTGAAATCTTCCAACAGTATTCCATAGTAGTGCATTATTTCCAAAGTAGCAAATCTGGGCAAATAAAAAAAATGCAAATTAAATTCAACTAAGCCTATCCTCATATCTATTGAAAATTTCGTGCAAAATAAAATTAAATTTTATACTCACTGTGATATATGCTCAGTCATTTTCACGTGTATTTTACTATTCGATTTCGTCACACCGTCTAATATTAGAAGCAGTATATGATTCGTAACCACTAAATCTTGTAAATACTGTTTTGTTTGCAGGCTGGGATTGAAGCGTCGCAACAGCAACACAAACAAATTACGTAAATCTTCACTGCTGCTTATTTGCAATTGCAACAAATGTAAACGCTCACGATCCTCATCACTTAAGTGTGTCACTTTCTTATAGCTTTCTATTGCTTGCAAAAATTCTCTTATTGCCGTAATAACTAAATGCATGCGTCGCAAATATGGCTTCAAATCGCTACCCTCCTGACGTGAATTTAGCTCAAATTGTTCGCACAACATAACACCCTCATAGGTTAAGTAGCTGATGACGTCGAAGGTCAAAATAGTATTAATGTGTTCCATATCAAGTTCCAGCTGGGCGGCAAATTTCAAAAAGTATGTCACCAACCAAAAGAAATGCGACGTATCAATGGGAATCTGCTGTATTACGAAAGAAAAAAATGTTTATTTAATTAATGCAGAAGACTACGCAAAAGGTATGCAATTCTTACCACATTTGTTAGCAATTGCGAGTGCAATTCCCCCACTAAACAGCTGTAGCCTTTCAATAAAAAGTCAACGGTAAATTCCTTTAGCAGTTTAGAAATATCCTCATCAGTGGATACGTGTTGTACTAAACCTTTCATATTTATTCTGCGAAGGCAAATAGTTAAGAAATTCATATTACAGTAAACATTATAATGTATAAATTAAAAATAAAAGTTTTCCCACTGTAACATATGAAACACATTTGAAACAGTGGGCTACAGATGCTACAAATGTATGTAATTAGTTGGTTGCATTCGTTGCCTATTTAATTATTTCGTAGACGGCAACTGAACCGTAATCAGCTGATATCTGATATATGTTTGTTATAGAAATACATTTTCAGTATTGCCACATTAGAATATTTTACAGTTATGAAAATAAAATTACTTGAAACAAATCAATTTATTTGTTTAATACTTCCTGATTATTAATATTTCCTATGATATTGGCAACACTAAACAAAGCAACATGGACCACAACCTGCGGTCGTCTTTCCTTGTTGTCTTCAAATAATCGTGTGTATTTAATTTTTCACATATTGTCTTGAATGTGTTTCATGGTTAAGATGGCCTTGAAATAATTTAAAATTCTTTTTCAAAAATAGTGATTTTGACAAATTCACTTTTATTATTTTTTCGCAAATTATTCCTGGTATGGGCAGGAGGATAAAATTGGCATCCGACAACTGGTCTGTAACTCATCGATTGAACGAATTGAACGTTTCCTGCTCGTATTTGAGAGATGACTATGGATACGTCCATATGTCCAGCATCCTTCAACACTATGGGGGAAACTGTAATAACAATAATTTGATGGACTATTTCGACGAATGCTGCCAAGAGGTCTGATATGATAAGCTGAGATTCCTATGTAGAAAATCTTCATATGAAAGTCCATTTAGGATACCATACAGTAGGAGCATTCGGCAGGCGGATATATCTAAAATAATTAAGATCCATCCTTCACACCGGTGAATGAGTTAGCGAGACATTCAAGGGTAACAAATTATATTATTCGATAGCGAAGACTTAAGAAGACGAGCCGATAGCATAATGCTGGCTACAAACGTGGCGGACCCAGATGTGGGTGAGTTGAGAGTAGTCCTGATTGGGACGTCTTCCCGAAGTAAGGCGTAGAGCAGTCCCAGGAAGAGGAGGAGGGATTATTTGAATGGTAACACCACTCAATTGTTTTCTATATAAATGTATGAACGGAACGAACCAGGGGATATCGATGAACCGGCTGTTAGTCTCTCATTGGTCATTCGTATGGGATAGATTTTACTTCAAAGCCGAATAGACATTTACTAGAAGTGGTAAATTTTTGTAAACACCAATTCAAATTAGAAATGAAACTCGCAGCACATCGACGTAACAGAGGCTATAAAGTTTTGGTGCCGATCTCGACATTGATGACTAGAATAAGGGAGATTATATAATCCTAGATAATACTACCAATTTCATAATATAACTTATCCACATAATCTCTGAACTATTTCCCTATCATCTGGGAGACTTTTCGAATAAATTGAAAAATATGGTATCGTATGTATCCAGCATTATATATTAATTGGAAATACTTACAAACTACTTTTGCTCCTTTTCACCAATTTCTTACGTCTCAGCTCTTTTTGGTCTACGGTGGTCAGGATAATTCTCTGTTTACTTCTGGTCTTTGTATTACAAGGCGGTTTCTGATGTTGGGGTTTACTTTGTGCAGTTCCAGTGTCGTTGCTGGAAGTTGAAAGGGATTCTTGATTTTCAACGTGAGTACCATAACCACAATCTGAAAGTTCGGATTGTGAAGAAGGACACTCTCTTTTCTGAGGACCACAATTACCCATTGTAAGCTTGATGTGTACCGATTGCGTAGACTTTTGGGATGACTCCGATACGGCAGTCAATATTACACTATTAATAGCGTGTGGTTTAGCCGCAGATGTTAAACTCTTAAGAGGTAGAGCAGGTGGTGGCATAAAATTTGCAGTATCGGCGAAATTGGAAGTGCTAGAATCCTGTTCAGCTGGTTGTTGCGATTGATTTGTAGTTGAAGGTTTCTCCTCATACTCAATGCTGGAGAGATCTATAATAATGCCGACGGATTGGCCTGCATCTTCACCATGGATGAATTCCTCAATGTCAGTACTTTGTTGAGCTTGTTTCAAAGTACAAACTTCTTGACACCCGTTGGAGGCCACATCTCTGGTACCTTCGGAATTATCGACCTTCTCGGCGGGTACTCTCAATATGGAATCTTGATATTCTTGACTCTTACGACTCACCTCCTGTAAAGTAGCCTCGGTTTCTTCGCGCACTGCTTGACGTCGATCTTCCGAAATGCCATTCTTACTACCTGCACTTCCTGTTAAAGAACGATCCGTATTAGGTAAAGCTAGTTCAACTAAATGTCAACTATAAAGTGTTAACTTCGTCCTTCCTAGTTCTTCAGCTTCACAGCACTTACCATTATCAGATGAATCAGAAGTGGGGTCTGATGTCAACATAGGGCTGGAATCACAACTATCCTGCTTTGGTGGCGATGTATTACTCTCATTGTCTTCCGAGCTCTCCGAAAGTGACGCCTCAAACCATAAATTCAACAATTTCTGCAAAGTACTAACATGTTGATCCTTATAGATCAAGGCTATCAATTGCACCATAGTAACACCCCAAACGCCTCTTTGCGGGCAAGTCATAAGGTACAACAGTAACTTGTCTATGCTTTGTATGAATAAGTTCCATAAAATGGCATTTTGCATGGACACCGGATGGGCGCAGCCCGGCTGGTTGTGAGAAGTGGAAAGCATTAAATAGTTCGCATTCGATTCGGGAATATGTAGAATATTCCTTAACAGCAACAGACAGTTGTTAATTTGGTCGCATTTTTTTAGCGACAATTTCGAGTTTGACTCCAATATGTGCTTCATATAATCGACTACTGATTTCGTGCTCTTGGACTGGGTGAAGGTTTCTTTGATCGTATGCAATAATTTATTTACTTCGAAAATCGTATGTCTGCCCACTTCGGTGCGATACATAATATCAACCGAGAAAAGACATTCAACGGGTACAGTTAAATTCACTAAAATACGTATGACCAAATCCAAAATTTTTTCATCTTTTGTATTTTCCAGTAGAGGTATTAAATCGGATCGTACATTTTGCCCAAAACCGATAGCTCTTCGAAAAGTACGTAGAGTTTGATCTTCGTAAGTAAGTTTATAGTTGATTTCCTCCAGTATATCTGGAATAATATTATTTGAATTACTAAAATTATTATATTAGTCGCATTATTAGTTACCTATTGCCTTATCGCTAACAACGTATACATCTCCCTCAAGGGAGCGCAATGATGAGAAAGCACTATGAAGCTGTGGTGCTGCTAATAACCACTCCATTACAAAATTGTTAAGAAATTACGTTTGTAGTTTATGATCCTCATCGGTGGAATTCATTTGGATAAATTTGGTTATCCGTATATATCTATTTTTTTTATTCAAAAACGCTGAAATTGTGGAATAATGCAAATACGTTAATGAAATAATCTTTCAATAATAATAATAATAATATATGATTGTAATTTTAAAATTGTGCTTTTTTTCCCGAAAGAAATATGTGAAATGTATTATTACATACTTTATAGTATTCTCATAAAGTATTTTTTTATATAAAAGCAAACTCAATAACTGAGGAGGAAAGCATATCCATGTAATACTATTTCGCTAATGCTTACTTATCTCATCAGTGGATTTTTCCTAATTTCTGACTACAAATTCAAGATTCTTATCTTCAAAATTCAGCTAGTATATTATAATATTTAAATGTTTTTTTTTAGAATTTGAACAATCTATTTAATTAAGCTTTAAGGTTTTTTATTTCTTATTTTTATCTAATCTCGATATTTCGTTAACCTTCGGTTAGGTTAACATCTTCAGGAACTTTTTATTTTTAAAATTTTTTCTTTTTGAAATTAATATAAAAATTTTTCTAACATAACATGTCTCATAAAAATTGTGTAAAGAAGATGATTCAAAATATTTTAAATTTGTTACAATATTAACAAAATGTATAAAATTCAAAAATATTTTACAATATTTACATTTAAAATATCTTATAATCCCACATACCCATATACTATCTACATAACATATTGAGAATGATTTGCAATTAATTTTTTTTATTTTTTTAGAATAATAATTTCGAAACTAAATACATATTCGCTCAGAGTGATATCCAACAAACAAGAAGTCAAACCTTTGAAGGAAGATGACTTTATGATTTGATATCAAGGTCAATTCTCAAACTTTTTTCAAAAGTTGTTACCTATTTGATGTCCAGTGTAATAGTGTTTTCACACTGAGTGGGTGTAAAGCAAGAGTTGGTTTTACGTTAAAACCAACTATTAAAACCTGGTTGTGCCATATAAAAATATTTTCCTAAAATCATCTTAAAACCGTTTTTCAATTGGTTTTAAGTTGATTTACTGAAATGCAAACTTGATTTTCATTTAATAAAAGCAGTGCTACCAAGTTAAAAAATTAAAAACAGCTGGCAATTTAAAATGCGTTCAATGAAAAAAAAAAAAACTTAAATAAAATTTGATAAATAAAGTCACTACAATAAATTAAAACAATGGACGCAGCAGCAACAACAATAAAAAAAGTGCAAAAAAAAGAATAGCAATCGTAATGAAAATACTTTTCATCGAGTTGTGGGAGAAGAAAATTAATGAAATTTTATTACACAAACTGTGCGTTAAAACCTGGTTTAATTAAACTAATAGAGAGAACGAAAAATCAACTGTTTATGGTTTTAACGCTAAAATCAGGTTTTAACTTTTGGTACGAAAACACTATTCTTCTCATATTATAAATAAACGTGACAGCGCTCTTTAAAGCGAAAAATTAATTTTAAATATTTTAATTATTACAATTGAAAAATATTACATATTTACGGTTTGCTTGTGAAAAAAGTATTTGTTTGTGATTAATAAATTATTTATTATGAATAAGAATGTGAATAATAAAAAATAAAACGCGAAAATTAAGAAATAATAAGTTTACAACACAGCCAAAATTGTGTTTGTTTTACATATATTCCATATTTTAAATTAAAAATGTTTTAAATTTCAAAAACGTTTGGGAATAACGTTTCAAAGCAAAAAAGTTTCTCTATTTGAAAACAGTTACCCTTTTTTTATTGAAACCCTATGTTTTTCAAATCATTTTCAAGTCTTTATCAAACGTTTATCATTTGAGAAAAGGTTTAATTGCAAATCATTCTCAATTTGAAATCAAGCTTTCGTGTTTATTGAGAGTACAAATTTAATATGTGTGTCGTTGAAATATTAATGTTCCAGAGTATGAAAACTAAATACGAAGTGTGTTCGAAAAGAAAAGTAATTATTTTTGTTTTTATTTTTAAGAAAAAGTATTTCATTATTCATCAATAATTGTTGGATTCAGAGTCCTAAGCTGTCTTTGTCGTATAAAATGTCACTTTTTAACATGCTAAATTTGTACATACAGTCTGAACAACTTTAAAAAATAGCAAGTGTTATTTCTCTACGTGGGAGTACATGCGAGACTTGTGATTTAGAGCACGTTCTATTTTCCAGCGACAAGCATCTAACATCAACTTTTTTACAAGTGAATTGTGTGTGTTGTTCGGCAAATATACATGTATTAAAATCTATTTAGTTATGCATATTCTTCCAAAAAACTAAATTCTTAATTAAACTAAATGCAATTAAAAGTGAATAGAGATATAAATCAGTAGATAGTTGGGAACTATTGTAGGTTATGTCACATATACTTACGTAACATACCAACGTGTGAACATAAAAATTATAAACCGTTTGTAAAACGCAGTTTTTGGCGTAAACACAAAATCACGTGTGTATAAAACAATGCCATTGCTTGTGACAAGTACATGTAATGTAATACATTGAAGGTAATACAGCTTTAAATGTCATAGCTATCCGCGCCCTTATTATTACTGTTATAAATAAATATAGAAAAAAATGCGGCTCGAATCGATTTATATACCAACATCACACACCAAATTCTCTAACAGTGATTCGGCTATTTCCGAAAACTAATTTCTCCGCTGTTATTACGTTTTCTTCTGGACTCAGATTCAGCTTTTCAAATTATTACGCAAAGTTTTCTTCTTTTTTTGATATTATTTGTTTCATTTGTTCGCTAGCAAAAACTCTCCGCGTGCATTAAACCACATGTAAACTTTGTATCGGTAGGAAAACAAGTTCAATATGCTATTTAAATGAAACTGTATAATTATGTCCGACTCATTTGAGCCAACTCGACACTGTACGAAAAATATTACCTTACCTTTTGAACACCTCTCGTATTCATATAAAAGTTTAATTTTTTTAAACTGCTGATGTTTTCTTCAATTTCAATTGCATCGGAGACTTGTAGTCTAGACTCACCTCACACACGTTGTATGCACGCTTTACGCAACACACTGTCATCGATGGATATAACAATTGTTCTACTTCTATTGTATGCCGCTGACAGTTTTCAATTTGCAATCGCAGTTGGTGGCCACGACCGTTAGTGCACAAGATAAAGGCGAAAACGGGTGTAATTATGTACAAACATACAGACCCAAACCAGTGATGTAATTAAGATGTGAACTATACATGTGAAGCATTATATAAATGTACATTCTCACAGGGGTGGAGCAATTGGGGAATAAATAAAATAAGAAACACCAAGAAACATATTTTCTTGAAAAATTCTCTTCTTTAGGATGCGTAAATATTGGAAATTATTTTGGAAAATCGATCCAACAAAAATGTATTTGATTTTAATGAATCCTGAGTTGTTCGTGAACGGCTGTATGTTCCCTGGTATCAACAGAGCAATACTATTTCAGTTAAAACGATAAAACAGTGAGACAAGCTCCATAAATCGTCAATCATTCGAGTTGCCTACACACTGTTGTAAGTTCCCCTTCTCCAGAATACGGTTGGATAACTCCGAAATAAATCACAACTTCAAAAATTATCCTGTATTTCATACACCACGTACATACAATAGAATTAGGGGCAGATGGATGCAGATGTATGAACACACCTTTTTTATTTGCAATCCAAATGCTTATTTTTCTCAATTTTCTTTTTTTTTTTGCCTTGCATGTGTATGTATATACTA
This sequence comes from Dexiosoma caninum, assembly GCA_963924685.1. Taxonomy (NCBI): domain Eukaryota; kingdom Metazoa; phylum Arthropoda; class Insecta; order Diptera; family Tachinidae; genus Dexiosoma; species Dexiosoma caninum. Next base: position 88,192,981 of record OZ004727.1, read on the forward strand.
CCCTGACAGTAAAAGGTTCATCATGTGTCGCCTACCCATAATTCAAATCTTGATTCATCGCTGAAAATAATTGAATCCCACTGCCTTTGAGTTCATAATTGTCGGTCTTTCGCCCATAATAATCGTTTTCGTTTCTGCGGCAGTGTTGTTTTTGCGTCAAACAATCATTTTTTTAATAACGATACGTGAAGGATTTTAACTTACTTATTTTATTTACCTTGTAAAAACTATAATTTAACTTTTTCAAATATTTTCTTGCAGTTTCACGTCCTATAGATAGGCCTTCCAGTAGCTAGTGATCACTCTGCTGCTAAATTCCTAACTGTGTGGCGTCTGTTATGTTTGATTAAATTTTCTAATGACCGCAAATTGCGTGGCGTAACCTTAGATGCTCTACCACATTTTGCAAAATTTGTCGAAATCGAATCATTTTTTTTTATAAAATTGTACAATATGTTGTACAGTTGACTTGGCTAAATGCAGTTCTAATGAAATTTCAGAATAACTTTTGACATTTTTAAATTTATGGATGATAAATTATCGAACTTCGTTAGAAATAGCTTTACCGCGCGGCATCATAAATTTCAGAATTTTATAACAAAAAAATTTTTTTTTTTATTTTTAAATTGAGTAATCTAACTACTTTAATGTAAAATATTTTCCACAAAACACTTGAATAAAAAATAACGGCAATTAATGTGTAGAGTACGAACCTTTCTTGGTCGATTTTACAAAGTTGCATTTAAAGGTCTATTTAAAGACATGGCTGTATAAAAAACCACTTATTAAGAATTAAAATTTTAGTATTGCATTTCATCAGTCTAGCAGTTAACTACATAAAACAAAAAATTTTTTAAAAATTTTGATATGTAAAAATATTTACAAAAATATTGCAAATAGCATTACAGAAATTTTAAAGGGAGTACGAACCTTTTACTGTCAGGGTAGTATATGTATGTACATACAACAACTGGTATATAAAATCTTACAAAAGTATCCTTTAACGTTTTTTACAGCATCGCAAGTGTTACAACAGGTGCTTTACTCTGTGCTCCATAAATCACGTTAAAAAACATTTGCATTGACAAGTGTAATTTGAAGAAGACTGGGCCATGTGATATTGTATTTTATAACGACTCAATAACAAAGTAATTGTGAAGAGATGTTGCATAAAATTAAAAGAATTGATTTCTTATTGTATGAAATAATTGTTGCAGAAACATATGAATATGTATGTATATTCGCATTATTGAGAAAAAAAAGGACTGAAGCAACGAAAGTACGGACGTTATAAAACATTTACACGCAAACACGCGGCTATTTCCATTAACTTATCAAGGTTTTTTTTTATTTTGAACCAAAGTGCTTTGCATTCCTTACCCGACTTTGCTCTATTTATTTAAAACATATTGTTCACCAATAAAGCAATTTTAAATTAGTTCAACAGCTTATGTGAATAGCAAATTTAAAATTTAGCTTTTTAGGCTTAATTTTTTTATAGAAGTTGATGATCCACATATGTGACAGCGCATAGAGAAAGGGACCTAAGGGTAAAAAAAAGCAATTTTCACTTTTTTTTTTTTGATGTGGACAACATCTGAGCATCGAATGAGACCGATCCCATGCCGCAAAAGTGATCCCTCCCAGAGATATGCGCGTTTTATGAAAGTGAAGTACACCAAAGATACACGTATTTAAATCTTTAAAATGGCTCTCCTGAACAAAACCGGTTTTTACCCTTAGGTCCCTTTCTATTTTGCGCGTCACATATGTTCTTTTCTATAAATATGTACATACTAGTAAATAAATAAAAAAAATTTTACTAACATTAAAAATTTTCATTAGGACAAATTAGCCAAAAATATCATAATCAATCAATCAAAAAGTCGATTTTTAACTTTTTGTTTTGTATAGGAAGTACAGCGCCCACTTGTCCAATTCAGCCTACTTTTTGAATTATGAACTGAAACTGTCACTTCAACCATTCTCAAGATATACAAAAATCATTACAGTGCAACCTATCTTAAACCGTCGCGGTATTTTCGGCCGCTTATGAGAGGTGTCCGCTTATCAGATATGCACATTTATTATTTAAAATATTTTCTTCATTCTAGTGATTTGTGGTCGAAAAAATTTATTCAGAATTGATTGCTGGAACTTAGATCGGTTCAATTTGAGCCTTTAAATGCGACGAAATCGTTTCAAATAAAATACTTCAAACCGGCAATTTCGGAAAATGTTTCATCTCGAGTATTTAAAGAATCAAGTAGATGTAATTTAAATTTTTTTTTTTGTGCCATTTTGTGACTCTCAAGCTGACAACAATTTCAAACAAACAATTTCTTCAAATAAGCTGCAATTTGTACACAGTCGTCAACACATGTGTATGCACATTCGTCTTAACACGGAACTCAAATTTTCAATGGCATAAATGAGCCCATAAGCGCAAAAGTGGTGTAACCCCAAACTTTTTAATTAGAGATATTGATGATTTAAAATTTGGTTAAAATTTTTTTGAATATAATTTTTTTTGTAAACATTATTTTAATTGTTTTACTTTTAATATTTAAAAAGAACGTCCAAATTTGCAATAGCTGTATATTTAAATATTTATTAAGTTAATATTATTGGTAAAAATGTGGGTTATGCCACTTCTGCATTCTGCAATCTAAAATAAAAAACAAGTTACACCACTTTAAGAAAAATTTATTAAGAATTCAATCATCGAAATGCATGAGACAAAAGTTGTTCATCATCTGTCTCATCATAATACACCTCATCGCTGACACTGTTGGAGCAAACCAGGTTGTTATAAAAAGGATGAAGTGCAACAATTCAAGAAGGTCTTTTTTCTTTTTCTCAGCTATAGTTGGTTTTTCCAATGCATATAATAGTTGTGTAATGGTCACTGACTGTCTTTTTTTAACATTCACTTCGTTAAAAACAATATCTTCATTGTTACAATACTTGTAAAAAATTTAAAACTGATGAAACTTATGGAATCTTAACCACTGAACTTTCTACCACTCCGCCTTGGTGTTACCAACCGAAATTTTTCTGTTGGTTATGTTTTTTTCCAGCAATTCGGAAGAGAAAAAATCACTTGCCCTTATTCGTATCACCTTAAATGGTTGCCTTTTTCGAGCCGTTTGAAGAATTTTTTATTTTTTTCCATTAAACCAAAATCTTGGTCACATGACCAACAATTTGTGATCTATTTCTTCAATAGTAAAGTCCGGGTGGTGTATTTATTCAAATTACACCACTTTTACACTGTTACTTTGTTACATTATCGTCTGTGCAGAAATGATTTTTCAGCTCCATCTGCTTTTGAATACCAAACGGTGGCTTACTCTACTTTTGTATTGATATTTTGTAATGTAATGAATGTCTGTAACACCAGAACAGCAACCAACAAAAAATGTGGGTTACACCGCTTTTGCGCTGATGGCCTCAAATATGAATCAGGGTTGGTGAGTTTCACTCAAGGCGAATTAATTAAAATTAATGCTTCTGTCCGTTTATGAGAGGCTTTTTGCGCACAATTTTTTAAAAATTTTGTTCCGCGTCCGGTTAATAAAGTGTCCGAATACATTTTCTACTGAAAATCTCGGTTCTACAAAGTTTGTCCGGTTATGGGAGGTATCCGGCTATAGGAGGTGTATTTAGTTTGTACAGAAGGTACCACGCCCACTAGATGCTTCGTTTTAACTACAAAGTCATTTGGACCATATGCAGAAACTTTCACTTCAACCATTCTCAAGTTATACAAAAATAAATTAGAATTTTTTAAATTTATGTAGACTATAGTTCCTTCCAGATATGTATACAGAGAGATACTGTGGAAATTTCCAGAAATACACATCCATACAAACACGTCATTTTTATATGTAAACGTTGTATCTATATGTTTTTATTCTATGAAAAAGCGCAAAAATATTCTACATTTTAAAACAAAATTTCGATTCGAACGCTATCCAATTCCTCGATCTGGCTATTCGATACGTCACGAAATGTTATTCGATATGAAAGCTTATTCGATCACGAATGCGGCGATTTGGCCCCTGCTTTCTGCACGTGTTGTTTTGTTTTGTATTGTTTTGTTTTTAGCAGTGTTGCAGCGCCTCTGATCTCAAGGAGTCGTATTCAATTTTAAAACTTTGTTTTGGAAGGCATTTTAAGTAAATTTTTTAGTTCGCTGGTGTAGCACCAATACCGACGAAGGAGGATGCTCTGATGTGCATGTGGATTGGTATCAGCTGGACCGTCTTCTGTTCAGTGATATGCCACATGAGAAAAAATGCGAAATGTTTTTATGACTTTGTCTGAAACTGGGGTCGAACACAGGACTTTTTGGTTTTGTAGTCAACATGCTAACTAATTCAGCGATCGCCACCCTCATCAGAGAAACTATTGATTTTAGGGAACTTTATATAACAAGAAGAAACATCATAATGCCAGTTTGATGCCAAAACTATACTTTAGTTTCTGCAATAAAATTAAAATGAAACAAGAGAGTAAATAGTTGCTTATTTCACACAAAAAAACCTCTACAAGTTTTCTTGATCTTATTTACATAATTCATATTCCAAAAATAAACCTTAAAAAGTTAATAGAATAGCCAGCCGTGTGTTTGTGTGTAAATGTTCTATAACGTCCGTGCTTTCGTTGCTTCAATCCTTTTTTTCCACAATAAATTTTTGCACCAATTATTTCATACAATAAGAAGACAATTTTTTCAATTTTGTGCAACATCTCTGCACATTTACTTTGTTATTGAGTCGTTATAAAATACAATATCACATGGCCAAGTCTTGTTCAAGTGACCCTTCTCAATGCAAATGTTTTTTAACGTGATTTGCTGCACCTGTTGTAGCACAAGCGATACTGCGAAAAGCTTTAAAGGACAATTTCGTCCGCTTTTATAACAGTTGTTGTATGTACATATACATACTATATGTACATACATATGTATATGGAAAGCAAGGAAAGTTAGTAAAACAGTTATTTATTTATTTCTAATATGGCACTTTGTTTGGCAATTAAAAAGCTCGTTTCTTTGATTTTTCTCTTTTAAATTTTTATCAAATTTATAAATTGCGACACGAACGGACTGCAACCAAAGTTTTTAATGTATGTATGTAAATATTGTGTGTATTTAGTTAAAGGCGACTAAAATTTGGACTTAAAAGTGCTAAATATTCATATATGATATGTATATGATATGATAATGTATGGCTCCCATTTGGGAATATATTGAAACTTTTCTATCTGGTCTGCAAGAAGAGCAGGAGATATACTGATTTGAAAAATTAATATTTTTTTTTTGTGTTTTATCTTGGACCAGTGCTCAGGGGCTATCCCCTACATATGCAATGCATTGCACTAGAACTAGAGAGAATGATAGGGTAGATTTTAGACAGGGGTGGTGAAAGTGGTAGGAAGATAGAGCTTAATTGTTGCACAACGCTGTAGTTGCGTGTTAATTATAAAGCAAAGTTGCGGCGTCTCTGATGTTTTTTGACGCATTATTTTTAAGCTAATGGAGCCATTTTATTTATTATTTTATTGCTCAAATACCAACGAAGGAGGGTGCTGTAGCACAGAAAACTCAGAAAAAACTTTTTTCTGATTTGACCTGGCTGGGAATCGAACCTGGGTCTTTCTGGTTGCAGAGTCAACACGCTGACTACTCGCCATCAGCATATATGAATATGAATATTTTTTTTTTTTTTTTTTTTTTTTTTTTTATTTATATTATTAATTGACCTTTTTTATTATATTTTTTGATATATATTTATTAATTATCCTGATGATGTTAACAAGCTGTTAACGAAATATCGAATAATAAAAAAACAAAATAAGATTAAAAAAGACCTCAGGCTTAATAAATATATATCAAAAAAATTTATATTTTTTTTATAATTTAGTATCGATTTATCTTTTAAGCTTAAAGGTTTGTTTTCATTTTGTATTTTTCTATTTCGATATTTCGTTAACCATCGGTTAACAGCTTCAGGAAATTTTTTATTATTTTTTATAAAAATTTTTTCTTTTTGAAATTGAAATTAAATTAAATTCAACAAACCTTTAAGCTTAAAAGATAAAATATATAGTAAATTGTTATGAAAAGAAATAAGGTTAAAAAATTAAATTTTGTATGTAATTAGTTTTACATTTGCCAAAAATAGGCCACAAAATGAAAATATACGCAAATATTAGTTCTGATGCGAATAATCACTTAACAATTATTGAAGAGGAGGGCATTAGCATAGATAGAATGCACATTAGAAAATTGTTTGATGGCTGAAGGAGAACGTGAACCCCCAGATTAAGTATCTAGTGATCAACTTGCATAAATAAGCATATTAACATTAAAATTGTGAAAGGTTGAAGAGATTACTTCGTATACAAGCAGCTATTGTTTTCTAGACGTATTAAACCTGAGGCCATAGCTCCTATATCAAACTTTAACAATGACAATTTTAACATGGTTGCCAAATTCGGTTTAATAGTTCACCATCGCATAAAACATAGAGCCAAATTGCTGATTTTTCGCATACCAATTTAAACAATTCATTTTTTTGGCAGGTCAACTCTTTTCTAGAGAACAATTTTCTAACACCGAATCCACTTAAATTATGTATCACTGACAAACACCAGCATTAAATATTTTCTTACGTTGATTCCATAAAAAATAAGAAAACGAGGGTAATTGTTCGTACTTTTTAACTCAACATTTTCACTCTACTTATGACAAGTGATTTTTTAAAATTTGTCTAAGACTACACAAAAAACCAGTCATGTTAACCGTACGGCAATTACCTCATTGTAAAGTAATTTTGACCCTACAACAGTAACAAGGTAATTTCCATATTTGGACGTAATACTCTTATGTCAAACACATAATCTACATATTTCTAATAAAAACAAATCAACAAAGTATAAGCAAATAACGACAATTATAGCGAAATTCTATATGTTTCTGCCATAAATGTTTAAATAATAGTTTTTAGCTAAGCTTTAAATTATAAAGTACAAATTCTAAGTACTTTATTTTACTATTACTAGTTGTTTCTTAGCACTTTTGTTGTTTTTTGAATTAGTGGTGCTGATGGCTGGGTAGTTAGTAGTTCGATTCCCACCGCGCTCAAGCCAAAAAAGTTTTTTCTGAGTTTTCTATGCTACAGCACCCTTATCGTCGTTATTTGAGCAACAAAACGTTTTGGAAGTGAAATAATAAATAAAATGGCTTCCCATAATGGCTCAAAATTAACATCAGAGACGCCACAACTTTGCTTTATAAATAAGAGGCAACTGCAAAGTTGTGTAAGGATTATGCTCTATCATCCTACCACTAGTTCTTGTGCAATGCAATGCTTATGTAGGGTATTTCCCCTGAACACTGGTCCAAGATAAACAAAATATATAAATATGTTTTTAAAAGAAAATATTGTTTTTTTTTATCTGGAACCAGCACTCAGGAGATGACCCCTACACATGCGATGCATTGCACTGGAACTAGAGAGAAGGATAGGGAAGAAACAGACAGGTGGTGAAAGTGGTAGAAAGATAGAGCTTAATTCTTGCACAACTCTGCAGTTGCGTGTAAATTATAAAGCAAAGTTGCGGCGTCTCTGATGTTTTTTGACGCATTATTTTTAAGCTAATGGAGCCATTTTATTTATTATTTTACTTCGCCGACGTTTTTTTATTGTTCAAATACCGACGAAGGAGGGTGCTGTAGCACAGAAAACTCAGAAAAAACTTTTTTCTGATTTGACCCGGCTGGGAATCGAACCTGGGTCTTTCTGGTTGCAGAGCCAACACGCTGACTACTCGTCATCAGCAATTCGCTTGTGCGTCACAATACCGACGAAGGAGGGCGTTCTGATGTGATTGTGGATTGCTATCAGCTGAAACCGGTAGTGTTCAGTGACCAGTGACTATGTCTTCGTCACTGATACCTTCCGTCAACAACTGACACACAAACCAACACTAATGCACATCAGAAAAATGCGAGATGTTTTTTTTTTTTTTTTTTTTTTTTTTATAATTTTAGTTTGACACTGGGGTTGAACCCAGGTCTGTTTTGGTTTTGTAGTCAACGTGCAGACTACTTCAGCCATCGCCATAGAGGGTGTACGGTAATTTTACTTAAAAAACGGTAAGTTTTTAGGGCTGTACGGAAATCGGAAAAAACGTTAACATCACTGCAAAAAACTAATTTTTAACCATCGCATTCTGAACATTCTAGATTTATATAAAGTGAGTTTCGTTTCACCATTCCTTCGGGTGATTTTGCTAAATAAAACATACTGCCCTTTCCAAGAACAAGACATTTTTTAACCCTAAAAGCGTAATGTTCAGTCGCCATTGTTCTCTCCTTGTGCAAAGTTGTATTTCTTCAGTAAGTAAAGGGTGGTTAAATTTTAAGGGCCGATGTTGATTTTGAATACAACACAAATTATTTAGGAAATTATTGTAATTTCTCCAAATTGGTCCAAATTCTCAATGACGCTGTAACATAATTGAGGTTCTATGCCGTTAATGTGCCGAATTATCTCATATTTTAGCTCTTAAATTGTTGCTGTCTTATCGATGTACACGTTTTCTTTCAAATAACACCAAAGAAAGAAGTCCAACGGTGTCAAATCACATGATCTTGGCGGCCAATTGACATCGCCACCACATGAGATAACACGGCCATTGAATTTGTCGCGCAAAAGAGCCTTTGTTTCGTTAGTTGTATGGCAAGTGGCACCGTCCTGTTGAAACCACATATCGTCCACATCTATATCTTCATATTCGGGCCATAAAAAGTTCGTGATCATCTCACGATAGCGAACACCATTCACAGTAACTGATTGACCGGCCTCATTTTTTTTTTTTTTAAATACTGCCCGATGATGCCGCCAGCCCATAAACCGCACCAAACGGTCACTCTTTGTGGGTGCATCGGTTTTTCGATAATCACTCTTGGATTATCATTCGCCAAATGCGGCAATTCTGCTGATTGACGAATCCACTGAGGTGAAAATGTGCCTCATCTCTGAAGATGATTTTCTTCGAAAATTGATCATCCACTGTTGCCATTTCTTGCCACCATTCTGACCATTGACGACGTTTGGAATGGTCAAGAGGCTTCAGTTCTTGTGTCAATTGCACCTTGTAAGCGTGTAAATGCAAGTCTTTATGCATAATGTCCATCAACGCCGAGCGTGAGAGGTCCAATTGTTGGGCACGACGACGAGTTGAGGTGGACGGCTCTGCAGCCACAGTAACGCGAACAGCAGCAATATTTTCTGCAGTACGAGCTGTACGAGCGTGCACAGGTGTTTTCACTACTCCTACAGACCTGGTTTGCTCAAATTTTTGCAAGATTTGGACGATTAAATTGATCGAAAAAATCACGAAGTGCACGATATGCATTTTGATTTGAACGCCCATTTTCATAATAAGCCTGAATACCTTTAACGCGTTGCTCGATTGTGTATCTTTCCATGGTTCAAATTGAGTTAGTCTGAAATTGAGATATGTCAAATGGAATGCAGACCAAAATCTAACGTTTAGGTGTGGTTCACATTCAACATCGGCCCTTAAAATTTAACCACCCTTTATATGCTGTTTTTTTTTTAAATTACAGAGCTTGTGGTATTCGAATATGTGGAGAACACAAGAAAGAAGTCTCCAACAAATGCCGTTAATATCAGAATCTATATATATATAAAAATCTCCTGTCACGATGTCAGTCCGGCCGTAAGTCTACTAATGGACAATCGGGAAAAGCTGAGGAGTTGCTTTGTACTGAGCTCTCGTTATAGCGCAGTTAGAGATAAACCACCACCTCTCTTGAGACTGTTGGCGAACCGGCGGACGGCAGTACCGCCAGCTCATCAACCATCTCATTACCCCTGATGTTGCTATGCCCCGGAACCAACACAAGCAAGTCTTCGAGTGCAGATATCCAACGGGAAGTCCGTAATAAAGCGTGGTAGGGTTCGGAGTATGCTGTTATAGCCAGACCCGGATTCCCAGAAGAACCCGGCTCCACTCAGTCTAATAGCACTCTGAGCCTAAACGGAGCAAATATCAATAAGTAAGAGATTCAGAAAGATGTTCCGATCCGTTCCGGCGTCATACTACGGTAACACCCACATACGCAGATCGCTGAGTCCTACCCACCCTCGTCAGATTGGAGGCCCTGCCGAGCTCCTCACACCATTGAAGGCATTCATGGGATAATATAGAACTAACCACGGCACTGTACAAGTATATTCAGGGGGCGGTCTTAGACTTACTCTTACAGCCTTATTAGGTCACACAAGCCTTTTTCACACGCTCCTCAATGTCACCCGGAAACTAATTCAAAAATGTATCTTACTTATTGAACACACCTCGTACATTTATTTAATATATTCTATACAGTCTAAAACCGTAGATAAATTTTATTTAAATAATATTTACTTTTTTTAAATTCAGATTCAGAATGGAAATAAGTAGACAATATAGCCGTCATACAAATTAGAGTCCTACGTGCCTGTACCATTCAGATATATTTTATTTATGTTGAATTTCTAAAATGAAGATCACTTTGTACTTGACGGAAGTTAAATTGAGGGTGCATATTTAATGAATTTGCGTAGGCATCGAAGAAACAAACGAAAGAATATTTTAATTTGTAATTCAGCATTGCGTTTATAGTAGTTTTTTTTTTGTGGGAAATACTACAACTTCCGAAGGAAAGAGTTTGCATAAGGAGCTGCATAAAATTTCAATTGAAATGTCTTAAACGACAATAATTTAAAACAGTCGTTAATGAAAATAAAACGATTTTTTAGTTGAAAAAGATTATTTTAAATTATCAATTGGCAGGGCAATGAGTGGATTAACCATAGACATGTTACATAAAATTAAATTTGCTTCAAATTACTTAAAAGTTTAAAAATGTTTCGCTCCTACACATGGAAAGCATAGTGCTGGGAACTATAGGAAAGGGATAGTAGGAGAAACGACAGGAGGTGGAGCTTAATTAATTATTTTGCAGCTCTGCTTTCCCACATTCTTTTGTTTTTATACTCGTAGCAGTGCTGAAGCTTCGGTTTAGTAGCTATTTTTATTATTATTTTACTTCGCCGGTGCTACACAATACCGACGAAGGAGGGCGTTCTGATGTGATTGTGGATTGCTATCAGCTGAAGCCGGTATTGTTCAGTGACCAGTGACTATGCCTTCGCCACTGAAACCTTCCGACAACAACTCACACACAAAGACACACTTCTTAATGCACATCAGAAAAATGCGAGATGTTTATTTTTATTTAAAAATTTTTTTGTCTGAAACTGGGGTTGAACCCATGTCTGTTTTTTGGTTGTGTAGTCAACGTGCAGACTACCATCCATCGTGCCATCGCCATCGCAGAAATGAATTCTATGTTCTGCCTTTTTTAAGTTGCAATTTGGCAAACATATTCAACAACACAGATCTTTGAAAAAAATTTTGGTAAATTTTTTTCTGTGCAAATAGAAATTAATACCCAATAAACATTCGGATTGAATTTAAATGTTTTGCAATTAAAAAAATTTGTTTATAATTTTCAAAATATTTAATTAAATTATTAATTATTATTATTAAAATTTTAATTGAATTAAGTCAACAGTAGCAATTAAATTGAGAATCTAATTAAGTTTTTAACTTGATATTACAATATTGGTAATTAAAATTTTCTTTTGCCGCTAACAAACAATTAATTGTTCCTTGAAAGGGTAAAACTGTTACACCTTTTTTTAGTAAAGAAAAAATCATTATTTTGATAAATAACTTTCGCATTATTCATGCGTTTCCATGTTATTACTTACGACTTAATAAATTTGACTTACCAAATTTTTCTATTTTGAATTGTTCGAAGAAATTAATTGTCCAAACAAATTTCAATAAAATTTTCAATTTCCTCAATTATATCCAGCAATAAGTTTTTTTTTAACTGCAATATTTTATTTTAATTATAAAATGTTTTTTCTTTAGCAAAAAAAGCAAAGTTTAAAAGCCACTAAAATCTTACGTAGTCAGTTAATTATAATACCGCAATTGTTTTATAATTTTTTAAAACTCTTTAAACATTTTCTAGTTTAAAGTAGAGCTTTTCTCGATTGCATTCCGAATTGACAAGCTTTATTTTTGTACGTTTTTCTTTTTGTTGCACTTTTATTTATTTCTCACTTATTTTTGATTTGCATTCATTTCTAGAATGTTTCTTTAAATTAATTAAAGCCGTACAAAGCCGTTTCAATTAAAAGGTCTTGTTCTTATAAAAGTGTTTAAAATTACATGGGTACGTGTACATACGTATGTATATGCATGCACACGTAAGTAAAACGTGATCTATTATTTTGGAAAATTTTATTAAAATTTTTCCAGTCAATTGACGTTCAACAATTCAAAGTTCTGAGTATAACAGAGCCGAATTTCAAACTATTTTGTTTCACTTTTTTTTGTCTTTCTTTTAGACAATTATTTGTATTGTTACTTTTAAAATTTATTTATTATTTTACTTTATTCTTATTTATTCAGTAAATAAAATATTAATTGAAGCGCTTTATTATTTAAGCATCCGTTCACTTGTTCGTTTCAACTACGAGTGATTGAAATATTCATTCAAAATGCTCTCCTTGCATGCGAATCACAATTTCTTTCTCTGCATGTCTGTCTTTATTTACAAGCGGCGACCTCTCCTCACAACAATAACAGCAATGTAAAATTTGCACTTAATTACATTTTAGCACATTGCAATTGCATGAGGTGGGGCTGCACAATAAGGCCCCAGAAAATAAGACACCCATTTTAACAACTGGAATTAATTTTTTGGATTGATTTTGTAAATATTTTGGCACCTTTTGGCATTTTTCATATGGCAGAATATTTAAATATTCTAAAATTAAATATAGTCACAAAAAAGAGCATTTTTACTTGGATTTTTTTATATTATATTTTATTTTTATATTTTACAAAAATTCAAACAAACCAAGAAAGTCTTCAAGAATTGGATATAAATTGTTGAGGCGATATTTCAAATTGCGGCTTATCAGAAAAATACTTTTCTGCTTAGACGGCCTAATACCGGTCTTAAAAATTTACTTCCCCGTGTATACCAAATAGCGGCTTGGCGAATAAACGATTTCCTGCCTTAAAGGGCCTCTGGCCTTTTTATATTGTGTGGCCTAAATGATTACTCAATGAAATATGTTCCTAAATTTGCGTTGACTACAAAATCAAAAAAGTCCTGGGTTCGACCCCAGTTTCAGTTGTTGTCGGAAGGAGACAGTGGCAAAGGCATAGTCACTGGTCACTGAACTGTACCAAGCAAGGCACAGGCACATCAGAGTGCCTGTATTATATAGAACCGGCGAAGTAAAATAATTACTAAAAATGGGATCTAAAAACAATGCTTGAAAATTACCGAAGTATCCTTGAAAACAGTGGGGCTGCAGCACTGTTATGAACAAAAAACGTACAAAAGCTGAGTTGTATGAAAGTGAAGCTTAGCCTCCTGTCCTTTCTCTAACTGTCCCTTTCTTCTAGTTCCAGCACAATGCATTGGGTCATCTTCTGAGTGCTGCTCCAAGATGACAAATAAAAAAAAATTTATATATGTATATGTATATATAGGAATAATTTTTCATTATTTTTGCATTATTTTGCATTATTTCGCTTAATGCAACTTTGCCCTGAATTTAGATGGTTTTTTCAACTCGAACTTTGGGGCCTCGTTTCTTGAGGCCTTATGTTGCAGCGCCCATGAGGATGGTGAGCCGGTGAAAACAAAAAGCTTTTCTGCTGAAGGAAAAAGCACCCAATCTTTCATACGATAATCGTTGCCAGTTGTCCCACTTACGCTAATGCACGTTAAAGAAAACGTTTTATTATTATTTTTTTTCATAGACTATTCGTTCTATCTTTTGTTTTGATTCAAGTCAGCTCACGTGTCCATGGTACGTGCAGGTAGTTCAGACATTTTTTTTTTCATTACATATTTTATTGTCTTTAGATTGTACCAGTATATATTTTACTTTCGTTTTAATTCATGATTTTTTTCCTCCCCACTGACTGCATAGAGAATTTTTACTCATTTAGAGCGAAATATGACGAAATTGCCTTGTGATGGCATGAATGTGCAAATTGCAAATCGACATAAACACAATGAATTGTTTGTATTTGTTATTGTTTTTATGGCCTTCGCCAAAGTTGTGGAGCATATGTAATACATACCGCTATTGAACTTTGTCATTCTGCTTGTAATGTGACACATAATTGACCCGTAGAGTACTACGTACTGTGGCGATTTAGTAGTAGCGGGGCTGAAGATAAGGGGTTCAATTCCTGCTGCAGATTTAATTAAACCAAAAATTCTTTCTGAGGTTGCTTTATGTTTTGGGTCATCATTGTTTTATGTTTTGCGTCATATATGTATTTGTATATTTGAAACTGAACTGCCTGATATAAATAAGTACATACGCACACATACCAATGTAATTTACTAATTATATGTAATGATCCAATCAGCATTTTTTAAAATTATTAATGAAATGCGAGTCTATTTTGACTCTACTGCGCGATTAAAAAAGCAGAATATGCGCTCATAAAAGATACTTTTGTGGGCAGAAAATGGTATCTTACATTCGAATCTTCTTGATGAGTCATTTATGATTCCATTTTTTTTTTTTGTAGTTTAGAGTTTTTCTACTCTTTTTTTTTTAATGGTATTTATAGTTTTTGCTATACAATTTGTATTGCATTTAAAATCAAGCACTTTCCATTTTATAAGCGCGAATCAATTTTTAAACGTGTAAATCATTAATCAGATTTTGATCACCTACTCGAACTACTCGAAGAAGATTAATTCAGGTGATTTTCGAAAGAATTATGTTCGACATGCCAGCTGGAGGGAATTGTGAAAAAGTTCAGTTTATATATGCAAATTTATATATCGTAAAGAAAAATTTAAGCAATTGAAGAACAAGTTACACAACAATTGTTGGAAATGATTAGTTCAGTCCACGCACGAAGATTTTTGTTTTGTTTTTTTTATTTTCGACCAGCACTCAGGAGATGACCCCTACACATGCGATACATTGTGCTGGAACTATAGGAAAGGGATAGTAGGAGAAATGATAGGAGGTGAAGCTTCACTATCTTACAACACTGCTTTATGCACATTATTTGTTTTTATAGCAGTGTTGTAGCGTCACTGATGTCAAAGTTGTTGAGTTTGCTTTTAGGAAAAAATACTTTATGAGAATATCATAAAGTATGTAATAATACATTTCACATATTTTTCTCGGGAAAAGCACAATTTTGAAATTAGAATCATATAAAAAGAGATATTCTATTTTATATATTTATAACAATAACCAACCGAGCCCATAGGGCCATACATATATAGTTGGTGGACTAGAAGTGTAACATAAGAATAATTAAATATGTAGGCAACAAATAAGCTAGAAATAATGTTTATGAAAAAAATAATAGTTATAATATTATTAGAGCGCTACTTTATAAATTGGAAGTTATATTGCGCATGAATTTGACTACATATATTCAGAATCTAGATCAGTTCAATTGCGAGAAATGCTTATAAACAAGTGAACTACGTGTAAGATGGAATCCTCTAAATTTACCCAAGGTAGCGATGGCACGATGGATAGTAGTCTGCACGTTGACTACAAAACCAAAAACAGACCTGGGTTCAACTCCAGTTTCAGACTAAAATTATAAAAGAAAAACAAGCATCTCGCATTTTTCTGATGTGCATTAGTGTGTCTTTGTGTATCAGTTGTTGTCGGAAATTTTATGGTTTTTTGCGTTTTCTTACTTTTGTACATTTTTCTCTCTTATTGAGTTAAATTATAGTTTACTCTCATTTTACCGAACTTTACCAGAAAAGTAAAAAAACACACCTAATATATATAAATGTATCGTATATTCTGTTCGTATTTCACTTGGTAATATCGGACGCAATTTACTGATTTACTGATGGCATTCTGAATCATAAAGTTGTATGCACCTTGGCGCGATAGGGTCTCACACATACAATATAAGTGAATTTTGGATATAATGATTTCTTTGAGAACAGTGTTGCCAGAATGATGATTTTATCGTATTTTGAATCAGTTTCGAGCAAAATAAGATTTGATGATTTTTTTCTCAAATTATGATTACTTATTTTAGGAATTTAGAAGAAAAAGAAACCAGGGAACAGAGTTACGGTGCGAGAGAAACAACAAATCTAAATTTCTGTTCCGAAGATGTCTCTTTCTCTGCTCGTTCGCTGCTTGAACTGACACTTCTGGGTGTTTTGTGATTGTTATACGCATTTTGTCAATAGTCTTTTCATGAACTCTTGCGATATATATGTATGTAGGTTCAAAAGCACGAAAAACCCGCTCAGCATTGTCCCGGAGCATGAGAAATGTAAATATTCAATTGCAATTTCAGGTTGAAAAATTTGTTGTCTGCAAAATAAACAGCCAATCACAATTGAAAAGCAATGAAAACTTTACAGCATTGTACTTGACATTGATGTCGTTAATGGATGTATGTGTGTATGTGTGTGTATGTATGCATGTAGGTTTTATTGTTTCCCTTGAAAGCGAGTTGGTTGTCCGGGTAACCTATTCCCACGCAGTTAGAAGTACATTTTCTATGAACAAGTTAAAATTGTGTTGGCTTTGTGAACGCTTTTTGGTTGCCATATGAATAAAAGCTTCCTGCCGAATACCGGTGTTATGTCAACAACGGACAATGCTTTGAAACGTGACTTTGGAAATTTTCCAAATGGCTGTGACTGTGCATGCAGCTTTACATACACACACATACATTAGCCAATTATTTAGGTTTGATAGAATGAAAATGTACGTGATTACTTGATTTGATGCCATCCACTTATTGCACACATATTTTCAATTCAAGCAAAATTATACTTTTCACGTTTTATTTTATTTGAAGTTTATAAAAGTCGGAGAACAACTTGTACCAATTTAAGGCTTTTTTTGAGAAGGCAAAAATTATATCAGACCATCGCCACCTTTTTCAAGACAAGAATATCGACAACATTTGATTGCTTAACATCTAGGCAGGCCATAATCACCAGTATATTCTTTTATGCATTAACGCGTCGATCCCTAGTAATGGCCTCTGGCATGTTTAGCATAAGTAAACATTTTGGTAATAATTTATGCTGCGTCATTGCACATACAAGGAGGCGCAGAATTAATCATGGAAATCTTTATTTGGAACTGTACAATTTTTTATGTTAATTGGAAAACATGATATCAGTCAAGTGGCTGCCGACAGTGTTGATACACATTTTTGTCTGTTTTTGGAATATTTCTGGTGATAACTGTTCGCGCCCCAAAGAAAGAAGTCAGGCGATCTTGCTGGCCATGCCAAATCGCCAAAACGGGAAATTATGCGACCAGGAAATGCTTCCTTCACAATATTAATTGTGGCTCCTGCTGTGTGCGCGATGGCACCGTCTTGCTGAAACCACATGTTCACCAAGCTCTGCTCATTCAATTCCGACAGTAAGAAGTCGCTTATCATGGCCCTGTAGCATTCGCCAGTCCCAGTAACGGTATGGCCGATGGGCTCCTCAAAAAATATGGTTAAACAAAATCCTCCCACGTGAACACCGCACCACGCAGTGGCCTTGAGTGGATGTAACGGCTTTTCGTGCAAGACACGCGGGTTTTCAGTGCCCCAGAAATGAAGATATTGTTTATTGACGCAACCGCATAAATGAAAATGCGCCTCGTTTCTCATGATGATCTCCGGCTCAAAATCGTTCTCTTCGTTGTTGAGATTGAGGATGGATGGCTCTACAGTAATTCACACGCAACTGACGGCCAGCAAGCATTAACTGATGCACTGTTTGCACTTTGTATGGGAACATGTGTAAGTCTTTCACTAAAATTCGCCAATTACGTGGCATGTCGTCTGGTTGATGTTTCTTTGTTCTCAGCAGCATCAGCAGCATCAGCAGCCACATCAGCGATATTCTCGACAGAACGACCAGTCCGTTGACGGCCACTCCCTGATAGATCTGTTGTGGTTCCAGTCTCTCTTGCGGAGTATAGCGCTCCATTGTTTGTCTATTTGTATTCCGTAGCCGTCTAGTTCACAAATGCAAAATATGATTGATCTATTTTAATTGCAAGGTCAAATTTTGCACTAATTGATTGAGTGAAGAATTTCTGCAGTAAAAAGGAAGGAATAATTCACTGCCAATAAATTGGGATGATGATGGTTAAATTTTCGCCCCGGTCAAGTAAAAATTTTTTTTGTGCTACAGCACTCTTCGTCGTCGGTGTTTGAGCAATGAAACGTCGGCCAAGTAAAATAATAAATAAAATGCATCTCCTTTGCTTAAATATTTTTCCGTCAAAATTCACATCAGGCACGCCATAACTTTCATTTATAATTAACACGCACCTGCAGAGTTGTGCAAGAATTAACCTCTATCTTCCCACCAATTTCGCCATCTGTCTATTCTCTACACTATCCCTCTCTCTATATAGTTCCAGTGCAATGCATTGCATATGTAGACAATTTTCCCTGAGCACTGGTCCAAGGAAAGAAATTAAAAGGTGTTAACAATGGGCAAATCCTGCATTTTCGGATAAAGATGTTGTTTTTTATATATTTTTCTTTAATTTATAATTTCATTCTCACCAACAGAACCGTAGGACCTTTGGGAATATATGGAGTATGACCTTTACTAAGAACATAAAAACAACAAAGCTGGCAACCTTTGTTAATAGTATGTTGACAGTAACGATTATTCTCGTATGCATTTTCGTAAGCTCTGAGGGGTTAAATAGATGATATCAAAGACTTTACAACTACATCCCTGTTGACACAAAAAGTACTGATGACGTGTGTAGTGGCATAGAAAATAAGCATTCTACTCAACTGGTGTTGGACATTAATTGTTCATTTTCCCTTATTCTAATCAAAAATGTAATTTTTTCACAATATTGTGATAAATTAACTGTGAACTTGAACACGACAGAAAATGTTAATTTTTTTTACTTTTCAAAAGACATACCTGCAACGTATAGAGAGTGTTTAGTGGAATTTAATTGTATGTTGAAATTGCATAAAACATAATTTTTTATACGTATTTGTTGGTAAATAATTGCAAAAAAAAGTTTTGTGCCGAACGTTACCAAAAAACTGAAGTAATTAGAGAGTTGAAGTATGTTTTCGTAATTTTTAGCGACTTTTGCATAACAAAGCACAAAAAGTCTAAAACCTTAAAGAAAAATTAATATAAGAGAATCCTAAAATAACTTTGTTGTAACCAAAGAAATGTACAGTTTTTTATTAAAAGCCGTAAACACTTTGTGACGCACGTTACATATTGTTTGTAGCATATAAAGAAATACAGGGTGTCTGGTGGCAAATTTATATTTTTAAATACGATTATTTCAAAAAGTAATAACCGGTGCGGAGAGAGGGTGGCGCCGTTGGAATTATCGATTGTGCGGATTTGTCAGTCATGATGTCGCAATTGTCGAGTGGGCGTTCGCTGTAGAGTCACTTTTTAAGAGTAATGATTCTTACGTAATTGCTCGTAGACAATTTTGTTCAAAGTTCGGTATTCGGCGAATAGGTAATGGACCGAGTGCAAATTTAATTTGTTCGTGGGTGCAGAGATTCTGCATTCCGTGAATGCCCCTTGGCCAGGGCCCAATCGATCTTCAAGGACTCCCGAAAACATTGAACTGGTTGAAAGAAGTTTACGTGAAAATCCGCGACTTTCAATACGGATAAGAGCAAACTCACTGGGATTTCCAAGAGCGATTATTCATGAAATTTTAAAAAAGCATCAGAATACGCATTTCCATTCTATCGTTCAGTGCTCTTAATAAAACTTTCTCTCAATTATTACGTTTTCATTTAATAATTTTTCTAGTTTTTTTTTAATTAATTAATTTCATTTAAGTTTGGAAATATAAATCTGCTACCAGACACCCTGTATAATTGCATTTATTTTAACAAAAGAAATAAAGTGAAGCTATTGACTTAATTTGTTGATTTTTAAACAAATCTTTTATTTTAAAGACTTTTGAAAGAAGTTAAGAATTTCATTGAGCAAAACCTTTTTCATTTGTCACACTCCACTCTTTGTGCGGATCCAGTCGCGAGCATAAGTAACTCTTGAATAAACGCCAGGATAATCGGGCTTAGCACAACCGTAGCCCCAGGAAACTATACCCACCAAAACTCCTGATTCATTAATTAGTGGCCCACCAGAGTCGCCCTGGCAGGCATCTTTGCCGCCTTCAATATAACCAGCGCAAATCATACGCTCCGTAATGCCACCGTATTTCCGATATTTCTCTGAACATTGTTCGTGATTGAAAAGGGGAACTTCGGCTTGGCGCAACCATTCTCGGGATTCGGCTGATGTTTGCGTATTTCCCCAACCGCTTACGAAACAAGTGTCACCATCTAAGAACGCATCTTTAGCTTTCGGTAATTTAACAGGTTTCTTGGTGTCGTCAAACTCTATTTCTTTTGAGAGCATTAAGAGGGAATAATCGTAGTCGACATTCGTGTAATTGAATTTTTCATGTTGCACAATTTTGGCAACTTGTATAACTTCCCCGCCTTTGCCAGATTCTGAGGTACCTACTCGTATTTTTAGATCGGCAGCGGTACGTCCTCTGTTAAATAAAACTAAAACTTGATTTGATACGTGTAATAATTTTCTATGAACTCACTCAGTACAGTGGCCTGCAGTTAATATCCATTGTGGTGCTATAATAGAGCCTCCACAAATATGTGCAGAAGTTTGCAACGATATTTGATGTGGAGCATCTGTAATATTTATTGTATTGCCACCAACAATGCGACCATCTAAACGTGGCGGATCTATTTTATTTTCCCTTGATCTTCGTTGTATAGTTTTGGGTATTAGGCAACCTCCTCCCTGAACTTCAATTGTGCTTGTAGCCAAATAAACTATTAACGCGACCAGTATCTCTTTTAACATTGTGTTTTATTCTGGAATTTTAGGTACGACTACACTGGTGGTTTTTCAATAGAAAACTGTTATAAAAATTAAAATTTTCTTTCGTTTTTATAGTTTTTTTTTTTTTAATGAAGACTTCAATTCAAGTTGATTATAAACATTTTGTAATTAAAAACAGTAAATAAGTTGAAAAAATTTTTTTTTTAATGACCGCCCATTGAGCCATGAGCTTTTGCTGCTGGCGTTGGCTCTTATCGTGTTTTTCTTTTTTTATTGACTTTAAACTCTATTTGGTCGGTATATGTAGGCCAATTGTTTATGCGTACTTCCAGGTAAACTGGTGTAATAGACGAATGAGAATCAGTTCTCAAGTAGGGACTTAAAATAATAATTCTTTTTGAATTTTCAAAAAAGAAAATCAAATAAAAAAATGTAGCGGGACCAGGTCAAGAACATCATTTGAAGTGTTGCCAATTGAAATTGCTATTAGTTTTTCTATTGTTATTATTTGAAAACATTTGAAATTAAAAAGAAATATTGGGGCATGTAGCCACTTGGAGCAAATAATTTTTACGGCACTGATCGTCTGCCATTTCTTAGTCAATACTTTGGCATTCAGAATAGGCCATATTGCTATAGCTGGGAACTTTTTGGATTAAAAAAAACTAACTGCAGCCAAATTACATCATTCGATTCGAGTAGACATTTCAAACAAAATTTTAATTAAATGTATGGGAATTTTGTTCATTATCTAATGGCGTAATTTGCGACCTGAATTGCAGGCGCTTGTTGAAATGTCAAAATGTTTTCGTTGAATTGTTAAGAAACGTTTCGTTTCTGTTCATGGTAGATTTGTTGGTTTAATTTAACAGTCTATTCGTCCACTTTCTTTGAAGTCCAGTAGTCGAGTAAATGTTTTTAATTTAAAAAGTTTACATTTTTATTATATTCTTAATTGACCTTTTTTTTTTATTATATTGAAACATATTTATTAAGCTCGAGGTCTTTTTTTCGGTATTTGATTTGGTTTTATTCTTCGATATTTCGTTAACAGTTTGTTAACATCATCAGGAATAATAATAATAAAATTATTCTTGATGATGTTAACGAAATATCGAAGAATAAAACCAAATAAAATACAAAAAAAAAGACCTCGAGCTTAATAAATATACGTACATATTTCAATATTAAAAAGTTTACTTTTAAAAATGTTTCTAACACATAAAAGTAAACGAATGGAAAACATTTCCAAAATTTGTAGATTACTCAAAACAACTGAAAAAAAAGCCTCCTAGTGTTGTAAAAATATGATATGTGTTGACTACTCAGTATATACAAGTTTTTGGTATTTCATACATTTGGTGTGTGTAATAAGAAATTCGTAAACAAATGCAGTATTGCCCGTGTAATTACCAATCGCTTAAATACCTTTTTTCGCTTATAAGCACCTAATATGAAATAACCGTTTTTTCTACTCATTCTCATACAGAAGTGCACGCTTAATTGAGTTTGTTTTAATTACCTATTCAGAGTAATTAACCAAAAATTAAATTTTCTCTAAAATCCCCTCGATTATTTGCGCACAACTCTGTAGGCAAATTTATTTGTATGTATATATTCAGATATGTGATGAAATTAGTTTTCGGCGTTAAAACGTTTTGAAATCGACAAATAGTGTGATGAATTTATATGTGACGATTTGTTGTGACGATTTCATATTCCATCTTGTTTCATTGAAAAAAAGACGTTTTTAACATGTGACGCATTTCGATAATGCCAGTTTAAATTCGTGTTCAAATCCTTCAATTTTTCTTGAACAAAATGTAAGGAAATATTCAAAAAAGTAAAAAAATAAATAAAAAATAATTATAAATCCGTTCTTGTTTAAACGAAAATATTCAACCAATCTATTTAAATAAATACTAGTTAATATAGAAGTGAAATTTAAAAATTTAAATACTCACATTTCATCTGGCAAATTTGAGGGATCCGATTTATCTTTTAAGCGATTTCTTAGAATATTTTCGCTATTCTTCCTATTATTTTCTTCCAAGACAATTAGCGGAACCGCAGCAAAAAAAGGCATTTTATAAATAAAAATGATAAAATATGTTGATACATATTTTATTTTATTTAAATATTTTACAAACGTCACTCACATACACATATTGTAGTTTAAAAAATACATACGTTTTATTTTGACCAATTATGTATGTACATACATACTGCAATGTATTCAGATAAATTCATAGAATTTTATATTTGGACCATATTTGTACTACTGGAACTACAATGTGTTACTATTATTTCTTTTTTAACCTACTTCAAATAAATAAACCAATAGTAAAAACAAATTTTTTAACCCAATTAATAAACTGACCTAACTCCCTGTAACCCTGTTCGGGCACTGCACTGCCCACTTTTCTAATCATCATGTTGAAGCTTCTTATTTCTTACTACAGGTTTCTAGATAGTAGATTATTATTGATTACATTGAATGGAGAGTACTAATTTTCCGCTACGTTGTTTTATTTTCATAAATTAAAAAATAAAAATTCAAATGCAAAAAGAAGAAAAATGAATAAATACGCTTAAAAAATACTTTACAAAATACTTTAATCAACAACGTAAATGAAATGACGGCCAATAGGTGTCGAACTGCCGCTTTCTTCAACCAAATTAATCATTTGCTTTTCTATGTTCAATGCCAAGGACCCATTTAATAAAAGAGTTTTACCATTCTGGTAATCTTGAAATTCGGGTATTTTACGTGGTCCTAAAATGGGATCATCGTAACGCCAAATGTGCAGTGTAGACAAATCAGCTATGGAAACCATAAAATTAAAGTGACTAAATGAATGTAAAAAAATCAGGATCCATTAACGTACCTTTGAAACCTAAAATTTTGCCTAATTTTTCACGTAGCGTTTTAACTGTTTCACCCTCTGAAACGGAAGTATTTACTTGAAACAAACCGGATCTCTCAGTGGGATTGGTAAATGAAACGGTCACATGAGGAATTATCGTAAATATAATAAAAGGATTGCCAGGTCTAACTTCTTCTCTTGTTTTTTCGGGAGCCGAAGGATCATCGGTGTATTTGACATCCAAAGCCTCTAAATCCAAAGTGTTTTTCAAGTATTCTAGATTGTCTAATAAAACCTGACGCTCATCAAATTCCACATTAACAGCCATGGCAGCCAAACCTTTGCCATTTTCTACTTTTTCGCGTATCATTTGAGCGAAGGGCATTACGCGTTTCATAAACTTTTTCAATTCCTCCTTTTTTTGTAGAGTAGCAGCAATAATCTTGTTATCTGGCATTGACTTGGTGGGCATATATAAATCTCTCATGGTGTCGAGCACACAGCATTGCCAGGGGGGATAAGTTTTGGCCACCCACACCACAGCCCTGTTCGGTTTAGCCGATGCAGGATCTACGGCCTTTTCCTTGCCACCTTTGCCTTTCACTTGTAAAAGATTTTTTAAATTTAAACGGAAAGAATGGGCGGCCTCCATCAAATATTCCGAGCACATAATATCAGCTTCATTGATTGCACCAACCTCTGGCCACAGAGCAAATAGTATAGATTTTGTATTGCCCAATAAAGACCAAACATGTTCAGCCACATGAGGACAAATGGGAGCCATAATTAAAGCCTGGCGATATATAAATTCGAATACCAATTCCGCGTGCATGCCATTGGAACCACATAATTCTCGGTATTTATCTCTGGTAAGTTGGAATTCATAGAAACCAGTACGCAAAGCTTCCTTAAATAACATTTTATTATAATGATCGTCGGTTTGTTTGGTTTTCAAATTCATTTCGCTGATGAAAACTTTATCGTTGAAGGTATAATCATTGCCTTTACGCATGGCGGGACGCGCAGCCAACATTTCCTTGACCCACTCAATGAAAGTGTACAATCTTAAAATGCCAGCATCGGCGGTACTTTCAACGAAGTTTGCATCCTCTACACTGTCGCCGGCATCGGCCAAACACAAGCGCATACCATCAGCTGAGAATTTATCTATTGCATCATGAAGCGTTAAGAAATTGCCATCAGATTTTGACATTTTTGCAGAGTTCAGCAGTAAATGACCATTTACACGAATGCCTTTGGGCCATTTCGTTTCATCGTTAGGCCAAATAGCGGCATGGTTGTACAGCGCAAATGTTAAATGATTTTGTATTAAATCTTTTCCAGACACTCTCAAGTCCAAGGGATACCAGAACTCAAATTCCCTTCTTAAAATATCCAAGGTTGATTGCTGCACTTTTGCAGACTTAGGATAAGGTGTTTCTTTGAAGAATACATAGTCCCATACTTCGGGAGTCATATCCACAGCTTTGATACCCAGAGGACTAGGTTTTTCACCTTTAAAGGAGCCGCCTTGAAGTAGATGAACCACAGTGTAGAACGCCATATAGATAGTGGAATCAGACAGAGACTCAATAAGCCACTGTTCATCCCAGGGCAATTTGGTACCCAAACCATAAGTACGCGAACAAGCATACTCATGCAACCAATTTAAACAATGTACAAAATTATTGCGGGCCTCCTCATGGTAGGTCTCCAAATCCTCCAAAATTTTAAAGGCCTGAGCTTGCCAATTTGGTTCTCCATAGTTCAAGTACCATTGATTGCATAAAGCCACAACACATTCATCTCCGGAGCGAGATATAATAGTCTTCTCCGGTTCATAGTAAATGTCAGCATCTTTTGCGTCAACCAATTCTTTTTGCAAATACTTTTTAACGTCTTGTACTTTTTTACCCTTGTGCTCACCCACGAGCATGACGCCGTCATAGAAGCCCTTAAGATAACACAACTCCTTAGCCTCCGCCAACTTGTCTTTGTCATTTTGCGATTGAATTTTAAATAATTCATAAGCATGTTTGGCGCACATATTGCCTAATGTGGGTACGTCAATAATAGGTGTTGGTTCATATGGTAAAACCATATCGTTTGTTAAACCGTATTTTTGCCTGAAAGCTTCCTTCTTTTTTAAATCCACAAGGGCAGCATAATCGTCCGGAGAGTCCGAGGGTACTGAGGTCACAATACCAGTACCTTTGTCCTCTCTGATGGTCAGCATAGGCAAAGCGTAAATGGTTTTGTGTGTAGTTAAAGGCGATGACAAAGATATTCCCATAAGATCTTGTCCCGTTAGCTCAGCCAACTCAACAACCTTTCCCTCTTCTGTAGTGAAACCTTGATAAGACATGTTTCTAGCTGCTCGTCTTGTACTGACCCAAACTTCATTGTTACGTGTTGTTTGCCAGGCGATGTACTTAATGTCGGGATGCAGCCAGCAATTCGTTTGACCATACATTGTTTCGGGGCGTAAGGTGGCAGCTACTAAATATATCTGCTCTTTGATGGAGCTAAAATTGCATTTATTTTAGGGTAAATAGTTTTTTAATTACTTTTCAACTCATTCACCTTAATTTAGCTAAACTTTCTAAGACTTTCATTTTAATCAGAGTATACTCTTGTGGACCTACGCCTTCACCAGTCGACCGATCATGATCCATGCAGGGCTGCCCATCTTTAGGGGAATAAATTGTATAACGTTTGCCATACATAACTTTACCTCGATTTTTCAAGTGCAGATATTGCCAGCGAACGAACGAATCAAAGAATGGATTTGCATCAGTTGTAATGAAAGTTCTTCGCCAATCTACCTAAATACAAAAAGCAAATAAGATTTAGATACATATATTAAACTTTCATCTGATACCTATTAACAAAAATATTTCACTTACATGAACGCCAATGCGCTTCAAATCATTAACAGCCAATGGAGGAAAATAATTTAGCCAATATTCGGCGTCAGCAAATTTCTTGATATCGTCATTCTGCAGACCTAAACTTTGCATTATTTGCCATTGGAATTTAGCAGCGCCAGTCTTAGCTACAGCCTTGCTCTTTTTGCTTTTCGATTTATCCTTAGGAACATCAGCTTGCGAATTTTCAATAGCTGCAGTCTCCTCATTGGCAATTGGAAACTTTGGTGGATATCCAAAGTCTTCCATTTCACGTTTCAATTTGTCAGCACAAGCCTTAATAGGCATGCCGGTGCAATGGAAGCCGAAAGGCCATAATACTCGTTTACCCTTCGAGCGATGATAGCGTACAGCAAACTCAGCTTTCGACATTGAAAATGTATGACCCAAATGCAAACGGCCATTCATATAAGGAAATGGAAACGTCACAAAAAATTTCTCATCTTGAGATTCTTTTGGTTCAATTGGAGCATCCGTTTCATGCAGGCGTTCTTTTTCCCAACGCTGTTGCACCTCCTGCTCTATTTTCAGCAAATATTCCACCTTAAAAGTACCTTTACGTTCTGCATTAGCCTATTAAAGTAAAAGAAAAAATACTGTTAATTTTATTTATAACTTTCATTTAAAATTTCATAAGACAATTGGGAATTTATAAAAGAAAATTTTCGCCGTGCGCAATTACACAAGCTTATTCGAAGTACAAAATAGGGTTCCAATTAAGCATAATAATGAAAAAAAATAGTTGACGAACCATGCTTTTAAAGAAAATTAATTCTGCAATTATTTTAAAACTTCACAATAATTCACAAAACTTTTAACAAAAAGGGAGCAACGTTGCTTTTTCGCAACGTGTTGTTCCACGAAGAAAGTAAAGAATGTTTGATAAAAAGAATGTTTTAACCAGGTACATGCGAGAGAGAAAGAAAAACAATAACAACATGCATTTTCTTTGTGTAAATTTCAAAAAGTTTGTCAAAAATATACAGAAATAATCAGAGAATATATAGGCAAATCCCGGTATAACGAACGACAAAATGAAAAAAATTTATACATATTTGTTATTGTTTTAGCTAGTCTATATGTACAGATCATTTGGTGCTAATACCAAAATCATCAAAAATCTTCTATAGGTGTTTAACAAAATTCTTGAAAAAAGGTAGGAAATTTTATATGTTTATACAAGGACACCCAAAAATTATTATTTCGTTTTATTTTAGTTTTTCGTCATAAATTTTTTGAAAATTTATATTATTTAATAAGTCAAAAATTTTGCGGTAATACAGTCTCAAGTGGCAAGAAAAAATTAAATCAATTGTGATATACTAAATATTTTGTATGAATATTTCTGTACACAAACTATTTTTTTAAGCTTTAATACTTGCCCCGCACGTTTTTTTTTTTCTTGGACCGGCACTCAGGTGCTGCGTATATAGTCCAACACTATTGTATTCAGTATAATATTAATAGAGCGTTGGCTATGTGGTTTTTAATGTAAAAAAAATTAACATTTTCGAGAGCGTGATTCGTTATACCGAGACTTGCCTCTATTTAAAAGAAACATTTGCAAGTACTAACCATGTTGTAACAACAACAGTTATTACATCATGGTAGTAATTGAAATGGGATCATAGCAAAATAAATATTTTTCTTATGCTGCACATGGTTTTATTGCACCATAAACATCAGCTTCAAAACAAAAACAGAGAAGAGATCAAGGGCAAGCATTTAAGAACAAATTTCATGTCATATTGTTTTCACACCAAATGTAATACCTAACTGTTACATTAAAATCACAAACAGCTGATTTCGCGTTCTCGCTATAAGTTCAGTAAAATTAAGTTTTAACGCGCAGTTTGTTTTATAAAATTTAATTTATTTTCTTAAATTACTCGATGAAAGCATTTTCATAATGCTCTACGCAATAGCATTTTTTCTTTGGCGCTTTTTTATTATTGTTGCTGCTTCTTGTGTTTTAAATAATTGTAGTGACTTTATTTACCATAACTTCCTTTATTTTTTTTATTTTATTGAGCGCCATTTACATTGCCAGCTGTTTTATATTTTTTAAGTTGTTAGTAATGCCTTTAGTACATGAAAATCACGGTTATATCAAATACTATAAGTACATGAAAATCGTATACTCCCATACATTGCACGTGCAGTGCTTAATTTCCTAGTGCCAGTCGTACTCACGGAATACTTTTCAAATTAAAATATTTAATTTCTATTTTACAGTAGTACAGAAAATTTTTATTAAATTTACAATAAGGTAAAATAATACAAAAAATTTAAAAAATTTAAAAATATAAAATTAAATACATAAATTGGCGGAAAGCCTTTTTTCCGTGTGCGCAATAATATCATGTTAGGTTGTTCTACATTTACATATCGTCTACAACTCCATTTAACTCTGACCTAATATGTGAGAGAACGTGGCAAGATTGAATTAACATTTCTCTTCCTCTTAATCCTAATGGTAGACAAAAGTTAATAGATCTTATTTTTGTTTAATAAACAAATTATTTTCTTTATTTTATTGTATATTTCACAAAATTACTAATGAACGTAAATGAACACTTTTTCAACAGATGTACAATGCTCATCAGCTCATTTCATAAGATTGTTGTTATAAGATTTCTTATAACAATTCTCTCAGAATAATAATTATTCGATTGATATAACATTAGTGTGAGGTCTACACGTAAAATTATTCTTTTTGATGGAATATGATGTTCTCAATTATATTCTTATATTACGTGTAGACTCTACATTAGCAACTTTATGGTTTCCACTGTATTAAAATTAGAAATTTGGTAGCACTTGTGTTAACTTAAAAGAATTTTGACAGTTAAACACTGTTTTCGTTGGTTGTTCTTTACATAGTGGTTCTTTATTTCATATTCTGTGCTTTATTTGAAAGGCAGAAATTAATTTGTTTGTTTAATTTTAGTTGTTAATACTAGAAATATAATCCTCCGTCATGTCTTATATGCTTCCACATTTACACAACGGCTGGCAAGTCGATCAAGCCATTTTATCAGAGGAGGATCGAGTAGTAGTATGCAAATGAGTGAATAAATCTAGTTTGCGGAAGCTTCACCGAATGGAAAACAAGTTAAATGGGGCGATGAATAAAATAAGAAGAAAATATAAAGTGAAAAAACTCCCGGTAACGCATAGTTTTTGAGTTAAGGAGCTCCGAAGTTTTAATGTGGAAATGCGAATCTCCGCTACATTTCTGACGCCATATGGGCAATATTGCTATAATTTTAAAGGTTTTAAAAATATATTTCTATATAATTTAAATTTATTTATCAATTCTCTCAATATATTCTTTACATTATTTTACATCAAAATGTTTCCCAAAGTGCACTTGGTAGATAAGTTTGTACATTCAATAAAAAGTTTAATAATGTAACAAAAACTGGATTCATTAACACATGCTGTTTTGCAGAACCGCTCTTTAGCCGGAAGCAACGATTTTCTCCTCTATGGTTAAAAAAAACAACGGTTTGGCTAACAAAAACTTAAAAATAAAAAAAAATTTAATTCCTTCACATGAAGCCAAATTGGCCAAAATACGTTAACAAATGTAGTGGAAAATAGCATTTTTATAATTAAAAACTCGTAGGTCCATAACTCGAAAACTATGCGTTACTAACTCCTTTTCCCATTAAAATTTATTCTTATTTTTCAATTTTCTATCGCCATATCAAATTTATTTGTATTTGGTGAAGCGTCCGTAAACTTTTATAGATTTAAGCATAAATAAATACTAGTGCAAAAATATGAATTTTTCATAGATAATTAATCTTAGGTCATCCGTTTTGGCCACGATTGGGACCCGGCATGTATGAAAATGGACGAAGTCCTGTATTGTATTGCAGAGAAGGTCAAAAACTTTGCTGTCATTTATTTGGTAGATATTACAGAAGTTCCAGATTTCAATAAAATGTATGAATTGTATGACCCCTGCACTGTAATGTTTTTCTTCCGCAATAAACATATTATGATTGATTTGGGTACTGGCAATAATAACAAAATTAATTGGCCACTCGAAGATAAACAAGAAATGATCGATATTGTGGAAACGGTATATAGAGGAGCTCGCAAAGGTCGCGGTCTAGTTGTGTCTCCCAAAGACTATTCGACAAAGTATAGATACTAATTAGCCGAAATTTTATTATTTAACTTAAGACTTCAATGTAATTTAGATAATAAAGATATTAAAAATACACCTTTATCGAATTAAATCTACCAAAATAAATTGAAATGTCAAAAAGGACTTTAGAAAAACATTAAATAATTTATATATTTTGATTTCTTTTTTTATTATTTTTTTATTTTCTTTGGACAAATTCGTCGAACAGTTTTTCGATTTATTCGGAAAGATGTTACAACGCTTAGTTCTGTGAAGAAATTTTTTTATTTTTAATAATCTTATACTATTTCTGGGAAGCTATTAGGAAACTTAGAAAAAACTGCTTAAAGCATGGTGACATTTATTTGTCCACTTTTGCTTACAAAGAGAAGGACCCTATTTATGTTCATGAACATATCGTTGGTCTCAAGTAGAAAGGCCCAACGAAAAAATTTTAACTTTAGAGGTGAAGAAAAAAAATTAACAGAAAATTAATTTGATTTTAATCGAATTAAAAAATGTTTTATAAAGAATATTTTTGAAGAAGCTATTTAGTTTATTTTGTTTGTATATTTCGTATTTCTCGAAGATTATTTTGGAGTTCTTGTATAAACATATGAAATTTCTTAGCTTGTTTCAAGAATCTGGATAAAGGTCTACTGACGATTTTGGTATTAGCACCAAATGAAATGTAGATCATCTACAACAGATAAATAACAGAAAACGATCTTATTACAATCAATGAATAAAATGAATAGGAATCACAAACGAGTAAATTTCGAAAAAAATACGAGTTATGGTAATAAACGAAAGAATATTATATTTTTTGCCAATTATGGTCAGATTACTGCGGTAAAAATAATTTTAAAGCAACAAATAAAACAATAAATACGAAAATTTAAATCGTTTTAAATTAAATACTAAACATATTTAAAATAAAACAATTATTTAAATGGTTTTTTACATTATTTGCTGAGTTTCCTTTATTAAATTGTTGCTAACATTTACATTAAGTTTTTGTTTTTTCTTTTTTTCGATTTAATTTTTGTTTGTTTTGAATAACATTTAACCAAAATTTTACTCATATTTGTTTTTAATAATTGTTTTTAACTTATACGGGTTTTATTTATTTGCTTTTTTTTAAGTTTTGTTAAATACCCATCGAACTAATAATAATTTTATTTAGTTTTTTGTTATTTATTTTTATTTATACTTAAACTATGATATTTCTTAGTTTTTTAGTTTTAATAAAAACTATTTCGTAATTATGACGTTATTTTCTTTAGTTTTCTTGAATTAGTTTAAGGATTTAAAATTATAATATAAATACGTAACTAAATTAATTCAATGGTATATGATTTACGAGTTTTACTTTTGCGTTTATTTTGTATTATTTCGAAATAATTAATCATTTATTTAATTAGTTTTTCTTTTGTAAACTATAATAAATGCCTAAAGTGATTTTCCTTAATACTGTAAGTTTTTTGTTTTATTACGAGTGTCGTTGTCATATTTTGGAAAAGAAATAACAATGCAACAATGGCATTCGTAATAAGTGTTAAAGATTTACGCTTAAAAATTATATTTTTATGTTATAGATGGTAGTTTCTATACCAAATTTGAAAAGATAAATACTTAAATAGGACTTAAAAATACACGTGTAAAGTTCCTTATGGGACTTTCGTCGCAGAAAACTTATTTTTCGTCAAGTCATGACATATTTTTTAGATTTTCTTATTTAACAAAATAAGAATTAAAGCAGAAATTCTATTTCAGCCCTGAAATTTATTAAATTCTTTGAGAGAACATTCGTAAATAGCGAAACTTTGTTAAATACATACATACATATGTATGTCGTGAGTTATTTCGAAGCTCACTTTATGCAATTAGTTAAAATTTTTAAATTTTCAATAGGCTGATAATCGATAACTTTTTGTATATGAAAATTTGTCGATAGCAAAAGTTTTAAATAGAAAAATGTTTCCATAGCGAAACTTTTCAAGATTATTTCTTTCAATAGCAAAGTTATGAACAGAAAATATTTTAAAAATGCAGTATAGCGATATTTATGCAAAATTTGTAGATATCAAAAAATTTTTCGATGGCAAACATTTTCTATAAAAATTTTTTGATATCAAAAATATACTTGTTAAAATGAAACACCGCGTTATAATTTTCAAATTATAATTATCACACAATCTTACATGACGGTAAGAAATATCGACACATACATATAAAACATGACTTCTTACGAAATGGTGACATGGTATCAATGATGTCATAATTCAAATTTTGTATAGCCAAATAATTTTTAACTTCCATTATTAAAGAAATCATGATTCAGTCTTTTTACTATGGACCCGTAACTTAAAATGGGATGAAATTAAAAGAGTTCGTATTATAGCTTTATCTATACGAATAAGTTTTATCATAACGCCAGGTTCGCAAAGGTATTATCGAATTTTCACCCCTTCATTCGGAGAAAATCACTTAATATGTGTTTGTTTCATTTTGAAACACTATGCATTTACTGTTGGACATTTTTATGAAACTTGGTATGGAAATTTATTGAAGCGGCATTGACTGCATATTTGAATTTTTTAATTACACTAAATTTATATATTTTCTGAATAACATTTTGTAATAAATTCATTTTGTTTTTAAAATTTTCACAATGTTTAACTTAATTTTATACATTTTATTTCAATAGTAATATTTTATTTATCAAACAATTGGTTCCACTACTTTATTGTTTACTTAATTAAATTTATCCTTTTTTAAGTATGTTTTTTTTCATTTTCTTTTTAATTTATTGATTCTAATCATTGAACAATTTATAATATGCGACTACATTTTGGGTTTCATTTATTAATAATTTATTTTATACGTAACTAATAATTAAATAATTAATTTATTATTTATAATAATTATTTTTACGATCTTCATTCAGCATTTTTGTTAGACATAAAAAAAAAATTTTAAAATACAATAGAGTTTTTCCATATGAATTTATAAACACAATGAAGATTCAAGACATTTGTGCTCGAATCCCGTCAGGCACCAAAGAAGAAGTGAACTGAACTGGACTAAAAGCTTGGGGAAATATATTCACGTCTAAATCTTCATTGAATTTAAACAATAAAATGTTAATTAGAAAAGACATTTTACAAATTTCATTTATTATTAGTTTAGAAGCCATCGAAATAATACAAGAGAAATAGTGAATATGTACAATTCAAATATTGCGCCTTTGCTCCGACAAAATCAGTTATGTGTTTTTTTTACGAGTTTTTCAAAAGAGCAAAAAAAAACTTTTTTATCGTAACTACGCCTTATTTTTTAAAGCCAATCCCTTTATTGAAATAACTTTGGTATGGCATAAGTACTTCCCAAAATAAAACTTAAATAATTAGACACTGGGGAGCTATGAGAGAATTGTTCGAAAAAACTCGTATGTACATAATTTTGTAAGAGCAACGACGATTTGGGTAAATTACGACTAAATTTATCAGTTTTCTTAACAGTTTCCATAATTACGAGTATCTTTTTTTTTTGATATTTTGTTTAAGATGTTACTAAAAACTTTAAGAAAGATTTACTGAGCATTGGGCAAATATTTTACGAAATCAGCACAAGCATTGAAGATTGTATACTTTCGCTTAAGAGTGAAAAATTATCATGAATGGAAAAATATATTCTAAATATTACATTATATCACTACATTTTATCTTTTATATATCAAGAAACAATACTGATTAAACTTAATTCTTCAAAAATTTAGCCAATGGGAGGGAGGGTGTCTTAAGTATACCATTCCCATCTTCGAACAGAAAAATACTGGCAATGAATTAGTTTCCCGTATCATAAAGTGCGACATGGGTGACCAATAATTACTCTGAGGGGGAAAAGACACAACAAAATATTTGTAATAAAGTTCGGTTTGACAGACTTTCGAAAAATTTCTGCATTTAAGATGTTTTATTGAGCCATTAAACAACACAATTTGAATTTTTCGCGACAAATTTTCTGAAAATTATAAACAGAATTACATATTAGGATTCCTATATTAATGCTTAAGCACTACGAAACAATTCGGTTTTCGTATAAGTTTTTAAAACTATGACTTGAATTTCATAATTCAGTGTGAAGTTAAATATTATTAAAATATTTATATGTATGGTCGGCATAAGCTTTTTAAGTTGTTTAAAACAAGAATGTTTTCTTTAAATTCTTGCTAAATAGCAAAAGATTTTAAAGTTCTTATCATACGTGGTGGGTTAAAATTTATACAGCTGTCAATGGAAATAATAGCAATTTTTTTTAACGACATTCGATTCGAAATTTCAAACAAAATTTTATTAAAACTTGTAGAAGTTTCATTCGATATTCAACATTTTGTCTGCTATATGTCAATTGTTCGATTTGACAATTCATTGAATGCGTTCATTTTAAAACTTTCACTTTTTGCAATCAACTAACAACATTAACAACATTTGTCTATCCACTGTAAAAATTTCACCTTATTCAGTTTACTCTTTCATCTCGAAAAAGCAGGATTTTCAAATCCACTTAAAATGTAACCACAAACAGTTTTTGGCCTCTACTGAAAATTGTAAAATTTTGACTTAATATCCTCTTGTTGATCAAGTGCGATATATAGAATGCGCAGCTCATACAATAAACTATTCCATCATTAAAACCAGTAGTTTATTTGTTTTCTCCTGGATGCTCACTTTTGTACTGCCGATGCTAAATTTGTCGAAAAAATCAAATGTTTCGTTTTCGAAGGTGCGATTACATATCAATAGCAAACTTAAGCAATATCGATATTCACTAAAAATAAAAAGAGACTCTCTTTTCTTTGTTAATATCATGTTGATTTTTTTTAAATTTTTCTGCTCACGCACTAGACTACGAAGGAAGTTTCACAGAAAAAAAAGAAACGTTAAGATTTGTTCTTTATGTACCATTTGAATTTTATAAATTTTCACCAATTTAACGACTGTTTATTTCCGAGAAGACGTCGGTAATAGTTCGTTTTTGCGAATTTTCTTTTTTTTTTTAACAATTTTCCACAATTTAGGGAATATGTTTATATCGAGAATTCTTCGTTTAAAAAGAAGTTCAGGTAAAGCGTGTAGACACTATTATTTTAACACAAAAATCATGTTAGTGTTCGTGTTGAAATTTCCTTTGTCGCAATTTGATCCAAAATCACAGACATATTCCCCGTTATCGTGTTTGGCGTATTCGTCTCGAAAACGCGGCGTATTTAACAAAAAATTGCATCGTAGGTGGCGAAAACGCTAATATTTATGTACATATATACAACACATGCAACAAATATGCCAGGATACGATGAGGATGATTGTGATTCTGGAAGGGACATTACCAATAATCGTTGACAGTTTTAAAATATCGGTACCACAAACCACCAAAAAATATGTGCAAGATTTCAGTTGGATAGAATCTGGTGAGGTATTGTATTATATTTTAATGGGCGTAACCCCTCCCACTTTTTAACTGTGTTAAATCAAAACTAGTTGGAAAGGAATACTGTAGAGAAGAGACAGTTGATAACATAAAGTGATAGAAGGATAGAGAGTTTAATTGTTGCACAACTCTGCAGTTGCATGATATTGAGAGTTTGTAAGACACAGCTGCTATGTCTTTGTAATGTTCAAGCATTAATTTCAAAGCTAAAGCAGAGACATTTTATTTATTATATTACTTGATGGGGTATTAAACAGAGGATATTTTGATTGTTGAGTTAACGCGCAACTACTCAGCCATAAGCGTACCCTTTGTACGTTCGGTTATAATTGACGATGCCATGTGTTTGAAAAAATAATACGGTTTGTTTTTTATTTTATTTTATTTTTTGCTTTTAAGAAAAGTAACACGCAGGCAGTTTAAATGTCTATCAGCATTTTGTATTACCTTCATTGGCAAAGAGATTTACGGAAGAAGAAGCTGCAGATGTCACAAAGTACGGCTTCATTTTTACACAAATGTTGCTCTATGTGTTTATTTATAAAGCAGAGCTTGCAAACACCCCCAATTTTAAATGAAGTGTTATTACAAGAAAATTAAGAAACGCCGTCAAATCTTCACAAAAATCCTAGTTCATATCAAAAAATATTTTGAAAAATATGCGAACCACCACTGATTGGTACAGTATCTATCACTATGAAATATTATTGTTGGCGCCATCAGATATGATGTGTATATTTAACATCACTGGTAAGATATTAGACGTGCAGACGAAATGACTGTACAACAGAAACCACATATCTGTGGACTTTTCACAAAAGATCATAAGTCGAGATAAGAAAATTTCACAGTATTTTAATCGTAAAGGAATCTTCACAAGACACTCTGGTAACAATAATCAGAGCTTTTCAAAGAAATTTTGTTTTTGAGATATCACTTGGACTTGCTACTTGATTTTATGAAGATTTTAGTAGAAAATTTAGCTTAATTTATAAATTTCTTAAAAGGCAAACTATAACGTAAAAAATACGTAAATAAATTGGCTAATTAAATAGTTGTTTTGCTCTCCTGAAAAATTTTAAAGTTTCACTTAAGATGTTGTCTCAAAAGTTCGCAGATATATACTTTTTTTTTGCTTTTTGATTAAACTTTTTTGGTCTATTCTTGATGTAACATTTTAATTACAATTTAATTTTAAATAGTTTTAAAATTAGAAGTGGGTTCTGCAGTATTTTTGAATTATTAAACGTAAGTCAAGGAAGTAAATTTTTTTGTTTTCAATTTATTTAACAAATAAACTTTTATTTGCTTGTAGTTTTTTTTTTTTTTAAATTCATTAGAGATTTTTTGATTTATTTTTAAGTTTTATTATCTGTTTAGTAGAAAAATAGATGCTTGATAGGTGGGATGATGTTAGGAAATTGCTATTTTGTTATTTTATTATTATTTTTTATAAACTGGTTAATTTTATGTATTGAATTTTGTTTTATTTATTCCTACAAATATGTACTATTTTCTTACTTTTTTGGCTTTTAGTTCTTAGAAAATATTTCCATGATTATCTTTTGGTATGAAGTGGTATGAAAATATTTTTATGTTTTAAATTTCTACATAAGTTTCTTCATTTTCATTTGTTATTGGTGCAGTTTTAGTTAGTTATTTTTATTATATTTTCAATATTTCTGAATTTCGATTTCATTATTTAAAAGTGTTTTGGTTTTTTATATAATCAGGTATATGAGTTACAGTTTAATTAAAATATTACATTTTTTAGCTTATGCAACAATTATTTCGAACCTAAAGAATCGGGTGATAAACATTTTAAAAAATATCCCGGATTAAAGATCGTTTGTATTGGGTAATTTTTATTAAATTTATATACACAGCAGCGGCCAAATAATAGTTACCCAGAGCATTTTTGGGGAAGTTGAAAAATATTTTTACAGCACCTGAATAACTTTTATTTAAATATTAAATGGCATATTCATAAACATTTTTTTTAAACATTTAAATTAAAAATTAAATTTTGCATGAAAATTTGTTTATTACTGATATCCCTTCGTTCGCACATTTCTATTGAAAACAAAAACAAAAAATGTTGATATCGGTAAACGGGCAGTTAAGCTTTTATAAATCAAAAATATTTCTTATGGATACGGCACTAATTTTAAAAATCCCTTTAAGATTGAGAGTTGCAAAGCAAGAAGAATTATTATGTGCGGCAATATAGCCGTGAGCCGTATAAAAATTAACTCCATCCATACAAGGAAAATACAATACAGTAGAGTCCGGATAGAAGCAACTAATTAGTGCAAGATCCCAGAGTGTCCTCCCCCCAATTTGAGATTGAAAATAAGAATATTGAAAATGAAAAAAAAGTGTTTATTAATACCTTGGTATGTACAAGTAATACAAGTACAGTTAGTGTATTTATGTATGTATTTTAAATAAGAAATATTATTTTATGTAGTCCAACACAGTACGTCGTTTTTCCTTAGTTTCCAGTGATTTGCGTAGAGCAATATCTCTGATATTATTTAGAACAGTTTTTTTTTGGTCCAATCGATTGCTTTATCGAAAATTTTAATGGCTTCAGCTGCCTTAGTTGTATTTATTTGGTTGTTTGTTTTGACATGATCGTTCTCATCAGAATCTACAACTACCTGATACGACCGATCGATAATGTCGTTAACATTATCAGCGCAATCGTCATCTATATTTGTCCATAGTTTTAGTTCATAAATAAATCATTTAATAGTGAACAATCAAAAGCATGCGTTATTATCTCCAACTTATTTCCACTCAAACGCACAACCGCTGTATGTAATACACGTAAGCAGCGTTACTATATATTTTTTAACAAAAACTTTTTATTTAAAAAAAAAAAAAACGTAATTTTTCAACAAAAAACTTTTTTCCACAAAAGTGTCCAAATAATGAAAAAAGCACAAAAATATATATTTTGAATTCATTTTTATTCTAAATAAGATGAACAAAACAAACAATAAAAGTTAAACAATAAACTGATTCTTCGCACGATTTTGAGCAGATCACCATTTTTTCTTAACACCAAATAACACCAAAAAACCAAAAATTTTTCATTATCCTTACAGTTTCTCTATAAATGTTTACCCATGATTTTTTGAAATAGAAAACTTTATAGAAAAAAAACACAGATAAAAAACTATAATATTATTAATAATAAAAAAAGTTGTATTAAATAGGGAGCTGACACATTTAATATTGTTGCAGTAATAAGTAGTGAAAAATAATGAAATCGTTAAAGTGCATATATGTACATATTTTAATAAATAAAATGAGAGTGAAATTGCAATGCAGCTTCTGAGCATCCAAATGACTATTAATTTATCATCTTTGCGCTGTATGGTTTCGATATATAAATTACTGTGTTGAGTGTATGGTTAACACCACTGTTCTTTGCTAATGTTACTAAATTCAATACGGATTCTACATAGTTGATTATAACTCCTTTTTTTGTTTAATACTTTAAAAACTATATCCAGATCAAAGTCCAAAGTTATGTGATGTGATGTATTGTGTGTTGTTCCCAATTTAAACGATCTTTAACCCAAATTTTCTATTGTCCAACTTAGAAACCGTATAAAGAGAAACCTTAGAATAAAGAAGACACATAAGGTAAGAGTTATGCGAGTATGTTAATGAAATGAAACGAAAAGCAAAAATTCATTTTCCAAGTAGATTTTATCTAACACAGAATAAAAAAACAGTCTCTTGACTAATATGAATATTAAAAATTAACTTTAAATATCCTGAGGTCACATTGAACAAATATTAACATGGTATTGAAATTCAAATTTCTATACAACTTTTACTTTATTTTATGCATTTGTTGTTTGTTTTCCTTGACGACTTTTAGTTATACATATTTTCATATATCTGTCTAATATGACCTTGTTGTTTTAATTGAATTTCTTATTTTTAAGATGAATCATAAAACCAAAATTTTGCACGGCAAAAATAACGACTTTTAATTTTATTCATATTTTTCGATAGCAAAACTATGACTAAAGAATAACCAAAAGTTTTAATTAAATTGTTTTCTTTTATATATTTTTAATTTTAACTACAAACGATTTTACTTAACATCTAATTGTTTTACTTTATTCAGTTGTTATTTTTATTTCTCTTTCAAAAAGGACTTTTTTTTTTGTTATTTTAACACTGCCTGTTTGATTTTATTTCATTCAATTCGTCAATTTCACTGTATTAAATAGACTAAGTTTGTAATTGTAATAATTTTCCTTTGTAATAAAATTAACAAGCTCTTTTATATTTTAATATATAAAATGAATTAGATTTGTTACTTTCGTTTCTTATTTTAATTTCTTTTCTATAAATTCCTTATTTATTTAAATACTTAGTTACACTGAAAGCATATATCGTTTATTTGAGTTATGATAACACTGGACTACAAAATGAAACTGATGAGAATAATTTTAAATATTCTTTTGAAGCACTAATTCGTCAAATACGTCAAAAAATAAAAATTATTACTAATTTTTCAAGCTTAGGTTTCAAGGTTTGTGTTTTTTTTTTTTTTTTATAAAAAAATTAATAATATTGAAAAATAAATTTATTAATTTTTATAAAAATTAGTGACATTTATTATTAAAAAAGATCATAAAAGTAGAAATATTTTTAAATAATAAATTCAGAAATAAATAAAAATAAATAATGATATTTAAAATAAATAGTTTTATTTTTTTAGATTTTTCGGAGAATAGATTTTAATTAATATTATGTTATTTTTTATTTACATTGTTATAAATGTACAAAAATTAAATGTATGTATGTATCGTGCTGTATTGTGGAACGGGCAGTTAATCTCGAATTTTAAATTTTCATAAACATTTACATTTGAATTTAATAAAATCCGAGTTAAAAAACTGTTTCCAAAGAAGTTGATAAAATCTTTAACTTTTTATTACTTCATATCTTTTAGGATTAAATAAATAATAAATAATAAAGTCAAATGCTATATATGCATATGTATATGTAAAAATATATAAAGAAGCAAGCATAAATGTATTTTGAAGAATAACATCACTTCCATATTAATGTTCTGGATGTTGGTCTTAATAACTTCCTGAGAAGGCGAAAATATGGTAAAATACCATAAAATTTGTGATGATCTTTTGTGAAAGTTAATTTTAAAAGTTTAAAAAAAGAATAATATAAATATATTGCGTCATAAGCTTCAGGCACTTGTCGAAACAGTATGTCTTCTGATTTTTAATGTTATAATAAACTAAATTGTGAACTTGTAATTTTGAGCGGTAATAAAGGCTGACAGAATTGTGATCTTGGAGTGATACTTCAGCTCATTCGTTGGTATTTTCATTTATCGCCTTATCTTTTTTTTTCTTGGGCTTGAGTTGTAGATATTCAAAAAATTAATCAACACATTGCCTTTCTTTTGAGTTGGGCTTGGTTTTTGCAGCATATTGTATTAACGTTGATATTAAAGTTCCGTTTACCCACTCAGTAACATTTCGCCGGCTAATATTTAAGGCAGTTATTCACTATCCTACACAATTACACTATCTGCTAAATATGGCGATTTTTTAAAGTCGGTCAGATTTAACAGCGAATGAATGAATAAATCGTGCGATAGTGTAGGATAGTAAAACAGGAGCATTAAGGTATATATTTTTAAAAATATATTAAGCACAGCTTTGTAGCATATAATCTTAAAACACAAAAATACCAATTTTGGTGGACTTAGCACATTTGCTCGATATTTAGATTATTGTTTTTTTTTTATAAAAAGTTTAAATGAAAGCGAAAATTGTATTCAAACATACAAATATGTATGTTTGTACCTATACTGAATACAGCAACAAAATTATATTTAATTATATATAAATAAAATTAAATTCGAAGCCCTATTATGGTACAATCACAATTGGAACGAACGACACGAAGAAACGCACAGCACGAAGAACTTGTTGACAAGAATCCGTTGCGTAAATTCGTCGCATAAAACACAATAGGTTTGCTCCAGCTGCATAACAAAACAATTCCGGACTGTTAACTAAGTAGAAGAAAAAAAGGAAATTACTTTCTGAACGTGACAAAGTTATCGAAAATTGCTGGAATTTGCAAAAAACCACAATTGAACATCTTGAAATGTTGTGAGCAGCATTCACTATCTCAAATAAATTTTATTTTACCGATTTTACACGCTTAAAATGCATAATATTTTAAAAGCAAAACATTTGCATCATTGGCAACAACTGCAGAAAGTAAATGAAAATAAACTAAAAAAGTAAAAGCTATTTTACTTTGTTAAAGAAAGTCAAAAATATGCACAAATATATATATATATGTACCTACCTACAACTTCAAGTTTTTTTTTAAAAACCTTCCGTTTTAATTTTAAATAACAAATTTCTTCCTTTCTTTAATAATTTTTTGATTTTTAATTGTAAACAGAAAACAGCTGATAATTTCATTATAGTCCGAACTAACCCAAAGAGAAAGTTCGTACAATTTTGTACAGTAAATAAAAAATTTTGCTCTCTCACTTCCTATCAAAATTGCGCAAAAATTGTTCCCTCGAACGTTTTTGGACTAATTTGTGCGATTTCGGACTGTTCGAACAGACATAATTAGTGCGAAAATAACAGCTGTTATTGTCATGTGAAATTAAATTAAGAAAAAACCATTTTGGAAAAATATGAGCAAACTTCACGGCTTTTGCGTTTTATTAAAATTATAAACCTCATTTTCAACATGGTAGAGGACTTAATGTTTGTGCTGCAGCATAGGTACGGCCTGTAAAAATGGCTAACAGAATGGCATTGCCTTCCAAAGAATAGAAGAAAATAAAAATAAGTAAATTTCTATTTTCATGTGGAGATTATTTTTTTTCGTTTTTAAAACGAATACACATACTTGTGTTCTGTAAACCGAATGCGCATAATGTTAGTCGGTTTAAGA
This sequence comes from Dexiosoma caninum, assembly GCA_963924685.1. Lineage (NCBI taxonomy): Eukaryota > Metazoa > Arthropoda > Insecta > Diptera > Tachinidae > Dexiosoma > Dexiosoma caninum. Next base: position 88,236,427 of record OZ004727.1, read on the forward strand.
TCGAGTAGATAAGTCTGGTCGAAATTTTTGTTAAAGTATGCATATAAAGTAGACGGTTGAATAAGAGCACATTTTCACTAAATTCATTAGATAAATATATCATTAAAAAAATCACTTTTAAATAAGAATAAACATTATTTTGAACAAATGTTCAGTAGCTTTATTGACGTTTCGACGTATTGACGTTTAAAAAAATCTTATTCGAAAGCAAGTTCGAATGTTGGAAATCGTGTGATTTTTAGAACACCAAATTAGCATTTATTCGGTTTTGAGAAATCACTCGTTTTTAAATCGACTCGGTTTACAGAACAGGGGGGACTATTTGTGTTTAAATATTGTGAGTGAAAATATTTTACTGACACTTTCTGTCACAAAGCAAAAACTCACGAACCCATGTGAAAGCAATTAAAAACGGTTTATATGTAAAAGAAGTGATTATTGAATTTATATGCAGTAAATCAAAAATAAAAACAAATTCTAAAAACAAAAAATAACTTTGCTTACTGAAAAAATATAAAATATGTAAGTAATTGAAAAAGTGTATATTTTAAATTATTTTCATTTTGTTCATGATTTCAGTTATACGAAATAAATTTTAGTTAATCAAATAAAAATATCGTCCCCTTTTTGTAGCACAGTGTAAAAAATGTAAGAAAGCTTTATGCATTTGGTAAACAGAATTTCAAGGGAATTTATTAAGTTATTTCTTTTATTTTCACTCATGTTGGTAGCAAAAGTTTCGAATTGAAGAAAATGAAAGACTAAAGGTGACGGAAAGTCAATAATTTCGAGATTGTTTATAACTTTGAAAAAACGGACGGGTGTCAAAGAAATTAGCGTCAGCTTTTGAAGCTGCCGATTGCTTTAATTATATTGGTATAAAAATTTCAGTCGATACGTACATATAATGAGGAAGTGAATTACTAATTCCACGATGTAAAGGAAAAGAAAATCGGAACGAACAAGTAAATTATTGAATAGTATGGCTGGAAATTTGATTAACTTTCACTTTAATTAAATAAATTTATCCCTACAATGGCATTCAAAGTCAATTAGATTCTTTCCGTTTTGGTGCTGAGTTTCTCCTAGAATTGTACCATTGTACAAGTATTATAGGAGAACACAATTTAAAGCTTTTAAAAAAAATTATATAAAATTAAAAAAAAAAAAAATTTAAATTCCGTTAAAATTCTATTTTGTAAAGTAACTTTATACCGCCATATTTTATTTTCTTCTAAATGATTTGCTTCAGCAGAGTGAAAATGAAGGCGAATATGTTTTCCTGAAACGGTTGATACAGATGGAAGAGCTGTTAGCTAGAATAATGTTTCTTTAGACCATTTACGTGATGTACTTGGTAAACTGGGATCACTTGGCTGACTACTCTTATAGCTGTGGCTATGGGAGTGTTCTGTGCCACCGCGATCGTAGCATTCGGAAGCTTGAGAGTTTTCGGTTGAACTATCTTCAGTTGGTAGACGTATAAGTGGCAGTTCTAACATAACTGAAGGACATGGACTGCGTTGGGTATCGAAAGCAAAATAATCATCGGGTGTTTGGGGTGTGGTATCGTTCAAAGTAAGATTTGTGGCACTGCGGCTTATTGTTATGGGTGTAAGAGTGTGCTGTTGTTGCTCTTGTTGTTGTTGTTGTTGTTGTGGTAGTGATGAGGGTTTATGTTGTAGTATCAGGCTTTTAAGAGAAGAAGGCATTTGTATTAAATATTCCTTTGTTTGTATAAAAGAATCGGAAATAGAAGAGGCACAAGGATCATATTGGGCTGATGTTGAAATTGGCAGTTTTTGCTGAGAATGCTGATGATTATGATGTTGTTGCTGATTCTGATGCTGCTGCAAATGATGATAATGATTAAGATGCTTTTGGTGATGGAAATGTGAGGTGTGTTGCATACTTACGTTCTGCGGTTCTCCGAAAGGACTCGAACGATCAAAACTCACAACCGTGTTTAGGCTACTGTGTTGTGTTAGACTGATAGAACCTCTCGTATTAATACTTGCTCTACCCACAGTTTCAGTACTCCCACCAGTAGTTGCGTCTCGCCCATCGGGTACAGTTTCAAAGCCCAATACGACTTCAGTGTTAAGAGTTGAGCACGTGTCTTCTTCAGTAGTATTTGTGGTAGTAGTAGTTGTTGTTGGTAAACTCTGAGGGTCACTATACTGTTGCAGTAGTTGAGCACGTCTGGGATGCGTTGGAGGACTGTTTGTACATATTATGGCACCAAAGTGGGTTTCCAAGGGCGTCTTCTGTTTTGTATCTAATGACATATTTGATGTTTGTGTTGTACTTGGGGTGAATTCTTTGAGAGCGTGACCCAGTAAAGTTACACGATCACTGGAAGACACACTCATGGTGCGATGACGTTGTAATAAAGATCTTCGTACACGTGTACTGGCAGTTGTTGGTAAACCACTGGCCGTATCTCCTAATGTTGGCGAGCAAGTGGCTGTTGGTATGATGTTATTGGACACTTCTAAACTGAATCGTTTTTCTGGTGGAAATCGTGAAACTCTTGAACATGTCTTGGTTAGGGGAATATCTTGCTGTTTGGTAACCGGCATCAACTTTTCTTTTGTATCTGCCGGTTGATCTTCGGGAAAGCTGGCTTCTTCACTATCGCTACTCAGCTGTTGCATATCTTCATCGGTATCTGCTACACTGTTTAAGAACACTGAGTCCTCTTCCATCGATCTCAGTTCGGAGTCTTGATACTCCAACGATGAAATCTTGAAGGAACTTAGGGATGCCAAAGGCGCTCTTTTGTCAGCATTGAACAAAGCCTTGGCTGATATGGTACCTAGGCTACCACTACCATTCAACTTATCAATACTGAGGGGAGTACTATCAATGCTTATGCTACTCGAATTGGCAGCATTGGTAGCTGCTTTGGCCGCTGCGGAATTTGAATATGGAAAACTGTTGTTATTTTCGCATGTCATACCCGCTAAGGTTGGCGGAGTATCCTGTTCGGAATATGGTATTCGTGGAAGTTCTACCACCGCTATTTTTCGCTTAACATTTAAGCGTAGTTCTTCCATTGGAGAATCCGAAAAACGGAAGCCCTGATGTACTCCCACTGGAGGAGCCGATTGTGTTGGTTTGGAAGTATCATATATTCCTATTTCAGTCAGGGGTTGATTGTAGGGGTAAACATCTACCGTGTCAGCACTTATTGAGTGAATTTGTTGTTTTCGACCGGACTGGGCACTTTCTGGATCGTAAAAAGCTATACTATGCTTCCGAATAAACTGGTTAGATGACCTAGTTCCGGCAGCTTTAGACAGAGCCAGACCATTGGCAATTGCTGAAGCTGCTGTTGCAATTGTCGTTAGGGAAGTGATGGGTTTCGAAGTTATTTTACTGGCGGTTGTTACTGTGGCCAGACCTTGCAACGATGTTTCCATTGGAATCATTGAAGTCGTTGCTTTTAATGCCTGAGTTTGAAGCGTTCGCGTTTGAGATGTTGTTTGGTTTTCAGTTTGTGCCAGCAATTCGTCGCAAATACTGTGTTCGGAAGGACAAGGTGATTGTTTGGGCGTGGGTTTTATAACTTGTATATCGGGATAATAATAATCCCATGTATCAGTACTCGATGCTCGTGAAGCCGTTGAACATTTTCGCTGTAAGGAAGGCGGTAGGTTTGACAAACCCAAAGTAAAGGCGGAACAACGTCTTTCCAAATAAGAACTATCAGTGCTACAGCAAGTCATGGCACTGCTGCGTCGTGAGTATTGACCCTGTCAATGAAAATATAGGAGTTTCTCTTCATTACTTTGTAAATGAGTGACTAATTTGATAATATTTACTATGAAAACTACCATGATTTATAAAACTATCCTCAAATTTCCGGGTGGTCTATGATTGAGATGATTGTGGGCAATCAAAGACATTGTTTGGCTTTGGCTAAAGTGCTTTTAAGACTGGTGATTACACCATCTTAAGAATTATTCTTAATTTTTTGTTTTGTTTTTAGAAAAAGTTTGTATCCTTTGAGAAATTAAACATTAGAGAGAGAGAGAGATACATATAAAAGTGAGAGAAAAAAGCAAATTAGAAGAGTAGTTAAAAAAAGAGAGATAGCTTAAGATTGATAGAAACACGAAAGCGAAAGAGAATGAAAGTACACAAAAGAAAAAATAATGAGACCGTTTGTACAAGATCAGCTAAATAAGTAAAATTAACCGATTGAAAATATTTAAATGTTTTGGGAGAAGAACTCCAAAGACAGAAAAAATACGATATTAAGACAAATAACTTAAATAAAAGAAATGTTATCCGAATGTATATGAAGTCTGGAAAAGATCCCATTTGGAAATAAACTAAAATCAAATGGTCAATTTATTTATATGATGGGAATCTTGTGAAATCTTGTTCCCTTCCGCGAAGGTAAAGTCAGTGGTGGAACACAATTTTTAAGGTGTGATTATGTCTAAATTTGTAATCATGTTTTTGAGCACTCAGCTGCAAATATTTGCCCATAAAGGACTGCGTTATTACTTGTGCTAATGCAATCTCATGTAAGTATCAATAAATAAAACTAGAAATCACGCCATGTCGCAATACAAACACACACGCATGCTAATGCCGCCTTGTTTATGCTTCTGCTGTCTTATCAATTAAGATGGATGCCTTTAGCTGATTTCTAATAGTTTGAATAGGTGTAATTCATCATATTTTGCATCATCAGGCAGTTAAAGATGTACGAATAACGGCATATTTAACGTGCAGTGGACATAAGAAATAAAACCTTTTATTACAAATATTCTTGTTTCCCCCCGTTTTCTTAAATGCCAATAAAATAATATTTTTAGTTTAATTTAAAAATGGAACTTTTTCCAGATTTAAAGCATTTTCCATATTTTGGTGCATAATTCTTAACTCTTACCATTAGTGGGACTTCAAGAAACCCTTGTTTACTCTTTACTGAATCTGTACGCTTATGATGTTTCCCCACATCATCTTCGAGATGAGCCGTTGTTTCTCGCTGTTCATAGCTGCCGTTTTCTAATTCATCATCCGTTTCAATAAAATAATCATCTGTACCAAAACTACTACCCATAGGATAATTTCCAAATATCCGTGATGTTTCGGAACCACTGCGACGTCGACCGCCAGCGTAACTACCACCACCTATACTTAATGCACCCGACGCAGCTGAAAATGAAAATCTTCTAGGAGGTTCGAGAAGACTGCTGTAACCCCCACCTACCAAAGAAAAACGAAAGCCACGATTAAGCATGGGCGGAGCACTGACATTGCCCAAAGAAAGCATTCTTTGGCGTCGGTATAAAATAGTATCATATTCATCTGGATATATTGACATGCCAGTAGCAACCATGGCTTCTTGTATTTCGCGTTCCTCTTCTTCTTGCATGCAAACAGCAGCTACAGCGGCCATTTTGGGATCCTACAAAAAATTAAAATACATAATTGATTTTATTAATATATAAAATAGTTTAGTATTGTAACAACCTTTAAAACTTTTAAAGTCTCATTAGAGCTGCTACGGCTCTTCCACACTATCAAGAACACCATAAGTCCAAAGAAACCACCCAATGTTGCGGCTATACGTACACCGGTCATAACATCATATGTGTCAAAGAATTCCTTGCGAATCCGATCGCGTTCTTGTTGATACAAATGCTCTTGTATGGTTTTATTATATTGATCCGGAGGCATGGGTGAGGCAGTATACGGCATATGTTTGTTAGGTCTGTATTGAAAAGGTGTAAAACTAACATATTAAATAGAACGATTAAAGGAAATAGTTTACCCTGTCGTTGTAGTGTAGGCATCGTGCACATCGTTATGTGTTGCTGTAAAATGTGTACCATCATTCCGTAATGGATATGGCGTAGCAGTAACTGTAGCAGAGGCACTATCATAACCACCCACAGGCGTATCAATAAATTGTATTGCTCCCGCAGGTGCTGATCTCGTCGATTTCCTCTCATTTATAATAATATTGGTATATAAGCGACTTGCGGAAGGTGCTGTTTGCTGTGATGTCGTAGATGCCGACGACAACGATGATGATGCTGATGATGATGTTAGAAGTGATTGTGTAGATGAATTAGAAGGCGACGTTATCGCAGCACTGTTGGAAGACGACGAGGCAACAATAGCACGTCGTGGAAGTTTGGCCATTTCTAAAGAAACATTTTCTGGAAAGACAATGCAAAGAATAATTTTTAAATACTTTGAAGTGAAAAACATATTCAAAAAGAAGCAATAAGATTATTTTGCATTGTTATATATTAGAATTTTTGTTTTCACCAGCAATCAGATCTGTTTGTTAGATCATCAGGCCTTATAGCAATGTTAGTTATTAGTGCGGAAGTGTCATTACTGAAAATTTCTGGTTGTGATTGCTGTCCTTTAAACCAATAATAATAGTTTATGAAAATCAACACTTAAAATGTGAAAAGAATTCAGTTGACCGTCACTGTTCTTGTAGGGTTTGTATAAACATTTCGAATTTGTTAAAGATCTACTGACGATTTTGCTATTAGCACCAAATGAAATGTACAGGTAGACCAGCTAAACCATATAACAATTACATATACATAGTATTTAAATGTAGTTGTGGTGATGCAAAGCCTTTCTAGTAATTCCACAAAGTTCTTATATAAAAAGCAATGTACAAAACACAATGTACATGTATGACTTTTATTGATGACAAATTCTTTTAAACTATATATAAAATTTTTCTACAAAGTGACACAACATAAAAAATATTTCAAAGCCAACTATGTGAATATACATGTTGAATAAGCAAAGTGTTAATGCTCAAATTATATTTCCAACACTCCTCCTCAACATATATATTTTACAAACTGATTTTATGTTTTTAAATTTAACAAAGTAACAAATTTATTATGTTTTAATTTAGACAAATTTTTAGTAAATATATCCGCAATCATATCTTCCGTAGGACAGTATTCCAAATAGATTTCCTTATTATTTACTACTTCTCTAATGTGATGATACTTTATATCTATATGTTTGCTGCGATTATGAAATACTGGATTTGTTGCTAATTTTAAAGCTCCTTGATTATCGACGTTCAATTTAATACTTTCTTCATTTATGAAACCAAGTTCTTGTAGTAATCTTCTTAAGTATACTGCTTCCTTTGCTGCATTTGATATAGACATATATTCAGCTTCTGTACTGCTTAATGCTGTTGTGGATTGTTTTTTCGACTCCCAAGATATTGCACAATTTCCAAGATAAAATATGTATCCATTATGTGACTTTCTGTCAGTTTTACATCCACCCCAGTCTGCATCAGCATAACCGATTAACTCTTGATTACTTTTGCAAAATTTTAATTTAAGATTTTGAGTTCCTTTCAAATATCTAAGAACTTGTTTTGCCGCTTTAAAATGTTCTACATGTGGATTAGTATTTCTTTGTGCTAATTTATTTACAGAATATAATATATCTGGCCTTGTCGTTAAAGATAAATATAATAAAGAGCCAATAAGTGATTGATATAATGTGCTATCAACCTCTTCACATTTTTCATTGCATTTTGTTTGAAAATTTGGTTCTAGTGGAACTGATGATGTTTTACAATTTTCCATATTGTATTGTTGTAACAAATCTTTAATATAATTTTCCTGACAGATATTTATATCTCCAGTTTCACCGTTACGTTCAACTTTCATCCCCAAAAAATGTTCCAATAAACCTTTATCTGATACTTCAAATTTCTTACTAATTTGAGACTTGAATTTTAATATTTCTGCTTTATTTTTACATCCAACTATTATATCGTCGACGTAAACTGCGACTACAATCAATTCTTTGTCTTGTATTTTTTTATATAAACACGGTTCATTTTTGCAACTTTCAAATCCCATCTTACATAAAACTTCATTTAATTTAAAATTCCATGCTCTCCCGGATTGCTTAAGACCATAAAGAGATTTGTGCAGACGTAACACTTTATTTGGATACCTTTTGTTTTCAAAACCTTGAGGCTGTTGCATGTAAATTTCATCATATAAATCTCCATTCAGGTATGCTGAAGTTACATCTATTTGGTGCAAATGCATTTTGTGCTCAACTGCTAATGCCAAAATCATTCTTATCGTTTCGTATCTTATAACAGGGGAAAAAGTTTCTTCGTAATTTATGCCGTATTTTTGACTACAGCCTTTGGCGACCAACCTTGCCTTAAACCTTTCAATTTCACCTTCACTATTTTTCTTTAAAGTGTATACCCACTTACTTTTAATAGTTTTATGACCTGCTGGTAAATCAACTAATGACCATGTCTCTTTTTTTTCCAACAAAGACATTTCTTTTTTCATAGCTTCTCTCCATTTTTCACTTTCACGACTGGATAATGCCTCTTCTAAAGTTTTTGGAACTTGCTCCTTCACTGCATTATTCAGTTGTTGATATATTTTTCTTGGACGACCTGGCCTACCATTACTAAAAATTTTAGGTCTACCTGGCCCACGTTTACCTTTTTCATTTGTTCCTACAACCTCATCAAGTGAAATATCGCTATTTACTGATCTTACAATGCTATACTCTAAATCTTCTTGATTTGAGGTATTATTTGTCTCAAATTGTTCATCGACATCTTTCTTATTTACAATCGCTTCGAAATCCATAAAATTTTGAATGTTATCATTAATTTCTTTACAGGGTAATTTATATTCATTAAATAAAACATTGCGTCTTTCAATAACTTCTCGTGTTTTCTTATCATATAAGCGATATGCTTTTGATACTCTAGAATAACCAACCATCATCATATTTGCACCTTTTGATTCAAATTTTCCTCTTCTTTTATTCAAAACTACTGCATTTGTACCAAAAATTTTAAAATGATTTACACATGGCTTACGACCCGTCCATATTTCATAAGGCGTTTTTCCATCGAGACTTTTTGATGGAGATCTATTACGTAAATAAACTGCTGTTGCTACAGCTTCAGCCCATAAATCTTGTTTTAAACCAGCATTAAACGCAGTGGAAGCGTGCTGGGCCCATAACCTATTTAAATGTAGTTGTGGTGATGCAAACCCTTTCTAGTAATTCCACAAAGTTCTTATATAAAAAGCAATGTACAAAACACAATGTACATGTATGACTTTTATTGATGACAAATTCTTTTAAACTATATATAAAATTTTTCTACAAAGTGACACAACATAAAAAATATTTCAAAGCCAACTATGTGAATATACATGTTGAATAAGCAAAGTGTTAATGCTCAAATTATATTTCCAACACATAGTATATAATTTTCATTTTATTGCATTTATATACTTTATTATAGCAAGTACTATTATGTAGAAATAATTTTCAAATATTTTAATACTACTTTTAGCATAAGTATGTGATTCAATTTTAAAGAACAGAAATTTCTTGATTTGTTGTTACATGCCATATATTACATACATACATACATGTTTTACATGCGAGCCAGATTGCTGTGTTCATAGCACCAATACCGGTAATTACAATTAAGACCATCCGCAAGAAGTGGTTATGTATTAGAATAGGAAAGATATTTTCTGTTACCTAATGAGCATCCATAAACTGTGCTTTCGTTCCGCTATATGTTTACAGAAACTTATTTAGTAGTCTTCATCGCCATATTGAAACTATAATTTTCTTTTGTGTGTATCGAAGCATAATTATCCATTATTAACATTCATTCATTTATCATTTTTATTCTTCTTCCATTATATTTCTAATATTTTGTTCAATTTGCAGTCTGTATGTATGTTTGTATTTGTAAAATCAATCCTCTTATCTATTTCTATAACAAAAGATTTTTTTTTAGTGTTTTTCTTTCATTTTGTCCATGTAACTTATTCATTGTGTATGATAAACGTTTTGGGGTGGTGATGCGTTGGAAATCTGAGTTTTACTTAAGATTCTATACAATCACCGTATATTATAAAATATGTGAACAAGAATATTTCTTAAATATGTAAGGATGGGGATAGCTTGAAAGAGGATTTAAATACGAAACGGGTTTTTTTATTTTATTTATTATGAAACTTTATTTCATTATGACTTCCACATATCTGACTGCGTTGAAGGTACGTTTCTGAATGATTCATAACATTAACATTAATGGCTGCTCACATACATATTACATATTACAACTTTGTGGTAATGTCGACGTTGGTTAAAGGTACCTATAGCAAATGTTGGCGATAAACTCACAGTTTTAATTTGCCATTGTTACAATTTCCCTGCTTAAAAAAAAGTTTAGAAATATTAGTAGATGTAAATCGAATAAAAAAATCCTTGTTGTATAAAATAATTATTGCAAAGGCATCATGGTTTATTTTGTTTGTATTGTGGTAATTCTCACACATATTTTGAGAGTTTTTGTATAAACATAAGAAATTTTTTAGCTTTTACATAAATTTAGTTTAAGGTCTACTGATGAGTTGGTATAAATACCAACGAAATGTACATATAAAACAGGCTTGCCAGAAGAAGACATAATAATAAATTAATTTATTTCAGGTTTGTTAATTTTAACTTGGATTTAAAACTAACATGTATCGATATCATCGATATTTCTTTTTCTGTATCGGTATCGTATCGTTACTTCCCTAATTATTACACATATGGAAATGGCTTGTTTTTCCCCTATACAATATTCCCATACCGATACCCATAATATTTCAATGAAAAATTTAAATCACCTCTGGCTTGCTTTTAAACTTTGAAAATGATGACATCGCTATTGAACGCAAAATTCTTGTTTTAATTTTAACCAATATATGCCTAAATTTGGTAAAAAATTGCAATTTTAATAATTTAGACCGACGAAGGAAAAATATAAAAAAATTAAGAAACTTAATTATAAAATCCGCCACAATTAAAAAAAATTTCACATAATCTTAACCAAATAAACATGAACAGCGGGTTTATTACGAAGGCTGATAGATATTTAAAATTTATTAATCACGTTCCATATTACTCGCATAAAAGGAATTTTTGTTAATCAGTCTTATCTCTAACAAAAGCTACCAATGACAAGACAAATGATAGCAATAAATTAATAAAAATAAAAACAAATCGCATGTGTTTCAAAGCAATGGTAACAACAACACAGTATTAATTGGAAAAAAATAGCCCACCCTCCCGCATAACACAAAAACATGTTGTTGTGTTAAGCTTTTTCAGAATAATTTTGATTTAAATATATATATATGTATGTATGTATGTCTGTATAAAGTTTATACTAATTTAAACAAACAACAAAAAGGAAAAAAAAAATTAAAAAGTTTGTGGATCGGTGGTTGTTTCTGATTAGGACCAAATGAAGTATTGAGTCATCGTGTGACTCCGTGGCGCAACGGTAGCGCGTCTGACTCCAGATCAGAAGGTTGCGTGTTCAAATCACGTCGGGGTCAAGAAGTGTGTTTTTGTTTTTTTTATTTACTATTTTTTTTTTTTATTTCAACAATATACAGAATTTTATTATCGACCTCAATAACGCAAATAAATTCACTATTAAAAATGAATTGTTTTTTATATATATATAACAAATTATTTAACACAAATTAACCCACTATTAAATATTTCTCGCTAAAAAAACAACTTTATTGATTGACTGACATTGCTGTAAATAGCTGCATCAGGGTTGCCAGAAGAAAACAGCAGAAAAGTGCTAAATCGGCTAAAAGTGCTAGTTTTTGTAATGTTGTTTTTTATTAATTTAATTAAAAGCAGCAGTTTACATTTCAAATATCTATACATACATATATTAAAATTTTTTATCAGTTTTTATCATATTTTACACACAATATATAAATATATATGTATATATATTATAAAGGGTGTCTGGTAGCAGGTTTATATTTTCGAACTTACTTAAAAAACGTAATATATGACACAAAGTTTTATTGAGAGCATTGAACGATAGATCCGCATTTCCAAATCCAGATCCTTTTTTAAAATTTCATGAATTATCGCTCTTGGAAATCCCAGTGAGGATTGAAAGTCCGTATTGAAAGTCGCGGATTTTCACGTAAACTGCTTTCCACCAGTTTAATGTTTTCGGATCGACTGGGCTCTGGCCGTGGGGCATTCATAGCCGAAGCAGTTGCGCGGACTCTCTGTACCTACGGACGAATTAAATTTACACTCGGTCCATCACTTATTCGCCGAATACCGAACTTTGAACAAAATTGTCGACAACCAATCACGTAAGAATCATTACTCTTAAAAAATGTCTCCACAGCGAACGCGCGATGCTCACTCGACGACTGCGACATCGCAAATCTGCACAATCGATAATTCCAACGGTGTCACCCTCTCTCCGCACCGTTTATTACTTTTTGAAATAACCGTATTTAAAAATATAAATTTCCCACCAGACACCCTTCATATTGATTATATTATAATAAATAATTACTTTTGTTGTAAAAATGTTTATATATCTATATAAAACCCATTTTATTTAATATAAACACTAACAAATACTGATACATACGAGTACATAAATGAATATAATACGTGTTTTACAATCAAAAATCACAAATATACATATTTTAATTTAAATTATTGAGAGTATTCACAATTTCAGCAACGTTATTTTCATCTTCTTCATTTACCAGTTCATTTTGGTACTTTTCAGATGAACTGATTTTTCTAACAACATCGTCTGATATGTTTATAGAGTGGAAGCAAACGTTGTCTAATTTTACACCCTCCTCAAAACTAAAAAAATATAAAGACGTTTTCATTAATGGAATTTATAAAATTGTCCAGAATTCGGTTGTATTGTTTTTCGTACCATATCTGTTCAGTTATATAGTTCCACTGACTTTGAATTTATGCTATTTCATTAGCGCAAATAAAAACTATAGTATTCTTTGTTTCAACGTTTAGTAGTATTTGTTTCAACGTTTTATCTATTGAAAATATTGATATTTTTTCAAAATAGTAATATTTTTGCGGAAGTCGAGATTTTAATTCTTTATTCTCGAGCTTAAAAATCTTCCTGATAACTTGTGCTATATTTGCGGGAAGTTCACAATACAAGTACAAGAAAACCTCTTCTCAGCTTCTTAAAACTGCTTAGAAACTCTATTTTGATTGCCAAGGTGACTTAAAATTTGTTGCTCTAATTGTGGGCCTACAATTAGGATTCACAAAATACTGCTGCTTTTTATGTGAGTAGGACAGCAGAGCCCGAGATAAACATTACTTTATACGAAACTGGCTTCTGCGAGAAAGTTTCACCCCCGACCACAAATCCACTGATACCGAAGAAAAATATTTATTTGCCGCCTCTGCACATCAAACTCGTGTTGATCAAACAGTTCGCGAAAACAATCGACAAGGCATGTAATGGATTAAAGTTTTTAAAAACTAAATTTCTTCGTCTGAATGACGAAGTGGACACCAAATTAGGCAAATTTTCCAAGACCCAATGTTTATAGAAGTCTTGAATCTAGAAGCAAAACGAGCTTGGCTCGCATTCTGAATCGTGTGTGTGAACTTTTTGGGTAGTAAAAAAAGTGCTGACTATGTCGATTATGTTGAGGAGTTGCTGTCAGCGTATAAGGCAATGCTGTGTAAAATGTATCTTAAAGTGCACTTCATGCACTCACATTTGAAATTTTTTCCTGCAAATTTAGGAGTAGTTGCTGATGAACATGGGGAACGATTTCATCAAGACATCGCTCAGCATGAGAAAACATTTTCAGAAAAGTTTAATGTTGGCAGAATACTGCTGGTCTATCGTACGAGAAACTTCAACTTCAGGGTACTAGAGGAAAAGTCAAGATAAAAACTTTGGATGCGAAAAATTTTGAAAAATAAAATTTTGGAAAAGAAAATGTAAAAATGTATATAAAGTATTGTTCAATAAATTTATAATTTTTTAATTACCTAACTGGATAAAATGGTCCCGAAAATTATGGGCGATGGGGCGAAACTAAAGTCATATTCGGATTCAGGAGGTAATTTTACATAAGAATCAGCTGAAGCGGTCTCAGGGCCGATTTTCATGCAGAACGTTGTAATTGATCCAACGAGTAAAATCAAATCCGATTAAAATACTCTGTACATCCAAATAATATTCGACGACTTCATAAGCCGTATTTAATTTTAATATCCCATTGTGTATTGCACAATTCCTCAGATAATAATTTACAATTGTAATTTAACTTAAAGCTTAAACTAACTTTTACTGTAAAAATACTGTTATGCACCGGCACATTGTACTCGTATGGTAACAGGTTGCATAAGCAAAAAATATAACAATGGCTCCTCTTGTTAGAAAAAAATGCATAAAATATTTATGCAAACAAAAGTTTATTGTTTCAAGCATTTGTGATCATAATCTGGCATAAAAAGGCACCAAAACAAAAAAAAAGTTGTAAAAAAGTTAAACGAGAGAGAAACTTTAGAAAATACAGCACATGTTATTGTTCGAACATAATGTTGTCACCGTTTATAAAACTCACACCTACAAATGCATCCTTTTTTAAAACAAACGCATACAAATCTGAGTAAATTAGGGCAGCCCTTGCATTTCTTTTTTTTTTTTAATAAAAAATATGGGAATCGGTTGACTTTGCGGGCCATCTCTGAAACTTCCCTCTAAGTTGAACTCATTGAAAGCAAATTTGCAGCATTCTGCCGTATAGTTTTTTAATTCATAAAAATTAATGCGTATCGCAAATAGATTTAACAAGAAATTACGGAGTAATTGAAAAAAAAGCAATGTTTCAATAATTCTTTCGAACCACTTTACAGATTTTTGTGAAATTTCCGTCATCCGATATATTTTTTAAGTTCATAAAAATCAGTGAATACATAATTTCGATGTGACGAAAACTTTTGGAGTTCTTAGAAAAAAACGATTTTTGCGAAATTTTTCGTCAACGATATCTCTGGAACGAATCACCCGATTTTAGTAAAATTAACAGCAATCGATGTAGATTTTGAACTTGATCGGCGCTGCAGTGGGTAGCAGATACCAGAAAGGAGCAACATCTTGCAAGACGAACGGCGCTAGCGCACGCCAGCCAATTGATTGGTAACGAAATGGAAATATGGCAGCATGACTGTGTGAATTTTCATTAGATTTGCAAAATATAATTGCACATATATATGGTAGGCCATATGCCCAAGATGTTATTAAAATAAAAATAAATGACCTACGCCTATTCACATAGGAGGTAGCAACAGTAGCAAAGAGCCGTAAGACGATACAGTTGATTGTGTTAGATCAGTCAACTCTCGAAGGGCAAACAGCAAAAACAGGACTGATCGCACTTAAGAAATAATTGCGATGACGCAAGAGCTGTTCCTCAGCCCAGAGCTGCTTTACGATTGCATTTGTGAATTATACTTTAAATAAATAATTAAGAATCGTCTTTTCTTCCTTGGGGCAGTGCTCAGAGTTGCTCCTTACGGAACTACTTGTAAAGGTATAATGTAGAAAAGAGAGAGATGTGGTAATTCTTGCAGAACTATGCAGTTTTTTTTTTTCTTGAACCAGCACTCAGCAGATGACCCCTACACATGCGGTGCATTGTGCTAGAACTGGAGGAAAGGGGTAGTAGAAGAAATGATAGGTGGTGAAGCTTCACTATTTTACAACACTGCCTTTTTTGCATGTTCTTTGTTTTTATAGCAGTGTTGTAGCGTGTCTGATGTCAAGGAGACGTATTAAATTTTGAAGCTTCGTTTTTAGTAGCCATTTTTAATAATTATTTTCTTCGCCGATGCTACACAATATCGACGAAGGAGGGCGTTCAGTGCCTATGCCTTCGCCACTGAAACCTTCCGACAACTGACACAAAGCCACACAAATGCACAACAGAAAAATGCGAGATGTTTTTATGAGTCGGAAACTGAGGTTGAACCCAGGAAAATTTTTTCGTTTTGTAATCAACGTGCAGACTAATTCGACCATCGCTGAATTTTTAAAGCATAGTTGCTGCGTCTCATATGCAGAGCTGGCATATTCTTTTTTTTACAAAAACTCGCAATTTCCAAAAAAACTGCTCCTTCAAAATGAATTAGAAAAATATAATATTTGCGTAGTTTTATTGAAGAAAATAACAGAACAACTTTTCTATTTTATTGTATATGAAGTCATAAGTAAAAACATAATATAAATATATCATTTAGTTCATCACACATAGAGATATGGCTAATCTATTTAATTAGAGATATTAGGACATGTTCTTATTAAATTTTATTTGCATTTCGTTTGTTTGTGCAAAATTTGTGCCATTAAAATTATTTCTAATTTAATTTAATTTGTTTAAGAAGGTGCGCATAATTCTACACTCAGTCGGAATTTCTAAACTATTTCTAGTTTTTAGTTTTTTTTTTTAATTTATTTGAGAAAATATTCGCTCAACGTTGGCTGTTGACACTGGTATTGACAGAATTGCATGAACAAATTTATTTAGATTCGCAAATGGTTCTCAACCATCGCTAGATTTTAACTTGCCAAAATTGTCCAATACTCTTTTCTTCTACTAAATTTTGGGCATTAAAATTACAGTGCAATAATACACAAAATTCATCGTCAATGATATGGATATGGTCTAGGTACAAGGCATTCGAAACAAAATAAAACGAATCAGAAATGCCTTTAATTACATTAGCAGGCGCTAAAGCTTTAACATATTTTAGAAAATTATTGTTAAAATAAAGAATAAATGCACGTCAATCATATTGTAATTTATTGCTTTTTTATTTTATTCAAATAAAATTAAAAAAATTGCCGTGATATAAAAAACAGTTTTTTTGGAGTAAAAATCTCAAGCTTGTTTTGAACTTGAAAAATCTGCGAAAAACTGATAAATCTGCATATTTGGCAGAACTGCTCACGTATTCTGTTGACGCATTAGTTTATAAGCTGAAGGAAATCTATTTTATTTACTATTTTATTTTGCCGACGGTTGCTTGCTCAAACACCAACGAAGAAAAGTGGACGTTGTTAACATGGACACATCTCAAAAATTTGTGCCTGCG
Source organism: Dexiosoma caninum (assembly GCA_963924685.1). Taxonomy (NCBI): domain Eukaryota; kingdom Metazoa; phylum Arthropoda; class Insecta; order Diptera; family Tachinidae; genus Dexiosoma; species Dexiosoma caninum. The sequence continues at coordinate 88,253,446 of OZ004727.1, forward strand.
TTTTAAATAAAAGTAAATACTTTTCGTGAACAATTCAACTTATAGAATCGATATGATAATATTTTCCTTTATGTTATGCCTAAATTTAATATATGGAAATGCAAGTAATAAAAGTTCCATTCTATTTCTATGCCCTTCAAGTATTTTGTAAGTAACATGGATTTTTAAAAAAATATATAAACTTCTAAAGAGTTTGGAAATCTTTGCAAAAATTAATTTATTAAAATGTTTCAATTCCTTTAGATTTTTTAAATTTATTGTGACTGTGCCTAAGGTTTTCGTTGTTGTTTTTAACATCTCTAAATTTGATTCTTTGGTATGATTTTTTTTATGGCAATGATTGCCTACTACTAGATGTTAACTTCTACAGGAAAGGCAGGCGGTGAAGGGATAGCTTTGTTATCTTTACAATTGTGCATTTGTTTGTGTTTATACTGGGATTCGATAAATCCACAATTTGACGCTATGCTTTTTTGTTTACATGTTTACAAAAAGAACAACCAAAGATATTTGTGAACATTTTTAAAGAAAACACGGATATTGCCGTACGGTATCTTTTCCAAAAGTGCAATAAATCAATTATTGGATTAACTTCGTTATCTGAATTATTATTTGATTTATTCAAGCAAAATTATATTTCAGATGTTACGAATGTAATATTTTTCATTAATTGTGTTGCATTCTCGTCCAATAATAAATAATAAATTATTATAGTGCTGGTAAGACATTTCATACAGGGTGGCACAACAGGCGCTATATGGTTTAAATGGTTTATAACTTTTTTATTAAAGCGATTATTATAATTTTTTTTTTTAAATACAGTATATTATTGGGGAATTTTTTTGCAATTAGCTTTGAAAAATGATATCCTGTAAGTGATGTCCATTTTCATCTTCGCACATACGTGCACTTTTTAGCATATTTTCCATAACTTTTGGCAAAATTTCGGCTGTAATGGCCATGATTTCATTTCGAATGCTGCATAATGAATTCCCCAAGCCTTCTTCACAAAATGGTGAAAAAATAATAATTAAAAAAGTTATAAAGAAAACATACCATATATGTAGCTCCTTTTGTGCCACCATATATGTGACGCGCAAAATAGAAAGGGACCTAAGGGTAATAACCGGTTTTGTTCAGGAGAGCCATTTTAAAGATTTAAATACGTGTATCTTTGGTGTACTTCACTTTTATAAAACGCGCATATCTCTGGGAGGGAACACTTTTGGGGCATGGGATCGGTCTCATTCGATGCTCAGATGTTGTCCACATCAAAAAAAACAAAAAAAGTGAAAATTGCTTTTTTTTACCCTTAGGTCCCTTTCTCTATGCGCGTCACATATGTACATTTTAATAACTTATAATTTTTATGGAAGAAAAGAAATCACCATTAATCGGACACTGGGCTTAAACTCAGTCTAATGACTGATGAATGAATAGTAAAGCAAAATGTAATGATTTTTAATTTCTAAAGGAGTTGACGAAAACAATCAAAAACAGATGAACCCGCCTTGGTTGTGTGAAAAATGCATTTAGACTAAAAAGTTTTCTTAAATTTGAAATAAATATCGAAATCGCGAGAAAAAGTTAGCAGTTGAATATTTTTTAGGCGATCATTAAACAAAAAACTATATTGCTACACATTAAAGTTAAGTGAACATAAGATTAGGTAGAAGCGATTGTAGTTCTGTTGTACTTTAGTGGTAACAATACATGCCTCCCTACTCGTAATACAAATCTATGAAAACTTAAATACCTACTTACTCGTATGAGTGTTTTTTCTTCCCCAAGCACATTTTCTCACTCTATTGTATTCTTATACTATGTGTATATATATATACTTATATCTACTTACATACATACATATACATATGGATGTATGTAGATATTTCGAAAGGACAATATAACTTTTTTTTTGTTTGGCCGAAACAATATGCAGTTTTGTTTATGTAGTTGTGATGTTATCGCTATATAAATAAAGAGTATGAAATTAAATTAAATCTCTGTGGCAAGAACATGTCCTTGAGAAAGTTTAACTGTATGTGTTGCTTTATGTGCATAATACAAGTTGTAGTTCATGGCGTATATTAATCGGCTTTTAATTCACAATAAACTATTTATGCATGTGGCAAGGGGGTAAGTTATTGTTCCAACAATATATTCGATTTAATTCGAACAATTATTTGTTCTGTTTAAAATAAATTAAAATTCAAGCAACGAGAGACAGTGTAATGCTGGGAACACAACGAATTTGACTGTAAAAGTATGTTGCCTAAAATTTACAGCTGTTATAATCAGCAAAGTTGTTCACTGCCTGTGTTACCGAAAAAAAAAGTTACATGAAACAATTAACCGAAACAATTAAAAAGCCTTCTTATGGTAAATAATTTTGTATTCAACTTAAATGATGTATGCTAAAAATTAAACGATTATTAAAATAAAAATTAACTTTTATTACTAATAGATATATTTGGAAAACTAAAATGAAAAATGATAACTAATGGTACTAATTTGAAATATAAATAAATCTATCGCAGAGTTTGTCACGCACGACAAACGTCGGACAATGCATAAAATGTATTTTAGTTCGCAACGAAAAATTCGACGTTCGTCCCAATTTTGTTCCCAGCATTAATCAGCTAATCGATTACTTGATTCAAGTGATCAGTATAGGACTCACTCATCGTGATATTTAAGTGATAATTGTTGTATAAATTCAATTTGTGAAATTCGAAAAATATTAAAAATAATAGAGCTTTTATAGTGTGTAGTTTAATTAATTTTTTTAGAAATTGAAGGTCTGAGGAAAGGAGACACAAATAAATTGTAATATTTTTCTAGGGACACATATGAGTTTAGTAATACGGTTGGCCTAGTTTGCCTACTTTTATTTAATTATAATCACTTTTGAAGGACTTAAAAAGAAGATAGAGTTTAATTGTCATTGCTGAGCAAGCAGAAAAAGAAATATTTTGGAAAAAAAATTTAACCGACTAGGAACTAAAAAGTAAAAAATAATAAAATTTAATTTTGTATAAAACATATAAAGACCTGGACGATATGTGGTTCCAACAGGAACGAAACAATGCCTCTTTTGCGCGAGAAATTCAATGACCGTGTTATCTCAAGTCGTGGCGATGTTAATTGGCCGTCACGATCATGTGATTTGCCACCGTTGGACTTCTCTCTTTGGGGATATTTAAAAGAAGAAATGTACATCAATAACCCAAGAACCATTCAAGAGGCTGGGGATGACTGAAGTAGTCTGCACGTTGACTACAAAACCAAAAAAATTGCCTGGATTTGACCCCAGTTGCAGACTAAATGATAAACACATCTAGAATTTTTTCTGCTGCGTGTTAGTGTGTCTTTGTGTCAGTTGTTGTCGAAAGGCTTCAGTGGTGAAGGCACAGTCAATGGTCACTGAACAGTAACGGCTTCATCTGTAACTAAGCCACAGACAGACCGGAACGCCCTTTTTCGTCGGCATTGATTAGCACCGGCGAAGTAAATAAATTACTAAAAAATGGCTATTAAAATGAAGCTTGAAAATTTAATACAATGAACGTGCAAAACAAGAGTTGTAACATAGTGAAGCTGTATCATTTCTGTAACTAGCCCTTTCCTCTAATTCCAGCACAATGCATTGCATGTGTAGGGGTCGTCTCATGAGTGCTGGTACAAGATAAACAAAATCTAAAGGGTGAGATAATTCGGCACATTAACGATATTCGATCTCAATTATGTCTCAAAGTCATTGAAAATATCGACCATCGGGCATTCGGTATGGTACCGAAGCCGTGGCGAGCATTTGGCCGATATTTTGTGTCACAAAAATTGTCATAGATCCTTCTATCATAATGAAAGATTTTATAATAATTCTCTGAAAACTTTTTCTTTGATTTACAATTAACATCGTGCGTTTTGGTTAGAACACCCTTTAATATCTACAAAATTAATTTCTCTTGAAAAATGTGCCTCCAAATGATTCATGGCTCCAAACAAAATATGCAATAGATTTATATGAAACAATTAAGATCTATGAGAGTGGCTGACCACAAAGTGACTAATGTTAAAAATAAATATGCCATTAGAAATTTATTTGTAATTTTCATTCAGTCATATTGAAGCGCTCTTGAAATAAAAACTGGAACAGTTAAAATTATTTAAAATGAAATTTTTTGTCTTGGTAATTTTGGCAGGTTTATTTTATCACTTACAAATTGTCAAAAGCCAACTGTCGTCAAAACGACTTGTATGCTACTACGATGCAATTTCTTCGAATTATCAGGGTAAGAAACATAAGCATGCAAAGTATTGCAAACTGATAATTGAAAAAAAATTTTGATTTTCCATTGCAGGTTATCCGTTTAATTTTAAAATACGTTTGCTGAAGGCTTTGCCAAAATGTACTCACCTTGTGTACAGCGCTGCACAAGTTCAGTCACAGAACTTCGAAATAGGCAAATTTAATATAAGCCCTAAGCCCAGTACTTTGAAAAAGCAATTCCCGCATTTGAAAATACTCTTAAGTGTGGGTGGTAAATTCGAATTATCTAAAGAATATTTAAAATTTTTGGAAGCTGGAGATCGAAGTCATCAAGTTTTTGGGGAGAATGCACGGCGTTTTTTAAAAGGCAATAATTTTGATGGTTTGGATGTGGCGTTCCCTTTTCCGAGAAATCAACCCCGCAAAACATATACAGGCATCGATGCAGTAATAAAAAAGTTTAAAAAAATGTTTGCTGATGATGAAATTATCGATGTCCAGGCACAATTACATAAAATGAAATACACGAACTTTGTTCGTATTTTAAATTATGAATTTCGAAAAGAAAACTTAATGCTCTCGATGACGGTGTTGCCAAATGTTAATGCGTCATGTAAGTAGCAGATTAGATTTTATAATTATTTCAAGCAATAAAAATTGTACACTGTATATTTTTAAAACTATCAGTCAGTAAGGAAATTATGCAATCTTCAACAGATGCTGCTTTCCAATCAAACGGCAAAAAGCCACAAACGCCGTAATTATAGCCTCGATAATTCCCGATCGGTAGCTTTATCTTACAAAATATGAGAACTGTGAAATGTGCTGTTACGATTATACAGATAAAAAAATTTCGAAGTATCTACTATTTCACTATCCGCCGTCTTTACAAAAATTTTTCGAATTTATTTGAGGCTTAAAAATTTAATTTTGTATGGAAATTTGTTTATTAAAGCTTTTATAATCAAAAATATGTGAACATTGAAAGAAAAAACTTTCCCCTATAAAATTTAGTCTTTTAGACTTACGTCTTTTTGAAGGTTATGGCTCAATATAGTACCTTGCGGAATCGTACATTCTTTTCTCATGATGATCTCATACATATATGTAAAAGAATGCCAATTTTTTTAAATTTTTATCAAAAAGTGGTTACTCAAATGAAAAAAAGTTTAATTTTGAAAATTGTTGAACCGAAGTAGGCCCAACCTTTTTTTTCAACTAAAAAATTGTTGCTTTTCAAGAAAATATTTCCGTTTGTCGAAATCGATGATCTGAAATTCAATGTCGTGTGGCGTCAACACGCTTTTTAACATTTTGTTTGTGGCAATTTAGATGTTCAAAGTTATTGGTCAAAAGTTTTTCAAATAAAGCAATAGCATTGGTGAACTTCATTTAACTAATTTTAGGAACAGTAATAACATTTGTCCTTATTATGCAATTATCTAACTACTCAGGGAAAGAAGTTTCAACAAACTAAAATTAATAGAATTTGATCTAATTAATGAATTGGGTTGCAATGGCTAAAGTAGTCTGCACGTTGAATACAAAACCAAAAAAGTCCTGGGTTCGACCCCAGTTTCAGTCTAAATTATAAAAACATATCGCATTTTTACTGATGTGTATTAGTGTGTCTTTGTGTCAGTTGTTGTCGGAAGGTTTCAGTGGCAAAGATAGAGTCACTGGTCACTGAACAGTACCGGCTTCAGCTGATAGCAATCCACAATCACAATCGTCGGTATTGTGTAGCACCGGCGAAGTAAAATAAATACTAAAAATTTATACTAAAACGAAGCTTTATAATTTAAAACGTCCCCTTGACTTCAGAGGCGCTGCAACACTGCTATAAACAAAAAACCTGCAAAAGCAGAGTTGTAAAGATAATGAAGCTTTGCTCTCTCTATTCCTTTACTATCTGTCATCTCTCACTATCACTTTCCTCTAGTTCCAGCACAATATATCTCACGTGTGTTGCTGTTATCTCCTGAGTGCTGGTCCAAGATAAAAAAAAAATGTCGTCTGGTAGCATTGCATCCATAACTGAAGTTTTTTTTTTTAAATTTTAAACAATTTTGAAGCTTTGTCTGTGTTAAATGGATTTATAAGTTCAGCAACACTGTCAAAATGCACACTTGTTGCTGTTGTTGCAGTTTTTTTTTTTTTGTATTTGATCCAATCAGTGTGAAGTGTGGCCAAGACGCTTTATGCGTCGTAACACGTGTTTTATATTACTCACTGTTGTTACCGATGAGGTTAACGAAATAATTGCATATTGAATCACACTAGAGGGAAAGATTTGCTCTTTGATCTAATGGAATGTTTTTTACTATTTAATACGATTTTTTGATAGCGATTATTTAGAAAACACATTTTATGAGTCATTCTCATGCAAAAATATTTCGCATTATTATTTTACAAAAAGGTTTGACCTATGAAGTGTATGTTTCTGTGTCGAAAAAAATGTCGTATGACGTCAACAATAAATGCCAAATGAAGTCAAATCAAATTCCTTTTAACTGTCGGAATTTTATTTGTAGATTCTTAGAGAGTGTTTACATTAAGCGCGATGTCCCAGCGACATGTCATCTGCGAATTGAGTGTGTGCTTTTAGATTGTGACAAAAACTCAAAGAATGAGATTGTTGCCGAATTTTAATAATTATTTGTTTAGATTTGGCAAATTAACATTTTTGAACTTTTTGGAAAAAGATTTTTGCCAAAACATAAGAAAAGTTTAGTAAAAGTTTTAATATAATACAAATAAGAAAATAATTAAATATTTACATATGTATGTGGTAACACCGATTTGACATTAAAAAGTCCTCTGACTATTGCTATAAAAAATTCATTATGTAAATGAGGGTGGATTTATGGAGGGACTTTAAAAGGGAACAGGAATTATTTCAGCGACATTACCCTCAATGTAAATCGGCTTTTAGTAACACGTAAAGGCATCAACTTTACTATTCTTATAGTGATTTTGATTCTGAAAAAGTACGTTGCACTTTTCACTATATTTATTAAAAATATTTACACTTTATTGTTCTCTTTCAAAGACCTGTAAAATGGCTTTATAGCGGTGCAAATGTTTAAAAAAGGAAAACGCAAAATCGGGCAAGATATGCAATGCATTTTTTGTTGAAAAGAAAATATAAAAAATCAAAAACTTTTGTCATTATTTAAAAGAAATTTAAATATAACAAGAATTTTTCTTTTGAATTTTCAGGGTACTTTGATATTTTTAAAATACATAAAAATTTTGAATTTATCAATCTCCTGGCTTTCGACTTTTTAACTCCTTCCAGAAATCCAGAGGAAGCCGACTACAGTGCACCAATTTATCCCAAAAATTATGCTGGTCACGTTGGATTCAATAATATTGATTTTCAAGTTAATTATTGGATTAACAATGGCTGTCCCGCAAATAAATTAAATCTTGGAATTGCAACGTATGGCCGAGCCTGGATGTTAACTACGGATTCTGGTTTATCTGGCGTACCAGTAGTCGAAAGCGCAAATGGAGCTGCTGATCCAGGAAAATTATCCAAAATACCTGGTTTACTTAGTTGGACGGAAATTTGTATTAAATTAGCCACCAAAAATTATCTGAAAAAGGTCGTTGACGTCGAGGAGAAATATGGAAACTACGCCTTTAATCCGGCTGATGTAAACAATAAGAATGGCATATGGATTAGTTTTGATGATCCACAATTTGCTGGCATTAAAACCGAATATGCTAAACAAAAGGGAATGGGAGGTGTAGCTGTTTACAATTTACAAAACGATGACTTTCTAAAATATTGCCAGGGTCCAGTATTTCCCATACTATCAAGTATCAGTCAGCGTTTGTAAAAGAAAGTAAAGATAAAGATTTCTGTAACAGTCTATATACTCGTATGCTCGTACAAGTTTGTAGAAACATTTCTATAGAAAAAAGAGTATAGAAAATTATAGTTTTTATTTCTAGTTGGAAAATTGAAAATTGAAAATCTGCCAAAATAAATATTAAATTAATTATTAAATGCATTTAAATCTGTGGTCATATTGCAGCACTCTATATCGATCGAACTTTACATTTATATTCTATTGGAAATTCTATTGCTAACGAATGGCGTGGAAGCAGTAGAAAAATTTCTTATTTTCCAGATAAGCTGCTTTGAAGCGTTTTCGAATACGCGCAAAAAAAAGCAGATCGGTGTGTCAATTTATTGGCAAGCTTGTTTAAGTTTGACGGCTATTTACATTTATTTAAAATGAACATTAACACAATTAATAATTAACAACGAATAAACATGATATGTATGTATATGTGCATTATAATAACAGTGCACGAGAGTGACTTGTTTTTGCACATTTTTGATGGTTTGAAACCAGTGCTGTTTTATTTCACTTGTCCCACTTGGGAGCTAGTGGGACATCGCGAACAAAAACGACCAGCATCTCTTGTTTACTCAGCTGCTTCGATCGAAATAATAGTTTGGGCTGCATCGTTATCGATAATCTCCCACACATTTAACTTTGACAGTTTAATTTTTCATATGGACAGCTACAGACCTGATTAGTAGGTTTAGTATATCTCCGAAAAGTATTTTTCGGCTATTAAATTTTTTTAAACTCTTTCGCAGTTTTTATTCTTATAAATGGAAATGTTATAAAAAAATATATAAAAACAAATTTGCAAGATTTGGATAAATTGTTGTTTTACTTTACTTCTGACGATTATATTCCATTGGTGGGTGAAGACCAGAGTAACTCAAATGAATGCCAACGTATGTACATATATCTTTAATGCAAAATAGAGATTTGCAATATTGCTTGAGGAGATTCCAGAAGTTCAATTTAGAAAAATGTACCGAATGGTCCCCCTTCTACCATAAACCTTTGTTGTCAAAAAAGATCTCGCGTAGCCTACAATTTATTATGCACAATTAAAACTACAGCTTTAATCAGTTCATCTCGTGTAAGACAGACATACATACGTCGTTGCCTATAATAATTTAGTAATATAATTATTATGAAACGGCAGTATCAGTGATTCCCATCAAAAACCAAAAAAAAAAAAAAAAATGTTTCTATGAACACGGACTGACATTAAAATTAAATACGAATGGCGTTGTATTTGGTTGTATTGACTTATATATGTCCTATATCCAGAACAAAGTTATTAAGCAATTAATAGCCTTGATCACATACTCAACGTTGGGAACAGCCCGCGGGATCTCAATGTTACCCAAAGCTGTTTCGGTACTCAAAGTTTGTGTAAGTTAGAGATCCATTGAGAGAGAAATGTTTTTCTTCTTATACGAAACTGCACGTACATATATTTTCTTGGGAATATTTTGGAAAGTAAACAAGCAAACAGCTGTTTTACAAATAAACAATATCAAATTAAAAATTTAAAAAAAATGTGTAAAATTTCATTAGAAATGACTATTTTGTTTTCCTTTAAATAACATGTGTAGAGCAAATTAAGGTTTTTGTTTTTTATGTATGTATGCAGGCACATGTGCATGCTTAATAGTATAACCCAACAAACCATATAAAAATTTAACTTGAGAATAAGCTTATATTAATAGTGCCTTTTAAACTTTCCTTAATTATGTTTATAATAATATTTAGGCAATATGAATTAACAAGCAGTTTCCACAACAAAGCTTGAGAAACTCGGATTATAACCAACTGTTTCTAAAGTATGCTAATGAATGATATAAATAATTACTAATAATAAGTATAAAGTACTAGTACAAACAGTGATATATAGTCATCCAGCTGTGATAGTAAGTTCACCTGTTATGAATTCCTAAAGAGGCTTTAATTTGAATTGAAATATTTTCTTCAAGGTGGCCAGTTACAATTCTTTGTAGATTTTAAAGTGCTTTAAGGAAATAACATAAAATGGAAATAATCTCTTGTTTCTTTCGTAAATAAGGCAAATCGTGTGTGGTAGGGTACATTTAGAATTCGACCAATAAAGTCAAATTTAATTTCAATTAAAGCTCAAATAACTTAGTAAACGATAAGATGTTTTTGCTAACTATTCCATTGAATAAGAAGAACAGATTTGAAATATATTAACAGAAAGAACAACAACCTCGCAACTGATAAGCAAGTCATTTCAAATTGAATTTGTAAACATATTTTGCAGTTAAAGCCTTAAACAAAAATTCAGTTGCAGTTTAAAACTCGTTCGGAACACAACAGAAAATAAATCAATATTGAAAATTAAAAAGAAATATTAAAAATAAAAATGAAAAGCACGCTTAAACAATTTTTGGCACTTTGGTGCTTTGCCCAAATTGCGTTGGGGCAGCAAACAAATAAAAGAATTGTATGTTACTACGATGCTGAAAGTTCCACAAGAACAGGTAAAAGAAAAATTAAAAATAAAAATTTGTGAAATATGTTTAATGCATGCATTTACATAATATAGGTTTTGCTAAATTGCCACAAGTTGAATTGGAAAGTGCTCTGCAGTTTTGTACTCATCTTATTTATGGATATGCAGCTCTAACACCAGCTAATTATGAGATTTATAGTCTGAACGTAGATCGAGATATGTTCCATTATCGCCAAATAACTTCCTTGAAGGCAAAATATCCTCAGTTGAGAATCTATTTAAGTTTGGGCGGTGATAAAGATCTGGATGCTACAGATGACAAGAAATATATACATTTCCTTAAGGGCGGCAAACGGATATATCAGAACTTCATACACTCTTCCATTAGTTTGCTAAGAAATAATGGTTTTGATGGTTTGGATTTGGCATTTCAATTTCCACGCAATAAGCCGCGCAAAGTTCATTCCGCAATCGGTACGGTGTGGAAAAAGTTTAAGAAATTATTTACGGGCAATTACGTTGTGGATACGGACGCTGACGTTCATAGACAAATGTTTACGGAATTTGTGGATGATATGCACGATGCGTTTAGAATTGCAAATTTATCGATGACCTTGACTGTCCTGCCGAATGTTAATTCAACATGTGAGTAGAAATTAATGTCATTTATTTTTTTAATATTCTGTGAGAGTCTTCCACAGAAAAATCGGGGTTTATAAATTTATAAATTGTTCGCTTCGAAAGAATTAATATGATTCCTGATTAGAATTCTAGGCCACAAATGCTGCACAGTGGGCATGTTTCATTGAATTCGAAATAGTTAGTGAAATAAATTGTGTAAAAATCATAGTTTTGTAGAGTCGAATAGAAATACGATAATTAATATGTGAATATGATGTCGGCCTGTGCTACATACACATGTATGTATGTCAGTACTTCGCATTTTTCTTCACAAAATTTGGAATTAGTTTTGCAAAAACTATTTCTTTCTCTTCTGCTAATAATGCAAAATTATATTGTGTTGTCGAAAAATTGTTTCAATTAATTTATTAATTATTGAAATTTTAATTGAATTATTGAATAATATTTGAATCTACAGGTACGGTCACATATGGCAAATATTTGCCCACTAAATTCTATACACTTTTTTATATTATTTAAAAATACTTTTGATTTGAAACAGGTCTTTATCTTAAATAAAACAGATTTTAATAAATTATTACTTCAATCCATTTAGACTTTTTAAATCCCACGAAATATTAACTAATTAGTTGCCGAAAACAGTGGTTACTTTTTTTTTAGGAAAATAATAGAATAAAAATGGAAAATAAGTGCATCTAATTGCAAACGCATTCTTTTAATTCAGTTACTTGTGCGAATTAATTAATTTTTAAATTTATATAAATGTATATACATATAGTATATAAGTATATATTATATCATATATGTAGACATAGGAGCAATTTTAATGATACTTCTTTCTTTTTGCAGGGTACTTTGACATTCCTAAGATTCAGAATTATTTCGAATACGTAAACCTTTTCGCCTTCGATTTTCTTACACCAGCACGCAATCCGCACGAAGCCGACTATACCGCACCCATCTATTTAAAGGACGAACAGGACCGTCTACCGCACTGCAACATTGATTTTCAAGTAACACATTGGCTTGACAATGGCTGCCCAGCGCACAAGCTAAACTTGGGTATTGCTACTTATGGTCGTGCATGGAAACTGACCACCGACTCTGGTGTAAGTGGTCAACCCGTAGTAGCGGATACTTACGGACCAGCAGAGGCTGGAATTCAATCAGAAGTCGAGGGTCTTTTAAGCTGGACGGAAATTTGCTCAAAAGTTACCTTATCTACGGCTGGTGATTATAGAGGGCCTAATGCTCCGGTGCGCAAAGTTATCGATATTGAGCATAAATATGGCAATTATGCCTTCTGTCCAGCCGATGAAAATCAAGAGCATGGCATATGGATAAGTTTCGATGATCCCGATTTCGCTGGTATAAAGGCTGAATATGCCAAGAAAAGGGGTCTGGGCGGCGTAGCTCTATTCGATATTAGTTATGACGATTTCAGGGGCCTCTGCACGGGTGCTAAATATCCCATTTTGCGTTCAGTTACAAGTTATTTGTAAATAGAATTTTTTTGTTAAAGACATTTTAGTATAATAAAAGAAAAATAAAAAGAAATTTATTAAAAAAGTTTTCGATAAATAAATTTTGTATGTAAAAATTTCCACAGGCTTAACAGCCAGTTGTAGTTAATTTTTATTCGTATTAAATTGAACTCGTGTACATTATATGAATAATTAAGTAAATAAAAATTTGTATGTGGCGACTATTTAGTAAAAATAAAACAAAATTGTTTTTATAGTGATTTCACTACTCAAATTACTCCCGTGATTGCGTATGATGTGAGCAAATAAATTCTAACCGCCAGAAATAACAACAAACATATTTTTTTCGTTTACTTAGAATTGATAGGAACGGATAGATAATTGTATAATTTGACTGGCTACTTGACTCGTAAATCAATGATGCCATCGCCGCTAATGCTGATGTTATTATGTCAGCAAAAAAACAAGCTAAAACACACTTGAATATTAATTACGATTGTTTACTTTTCTAGTAAAATTTGATAATTGAGTAAATTGGAAAAAATTACTCTCAAAATAAACTTCTTTATAAGCCATTCAGAGCTGAGAGCTGATGCTCGTCCCCATAACAAAGTTCTCGTAACTGATTCCAGTAGAGGAGATTGATTCTGTATCGGCATTTTAAAAGTTACATCTGAAATTCATTTTTCGGCCGAAAATCGAAAATCGTGTTTTACTTACGTTTTTGTTATAAGATGCGTTTAGAGAATTGGCATTTAATACAAAATTAAATTTAAAGTGGTTGCTAGTAGTTCCTTATAAAGAAACTAACTTTTTTTTTAATCTTCGACCAATCCCCAAGGAAAATCCCTTACATATGCAATGCATTATGCTGGACATAGATAGAGAGAGATAGTGTAGAGGATAGACATTTGGGTAAATCGGTAGGAAGATAGAGCTTAATTCTTGTACAACGCTGCTGTTGCGTGTTAATTATAAAGAAAAGTTGCTGCGTCTTCTGATGTTACTTTTGACGCAGTATTTTTTAACTAAGCGGAGACATTCTATTTATTGTTTTAATCCGCCGACGTTTTATTGTTCAAATACCGACAAAAGAGGGTACTGTAGTAACGGCTTCAGCTGTATCCAATCCACAGGCACATCAGAACGTCCTCCTTCATCGTTCTTGTGTAGCACCGGTGAAGTACAATAATAAAAATAAAATTGCAACTAAAAAGGAAGCTTCAAAATTTAATACGTCCCCTTGAAATCAGAGACGCTACAACACTGCTGTAAAACACATAACGTGAAAAAAGCAGTGTTGTAAAATAGTGAAGCTTCACCTGCTATCATTTCTCCCACTATACCTTTCCTCTAGTTCCAGCAAAATGCACCGCATGTGTAGGGGTCCTCTCCTAAGTGCTGGTTCAAGATAAAAAAAATAGTCCCAATTGACCTGCGGTCAATCTAACGTTTACTAGCAGGCTGTCATTCCAGTCAATCTTCTTCAAATAAATAACGAGATAAACGAAATTTTATCTCCTGTGATGTAAAATTGCTTTTTTTATTGTGTGTGGTTATTGATACTTTGATTCAAACAACAGTTGTTTCCCGCATTAAGGAAAGCATCACAAATAGATTAAGTCGATAAAATCCTCCTATCAAAAGGAGAAAAAACACAACAACCACAACTACAACAACATCGAACAACATTAAAAAATAGTTAAAGTCGAGTAAATTAACTGAAATGCTGTTATCTTTATTTCTCTAAACATTAAAAGCATTCCAGTTCTACTTCAACTACCATCCGATTAAGACAAAAAAGAAATTTCCGTAAAAAAAACACAAGAAAAACAGGAAGATGAAAAATAAACAGCAGGATGAGGTTGACGTGGACACGCGGAGTGGCTAAGAACAAACGATTAAGCTGCCAAGCACAGAAAACACATTATGGCTTTTAGACCTTCAGAAATATATCACATTTTTTCTATTTTGATGGCGGCTCATTGTGTTAAGTGGTTTCTTGGTATTTAATGTAATGATGGCTTACTTCTGACAGCTAAAATTTCCCGCAGCAGTATATACCCTCTTTTAAATTACGCTTTTGTGTTGTACTTGCTCATCCAGAAGAACAGCTCCATATTTTCATTTCACACGACGTTCAACGACTTTAATTTTTTTCATATAAATTACATGTAAAACATAATTATTCATATTTTAAAATTATTTATTTCTAAATTCTAAATATTTATTTTTAACTTTTTATAAAAAAAAAATTTTTTTAGGTTATTTTAGAGGGCTGTTAGCACCTCAGAGGCCGTTTTGTAACCCCAGCCTCGTAGAAATTAACCAAGAGCAACTACAGTCATTCATCGTGCTTTGCACGTATCACATTAATGGTAGGAGCATAATTGGGACGAACGACGAATTTCGTCGTACGTTCGTGCGTAAATTCGCAGTGTGGCACACAATAACGACGAACAAATTGCAGCTGTCATAGTCAGCAAAGTTGTTTGCTGTATGTGTTACCGTATACAAAAAAGAATATCAACAGAAAACAATTAGAAAGCAATTTTATGGTAAATAATTGTATATATTTAACTTAAAGTATTTATTTTAAAAATTAAACAACTATTGAAATAAAAATTAACTTTATTTACTAATATATTTGGAAAACTAAAATGAAAGACGGTAACTCTGTACTAGTTTGTTCGTCGGCGTTTGAAATAGAAATAAATCTATCTCAGAGTTCGTCACGCATGACGAATTTCGTCGTGTTAATTTTCATATGCACAAATGTGTATTATTTCTGAGGACGAAATTTCGCACCGAATAATTCTTCGTTCGTCCCAATTGTAAGTCTGAAAGATCCTGGAAAAAGAACCCAAAAGCCTTACCCTCTATCTAGTAAAATCAAAACACTCACAGCGTAGATGTGGGAGAGTCTTCTTCCAGTCGTATCGACGCCCATCAACCACTCCGAAATATATGATATGTGGCAATAAGAAACCAATATTCATACTTATGATATAGCTACATCTCCTCAGCAAGGATTTATAGGCTTCTAGCAAGGATCTGCTTGTTGCGAAAAATCGATTTTGTCGACAATTTTTGTTTATTCTTTTGCCTCCATCGAAACTTTTCTGTATACCAAAATGGCAGTTCAAAATAGAACGCCCCATAATTGAACATTCATCATCTGACATTGAGAATAACTTACACTAAACAGTAAAAAATATGTAAAAATGTATTTATTAATATTTAAACATTTTCAAAATAAATTTTAATTTTAGTTCTTCTTGTTAATTACGCCGTTCTAAGGTAATCTAAATTATTCCGCTGGCTAAATCATAGTCTCCCCATTTTTCCCAAGTGAAGTTTTCTTTTGAAAAGTTTTTGTCAGAGATTAGGCCGAGTCAAATGCAAACACATTTGAACAAATACAAATAAACACAATGATTTTCGGACAGATAGACAGACAGAACCAACAATGAAGACGAATTAATTCTAAAAATAAAATAAAAACACTTCAGCAACAACAAAACTTTGGTTTGGAGAATACCGCCTAAAAAAAAAGAACATTAAGTGAACAATATCGTTCTAATGGCATTCATTCGTTCCATTCGTGCTTTCTGTTTTATTTCTTAATGCAAAGGAAAGTATAAAGAAGACGAGCATGAAATGAATCTTAATAGAATTGTATCAAAAAATCGAAAAAAAAATTTTTTAAATAAAAAGGAGCGGATAGTTAAATATAAAATACCTCACCCCTAGCCAATTCTGAAATTTTAGTTTAAGGATCCCTTGAGCACTTTTATGTAATGCATTTTATACAACAAAAAAGTTGGGGCAAAAGTAATCACCCGCTATTTTTTGCTGTAATTTTTTTCTGCGCTTTGTAGGGGAACACGCAATAGCGTGGCATGTCGTCTGGTATGTTCCGGGCTTCTCTCCGACATCTGGGGCAAGAGCATCGGTATTCTCAGCAAAACAGCTGCTCCTGGGTCGGATAGCCTTGGGAACATCTCGTGTTGTCCCAGTCTCTTCAAGGCGATTGGCCAAACGCCGCAGTGTTTCTCCAGTTGGAGAAGTACAAGCAATAAATCTTCGACAAAATTCAGCCTAGACCCGCAGATATCGGCTTCAAATTGATAGAGTTGGTCGTCCAGTTCTCATTGTCATCAATGTACACCAGAAAGTTCGTGAAGAGAATCATTCTCGGTAACGTTTCATATCATCACTGTGCAGATAGATAGTCTTGCAATGCCCTTAAACGTCCCCTGATATTCCCATAAAAACAATAAAAATATAAGTAAATTTTTTTTTCTGAGCTTTATAGGCGATGGGGTCAACAGTATTCGAACTCTAGCTACTTTAAATCTTCATTGAAAAATATAAAAATAATGAATAAATTTTTATTTATCAGAGAGCAATTTTAAATCATCATGTCCTGAGATGTAATTGGCTAATTCACTAATATTTGTCATTAAAATTTCACATCCCAATCTTCGAAATGCATTGCGTTAAATGAACTCCTGCTCTTAAGTAGGGTATTGTCTCTGTGGAAAATTTAAATATATACATACATACTTCAATATTTAATTAGTTGCTGCAGTACATCAGCACTATGGGAATCATAAACTTATAAAAATAATAAAATAATTCCTGTATTACTTAATAGAATGCAGCAGCGGCATATTTATGAGCAATAAATACGGCTAGTTGCAAAATTGTCAACTTCCTTTATCAAAGAAAAGTGATGACTAACTAAATCAGAACATTATCTACAAACTAACAATAAAAGTGTACATAAAAGTTAATACAGGGTGCTGTAAACAGAGTTGGTGCTAAAAAAATTAAAACTTGTAGAGAAAAAGTATCCCAAGAAAATATTTAAAAATTTTGTTGAAAATAAAAATAAATTCCATAATCCTTGTCTTTATTCTCTAGACCATCACTCAATTCTTTTTATTTGATGTACTTTTATAAAAAATTTAAATTTATTTAATAAAAACACATTCACTTCAAAAGCTAATACTTGTGTATTTGCATTTGTGGAGAATTGTGAGAAGAACTTTGTTTGTATTATTTAACTGTGGCTTTAATTTGTGGATTTACCAAATGCAAAAACAGTCAAAATAAATTTGAACAAAGTAATTCGAATATTAATTTTTTTTTTAGTTCAGGGAAAGAAGGCTTACTGCCGTATTCATAAATTTTTTTTTGATTTATAAAAGGTTTAATAAACAATTTTCCATACAAAAATACGATTGTCATTGCTTTTATAAATCCAAAAGATTTTTATGAATACGGTAGTTAATTTATAGTAGGCGTCGAATAAACAATAATGTTCAGGTTTTAATTATCGTTTATTGCTAATTTAAAACATCACCTTAAAGCGTTAAAGGAGTGTTTTTGGCTGAACAGATAGCGCGTTGACTATACAGCCAGATGTTAGCAGTGTTAATTCCTTACCAAATGATATGGCATTCTTCACCGGTGAACATAAAATAATAAATGAAATGATATTATATCGGAGAAGAAGCATTTCTTCTTTACAAATTAATAAAAAAAAAACCCATAACTGCAGAGTTGTTCAAGAATTAAGCGATATTTCTTCCTATCACTTCACCGAACGTCTCTTTTCTACACTTTCCCTTTCTCATTAGTGCCGGTGAAATTCCTTGCAGGCGTAGGGCATGCTCATATATCATGGTTTTCTGCACGCAACTCATTTTACACTACATCGATACCAACTTCGTAATCTGCAATCGCAGCTTTTGAATCGCTTTGTTGAAAATTAGGTCGATAATGGTAGGCAATTCTTTACCGAATATTAACCGCCTAAAATTACACAAACCCGTTTTAAGCATTTTGTTGATTTTTGAATAAAATAATTTTAATATTGAAAAAAAATATATTTAATTTTGAACAAAAGATTTATATACATAGATATTAAATTTCAAATAAATTGGCCCTTAATCGTAATCAACAATAAAGTGTATTTTAAGAATTCTAAACTATACTTTTGTTAAAAGTCTACTTGTTGTCATCTATAGACGAGTAAAACTATATTTTTATCGTCAAAACCAACTTTAAATTTAAAAATATCAGAAGTTGTTTTTAAACAATTGCAGCAGTAGCAGTTGTCGAAATCAGTCAATTTTTCCAATTAAATGTTAAAAAAAACAGTATTTTCAGAAGTTTTTTGTCAATTTCTATACGAACGATTGAACTATTAAGCGATTGTCAGATATTACAATATTGTCAGTAAAATTGTCATAAAATGTTTAACAATGTCTAACAACATTGTCACAAAAAGCATTGTCATTACATTTTACGACAATAATATTGTCAGACATCTGACATGTTAGAACACCCGGCATTGCCATTGAGAAGTAACTGTCAGATATTGTACGGCCATTTGTTATTGCCAAATATCCTTAATTTAATGCACCGTACAATAACACCATTGTCAAGTAAATATTTCTATTGGCATACAACACATAAATATTAAAGACTGTATGCCACTACATTTATTTCTCATTAATTAATATAAAATTGATAGAAATACAATATAATATTTACATTTTTAAGTGTTGCCGGTCAAAAACTAGGCTCAAAATCGCATAAATTGTGCAGAAATCGCTCAATTGGCATTTTTCAGTTGGGAAAAGACAATGTGTTGAGGTACAATTCGCCGGTCATCTCTTTCTACTTTTTGCTTTTTTTATTTACTGTTTTGACATTTGGCTTGTCATTGTACAGAATTTTTTACTTTCACTGAACCGACTTCACAGTAAAAATACTTGTGAGAAGGGTTCTATATAAAATTTTACTCCATCTTTTTTTACAATTTCGTAATTATTGCGCAATAACTTAATTTACACTTTGTATGGAATAGTGCTTAATTATGGTATTTATTGAAAAAATATTAATAAAAGTGCATGTCGGAATACCGTATATAAACTACATATTTTGTTTTTCTTTAATTGACATGTATAACATGTTTTTTTTTTGTTGTTTATGTATGTCCATATGCATATGTGCATGCTTAATGGAATAACCCAAAAAACATAAAAATTAAACTTGAGAATAAGCTTATATTAATAGTGTATTTTAAACTTTCTTTAATTTAGTTTATAATAATATTTCGGCAATATGAATTCACAAGCAGTTTTTAATAATGCTTGAGAAACTCTGATTATACACAACTGCTTCTAAAGTAAGCTTATAAATGACATATGTACATATGTAAGTATGTATATTAAACAACAATATACATATGACGATTGAAAAGAGACTTATATTTTACAATGCATTCTGAACTCTTGTTGTATTTGTTCCACGTTTATAACGCATTAGCTGCACGCGAAATCTGTCAACAAGATAATTCTTCAGTTGCAAAGACAAGTTTGAAGTAATCATGTACATACGAGTATAATATTGGCAATAAGGTACCGTTTGGAATTTTACAATGACTTTTCAATATATTCTGAAGTCTTTCTCAATTCATTTTGTTTGTTGGGATATAATATATTCATATCAATAGCTATGTATGTATAGTACATTGATAAAGTTTGTGGTTTTTCGTGTTCCCGCACTTCTGTTAATTTTTGTGTATCAGTAAGAGAAATTTAAGATTACTCCCACTTTACCGAACTTTGCCCAAAAAGTACGGGATCATATCTATTGTTTGAAAAGTAATAACTTAAACAAGAAAATGTAATTTATGCTTAAAATAAAAAAAAAATTATAACTAAACCGAATATAATTTTATACAACAAACAATTTTATACTACAAATTAAAATACACATTCTGTAATACTCCCAATAATGCACATGGAATAAGCAGAAAAAAAGGACACAGACCAGGCAATTAGACTTCTTTCCCTGCAATCTGAGATGCGAATTTGATTTGCAAACATTTCGCATCCACTGTGCGTTTTCAAAGTCATGGCATAAAGTTTTGTTTCCACACAATTTAATTGATAAAAATAAAAATTATATTCTTTGTTTGTTTTTTATTTATTTGTTATTAAACTAGTGGTACTTTAAAAAAAAACTCCCTATAAATTGTTATTATGTGCGTGTCAACTCACATAAATTATGGTTTTAGTACTTCAATTACATGTGTATAAAACCGACAGTCTGTACAATAATTTGTGCTTAAATCTTATATATGTGTATGTTCACTTTAATGGATATCACTCCCATCATCTTCATAAATGTAAACGTCCTTAATGGGGGTGTAAGTGTTATCAAGGGTATCTTATCGTAATAGAATTTGATATCAAGTACTCGTTTACGTGCGTATTAGAAAGCCTAACGGTAAGTATGTATGGCAATTGTATATATACATACTTTATAAAGTAACACCCAGTCAGCATTTGGAAGATTGTTTTGGCAGAAATCACCAAACTGAGTCTTTTACGACTACCTCAGATAACTAAAAACGAATTAATCAGTTGTGTGCTTAAAAAAAGACCCGAAAATAAATCCGACAAATGCTTGGAAAGCGACTTGTTTAAAAAACGCAAACAATATGTATAGAATGTGCGCAATCATAAATTCGGCATGTAGATGCCCGAAATGTGACTGTATTAAGAATTTTTATTTTTATTTTGGAGTCATATTTAGCGCATCTTGACGATGAAAAATCGTCTCTTATGGTTTTTGCTACTGTTTATAACGGGACAAATTTACTTACTGATTTTGAAAGAAATGAGTTTTGTGAATTTATGTTTATTTGTGTGGTAAGCTCATGGTGCAAAGAACAATAAAAGTTGATTAAATTAAAGAGTAATAAATAAATAATGAAAAAAATAAAAGAATATACTTTCTTTATGTTATACCAAATAAAACAAGACTCACTAACGGCTAGTAATATGACTGTAAAATGGCTTGAAAAAGTGTCGTAATTGATTGTAAGTACTATTGCAAACTGCCTCGAAAATGAGTCAGAAACGCGAGTCATAAAAGATTCGTTTTGAAGTGTCGTATCTAGGGTACCATTTTCTCCCGACAAAACAGTCGTTTTCGATTCAGAAACGTGCGCATAAATGATTAATTTAATCGCGAAGAAGAATAAAAAAGACTCGAATATGATCAATAATTAATTAAAATGCTGACTGGGATAAACATTTTCGATAGTGATAATGGGTGCCATCAATGTCGAAATTCGTTACAAAGAAATTTATTCATTGTAAATAAGAAATTAGATGAGAGTAGGTTTGTGGAAGTCAAGTGGTCTCACTTCTCAGGTAACTGGAAAGTATTAATGGCAAAATAAAGAGATTTCTCAAAACAGAAATTTATCATTACAATAACTTTTTTTCTATTTAGTTTATTATTAATAATTTTTTTAATTAAGCTGAAGTTGTTTATTGAACAATCATTTTTTAAGCAGACTTTGAGACTGAACTTTACACGTATTTATAATACTTAATTTCAATTTCCGGTATATGTATTTCAAGAGCTTTGATCAAATATAAAATATGATTTACAAATATAATATACATATAATTTATAAATAATGGTAAATGTAATCAACCTTATCATTACATTCTGTTTTTTTTTATTTTTTAATTATCTTGGATCAGTGCAATCTTACCCTAGAAATAATGCGTCAAAAATAACATCAAAGACGGTGCAACTTAGAGTACAGTATAGTACGGTACAGTTCACTGACCAGTGACAATGCCTTCGCCAACATTCCCACAACAACTGACACAAAAGCACAGCAATGCACATCAGAAAAAATGCGAGATGTTTTTATGAATCTAAAAAATGGATCGAATTCAGGACTTTAGTCAACGTGCAGGCTTCTTCAGCCATCGCCACCCTCAAGCTTTATAATTAACACGCACCTGCAGAGTTGTGAATTAAGCTCTATCTTCATATCACTTCCACATCCTGACTATTCTCTACTCTACTCGCTTTCTCTATCTAGTTCCAGTCCAAGGCAGTGCTTATGTAGGAGCATTCACCTGAGCACTGGGCCATGATAAAAAAAAAACAAGTTAAGAATTTGTATTTTCTCATCATCGCATTTAACACATTTCATACTTTCTCCGATTTCTATACCATGCAGAAATGTCAAGTTATATGCCAGGCTTTATAATCGGAATTTCGATTGTTTTTCTTTTACTTTTCCTTCTTTTTAAAATGTTTCTGACTGCAAAAATAAATTGAAAATTATGAACAATAATAAAATATAAATTTCCATTATCAGGTGGCCGGTAGAAACATAATCTACCGTACACATTCTACGTTTTGTGCTCTGTAACTTATAATATATTGATTCCGCTTTTCTGACATATGCACCAGTATGCATGGAAAAATGTTTTTCCAAATTTATTTCCAATATATTGGTTCTTTTACAATACTATCATCCGCGGGAGCCTTTGATGTGACATGTCTGGTAAGCAAACTAACAAATGTTTAGTGAATATTCTGCTGTTCAGCTCTACGAACTCTCAAGCTACGTCCTCTCTGCCATATATTGAAATTACACTTAAAAAACAACCTGATTGTCGCCTTGAATACAACATTTCATTAATTGCGCTTGTACACTTGCCTGTCTGTCACTTCTCTTGCCTTGTCTGTTACTTGTTTCTGTTGTTTTTTTGTTTGCATTTAAATTATCAGCACGATAGGAATTCGCTTGAAAGCAGTGTACGAGTATATTCCACACGCATTAAAGCCCCCATAATTTATTTAAAAAATACACATGACGGATGTAAAAAAAAATAAAATGAAACATTTTACAAAAAAAAGGCATTAAATCATTTTAACATTTGGTTTGCCACGCCATAAATTTAATCTTCTTTCCGATCATAATTCGATTGAGTCATAAAAATTCACTTCAAACACCACAAAAAATTAATAACAATCACTGATGTCATGGAAATTAGAAAGTTCCATACGATAAATAATTGCAAGGATGTTGCACTAAACACATCGATGACAGCAGACTACAAACTGCAAGCTGTTGAATTTTAGCTAATTTTTGCAAATGAGAATTTGCAGGCAATACGTAACAATTTTTCTTATCACTTAACTTGTTCACTTTAGCGATCATAAACGCTTCTATGATCTTTGTCTGGTAGCGCTTCGAATACACATTTTTTAATCTAAATTTATATGGGTTGCATTTCGCCAGTACTACTTAAAAAAAATTAGACGTTTTTCGGTTGAAAATAAAACACCATCCACAATGGTGATATCGGGTGTTACATTCTTTTTGGAAAAGCATAGAGACGAGAAGAATATGTGGGACAATTGTATGGGCAAAGTTTTTTTTAGCTAAAGACAACAATTTTGTTTACTATTTTAATTTGCCGACGTTATTCTTTACCGAAATACAGACGAAGGAGAATGGTGTGATGTACACTAATCTAGCCTCTTAGGCACATTAGGAAAATGTTTAAAAGTAATAAAATGAATTCAATTAGGAAATTAATTTTTTTTGGCACTGTGATAAACACAGATTCGATTATGAAATGTCTCTCTCAGCTAAGCTGTTGCCATAATTTCGTTGTATTTCCTAGTTAATGAAACCATACTTGTATCAGTATGGACTACTATGTTTTGAATAGACCTTGCTAAAAATAAAATAATTCTATTAATTCTTAAACATGTAGTGCCTTACTTCGAAACTCAGTTTATGCGATTTAGTTAAACTTTTGCGTCTTTAAATAGGTTACTGATCTATAACATATAGGCAATCAAAATTACATTTGATAATTACTAAGAAACACTCTCAATAAAAGACGAAAAATGTGAATCATACTGGAAAACCCTAGCAGAGGGGAACAACATGCTGTTTTCGAAGGCTGCTACACCTTCATCTTCAGCGTTCTTCGTGTTTTTTCCACTGTCTATGGTTATCAGTAGATGTAAATTATTAGCTTTGTATATTTATTATTTTCTATAAATAGAATACTAGAAATTATTTCCCGTTATTATTCCTTTAATTAACTACGTCGCATTAAGTATTTGAAATAGAAACCAGTTTAATTAACAATGTTTGGCTGTTTGACAGTTACTAATCTCTAATTAGTAATTTAACAAATCAAAAATTTCAATCCAATAATCACTAATTATTTCTGACTAAAAGACGTTACGTACTTTACACTGATTTAGATTAATTAATTTACGACAAATAATAATAAAAATAAAATAAATAATAAACAAAAATGTTCGAAATAAATATTACATTAACATGAAAATTTAGTTAGTTGAAGGAAAATTAAAAAGTATAATTTGTTTGTCTTCAGCATCTATAAATGCAGCTTATTTTACATTTAGTATATTTTCTTTAGCAAAACAAAAGAATTTATGGGAATGAGAAATGAAGAACAATTGTTTTGTTTTCAAAAATAACTCACACTTCGTCTTCAACTGACTTTTTGGTTGAAATAAAGTTTTTCTGACTTGTTTGAGATTTTTTAATTATTCTTCTAATTTTTTCCATAAAACTTCATATTTCATTACGCTTAAGGCTGGGCCAGATTAGGCAAATATTAAGCATAATCAGCATAGTCATAAATTGTACCAAAAACTTTCTCCATCTTTCGTAAATATGCAAAACAAAATGATGACATGTAACAAAATATTTCAATTCTATTAGAACGTACGTGCTATAGAAGGAATCAGCTGTTGTCTAACTATTGGTTAACCAATGACATTTGGCGGTTTAACTAATAGTAAAAATAAAAAAGCTGCGAACCAAATATTATTAGTTAAACCATTGCTATTAACTAACTAATGACTGTGAATTTGGGCATTAGCAACATTACTTTTTTTTAGCCAAAAAGACAAACGCACAAGAATGCATTTTTAAGCATTATTTATCAACAGTTATTCACTAACGTTAGTGCATTAAATGTGGAATGTATTGCTTCCGACAGCTTTTAGTGCTTCTAAATTTCGCAATTTTTTTTCTGAGCGTCGTTAGAGAAATACTCCTCTTCGTCTTTATGAACAGAAACATCACAAATGTCGCTCAGGTCACTGAGTTTTGTGGCACCGCTAAATTTTCACAGGTGACACCCTGCTTGCAACTAATACATTTTTGATATATCATTATATCGAGCCTTTGGTGCAATACCGTAGTAATTCAAAATTTGAATTTTTTGAGCTGGGCATGCAGAAATAATCTTTGGGGAAATATATATCTAAAGTAAAAAGATTATGGTTCTATATCTAACTGTTCAGATTCTACAGCTACAAATGTCGTCTTTATTGCCTCCAGCTATTTCCAACAATATTTATTGGCAATAATGAAATATTTCCTTTATGACAAGAAATTTACAAACAGAAAACATTACAAAACATGCCTCTTTATTTAAAAACTTGTAAAAAAATAAATTTAGTAAACGAAAATTCTATCAAAAAGATGGCTCAAAACTTCAAATGCATTTTTCTCAGTTCACGATTTTTTGAATTATGGCGGTATTGCACCAAAGGCTCGATATCGTCATATGTATCGCCAAAACAAATACGGTTACAAATTTATGTTTTTATTACTAATGCCACGTGAAATTTACGTATATAAATTATATTGTTAACACTAACGCTACGTAAGTTCTACGTACAGTATTTTTGTATTCGAAGTGTTTGATTAGTTTAGTGATGAAATATGTTTTGTTTATGTTTTTGCGTGTGTTGATAAACTGTAGTAAAGAGCACGAATATATAACATCAATTATATAAAAAAAGTACACGTAACATCAATGTACGATTATATATTATAATTCTAGAGTTAAAGTGAAATTCTTGAATAGATTGAACAAGCTTTGCAGGAATTATTTCACTCTTTTCCGTTTCCACTGTATAAAATAAAGCATGCCATTTAGTAGATACGCTAATCCATGCTATTAGAATTGGAAAACAAAACAAAACAAAAACAATTTTCTTTTACAATTTCAGTAGAAATCTAACTTTCTTTCAATTTATTAAATGACATTTCGTCTTCTAACTTTTTGGTTGCTATTATTAGTGCTGCTCTTGCAAAATTCAAGGAATTAATATTTAAATGCTCATCTGCCACTTGCATCATTCTCATCTTTGTCTGACTTATTAAGATAATGATAATTAAAAGTAAAAATTACCAGAAGTAGTTGGTGAAAGCAAATGAAAAATAACATAATTCAAATTTGTGAAATGAAGAAAATATAATTAAGAAAACTTTTCCAAGGATTTGAATAACATTTTTTTTATAACAATTTGTACAGTTACATCTTTAATATTTAATTAGTTAAAGTTCAAAAGAAAAATGTATAATAAATTTGTATTTCAAATTGTACAGGGAGTTATTTAATTCCATTCTGAAATTTTTGCAGCATTTTCCTCTTCATTTCAATATCAACATTTTTTTTATTGTACAAAGAGTTTATTTCCACAACAAGTATGCCAAAGGCTTTATGTATGCAAATTTAAATATTAACCGACTAACCGAATAATTGTGCAATGCATTGCATACGTAGGGGATATGCCCTGAAAGCTCGTCAAAAAAATAGGAATTACATTTTAATTAAACCGAGAAAATAATCGACTAATCGAATAACTGTATACTCTTATTCGATTAATGGGGACTTCTGAACCAACTTTTGAGTATAGGAATAAATAAATATCTGAATGACATGAGTCCTATATTATGGGTATTCACAGTATTGAATGTCATTATTGTATCTCGGAGAAAGTTTTTAGTCATTTAGTCATATTATATTATATATATATTTGAAATTATAAAAAATTATGACATGGTGAAGAATATACGCGTCTAAATGTCTTTGGAATCAAGTTACAGTCATTGAAAGTTTGTGTTCGTCGTAAATTTTTACTGTTACCGAGTAACACGCCACGAGCCATCGCCCGTAAGTTAATAACTTTATGAAGCAAATGCTTCTCTCTTTATTGTGCACAAAAAACTTGTATAGATTTTTAGTTTAAGAGTTATAGACAAACCCATTTAAACTTAAATGCGTACCGCTTGGCCAGAAACCTAAATATTGTGCACAACTTATTTTTTTCCTTCTAACAGATCTGAAAATGGCCGCGGAACTGAAGAAATAACACTTTTGCATAAAAAGAGTGATCTAAAATACAGGTACAATAGATTGTAAAACATATTAAATATGCAATTTTAAAAATATTTTCAATAGAATAAAGCTGACTTCGTAGCATTTTTAGTTAAGTATCTAAGGGCGGCGATGGCACGATGGATGGTAGTCTGCACGTTGACTACAAAACCATTTTTCTGATGTGCATTAGTGTGTCTTTGTGTGTCACTTGTTGTCGGAAGGTTTCAGTGACTGGTCACTGAACAATACCGGCTTCAGCTGATAGAAATCCACAATCACATCAGAACGCCCTTCTTCGTCGGTATTGTGTAGCACCGGCGAATTAAAATAATAATAAAAATGGCTACTAAACCGAAGCTTCAGCACTGCTACGAGTATAAACAAAGAACGTGCGAAAGCAGAGCTGTAAAATAATTAATTAAGCTTCACCTCCTATTATGTTTCTCCTACTATTCATTTCCTATAGTTCCAGCACAATGCTTCGCATGTGTACGAGTCATCTCCTGAGTGCTGGTCACAGATAAAAAAAAAAAAAAACTTCATGATTTTTGTAATTTTGTTGAAAATTGCTAAAGTACTGATATAATATTGCCAGAAAAATTGTCATAAAATGTTTAACAACCGTGTGAACTTAAAATTTTTATCTAGTAACATTGTCACAAAAACTATTGTCATGACAACACCAGCCATTTTTAATAACAGGAAATTGCCACATATTGTACGGTCATTTGTTATTGTCAGATGTGCTTAATTTAGTGAACCGTATAATAATACCATTGTCAGATAAATTTTTCTATTGGCAAATCTTAACATCGAATCTGGCACCTTTTACCTTAGAATAACCTGAAAAAAGTGTGAACTGACAATTTTTGTTGGCATATAAATTTATTGTCGGAGAAATATGTGACAATGAAATTGTCCGGTTTTCTGACAATTTACCTTTTGGTGGAAATTTTTCTTTGTCAGTACATTACCATATCTTACAGTATTGCAATATCTGACAATCGTGTGTACATAGCTATAGCAGTGCATATGTATGTATATTTAATTGTCGCTCTGCTATAATTTTGTCTCCTTCCCTTCTATTCATTTATTTTTGTTTATTTATTTTTTTTTTTTACTGACAAGTATGCTTTTACCAGATGAAAGTTTTTCTTTTTGTTTATTAAATATTAACCCACTTGTCAAAAATAGTAGAAATTTCTTACCAATTGCTGCCAGTATTCCATTAAAAATGCAGTTTTAAATATTCTGTCGACATTTGTTTGCTTTAATGTCAAACTTGGCATTGCAGTTTCATGGTTTCGACATTAAACGTGCATTTCACAATGTTTTTTTCTCTTGTTTCACAGAGCAAATGTATAGGAAACAAGGAATTTATTTTTACATGTAATTCTACTTACATTCTTATGCATCATTTTATTTGCTTTTTAGTTTAACACAAATCTTTTAGTAATTTAAATTTGAAAAAAGAAACAAATCACAGTCTTGGAAGAACACAAGTACCTCATTTCAATACTTCAAGTTGACGAGCACAGTCCCATTATGTTTCTTTCCGCGGAACAAATAAAAAAATTCTCTGTCATGAGCTTTTGTTATACTTTTTAAATTAAATTGAGCTGTGAATTAATTTTTATGCAGAAAAAATTACGGCAAGTGTGAACATACAGCGCCGCTGGTGTAAATAGAAACGCGGCTTTTGAATGTTATTCTGCCCTACGCTATTAAATTTTAAAAGTGTAATTCTTACGGCCAAACAAAAAAGTTCTACACTGCACAATGGCTCATGATGAGCTGATTTTGCATATAAATCAGTAATAGCTAATCGTCTGTCACACTAACAGGGAATAAATATAGATTACAAAGTAAGTTTTCATTTCGCGCTTAGACCTGTAAATGTTTATATGACTTGCCCGTTTTTAGCATTTCAGCAGACTAAGAGGAACTAATATAAGTACATATATCAGCCTTTTCAAATATTTGCAAAATCATATACAGTGAAAGCTTTACTCGCGGGCAACTCGTATAAACGGATGTATTTAAATTATAGTATTATAAATCATAGAAATGAATTTTTTATCGGAGATCACAACTTCACGGAAGCACATTTTGTCTACCTTGAGTATCCTTTGTGGCAGCTTCCACTGTATATGTAAATTTACAAGCTAAATTTTATGCCCACCGCCTTACAGGCATTTTGAAATTCCAGCTACTGAACTTTTTCAGAGTTTGTTCGTAATGTTATTGGAGTAAAATTATTTCTGAGTAACACTCAGGCAAGGATTCCCTACTACGAGGAGAAGGATAGTGATAGAGATGATAGCTGGTGGAGGGATAGACAGAGCAAAAGTTCATTATTTTTAAACTCTGCTTTTGCACGTTTTTGTTATTTAAGCAACTGGTGTTTTTGTTTTACATCAGCACCTGCCCGAGTGGCGTAATTTGATGGTATTCCTAGAACACGGGTGTGCAAAAGCAACGTCACACCGCCTCCATCCAAATCAATTCACTTTATCAATTCATAGCATATACAATATTTGTATAAGCATATTCATATTATAGTTCATGAACTTTCCATTCAAATCATGTTATGAGGTTTCTAAAATAATTAAAATTCGATCTCCCAGCGACTTTTGGTATTAAATCACAGTTCCAGGATGCTGATTGCAATGAGGCGCATTCATATTTTGAAGCTGTGTTTAGTAGCCATTTTCATTAATTATTATAATTTGCCAATGATGCTATGCCGTTCGATAAAGGAAGGCGCTCTGATGTGCCTTTGGATTGGTATCAGCTGAAGCCAGTGATGTTCAGGCCTTCGCCATTGAAACATTCCTTCAACAAGTGACACAAAGGAACAATAATGCACATCAGAAGAAATGCGAAATATTTTCATGACTTTGTCGGATACTGTGCTATAATCCAGGACCTTGGGTTTTGCAGTCCACGTACTAGCTACCTCGCCCATAGCCATCATACATTTTAAATTTCCTCCTTCTTAATTTCAATGTTTGGATTTAAAAAAAAACTCGAAAAAAAATCCAAACTTTCAATGCATGTTTTTTTAATATATTCGAAAATATCGGCTTTAAATGCGAGAATTTTAAAATTTTTTAAAAACTTTCCAAAATATTTCTAAAAGGCATTTGTTATGAAGAAGCTTGTATGTATCTGCGAAATAAAGTTTCCTGTTCCCTGATTTCATTAGAGCACATTCCACTATAATAACGATAGTACAACGAAACACACACAACATTGCGACGATGCTCAAGGAGGTTAAAATAGAGTTGGCTACCCGACGTCCCACAGGAGTTTATACGCCCTCTACTGTACACGGCCGAGTATATTCAAAATAGTCTTTAAAGCACCGGCCCATACATGCGAGTTGTATTCCATCTTCGGTCAAAGATCAGAAGATCGTCTTAAAAAACCGAGGCACTTGAATGCTTCTGACATGTGCTCACTCCATTGAACAACACACTGAATTTTCATGCCAATAACAACAAGAGCTTCTGATTCCTCCATATCTACAACAGTCATAATTACAGGTGAAGCAGCATGATCGAACATGCATCGGTGTGTAAACATGCATAATTGGGTCTTTTGAGCGTTGAAATCGGCAATAATCGCCGGTCCCCATTACGATATTTTTGTAAGGTCACTATTCAATGAATCACTCATATTTACAGAATATGCCTGTAAAAGTAAATTTATAGTTCCTACGGAAAACTCTGAAATATTCCTAATTTTCGATGCACGATTTCGGAATTGTAAAATTTATATTCCTCGCAATAGAAAAGTAGAGCATTTTGTTTTAAATAAAATAGTTACTTTAAAATAGTGAACATTTAAAAACAGATTGTACTATGTTGATATGTAGGGTACATAAGATTCATTGCCGACGAATACAGCACTTTTACTTTTTATAACTTTCATTTCATTTCATTTTCCATTTTGTAATTTTTAATCAGACCGCTTGACAGCCTTAGGCGTATTTAAACAGCCAGCAACACAACAACCGAGGCGGCAACCACCAACAACCAAATGATGATGTTATTGTGTGTTGCTGACCAAAAAAAAAACATTTTTTTTTTTCATTTTTAGTTTTTGCAATTCTAAAAGGAAAAATATATTATGGAATTTTTTGTTGATTTTACAAGAAGAAAAGAATGTCTTTCTTTTTTTTTTTTTTTGAAATGACTGACAGGCAGTCCATTGAAGTTTACTAAAACAACAATTTAATGGTACTGATTCAATTGGAATGGAAAGGTGTGCGAATATACGAAATAAATGCGAATGAAATTTATGAGATAAACGATTCTGTGTGAATGTTTATTTGACCTGTTTAAATTTCATTTGGCTTTCTTATTCGTTTATGCACATCTATCAAGTTGTATTGAATGTATTTATTAAGTTTTATTTTTGCATTCACATATTGTATCAGTTAACTTATTGTTTGTGATTTATTCAACTCGAGTCAGAATGAATTACGATTATTTATACCGCCACAATCGTATTTTTTCTTAGAAACCCTAAGTTGCATTGAACAAATTTTAAAAGAGAAGCAAAACACTTTCAAACTAACTGTTACGCTTTTACTTTGCCTTTTAGAATTTCGCGTTATTTCCAAATGTAGGCGTGTAAAATTTGACACGAACATGCATTTTGATACATCAATCGACAAATCCATTTTGAATTTGTTGTCACTTAAGAATTTTTTTAAATCATATGATGATGAATACTTGTTTCATTTACAATTGACATCGTGCGTTTTATATAAAAAAAAAGTTATCCAATTTGCGTCGTTTCGCATTGCGTCGCATTTCCCGTCCCCATTAGCGACGCAAATCGGTGCTCTAGCGTATATATAAATAATAATATTGTCGCAATCCAAAGTAGAATAAGTTAACCTTATTGTTATCCACCATTATTTTTAGCACCTAATTGCCGAGTTTAGGTCACACTGACCCTGTTAAAATTATACCTAACCTGAAGAAGTACTTACCAAGCATTGGGATTAAATCATAAAAACAACAGAAATAATGTAAAAAAAAGTTTAATTGCGAAATTGCAAAAATGTTACGGAAATTTAATTTTAAGGCTTTCTTTACTCGTATACAGAAAAAAGTAGAACAAAATTTTAATGATAAATTTTGTAATGTCAATTAAAAAAGTAAATAAATTTTTATCTGTTAAGAAATTACTATTATTTATTGAATTAATTTTCAATTAAATTTTTGATAGTAATAATTAAAAATTCAATTAAATATTTTAAAAATTTAAAAAAATATTTAATAGCAAATCAAAATATTTCACTTAAATTTTGATGCTTATTGGGTATTAATTTCTATTTGTATAAACACATTTAAATAAAATAAAAAAAATTAAATAAAAATAAGCGCTAATTTTTTTTATTTCATAACAAAAAAAGAATTATTTAGATCATATTTACACTTTGCAATAAACGCTCAACTTTTTCTTTTGCAAGTGGGCGTTGTAGAAAAGAAATCGGGTTGAAAAAGTTCAATACCGAGCGACACATAACGAAGCAATATCTCCTTTATTTCGTTTTTATTTTCTTTTATTTCCATTTTTAAATTCAAAAAGTTGTCATCTTTTTTACTCAAGCAAAAAACGTTTCATTTTTATGAAGACTTTTATATGGAAATTTATTTAATTACAATTAATACGAATTGATTTCAAGATACTCTAAAATCTATATTTGTATTCATATAAAGGAGTAAAATTATTGAGTGACTGATCGACCAGGTCCGACTTCAAAGCTATAAAGTTTGAACTATTTGAACATTGCTAAAGCTCTTAATGTAGATTTCTTATTAAAAGATTTTTGGACATTTTGCCGACGGCAGAATAGGGTAAAAACGGGTAAAGTCGGTAATATAATTAATATGTCTGGGTAAAAGTAAAAATTAAATAACGTTTTAATAATTGTAAAGAAAACGGTCAAATGTTTGTTCAAAAAGAGAAGACTGAACTTTATATTTACTTTTGTTTATGTAAGAGCTATATTTAATATAATAGCAGAAAACATTGAAAAGATTAACTGCCTGGCCCACGATGTCACTCGATATCGTTCGTTTGCTTAATTACATTGAAAACAAAGGTAACATTTTAAATTTTGTATGAAGAGTAACCATACAGGGTTAATGCAAATCGCATCTTAGTCGTTTTGGGATTACATTTTATTCAACTTACCGCAATACCAACAAACAGAGTCGACCTCTTCATTAACCACTTGTTTAACAACAAGAAAATAAATAAATAAAATCAATAAATCCTGAATTTAATTTCTTTCTTGCTTTTAAGACATAGTACATAAATCAATGAAGCATAACGTCGATACCTTAAATATTTATCAAGAAATCATAAAGAGGGGAGAAAAACATTTACTTATACGAAGTAACTGTTTGTAATTAATCATGTTCAATTGCACCCAGCCATACGTAAGCATAGTGGTTGACCTTCCATTTCACCACAACTGAAATAGAAGACGCTGTAATTATTTTCTTCGCATTTTTATGGTTCGTTGGCTGATAACTTAAATCAATTAGTTATTCCTTTAGTTTACCCATTCGACCATCAATAACATTGGTGTCTCATTCGCTCTTTCACAGTATCACATCACCAGATATCAATCGTCGCTTGGTTTCCCCTCTTCGTTCACATTAAAAGCACATTTTGTATGCACCAACCCAACAAACATAAAATTAAGCGTATTAAGGTCTATTTTGCTTTTATTTTCTGAAGAAAATCATTAAAGGAAATGAAGAAATATGGAAACAAAATTTTTTTTGTCTCAAAATGGGTGCCCCAAAATTAACTTAATATTTTTTTAGCTGATAAGAATAATTGATTTCGTAGAAAATATGTTGAAGCTAAAGATTGCAAAATGCACAAGATTTTTCTCTGGATGACGTAGTGCACCCTTGTAAGCTTTAACAGGTCTGTTTCATGTGTGAAATTTGGTAGTTTGCAATCCTCAAATTAATTTACTCAGAAAGTTCTCCGAAGCTTAAGTATTTTAACAAATGAAGTCACATTTTACTCAGAAAATCGCTTTTTTTCAGAATATTGTATTTTTTCAATGATGTGATAGTATTTTTTAACACAGCTACATAGTTTATAGAATAATGGGAGCAGAAAATCTTTAGGTCGATTTACTCAGGATAGTATTTGATCACAGATCCATGGTTTCTTGAGAAATTGTTCTTAGAATTTCGCGTAGATTACGTTTTAGCTATACGATTTATGACGAAAAAAATTACACTCCTTAATTTCTCTGTATATCTGAAAGGAATTATAGGCTACGTAAATTTTGAAAATTCTAACTGGGCGTTGCCATGCCTATACAAAATAAATATTTATTATTGTATATCTTGAGAACGGTTGAAGTGAAAGTTTCTGAATATGGTGCAAATGACTTTTTAGTTAAAACAAATCATCAGCGAAAAAACTGAGAGCGATTCGACAAATGGTCGTGTTATCTCCCATACAAACTAAATATTGATTTCATTATATCTTGAGAATGGTTGAAGTTTCTATATTTGTCTGAGTAACTTAATGCTCAGTCCAAAATTTCAGTCAAAAAGTGGGCAGAATTGGACAAGTGGACGTGAACCATTTCATAAACACAGAAGTTCAACATTTATTACAGACAAATAAAAATGAAATTAATTTCAATATAAGTTCATGAACATATGCTTTATATAGAATTTTTTATTAATTTGAAATAGGTGTAGCGCAGCACGCTGTGTTTTAGCTAGTGTACATATAATCGTAAAAGCCCACGTTAGTTTGTTTCTTGAGAAAAATAAAATCCATTCTTCAATGTTCAAAAGTACAAGAAGTATTGAAAATTAATAAATACAAATGTAAGTAGATATTTTTGTTAAATATAAAAATAGCTATTAAATATTTTAAAACAAATAAATGAGGATTTCCAAGACATAGTAATTACATATATATATTTATTTAAATAAGTTCATTTATATTCATTAGTTTTATAATTCATTTAACTTGTACTTGCACTTTTAGTGCAAAGGTAGTGCCCGAACCTTTGATTCCCAACTAATATTGTGCCTTTTCCCGATTGAGTTTTGTAGACACAGTGGGTAACGTAAAAATTCCCGTTTTTTTAACATATACATACATACGTGTATGCATGTATTTATTTCTTACTCTACTGGAGTTAATTTAATTTCTTTTTGGAATTGTTATACATATATAACAACGGCTTGGTGTTAAAATTGTATAAAAGGAATCCAAAACAATTTACTGTGTATATGTAATTCAAAGCGTTCAAAAATAAATAATTAATGTTTTTAAGGTAATCATAATATGTTACAAATGCTTTTTAACCAACTTACAAAAGGAAGGGGTTCTCAATTACACTTTTTATGTGTGTTATTTGAGAAATTTTTACTGAGTGCACCGATTTCGATAATTATTTCCTTATAGGAGAGCTCGTGCCTCCCATGTGATATAATGCGACACTAAAAAGTGTTAAATAAAAATTTTTCAAATATAAATTTACCAGACTTAAGTTGATTTTAGTTTTTTAAAGTATTCACGTACATTTTTTACTAAAGAATTTTTTCAGAAAGAAGCGTAAAATATATTAAATCTCTGCCAACATATGGAGAATATCCGAAAATGGCGTACTATTGTTTTTTACCCACTTCCACGATATGGGTATCAAATGAAGGGATTTTTTGAAAAGAAAACTAAAAATAAAATGGAAACAGTACTTTTAAAAAAACCGCCTTTTGAAGAAATGCCATTTTATATTCCACTTTGTACTTTTTGGAAAACGCACTATTTGAAAAATGTACTTGTAGAAAAAAGTTCATTTTAGAAAAGGTACTTTTTGAACATGTCATTTGGTTGGTGGACTGTAAAAATATAAAATTTTAATTTTAAATATGTTCAAACAGTTCTTTCCATTTAAAAATTTTTAGTATAAGTTTTCAGTTACAAAATCTGTGGAATTATATACAAAACAAAAATAAATAGTGTACGAAAAATATATATAACTTTTGACAGTCATATGTCGGCATGCTTATACTTGAGTAAATATACTTTGGTTCTACATACAATAATGTTTTAAGACATGGCCAGGTATTTAAAATTTCAAACGTTTGACCGTATATTTTGTATGTACAAACAAACATTCTGAGCATTTTGAAATATCAGTAAATCGTTAAATTCTCCTATGAAAATTTTTTAATATCTCAGACACATTGCATTAGTGGGCGAGGAATTATAATATTTAAAATATAACCCACATGTTGCCTGGGCTATCGTACGAGTGTAGTTGAAGGAGTGTGTAGTGATTTTCAATTACACACGAGGTTGAATTTGAATGACTGACAACCGACCGAGTTGTTTGTATCGTAGCTGCTGTTATTAATTCCTTGTTGTTGCAATTAATCATTTGAAATGTTGTTGAAAATACTTTTTTTTTAATGCGAGTGCTTCTATCGATTCATTTTTTCATATACAGATTAATGAAAAAAAAAAAACAGAGCAAATGCAAAACAACGAATTAAAAAAAATATTATGTGCCAAATGAAGTGTTGATTGAGGAAATGGTTGCGCATTTCTTCAATTAAAATGCGATAATTTTTTACACCATATTTGGATGTGAAAATATAGTATAAACGGAATTTGTAAAAGCGGTTAAAACAAGGCATACGAAATCAAAGATACGCAACTAATATTATTTCGAATAGAAGTTTTAATACATGCTATATCATTGGAATAATTTATTAGAAAATATATTGTATATAAGGGGGCATTTAAAATAATTTTCTTAATTAAAAAACTCCCGCATTAACTTCTTTTTAAACACAATTTGTTAAGTTACATTTTAAAACGATACATATATTTTTGATAAATATATAAATTACTTTAGTTTCCACAAAGATGATTTCTAAGTGACTGCCTGTGACGTTTATTGCTCTGGGCAAAAGGCTCAAGTGATATTAATGTTTCATTATGGGGTAATTTGAGGGAGAGATAAACATCAATGAAGGAATCATATTCAAGAACCAGTAATCAAGAATAATGGCTGTAATAAAATTTTCAGATGTTGTGATAAACTAGCAAATACGCTAATCATGTCATTAACAAGTTTCAAAGAAGCAAAAATAATATATCATTCATTATATTCATATTTATTAAACTTAAAATATAAGTTCAACATCTTCACACATCCCTATTTGTAAAATTTTAGCGACCTTTTACTCAGGAAAATGGAAGTAACTTCAATATTTTTAAATTTAGGTTCCTTTTTCATTTTGTTAATAATAAAAATAACAATGAGAACTGCAAAAAAGTTTGTAACTATAAATTTGTTTGGCATTTTATGAATTTTTTTTAATTCTATAGACGTTAAGTTTGTTCTTGTTTTTTGTTTTTTTTTTTTGGTAACTCATTCATGTAACATAGACTTGCTTCCACCAACGTTCATTATATTCTTTATAAAAAAGTTTTTCTTGTGCTTCAAAATGTACATGATATTGTGATTGCAAATTTGATTATTTTTATTACCAGTATATTTTACTAAAGCCATAGTTTAAGAAAAGGAAAGGAGGAAAGAAGCTAACATAATCACGATGATTGCTGAAAAATTAAATTAGAATTGCTGCCAAATTCCAAAGTATAGAAAGCGGGACAGAAAGATAAAAACATATTTTTTTCATATTTCCTTGTCTGGTCAGCAATGCAATCAGTATATTTGCACACCCACGAGGTATTAACTTATATTTTCAGAACTACGAGTAGTGAGGTGAGATTTTTATATATAGAGTATTTCATTAAGCGCTTCCTATCTTTTCATGTAAATAAATCAAAGTGTGTGTGAGATATCATCGAAAAACTTTATTCGTTTGAATGTGTTTATGTGGAATCTAAAATCGTGCGCCAGTGATTAGGGAATATACCTTCATTCTTGCACAACTCTATAATGTTATTTGTAAAGCAAAGTTGTGGTGTCTCTGATGTTAATTTTGATGCAATATTTTTAAGATAAGGGGTGTCATTTTATTTATTATTTTACTTGGCCAACGCTTTTTTAGTGCTCAAATACCGATGAAGGAGGCTGCTGTAGCACAGATTGTGTTCAATATTAACGTAGATAACTGCACATAACGTGTTACCCCGTGCTGCTCTTAACGCCGACTGAATTCCGTGGCATTCACCACTGCTCCCAAGAGACAAGGAGGACAACTTGCGAAGTAGGCTCTGTGAAATAACTCCCAGTGCAATAACTCCCAATGAAATAAATGAAGCCAGTCTCACAATGAAGAAACGAAATAAATCCCAAATAAAATGAAAAAACCGAAAAAGAAATAAATCCCATTTTTTTGGTTATATTTTAGAAGAGAATATACAGAAAAGCTTTTGTTAACAAATCTGCTGTTTGTTATATTGTTATACTTTTTTTAATAAACTCCATATTTACCTAGTGGAGTTTGGCAAGCTATTTGATTTAATTTCTTTCTTTTTGGGCCTTAAAGGACCTTCCAGATTATAATACAAATCTTACGACTTTCATGAGACTTTGTGAGAGAAATATAATGAGATTTGTTGCGACTGTAAAAAATCTAAAGTAATATTACATTTTGCTTTCACACTATCACACTTCAAATAAAATGAAAGGTAGAAGTAGAAAAAACCTGGTTTAGACGTAAACTAAATTGTTTGGAATTTTA
Source organism: Dexiosoma caninum (assembly GCA_963924685.1). NCBI lineage: Eukaryota > Metazoa > Arthropoda > Insecta > Diptera > Tachinidae > Dexiosoma > Dexiosoma caninum. The sequence continues at coordinate 88,292,978 of OZ004727.1, forward strand.
TTGTACTTTTATTTGCTTTTGCAATACTACAACCCTGATAAAATTAAAAAAGTTATCGTTCAGAAAACTTTCTAAAAGCGAAAAATTCTTATGGGTTGTTAAATGTATTACCGTATTATTTGTCATTGCCATAAAACAATGTATTCACTGTATCACACTTGCCGTTATACTTGAATTTTTGACATGTCTTAATACAAACTATTATAGTGTGAAACGCTCTTAAGCAACACGTAGTTCATACAAAAATTTTAAAAATGTTTTTTTTTTATCTTGGACCAGCACTTAGGAGATGACCCCTACACATGCGATGCATTGTTCTGGAACTTTTTTAAAGGGATATTAGGAGAAATGACAGGAGGTGAAGCTTCACTATCTTACAACTCTGGTTTTTATAGCAGTGTTGTAGCGGCTCTGATGTCAAGGAGACGTATTAAATTTGAGGCTCAATTTTTTAGTAATTATTTTACTCGCCGCTGTTACACAATACCGACTAAAGAAGGGGTTCCGAGGCGCCTGTGGATTGGTTACAGCTGAAGCCTTTACTGTTCAGTGACCAGTGACTGCAAATGAAACCTTCCGACAAGAACTGACACAAAGAAACACAAATGCACATGAGAAAAAATGAGAAACGTTTTTATGATTTTAGTCTGAAACTGCAGTTGAACCCAGGAAAATTTATGGTTTTGTAGTCAACGTGCAGAATACTTCAGCCATCGCCACCCTCAAATAAAATATTTTAAGAAAGCTTTATTTTAATTTATTTTCTTATATCTTTGTTTGTGTTCTTTAGCAAATTTGCTATTTTTATTAGAAATTTTTAATGCTGTCATATCTGTTTTCTCTCAAAATATGACAATATCATCTAATTTGGCATTTCTCGAATGGGAAAATATGGGCATTCACAGATTACCGCAAAACAACTTGACCTTATTGAAATGTATTATTTATTTTGTAATAAATTATTTTAAAAAATGGTTTTGAAGTTTTAATTTTAAACGAAATATTTTATTTATATCTTAGTTTTTTCTTTATTTTACCAATGTTTTGTTGTTAGTATAATTGGATGTTTCCCTAGGCTGAATTTTTGGTAAATTTTTGTTTTTGTGTTGTTAATAAAACAAATTATTTGGATGTTATTAAATCTATTTGCTCAACGTTTTGTTGGTTTTTTTCCCAACTTCTTCAGGAGCTTTCTTTATTAAAATAAATTATTTAATTTTTACATGGGGTAAATTAAAAAAAAAATTTATATATATTTTTGTTTTAACTGGACATCACAAGCATAAGATAACGTTTTAAGTAAAATTAAATTAAAACTGGACGTCACAACATGAATTAACAACGTGTCATTTTATTATTTTTCGGTTCTTAAAATTTATTTTTTTTTTTAATTTAGTCATTATTAGCCTTCTATTCAAAACATTTTACGCATTTTGAGTTTCAAAAGTTGGCATCACTGCATTTCAGCAGCATATCAGAAGGTATAAAAATTATTTTCGTTTACTTGATACGCATGAGTAATAAAAATTAATATTCCGTGCCTTCCATAATGCTTATACGCCACTTTGTACGAATGATAAAAAATAATTCGGAAAGAGTAAAAACACCGAAAAGCAAAAATATTTCATGTAATTTTATGTCATATAAATTTCAGCAGGTAACTTTCGATTCCTTTTACATACACATTTAAACCCGCACACATTCACACATACTATGTACACGTGTGTCTATATTTGTCAACGTTTGCGCAAGTTTTTATGTAAGCATTTATATTGTTTTTATTAGATCATATTATTCTAATAATAATCCTCTTTAGTACTTAAGTTAATTAACTTTTTTTCTCCTCCTTTAGACGAAAATACGTACGTACGGAGAAAGCAAATCAGTATCACTGTGAGGAACAAAAATACATTAAACTTGTGAAGAAATTTATTATATTGACTTCATTAACTTAATGGTACAAGTTTTAATGAAGTGAATAAATGCAGAGAAGTGTTAGTTTCGTTAGTTGTCTATGAGATTTTCTTTCTATTTTATTTTATAGAAGTCCGAAGATGGTGGCGATGGCACGATGGATGGTAGTCTGCACGATGACTACGAATCCAAAAACAGACCTGGGTTCAACCCCAGGTTCAGACTAAAATTTTAAAATAAAAATAAACATCTCGCATTTTTCTGATGTGCATTAGTGTGTCTTTGTGTGTCAGTTGTTGTCGGAAGGTTTCAGTGGCGAAGGCATAGTCACTGGTCACTGAACAATACCGGCTTCAGCTGATAGCAATCCACAATCGCATCAGAACGCCCTCCTTCGTCGGTATTGTGTAGCACCGGCAAAGTAAAACAATAATAAAAAAATGGCTACTGAACCGAAGCTTCAGCACTGCTACGAGTATAAACAAAGAACGTTCAAAAGCAGAGCTTCATAATACAGATAGCAGAATCTATCAATATTCTGCAATTTATATAGTGGCCAAAGCAACTATACTAAAACTTGCCTACATATATTTTTTTTTAATTCAAGTGACACTCAGGGAACTCGTACCAGCAAATATGGACATTCGACTTGAATCTCCCCACGACAAAAGTGACAGGAAAGATTTCTGCAGGGAGTTTAAACCACAGAAAAAAAAGTTATAATTCTTTCTGTTAATTCTGATTAGTACCGAAATTAATCAGCTTTACGGCATTATTTTAACTGCAGCTATGACATTTCGTAAATTTAATTAATTAATTTTTAAAATAAGCCTCCTTCCTGTCTTCGACATGAAGATTTTTATTTAAATGTAAATCAGAAATTGTTCTCGAAAGGCTTTAAGGTAGGAAAATTAATTTTTATTTTTTTTACTCCCACTAGTACATATACATATATATATATATATATATTGGGATATATTTATATCAATATCTCGTTTGTCAATATGTTGGTCTCTATAGTAACGCTACTACATGGCTGAAAATATTTACCCGATTTTTTTTTTTATTTTATCTTGGACCAGTGCTCAGGGGCTAATCCCCTACATATGCAATGCATTGCACTGGAACTAGAGAGAAGGATAGGGAAGAAATAGACAGGTGGTGAAGAAAGTGGTAGGAAGATAGAGCTTAATTCTTACACAACTCTGCAGTTGCGTGTAAATTATAAAGCAAAGTTGCGGCGTCTCTGATGTTTTTTGACGCATTATTTTTAAGCTAATGGAGCCATTGTATTTATTATTTTACTTCGCCGACGTTTTATTGCTCAAATACCGACGAAGGAGGGTGCGCTGTAGCACAGAAAACTCAGAAAAAACTTTTTCTGATTTGACCCGGCTGGGAATCGAACCTGGGTCTTTCGGGTTGCAGAGCCAACACGCTGACTACTCGCCATCAGCACCCCCATTATGGTTTCGTTTGTTTTATACATTTTTAATTATAAAACTTTCCACTTTATTCCACGCACATACATATATGCCGTCTTTAACATAACAATCTTTTGCAATTTTATTTAATTTTTTTTTCCATTCGATTTTTTTTCACTTTAGACAGCACAACAAGTTTCCAAACAAGTTAATATAATCATTTCCATATTCTCGGTTTAAAAGTATTTTTTGTTTTTTTTAACACTTTATCCAACGACATGGAAATTATTAAAAAGAAAATTAATGAAAATATGTTTTTTGCACCCTGTTGCTGGCATTTTGAAACTTTACAAAACCTATTAATTTTATGTAAATAATTAAAAAGCAACGAAAAAAAAAACAAATCGACTACAAACTTTGGCAGCAACTATTTCGTTTAAATTTTGTTGTTGAAACTTTAATGTTAAAATTAAACGTATAAAACTTGCATATTTGTAATTTCATAGAGAAAATGTTTCCATGAATTTTAAAAATACTTACAGGAAGTGTAAAAATAATAAAATATAAAAATAGCAAAATAACAAGCGCCAACACTTTTTTTTTTATATACAGAAGCCAAAAATTTAAATTAACAATTTTATTTCAATGACTTGGCCAGATGAAAAAGTAAAAGTGCAAAATGTACAATGATTGTCCCGATAAATTAACAAGTCGAAGAGTCTGATGGCTAGAATGCGGTTGATTCGTCGTTTCGGACATTCGCAAGAGAATATCTTTTATAAATAAAAAACTGTAAAATAAAAATTTTTTAAAAGATTTGAATGGACTTAGAAAAAGAACTAAAAAGTAAAAATAATGAAATTTAATTTTTTCTTTTTTCACTGTTGGTAAAAAACTATTAATTTTACTTTTTTATTGTTTATTTATGAAACAGCTGATTATTTGGTTACTTGCCTAAACTAGCCTGAAGAAAAATTAGGGTCTATTCCGTGGAAGAGGAACAAGGACATTATTCTCTCAAAACTTCCCTCATTTGCTCAATTTTGAGCAAAGAACAGAGAAGCAACAGAACGTAAAGACTAGGATTTAACTAATAAATAAATTTTGATTTTATTATCAAAATTTGGTTTCTATTTATATTCAAGAGGGTTGGATAAAGTGTTAACGTATCGCGTATTCTACTAAGTCGAAAAAAAAAACCACTTCGCATTTCCCTGATGTTCAGTAGTTTGGCTTTTGTGCCCGGTGTTATCGAAATGTTTCAATGGCGAAACAGAAAAGTGCCGGCTTCAGCTGATACTAATCCACAAGTAACATCTTAACGGTCTCATTCGTCGGTAGCATCATCGGTGAAATAAAACAATGAATAAAATGACTACCAAATACATTTTACACATTGAATACATATATTTGGCACCAGAGGCGCTGCAACACTGCTATAAACAAAAACTCGGCAAAGACAGAGTTGTAAAAACAATGAATCTTTTCGCTGTCTATCACTTCACCAACTGTCCTCTCTATCACAATACCTTTCCTATATAAATAACAAACTTGTCTTTCCCTTACTAAAAACTTGACATGCTAAAACTCTACTTTACAAATTAATAATTGCAGAGTTGTGTAAGAATTAAACCCCACATTATCAATTCACCACTTGTCTGTTTTCTATATTATCACCTTCCAAAAGAAGCTAATACATAATCGAAGCCTTTGTTATTTATTTGTTTATATAAGAAAACTAAGATCTCAAGCCTATTAAAAAAAAACTATAATTCAATAAATAACAAATGAACAAATAAAAGGCAGAGCAAAATCCAACTTGACTTACCGCTTTATACACATATTTTTTGCTTAAATCTCAACTTACCTGAAAATAGAGTAGAAAATTAAAATATTAATTAAATCAATTATGAAATATTTTTGTGATATTTAATTAATTATGAGATTTAAATTATGTTTCATTTGCTCGATTCGTGAAATAGTTTTAAATAGAATTTTTAACATTGGAAAAGCTTTCATTCATACAACTTCAAATAGGCAGCAGATTAGAATATTCAATATCGTACGAAATCTGCATTTATTTTTGTTAAATTTTTCATTAGCATCGAATCTCTTAATTTAGTCGCAGATATAGAAAATATTAATAATTTATAAAGGCAAAATAGGCATTTTTGTGTCTTTATGTCAGTTTTTGTCGGAAGGTTTTAGTGTCAGAGTCACTGGTCACTGAACAGTACCGGTTTCAGTTGATAGCAATCCACAATCACAATCGTCCGTAGCACCGGCGAAGTAAAATAAATACTAAAAATTGCTACTAAAATCGAAGCTTTAAAAATTTAATACGTCTCCTTGACATCAAAGACGCTATAAAAACAAATATCGTGACATAAGCAGTATTTTAAGATAGTGAAGCTTCACCTTCCGTGATTTCTCCTACTATCGCTTTCCTCTAGTTCCAGTACATGCACCGCATATGTAGGTGTCAAAAAAAGCGTATGTGGAATAAACTGCTTGCAGAGGTCTTTGCTCTCACCTTTGACGTGGGAAAATTCAAATCGAATGTCAGTAAACACTACTCCTTCTACCCTATCTCGCAAAACCTTACTCCTACCTCCGGCACAATGCGCAGCATGTGTAGATGTCATCCGTACCGATCCAAGTAAAAAAAACTAGTTTTCCTGAAAACAAATTTAAAAATATCAATTTATATACAGAGCTCGCTGAAGCAATAAAATATTATTTCCCACCCAAAAAAATTTAAGTGTTTCAAATATTTTTACGAAATTTATTTACACAATCAATATAAATATGTATTAAATGAATAAATGACAACATTTCGAACATACGTAGCCTCATATGCTCTTGCCAATGTATTTCCTTCCATTTATTAATTTAAATTTATGTGCATTATTATTGATTTGTTAAAAAAAAATTTAACAACAAGAGAAATCGTGCCTAAAAATCCGAAATAAATCTCTTAAAAATCCACTTATTTAAAATCAGTAGAATAAATTTAAAAAATAAAATGAAAAGCTTTAAGGATACAGAAAATAAAGTGGAGGTAAAAAAGAAAACGTTGGACGCCTTGATTTGTATTGCTGATATTTATTTTTAAAAAGTGAAGAACAAATACCTGACAGCAACCAAAGTCAAGCTAAACCAATAACAACAAACAACAATACCATAATCAAATACCATTAAAGGGGGAAGAGTATATGGAACAACAAGTGGTATCCTTGAAAGAATAAATTGTCAAAATACACACAACACATTTAAATCAATACAACTTAAACTCAATAATGAGGATTGCACAAGTATATCTAAATATCACCCATACACCAGCTCTTAAAAATTTTATTGCACACCCAACAAAACATTGTTCTTTTGTTTTTTTTTTACTTTTTGTCTTGTACCTCCTTAACAAACAGTAAATGGGCAAATTTTCAATCTGAAAGCTATTTATTTTAGATTGCAAACAAAAAAGTGGTCCGCGGTAAATTTCCTTATTTCACATTCGTAGTTGACCGCCTATGAAATGAAAAATTATTTTCACGCTACAACGTTTTTAAAGTAAAAAATAAGTAACATTTTTTTAATAAAACATTTTATTCAAAAATTAAATATAAAAATAAAAGTTCCTTCCGATACGAAATAGCACTTTTTTTTGTTTTTCATTTTTTTAAATTTTGAACGCAAAAAAATTAAAGTTTTCCTCATCAACTAACGTTGTTGAAAAAAGAACGTGATATGAAACACATAAAGGAGTTTTATGATAAAAAGTAAATGAGCGTCGTTAGTTCGACGAGGAGTATCCATCCAGGCTTGATATCGAGACCATTTTTGATTATGCCAAATGTCAGCAATATTGTTTATGAAACATCGTCCCAAAATAAGGAAAAATTCCCATAATTGTTTAAATGATGCCAAATTTGGATAGATATTTCATAATGAAAAGGCAGGAAATCAAATCCTTTATTGGCGAAGTCACTATTTGGTATACTCAGAGCGGTCAATGTGCGGCTGACGGCCGCCTCTGTAGAAAATCTTTCATCTACAAATCCGTTATCTGAAATTTCGTCCAAAAATTATTGGGGCCGACCATACGATTCGGAATGCTGCTCAGGACACTCAAGTGACCAAAGTCCAAGACACCCAGATATTTGACATCGTTGCAACATTCAATAGCCGTCCCTCCAATAGTAATTGCACCCGTATTCAACTACAGTATTTTTTTTTCTTGGCCACAGCAGTGTGTTTTCTTATCTTTTTCCAAAATATTTTTCTTGCCAATTCGATTTTTCAACTGATCACTGTGCTAAAGCATTAAAGTTTTAAAACTTAACCAAAAATTAAAAATATAAATAGTGTAGGCCAACAATTTTAATAACGTAATATTTAAGTTCGTTCGTCTATAAGAGAGATTCAAATGTCGACCACCACGTCTTTTGATAATTTCACAAAAACTTTGCAATTTATTAAAAGCTGATTTTGTAACAAAACATTCATCTTTTAAACTGTCTTTTATTTAGGAAAAAATGCGTACATAATTCCTCACCAAAAATCAAGTGAAAATCAAGTAAATCAAAGAGAAAAGCTAAAAAAAATTCGATGAAAAAAACGTTGCCGATAAACGATTTTTATTAATGTGAACATTTTGTCAGGGATACTATTCCCAGCTGAATTACCACGCACGGAAAATACTTCGAGGGGAGAGGGGAATGTCTCTGGAAACTTTTTTGGTTCTTTTTTGTACAGTGTTTTTATAAGAAAGGCAATCTTGTTTACTGGGTGTGTTTACAAATACATACTTCCATCCGACTATGAATATGTTGCTTCTGTTCGATACAAATATTTATCAATATTTGAATAAATAAATCCATGTCTCTGTATTTATTTACTCATAAAAATAACATGAAATCACAATTATTTTTCTACACATCTTTATTTCCTTAGAGAGAGAAAAACGAAGATATAGATTAATAAGAAAATATTTTGTGTCTTGAATGTAAAAATTTAATTAAAATTAAAACAGATATTTCAGACACAAATACACATGCTATAAATCCAGTGGCATACAATTAAGTTATTGAAAATCTGTTTAAATTTTTACCCAGACGGTCAGACAGAATAGTTTTCAATGAAGGCTAAATCGATTTACATATTTTGGAAAGTGTTGACTTTTAAGAATATATGACTATATGTATCTAGATTTAACGATGTCATTCAGAAGTACAATTTATAATCGACCATTGTACAGGGTGGCGCAGAATGAGCTATATGGTTTAAATGGTTTATAGCTTTTTTATTTATGCGATTATTATAATTTTTTTCTTTTTTAAATACAATATATTATTGGGGAATTTTTTGCAATTAGCTTTGAAAAATGAAATCGTGTAAGTAATGTCCATTTTCTGCTTCGCACATACGTGTTCGTTTTAGCATATTTTCCATAACTTTCCGCAAAATTTCGGGTGTAATGGCCATGATTTTATTTCGAATGCTTCATAATTAATTCCCCAAGTCTTCTTCACAAAATACTGAAAAAAAACAAAGAAAAAATAATAATTAAAAAAGTTATAAATAATTCAAACCATATAGCTCCTTTTGTGCCTCCCTGTATATGCATATGGGAATACCGTTGCCAAAATTTATTTTACACTTGTAATTCTGTTTTTACGAGAACTATTTTAAACGAATTTCATTTTACGCAATTTAAAAAAAATTTCATTCTTTTTTTACACAATTTGATTTGATTTGAATTAACGCGGTCTAAAAATTATGTATGTTTTGGAGGATATTCATTTTAATTTAAAAAAAAAAAACTTACCACAATAAAAAATTATGGATTTCCATTGTTTATTTTAAATAAGTTCAGGAGATGTAGGTAAGAACGCAAGCGGGCAGACTAATTTAAATCTTAAAAATTTTAATAATTAAAAAATAGTCGCATATAAATATTTCTCAATTTGTTAATTTATTTCAAAAATTTTATATAAATAATGAACTCTGTAGATAAAATTGAGGGTACTAGGAACTAACAACTAAGGTTTTCGCCCAATTTCTGAATTTTATAATTACTAATTAACACAATTTTGTCCATGCATTGATTTATTACATGCAAAATAATTATTTCTTTTCTAACATGAACTATTTTTTCTATTGTTGATATTTGTGCTTTATATTCCTAAGTGAACTATTTTTTTTATTTAATCTCCTTATTGTTATTAAATTCGTTATTTAGATACTTTGCTTTTCTGCTAATTGACGAAAAATTTTTCATGTAAATAAAACAATTTTTAGTTTACAGTTTTTCCCGACGTCTTTTGTCTACTTTTTTAAGGAATCGCCTATTTAAATTAATAAAACAGTTAAAATGCATTGGGATTACAGAATATTAAATGCAATACTTACAATTTTTTAAATTTATTAAATTAAATTTAAAAATTCTATTTTTAAATTCTTTTTTCATAATTCTTCTAGTTTTTTAACCTGCTTTTATATTAATAACACTAATTATTTAAGCTGTAGGTTTTAATATTTATTTTTATTCGATATTTCGCTACTCCTTTGTGTAGCTTCTTCAGGAAAATTGGTTTTTGTTTATAATTTTTGATTTTAAATTAAAATTAAAATAAAAAATTACTTCAAACACCAATGTGTTTGAGCCAAAATCACTTTATAGTGACTATAGAACTATAGTGACTGTGAAGTATACAAAATTTCTTCGAAATCCACCAAATCGGTATTAAGGCTTCGGAGAAAAGTTAAAAAAAAGTAGAGAAGGTACCAATTTCAGCCCCTGTTTTACTTCTAAAAAGTCACTATGTGTTAGGCGAAGCTATAAGGTATCTGCATCATACCCAATTTCGACGAATTTTCGCTGAAGTACAAGGAGTATCAAGGGTACCATTTTCATCCCCTTTTTTCTCTTTAAAATGTACCAATGGCATACGTAATTCTATATTTTTTTCTGGGACCAGTGTTTGGAAGCTGTCCTCCTACTTATGACACTGGAACTACATTAGATGGAAAGTGATAGTGTATAGAAGAGACAGATGGCGAAGATCAAGTCTAACTCTGCAGTTGCATAATTTTTGAAAATTGTAAAGCAGAGCGTCGGCGGTGTTATATTGACACATTAAATTTTAAGCTGAAGGACATTTTATTGCTCAAATACTAACGAAGAAGGGCACAAGGTGGCATAAGTTATAGGGAAATTATAATAAAAAAATCTAAAGTTTTTTAGAAAATTCATGCTTTTCTATTTTAAATTTTAACTTGTTTAAATCGTCAATATTCCCACTGACACTGTTAATCTTAAACAAAATAATATAGACATCTTGGAAAGTTTTATCAACTGCAAATTTTATTCGATTATTTATTTTCACATTTTATAACAAAAAAATTTTAAAAAAGATGTTTATGAAATCAAAGACAAATTGTATTAAATCATTTCTTACCTTCAAAATGCTTCACCCTGACTGAGTATATTATTTCCACGTATTTAGATTCAGTTCCCTTACTATTTCACACACAAAGCTTGTTGTAAGTAGTCGAAGATATTTCAACATGAACAACTATATTTTAAGGACAATATGGTCTTGACACACATCTGTCTGAGTGTAGTTACAGTAAAACGGCAATACCCCTTTTACGGAAAAAAATTTCCAAGGTTGCCTTTGACCTTCGCTCGAAAATGTTGTTATTTATGAAATACAAGATGGGATAAAGTAAAGGAATTAGAATGGAAGCATTTGTGACATTCTGTATGACACACAACAACAATACGTATGTCAATTTTTTATATTTTTTAATTTCTCTTTATAAAACTGTTATTTGAAATGCTTATTTCCTATCATTTTATAAATGCCCTTTTAAAGCACATGCAATTTCTTAGCTTGCAAATAAATTTAAGTATGTGTGAGTGCTTGGTTTTTTGAGACCATTTGTGAACATGTATACATGGCTGTGTTTGTGATGTATTTGTATTTTTATACCAGGGTGCGATTGTATGAATAATTGTCTAAATTTACAGTTAAGTAACCCAATGTTGCAGTAAAAACATTGAATCTAAAGCTTTTTAGCTTTTTTCATTTACTTGGTTTTGATCCATCTTATGCCAAGCAAAATACCATTAAAAAGAATGTAGTGAAAAATACGCATGGATTCCATGCAGACAACCCTAAAAAATCCATCAGAAAAAATTTTATTTTTTCACAATAAAAAAAAAACTAGAATTTTAGCCTAATTGTTGTTGTGAATTTTTTTGAGCATTCCGAGCTTGTTGCCTGTTATAAATATTCTTGTCTTGTTGTTACATATTGTTCTTGCCAATGCTGTTATTTATGTTGTTATCTTATATTTATTTTTTTTTGTATGAAATTGTTTGAGAAAATAATTTTTTTTTAAGTTTACCACAACTATGAAAATCAAAAGTTTAGCTGAAGTCATAACTTGTGATTGCTTATTGTTTTTGTTGCAATGGTTATACAGGTAGGGCCAACTTCAGCTGACTGCTTTGAAAAGCGTTGAGAAATAACGCCTCAAAATGTGAAATTGAATAAAGCTCTAAAGTTGGGTAAATTTTTCATTATGAAAAATTCTCCCAATATCAAAATTTTCCCAAAACTTTAATTAGAGTATGGCCCCAAATAAAAAATTGTGTCACTGAAATTACAACCCAAATATGCAGACAATATTTAGTATGCAACACTTTCTCAGGAATACTATGGAAGAGAAAACGTTTAAACTCGGCCGAAAGGGATTTTTTATCAACTATTGGAAATTTCTTAATATCTGCAGAGAAAAGTTTTAATTTTTTTAGGAATTTATTTCATTTTAGAAAATTTAAAATACTCCCCGAAGTAAACCATGAAAAAATACACCAAAAATTCCGTGTTCTCGTTTTCTATGTTGTTTGTGGGGCTTTATTTTATTTCACAATTTGGGTCTTTATTTCAAGGGGCATTATTTCGCAGCGCCAGTTGAAATGCTCATAACTTTGTGATTTTTATAGTTTTTTTATTTTATTTCATATTATTTTCTGAAGGTAATAAATGAGGGTACAAAACCAAACGTCCTGGTTTCGAGCCCAGTATCAGACTAAGTCATAAAAACACTTCGCATTTTGCTGATGTGCATTAGTATGTCTTTGTGAAAGAAAGGCAACTGAGGTGTAGATTTCTTCATCTAAGTATAGAGTGTGTAATAGTGGCAATGTTTATTCATTTGTGATAAGTATTGCTCACATTGCGCATATCGAGCCTTTGGTGCAATACCGTCGTAATTCAAAAAATCGTGAACTGAGAAAAGTGCATTTGAAGTTTTGAGCCATCTTTTTGATAGTATTTTCCTTTACTAAAGTTATTTTTTTAAAAGTTTTGAAATAAAGAGGCATGTTTTGTAATGGTTTCTGTTTGTAAATTTCTTGTCATAAAGGAAATATTTCATTATTGTAAATAAATATTGTTGGAAATAGCTGGAGGCAATAAAGACGACATTTGTAGCTGTAGAATCTGAACAGTTAGAGATAGAACCATAATCTTTTTTTCTTTAGATATATATTTCCCCAAAGATCATTTCTGCATACCCAGCTTAAAAATTCAAGTTTTGAGTTACTGCAATATTGCACCAAAGGCTCGATATGTATTTCAATAATTACGTCGAAAAATGAACAAAAATAAATGTCAAGTGTGTACAGTTTCAAACCCCTTCTGTCATTTTGAGGCACACTGTATAAATAAATCTTTCCTAAAGTTTGTGTTACTCTGTGAGGTGTTATCATGGTGATGCAATATCGAGCAACACAAATAGAAATTTTTCATATTCAAAAGAACGATATTCTATTCTGTTTGTACAATATTTTTCAAATCGCACTCCAAAATTAATATTTTACCGTTTTACCGTTTTATTTAATCGCCTTAAAGCAAAGTAAGTGTACGAGTAAGTGCCATATTCATATGTACATAGTTGTTGGCTCGAAAACTTTTAAGAAGTTCATGATGATGCAATGCATTGCAGTCAGCATGAATGTGGTTTGAGGTTTTTAGTGCAACTCAGTCACAACTTGTGCTGGTGTGTATTCCTTCTCATTTTTGTTTATTTTTTTTTGCATTGAAAATTATTTTGTTGTTTGCAGTTGTTTTTACTGTTTCAACACAGTTGCACATGGTTTGCGCGTTTCACTTCTATTGCAACCAACGCTTGACAGCATACAGAAGCTCTTTCTTATCCCCTACCAGTAGCACCATCTATTCAGAGCATCTTAGCCATGATATTTCTGTTGGTTGAAATGAGCGTATTGTGGTGAATGTTATTAACTTGTTGCCAAATCATAAAAGTGTCTTTGCACAGATTTAAGAGTTTTTGTTTCGGTTCTACTTTTTAAAATTATACTTCTTCCTGTTCAAAGTTTTGCTTCAAATATTTTTTCATTTTTATTTTTAATTTTTTTCTTTTAATGCGAATTAAATTTCAACTAGAATAGAAGACCTTTCTGTGCAGTTTTTATAAATTTTTTAAATTAAAAATTTATATGCGACGAAAAGCATTAAAGAAACATTTAGTGCAAAAATTAAATATACATACATATACATATGTATGTGACGCGCAAAATAGAAAGGGAGGTCCCGGTTTTGTTCAGGAGAGCCTTTTTAAAGATTTAAATACGTGTATCTTTGGTGTACTTCACTTTCATAAAACGCGCATATCTCTGGGAGGGAACACTTTTGGGGCATGGGATCGGTCTCATTCGATGCTCAGATGTTGTCCACATCAAAAAAAAAAAAGTGAAAATTGCTTTTTTTACCCTTAGGTCCCTTTCTCTATGCGCTGTCACATATATGTAAGTAAATTTTTCGGTAAAATTTCCCAAAAAAGAACACATCAATATAAAATATTTCATAGGGTCGAAATTTCGTTACGCTTAAGATATTTTAATTCGTAGCAATTCATTTAAACAGCTGTAGCAGAGCTGCGTTTTCATAAAACTGGAATGGGTGCGCTGTCTACAGCCAATATATGCCTGAGTAAGTTATATTTCACATACAGAGAAGGATAAAGCTGTCTGCACATATTTTTTTCATGCCAGATGAATTTCAGCCACAGTCGAAGCATCAATGGCTGAGCTGTTAAATTTGTACAGCCGCAGCCGCAGCCGCAGCCGCAGCCACAGCCACGGCCACGGCTATTTTATTGCGAAATGGCTTTTTTACAGCTCACCCAACAGCAATTTTTTGGTCCTTTGGCTGGTTTGAAACCCACCTTTTTGAACGCCGGTATCAACTCTTTCGAGAAAAAGCGATAAAACCAAAAGGATGTGGGTGAACATCACCTGCACAACCAATCCTTTTTAGGAAACACAAGCATAGAAGAAGTTCAAGGCAATAACGGTGGTAGCAATCAATATATAGAGCACGTACTTACAATAGCAACTCAAGCCTCTGGCACACTGAACTACATTTGGAGATCCGCGAAATTTACTCTTTGGACGAAAATATGAACATTTATCTCCAATGTGAAGTCAAGTCCGCCGTATGGTTTCGAAATTGCATGCTTCTCCAATCGTCACCTACAAAGCCTTCAGTTTTTGTAAACCGCTGTCTCGGTCGCATTCTTTACGTGTTTAAGCCAGAGCCACTAGCCAATATCAAGCTGTGCAAACTGGACGGCATATTATATGACAAAAATTTATATGTATTGGCCACATGGTAAGAAAACCATCAGCCAATATCACAAGCAAAACCTTCGAAGTCAATCCACAAGGTAATAGAAAATATGGGTGCTGCTGGATTAATAGTTATTCTCTGTCACCAGACGAATTTCGGTTCAAGACCCGGTCACACTAAAGCCTTTCCTTCTGGTATGTCCTCACAGCGCCTTCCTTCGACGGTATTTGTGCAATTAAAAAGTTTCCCTTCAGCTTAAAAATTAATACGCCAACATAACACCAGACACGCTACAAGTCTGAAAAAAGTGAACACACAATTGCAGAGTTGGGCAAGATTTAAGCTCTCTTTCGTTTCTTCTCTATGCGTAGGGGGCATTTCCTCAACACTGGTCCAAGTTAAAAATACATGGAAGTGAGAGATTTTTGCCGAACTAAAATACTGCGGAAAAAGTTAGACCGAATATAAATGTCTACCTTTACACTGTGTTCCGATACGCAACTTTATTGGCATTTTCGCAATAAATTCCATTATTGAGTTCAATATTCCATACAAAATGTGAATTACGTTATTGCGCAATAATTACGAAATTGTAATAAATATTGAGTAAAATTTGAAATGGAACCCTTGTCACAGTGTGTATTTTTACTGTGAAGTCTGTTCAGTGAATGCAAAAAAATTTATTCCCAATGGCAAGCCAAATGTCAAAACAGTAAATAAAAAGAGCAAAAAGGAAAAGGCGATGACCATGGAATTATTCCTCAAAACGTTATTTCACTTTCAGCTGTGAAATGATAATTGCGTAAGCTAAATTTACTAAATTAAATATATGTGAACACTAAATGCCACAATTATCTCAATTAAGAATGCATGTCTGAACATAGTAAAAGACAGAGCTCCGCGGAATTTATTAAATAATTTCTAATAAGAATAAAAGGAATGAATAGTAGACATATGGTTAGCACGTGGACTACAAACCAATAGTTCTGGATTCGATATCAGTAGCCGGCTAAGCTACAAAAACAATGTGCGTTAGTATGCCTTTGTGTCACTTTGTCTCGAAATATTTCTGTAGTCACTGAACAGTATCGGCTTATCCACAAGTAACATCAGAGCGCCCTCCTTCGTCAGCATTATGTACCATCATCGGCGAAGTAAAGTAATTGTTAAAAATGGCTACAAAAATCTTCTTGACGTCAGAGGTGCTGAAACACTGCTATAAAGAAAATATCGCTGTAAAAAAGCTGAATTGGAAAAATAAAGAAGCTTTCTTCTGTTCATCCCTTGACCACCTGTCATCGCTAATCCTTTGCTGTAGAATGTAACACCTTGTAGTCATCAATCGTGTATAAATGGTTTTTTTTAATATTATATAAAATTTTTTTTACCGGGGTTTTATATGAATAACTGCAGAATATTGACACTACCAACCATAATTTAGTGAAACGTATAAACTTATTGAATGCTGTTCATTTCAACCCTGTTGCACATTTTTTTTTTTTTTGTTTTTAATGAGCAAACTTACATTTTAATTGAAAAGTTTTATATTTATTTGCTAGAAGTTAAGTATTTTTAAAATACTTCTCTTTGCTAAAGTTAACAAACTTAAAGTATTTCCAACACCGCAAAACTTTATCATGCAACGTACACGAATGCACTTGTAAATGATTTATTTTCAAATACTTTCCCTCAGTCCACACGCACACGCACACGTACACCCCCAAACCCAAAGTCATTGAGTCCATTAAACGAACTTTTGCATTGAACTAGTGAAACCACAAATAAAATAATTATTTCACAGTCATTAGGAAGGAAAATTAGTAAATAAAAACATGTTTTAAATAAAAATAGATTTTGTTTATCCATTTTGTTCCATGAGAAACTCAATAAATTTTGTTCTTGTTTTATTGAAATAATAAATATTGAATTTCAATGGAAAGAACACAAAAATCTGCATTCATTTAGTTTATAAGAAAATTTTATAAATAAATTTATTGTTTATCTGGAGAAAAGCAGAGCACATCGAACAGCTAATAACGTCAAAGTGGCCTACTTTATGGAGTTGATATTCGATCAATGATTTCACGCTCTAAAGAACAATTTTCTCACTTCCACGTAGCATTTTGATTTATTTTTATGGATCTGAAATACTTGCAGACTAACAATATATATAATACAAATTTAATAAATCAAGTATACAAATGTAAAATGATTTTTCCTTTTACAACATCATTTGTCTCACAGATGTCTATGATATGATAACATTTATTAAAATTTAGGCATATACTGCGGACGAATTTAGACTATACTATTTATTACAATAAACGGATGTATGTTCTCTAAGGCTCATTAGTTTAAAGTTACAAATTAGGTGCTTTGGTACTGAAAAGTTAATTTTACCCAGCAAGAAGTCGGAAACAACATTAGCATGATTTAACCCAAGTTTAAAAGGGACACTAATGTAGTTTAATAATACTAAGTGCATTAACATATGACAGCAATACATGCGAATTCCATCCAAGACCTCTTAAACAAAATATTAGAAACTGTTTTTGCACAGATTCAATAGGGTTTCTATGGATGTGGAGTAGGGTTTCTATATATTCGTAAAATAAGTATCGGAAAATTCCTTCTACCTGCGCTTTATGAAACCATGCATGCCGTAAGCTTTGTGAACAATGAAGGCAATGTGCTCGCCGAAACTAATGGTGTTTCAACCAAAAGTGCATTGCATTCCGTGCCCGAGTTTGCTTATTTAAATTATTTAAAATGTTTTTTTTTTATCTTGGACCAGCACTCAGGAGATAACCCCTACATATGCGATGCATTGTGTTGGAACTATAGGAAAGGGATAGTAGAAGAAATGATAGAAGGTGAAGCTTCACTATCTTACAACACTGCTTTTTGCACGTTATTTGTTACAGTTTATGGGAAGAAAAACTTCACTTCTTTTTCGCGTTAGGGGTGAATATCTTGTGTAAAAGTTTGGAAATAACATTGAACTTAGCAATTTCAATTTTGCTTACACCTTTAAAAGCGCAACTAAATATGATTTTTTTTATACGAGTGGGAAGTAACACAGGCCTAGACACAGCACAGGTTTTTAGAAGGCAATGGCGGTAAAACGAATACCAATTGATTGAACGTCAAAACTTTAACTTATCAGTTTCTATTCAACATATTTTTCAAGGAAAAGATTTATATGGCTTACGCCCAAATAGTTACTTAATAACTTCCACAAACGGAACCAGCTTCAATTGCAGATATAGTTAATGACTCTGCTGACTTCAATGCGGACTGTTTCGCACGAATTACTTCCTTAGCAAAACTCTATAGATTTTTTGCGAGCTTTAATTAAAAGATATTAAGATGCTACATTTGGGTGGTAGAAACAGAGATCTGATGGACAAATATTAAAAGGGCATACTTAAATATTCTCACCAAATGAAATGTACATAATGACCAGCTAAACCATATAACAAACATAGATAAATAATTGTAATTAATTTCGACTCACGGTAAATAAATGAGAAAAAATAATTACATAATTGTATTACATTTGACTAATATATTGGAATTCGCTGTAAATTATGATCTCGAAAACTTAAATTATTGGATGCAGACTTAGGGTCAATCCGGATAAAATCAAAGCTATCGTCTTTGGACCTACCGCATTAGTTTCAGAATAGTATGTGGTACGGTTATTGAAATAACAATAGTTTGAGTTGTTTTGGTGTGACCATTGCTGTTAAATTAGCATTTGCACATCACATTTATATTATTTGCTCCAAGGTGTGTCTGACTTTACGCAGACTTTACCACCTATTTTTTGCCTCTCCTTGTGAAGACATCGCTCGCTCACGTTTTGCTAATGTCTCGTGTTAATTATTGTGTTGAGGTTTACTCGGGATGTAGCTCTGCCAATAGGAACAGAATGAAACTTATCGTTCATAAATTTGTACGATTTGTTAATGGACTCAATTTGTTTATGGACTAATAGCTCATGTCTCTGACCATGTAATCAATTTCTTGAACTTAACTTTTGAGGATTTCTTAAAATTTATATTATTAGTTTACCTATATAATATCATTAAAATCCGAAATTCTGTTCATACTTTCTCCTCAAATTATCACATCTCGCATATACTTTGGCGTATATGAAATGTCTTGTGTTGACATAGTTGCCCGTTTATGGAACCCCCAGCCAATTAATTTGTGTTCCTTTAATATGTCTAAGATCATGTTTAAAAGGAAACTTTTTGAGAGTTCATTAATCTAAATAGTCATGAATTATAAAAATAATGTATTTCATTTATATTTTATCATATATTTATAGTTTCAGAAATTTTCAATTGATGTACTTAATAATTTTGTAATAACTACTATTTTTATGTATTTATATTTTTTTATTATATGCTCATAGTAATTGTATATACTTGTATTATATATATTTTTATTTATTATATTATTTAGTTCACAAGAATGAAGTACTACGGATGAAGAAATAAATAAAATAAACAAAATAAATAAATAAAATTATGAACTCAACGGCGATATTAATACAATGGATTATAATTCTCGTATGCTATTAACGATCTCATATTCGTTTACGTTTTTAACATATTCTGTGCATTTAAAAAAAATCGCCGATTCAGTAAGTCAGAAAAATATTTAATAGCAATTTTAATTCGAAATTAATAAAACAAAAAAAGTAAGTTAAAAAAAAATATTTGCCCAGTTGATTGTTTATAAAATTTGACGAGTCACAACCATTCAGTCTCATTATTTATTTATTCAGATTTGTTCTTCTTAAAATTTTATCTCCACTTCATATGCAGTTGCATTTCCATAATTTCATTTTAACTTGTAATCGAATATGTATGCCCTGTTAAGAAAATCAATTCACCTGGTCAGTATTATTGTGTGCAAAAATAAAGGAGAATTTTTCATTTGACAAAGAAATAAAAACAAACAACAAGAAAAATATAAACACTTACATACTACGAGTATATAAACAAAAATTATATTCCGTTTTCAAATGCTCAGAATGGGAAACTTATTTGCTTCTTTTCTAATGACGTCAAGCTTTACAAATTTGAGGAATGTTTAATGTTTTCTTGCATCGACTAACTAATTAATAGCGTTGATTTTGATTTCATTCATTTTAATAAAACATACAATTGGCGAGCGGTATTGACTTCTCTACAGATATACGGCTGTACCGATTCGTGTGCACCTTTCGCTGTTAAGTCGTTTTCGTTCTCTATTAAATACTTGTGTATGTCATGCAGCGATGGAACATCTGGCACAATTGAGCTATTTTTGACACAATTTCATGTGTTGTAGCACCATGTTACCCCTTCCATTTTATGTTCCTTTTTTAGTATTTTAAATTCTTTTTATTAACATTTTTATAATTTGATATTTGTTTGATATATAATATTAATATACTAGTTACAAATTTTGTTGCAGAACACTAATTGCCTTTCTCAATAATAGATCAATAGTATGTTACTTAAAAATGGAATTACTGACTTCCAAAACCGGAAAGTATATTTTTATAAATCCCAAAAAGGCTACAATATTAAATTTTAAAATATATACTGGTCCTTCAAATATACATACAACAAGTTGCTGACTTTTGCCACAAACAATACCTTTCCATTATTATTGATGAAAATGTACGGACTATAAAATAATGAAAAATTTAGCAATAATTTTTCGAGTTTTTGATAATTTTTTAAATTTGACAAAAATGACTGAAAATCAATTTTTAATGCCACCACAAATGTTTTTAAGGACAAGAATACTCCCATTAAAAATGTTGTTGGTTTTGGAGCTGATAACTGTTCGGTAATGTTGGTGAATAATATTTCTGTTCAAGCATTGTTAAATTTGGTTTCCCAACACGAATCCGAATATTTACCCAAGGAAGTCGTTTACCAATTAAAAGGAATAAATAAAAATTTTAGTAACAGGTCTTTCGCCTGACTAGATTTTGTAAAATATCAATTCACGCTAAGTAGTTCCAACAAATTGTAGCACGAGTATTTAAAAGTTGTTAATGCTACAAGTTCCTTTTTAATAAAATTTAAATTTCTCTAGTATGTGCAAAAACACATTTCTTTTTAATTTCAAATATTTTCCGATATTTTGTTGAAGAAATCAAAAGTTTATTTCAAAAAGAAATTATAATGAACAATTTTTAGACGTCTCTTACAAACATATATTTATAAATCTTAGCTAAATTACTTTTAAATTAAAGCGAATTTTGAAAGACAGCTTCAAAAATAAATAATAAAATATTTTTATGTAAAATTCTTTTGATATAAGAAAAATTATTAAATTTCAAATTAAACATTATTATTATCAGTAAATTTTTGTGAAAAATTAAATTAATTAAATTTTTATTTGTAATTAAACTTTTGTTAATTTTTTTAAATTCCTCTGCTGGACCAATACCACTTATATGAAAATTTAATCTAAATACAATACAATTTGATCAATCAAATACAGAAAATCAATTAATTAAAATTTTTAAATTTTCATGTACGATAATTTTCTATAAAAATAATTTTGTTTTTTAATCAAGTATTTGAAATAAATATTTATAATAAAACTTAGAATTTCTTCTACCCGTGTATTGCTGTATCTATTCGAGCGGTGTGACACCATCTCGTCAATTAAAGCTTAAAGTAAAGTCAAGGTGAATTCAACAAGGTAAACTCATTTCGCAGATGATCATCAACTGAAAATTTTCCTGATGTCATTGCTTGTCATTGGCTTTGTCTTTTGTTGCGATTTACATTATAAATTCAGTATATTTACGCTGTCATACAGTGATAGTGATTTCGATTAGGAATATTTTCCCTTATTTGTTCGTTTTTAAAGTGCCATGAAATTGTTTTATTTTGGAATAATAAAGTGCAAATATTTTAAATATATAGAGAAAAATATGGGAAAGGAAATGGAAAACATCATAAAAACAAAATAAAATGAATTCATCCGTACTTAAATCAATCGCAGTACGGTAAGTACGGATTTTCTTAAATTAAGTGTAGAATACTTAATTCAAGTGCTAAATACTTATTTTTAGCAATATTTAATACCGAATACGTACTTGAAATAAGCCGAAAACGAGATTGATTTAAGAAAATCTGAGATCGAATCAAATATAAAATAGGCTTTATTCAAAAATTTATAACCTGTGTATTGGACTATAATGCTATAATTTCTTTTTAAACATCTATAATTGCTGTATGATTAAGTTAGAAAATATATATGGGTATCTCGGTGATGCTTACACCAACACATCGCTAGACCTTCAACAAAATTTTTGAAAAAGCTAAAAAAAATCGATGTTTATACAAAAATTTTCGAAAAATCTTTGAGAAGTACGAAAATAGGATTCCGTACTTAATTTATGATTGTTTTTTTTTTGATTACGTATTTTGTACTCATTTTAAGAATTTCGAAGATTGGATCTCTCAAGTAATCTCATTTTCGACTATGAGTGCTATTCATACTTGAATTTTTTGCATACGACTCGTATTAATATTAAGTAAAAAAAACTTAATGAGTTTTTTCTTTCTGTGTATATCTTTAAATATGATTCCATTCCCATTTCATTTTAGTCTTTTGTATGAGTACTATTCGTACTTGAATTTTTAAATACGACTTGTACTAATATTAAGTAGAAAAAACTTAAATTTATTACATTCTTTCTGCGAATGTATTTTTTATTATTCTTCAGTTGCGTGAATTTAGTGTCATGTCTAAGAGGAAAAAAACCTATCAAAATGAGTATTTTTCACTAGGAAATATATCTCCTCAAATCTGTGTTGTGTTTAAATTCGTAGTCCGTGGTGCGTAACATAAACAACAAAGTTAAAAAACGACAGGTAAATTAACCGCCAAAAGCTAAGCCGTTAGAGAAGAAAACACACGTCTCAAAGTTAATAATAAAGAATATCAAAAACGGGATGTATAATTTCTTCTTACGATGAGTTTTGACTTGTCTTAACTTGTGTCTGAGATCGTTCAATTCTCGTTCAAATTACTTCAAATCATTTGCTAACTACTTTTATTCATGCCAGCGAATATTACTATATTAATGACATAAATACATATGTACATAGTAAGTCATTATTATAAATAAGTAATTTCTTTAAAACTCAATGCCATCACTCACTCCCACTGAAATATATTTATAGAACTTTTTTGGAAAACCCTTTATAATACTTTGTTTATTCAACAAAATATTCAAACAATTAATTACTCAATACAGATTCTGCAGCAATAACAAATGGTTGCTTTATTGATTTTTATTTAAATTGTTTTTTCTGTAAAATATTCCATATTCGCAAAAATACTGAATAAATTTTGTTTGTCTGTATTCCCTTTAAAAAATTAAAAATAAATAAAACGTCGTAAATTAAATACATAGTCCATTGTTTCCTTTATCGTCTACAATTGCTAATGAAAAAATAAAATACAAAAAATCTCAAAATATTCTGTCCGTAATCGCATTTGTTTAATAGTTTTACCAAAAAAAAAAAATTATGAAAAATCAATAAATTGTTGTAGCACAAATAAAATTTTGTTCTTGATCATGAAAATATTGCTATTTGTTTGTGGAATTGTAATGTATACCTAATGCTGCCACATAACATTATTAAAAAATCGTCAAAATCCCGATGATATATAAAAAAATTGGCAGTTCGAAAAATCGTCAAAAAAAATAAGACAATACATATTTTTAACACATTTTTTATATAAGGGACCAGTTATTTGTTACTAATTACAGAAGTTGTCGATATAAAGGAATTTCGATTAAGCGTGGTTAAAATTAAAAAACCAAGACATTGCAGGAATTTGGACCATCGACACTGCGTAAACCAAAAGATAAGGTACGTCTCTAATTCTGGATATTCCACTTTCGTTTGTGATTTTATTTATCTACCTGAATCCCTTTTTTGATGAAACCGTAGAAGGAGCGACACCAAATTTTTAAACAATTTCAATTCTACTTTCTCCAATATCAATTGTAGAAATTATGTTCTTTTTTACCAATAATTACAATATTATATGCGTGGTTTTTATTAGCATTTTCCAGCAAAACTGCAAATTAACTAATCTAAAGAAATTCAAAAGAGTAACAGAAAAACAAACAGTTAAGAAATAAACTGTTAAAAAGCATTGCTTTTGTATATTTTTTTCTTATAAACATTGTATTTTAATATGAATTATAAGAGGTTGTTAACAATTAAGTACGATTTGCAAAGGTTGCCTCAAACTTTGAACTGTTAAAAATAAGAATTATCGAGGGCACCAAAATGTAGGGAACTGTTACGAATTAAAGAGTTTTTCTCAAGGGAACAGCGATTTATTTCAAATTGTGGTGGTTTTCGTATTAACGGGGTACGAATTATCGTGGTTTGACTGTATTAATAAAAAATCTATCAATAACAAACAGTTCATATGCATAGTACAGAGTATATCGCGATACGACTTCAAAAAAATTTTAACTTGCAAAAAATTAAAAATCGACTTTTTGATTGATTATGATGCACAGTATCAAAATATATGTTCCTGCAAAATTCTGCACGTCTACAATTAGAAATAACGTTCTTATCAACAAAATTTTATAAGACCCCAATGTAAGCGTAAAAGCTATTTTGCAAGTGTTTTGCTTCTCTTGTCAAATGTTTGCAATGTAACTTAGGGCTTTTGTGAATTCATATGACGATATATTCATTTAGACGGAGGTAGCAAATATATGTATGTACACAAAATTTGTTTTAATTGGACCAGCACTCAGGATTTGACCCCTACACATGCGATGCATTGTTCTGGAACTAAATGAAAGCGATACGTCGAGTAATGACAGGATGTGAATTTTTAGCAGTATTGAAGCACCTCTGATGTCAAGGACACGTATTAAATTTTGATAATTATTTTACTTCGCTATGAGATATTTTTATAATGTAATCTAAAACTGGGGTCGAAACAAAGGAAATTATTGGTTTTGTAGTGAGACTACTTCTGCCTTCGCCACGCTCTTCTGAAATATTAGTATGTTAAGTTTAAATTTAAATGTTTCTGCAAAACTAAAAAGCCTTTTAATTTCATTGAAGATATATGAAAGGATAAATACAAGTAATTAATTGTTGTTAAGAAGGGCTGGGCAGAAATGCACCAAATTTTCACAGTGAGTGGATATGATTTTTCCTAAAAATTAGAAAAAATTACTTAATACAATATTGTTTCACTGGTGCAATATATGAGAAAATATGTAAAAATATCGAGCCATAACTGCCAAAAAGACGTAAGCGCAATGATTATTATTTTTTTCTACTAAGATTGATAGTTCTCTTTGAGCCGCTTCATCTCACAAACTATTATAGCCGTTATGGTTTTAGAGTGAAAATAATTTAAAGTGATATGCAGATTATGTATGTGTGAAAATTGTCTGTAAAATTTGGTTTTTGTATATACAGAACATTTCTAATGTAGTTATAAACTTTACTAAAACTTTCCGAGCTTAACCCAGTCGTACCAAATTGCAATAACAGAATTATTGCCTAAAACACTTTATACCATCATCAAAATAAATTCTTCAATAATGTATTATTAATTAAAATGCTTCTGCATCTAATTGATTTTACAAATTTATAGATGACTCATTTACGAAATACTTCTTTTCTTCGATGTCTTAAATAACATGCAGAAACTTGCCATATTGATTTTATTGAAAAATTCGCAATTTTTCAGGAAAACCTCGTGAAATCTCCATTTTGCTATTTTCCGAACTAAAAATCGCTAAAATTACGATAAATCGTCACATCCGGCAGCAAATTTTTAATTTATTTTGTTAATTACATATATAATATATACAGGTTAGAAGCAGTAACTACCATTATTGGAAAAAAATTCATAGATTTCGATGAAAATTGTGTGTAGATAAATTGTATTTGCTACTTCAGAACAAGGACATTTATGAACAGATTTAGAATATGTTTTTCTGAACTCCATTTATTATTTTGGAAAATGGCCACTACCACGCCCTAAAAATTAATTACCCGTTTCACCAGTCTTTTTAATTTATTTTACTTTTGCAAAATACACTGGGTCCCCTGAACGACTTTATTCTTTTTTTATTTAATTTTTTTGTTTTTAGCAAATTTTTTTGGAAATATTGCAATCACAAGGGCATCAATACTTAACAGCTTACACCAAAAAAAAATTTTTTAAAGGGGACATCGTGCTGACACACATGACTTTTTGTTTTTAGTAATTGTTAGCCAATTCTGTTTTTCTAAAAATTTCCAAACCGGTGCACAAATACCCGAGTATTGCAGTATTAAATATGAGTTATCTAGATACGAAATTATATCGGAATCTACCAAGTGGCTTTTAAATTATCGTATACCAAATATTTCATTGTATAATGGCATCAATAAATTTGAATAAAATTTTCCAAAATCATTGATTAAATTATTCACTTAACTTAAAAAGCAATAAATTTATTGTTGTTCTTAGTTCCAATAAATAAATGAAATGGACTGTATGCATTATATATACATTGGTTTTTGTAAAATAAAACAAAAACGAAAAATTTTTTCCTCTAATTGCAAGTTTTTCTCAAAAAAAAAAGTTGGCAACTTTGTGCGCAGATTATAAATTCCAATAGGCATGTGGTGATTTAAAAGCAACAACAACAATTGAGCTAATTTGTTTTTTATTAGTGTAAATATGTAGACTTTTGACAAAACAACTTAAGTGAATTTATAAAATTTTTCAATTGAGCGAAAAAACTATTTAATTAGACGTTTTTGTTTCGTATTTTTGTTATTGTTTGCCTTTTAAAACATTTCTAAATTTACTATATCTAAGCTAACATTTTTGTAATTTCATTTTCTACTAAAATTTCTATTAAAATCAATCATACAAATTAAAAGAACAACTTGTTTAGATAAGCTGATTACTTTTCGTGTGATATCTGAAAAAATATAATTATTAGAAAGGCGCAGATTAGTATAAACAAAGTATCTGTGACGTTTCCTTTACGAATATAATTCTAAGAAATTTTCTTATCTCGACTTATGATCTTTTGTCACAAGTCCACAAAAATAATGAAAAATTTTTCTTTTTATTGCACTTAAGCAAGACCTTTAGAAATCATTCTAATCTCTCAGAACGTTTTATTGTTAGCTTGGTTTCATAAGCCTCCGTGGCGCAATTGGCTAGCGCGTTCGGCTGTTAACCGAAAGGTTGGTGGTTCGAGCCCACCCGGGGGCGTTTGTTTTCTTTTGTAATTTAGAAATAAAATTAAAAAAATTACAGTAATTTGAAACCTTTTTTTATATTTAAAAAATTTAATAAAAAAAAACACAATAAATTAATTTCGTTTTCTTAACAATATTTCTATTATTATTAGTCGATATAATTATGGTTTAGAGAATCGTTGCTTTTTAAATTTAAAAAGTATACTGCATAAATGCAAAAGCATGTGTGCAGTCAGTAATCCAAAATCGACTTTGATAATTCGCAAGAATAAACTACGTAGATTTCTTAGAGCGTATTTTTCATATTTTGTAATAAATACATAATTTTCCATTTTTTTTTTATAAAATTAAATTATTTAAAAAAAAACCCAGCAAAAAAAATTGAATACGTTCACCATGAATTTTTAGGCACTTCTTTTTCTTCATTTTTGAACTCATGGAAAACACATTCAACTCTGTCGATTAATTCATATGAACAACTGCGCAACTGTAATTGTAATTTAAATACAATTCAAATGTGTTTCAAATGTAGTAAGTCATTAATAAAGTATTCAAGACAACATAAATTGATGATTTCATGGAACATTCGTAGGCTTGAGCACTCATTTAAATGACAAGTTGTTTTGTTAAATGTGAACACATGCTCGCCAATAACACCCCCATGTTCTTCAACTAACAAGTTCATCTGCAATTAACTATTGCTTTAGTATGTTCTTTTTTGCTGGTAAATAGTGGTATTAATATGAATATGAAAAAAATTGTTTTATTTTAATTGAATGTCGAATTTTTGTACGCCCTTCCTTCCACTGTAAGCGTAGGTTGTCTTACGTCTTGCCAATAGTACTTCAACCACCATACATATCTCTTTGCCAACATTGTCCCGAATGCATTTTTCTGCCTGGGTAGGTATGTGGAAAAATCATATTTATATATAAGTATTTCATTATAGAAAGTAATACAGTGCATGTTTAATTTGCAATTTTAAAGAGTGCAACGATGGTTTTTTAAAGCTTCCAACATCCTCCTGAATATGTAAAGATCTTTGAAAAAATTTAATTTCGACAGCATTTCATAAAAATTTATTTTTTCGCGTTTTAAACCAAAACTTTCCGATCAAGTTGTAGTTGTAGTGTAACTGCATAAAATTTTTTCCAAGTAACGAAGAAGTTCAATGTCGAAAAGAGAGAATTTTTTATGTTTATTTAGTAAAAAGAAAAATACATTCGCATTAAACTATTATATGTATATGAAATATTACATTTAACATGTGTAAACATGTAAACACACAATATTTACATAAATGCATGTAAAAAAATTAACTACATCATTTATTAATTGATATTGAACAGAAACCGCAAAATATTTCCAAAGCATCCGACCAAAACCATTAAATATGCAATAAAATTATTATTTATGTCTATAGATATCTACGGGCGAGATAAACAACTGAATTAAGTTGTATTTCTTTCATCTACAGTGAACTCGTATGCATTTAGTTCATTCCGACTTTCCTGTGCATTTCAATTTCGCACTGGACTGCAGGGAAACATGAATATTAATTCGTGAAATTAAAAAAAAAATATTATTTAATAAAAATAATATAAATAACTATGAATGGTAAACATGTGGTATGAATATAGTACTACAGGGTGCTACATTACTCATTTGTATAAAGTATTTGGGAACAATAATTAACCTCTGTACATACATACGACGTATTCGCCACACCGCACACTGCTACGAATCCGAATCTAGCTGGACATAATTATATGGTGTGAATTCAAAGAAAATTGTCAAAAAATTCTAAATCAGTTTTTTAAGGAAATACGATAGACTTTCGCTATTGCAAACTTCGGTAGTATTAATTTTTCATATATAATTAACAAACTCGCATTATACTATGCTAGGATAGGGAAATAAAATAAAATAATTTCTACTAAAACAAAGCTTTAAAATTGAATACGTCTCCTTGGCATCAGAGGCGCGGCAACACTGCTATAAACAAAAAACGTGCAAAAAGCAGCGTTGTAAGACAGTGAAGCTTCACCACTTGCAATATCTCTCACTATCCCTTTCCTTTAGTTCCAGCACAATGCATTGCATGTGTAGGGATCATCGCTGGTCCAAGATAAAAAAGTATAAGATATTTATGATTTACAGAACAGTTAACCTTTAACGAATAGAGCATTTAAAAAAACTTGCATTAAGTAACTTGACAAATAATTTTAGTACAATGAAATAACAATTCGTTTGATAAATAATTTAAGTAAGTAATATTATAATATCGATTTACATGCATCGCGTTTGAGCGACTACTTAGTTATTTTCAAGCAACCGTAACCAGCTGAAAACGGAGAACCGTTTGTTGTAGAAACATATTTCAGTATTTGTCGAAAAGAAACACGTTTTCATATAGCTTAAATAAAATTTATTGTTTTACATTTTTGCCATAATGACACCAGCTTTTTAACCATCAAATATCAATTCTACCCTTTTTTAGGTTGGCAACGTCAATATAATTTCAACTGGAATTAGTTGTAATTCATAATACAAAAAAAGAGTTGAGTTGCTTCAATGACATTTCAACTGAGTTGAGTTGTAAACCACACTAACGGCATATTCTTTTTACCTTGGACCAGCACTCAGGTGATAACCTCTACATAAGCGATGCATTGCGCTGGAACTAGAGTAAAATGATAGTTAGAGAAATGACAGGAGGTTAAGCTTCACTATCTTACAAGTCTGTTTTTGTACATTCTTTTCTTTTATTGCAGTGTTGTAACCATTTTTAGTAATTATTTTACTTCGCCGGTGCTACACAATACCGACGAATGAGAGCGGTCTGGTACTTGTGAATTGGTTACACATGAAGTCGTTATTGTTTAGTGACTAGTAACTATGCCTTCGCCACTAAAAGTTGACGACAACAATTGACACAAAGTCACACAAAAAAATTTGAAAAAATCGAACCCTCACCTCACAAGACCATAATGCATTTCTATTTATTGTAGGGTGTTCGATATTAAAATTTCCAACAAATCTAGAACAAAACACAGCAACACAACAATACAAAATATTTAAATATTTCAAGGTCAATTACATACGAGTATAATGATGCCATACACAAAAGTAAACAAAATACGAAAAAAAAATTAAAATCAGCAGGCAACCTAAATTGCTAAATACATCATGAGAGCCAAAGTACCCGCATTGTACATGAGTTTATATGTATGTTTATAATTTTTTTGCGTTCATCTAGTACAATGCATAAAACCATTTAAATATTTTGCTTTTTTTTCCTACTTTTTGCACTAGAAAAGAACAAAAAACGGAAACGGATGTGGTGCAGTTGTAATGATGTTTTGCTTGTGATGAGATGTGTGTTGTTGTTGTAGTGGTAAATATCAGCAATAGTAGTTCAGTAGTAACAGTTGCAACTGTAGTTGTGGAAAAGAATATAATGACTTGATCCCTGAAAAACAGAAACAAGAGCAGAAGATGCAATATTCGTATGTTTTAAGAACAATGAATGCCTCCGAAATGATACACACATTCAACTGTAGAATAACGCACACCCTTATGGGCACTCACACATATGCACAAATGAAATGTGTTTTCAAAAAGCAACAAAACAATTGCAATAGAATGTTAAATAGAAGGTAAATGGAATTCTTATGCACTTTTTTAATTCTATTTTTTATGTACCACTTGTACAGATACATTTTTAAGTGTACAATATCTTTAAAAAAACGCAAGTTTTTTAATATTTAAAATGATGTTTAAAAAATAATCCATAATCCGTAATAAAAATTGAATTTTTCTAGCATTCATGCAATAAAATAAAAGAAAAAGATTCAGCAACGAAAACGTAGGCGAAATAAATTAGTAAACAAAAACCACACCATTTAGCTTAAAAGTTCTCTCATCTACTTCACACCAGAGATGATGCAATAGGCTTAACAAATTCCCAATAAGAATAAGAGATCAGCGTTTATCTATCAGGCGTGAAGCTTGTCTTTCATTCTCTACATATTCTGTGCAATATTAAACGATGCATTTTCGACGTTAAAAGAGCAACAGTTTTCAAATTAAAATTCTGCTTCAATTTTGGTGCACTCATTATATTGTATCAATTTGACAGCAGCTGTCAAAATAATAGCACCTCTACACTTTTCGTGTAAGTTTGGTTAAAACAAAATGCGAAGGGTTTTTTAAAATGAACAACAGATGCATGTAGGAAAAAATATTAGAGAAACAATAATTATTTTAGCATGGAACACATTCAAGACAGCACACTACATCCTACAACAAATGTAGTTGGTTGCATTCGTTGCCTTGTAGGCGGCTACATAATTATTTTGGTACATTAAAATATTTTACATATTTACAAAGATAGTTAAATAAAACAAATCAATTTATTTGCTTAAAACTTTACAGTCTTTCAAGCTTGGGATGTTTTGGGAATTTTACTAAATTATAATACCAATTCTACACTACGTTTCGCAAAATATTTAACTTACACAGAAAAATATTTTTATTAAACGAAAATACATTTAAATTGATTTAGGAGGTGTTAGCTAGTTCCTGGACTTCTTTGCCCATCGGTGTCCAATCACATGATCTTTGAATTTTTTTAGCCAGAGAGACATTGTTGCGTTGTGGCAAGTGATACCATCCTATTGAAACCACATATCCTCTAGATGCATATTCTCAATTTCTGACCACAAAAAACCGGTTATCATCTCGCGAAAGCAAAAACCATTCACGCTAAATGCTTGGCCGACCTCATTTTCGAAGAAGACGCCGTCAATCTCTGTTGATACATTGGCTTTTCAACAATCACTCGTGGATTCTCAATTGATCAAATGTGGCAATTCTCCCGATTGTAGACACATTTGGTCGATTATGCTGACCAAAAAGATCACGAAGTGCTCGAAAAGCATTTTGATTTGAACGCCCATTTTCGTAAAAAGCTTCAACAACCTCAACGCACTGCTCTATTGTGTACCTATCCATTGTTTAATTTGTCAAACACTGAAACAAAGATATGTTGAATTAAGTTGGGCAGAAAACTTTAATGTGTGACTCACAATTAACATTGTGTATTATAGGAAATTTCTTAGCTTTTGTCAGGAATTTGGTTAAAGGTCTACTGAAGATTTTGGTATTCAGAAGGTTTCAGTGGCGAAGGCACTGGTCACTGAACAATACCGGCTTCAGCTGATAGCAATCCACAATCACATCAGTGCGACCTCCTTCGTCGGTATAGTGTAGCACTGGCGAAGTAAAATAATAATAAAAATGGCTACTAAACCGAAACTTCAACACTGTTATAAACGTGCAAAGGTAGAGCTATAAAATAATTAATTAAGCTTCACCTCCTGTCATTTTCTCCTACAATCCCTTTCCTATAGTTCCAGCACAATGCTTCGCATGTGTAGGAGTCATATCCTAAGATAAAAAAAAATATGAAATGTACATATATAAACCATATAGCAATCATAGATAAATAATTTTTAATTAAGAGGCCCATAACTCGAAATCTGAAAGTGACCGTAAATTTTTCATTTAACTTTTCGGTTTTCTTATCTTCCAGTTGGGTGCCAGTTATTAATCCTTTCTCCGTTTAGCCTTAGAATTTAAGCTATGAGAGCTTTAATGCAGTGATGTTAACTGTACGGTAATTACAGTATTTTACGGCAATTTAGACCTCCAAAAAGTAGGCAGGTAATTTTTAAATTTGTAGGGTAATTTTTAAGTTTTAATTTTCAACCCCAAAAATTGTTCTTCATAATAATATACATATTTCTCATAACAACTAATTATTACTAATCATTACAACTATAGAAAATAACACCAATTGCAATTAAATTCTATACGTTTCTACCATAAATGGCTAAATAACATATTTTAGCTAAGATTAAATATTACAAAAATGCATACATTGATTTTACTGAATGTACAAATTTTAAACACACTATTTTATTATTACTACATACTAGTTTCCTTAACGTTTTGTTGTTTTTTAAATCAAAATATTGATTTACAAATAGGTATAAACATATTTTATTAAAAAGAATATTATTATTTGTGTACAAGACTTTGCGTACGGTAATTCACATAAAAATTGTATTTCTTTAGAGCTGGAAATCCAATTAAAAAAGTTAACATTACAGCTGTAATGCCTTCCATTTGTTGCTGGGTAATAAACAAATAAAAATTTAAATCTCACCATTTAAGATATTTTGTTGAAGCCATTTACGCAAGCATTTATAAACACATGATTTTAGTCAAAATTGTAATTACATGCAATTTTCCAAATCACTCTTCGAAATAAAAATGTCAAGTACCCATCTATAATTTTTACAACTCGCATATTGTTGAATTTTTAGCACAACCTTTTAACAAACCTAACCATGGCATTGTCATAAAAGGCATGTAATTGCCTATAAATATAAAAAATTCTGTGCATTTTGGGATGCAATTTTACAGCCAGTACTTGCAAGCAGAAAGTAACTGGGATAGTATAGCATTTTGCATTTTCGTATGTTTTCTTTTTTTAAGAATT
Source organism: Dexiosoma caninum (assembly GCA_963924685.1). NCBI lineage: Eukaryota > Metazoa > Arthropoda > Insecta > Diptera > Tachinidae > Dexiosoma > Dexiosoma caninum. The sequence continues at coordinate 88,326,837 of OZ004727.1, forward strand.
CTTATGGGAACATGTAATTCAAGTGGAATTCCGTAACAGTTTTTAGTTTAAAAATAGAATTTCAAATGGTCCCGTTATATGAAAGTTCCCATTATATTTGAGTAACCCCTCCCCCATGTAAAATAAATTTTCAAACACCATATTTCTCTTGTATACGCTACGAAAAACTTTTCCATCTAAAGCTGCAAATATTTAATGCTATTTATGAATTTTGTTTTAGTTTATTTTTATTATGCTGCTCGTATCTTGTATGCACACAATGCTCATAAAGCAATAAAACTATTGGGAAAATATACAACAAAAGAATAAATGAATAAATTCAACCAATAAAAATAGACAGAAAAAAATAAATGTTAAACAATTTTTAAATTAATTTGCTTCAATAACTTCAACCTTGAGATGCAACAAGCTGCCTGCATCAGCATCATTGGCAAATAAAAAGAAAGAGAAGAAATTTAATTAAGTTTAATATCGTTGAATTTTCCATTCATTGTCTTGACGTTATTTTGCATTTTCTTTTCCTTTTTTTACAGCTTGTACTTTTCCAGCAATATTTCTCAGATTCATGCTGGTCATATGGGGAGGTGCTGGTACTTAGTATTCGATAAATACAGCAGGTGATGGAGAAAAAAATATTTCATTTAAGCTTTTCCTCATTAAAGGGTTCTTGTTTCTGTAAGTTTTAAGTTTTGCACTCTTGTAAATGTCCCTTATAAATTTAAAGAAATAAATGGTTTAATGTAACGCACTTTAGTGCTGGTAAATTTTAACTTTACAAATTAAACTGGCAACAGTTGTGTACTTTGGAATCAAAAATTCCCGTATTCAGTTTCAAATTTAATTAATTATATCTGAGGTCGCTGTGTTCTTTAGTCTCTTCGTTATTCCCGCACAGTCTGCAATGATCGAAGTCCTCCTTTCGCATTTGCTTACCATCTCTCTAATTGAACAGACAATAGTCCTATCAGAACCCTCAGGTCACTCTGACTCATTAGGCTCTCGAGACTTTTCAATCCCCATACTCTTCCAGGAACGATTTACCTTCTCCAGCGCTCATCTCCTGAGCGGCCTGCAATCGCCAAACACCTTCGATTTTACAGTGATTCCTACTTATTCCTAATATCGCTAAAACTTCGGCATGTAAAACACTGCGTTTATGCGATCTCATGATATCTGTCCACATCATATCGACTCAGAGCCCGTGTTTGCGAACCATCAGTGAATATCGTAGGTATGATATATAGTCACCTGCCAGAAACTAAGTAAACTCCTCGCCGCCCTATCCATCACGAAGGATAAAGTAAGTGGATGATGTACAAAATATCAGAACATCCAAACATCGGACATATTTGGTGTATCTGAACATTTTGCATCCAACAAAATTATTCGTAACAGAAAGAAGCAAGAAAGCAACACTGAACACTCGAATGTTACAACGATGATATTTGTACTTTGTCTATTATGTATTAATTTCCATTTCTCCATCTCCAACTCCATTCAGAGAATTACTTCAATCAATTGTTGTTAAGGAAAATTTAAGGAAAATCTTTTACATTCTACACATTGAATCAGATTTAAAAAAAAGAAACACTTAGGCAATGATTGCCTAGTACTTGGAGTGAACTAGGAAAGGAATGGTGATAGAAGGATAGATAGATAGATGACGGGATAGATAGAGGGCAGCTTCATTATTTTTACAATACTGCTTTTGCATGCTTTTGCTTTTTTATACCAGTCTCTGATAACAAGGAAACGCATTCAATTTCTGCAGCTGTATTTGGTAGACATTTTACTAATTATTTTACTTTGCCGATAATGCCACACAATACCGGCAAAGGAAGGCGCTCTGATGTTACTTGTGGATTAATATCAGCTGAAAGCGGTACTGTTCAGTGACCAGTGAAACCCCTCCGACAACACCTGGCACAACTGACTTAGTCCGAAATTGGGCCCAAACACAGGACTTTTAGTTTTGTAGTCAACATGTTTACTACCTCAGCCATTGCCACACTCATCTTTACGTAAAAGTTTCTTTGAGAAAATCTGTTGAAGTTTTTGAATGAAGCAACAAAAGCGGTGTGATTTAGTTAATCGGTTAACCGATTATAACCGTTTAAATCCCAACTTTGAGTAGTATGGTTAATGAGCTGCTTTTAAAATCCGATTATTCAATTAATTATTTAATTAATTTCCATAAAAGTAATTTCGAAGAGTTGCTCTATCATAAGTGGTGTCATTATAAAATGGCAAAAGAAACTAACCGCAAAGCAATTGTCCGACTATTAAGTAGGCCAACGAACAAAACAGTGTTCCCAACTCAAAATTTTAACATCTAAATAAAGCAACGCTCATACAATATGTAAAACTTAAATTTGTCCCTTTTATTTTTTGATTTACTTTATTATATTTTCTTTTTTTTAACAACTGCTTTGGGACTTTCTGCAATTTTATGTTAATTTGTAAATCGCTTTAGTTTTCTTTCCTTCGAGTAATCTGTTAGGGGATTTTTATTTGATTTTCTCCCTTTTTCGCTGTAAATTGAACAAAAATGATTTGCATGCTTGAATCCTTTATATTGGATAAAAATTACAAACACCTGCATCATTCTTATCAGCTGATCGACGCAATCAGAACTTCAGTCCATGGAAATTTTCTTTAAAAAGCATTTAGCTACTGCAAACAATTTACAGTTCATCATTTACATTCATACACTCATATTCACATTCACATGGCAACAGCAAAAAAAAACGGTTTGTTTTCATTCGCATTTACTCATGCCGTAAACACAAGTCCTTACATGTTGAATTGCTTGTGTATGCGTGTGCTCATGTTTATTTGTAAGTATCCTTAAAATATTCCTCATAAATCTATATTTTTTCTTATTTATTGTTCCACTTGTGTTTTGTTTAAGTAAATATTTATTGCGTTACAACCCCTCAAAGCTGAGTTCTGTAATTTGTATGCGTACGTGCATGTGTATTTGTGTATATATTTATTTGCTTTTAATAAATGTGTTTTGTGCACATTGTAAGAATTTTAAATAAATGAAATAAAAACTTCTTTCTTGTCGACAAAGTGTGAGTAAAGTTGTTAGATGTGCGTTTGGCTTCTTCGACGAAATTTATAAAATTAAAAGAATTCTAATAACGGTTTTATTACCAACATCTATATTGAAATTTAGCAATTTTTTTCATTCAGTGTTGTTTAATTTGAAAAGGCAAACTTTAATATTTATCAAATATTTTATATATTTATTATATTTTGAATATTTAAAATTTAATATTTTATAAAACAAATGTGACCTTTATTTATAAATTATCAAAATATATACAATAGAGACACACACAAGGTTAGTTTAGTGACGGCTTACACTGTTCTTCTTCGGCTGTAGCTGGGAAATTATTGAACTGATTTGGCTGAATTTAAATATTTTTGTATTTTGTATTTTGTCTGTACTAAGAGCACCCTCCTTTGTCGGTATTTCAGCAATAAATAAAAATTTTTGAATAAAAATGTAACCGACTTAAAAAGTATAAAATTTCAACCGAAATCGGTTCAACTGTTTAGGCTGTCCGAATTTTGGCCTATTTTTCGAGTTTGGTAACACAGGCCAACTTTTTTTTTGTCTTCCATAACTTTCTAAGCAATTATCTGAATATTACTACCAAATTTGATCAAAATCGGTTCAGCCGTTTAGGAGTAAAGTAAGCAGACCACCTATTTACATAGACGGACTAAACTTCGCCAAAACCGATTCAGCCGTTTCGAAATTATGGAAGTTTTTGTACTAAAATTTCAAGTAAAAAAACGAAATGGTCGTTATTCTTCGGCTGTAGCTGGAACTATTGAACTAATTCGGTTGAATTTAAATACCAACTGCTTCAGGTCCACTACTGACCGTTTAACATTAAAACGAATTCTGTGCGAATTTCTGTTTGGCCGGAAAGTTGATTTCAACGGACAGACTGGCGTGGCTCAATAAACTTTTCTATTCATCACAGTTCTGAAAATAAATAAATTTTTCTTCTTATTATTTCTCTCCAGAAGGTTCCGCATAAGGTTCGTTAATTGTGACGTTTTGTTAACACGTTTAAGATAAGAAATGTTGGCCGGCAAACATAAAATTATTAAAAAAAAAATTATTAAACAAATTACATACGGAATGACAAACTTCTTTATACCCATTACACTTAATGTGAGGGGTATAAAAATAACCCTAGAAAACTGGAAGAGAAAAAAAGATACAAAATTTGTGGTCATTTTTAGATTTCGAATTGTGGGCTTCTGAACAAGACAAAAAATTAATTTTAATTAAAAATTAATAGCATTAATTTTACTATTTTCATACCTCGAGAGCAGAAACGGAACTCTCTAAAGGGATGTTCAAGGGAAATCAATTTTTTGGCATATCCGTCTTCAATATCTCGATCACTGAATTGGAACCAAAAAAAGTCATCCGGCAATAACAAGCCTATATAAAATTAATTGAAAATGATCACATATGAACTACTTCCGGATCATAATTTTAAGTTCTTCTTCTTGGAATTTCTTTTTTTTTTGCTCTGTATTTGTGACAATATAGAAAAGTCCGTTTCAATCCATTGTCAGATATGCACATTAAAACCTAAAAAGTTGATATTAATATATTTAAATTTATTTAAATGGTTATTATTTTGGTTCAGACCCTAACGATACGCGAATATATCATTCTACTCTTTAATAAATATTCGACTACATTGTGAACCTACCAATTGCTGGGGAAAACATTTTGTTCGCAGATAAATAAATAAAAAATAAAAATAATATTTAATAAAGTTTGCGTTTAAAGAAATACAAAGAGAATATCAGCAACAACAACACGTACGCATTTTAAACAAACAAACAAACAAGCATTCCATGCCCACAAATCGTTACTGCACTGAATTTAATTTAAGTTTTAAATATGAATATTTCCAGAAAGACAACTCAACAAGCAGCAAATTGATTTTGTATATTTAAACTTGTCGTAAAACTTTTCTTTTATTCCATACAATTCGTTGTCTTGATGTTGCTGTCGGTATTTGAGTTTTCTTATTTAAATTCCTTTTTTTTTGCCTTATTTTACTTTAACCCAGTTTAAAAGAGAAAGAGTTTCTTTCAATCAATATCATTTATTTTCAATGAGCAGCAACCAAAACCAACATTATGAATTAAAATAACTACAACAACAACAAAAGCAAATTAAAAAGCAACACTTTTTCCCATAAGCTTTTCAGTTGATTTGTTTTGGCCCTTCACTTGATTCCACGTCCGTAGCCCGGCACCATATTTCTTTTTTTCCCCCTCTCTCTCTCACGCTCTCTCTCTTTATTTCGTATTCAACAAAAAGATTGTGTTTGGGCGATGGGCATAGAAGGAATGCCAAAAGGTTGAAACAAAAAAAACTTGAAATACATAAGAAAAATGTTTTCTTTGTTTTTCGTGGTAAAATTGTTTTTTCATCGTTAACTTGGCTGTTGGCTGCTAAGTTTGATGGTTAAAAGCTGAAGTATCTGTAGCAGTTCCCGTAAGTTTTTTACTGTATACATATTTACATACACATATTTTCAGTATTCTTCAGTTTAGCTTAAATTTTGACACTCCATTTAATAATTTTGTTGTTTTCTCTTCATTTTCATTCATGTTTCTATTTTGTTTTTTGATATATTTTGCACAAATCAATATTTCACTTTTTAACTTGACTCAAGCATATTTTGTAGGTGTGCAGCTGTTGATATATTTAACAGTTCCTTCGTTACTGGTATGTTGAGATTTTGTATACAAATCAGTGTGTGTGTGGGTTTGTGTCAAGTGAGCTGTCCTTGTAAGGAAGCAAACAAGCAACATCTAAGCCTTTGAAAACAAGCCACAATACAGCTGCATGTACACACACACACAACCGCACCCGTAGCCACAGGCTTAACTATACTTACACTGTTAAGGACTGACAATGGTATTGTACCATTGGCCTTCATCTGAACATGTACAAATACATATACATATATTCATATCCTACAATTCATTACCAGCAAAAAAAGAAACTCCAAAGAGTTGAAGAAGATCCTAATGTTGTGATCCGGAAGCAGTGCAAATAAGTAATGCTTATAAGCGGTTCATCGCGAACAAAAATTACCATTATACGAGAGTTATTTCTGTATATTTCGCGAGCTGGCAACACTAATGTCAATAGCTAAAATCTGGCAACACCATAATAAAGTTTGACATTTTTTAGCATAAACGTACTCACAACATTTTAATGTACAACTGTTATTTGTTTTGTTTGCAGTTGGTGAAGAAAATGAATTGGACCAAAAAAAAAATTTCAAGAGAAGGATTTCGTTAGATTATTATTTACAAATTTCGACGTGGTTTATAGCAACAGAATGTCTTGAAGAAACTCAGTTCTTTGTATGGCGATAAAGCAACATCAAAAATGCAGTACATCGCTGGTATAGTGAATTCAATAGTGCTGGTAGTTTGGTTGTTGTGCCACAAAACAACGATGCAGTGCGTGAACCGATAATGCAAGATCATCATGTGACTTCATTGCACATTAGTTCCACTTCAATACATTCGATTCTGCATGCACACGTAGTTGTAAAAAAAAATTGTTCTCGTTGGATACCCCATAATTTATCAATCGCTCAAAAAAAGCATCGTGTCAAGTGGTGTAGGGAAATGATTAAAAATTCGACCATGGTGCTTCAGAAGACGTGTATAAAATCATGACAGGTGACGAATCATGGACACGTATGAGGCGGAAACAAAACAGCAATCGACCGCAAGATGAAGTAATCCAACAAAAGTTCTTCGTGCAAGAAGCACAGCAGAGCAAATGGTCGCCTGTTTCTTCGAAACATGGGTCATGTGGCCACTGTTCCGCTTGAGCAATATAGAACAGTCAATTCTGAGTGGTACACGACGGTTTGTTTGCCGGAAGTCTTCGGAGAAACTCACAAAACTAACTGCCGAAGACTAATCATTCTCCATTATGACACCGCGAGCACTTACACATCTCGTCAAACAGGTGTATTTTTGAGCAGTCAAAACATCGAATTGATGACTCATCCTCCATACAGTCCGGATTTGGCACCCAATTACTTCTACTTGTCCACGTGGTCAACGATTTACAAGCGCCGAAGAAGCAGTTAAAGCGCTCAAAACCATGTTTTGGAGTTCTCTCTAGAGGAATGAAAAAACTGCTACGACAAATGGTTTGAACGAATGCAAAAGTGTATTAATCATCAAGGGGAATATTTGGAAAAACAATAAACCCATTTTCATTTAAAAACATTTGTTATTATTTGCTATTCCCAAATAGTACACTTCGTAAAAGCGCAAATGCAAGTGCACCGGTTTTATTTTTAGACCACTTCTGCCTTACAATAGCATTTCCAGGCAAGCACTAATTTTTTCTGCGCTGCCGCACACATACATTTGGAAAACTTTGGATGTTTGAACTCGGGTCGTCGTAATGTAGAGTCAATGCGATAACTTAAAGACTTGAAGGAAATTCATCAAAATTACAAAACGCATTCCATTTGGAGACAATATGTGATGAAAATCCATTAGAAAATTTACACAATCTCCTTTATTGCACATAGACGTTGCTATAATTATTGCTTTTGCTACGATTCAATTCAAGATTATACCAATCGTCCCTGGAGAGCTCACCTATACTCGTATTTATGATTTTTATTTTCCAACTTTTGCCATTTTATATGTATGTACTCGTACATATTTTAAATTGCGTACATATGGTGTGACTACAACAACTCCAAGAAAAATTACAAATTTATACAAGTATAAGAACGGTTGTTTGTGTTAGTTACATACGTACATACATATATCCTGAATATTTACGTAGGTTTTAGAGAGTAGGGTTGTATTTATCAAAAAAAATAAAAAATAGTCCAAGTAGTAGCAGAAGTAGCAAAAATAGTTTAGTCGTTGTGTTGTTACCGTCACGCTTGACTTAAACGAAAGGGAAGTAGGAAATTGGTCGCCATTTTTGAGCAACTAACAGGTTGCTTTTTTCCAAGAAATATTCTTTTTTTTTCTATTGAGGATGACTGTAGTCCTTTATAGGTTGTTATATTCGTAAATTTTTTTAACTTCATGTTTCTGACATTTTAGTACTCGTTCAGTTAAATATCAACTGATGGAGTTAAAGGATTAATTTACAAACACACATACATTATTTTCATAAATGTTTTTGCATTATTCTTTCTTTTTTCAAAGATATTTGAAAAATTGAATTTTAACAGCAGCCTTATAAAACTTTTACAAGTGAATAAGTCACAAAAAGAGACTTAAAACCAGTGGTAAAAAGCAAATGAAAATTAAAGTATGTGAATTTTATTAGAATTTCGATTTCACACATCTGTGAAGAAATTTGATTTGAAATTGTGCGACATTAAAATTTCAACATTTTAAATAAAAAAATTTAAAGCTCGTGGAAATTTAATCAGCCTTCGAATGGCTCCTATTAAACAGTTTTTCCAACTTATAAATTATGAAATGAAAAATGAGGTTTGATACAAATAAATAAAACAAAATTAATAGTTACTAGGATTAAAAACATATTATTCATGCTTGATATTTTCAATTTGCAACAGCCACCAGTAGGATTTTACACAACTATTCAGCATGTGACAGGCATTTTCAGCGGAAGCAACATTATTAGCGGCACACAAAATTGTAGTAAATAAATGGCGGAACTGTACAGATGTGCCATTCCTATTGTGAAAAGTACACCCATATACAGATACTTCTGTATAGATGGATCGTTGTTGGAAGTGTAGATGGTTAATGTGTCAATTGAAATACATCTGTCAGAAAGTCATAGTGTTTTCACACCGACTGAAAAAGTTGGTTTCACGTTAAAACCAACTATTAAAATCTGGTTTTACAATATAAAAATATTTTCTTAAAACCTTTTTTTGAATTAGTTTTAAGTTAATTTAATGAAATACAGTGCTACCAAGTTAAAAAATTTAAAACATCCAGCTATTTAAATGCGCTCAATGAATTAAAATAAATAAGTGAAAATTTGTAAGGAGGGAAAGCTGGAGTAGTGTTTATGGACATTCCTTTTGAATTGCCCCACGTCGAAATTGTCAGAAAGCACCTCTGCGGGTAGTCTATTACACAAAAAACGAGTTTTCTCTGTAATGCGTAGTGCGATTTACTGCCAAATCGACCACAAATGGAAGCGCCTAGAATGATGAACGCGTTGTGCGATGAATGGACAAGTTCCCTGATTTCATCAGAGCACATTATATGTTTCGGTTAAGCTGGGTATACTTCGGTCGGTGTATGCGGAGGGCCAGTTTCCTTTCTAGCATGAGGATACGTGCAGTATCGCTAGACTCTGCTGGTCCAACTTGGATAAGAAGAAGACTAAGTGTATTCTTTCCCTTAATCGTATCAATCGGATTGTCGCGGTTGTCATGGGTCATTGTCTCATTGGAAGGTATTCCTTCTCGCGACTTTTGCAGAAGCTGCGGATCTGTCGAGGAGGATGAGACGGTTCCTCAGCTCATGTTCCAGTGCTCAGCTCTTGCACGGCGGAGCGGTATCGCTTCATATTTCCTGTCATAATTGACTGAATTATCCCGGGTGAGAATTTCCGCAATAGCACGATTTATCTTAGCATCGCAATGGTTTCATATGGCGAATGTCTGATCTCCGGCTGTGAACGGCTGGTAATATCATGATGAGCTTAAGCTCTGGCCTAAGTGGGACGTCTGGCCTGGGAAGGTACACGACCTAACCTAACCAAACGTAGCTTAAAAATAAAGCGTCATAAATAAAATCAGAGACGCCACAACTTTCCATTATAATTAAGACACAACTGCAGAGTTTTACAAGGATTAAACTCTATCTTCCTACCACTTTCACTACATGTCTATTCACTACACCATCTCTCTATTCATCTAGTTCTAGTTAAATGCATTGCATATTAGAGGATTTTTCCTGAGCACTGATCCAAGATTAAAAAAAAAAAACTATCTGCCTGCTGGGTACAGACCAACGACTTTATCTGACCCAATAATATGCAACTAAATGGCATCAAATCGCATGAAAAGGCGACTATCGGAACGAACCATTTTTCGAGAAAAGAATTGCAAAAGTTTCAAAGTTTCAAATGATCACGGTTGTAGGCCAAGTTTTTGTGTGCGTAGAGATGGTTGTTGTTGTACCAGTGAGTTTACATAATATAAATACACTTATGGCTGTTATATTTTTGTCTTTTCATTATCTTTTTTTTATCATTTTTTTTTATCAATAGTCACCGAACTGGGGGCTAAGAGTTAAAAAAATTTTTCCAACAAAAATGTACATATAGCTAAGGGTTACCTTAATGTAAGACAAAGACTGTAATTCTTCAATAGAAAATGCAATTTAAATTCACATCAGCAATAGCAGCAGCAACAAAAAAAAACGTTCACGATCAACGAATAAATAAAACAAAATTTTTATCGATTTTTACTACTTCTTTCTCAAAGGTTTTGCTCATATTGTACACAAAATAAGTAAAATTTTCATGTAGATTGTGTTTTATGAATATGGGTATTTTATGGCTTTATTAAGCCAATTATAACGCGATAATGTGTGTAACACAATATGACAGAAGTAAAGAGCTAAATACATTTTTGGAGCGGATATGATGAAGACCGTAAGAATGAAATTTATTTCGCGAAAATCTTTATGTGAACATAATTTCCATTGCTTCGTGTCATTTGTATTTATTGTACGTATGTTGACTTTCTTTTTTTTGTGAACGATAAACCCATCGAATATATCATATTTCGTTAGAGCAACATAAATAACATAAACATCAGGAACGAAAAAAGTATCCCATGCAACCGTAATTAAAATTAAAATTTATAAAATAAAATACATTTATATATTTTAATAGATAAGATTTTAAAATTAGTGGAACTAAAATTTTTTCCATGCGGTTACCTGTTTTTTTTTCACACACATAAAACGTGCAATATTGGTTTCTGCGAAATTTGTACCACAATTTTTACTCCATTTTGCCTTTCTTTAAGCATCCTTTCGCTATTATCCCAGCTCCAACTTCACACTTTTTAATACACCTCACAAAAACAATTTGTTATTTAGTTTTTCCTAAATTTTTAAATTTAAAATTAACAATTTATGATTTGCACGTGTGATTTGTTCGTGTAGCATTTCTCCACATGCGATGAACAAATCACAATAACATTAAACGTCAAAAAGATAACATGAATTTTGATGCTTTGCATAATTTCTTTTAGCGCACAACAAGGAAGAAAATTAAAAAAGAAACAAATGGACAAATGAAATAGGCATGTAATAATATTAAAAAGATTATGAAAATTACAACTCCCAAACTCTATAAAGGAAGTTTACGTATGGACGCCAGTACATAGTGACATTTAAATTTATATAATAGAAAATACATATAATAAGAGGTTATGCCATGTTTTCTTTTTTTTCTACCTTTATACTTTTCACTTTTGCTATCCTAAATTGCATTTTCTTCTTTTAAAATGTGAATAAATTCAATTAAAAATTGTATACAAGCCATCTTCACGTTTCGTACAAAAACAAAAACAGAAAATTAAGAAGAAAAAACTTTTTGCTTGCTACTTATCTCAATACATATACTTTGACGTTATGTTTTAAATTAAAATGTAAAAATTGTCAAATGTTTGAAATTTTAATTTCCAATTTATTGTGATTTGTGCGCGCATTGCCCCATTAGTATATAATAAGACGTCGAGCACGAACAAATCACAGTCACAAATCACAACTGTTTTACACAACAAACTTAAAAAAACAGCATATAGAGAATATGCAAACAAATTTTGACATTCATGAAACAAATATTTATTTTTTTTTTTTATCTGGGACCAGCACTCAGGAGATGATACTACACATGCAAAGCATTGTGCTGGAAACGACAGGAGGTGAAGGTTAATTAATTATTTTGCAGCTCTGCAGCTGAAGCCGGTATTGTTCAATGACCAGTGACTATGCCTTCGCCACTGAAACTTTCCGACAACAACTGACACACAAAGACACACTAATGCACATCAGAAAAATGCGATATGTTTATTTTTATTTTAAAATTTTAGTCTGAAACTGGGGTTGACCCAGGTCTGTTTTTGGATTTGTAGTCAACGTGCAGACTACCATCCATCGTCCCATCGCCACCCTTGAGTCTACTTGATAAATATACTGTAGATTATATCATTGTATGACATGTTTGTGAAATTATGTTGTAACATTAGTACTCTATTTCCAACTTGAGGAACATGTGAAATGTTGCCGAAAACATGTATTACAGGCTAACTTATCTACAGTATATTTCAATATAATGAAGCACTCCCAATTAAGAATTGAATTCCAAATCACAGTTTTCCATTACACGTTTGGTATATTTTGATCTCCATATAACAAATTTTCATATCATACAATAAATCACAGACTTTTACTCGCTTTTGTGAAACAAAACAAAGTCTCCTGCTAGAATCGTACCTAGAAGCCTCACACAGATAGACTATGGTATTACTAGCTACATTAACGGAACAACCTGTTAATTAACATTCATCTAAATAATAGAGTGTCAGAAGCAAATGACCTTCTTACAAAACAAAGAACCTATTACAACATTCTTTAAAGCTTTAGAAGACGCCAAGTCTATTTATTCAACTACATTTCAGATAAAAATTCTTTATTTTAGACTTTCCTTCGCATTCTTTTATTTTCATTTACATAAAAATTTACTTTTCATTGCTCGTTTTCTTTATCTTTTTCATTATTTTTTTCTATTGTGTTGTTTCTTTTTTGCTCAGCTTCAACCGACAACAATGTGTACAAGACAAACCACACACACATACTTGACATGGCTCAGCATATGGACCTTTTAAAGGACATTAAATTTACTAAAATACGAATACAAAGTAACAGCACACAAACACAAGTGGCAATAGGAAAAAGTACAGCAGTGGCTGTTACAGAAGATGATCCATAAGTAGTAATACATATTTGTTGAAAACCATTATCCTTGGCATTTGCAAGCTTGTTCTCACATACGTACAGACATATCCTTATGAACTATAAAAAGTGAAAGTATAACGAGGCTTCATATTTATATGATACGCTTCGGCAAGTCAGAAGAAATATGAAAATGTCTTTTGTTATTTTTATTGTTTATTTCATCAGTAGTTTTTATTCAAATAGTATGATGTCGAAAATAATGAAATACTAAATAATTTGATAAAATCCTTCTCTTCTTTTTAGAAATTTAAAAATCTTTTTTGGAACTTTCTCTTTATTGATAAGTACAGAAATTCCCTAGTGACTATTTTCAAAAACCGTAGTTTTTTAGCAAATAAAATGTTTTTTTATTATTTATTTTATTTTATTTTATTTTATTTTTCTTTAAGGGCCATTATTACAAGTTGGAGGTAAAGTGGACGTTAGTGAAAGGTACTTTAGCAAAGGTGAGTGATAAACTTTCAGTAAACAAATTTTCATTATTAAAACTTCCCAGTAAAAAAAAAATATGATAATCGATTGACCTTGTAGGCCACCCCTGAAACTTCCCGCTAAATTTAACCCCTTCAAAGCAAATTTGCAGTATTTTTTTGCAGTTTTTAGGTCCAGATACAAAAAAAAAAAAAAAGCCCTGATATATTTGCCAGTAATTTATTAATTAGAAAGAATGGCAACTTGTGAACTTATGGCAACTTCTAATGACTAAGTCCCACTATAACATTTAAGCCCTTATGCCACTACATTTTTTCTGCATTATTCAAATTTTGGGAAAGGGCGCATATATATTGTAAAAGGAAAATTAATCAGGTCCAAAGACTACGACCATATTAAGATAAATGCAAAAACGTGAAATCGTACACTAGTGTTATCGATAAAAATAATAATAAATATCAAAAAAAGAAGTAAAAAGTTACAACTTAAAATTGACGTTTCGAATTTAAAATCCTTAATATGTCGAAAACTTAGCGATTTAAGCACAATGTCTGTGACAGTTTTTCACCGTATATTTTTCTTTAGCGTTTTTTTAAACATAAAAATAAGGAAGTAACACTTAAAAATGTAAATATTATATTGTATTTTTTTCTTTCTGGCCTTGCTGTCCCTTTCTATCAATTTCATATTAATTAATGTAAATAAATGTAGTGTCATACGGGTTTTACAGGTAGGGTGAACTTGCTTTTAGCTCCTCGCTTACTTTTAGGTTAAAGTGAAGTTGTAACAAAGAAATAGGGTTTATCCGATATAATTGTACCTTTAAATCAGGCCCGTTGTCACATGCAAGTGCAAGTCCAAAAACCCTATACACTCCAATTTTTCACCAATACAGTAACATTTTTCGAACTTGGGGGTTTACTTACAAGAAAACTCCCTCTTGACGCTTGCGTCTTTCTGCGAGTACTCATGGTGATCAAAAACTGAGTAATCACTTAGACGTTTATAAAAGCTACCGAAAGTGACTCGCGCTTATGATTTAAAATAATAATAATATAATAATAAAATACAAATTGTATAGCAAAGACTACGAATACCATTCGAAAGGAGTTGAAAATGACTCTAAACTAGCAAAAAAAAAGGATTCATAAAAGACTCATCAAGAAGAGTCGCCGGTAGGGTACCATTTTATACCGACAAAAGTATTTTATATGAAAAGAAAGATATGCTCGAATTTTATTAATAACTAGCTGACACGGTCCGCGTTGCTGGCCCTAAGCAAACATTAGTGTTGTATTACCACACGATTTATTTATTTAAAATAAAAAAAAGCAAAAACAATAAATATATGTAGATGTCATTGATGGTGCAATATGAAAATTGGATTTTGACACGTCCCTCCGCCCGCAGACCGAAAATCAAAAATCAGACTCCACAGTGTCATGCGCCTGAATATTCTGAAGATTCCCTGAAAATTTCATCAAAATCGGACTAGCCGTTTTGGAGTCCATACGTTACATACATACACACATCCTGTTTCATATATATAAAGGGTGTCCCAACGAGAACGCAAGATTTAAATTTGGCGCTATTCGAAGTGTCATTGTTTGACATGTGAACAATTGTTATTGTTTGGTAGTAGAAGGTACGAGGTTACTAAAAATAGAGCGCCACACGAATGAACAACGCATTCTCATTGTGAAATTGTTTTACCAAAATGGTGAAAGTTTTGCGGCTGCGGTTCGCAAATTGCGATCAATTTGGGGTCACACTGTACAGAGATTAGTGGATAATTTGCCGAAACTGGGTCTGTTAGTAATGTAAAGACAACAACGCGCCTTCGACTAGGTCGATCGATCGAAAATGTCGCAGTAGATTAAAAAAAATGCTGCCTGGGAAATACCAGCTGGGAGTATGGATATGTTCGTTTATGTGTTTGTTTGTTGTGTGTTTATTTTAAAAGGACCACACGAAACCGTTGTCAATGGTTATAAATTTATCATGATAAATGCTCATATCGTACTCGTTCATTTAGTCAACCATTGTATCAGTCTGTCAAGGGGTCTACGGTTCAGCGATTTACATCATTGCCGTGCCAGCTTTCAAAACACTCTACATCGTGTCCAGAACCATTCAATAGTCAGTGTAAATTTCTTTTTTTTTCGTGGCACATACTTTCGTAATCCCAAAGAAGAATGTAGTTTCTAGTCAGCTATTCAAAACTGCATGCGAAATTACCAATAGAAACATCAAAAATGACACTTCATTGGGAAATTGTTGCGAGTTTTACAAATATATTGCTGTGTTGTTCCCAAGTTGATGTTGTAAAGGTTTGGAAAGGGACTAACAGATGGAGAGAGCAGAAAGAAAGATAAAATAATTTATTAAAACTAAAGCTGAAATTACTTAGTGCTGCAAAATAGAGGGAAAAGGGGAGCAAACTTTACGTACTTTGGAAATAAAACGATCGCCGTAAGGAGCAGGTCGTTAAATTAGTGTTTCCAAATAATATTATATTCTTCTTCAATAATGATTAATAGAGAAACTATTTTTTCTTGCTTTTTACTTAAAGGCTTGAAAACAAGTTGATATAAGGCTCATTTTGCCAAACGTAACATTGACCAAACATCCATGATGTTTGATGTATGACAACCCAAGGAAATGCTTGTCTAATAGAAATGACATGTAACTGTAACGTCTTCAATATAATTTTACGCTACGTGACATTTGTAAGCATTTCCATAAGTTTTCATACATCAAACATCAACGTTACGCTTGGCTAAATGAGCCTTTATATTATTCACGCAACGTTATGTTTAATTTTACATTCTCAAACGACATTACTTTTATCATTTTACTTTGTAATTAAGGATTGTTGGAAAACTAACGACGACAGAAACTACAAAACTTTTAATCAATTCTTATATGAGAAAAATTTAAGTAGAGAAACTGCTAAACAAACTCCACGAAATGTGTATGGCGGAAAATAGCTTGTGGTTAGAAAATAAAATAAAAGATAACTTTCCGAAGTAGGAAACATTTTAATTTGTATACCCTTGAAGAGTGTTTAGAAAGGTCACATATCAATATTTTAATTCATTTGAGATTCTTATTGTGCATATAAAAAATCTTTCATATACAGTCGAATCTTGATAATTTGAAAATCATTAATTTGAATCGCGCGATAGTTTGGATTATTTTCCAGGTCCGTTAGAAAACATTCCGAGAAATGTAATTTGGTCCGATCGGTAATTTGAAATTATTTGATATCGGACGCGCAGTAATTTCGATTTCCTTAGTTCTACGGTCTTTAATTTGAACAATTTTATTGTGCAATGTTTTATGAGATAATAAAACAAAAATACGGTCATCTATTATTTTACCTTATATTCATAAGAATTTCATTTTGCTTGTCGACGTTCTATAATTTTAACTTTGTCTTTTTTACACTCTATAATTTAAACTAAAAATGTGGTGTCTACGTGACTTTGAAATAATTAAACACTAAACCGATTGGTTTAGTTTCGCAATCCTTTTACCGCAATCAAACTATTGTTAATATGAAATCTCGATTATTTGAACTTCTTCCCTTGAATTTTCAATTATCGAGAATCGACTGTACATATAGTGTATATCTAAAGTGTGCTTACAAATATAGAAAACCGCGATGATGGTTTAACAATGTCCAATGCTCTTGGAATTCATAATCAAAAAAAAAGTTACAAAAATCCGATACATAAATATTCCCTTCGTATTTTAGTTCCATAAATTCAGATAATTTAAAGACCCACTTGTATTAACGATCAATCAGAAAAGGTTTCAAAATTACTTCCGAAATTTCCCCAAACAAATCAAAGCGAATGTGAAAAGGTAAGGTTATGTTAGGTCAAAAAGGAGGCAACAGCATTGACCAAATACGACACGGGATTACATTGCGTCATGTGTGACCCCTACCCGTACGTGCTTACAGTAAAAACCTATGTTTTATTATTCGAATCCATATGGCCCCCCGTATCCCGTATGTTGATCCACCGAAAAACCTGTCCAAATGCTGGATAATGAGACAAATATTGCGCCAGTTTCTCGTCATCCTGCCCGCATGCCCTACATATGATATTATCCATCAATCCCATGCGAGCAAGATAAGATATCATCTTCGTGTGACCGGTTATTAAGCCAGCCACTCTTCAACTCCAGTAACTCCGTTGACTTCACCCGATTCGGATCGCCCCAGTGTACTTTGGGGATTCTATCTACAGTAGCATTTCACCAAATCCTCCCATGTTTCTCGCCCATTGTTTCACTTCAGCCCTCAGTGTTCGAAAAGATCCGATATTGTTCAACTTCGGTTCCCATTATACCCTGATGTCCTGGTATCTCTATATTATCCGTAGTTCAGCTCGATACTCGCATAAGTTTATCTCATTCTTGCATTGAAGGACTTTGCGGGACCCGACTTCCTTCTCCATTAAGGCAGCTTAACTGTCCGTACAAATACGGGCTGGAAACCTGTTATCAGTTTCCTGAAGCCACTTAATTCCTTCCGTGGAGGCTACGATCTCAGCATGAAAACCGCATTAAGATTTCCTCAAAGAACGACTCATATCATCGATTTCGTATCGCGGTTGTCGAGCCGCCAGTATAAATATCGGTTCCCGAATTATTCCCCATTACGTTCATTACCTCCCATTCCGGTATTAGGGTTCTGCAGTCAGCGTTCGAAACTCTAGTTGGGATTCTGTCGCACTTTTTCACAGTGGCATTACCCCATGGTAAGATGTCCACTATCCTTAGGTATCGGGATAAGCACTCCGTCTCCAGCCATTCTCTCATCGCCATCAACCTGGCAGCAGCGGAAGCAGCCTCATATTTAACCTGTATATTTATCGGCAATATCGATAAAATGTTCTCCGTCGTCATTGTTGATGTGGTCCTTAAAGCACCGCAGATGCCAAAGCAGAACTGCCTTTGTATCCTTTCTTCACGTTAACCATCCTCTCTAAACTAACGATGCGCACGTACGAATTGCCCTCAATACGTTCGTGTATATCCGGTGTATTGTCATCGGGTTTATACCCCATTTTGCTCTTCTGCAAAAGGTCCACACTCTTTGAGCCTCTCCTAATCCATTCTGTACTTTATCCAACTGCGTGTTAGACAGCAGGGTTAAACAGAAAGAGAAAAGTTATATTCTCTTTTTTTGCTTTGGCACGTTTTTGGTTTTTATAGCAGTGTTGCAGAGCCTCTGATGTTAAGGAGAAGTATTAAATTCCCAAGCTGTGTTTAGTAGCCATTTTTATTAATTAGTTTACTTTGCCTATAATGCTACAGCATACCGACCAAACAGGCATCTCTGATGTGCATGTGAATTGGTATCAGCTGAAACTATCCGACTTTTTTTTCATGACTGGGCTTGAACTCTGTATCTTTGGCTTTGTATTAAACATACTAACCACCTCAGCTTCTGCTTCGCATCAGATATAAAAATTTTATTTATTTTACTTTCGGCCTGAAACCAATGGACAGCATGGAACGGTTTTTTCCATTTAAATCAGTTATATTTTTTAAACACATCAGTCTCAAATTAACAGTGTAAAAACTGAAAACATTTTAATAGAATAGAAATGTCATCAAATGTAAAATAAAAAAAGAACACTTGCAATCAGCCTTTAAAGAAGAAAAAAATTTTACTTCTAAACCACGGGGATTTCACTAACAAACATGTCTATTGATGCCCACTTATCAATTACTATCTGTTTGTCTAATTTGTGGTCTGGCAGTGGAAATATAAAAATGTTTAAATGCAATTTTGACCGCGAAATTGTTTGCTTTTCGAAATTCTAAAGTGGATAAATTTAATTGAAATTTGTATAAACAATACGTTAAATTACGGATGTTTATGCATATGATTGTGTTTGCATAAGTGCCATGCATGTGTGCGTCCGTATATATATACACATGCATATATGTGCCTCTATATGTGTGTGTCTATTAAATGCACAACCATGGAATATTTTTAATTCATGCACATGTTGCATTAATTTAATGTTTATTAAGAGCATCTACTCGTATTGTATAAAATATTTCAATAATATTTCAATAAAATTTTATAATTTTATTATAATTAATTAAAAATTATTTTTAACTTTGGTTGGCTTTATGGCAATAGAGACATTTCATAAATACAAAAACTTAATATACTTTCACTAAAGAAAAATGTTTGAATAAGGTGGTCGCCGCTCACCGTACTATCAAAACTGCTCCTACATCATAATACGAAAAACTGCTGATAGGAAAATGTTAAGATTTTCAAAAATATCAGTGTATTATCTATATACAAATTAATAGGCAAACGCGTTTTTTCTAATCCCTTTTACAGTCATACTACAGCGCCGATTTTGGAAATATATGTATATATTTTTTCTTGGACCAATGTCAAGGAGACGTATTAAATTTTTGAGGCTTCGCTCTAGTAGCTATTTTTAATAATTATTTTACTTCGCCGGCGTTATGATGTGCCTGTGGATTGATTACAGCTGAAGCCGTTACTGTTCAGTGAGCAGTGACTATGACTTTGCCACTGAAACCTTCCGACAACAACTGACACAAAGCCACACAAATGCACATCAGAAAAAATGAGAGATATTTTTACAAAATTTTTGGTTTTGTAGTTAACGTGTAGACGTGTTATTAAAAGAGTTTTGAGGTTTTGGGATACTGACGTAATGGGCTATTGACGTTATTCAGAGAGCACTGTATTTGAAAATCATTGTTATATGAGAAAATGTTACTCCCTTGCTCAACACAATTTATATTTGGCTCTTCCCCTACAATGTTTTTTCAACTTTGCCGTTACTTCATTCGTTTACCAGTTTCACAGCTATTGCGATTATTTCTACACACATCCCACAGCATTTTTCTAGGTTGTTATATGACTCCTATACCGCATACCTTGGGCTCCTCATGAAACAACTCATTTAAAAATAATATACATACGTATCTGGCACAAACTAACCAACTTGTATTTTCAAAACTTTTTCTGGTCTTGCCTTGAGCTGCAAAATAAATTTTAAGTTTAATAAATAAGATTGGAAATTACTTTTGTGTTGATGCTTGCAGGCGATACAATGAATTAAAGTTAAAGCTAAAATTCAGTGAAGAATCGAAAAGTTTTATAAAAAGAGAAGTTAAGATAAAAGAAATGAAAACATTTGTGTTCCTCCGCAATTTGTTTTTCCCAGTATAATTTTTTAAGGCTTCCGGCTGCTGTTCATGAGAATATAATATAAATGATTCTATTGCAATTAAAAAACAACAGCAACAATTTGTATTATTTTTTTTGAGGTTTCTCTTCTTAAAATATGAAGAGATTTAAAATAATAACTTATTTAATTTTAAGTTTGTAAGACAAAAAATATATAGCGTAAGGCGCTAATAAATTGGATAAAATATTGCCTACTTTAAGGGCTATGAAAGAAAATTAACAAATACTCATTAGTGAAATTATTTTGCGATTTATCTCCCAAGTGAAAGTATTTCATGTTAGTAAAATAGAAACAAAACAAAGGAAAAGTTACTTTAAACATACTTAGTTATAATAATTTCCTTATAAGCATGAATTTTTTTAAATACTGTTTAATACCTCAAATAATGAATCATTTGAAATTTGTTTTCATTTTTTAATTGCATCACATCTGTATATAATTTGAGTATCATAATGATTTTATTTCAAATTTTGTTAGAAAACATCGATAGAAATGTAATTTACCTACACTGGGACATCTACAATATGCCGATAAAATATGCTTTAAACTTGACTTAAACTTAAACTTAAATATTAATAACTTGAACAATATGAATTAAAAGAACAATAGAACGTTTGAAATTGACAATAAATATCCTTCACTTCATGTGATATGGAAATATACAGATGCATTCGAATTAACAACCAATTATTTTCCCAATACGTATTCTCTTGATCAGCGAATCATAGGAAACTTTTTAAAATTTATTACAGAACCATCGACTAATTGGTAGAAGCATATCTTTTAGTATAGACCGTGAGCTCCTACTAACTTCCAACACCAATACGGTGCTATCATATTCAATTATGTGCAACTGCCTCAGCTGCTCATATAGAAGAGATTTTAATTCAGCACAGCAAAATTCTGCGAATGATATCAGCCGGTCATGGGTATATTAAAATATTAAGCAGCCATAAATATGGAGATAACTAATTGAAGAAACTCCGGCTCTAAACAATTCCATGTAGAACGTAATATCTTGGATTATCATAGACATATTCTTTTAAAAACACCGCCAGCGTTGTTTTTTTTTAATTTGATACCCATATCATGGAGATAAATAGAAATATAAATTAATACTTTTCAAAAAAATTCAAAATTCAGCATTTCTTTTGAACAGACCTCATACATGGACCGTTTCATTTTTATATATTTATATAGATTTGCAGCTTATTATATTCTCTTAAAGTACTGTAAAACAGCTTTACAGCAGAACAATAAAGTGCAATTGTTATAATTGAATAGGGGAAAATTTGGCAAGAAATGCGCTGTTTGTGTTTGTTTGAAAATAAAACACCTTAATTTAGCAAAGAAAGTACAGCAGGTTTTCTATATTGAAAGAGTTTCTTTTTTCTTGAATCAACCGAAGACCGCTAGAGCTCAAATTCCATATAAAAAAGTTTGAAATGCCAAATACCAAAATGAAATCTATCTATTGTTAAAAGTTTGTCGAGTTATTTTTTATATGTTAAAAGAAAATAACAAGTTGTAAGGAGAAACAGTACTTCAAAACTTTTAACGACTCCATAAAAAAACAAAAGAACAACTACATGCGGTTAAACAAGTCAATTATTTGACAACAAGCCATTTAAACGTGAACTCCAGCCGGAGGAATATAACTATTTTTTTTGTCTATTTCAAAGTCATTATGAATTTCCTCTAGAAATGGTTACATGCAACGTTGCCACGACCACAAAATTTGTATGACCAGAGTGTAAAAAAGAGTAACCAAAGGAGAAAAATGGTAAGCAACATTTTTATTAACGGCAGTTCCAATTTTCATTATGAATAGCCCGCCATTAATATGTACAAACAGAACGATATATGCTTCAGCAACACGTTAAAATGACTAAAGATCATTAAAAAATGGTAAAAATTTCTCGCTAACAGTTCGCAAAACTAAGGCATTTTTGAATCATAATGAAGCAATAGTGAAACTGATATAGCAGTTGGGATAGGCTAGTGATATGAGGAATCGAACGCATACACGTTGCAAAAGAACAACTGCGAATGTCGTATTGTAGCCCATAATAATGTTGAACAAAATCCACGTTTGTCAATTGTTTTTACCGAACTCCGACCTTCAGCAACGTTGTCGAAAAGCCTGTCCATACCTAATATGTGACCGTTTAATACGCTTTTTGGGCCGCCGGAGTCATTGGGCCTTACTTTTCGAAAATGAGGCTGGGACACCTGTTACGATGAATGAATTGCCGTGAAAAGTCTCCTCAGCGGGTCATTTTGCGAAGAGACGATCAGAATTGACCACGCCTATTTTGTTATTTAACTTGTTTAGACTTTCAGAAGCTCATAACCCGGGAGTTATGGGTCGTTCCAAATTGTTTTATTTATTTTTTTTGTTCATATTTTTAAATTTTTTATGACGTACGGAAAGTTTGTTACATTTGGAGCAGCTGCACTAAACGAGATTTATTACGACAGGAGGAGAAGCTTCACTATCTTACAGCTCTGCTTTTGCACATTCTTTGTTTTAAATCGTTGTTGAAGCCCATCTGATGCCAAGGAAATGCATTGAATTATGAAGCTTCGTTTTAGTAGCCATATTTTAGAAATCATTTTACTTCGCCGGTTCTACAAAGTGCCCACGAAGGAGAGTGTTCTGTTCAGTGGCCATTGACTATGACTACACCACTGAAACCTTCCGACAATAACTGACAGAAATGCACACTAATGCACATCAGAAAAAACGCGAGAAGTTTTTATGATTTAGTCTGAAACTGGGGTCGAAACCAGGAAAAATTTTTGGTTTGGTTTGGTCAACGTGCAGACTTGCTGTAGCGAATGTATTTCTTGCTTAACGTCCATACAAATTTGTGATGGCATTCGTGAAGTTATCTAGAGCATTTAGCCGCAAATGTGAAAAATGGTAATGAAAAATTTCATGAAAAAAATATAGTACTGCAAGAGTAGCCGTTGTCATTATATTACTTTTGTTTTAAAAAATTAGCTAAAATGAGAGAAAAGTACACATGTATTTTGGTTAAAAGTAGCCAAAACGGCAACGCTGGTTACATGTTTGTTCATTCGGTACTTGATTGTCCCAAAACTCATTCACATAAATGTTATTGATGGCTCAATGAATGGCATTTATCGTAAAATAAAGCATGCATAGACTCCATTTATATGTATGTATGTATGTTGTTGAGACCTTTAGACTTCAACATTAATACGGTCAAATAAAAATATTATCATCGTACAAAAGTGTATGTGCAAGTTAAACGTAAAGAGAGATAAGCACTCAAGTTGTTATGTTCTACGATTTGCTTAGAAAGGAGACTAGATTTTTAAAGCGAGAAATATTAAAATGGAAATATAAAATGACAGCAAAAGGTATATAAAGTCTTATCCGTAGAATAGTTATTGCTTTTTAAAGAGGAAGGAAGCACCTAAGTAAAAAAGGAAGTCATGACGGAGTGAGTTTTTGTTTTAATTTTAAGAAAATAAATTGTAATGCTTTAAATAGTACATGTCGTTAAAGGTTATATTATATTTTATGGCCTTAAACTGCTTCAAAGTGAGTTTTTACTAAATTAAAAAAGACTATCTTCAATTTATCTGCATACAGGGTAGGCCATCAAACTTTGAAAGTTTAAATTGTTTTAAAGAAGAGGAGAAAGATTTATTTTTTTATGAATATTTTTATGAAATATTCGACTAATTGAATAACTTTAAATTCTTATTCGATTTTTCAGGAGATATTAATTTTTATCTGACATTTGAATAGACTTTCTAATGTATAAACGAATATATACCTTAAGACCTTTTCACACTATAATACAAGTCTTACGACTATCATAATACTTTGTGAGAGAGAAACCTAATGGGATTTGGTGCGACTGCCAAAAAATCTAAAGTAATATTACTTTTTGCTTTCAAACTATCATAAGAAAATTGTTATTAGTAAGAACAAAACTGGTTTAGAAGCAAATGAATTTTTAGTTGTTTTATTATTTTCTTTGGTTGCTTACACAAAAACACATCCCTGATAAAAAGAAAAGTATCAGGTTTTCGGAAACTTTTAAAAAATATTGGGAGCCTATCAAATTCTGATCCGTATTTTGGCCAGATTCATAACATATTGTTTTTACAGTATTATACTTTCTTATTTGATTTAAGTATTTGACATGTCGTATTCAAGTGTCACCCCCTTCCAAGAAAGGAAGTCAATTAGCACAAAGTGCCGTTTTGTCGTATTGCTCAGTATTACAATGTAAAAGGGCCTTTAAAGACATGAGTTCTATATTATGCGTATACACAGAATTGAATACTGTTATTGTGTCTCGGAGGAAGTTTTTGGTCATAATATGACTACGTACTAAAGTATATACATTTGAAATTAGCATGTTTGTGCTCAAGATAAATTTTAGCAAGATGTTTGTAGGTTAATTTCCTTCTCAATGGGCTGGCTTCCTGGTTATGAGGGGTATGAGGGTAATGATATGGCGGACTATCTGGCAAAACGAGGGGCAAATTTGCCTCTAATTGGCCGAGACCATTATGTGGTCTTACAAAGATCCACAGAAATGAGATTCTAAGCAACTGGGAAGAGGGGGAATTTGCTACTCACTGGTATAATAATGCCGGGCAGCGTCAAGTCAAACGCTTCCTGATCCGACATAAGGCAATCTCAAATAGGTTTCTTTCACTGAATAGAGCAAACTTGAGCCTCCTAACAGGGTACTTCTCAGGCCACAGTGGCCTGAGGTACCAGCTTAACAAAATAAGTTTCTCCGAGAACAAAGTTTGTCGATTTTGTAAAAGTGACACTGAGAGATCTGAACATGTTCTCTGGGACTGTCCTGCCCGCGGCAGACAGACGTTTCAACATCTGGATGAAATTGCGGTGTCTGCACACAAGCTGTGGAACATCAGACCTCAAAGAGTGCTTGGATTCCTTAAGAGCCTTAGGAAAGGTGGGTGTCAAATATGAGAGGCTCTGCACAATAGATCTTTTTGGTCGCGGTGCTTCGGGCCCAATAATAGTAATAGCCATCACCCATCTGCAATCCAGAGCAGAAAAATATTTTGTACAAAATTGCTGTTTTTCAGATTATGTCACGAGACAACAAGTTGCATCTTCCCTATACGAATGTATCAGAAAAGTCGATCGTTAACCCTCTATGTTCCTTTAAAGTTGCTTCGAAACTCTTGTCGCTTTTACATTGGAATTCTTCAAAGCATTTATTTTTGTTTAACCTTCTAAATGCCGCGTGCAAAATCGTAGTAAAGGTTGTTGAAAAAAAGACGAACACAAATATTTAAATATGATAACCATCAGTAGAAAGCCATTCTCTTTCATTTTAGTTTAAAAAAAATTCTTTCAAAAATTGTGTCCGAATTGGCAGATTTTGTAATTTTTCTAAATGTGGTCCAAAGCGAGTTTGTGCCGTTCTTGATACCATTTCTATTGTTTTTATATCAGAAACAAAAATCGACAAAAGTTACATTTTGCACTATATCTACATAGTCCCATTATGTGCTATCAAAAAATAGAAAAAAGAAAAATAATTTATTTCTTTATTTTACCCCACTTCGAAGGCGTTCTAAATCCTGGAAATGCCCATTTCGTATTACAAGTGTTTATTTAAAAAACGAAACCAAATAGGCCAGCACGTACAAAATATTTGTTATTGCTTCTTTTTGCATTTGTCTAGTTTAATATTTAAATGTAGTGTTTAAATATGAAATGAGAATATGTTGATTAAAATGAAAAATGACATTTAAATATGAATTGATATTTAAATAGAATTGGTTCCGAATTTGCTCTAAAATATTGAAATGTAAATTATGTATTTAAAATAAAAACACAACCACGCTTCGCAGCACAAAAAATATCCTAAAATTTAAACTAAACTTTGATATGCCTGTCTCTATTATTTGAATAAACTTGTGGAATAATATCCCAATGTATAAAATATCGGAAAATGCTGCTAGTGATTTATCATTTACAAAAAATCTCTAAATTATATATATTTCTTATTGCCTAATAAAATTGCCACTGGTTGAGAACTCTAGAAATATCTAAAACAGCAGCAAACTTAACTTTTTTTAGTATTTTTACTATCGCCTTTCCTTCTTAACTTTGGAGCTCCTTTAATTAAACGAACTAACTACGCGCCCACATAAAGAAAATAAGTATTTTGGATAAACATGTACTCACAATAGACACAATCAAACTGACTAATAGATAGACGAGATTTGCACTATTGTCCGCCTGTATGTGCCATTACCACAATATACAACGCAATGATTACACTAGTTTCCCTTCTTCTTTCAACAATTCTTTAAATGTCTGTGCTAGTGCCATTGTCATTGCTATTGTCGATTTCTTTTCTATGGGTATGTGTGTGTGTGTGTGTGTGTATGTGTTATTATTGGAACTATGAAATGGCAAATGAATCACATGTAACAATAGTAGCAGGATATTGTGTTACCGGAAATACCATCAACAAAAAACGATAAAATAAAAAAAATGTCAACTGAATTGGGATTTCTGTTCTATCCATGCCATGCCGAAATTAAGCATGAGATACGTGAGCAAACATTCATACATGCTTTAAATACAAAAGACACATATTGTTCTATGAATATATATGCTCGTATTGTTATGCGTGTGAATGTATGCATGTATGAAGGATGTTCTCTTTTGTATGTGTTTTATTAATTTACATTCCAACTTATTGTTAAAATCTCGAAAAAAATTTGAGAATAATAAAACTTTTATTTAATAAACAAATTCTTATACCACATATTTATTTCATGATATTTAGAATTGTTTCCATAAAGATTTTATAACTATAGCGTTGCGAATATCTTATATTTGAATAAAATGCCGTTGTAAGCAATGACAGAGGTTTTCGCTAAAGAAGCAGTAAATCATTTATAAGAATTTCAAAGAACTGCCAGGAAAACTTAAATCAGAGCTTCAAGCATTGAAACAAACACTGATGGCTGGGTAGTTCGCATATTGAGTCTGCAGCTAGAAGGATCCGGGTTCGATTACTTGCCCGGGCAAGTTTTTCTGAATTTTCCATCTTACATCTTAATTGAATATTTTTAAAATTTCAAACAAATTTTTATTGGAAAAAAAAATATTTGTATTCAATTCGAATATTTATTGAGTATTAATTTTTATTTGTATGAAGATTGTTGCATATATTAAATAAAACAATCAGATAAGTATTTAAATGAAAATAAGTCATCATTTTGTGTATTGAATAGCAAAAATAAATTTAATTATTTATTGATTTAAATATTGATTCCAAAAATTCATTAAAAATTTAATAGAAATAGAATAGATTAAACTTTCAATTGAAAAACTGTTCCAATTAAATTAAAAATAAAAAAGTGAAATTATTTTCTGATTGCTTTAGTGAGTATTCTCTCAGAATGCCTTAAATTTTTTTTTTGCTGGGAAGTAATCGAAGGACTAAAAGCAATGAAAACATTAATGCGGAGTAACTCACGAACAAAAAATATGCACATTTGCAAGACCAACAGTGTCAATATTCTAACTGCTAGGCATTAGCAGAAGAATCAGTGTGGGTGTGCATGTGCATGTGCATGTGCAGGTATGTGCTTGATTTGTGATTAATTAATTTCGCTTAAAATTTTGCCATCAACAGCGAATGGCAACATTGACCGCAATATAAGCATTGTTTTCTTATTAGAAGATTATCTTAATTAACATAAATACAATTTTGAAATACTAATTTAATAGAAATTTAGATTATTGTGTGTATGTGCATACATGGTTGTGTATGATGCATCAGCCTATAGGCTTATTGTACATATTACCATATGAGAATAATTCAATATGCGAATAGATATGAATATCTACGTTTTACATTTTTATTTCCAATTTAATTAATTGTTATTGTCTTCGTAGTCATGAGCTGATTAGTATATTGGGGGTAAAGACCGTGAAACAGTAACAATATATACGAATTTCGAAAGTAAATTATTGCTGTCCCATCAACATGAATTCAAAGCGTTACCAAAAATCCAAAAGGCGGTAACAAGGACAAAATTCCAAATTGAGTTTTTGATTGAACATGATGTAAATAACCAAAATAAGCCCTTTAAAATCTTATTCAAATTTATCCTAAAATATCGATTTTATTAATGAAGTTGAATAAAAAGACCGCCACTACAATGTCAACAGCTATGTAAAGCAAAAAGTCGTAACTACACTTTCAAGTTAAAAAATTAAATAAATCAGAAAACAGTTGGCACTCCTTTTTAAATTAAAATTTTTGCAAACTGCGCGTTTTAGCAAAAAAATTATAAAATTTGTGAATATGGTTCCACAAGTTAAAAATAATACACGGGCCTTACAAAAGCTAATATTTGTGGAACACCAGCAAGACAACTTAAGATGGCTGTACACAAATAATTCGCCAGGAATATCGTTATTGCACATATACATATATACAAAGAAATTTACCAAATGAACTAGCAGATTTAATTAAGAAATCGCAATTGCCCATTCTCTGTAAAAGTTATCCACCTAGATTGCAAACATTTCCTTCATTATGACAGTTTACCTAAGCGTTATGTTT
Organism: Dexiosoma caninum; assembly: GCA_963924685.1. NCBI lineage: Eukaryota > Metazoa > Arthropoda > Insecta > Diptera > Tachinidae > Dexiosoma > Dexiosoma caninum. Next base: position 88,356,229 of record OZ004727.1, read on the forward strand.
CCATTCGGCAACATCCCGGCAACGTCACATGCTTACCTTAGTCTGAGTTTAGACGGTCCAACATTTGTGTCAGTTGTAGTCGGAAGGTTTTAGTGGCGAAGGCATAGTCACTGGTCACTGAACATTACCGGGTTCAGCTGTAACCAATTCACAGGTATATCAGAGCACCCTCCTTCGTAGGTATTGTGTAGCACCAGCGAAGTGAAATAATTAGTTAAAATGCCTACTAAAATAAAGCTTCAAAATGAAATACAAAAAAGACTTGCAAAAGCAGAATTGTAAGATACTCTTCTCCTCCTGTCATTTCTCTAACTATCCCTCTCTTATAGTTCCAGTACAATGCATCGCTTGTGTTGAAGTCATCTCCAGAGTGCTGGTCCAAGATTTAAAAAAAAAAGCTGTACTTACGACCTCTTCGATTTTAAGTGACGTAATGTAAAATTGCATGCGGTTTAATCGCAAATATTTACAAATAATGCCACACATACACTTCACAACTACTGCATTACTCATTAAAAAATAATCATATACATACTACATATGTATGTATGTATGTAGATTCATATTACCATATTTAATAATTCATTAGCCGTAAGGCTAAAATTTATGTTATGCCAAATTGTAGAGCAAATGTATGCACACAAATGGAATTACTGTGGGAGTAATTACAATCTCCAAGCGCGATTGATATTCAATTATGTAGTTGCAGTTTACGTAGAAATTATTGAAGTTGTGTCCCATAGTTCTTTCAAACTAAAATATGATAAGATGATCGCTAATATGCAATTAAAATAATTTTAATAGTAAATTATTTACTTACTTAATACTTTAATAGTAATTAATTGCTTTGTACTTTTCTATATATACTTATATACTGTAGCATTTACCCGCGGCTTCGCTCACGTTGTTATCGCCATCGGTTGGATAGTTTCAGAGACTCATGTATTAACACCTACGTCGCGTAGCCTTGGGGCTGTATTAAAAAAAAAGTATGTATAGCTATGTGCCCTTCTAGACGTATACCTATGTATGTAAATATCAGTAAAATCGGTTAATTATTGTGGAGACACAGCTATTACAAATTTATGTACGCTATGTGTCCTTCTAGGTGCAGGGCTTACTATGTCTTATATTATATTAGCTGAACCCGATACGCGTTGTTGTAGCTGTTATAGTTTTATTTAAAACAAAATTTATATATTTCATTTGACTTTTATTAAAATCGGTTAGTTAGTTGCGGAGACGCGGAAGTTGCACCCTACCACCCGGCGTGGTCTTATCTTTGAAAAAAATATATCGCCTATGTGTCCTTCTAGATGCAGAACAATCTATGTTTTCCTTCCCTCCCTAACTTTCGAGTGCCCACCCTTATTCCCAATTTGAGCTCTGTGTGCAGTATACGTATATTAATTTTTGGACAGACAGTAATTTACAAAATAAAATTTTTTTTGACGTAGGTACGAGTCGCATTTATAAACTTTTCTTCCAAAAAAAAAAAAAAATTTTTTAAATTACGGTCCAAAAATACGTTATAAAAAAGGTCTACTGTGCAGTCATATTCAAGTATACGAGGACACAAAAAGAAAAGAAGTTGTTTCTTTCTCATATGATATTTGAATGTTGTTCTATAACCATTGAATGTATATATGAATATGGTTGATTCTGATATTACGGACTATTTTGCTATCCTTGTGTATTTAAATAGAGAAAAATAAAATATATTGCACTTGATTATTTAATTTACAATTAAGCATTGCAGGTCCTTTGGAGTCACTAAAATAATTTTTCCTAAAATTGTTTTGTTCTTCAAAAAAAAATTGTCTTCCAAAGTGTTCCAATGTCATTACCATGGCTGTCCTTAACACGACTTTGACTTAAATTTTGCTAATATAAATTTTTGATAAAATTAGTGCAAAGTAAAAAATAATATTAAATTATCTCTTTTTTAAAGATATAGAGATGTTATTAAAGCAACCTTCAAAAGTAGTTTTCAACATTGTAGAATCCCTAAGACAGTTATTTGGCTTAAATTTTTATGTTTGGAATTTTTTTTTACTGCCCTTGACTTAATATTGTGTAAAGAATTTTTCAATTTTAGAACTTTTATTTCTTGTTTATTACTTATTAGAAGCTGGTACGAGTATGTACAGGGTCGGTAAGGAATTTTGCTACATGAAGAAACTGGAATAACATTTTTTTTGTAATGTATGGAATTTATTCACTATTTTTTTTAAATGAAAGCTGTTGGAATTAGTCTTAAAGATAATTGAATTTAAATGGCCGCCCTGTTCGTTGATGTAGGTGCGACATCTTAGAAAAAAGTTGTTTATTACTGGCCGCAAAGTTGACGCTGGAATTGCAGCTATTGTCGCTCGAATCGATGGTTTTAGTTCATCCACATTTGTCAGTTGCCATTTTGTACACTTCCCCATAAGACAAAAGCCGGTTGAGTGAGGTCAGGCGCCCTGGGAGCCAACGGAAAGTTGAGTTTATTGAAATTGAAAAAAAATTAACTAATTACAAACCTATTAGTTAGTTGAACCAAAACTACAGACTCCAATGCGTGCTCCAGTTTTCCATTTTTATTAAATCTAAGGATCAATCTACAAAACCAAAAAAATATTCCAGTTTACTTAGATAGAGAAAAAGGTATCAAGTTTTCTTTTATTATCGGCTTTCATCAGTCACCCTGTATTTGTTTCCATTTCTCTTTTACTACCACTTTATCTTATTACAACAAAAACATTCATGTTAAGTCAATTTCGTTAAATGACCAAAAGGAATAAAAAATTTTACGTTTTAACCGACATATTTGCTTATGCACATGGAATAACACATGCAAATGTGTGTGTGTGAGTATGCATGGGAGTGTGTGTGTGTGTGTGTCTCTGATTTAAATTTTAATACATCAACTAAACAAACATACGCTTTCGCAGGCCAACGAAATGTTCATACCAGGCCAATATTTGCACAAATACTCATGCAGTTGTTTTAATTTTCATGCATGAGAATAGTCAGCATGATATTCAAAAGTATTATTATAAAAAATAGATAGAGAAACTTTTCCTTTTTTTTTTAATATTATCAACTGAGAATAGTAGAGAGTTAATATTGAATGCTTTATGTTTGTTCAACGTTGGCGAAATTATCTTTTTCCATTTTTATTCCATTATTATTCAAAGAACCCTTGCAGTGAATTGAAATGATATTCATCGCTACAAAGATATCCAGAATATTTAGTACCAATGCTTCGGAGATCCCCCGAAATTAGAGAGATGTTCTGGATTACACACATACCGGCTCAGTAGACTTCTCAAGTAAAACCGCTGTTGGCTGAGTAGTTAGCGCGTTGACTCTGCAACCATAAGAAATTCGGTTAAATACCCGATCAGACCAAAGATTTTTTCTATTGTGGGTGTGGTAACAGCGCCCTTCTTTGTCGGTATTTGAGCAATAAAACATCGGCTATGTAAAATTATATATAAAATGAAGGTTTCAGTGTCGAAGGCATAGTCACTGGTCACTGAACAATACCGGCTTCAGCTGATAGCAATCCACAATCACATCAGAACGCCCTCCTTCGTTCGTATTGTGTAATAATAAAAATGGCTACTGAACCGAAGCTTCAGCACTGCTACGAGTATAAACAAAGAACGTGCGAAAGCAGAGCTGTAAAATAATTAAATAACCTTCACTTCCTGTCGTTTCTCCTACTATCCCTTTCCTATAGTTCCAGCACAATGCTTCGCATGTATCAGAGTCATCTCCGGAGTGCTGGTCCCAGACAAAAAAAAAAGAGAGATTCTTTTTCAAGCCAACTGCAGAAATTTCTTTCCTCTGGCCGTGATATTTTTATAACACTTATAATTTATATACAGGTAAAATAATTAAAAAAAAAAAGATAAACTTTGTATTTGCTTAACTTTTTATTTAAACATTTTTTATAATATTTGAAATTGTATATCGTTTCCTTAAAACAGAAAGGGCAAGGTTATGTAAATCGTTAGTTAACGATTTCCTTTACAAAAACATTTATAAAAATTTTAGTTTTCTAGTCGCGATTATTTTTTAAGGCAGTCTTTTTATTAAATTCTCCAAGTAGTTGGAACATAAGAAAATTTCTTTTATCAATTTGTTTTTAAAGAATTATCTATCAAAATACGCAAACAACGCCATTGGAAAACAAAAACTAGTTGAGACCTTTCCATATTAAGGTAACATTGTATGTTTGTATGTGCAAACGGTTCCAACAAACGTTCTGAGAACTTTCAAAAAAGTATGCTTAACTATTTAAAATACTGCTTTGTCACTTGCTTTTATATACACGACATAACACTTGTGCATTTGAGTGTTCAACTTTTACAGCCGTTTCACTTTTTAGATAAAAATAGAAGCATTTTGCAACTGAAAAGATTGAATTTTTTTACAGTTTTTTTTTTTTCATTAATAAAAATATCAATAGACAAAAAATAGGAGAGGAAATTGCCAGTTACTAGCGAAGTTTTCTTTTTTAATTTTTTTGAATTTTTAACTTTTTTAAATTTGTTCTACAAATTGCTGCACATTCATATGCACATTCCTCTGAACACAATAACAGACCAACCAGCAAAATTATTTAGCATGCATGCAGTATGTGCGCAAAGATCATGGACGCTGCGGAATAAGGCCACAGCAAATAAGATCACAAATTCCAAAATTTTATAAGGACAGAGAAAACTAAAATGCAAATATATTGACTCGGTTTTGTAAATTTTTGTGGCAATATTTGAAATATTCCAATATAAAATATAGTCCAAAAAAGAGAAAAGAAAAGAGGTCTCAAAAATTGCACACAAATTTTCCAATCAATATTTCAAATAGCAGCTCACGGATGAAAGATCGTCTTCAAATACGATATCCTTAGAGATATCCTTTAACACATATGTGAAATAGCGGTTTCGCCCATAGAAGATTTCCTGGAAATTTGAGACAATATTTCAGTTGAACTTTGAGACTAATTTGCATAATTTTTGGGCGATGTCTCATTAAAATTTTTTGGGCTATTTTTCATAATGAAAAATGCCACCGAATTAAAGACCATTTTATATTTTATATTTTGTAGCCTCTATTCCTGGGGCCTTCTTAGACAGAGTCGACTAGTGTTGTCCGCAAGCAAATATACATTTTTTAAGTAACAACTTTAGTTTAGCGTACTCATTCCACAAAAGGGAATAACAAAAAAAATTATATTCATTTATTTATTTTAATGGTTAAAATGAATGGTATTTCGACTACTTGACTTAATATACACACTGAATGCGAGAATAAGAATCACTAACTGCCACCCTGAATATTGTGCGATTCAAGCCGAATTAACATCCGTAAACATCGTTAGCACTTGATCGAGGAAAGTAAATATATTGACGTACCGCAATAAAAAGGATCTTTTATTTAAGTGCTGTATTTATTTTCGTGAACGGCAACTGAACAAACGGCATAAAGCACAAACAACTAAACAGCGAATGAAGGGATATAAGAAAATTGTAAAATTCTATACTAAAATCCTCCTGCCGGTAAATATTAAATCTTAAATGTTATTTCATAAATACATATAATTTTTATTCTTGTTATTTTAAAGCAGCACAAAGAAAAGCCAACAACAAGATTATCAATTTATTGAACTCGGGCAAGCAATGTGAACTCAGGAAAAACAATCAACAGCATATACAGGGTGTCTGAAGGCAAATTTATATTTATAAATACGATTATTCCAAAAAGTAGTAAACGGTGCGGAGGGAGGGTGGCGCCGTTGGAATTGAAACTGGTGTTGAACCCAAGACTTTTGGTTTTGTAGTCAACGTGCTACCTACCGCAACCATCGCCACCCTCTTTGTATAACATAACCTAAAAAGAACGTGTTAAATTAGTTGCAATTAAATTTATTGTTACAAAAAGTATTATATTTTGCATTATTATTATTATAATATTATATTATTATAATTTTTTAATTATTTACAACTACTTTTCAAACAAAAGTAAACAAACTTTGACGTTCGGTACAAAAATACGTTACAAGTTCTTGTATCAGCTGACAGCGAATTTGCTAGTGAGTTTACCTGGTAATGAATTTGCTTTGCTCTGGTTTTGACATTTTCCGACAAAAAAAAGTTGCTTTGTTGTATCAATTCTCCGATAACACTACCTTGTCAATTTGCCTTGATAAATAGTCGGCAGCTGGACTTATAAGTTCACATGATAATGAATTCGGCTTGGGAGAAAATATAAACAGAAATAAAAATAGAAAACAAGATAAAATAACGATACTACTGAGCTTGTGAATAGAGAACATGATTGTGCTGACAATTTATTTTCAGTTCTTTGGCCGGAAGTACGGTTGTTCGCTTTTGATCCTGCACCAGTGGATTTTGGCAAGATGTTCTTTAACAATTTATGGATGTGTGCCCAATTGCTATTCATAGTGGTAATTCGGCTTATTGAAGTCTACCAAGCGAGTGTGCACTCAGAATTTTTCATTTACAGTATACAAGGATGTGGACGGAATTCTCGTTAGAGTTACATAATTAAATATAAAATATTTTGGATACAAAATAAGATTACTATTGAATTCCGTGTACTTCAACTTCTTCTTTATTTTTTCTAATTTTATACTACATAGACCGGTAATACTATAATTATATTCTTAGTTTGTTAGCAGAATAACAAATAAAATAGATTGGTTTAAATCTTTTATATAAATAATAAATATTTCTTTCAACACTTACGAGTACATTTAAAAATAATACATAGTGTGAGCAGAATTTTACATGATAAAAAAAGCAACGACATGACAGCAACTAAAACTTTAAAGTTTCATAAATTTGATAAATTTGTAAAAAATTGTAACATATTCATAGTTTCCGCTCTTGTTAACACACAAACTAAAATCCGTTTATACGGCTGCTATCGGAGGAATTTAAAGTTGTAGTTGCAACAACAGAACTATTTGCAAATAAATACTTCTTTCACGCTGCACTGCTAAATGATTTATTGCAGCAGAACTAAATATTTAAAGCACGCAACAATGGTGGCTTTTCATATGGCTGGGCTTATATTTTGTTTCACTTATTTTCCCATTTTCTTTTTTTACCATAAAAGTCAAGAAATATTTATGGCCCGTAGAAGGATGGCAGTTAACTTGAGAATCCGATGATAAGTAAGAAGTTTTGGAAAGAGTTAAGAAAACTATAACTAACACTTAAAAAACGATTTGCAAATATGAAAAATTACATTGTCTCATTAAGGTATGAATGGTGATATTTAAAAATTAAATAAATGTTCATGCATACATAATATGTACTTAGATTGAATGTAAGTTAAAGGAAAAATTACATCATATATAAAAAAAATTAAGTAGAAATTTATATGCCTACTTTTTTCACAGTAACAAGTTTGTGTTGGTAATACAGTTTTATTTGACAGGCGATTTTTTAACTGATAGTGGCATTTCTTTAGTTTGGTTTACCATTTCAGATAAATTTACACGAGAGCATCGGTTACATTTTCTATCAACTTAATGGTTTTTTTATAGTCATAGTCTATTCATAGTCATAGTCTAGTCATAGTCCAGTCATAGTATAGTCATAGTCAAGTCATAGTCTAGTCATAGTCCATTAAAATTGGTAATAAAAATTAAATATGTACTAATGTTATTGACAATAAATATTCTTGACTTTTTATGCTTTTTATGTGGTACTTATACTTTGAAAAAGAAAAATTAAATGCAAAATACAATTATCGCAATTAGTTCAACAAATCGATTATCATTCAATGTTTGTTTCCTAATCCTTTTACATCTCATTTCAGTTTTCATTTAATATTTTTATATTGCGAACAATTTTTCGATGGTGGATGTATCATTTATATTTGAATTTGTAGTTATGCATTTATGCATCTCTTGTATTCATTTGGATCATCAAAATAGAAATATGAAATTTGCATAACGTTGGTGTGTCGTTGTTGAAATGAATTTTTATACGTTTCTCTTTTTCTCGCATGAAATTTTCGCAGTTACAAAGTCATTCATAAAATGTTTAAATATTTTTCGGTAAAAAACAAGAAAAACTACAAAAGCAAAAACAATGTATATGGAAATTAGTAATTGTAGTTTTAATAAAATTCAATATGTTACAATCGTGCTATGAATTGAATGGTATGAATATTGTGCGAATTATATTTATACAAGAGAAAACGTAAAAGAAAATCAAGTGAAAATGAATGCACGACCAATCCGACTTTGATAGAGTAACATCTCAAACATTCCACCGAAAATAGAATGCAACTCTCATGTACGGGTCACTGCTTCAAAGACTATTATGAAGTTACTCGACCGTGTCTGGAGAGGGTGAAGAAACTCATTGGAGACGGTAAGGTACCCAACTCTATTAACCATCGCATTGCAGAGAAAATTCGTTTTTTGCCGAAGAGCACGTACTATGTGGAATGGATTACCCGCAGAGGTCTTCCTTGTCACTTTTTACGTGGGAAAATCAAATCGAATGTCCTTAAACACTACACCCTCTATCCTTTCTCCCAAAACCTTGTGATTACCGGTACAATGCATCGCATGTGCAGGGGTCATCCACTGAGTGCCGCTCCAAAAAAATGTTTTAAGAGTTTATAAAATAACTCAACATTGCATGAGAAATGCGTGAATATGGTCGAAATTACTCTAACGAAATATAATGGGCAAAAACACATTGTTGCCGATACACATTCTGATTGTCCGATAATAATGAAAAAATTAAAGCAATTAATTACCTCGTGGACCAATATACATATATACATATCGTCACCTAAAATGCAAAAGCGTCTGTCATCACTTTTAAACATTTTACAGTATAAACTTAATAAAATGAAAAGTGTTGTGGTTACACATATGATTTTTTCTCAATATCATCCAAATAAAATGATGAGTTTATTTTTCTACACAAAAAATAAGGGAAATATTTTAGAAAAGTAGTGCATACCGGGGTGCCTCGGTACAGAAAACTTTGTCGGCTTGACCAAGCTGAGAATCGAACCCGCGTCCTTCTGGTACGGCCTTCTGGTACATGCCTTCAGCACACCCATTAAGTATATATGTATAATAAATTAAATAAAGTCTTCTAAACCGTTTTAGACTTGATTCGATCCCAGTTTTTCTTCAACTAATCCCGTTTTCGGCGTATTTCAAGTACGGTTTCGGGATTAAATATAGCTAAAAGTAAGTATTTAACAGTTGAAGAATCCGTACCTGAATTAAGTATTCTATACTTGATTTAAGAAAATCCGTACTTATCGTACTTTTGACACCGCTTGGGATTGATTTAAGTACGCATGGATTGATTTTTATTTTGAGTGCAGGGATTTTACCTGTTGTTCCAACTTTCTTCAATATATTTTAATACGTAAACGTACATATGCATATGTGGTTATAACAGATTTTCTTGAAAGTTGTGAATTGTTAAAATAAATTTTTACTTGACCTAATTTTAAGTTTCCTATTCTGCTGTGAATTTTCAGTTATTCGTGAAACATGATTCTGTTGCAGAAATTACAAACTGAATACCGAATTTAAATGCCAATTCCCCGTGAAGCATACAAAAATCAATAACAAAATTTACATTTTTATTGGAAACAATAATCAAATAAAAGACAGACGAATAAATACATAAATGAATTAGAATGAATGGACTGGACTGAATTAATGAAAATGTTAGAAAAAAAATGAAAAAAGCATTCCAATTTTTAACTCGCACAGAAACGCATACATAAACATAAACTCGCCAGTGCGAATAGAAGAAAATATTTAATAAATTATTCAGCAACTATAAATATAAATAGAAAATCTATTGCTTTAAACAAAGGAAATATAAAATTTATGTATATACGAAAATAAACATTGAGGGAGAAGTCACGTTTATTAAGTGAGAATTTTGGTATTTATTAAAAATAATGTATAATGTTTGATTAACTAAATACCACCTCATCTATGGAGTTTACCAACGATATGAATTATAAGCACCATCTTAACCAAAAAATAAGCATACAGGAATATACAGAAAATCACATTTCGTCAAAGTGATTTGAAACCACAAAAAAGGTGTACTGTGCATATAATTTTGTTTTCAAATCACTTAGGACTATATAAGACAAACGTTATAAGAAATTATTTTAAAAAACTGCTATACGTCTTCTTTATTAATTTTCTTGAACAATTATTAGTTTTTTTCTTTTTTTGTATATAAAAAAGAAACATTTAAAATTAAAAATCTATCGGCAGTATGAAAAATTTTGTTCGTTTTGTGATTTATAATACATTTAGAAATCAGCTGTTTTCATCCAGTTACAATCACAAATTATAATAAAAAACCGTGTGTTTCACCGTGTAGCATCCCATTAGCAATACCCTCACCCAATAATCTTATTACAACATAATGCTTCCGAAACACTTTGCATTATTATTAATCGTATATTTTTCATTTATAAATCCATATTCTTATTTACATCTTATACTTAGTACATAAATTTACAATTTGAAGATTTTATATATAAATACTACGAGTACAACGAATAATTCTAATAACAAAAGATCTTGATATTGAATGTGTTATACATTATTAATAATTTTTTCATTATTAATATTTTTCCTATTAAAAATGGGAAAAACCTTTATATGGAAAGAAAATAAGTTTAAAATTAATCGTAGTTAGACGTAGCCGTACACAAGAACTACCGAAAACTGCTTGAGCACATTAGTTTCATATGAATAGCAGATCGTAGGATCTACTGCATATATCAATATAATATATACATTGTGGGAAATTTCTTTGCCATCTTTTTAATTCTAATTGAAATATTTATTGTCTTACTCATAAAAATTAATTTTGATATATTAAAGGGTCTTAAAAATAATTTCTATATAAAAAGCTTTTTATAAAGGCTTTATTAGCCAGAAATATTTGTATGAATAAGACGGTTAAAATAAAGTGTGTTCTGTACTGTAGTACACCAAAATAAGAATAGGCAATGAATTTTACAAAACTAAACTGACTTTTAGTGGCGGAACAATTTGTGAAGGCTGGTGATAGACGTGCTGCAGGCTCCACTTTTTTACGAATTTTTTTCTTCGATAGAGAACGACAAGTTTTACATATTTTTTACTCTTAACGAATCAATATATTAATATAAATCCTCCTATAATACTTAAAAAGAATAATCTATTCCGTTAAAATAGTTCTGTTGTGCTAAATTCATGTATGTAAAACATATTCTTTGTTGGCTGCTTAATTTAAATGCGAAAAGTAAACTTTAGATGAATTCTCAAATGAATGATTAGAAATGAATTTTTAAAGAATATAAATAATTAAATTGAATTACAGTGAGACTTCGATTACTATAATGGATGGCACTGCGAGCATTCTGTATAATTAATTTTTCCTCTTCATTGGGTAACAGTTTTGAGTAAAAAAATTATTCAAGGATTTTCCTTACATGTTTAAACTATATAAGGTTAGGTTAGGTTAGTTGGCTGATCCTCCACTTAGTCCAGACCTTAGGTCCGTGATACCACAAACTTTACACTAACAATCCACAGTTGTCAAATTTCCATAGACTACTGCCTGAACATTGCGTGTTCGATACCCGTCTAGACTCTGGGTATTTCTTCAGACAAGTTAAGAAGTTTCCAAAGTTTTTTAACAAATAAAAAAGTTAATTTTTTTCTTTTCCAGATAATTGATGTTGCCAGTTAATCGAGCTCTCACTGTATATGTGAATTATTTCTACAAGATTGTTTGCTATGAAAACATAGTAATAAATTCACTCATTATTATAACTTTCTGTTTCACTTACCTTATGGCTTCTGGTAGATGGACACAAACAAATCTTTTTTATTTATTTCATTTCCTTTTTCTGTTCCTTTTTTGGTTAATTAATGCGTGACGTTGTAGTCATGTAAATCGATTTGCAATACAAAATCAGAATTGAGGCAACAGCTATATTTAACGACAATATTATAAAATAAAATACAAAAAGAAAATTAGAAGAAATTATATATTTTCTTTTCAATTTATCGTATCCTTCAACTATTGACTTTGTGTTCGCGTAGTTGATACATACAAACACGCACACACTTACTGTTTGCCTTAGTCGTTTCCTTTGTGCGTGCGGTGTGTTTTGTTCAGTGAATGTATTTGTGTAAATGTACAGTAATTTTATGGGTTTTAGGTCGTACTTGGTTAGCTATTCGCATCTTTTTTTTTATACATGTATATGTATACATGTACATATATACATATATATGTATACATGTACATATATACATATACATGTACATATATTACATAAACATGTATGTATGTATATGTATATAGTTTTGTAATTTTGTCCTGTTTGTCGTTATTGTTATTTCAAGAACTTTTTTCTCTCGCAATTTACGACAAAAACTTTATTTGATTTTATATACATAATTTAACACAGTCGCATTAACCCAAAAGCACTAATATTAAATATTTGTATGTGTGTGTATTATATATGTATGAATTTGTTTCTTATGTACGTTTAAACGGCAGCGACAATAACGACCGTTACACCTTTAACTACAACAAAAACAAAGCAATTTCACCAACTAACCAAATAAATGATCTAGAAAAGAAGAAAAAGAGTGTGTGAGAGAGAGAGAGAGGTGTAGAGTTTGAAAAGAGCACGTTTTATTAAATGTACAACAGAAATTAGATTTTATGGTTAGAGGAATATTTAATATGAATAATTTTTTTCCTAACACTCTACTCCGTTGGCTGTTTGTTGTTATTTGATGGTGTGGAACCAACAACCTACAACGATAATAAAATTTGCATATTTTTAATAAAATTGCCATACAAATATGCACACACACACAAACATACTCGTCATAATAATTGAATGCATTAAAACCAGTATCACGGTGGGATTCGATTAGCAATAAATTATAAATAACTTCATAATATTGTATATGTATTAAAATTCTTTCAACAATTAATTTGTTGATCTCTTTTCTAACGAATTTCTAAAAATAAAAATGTAAAGTATTGAAATAAATAAATAACGATACATTTGTTATTTCTTAGGCAGCGGCGAAAGTTCTGCTGGACTATAAAAACACAATATAGAGAATCTTGTGGAAGAGTAGCACACAATCAAGAATAATATGTACTTTGCAGTGAATTTGTAACCTTACCCTCTAACTTTTTCGGTTTTCTGTTTCTTCCTTTTTCTAACCTCTCATAATTTTTACCGGATAAATTTTAAATTTGGTTCTGTTGGTAAATTAATAAAACAAAAGTGTAAAAAACAATATACATATGTGGTATTCACAAGAGTGTCATAAAGCCATATGTTTTTAAATACCAACACGAAAAAATATAACTGCTATGAACAAAAAAAGTCTTATTAATGGTTGATATCAAAATGGTAAAAAAAAAAGTGAAGAAACTATAATAGAAGCTTTCACGTAAATCTAGGAATAATTCCTTTTTGAATTAAAATTATGAAATTGTTATTTTGGCACACAAACTTGTTGAAACAAATGTAATCGAAAACAGCTATTGCTGAATAATTTTTTGGACGGCGGCTAGTGGATAAGCTTAAGTGGCTTCCAGCCATATGAGTTACACAAAAAAGTTTACCAACTTGTTTATATTAGATATTGTGGTTTTTTTCTACTTATAGAAATGTAATTTAATGTAAAAGTATAAAAATGTGAAAAATTTTTAAACAATTTTTTATTCTTATATCATTTATAAATAGCGGTGGCTTGTATATATTATCGCCGGACCGACTGAAGAGAAGATAAAATACTAAAAGCACTGAGTTAACAACGCTGTAAGGATCTTATACATATATAAATACGGCACACATTTTGCTCTCTTACACCTTTAAGTATCTTATAGTCAGCCAATATTTATGAACCATTTAATTTCTCGAAAGTATTTTTCTGTAGATATGCACAATACAAATGTTTTATCGAAAGAAATTGTTTTAAATTTTCTTGAAAATATAAATATTTATTTTAACTGTAAATATCAAGTGGTCAACTATAGTCCAATTGAGAAAATCTTGCACTCCCGAAGTCAATTAAAAATGTTAGTTAGCGGTTACCTATTTTTGTGTCCCTCGGATTTATTTTTATTGCACTACTGCTGCATTGGGTGGGACATATGGCAAAAATAAATATATATCTGTATATGCATATACTATATGCCCAGCATTAAAAAAAAGGCATGCAAAAGAAATAGTTAATGCATGGGTTCTACTGCAAAAAATTTAATTCATCTTAGCCCAAGAGCGAGCATCTGTGCACATTTAACAAAAGAACTCGTCATTGAAATGAGTCTTTCAAACCATTTATCATCTTTATTATTATCATTATTTAAAATTATGGTAGAAATAAATGAAAGAAACAGTAATTACAATTGATTCGGTGGATTATTTACAGTTAGCCAAAAAAAATTAAAAATCAGTAGTTTTTACTGTTTGAGGTAGTAAATTTTTGCAAGTTAAAATAATTAAAAAGTACAGTCAATTTTACTGGTCTCGTAGTTTTTCTTTTTTTGTACTTTAAAATAAAAAAAAAACAATTATGTGTTACAAAATGTGGTACATAGTTAAAAAATTTACATTCACAAATAATTTAAAAAAAAAACAGTTGATTTAAATGAAATGTAGATAGTCCAGTTTTTAAGTGATAATATTACTGTATTGAATAATTTCTGATTCGAATTTACCAACACAATTCCTTGAGTGTGGCATCAGTGACAAATTATTCGCCTTTTAATTAATTAACAGTAAATGTTTATAGTATTGTTAAGAAAGTACATTTATAGAAGGTCATTTGTAAATCACCCTCGTATAAACGTATCTCTATAGAACGTTCTGTATTTGCATAGACAGACAGCACAATGAACAAAAACACAACTCATATGTAACTTACGCAAAGCAAAACAATAAACAAACACACATTCTCACTAATACAACAATAGTAGGATAACAGAAGCAAAAGCTGAAGGTAAAGATAATTATCGCACATATCCATATACAAATTTAAATTAACGGATTTCTGGAATATTCTACACTAATGTCGAAGCTGCCAACTAAATATAGAACATTCTACTGGGATCAATTGGCAAATGTCTGAAGTATAAATAAGGCTGATTGTGAGCAATCGTTATGCGGATGTAAAAAAAACTCTTGAAGCGAACGTTTAAATTGAGTACCTGAAAGTAAACTACAGTTTGTGAACATTAATCAATTAAATTAACATTGTGAAGAAATTATTAAGTAAAAGGATAAATAAATAAAGTCTTATCAAACTAAATTGTAAATAGTAGTAATTAAAAGAATACAAGTTTTAAAATGTAAAACGTAATAATTCGGTGTTTTATTTTGCAATCACGCATTCAAGTAAAATACACGTTTTAAAAAGATAATGACGTATGAGCAATACATAACACCAACAAAAGCAGCTGCTAACAAATGCATTAATCATACGCCAACAACGTTTTATAATTTTTTTAACATAAATTCAATCTCAGGTTAAGTTCAATATTTAAATTTAATTTTATTATCTTAATTGCGACTAGTGCATATTTTTTGCTATTAAACTAATTAGTTTGTGCATTTTTTGGTTTCATTTTTTAAATTCATTATGAAGGTGCATTAAAACGTATTGTTCTATTTAACGTTATTGGTAACTTAATTTTTTGCTATGACAATTTTTTAATAGTAAATTATACACTTAATGTTAATTAAAAATAATTATTCATGTATGAGATTGAATGCATTCATTTTATTTATTTTGTGGTGCGTCTTTTTTATTACAAATTATAAATATAAATGAATGTCTGCACATACGTATTCATATAAGAATATTATAATGGGTTTAATTAACGGTGTTAATGGAATGATATACAAAAAACTACAAAGTTGACAAATTTCGAAATGAAAAATATTCCATAATATTACGTTTGCTTTCGCCTATTTTTAGTGATCAGTAATTTTAGTTGGTGAATCCACTAATTTCTTAGGAGACAACATATACTCAGAGAAGAGAGATTTTGTTTGTCTAATTAATGTTCAAATCAAAGACATTATCTGGTGCCAGCCCATAGTTTGTCCGATATACAAACACTTTAATTAAACACATTTAACTGCAACATAAAAGATATTAATACTAATCATAACACTAGTCTTATTAGCCATTTGACGGCTACCGTAGGGTGAACTTGGTAAAATTTCTAGTGCCCGCCCCTCTAGGACTATGTCATTTTTTTGTGAATTAATATGGGACATAATTGGAGCTGTTTTGCATTCAAGAACTCATTAAAAAAGATATCTATAAAAATGTATATTTAAAATTTAAATGAAATATACAACCAAATACACAAGGCATTTAAATCATAATTAATTAACACTGATTTATGTTTATATGATTGCATTATTATATTTAATTAACAGAAACGTTTTTTAATGTGAAAAAATAATGGCACTAATTGTAAAATAATTATAACAATAAACATATGCGCTGCATACATATGTATTTATATACATATACATATTTTGTAAAGTCATGTAAATATATAAATTATTATTTTTTGGTACACTCATTTGGTAACGAGACAGTAACAAAAACTATAGATTCATAGTAGTCAGAAAAGAGGAAAAAATTAAATACCAATTACATTGCTTTATTAGGTTTCTTTATTTTTCCAGTAAATTTTGGTAAAATGAGAGTAAACTATAATTCATCTCAATAAGAGACAAAAATGTACAAAAGTACGGGAACGCAAAAACACAACTAAATGTGATAAGGATATTATATTAATTAACTATTCTAGAAGATTAACAAATATTAAAAGTTCTATAATTTGAACAATAAAAATCAATGCGCTTAAGATAAAAAAAATTAAAACGCTAATATTCTGTGTTCGTTAGTTGCAGGAAACCCATTTTTATAAATATGTATGCAGATATACTTTTTTATATCACCTTTTTATTACAATTGTATGCGTGAGCATACGTACTTTGTATTTTTTTTACTATCAATTTCATTTTATATTTTAATACAAATTTTGGAAAAGAAAAATCAGCAGAAATGAATTATCACTTTTTCCATACTACATACATACATACATACATACATACATACATACATACATACATACTAACATACTATATACGTATATATGTCAATAATTAAAAATTATTATACAAATTATTGTATGAATTTTTTACACAAGATGAAGAATTATTCTCTATTATTAACTCAAGTAAATAAGCGATATGGTCGGGTCACTCCACCCATATCTGTTATATTTTGCAAATTTATTTGCAAAACATATATGAAATAAATTAAAAAAATAATGTTTGCATTTTCATATTTGACATAATTGCTTAAAAAATCATAGAATTAACCAAACTAAATATATTAAAGAACTGGTGTGTGCTTTTCTACAAAAACTACATTGATTTTCTTGCCCGACTTTTCCTTATTCATTTAAAACATTTGCATTTTATTGTTTGCTATAAAACTATTTTACACCAATTTAATAAATGAAGTAAATAGTACAACACACTTATCGAGAATAGACATCCCTGAAAGTTTGTGGTATTTGACAAAAAGGAAAAATTTTTATTTATACTTAGGTACCCTACTACCTGTCTTTTTTTACACGTATCGGCAGTCTCTTTATATGTATTTTATACATATGTATATCTACAGCATAATATAAGGATTTATTGCAAATTTTTAAATACAATATATAAATAAAACTTTATATGTAATATTCTACGTATGTATGTTTATAGGTACGTATGTATGTAAGTATGTATATATGTACATATATAAGTATATGTAAATGAAATACGATAAAGATTGTTTTTTAATTTTTTTTTTATTCTTCAAATCGGTTTTACATTCACGTTTGCTTATTTAATAAACACCTTCTACATAAGTATTTTTATGTATCCTCTAGGGTATTCCAATGCCTAACTATTAATCGGTTAATTGATTACCAACCTTTTTAAAAAAAAAAAATTCAGCAAAAGGAGAACTTCCAAAGAAGTGAAGACGATCCTAACAATGATATATAACTTAAAAAAATCAAAAAATTTTGAGATCGAACAATTACGAAGCTAAATAAAAAAAGTTGTCAGCTGTGCCATCAATTTTACCTGTCATGAAATCAGTTTGAGTGTATCGTAATATCATACAATGTATTCGTTTCGGATATCACTTGATAAGAATGTCGGTGTGTGTGTGTGTGAGTGTGTGTAAAAATTTAATTTTTGGGAAAAAAAAAGTTTTTTTCATATAAATTTTAAACTTCTACCGATCAAGTACAAAATCTAATCAGCTCTTAATCTTAAAAAGAAATGTCAATTGCTACCAATTTGACTAAAATCATGTGTTTCGTTCGAGAGATATCATTGTCGAACAATTTTGACAAAATCTTTAATTTTCTAATAACTCAAGAAAGGCTTCGTGAAAGCGATTTTTTTTCTTTGACTAGTTTAGTGTACAGAATAAATAAGTGATGAAGAGATAGAAGTATGAAAAACTTAATCCTAGCACAACCATGCATTTGCGTGTTTTTGAGAATTTGTAAAACAGAATTTCTGCGTCTCAGGTGTTTTATTGCTCAAATATCGAAGCTTTTAGATATTGACTAATTTTTATAAATTTAAAAAAATACACCGGATTCCGAAAATTTCAAAAAACTCTTTAAAATGGTTTGAGAGATTTCCATGTCTAAATTTAACGAACAAATTTATGGTTTTAATTACTTCCTAATTTATTGTCAAATTTTCGATTAAGCTTAGCGGGAAACTTTAAGGATGACTTGCAATGACAACGCATTCCGATGTTTTTCTCTTCATTTCGCCAACTTTTTCTTGCTCAAATATTGATAAAGGACGATTACATCATTCGGTAATTCGTACGCTGTTATACATTAGTTTTGAAATGTATTCAGCACACAAGCGAATGTTAGGATATAAATGCATAGGACACTGATGGATAGTAGTTCTGTAGCTGATACTATTTTGTCTTTTTTTTTCATTAATAAGATATGAAAGCAATAAATAATGGAAACCTTAACCCTCAACTCCATTTGTTGAATACCCTAAGTTCAACTTCATTATAATGAATACATAAAGAAAAATATATACATACATATATATATGTATAGCAAAAAAAAATACTTTTAATAATAAAAACAAAAGTAGAAATATTGTTATAGCTAAATTCAACAAATGAACACAATACAACTCGCAACATATCACATACTTAACAAACCCATCTGAATTCCGCTGTATCTGTATATTTTAAGGAGTATGTAGAAATCGAGAGCAGCCAAAAGTGACCTATGCTCAGTGATGTTAACTTTATTTTTTAAATTACGTCCTTCAAACACTTCTCGTATTTAGGATATTATTAATGTACGAAAACGTGCTATATTTGGAGCCAAGCTACATTTTATTTTTATTTTCAATTTTTTTTATAATAAAATTAATTATTAGTTATAGCCAAATACAACCAAATTACTGCATTGTTTACTATTTAACATCATTGCCTCTTCCTTAACTTCAACATATGGTGGAATGGCACAAATAAAAATCTACCATTCATACATTTACAACATACTCCTACACTATACACCATGGTGGTCAAATACGTTAGTTACTGGTAAATAAAGGATTAAAAATTACATTTACTGTAAAAATATCAGAGAAACTTGTACTTTTGTATTTAAAACTATAAAAAAAATTTTAATAACACTGTTGTATATACATCTGTAGATAAATAACTCATTTTTGTGAAATAGAAATATATTGCAAATTTTTTATAAAAATTATTACATCTGTAAACTAATTTGATAAAAATCAAAAGTAAATTTTGAGTACATACGTATGTTTTCGGATTAAATCGTAACCACTTAAAAAAGATTCTCCGCATAATAATATTTTGTTAATGCGGAAAAATTTCTTATTAGTTACTGTATTGTATAGCAGAGGCTATATATTTAAATTCTGTTATTTATTTGGTGTGCTTTTAAATTTAACAATTTTTCTTGAAGAAAGTTCCTTCTTTAAGACTGCCCAAGTGTTAAGACACAGACAGCTTTATAAGACTTATAAGACTGTCAATTTGCAATAAATTACATAGAGACAACAACAAGTCAAGTAATGAGAATGAGATAACTTGAAGTAATTTTTCAGTACAAGCAATTCTGTGCCCGTCTTATTTCTTCTTTCTCCGCTCTCCTACAAAGACAGATTTGATTCAAGAAAAATTGTCCAATCTGAAAGCACATTTGGTTGGAAAAGTAAATATTTCGTTAGACCAGCAGTCAGTTTTGTATTTGAATACGAATTTATCGAGCAGATTTGCAGAATGTTGAAATTTTAAATAACTCTCAAGCGCTTTATGACAAAAATCGTACACTTTTCATACTGTTTATTGAAAAATTCATGAATGTTTTGCACATTATATGGAAAAAAAACCCTATATATTTTGATATTAAATATATTAGATTTAGAATTTTTTTATGGAGTCAAATGTTTTGTAGTTTTGGAGGCGGTAGCGGTGGTACGACGGTTGTAGCTAACACCTGGTGAAGACAAGCGATTGGAAGCAAAAGAAAATCGAGAATAAATAGCGCTCGGTCTCCGATTACTACAGTTTGAGAAATATTTAAAACAATATTTCCAATTGTATCCAATTTTCAGTTAAGAAAAATTATTCTGGGGACAATATTGAAGTCACTTGACTTAAATGTTATATTGTGGAAGGCTCATTAATAAAAATTACTGTGATATCATTTTTTAAAATGTAAATTGGGTATTACCAAAAAAGTTTTTTCACACATATATACATACATATTTAGTAATTCTATTCACCACTGTGTCTTGTCAAGATACAATAAAAAAAAATACAACAAACAACATCAAGAAAGGAAAACAAAGTCCTTGTTAGAAAAATAAGAATAATATTTTTATTAGAATCATTGCGGATGTGTGTGAATTTATAATGTGGAATATAATATGCACAACAAAAACAGCAACAAATGAGAACTCTCATTTACAGCTATGTTCTGTGTTCATGCAAAAAGGCAAACTTTCAACTGAAGCTCACCCTAGCTTATGTTCAAAACAAAAAAACGCAACCAACCAACAGCAGAGAGTGTGCCAAATAGGCTTGCCAGCATTTTTTTATATTAAATTATTTTTTATGCTAAAAACTATCGTTCTATAAAGATTAATTATAAAAATAGCAAATTTTCGAGCGATTATTTTAGTTTGAGTTTTTAACGCTTTTTGCCATTATTTGAAGTTTTTATATTATTTTTTTATATAATTTATCTATGTTCGTTAGATGGTCTACGTGTTCTATATGCGGCATTTCATTTGCTGCTAATAGCAAAATCTTTAGTAGACCTTTAACCAAATTCTTAATTCAAATTCTTATAACAAACATAGATAAATAATCGTAACGAATTTTGACTAGCGTTGAATATTTGAAGAATAGTTACATAATTTGTTTATATCTTTTTTTTAACTTTCGTTTATCTTGAAGTTTGTTTTTATAAAAAAAAAACAATAATTACAACACAAGTTTTTTTACCGATAAATTATCGGCGGTTGAATTAGGAATGTTTAAATACGCTTCCGTTTCATTGTTTGACGTGAAACTTATGGAAAAGTATTAATCTGGACAGTTTTAAAATGCACTTAATGATTAATTGTAAGCGTGACACAGGAAAAGGCCCAACTATAAGATAATTTTTTTAGTTTTAAAATTATACTTTTGGAATTAAATTTGTTAAATAACTTTTATTTTTTTAATTAATAAAAAATAAATGATGAATTAAAAAATTTTATCATGCTTATTTCAAGGGGTTTTCATGCTTATTTAACCCTTGAAAGTTAGGCCCCTATTATTGTTTACAACACTTATTACTATAAGGTATTTTTGCAAATGAAGAAAAATTTGTAAGTATACATTTGAAATTTAAAAACAGAATAAAAAATAATTAATTATAAATATTTCTTAGCAAAATTACAAATAAAAAACAAATGGAAAACCTAGTTGACCTCAATGGAAATTTAATCCAGATATTGGCCGAGGCAAGCTACCATTTGGATATAACAAGATGCATCTCAAGTGGAAATGAGGTCAATTCGCCGAGCAATTGAATAACTAAGAATCGCCAATTAAAACTACAAAAAATGGAAAAGAGTTAGTATGAGACGTAATACATAATTTTATTACCTAAAATTATTTCTATGTAATGATATGTATGGACTCACTATAAAGTCAATTTAAATAATAAATTGACTGCTAACAAGAGAAATTTTTAAGGTACCGAGCTTGGCTTCGTTGGCGCAGCACTGTGGAACTTGTATCAATGAAAAGACTAGTAAACCCAAGTGGTTCTGCAATGGGCTTGACAACTCAGGAAGATTCCGATGGGGCGGAATCGACATTTGGAG
Source organism: Dexiosoma caninum (assembly GCA_963924685.1). Taxonomy (NCBI): domain Eukaryota; kingdom Metazoa; phylum Arthropoda; class Insecta; order Diptera; family Tachinidae; genus Dexiosoma; species Dexiosoma caninum. The sequence continues at coordinate 88,378,774 of OZ004727.1, forward strand.
CTGAGGATCTTTCACCTTCTGTTGAATGCACAGAGCCATATTTGCCAAAAAAAAAAATTGAACATAAAAGAATAGACGAGAGAACGAACAATTAGCAATATTAAAAATCCAGACGAGATTTGAAAAACCTTAAAACGGTTATAAAATAGTTCTTATAAAATTCTCAAATCATGAGTCAAACACGCCGCTGCGATAAATATTGCTAATTTTGAACTATAATGAATATAATTATTTATCTTTGTTTGGTCTATATGCGGCATTTAATTTGGTGCTAATATCAAAATCTTCAGTGGACCTTTTACCAAATACTTGAAAGAGGCTAAGAAATTTCACATGTTTATAGCATATAACAAACAAATATAAATAATCGTAATGAATTTTGACTAACGTTGAATAATTGAAGGAATAGTTACATAAATGAATATAATTACTAAGGGAGTCAAAAGTACGTCCGATTATCTCTTAAGTTTTCATAAAAATGTGATTCCAAAGTTAAAATTAAGTTTTATTAGTTACCGATCAATTTTTTTTTGTTTTAGTATCTTCTTTTTTTTAGAATAAATATATCTTTAATTCTGGTGTTTGCATTTCATTTATACATCTAAAATGTATTCCACATTAGTTTATTCCAAATAAATGAATGCAATGTAGCGAATTAAAATCATGCGTCAATTTCAGGCATGATTATCTTTACCGTATGTCAGAATATGATAATCTATCCAGGGTTAAAAAAGTTTTTTTTCATACTGAAAACTTCGTCTAGGGTTTATAATAACAATCATGTTATTGTGGTGACAAACAGTATTGAATTTCTTGCGATTCAACAGGGACCCACAGATGAAAATTAGTTTAATAAGTTTTTTCTGCATCAAGTAGCGTGGGACGCACACTTCTTCTTATAAGTGCATCCCGACTTAATCAATTAAAAACGTTTGTGCCATGGTTTGGTCCTGAGCAACCGAAACGTTGCTAGGATTGTCGGCCTAGATAATTTCCATTGTTTTTATCCCCATCTGCACTTCCAGATCGTACTGCTTCTCTAACATCAAATTACTGTAATAAAATTAACGAAATTGCGCATGAGTGTTTGTTAAATTTTGGAAACCATAAACACTATTCCGATTTTCTGTCAGGTGGCCTTAGTGTGTTCGTGTTTATCGAAGAAAATATGTACAATATGGCTTATTTTTCTCTTTGCTGGTGTATATAATTAGTAATAGTACAGCTACATGTAAAAGTATTATCATAAATTTAATTGACATATGTGCGACATGGGCAAAAATGACAGCCCATTAAAAGTACATTTCTATTTGACCAGCCTGTATAACAGTGATCGCAATCATGAAATAATCATACGTCTTTGAGTGAAATAAATGCACTATTTTCAAGTAGAATTTAAAAATATTTATTAAAAGTTTCATTTTAGCGCATTTCTTTTCGCCTCGTGGCAGCATTGCTGTACAATTGAAAGAGAGCAAAATACTGCAAGTGCAAAATACATTCATACATACCTTTTGCTAGTAGTCAAGTTTAAATGCAGTGTACAAAGTTTGAGAAAACTTCAACAGCAACAACAAAAACATTAAAAGAACTGTTGAATAAATTATGTGGAAATGTTAAGGTTACAGTTACACTTGAATTATATTCGATTTAAGTTTTTTTCTCACTAATTTCAAGCAATCATGTATGCACTGCATAAAATTATTAAAAGAAAAATTATGGTGGAAAAAATAACGACTTGTGAGCGAAGGTTTTACTTTACAAATATTTTGCTTTTAATTTACAAAATTTTTAATTTTAATTTTGCACCCGTATTTCCATATAAACAGTTGTCTATTTGAAGACACATATTCATGCACACACATAAACCCACTCTCAATTCCAAACTGCACTAATACACACACACATATGCACGCTGCGCCACTTTCAAAGGTATTAGCACGCAAAAATCACAAATCAGTGGTGAACTACTTGAAGCTTTAGATGTTACCTTTGCCTTTTATTTGTATTTAATTACTTTTTTATGTATTAGAACTCAAACGTAAAGTATGGACACTATTTTAACTTGATATAAAATATAAAGATTTTCTTCTATTTTTTCAACTTTTCCTTGCTTAATTTACTCTTAATTTATTTTATAATAAAAAATTGTCTATGTTGTTTCATTTAATTTTTTTCTTATTTTCATAAATCAATTTATTTCTCTATTCACCTGACTGCGATTCGTTTAGTTATAATTTCACACGACGACGTTTTTTAAGTAAATTCAAATTCGTACTGATTGTTCTGTTTCTATTTTAACAATATCTACCTGTGTGCAGGCCAGTTTTCACTTTTTCTTATTGTGTGTGGTATGGTTTTCTGTTTTTCCAGGAGAGAAAGCGAGAGAGTGAGTTTTCCTGAGTACAACTATGTATGTATTGGTTAATTTTTTTTTTTTCAAGCAGATATTTATTGAGTTTTGATATATGCTCTCCAAATAGTAGCTTTTTTGAGAACGGATAAGCTTTAAGCAGCTTTTTAGCAGCAGGTGTTTATATACAATAGTGATGACAAACAAATTAGCATAAATAAAATTTGTAAATGTCCACTACAAATCGATGGCATGTAAAAGCAAAGAGTATCTGATTTTGTTCGTTCTTTAACTTAAAAGAAGAAAATAAAAATGATAAAGAATATAAATCTTCGACGCAATTTTTGTTTTGATACTGTGTTGGCAACATTGTACAATAGGTTATGTTACGGGCAAGACAATAAGACCCAGGAGGAGCCAAGTAAGCTGATTCCCTTTAGGAAAAAATTTAAGAATGCCTGGTAGCACTGTTGTAATGGTGAACTTGTCTAAAAACAAAACGGAATCACTTGCATTTACGCTTTTATAATTCTTATTTTTGTACGCGATGAGCCGCTACAAACATTTACTTTCAGTATCGGCAGAATTTTTGTATGCATTTGTTCATAAATATACAAGTCCAACAGGATTTAGTTCTTCTAAATTTCGATAATTTTTTGCTGGGCCATTGTAAGAAATTGCCCCATATTATACATATTTGAAAATATTGTATTACATATTGCATAATATACATAGGTTAAAATGGAATCAATATGCGAATAACATACACAATAATATTATAGAATAGATGGCCCGTTGTACACACAATTTCTTGGCAAATTCCCCAACAGTATGTGTTGAACACAACCATTTTAAATGCAATATGCACACATGTACATATTTTTTTTCCGGCTCTAGAGCACTAAAACATAATTTTTAAACGTTTAGTTTATTTAATATATTTGAGATATTATGATTGTGCAAAATTTTATGTATTTATACTTATTCAAATGTTTTAATGCGATTGCTTTACGATATACATATGTATGAAGAAGAAAAAAAAAACAAAATGAAATTATAAAGGAAATTTAAATGAAACAAATGGCACAGCTTAAAATTAAAAAAAAAGATTTAATACATACATAATTATATAATTATGTATGTATTAATTATTATAATATATTTATATAATATGCTAAATTTATAGTAACTTATAGTATTAGTTTAAATTGTCATTAGAAACAAAAAAAATATATAATAGGAATCTGTTCTTGGTATTAAAATAATAATACAACATTTTTACTTTCAAATGCTTAAGGAATATAAAACAATGAAGTATGTAAAAAGAAACAAAAAAATATATTCAAAGAAAATGGTTTTGAATGGTACATTCAACTCGTTGAAATTAACTTGGCGGTATTAACTCAAACATAGCATATTTCCAAGTCCAAGTCCTCGCTAATGACTCAAATCGTGAACGGTTGTGTTCATACATATAGCCCAAGTCAGGTTCCATGCAGATCTTTTACAAAAGAATAATAATGAAAAAATTTTACATCTAAAACTTAATCAACAATAAATACCTCAGTATATGGATCAGTCAATAAACTTTGTACAGATAACAATACTTTGGAAACATTTAAAGCCAAAGACCAATTATGTTGAAATATGTCAATACCCACATCACCATGACGAGAGACATTTGGATGTAAGATTTTTGTTAAAAAACGTACAGTAGGTGGTATCATGGGATATCTAATAAGTAATGTTTAAAGCAAATAAATAAGTAATTTGTGAATTTGTCCGATGTCGATATTTCTCGCTAACCTGTCTGGAAAGAAGATGAAAATGAAGAATTTACCACCTTCGTAAGGACTACCAGGTGGTCCCAAAATACTAGCTTGCCAATATGTATTCTGTTTATCCAACGGTATAGCCTCTATACCTTCCGTAGTATAACTGTTAAGTATACGAAAATCGTTACGTAGAAAATTAGCACGTATGGCATTTTGTCTAACACGTGGGGGTGTTCTAAGAGCCATTTGTAAAAGGCAAGTACGACAGAAACAAGATGACATTAATGACCCATATAGTTTCATCCAATCTTTAATATCAACTAGACTTTGAAAAAGTGGCCACCGTTCTTTAAAATATTTACGCCACATTTGTTGCGATGTATTTTGAGCAATAATATTGTGCCATTGGTTGCATACTTCGCTAGCCTTCCACATGGACATATCATCCAAGTAAGAAAAAATTATAACCATAATCTCAACCGGTAAAGATATATTGTTTGGTCTTAAGGCTGAAGTAGCATCTCCAATATCCATTTCAGAAGCATTAGCTCGAGCTTCACTCAAAAGCTCCATAATTTGTGGCAAAGATCGAGGTGCTGAAGGTCTAGGCCTTTCTACTGCCAACGCAGCTGGCAATAGTCTTTCAGCATTATCATTTTCCAAGTTAACTCCCTCTTCGACTGGTGGCAATTCAATCATATCGTTGTCCACTTCCAACTCTACATCATCAACATCTTCTACGTCATCTTCGTTAACATCCCTGTCTTCTTCAACTTCATCTACTTCATCTTCAGGCTCATCATCCTCATCATTTTCTTCCGTTTTATCCTTAAACGGTGGCTCATCATTTCCAGAATCTTCATCATCGGATATAGTAGTTTCCATCTCTTCGGCGGGTTCAGTATTATATAGAAATGCATGACAAGTACTACACAAGGGTTCACCGAAATTTGGCCCATAATACCCATTACACACCCAACATGTGCTACTGTTCTATAAAGTAATTACAAAATAAAATGATCATAAATAGTTGGTTTCAATTACAAATATTTACTGGAAAATTAAAATTTTCTTCCAACAGTTGCGGTCTTAGCTGCGTGTTGTCGGGATCTTCATCAATTTCGGAATCTTTTAATACATCATCATCTTCATCACTTGTCTCCATTCTGTCATTATTTTGTTGTAACTGTTTTTTTGACATACAAGATGCCATTTTTATTTCACTTTTAATCAGATAAACTTTATTGAAATATTATAAATTGTATATTTTTCCCCTTTTTTCTATGAGACTGAATGTCAACAAATTTGTACACTTTTTTGTTTATAGCACAGCTGATAAAGAATATAAACAGGCTGCTTCAAGAACAACATTTATATCGGCATCTCTCTACCCGCGTCTACACAAAGTAATTTTTATGCTTTCTCCTTGTGAATTTATCAATTCTTCATTGATAATCGGAATTTAACGTAATGCTTGGGCTGTACGGTATATTTTTATGTTAGATAATCTTATGTGTTTTATAAATTTTAAATGTCCTTATTCGATTAATTCCATTAAGTCAAATTCGTTAAGATATGACAAAATGTCAATTAGATTACTTAAAATAATTTTTTCTCTAATTCCTAATTTTGTACTCCATGTTATAAATATTATTTTAGTTACTTCTAAATTCCCTATTGCTTGGAAATCGGGTTATTTAGTATCTATTTCCAAGGGCAAAACCTTAGGTATATACCTATTTTGCTTTTTATGTCAAAAATTGTTGAAGAACTTGTCATGAAGATGCAGATTTTGTCTCATCTAGAAAGATATTCGTAGCTTCATCGAAACCAGTATGCCTTCAAATATAACCACAGCACTACTTCATTACTTATTTCTTTAAATGATTCTGTGAGAAAAAGCCTGTGATCGTGTATATCATAATATAGTCTTAATCTCAGCATTTCAGCCATGGAAAATGATGCCTGCAAGCCATTCGTCTTTCGATATATTTCTTTTATATAGTGATATATTTCTTTTATATATTTCTTTTATATACTGCTGCCATTGATATTCACATAAATAACAGCCTTACTATCATTATTGGGCTAGGAACCACCGCGACCTAGAAAATCTAACAGATAACAGCCTTATTCTTGTTTCGAATTGGATGAGTCGAAATTGCCTTAAAATATATAAAACCAAAGACTTCTTCACTTACAAACCCAAATTGCAAATTTTATTAAAATTTATGTTGAAAATCAACTAATTAATTAGTTTGACTATATCTATCTTATAACTGACGAATTTTCAAATTCTGGATAATGAGATTATTATTTATTAGAATCAAGTAAAAAGACGCTATATGCTGAGTACTCGTAGTTGGCGTGTTGACTTCGCAAACGGAAGACCGAAAATTACATGACTATCATTATCAGGCATCTTACAAATAAAATGCTTATACATCAACAGCGTAAAAACAAAGAATAAGGAAATGAAAAATTTCTGTCTGCCTTTTGTTTTCGCTATTTAAAGGTTTGGGCAAGTTCAAAAGAAAATGAGAAAAATATGTGCCTTTCAACTTCAGCATTGTAAAAGCTGATTTCTCTCCTTCTATCTTTTCACTAGTTGTCTCTTCTAAAAACTATACCTCTCCAACTAGTTCCGGTGTTGCATTCCATATATAGAGATATCTTCTGAGCAATGGTTCCAGAGAAAAAAGAGACGTACACACCAATGGAGTGTCATTTATGACACAAAATTATAACTTGCATCTTTAATTTATTTTTTATATTTCTTCAATGTATGAACAACATTTAACATTCTAAAATATTCACTCGAACAAATTCATCATTCAGTTTTTCCGTTTTGAAATCAATGCTAACTATAAAAATTTACGTAAATACATAAGTATATACTTGCATTCAAAGCGCTAATAGTTAAGGGCAAAATAATTTTTTCTATATGAAAACTTTTTACAAAAACTTTTTGTATATTATTTTTTAACAACAACGAAACAATAATAATAAAAATTAATTTATTATTTTTTTTTATTTCTAACTTTAAAAACGTTTATTGAATGAAATTAAACAAATAAAAACGTATTCATATGACTTTTTTTTTTATCTAAATATGTATATATTATTTCAAAATTTTTTAGTTTTTCCCCCAATTAATTCGAAATCAGAACATTTGTATAGAAACAAATAATTCGATTTGCGTCGTTTCAATTTGCGTCGCATTCCTCCCGACCCCATTAACGACGCAAATCGGGGCTTTAGTGTACAAGAACGGTCATCACAAGATCGGTAGCAAGGAAAATTCGCCGTTGTTGTAGAGGTATTGCCAGATACGTTTAATGCAAAACTACGGGTTTTCTGTTAAGTATAAATTATGAAAACGGCAATTCCAACCCATTTTTAATTCGATATTTATTTAAAATTTTCCTTCATTGATTTTTTGCATGTTTTTTTATACAGAGTAATTTTAAAGTTGTTTTTGAATTAACAATTATTATTATTATTGGGCCAGGAAGCAGCGCAACCAAAAAGATTTATTGTGTAGACACTCATCTTAAGACTTCTAAAGAATACACCCACTGGTGTTTTCTAGGCTTGTGTGGATGCACCGCAATTGCACCCAGATGGTGAAATCTCTGTCTGCCTAGTGCAGTTTCAGCCCTTTCAGTGTCACTTTCACAAAATCGACAGACATTGGTCTCAGAGAAACGCTGGTCGGCATTATTATGCATGGAGAGAATCAGACTACATAATATTGATTAGCAGTACATTTCTTTAGATATTGTTGCAAAATTGCATATTGAGAAGTTATGTATATACATATTTATGTATGTATGTAAATTTGTATTGTTTACAAAAATAGGTTTTATAAATTTTTTCATAAACTTACGTAAACATTTGTAGTAAATTATATGTGCTTTTTCGCGTTCCCGTACATATTTATGGGATATTGAAAGAAATTACAGCTCACTTTCATTTTACCGAACATTACAATAAAATAAAAAAAAGACGAAATGGCGGATTATATGTATGTAAATATTTTACATAAAAAAAGAAACTCAAATTTATATTCCGGTAGAACTTACGTCCAATATTTTATTAGTATGGAAGCTGATAAATATTGAAGTAAAATAGAAAATTTGTACTTTATTTCAATTCTCCACAAGAATATATTACGATTTTTTGTGCTGCTATACCAGCTTTTGAACCACAACGTTCAATTTTCCGCACGACATCAGCACCGCTTATAACATGTCCAAAAACTACATGTTTATTGTCCAACCAATCAGTTCTGTAAGATAAAAGCATACATATAATATATACATAAGATCCAAATTCTAATACATGATAGCAAGGGATAAATAAACGAGACTATTACAATTCTAGCTAATATTTTCTGGCTTAGTTACTTACTTTGTGGTACAAATAAAAAATTGTGAGCCATTCGTATTTGGACCAGAATTAGCCATTGATAGAGTTCCAAAACCATTGTGTTTCAAAGAAAAGTTTTCGTCAGAAAATTTTTTTCCGTATATTGATTTACCTCCCGTGCCGTTATTATTAGTAAAATCACCTCCCTGACACATCTGAAAAATGAAATAATCGCATAACTATTCATTGGATTCATAACTCATTCAGTATGTATCTTACAAATTCAGGTATAACACGATGAAATGTACTGCCTTTATAGCCAAAGCCATGCTCATGTGTGCATAAGGCTCTGAAATTTTCTGCTGTTTTAGGAACAACATCGGATCTCAAGAGCATTACTATTCGGCCAGCGTCATTACCACCGATGCGTATGTCAAAGAATACCTGAGGATTACGCTTCTCAGACTTTTCTATTACAGCAGGACCAGCGGAATGCACTTTAGATTCGTTGGTCTCTTCTTGGGATGATTCCACAGTTGTAACTTCATTTTCATTTTCCTTTAGAGTGGCACCAGCATGCTTTTGCAACCAATCATCGTCTGCCCAAACAGGCTTAAAACTGCCTTCTTTAACACGCACTGGCTTAGCTAAATTCACACGTATTGTACGACCACAGAGTTCCGCATCATTCTGGTCTCAATGCATATATATTTAAAACTTTTAATCAGTGTAAATAATTAGATTAATTAATACCATGTTATCTATTGCGGCAGCGGCATCTTCCGCAGATTCATACTCTATGAAGGCAAAACCTCGATGTTTTTGTGATTCATAATCTACAGGTATTTGTATGTCTGCTATATCACCAAATGGTATAAATGCATCATTTAATAGCTTCTCCGTTACCTCGTCAGCTAAAGTGCCCACATATATTGTGCGCTTGTCATTAGACATATTTCTTTCTTTTTTAAAGAAATTTAAAATTTATTCATGTAGAAATGACCGGTGTTTCTTTATTTTACTAAACGTATATGAAAATACATATGTATTTCGATATATTTAAGGTTAGGTTCTATTGTTATTTGTTTATGTTCACAATATAAACTTATTCATTCCTATTAACAATGAGCTCAGTGATGGATCACCACTGATGGTACCTGAATGGGAAATAATTGTGAATTGTCAATGGTACAATTGTCAATTGTACAATTAAATTTTCTCTTACATTTTGAAAGCAACGTTCACCAAATCAATATATATATATAAGTATATACATATATCTACTATTTTAAATTATACTATATTTAAAACTCATACAAATTACATCAGCCATAACTTGAATTCTTATTCGTGCCAGTTTATTTATAGTATTCAGTAGGATAAGTAAAAAAAATATTTGTTACAATTGTGTTTCAAATGCCGTCTCTAGTTTTCTCATCTCAAGGTGAAATCGTCATTGCGATTCGTCTTAGTTGGGCTGAAAAACTAAAACAAAATAAACAATGAAGTTATGATAATCTGGTGCTTAAAGAAATAAATTGTTAAAATTGAATTTTCCAACATGATTCGTGCGGCGAAATATAAATTCGATGTTGCAGAAGTAACTAGGAAACTTTTTGTGTCATACCGAAGGATTTTTGCGGCACTATTAGCAGTTTGTATATTTTTTTACTTATTGCCCCCTATGTTCCGTTATCTTTTCAAGAGTGCACCACAAGAGAAAGGTTGTAGTTACAGTTACTGTATACAAATTGGTTTATTTTTAATATCTGTATAAATGCATGTATGTATATCATTTTAGATCCCCTGATGCAATGTATGGACGATCGTTTGACTCCATTTTTCATACAAAATTTTGAGTTCGATGCGAATATACGTCACGAGCCACCTTTACCTGAAGAACGTAACATTGTTCCTTACATTGGGAATGGGTTTATAGGTTTGGAAATATACCCTGATGCTGATTTGCATATAAGAGATGGTCGTTCATTACAAATGCGTGTAGAATTTAAACCAATTATATTGGTTCAAGAGACCAGAGAAACTGCAAGAGCAGCGACAGTAGTGGAATATCATTCGGGTATTGCGCATAGGTAAGATACATGCGTAATTTATGATATAAACTATTTTTTGGAATCAAGCGTAAGAAATTGTAAAATAACAAGTAAAATTATGTCCGGATGTTTTTATTAGCAATATAGGGATTGTTACTATAGTATAAGAAATCACTCAATTATTACAGCAACGTCATAAATGAAAAATTTGATTTTAAAATTTTTCGATTATGCAGAATAAATCGTCATATCGACTTTTATTTCGTGTAAGAATTTCATACATATTTCTCCATTGAGGTATATATATGTACCCATTTAATGTAAAACACCCGAAGTAGCCGACCGAAAAAAGGAATTGTTATTGAAGCATAGTTAAATTAAACTAAAATCGGAAGAACGCATTGTAAATACATTTTAGGTCTATTTGGTAACAAATCGCATTACGCATTACAGAGTCATTTTTGAGAAAATTCAAATCGAAAGAAATTTTCGTAAGCATTTAGGAGAGTGAAAAAATACATATTAGTAGATTTCTGTTTATTTTTTTAAACTTTTTTGTAATATTTTGCATAATTATATTTGTGTTAATCTGATATTCAACAGGCTTTTCGTAAAATATGATCCCAATAGCTTTTTAAACCACAAAATATGAAAATACCGATTAATGCAGTTTTCGCATTATATTAAATATAATTAGTTAATATACTTCTACTGTTGTTCTTATTGTCTAAATATTATGTTATATATACCATAAATAAAAAAACCTTAATTTTACTTTAGATTTGAGTGTTTTTCAAGTAAGTTTGTGTCTTATAAATATTATGCGCATCGTATACATACAAGTGTCCTTATGCAAGAAATTATCGTCACTAATACACTATACACAACGATAAGAGTTCCATTTCTACTTCCGCGAAAGAATCATGATGACTCAGCTTCTCGGTATATACAGTTGGGTTCCATGGAGGTCCCCCAAATCTTCGAAGTTGTCACTTCTACACTCCATCCATATCCTGACGACACTACAATGGCTGTAGTTGTAACAATAGTGATGCCACAGATCCCAGATGTGATAAATTTGTACGGCCGCGCTTCACATAAAATAGAATTTCCAATGTCTATTTACTACTCAAAACCTTTGGCTAAAGATCAGCGATTAGATAAAGCCAGAGAGGAAACGGAACGGAAAGCTATAATGATGATGTCAAAAGTTTTGCAAAAATTTCAAATCAAATCGGAATCAACTAATACAGCCATACACAATTATCGACAATCTCACATAAATATTTGGAACGATCTCTGGGCCACAGGTTTTACAATAAGTACTTCTAAAGCAGAAAATAGTTTGAACGGCGATCGTATTAATTCCACCATATACGCTGTTCTGTCCCAAACACGCACTTATGAAGTTGAGGATTTCTTTACGGTTACGGCTCCTTCAAAACAAGAAATTGCGAAAGCTTTAACATATTCGGAAGGTTGTTATGATTCCTACCACACGTTACAAGCGGATAATTTGTGGTTGCAAATGGACACTTTGGAAAAACTAAATAAATTAGTCTCCACTTGGATTCTTACCTTGGAGAAACAAGGTTGCCATAAACTTGTACGAGCGGGATCATCCGGCGTTATTCAGGCCATGGTTCTCAGTTTTGGTAGTTTCCGATTTAGCAATCAACATTTGGAATGCAACATGCACCCAAAATATTTGCATAGAGATTTTCATTTTCGTCGTTTAAATTACGGTAATAAAACGCATGTCAATATAACGATAACAGTAGCTGAAGATAATAAGGCAGTCATTAATGTTGCTTTAGATCGTTCTGATCGAAGTTATTATGCTTGCGATGGTGGCTGTGTAGATGAACCGGTTCTGTTAAGGTAAGATTTACTTACGCCCATGTTTTGAAAAACGCATACCGCATTTAATTTTAAAACACCAAACAGGTGTTTTGACAACCAAAAACGATGGAAAATTGGCGTTTTCAAACCGGTAGTGAATACGGTAGTGATTTGATCTATTTTATTGAAAAAATAGAAAATAAGATTAAGCATACTTTAAATTTCATAGGGTTTCTTTTTATTTTAAAAAGCTTTTTTAACCTTTTTACAAAATTTTAATTAAAAATATGAAATTTAAAAATTTATTTAGAATTTGTCAATCGTCAGTCCCAGCCAATATCGCAACCATTATTATATTGGGCCTTATTATGAGTGTCGTTGTGGTAGTCGTATTTAAGCCAAGCCAATATGAAATATAACGACAACGGCACTCATAATATAACCTATTTGGTGATGACAAAACATTTCATATCCATATCATTGCTCAAAATCAATTCAAAATAGCAAATCTCGCGGTTTTCAGAACATGATGATTTATATTTTGCGTTTGAAATCGCTGTGTTTGTCAGAACTAAGACGATTTTTTCATGCACAAGGCAAAAGTAAAAATTGTTTATATAAATTTCAGTCAAAATCAACTCCAATTTCCAGTCAAACTCACAGAGCCATTGACAGCCATTCTTTATATAACAGAGGATAAACAGCATATGGTAGAATTACATGATGCTTTACATGTTAAGGAGGTGGTTGAAGGTATGTTTTTCTTTAAATATTACTATAAATAAATACATACATTTATACACATCGCCGATTTACGCAAGCAACATTAACATAATTTAAAAAAAATGCAGTAAAGTCATAAAATTCCAGATTATCTGGCGTAAAAAGATTTCATAAATCGCTTCTACTCTTGAGAGAAAAATAATTAATAATTCAAAAATGTTCGTTCGGGAGTTTATATTGAAACCAATAATTCAAATTTTAAAAAATTATATGAACATCATTAAGCATAATATGTATTATGTACAATTTCTAAGTAAGATGTATGTTCGTTTTTTTATATCCAATATTAAGAACACTGCTCGAATGAATTTATCGAACGTGCATTCGAGAGATAAGAAATTTTATAAATATTTTTAACAACAAAATATATTACAAATTTATGAGTAATTAACACAAACAATACAATAATCACGAAAATATTAGATTTTAAACAATTTTTGCATATCACGATTTGCATCGAATGCAAAATTCTATTCGAAAAAAAAATTGATACTCAACGAAAATTACGACAGACTTGCCTACTCATAATACCAAATTAACATGCGGTTGGTATTCATTGTTCGATATTCAGCGAATATAGAATATCGAATGATGCTCATAATTGAATCCTATTATTTTTTGCAAAGTTCGGTAAAATGAGAGTAAACTATAATTTATCTCAATAAGAGACAAAAATATACAGAAGTACAGGAACGCAAAAAACCACAGACTTAACCCCATAATTGAAATGCCTATCTATGTAGTGTACTCGCGATAACGCGAACACCGCGTTATGTGAACTCCACTTAATATAAAAAAAGCCGGCTCTAAACCTTTTCTCCACCCGAAGCGGAACTGCATACTAAAGATTCTCCACATAGCAAGACTTAGGCCGCGCTTAAGGATTTTGTCCGTCACTATATCTTCTAAATTTTAGTAAATTTCTTTTGTAAAATGATAACCATATTGACCACATTCTACGAAAAATATACCGTTTATACACAAACTTATACTAGAACTTGAGAGGCCCATAAGTCGGAAAATATGGGTAGCCCAGCAACTTTTTTATTTTATATTTTCCTTTAACCGCATACGCTATTTTTTTTTTCTCTTTGGAGCTGCTTTACTAAAGTGGACTTGTTCCAAAATACGATCTAAACTGAGTGCGAAAACATCCAGCAATGGTATTGTATTAAAAAGTCGTGGGTATTTGTTATTAGTTATAATGTTTTGGGACACTAAAGTTCTGAAAGTAACTAACGTTTTGCAACTCAACCGACCAGTCAATTCGTCTAAAAAATTCATATGAAAAGCCAAAATTTTTGAGTTATTTTACACAAAATTCTTCCGGATAGATTACAGCAACCACATATAAAATATTGAATAAATTTTCTTTACAACTATACATTTATTAGTAATGACGTAGATTGAGCAAATTAATGATATGCATGTTTGTATGTTTTTGTATTTATTGTTATCTTTTTTAGCCCCTGCCCACGAACAACATGTTATATCTCTACACAAACATGGGCACCGATTGGGTGGTTTGCCAACACTTTTCTGGGTTTCAGTATGTGCAATAATTGTAGTATTCCATATATTCCTGTGTAAATTAATAATTAAAGAATATTGTGAACCGTCTGATAAAATAAGATATCGTTACAACAAGCCGTGATTTTAATTTTATTTGAATTAATTTTTAATATGTAAAATTTTGTAATTAAAACCATAGTTCTCACTTTTAATTCGGTTCTCTCTGCTTAAACAAACAAACAAGCAATCCTATACAACAAGGATATTCTTAAGAAGGCTATTAGCAAAGTATATTCAGTAAGAATGTAGATTTTACAATGTTTAAAATAACTTTAGTTTAGCTATACAAAATAAACCTCTATATCAATTAATATCAATATGTATAAGTATCTCATTAACGTATGTATATGTTTACTTCATACAACTAAAAAAAGAAAAAGAAATATAATTAAAACACAAATTCATCACTATTATTTCTCTATGTTTGTTATATGGTTTAGCTGGTCTATATGCGCATTTCATTTGGTGCTAATACCAAAATCTCCAGTAGATCTTTAACCAAATTCTTGAAAAAAGCTAAGAAATTTAAAGAATAGTTACATAATTAATAAACAAATAACTAAAATAAAAAATATGCCATTGTTTAATATACATTTTTTATATTATCATTATTTATCGTATTGGTGTAGTAAGTGCAAATTCTTTTCGGTAATAAGTGCAATTTATCTCGAGTATGTTTATTGAAATTTGTTACTAAAACTGAACTAAAACGTTTCTTTACATAGGCGAAGATTTTATTTGCCTATTTGGTAACTTCGTGCATAGCTTTAGCTAAATAGTCCACATTTTTACTCGTTACTCCAGCCATTGAAATGCGACCATCCTTAGTTAAATAAATACTGAAATCCTTGATCAATTGTTCAACTTGCTCCGGTTTCATTCCAGTATAACAAAACATACCAATTTGATTGGTTATATGATCCCAAGACTTTTTAGAGCCGTT
Source organism: Dexiosoma caninum (assembly GCA_963924685.1). Taxonomy (NCBI): domain Eukaryota; kingdom Metazoa; phylum Arthropoda; class Insecta; order Diptera; family Tachinidae; genus Dexiosoma; species Dexiosoma caninum. The sequence continues at coordinate 88,394,467 of OZ004727.1, forward strand.
TGTAATTAAATTACTTTTCAATTTATCACGGACACCAATAATGCGATCGGCCATTAATTTGACGTCTTTCAACCATTCGCCACGCAAAGTTTCATCATTAAGGATTTCAGCTACAATACGAGCACCATGAATGGGTGGATTCGAGTATAATGCACGAATTAGAATTTTTATTTGTGAAGTAACACGATCGGCTTCGTCTTTGTTCGCACACGCCACGGTGAATGCCCCAGCACGTTCGCCATACAGACCCATATTTTTCGCAAAACTTTGTGCTAAGCAGTATTTATGTCCTTCAGATTCAAAAATACGAACGGCTTGAGCATCACGATCGACATCACCGGAGGCAAATCCTTGATAAGCCATATCGAAGAATGGATATAAATCCTTTTGTTTAATTATCTTTGAAAGTTCTAGCCATTGCTCTTTTGTAGGGTCTACACCAGTGGGATTGTGAGCGCATGCATGCAACATTATAATTGATTTCGCAGGGATTTTCTAAACAAAATAAAACAAGTATATAGTAGAATCAATAAGAAATTATATGTGATATAAATTTAATATCTCTGAGAATGTAATATGTTTTTATTGAAGCTGAAAATTTTCGGAACACTTTCACCATTTTCATTACATTTATTAATTCTTTTCAAAAAGACCTAGCCTAATAGGTCATAATCGGTTCCACTATTCTACTCATGAATAGTCCTTGGTCTTTGATAAGAATTCAGAACGTTTTTCATGACTATTTTTTTATAATAAATACAAATATAAATATACCGCACTTGATGAGCACTAGCGCATTGACCCGAAATATTAAAATTAATCGGTACATTGCAAGTGAATTTGAAAATCTAAATACATCATGCTTTTTGTGAGGACTAAAGTGAATAAAGTGAAATTTTTTATAGTCGATAGATATTAATGTTGTTAGTAGATTTCTTACAAAAAGTGAACATGTTAAAATTTCGAGTTAATACCCTCTTGTTGAGCAAATGCGATATGTATAAAATTTTTAATGGAAATGAAAAATTAATTGGAAAGTGAACACTACTTACACTGATATCATCCAAACAGCCTTTGAAGTCGAGTCCACATGTATTGGGATCATAGTAACGATATTTCTTGACTGCCATGCCGGCATGTTCAAAAATTGGAGTATGATTTCCCCAAGTTGGATTCGGTACATAGATTTCTCGATTTCCTTCCCAAAATTTACTGAAGAAAGCGGAACCGATTCGTAAACTACCAGTACCACTGATACCTTGGGCTGTGGCATTACGCTTTTCATGTAGCACTTGAGAATCTTTTCCTAAAGCTAGTTCAATGGCTTTGTTGTAAAACTCTGGTATACCCAGAATGGTAGCATATTCTTTGTTTAATTTTTGGGAAATAACACGTTGCTCGGCCTAAAAAGCAACAATAGCGTAACATTAAAACACAAAGAGAATTAAAGATACTGAATTTAGTACACAAAACGCTTCCAATTTATATATACGTATGTATGAATGATGTAAATTGTTCTACAAAATTGGGACCGTACATGTGTTAATGTAGATGTGTATATATAATCTTACTTTAAGAACACTCGGCAATACCCAAGGCTTGCCATTGTCATCACGGTATGCACCAACTCCCAAATTTATACGATTGGGGTTTGAGTCACGTTTATATGCTTCAGTCACACCCAGAATAACATCGGGTGGGCCCATTTTGACACCTTCAAACCATGATCTGAAAATAACAATATACATTCAAGATTCATACAAGTCATCATTTAACAAAACTTTAAACTGATTTATTATTGCCCATAGTGCTCATTACACTGTGTGACAAAACATAATACCTGGTATGTGACATTATTTTTCTGGTAATTATTATCGAGTAAATTTACCAAACACCGCCATAATCTTGAGCTATGAGTAAAAAAAGACGGTTTTGCATACCCGCATGCACTTATCTTGATTGAGGTCGAAGTTTTACTAAAACAAAAATCAATAATTACGATTATTTATATATACTAGTTGTAGTCAATAGTGGTGCTAGTCTATATGGATATTTCGTTAGTGATTATACAAACTCATCAACTCAAACTTTCAACCAAATTTTTTAAAAAGCTAAAAAAGGCCAGATATTTATACAAAAACTCTCAAAATATGTTTGAGAATTGGAAATACAAACAAAATAAACTAAGCAAAGACTACAAAAATTATGTTATGCAAATATATAAAAACAATCGTAATTAATTCTGACCCCCGCTGAATAAATACAGACAAGAATATAAATAAGAATAATGTTTTTACGTATTTATTTCCTGAAAATTATCGGGCGTAGGGCATAGTAATGATTTAGTAGGAATTTCGTAGACATAAAGAAAATAATCAAACCAAATTTTTGCAAAAAAAAATTCGAATAAATTTGAAAAAGATTGGAAACGTTTGTTTTGATTTAAGCGACTAGAATTGGTGTGGAAAACTTTTACAACGACCATCTAACTGAACTCAGTGGCTTTACAATTTTTGGTTCTTTTGAATAATTTCAGATATTGAAAACAATAACAAAAAAACAATGTTCAATAGAATTTTTAGATTTGCGAATAGCATTTGACGTCGACTGATAAAGGCTTGATATTTCGACCCGCTTGCTGATTTACAAACATATGTATGTTCATATGTATATCAACAACAGATTGTGTCATTCTATAGTAAGACGTCGTTACGGTGAGAGATTTTCCAGTGTGGAGTTTATAAAAGATAAGAAAAAATACACTCGAATTTGCTCTATTAAATTTCCAAAAGAGAAATAAATTTTTTTTTAATTTCCTGACTAAAATAAACACGGACGGATCGAGAATAAAAGAACCTTTAAATTATATTATTAATAAGTGTTTTATTAAAAATAATACTCTCTTTTAATTTATTAATAATCTTGTTCCTTGTTTGTTTCCCGCCGTTTTTCAAATATTGTCTTACGGAAATAACACTTCTTTCGTTTAAAATATTTTGTTTCCGGCCATTTTTGAAAACACTTTGGTTGACAATGATTGTACATATTTAAATGCAAAATGAAAAATTAAAATTCAATATAAATTTACTTATTCCTTTTTATCTGTAATAGATGAAATTATACTGCATTTACCTTTTAATGGTCATAGGTACTTATTTTGTCAAATATTTGCCATATCTTACCGCACATGCAATTATATGTACCTACATACTTTACACAAGTGGGTCTATTTGACGATGTAGGTATAAACGAATTTAACAATATGGATACTACTTTTCATCATTTTATAATATGACTAGATACAAATTAAGAGAGAATTATTCTACATACCTACATACATACATACATATGTACATATATATTAAATATTCTAACGCCGCAACAAATGTTTGTCGATTATACACAATTTATTTACATGTATGTATAAAAAAAATATATTTTAGTTTTCCATTTTGCACTTTATGTGACCTTGCATTAAATTGCATAAAAAGAATATGTAGAAATTAAAAATTGTTTTGTAAATAAATATACTCATGGAAAATGTAATTAGAATATTTCCTATGGAAATCATGTGTGTATAAATATGTACTACATACATACATTTCTAATTACTGTACATTCATACAATTATTTAATTTTGATTAGAACGAGGAGAAAGAATCACAGAAATTTATACGTTTTTAAAAACCTGTTTTAATCTTTAAGAGCGTGAAAACAATATTAAACATGTGCTTACTAAAAATTGATCTTTATTTAACCCGGCCCAGATGAACACCTTGCCTTTAAAAATTACAAGAACAAAAATATTAAACACTTACTTTCCACGTTGACTGCATATTATAGTTGCTTTTCCTGTTGATCTTAAAATACGGTTCGCCGGCAACAAAGTCTTCACACAGACATTAGCCATATTTAAAGTATGTGAATACAAATTTTTTTTTATATAAAAATTACTTTTATATGAATATAATCAGATAGTATTTTTCTTCAATTAAAAAGCACTGCACTAAGTAAAAATTAACTTCCTTTGTCAGTGATTAGTGCAATACTAACATAATTAAGCACAGCGTTACCATTTTTATTAAATTCTCAATTTTCCCGTTCTATGTTGCCACTTATACAATAGCCCTTTCAAAAATAAACAAACTGATCGTTATCAATTTGGAATATACCTTCCCTCTCGTTTCCTCTATACTTTTATCAAAATAATGGAGAATAAAACTGATTACGATAAAATATCAAATAAGATTATATTGGACATCTGGAATGCAATTTGTAGCGTATTATTAAAAATAAAAAATGCATCATTGAAGACTGGCTGTTTTCCAGACAATTAGAAAAAACAATGGTAACACCAATTAGAAAAATTGCAAGTACAAAAAAATGCGAAGAATAACGCCCTATTAGCACTTTAAAAAATTGTGAAAAGATACTGGAAACAGTTATGAAAATACAATTGATATAAGAAATGATAAGAAATTGATTGCGATTTTTCTTGACTTCAAAAGAGCAATTGAAATCATTGATATGGAAATAATGTTGGAAAAACTATATGTGACGCGCAAATTAGAAAGGGACCTAAGGGTAAAAACCGGTTTTGTTCAGGAGAGCCATTTTAAAGATTTAAATACGTGTATCTTTGGTGTACTTCACTTTCATAAAACGCGCATATCTCTGGGAGGGAACACTTTTGGGGCATGGGATCGGTCTCATTCGACGCTCAGATGTTGTCCACATCAAAAAAAAAAAGTGAAAATTGCTTTTTTTACCCTTAGGTCTATGTATAGATTTTTTTTATCTGGGTCCAGCACTCACCAGATGATTCCTACACATGCGAAGCATTGTGCTGGAACTATAAGAGGATATATGTGAGGATTAATGATCTGTGTATTAGGTTTATTGTTTAAGTGATTTGAATCTTGCGCTAATCGACGCCATTGCTCCATACTTTGTCTAGCGTTAATGAGTTCTCTTTCACGATTCATATTTTTGCGCACTACCTTAGAGAAAGGCGTTATGCCATGCACGGCCATCGCGGCCTTCCTCTTATTGTCTAATATATTCGGATTAGTTTTGCTGATTAGAGGGGGAAAATATTCCCCTTCATTATCCATTAAATCTGAAAAACGGTTTCCAAAAGCACAAGAGTATTTTGTTCTTTCATCTGATCATTTTTACAATTGGTACGTATAATTGGACCACAGGCTACAGACTGTTCACGAATCCAAAACAATTTTTGCAGATTTCATCCTGCTGCTTAGAACCCTTGGTATTTCAAGACCATCAAAATTTATTTTCACCCTGCCGGTTGGAATCCTAGATTCAGAGTCAATACGGATCTTTCTCTCAATCCAAATGCATTTCAGAATTGGTATTGGTAAAACAATAGAAATCTGAAATTCGTCCATTGACAATTCTGTGGGTATATCAAAAACCAGTCCAATTTTAGACACAAAATGTGCAAATATTTTTGGAAAGTAACCCTTCTCCTTAAGTCTCATGTCATACGCAAAGTTATTTGCCAAATTTCCGTCCTTGACGGTCACTTTGCATCGTCCATAACCTATTTTTGAAATCTCCGTTATGCCTTCGATTGCCAAATTTCCAATTTTCCTATCCTATCTTATAACGCTATAGCGTTAATGGATTTACGTGAATCCGTGGAATCAATAGCATCCACGTAGACAATGAAAGGGCCCCGGTGTCCGAGATCATATTTATAATTTATACTTATCTTATCTCCCAAGGTTACTGTAGAATCTGCGAGAATTTTCAATTTATCGTCATCAATAGCCGTGCGCTTCCGTCTGAATCCATTAGTAGAGCTACTGCGGCTTCGGCTCCTATCACCAGCAGGAATTTTTCCCCTTCCTTTGCGTTGCCCAAGAGGAGTGCTAAGACCCCCATATCCTGACGCGTCCAGTTTCTTATATTATATATATATATTGAAGAAAGAAAAATATTTGTTGTATGATGAAGTGAAAAATATACATCAAATATCCTTTATATCGGTTTTAATTTTTTTGCCTTTTCATCATTTGAATTAACTGTTTGAGAAAAAAACACCTGTTTACACTTTTATATAATTATTATAACCTTAATTTATTTATTCTTATAAGTTTATTCAGAGCGCCTTATTTTTGTTCCTACTCAGTTACATGGTGCCACATTATTTCTGATGTTCCAAAATTTGATTATGGAGTTTTGCCTTCAATTATCATAATCAGTAATCATGACCTCAGATTACTTTCCCTATTACTAAATTATAATTCATTCCATATCTACAGCCGTTCTATCTCAACACTTAATATATAACTCTTAATATATATAGTTGTTGCAATTACACATGTGGGTTGGCCCACCAGCTTCCAAATCTATCCAATAGTAAAGCAATCATCAAAACCGTTAACGAGTAGAGCGTTTTAGGTGCTTTAAAATATGTTAACTGAATTTATTTTGGGAATATCTCTTTATATATGTATATGATGCTAACTTTAAAATTGTGCTTTTTCCCGAAAAAAATATATGAAATGTAATAAACATATTTTATGATATTCTCACGAAGTATTTTTTATAAAATAAAATTTTTCAGTTTGCAATACCAAACCTGTATTCGGTCAAACATGTTGCCGTGCTTAATTTTTAATATTGATTTTTCTGTTTCACTGAACACATCTTGAACCTTCTGGGTAAGTGCACACACCTGGGGACGATAATGTCAGTAGGGGAATTTTATTTTTTTTTCTGGAGAAGTGCAAAAACACAACACTTGCAACGCAAATGTGAATGCTCAGCTGTTGATTTAATTTGTTTATCTATTATTTTTCCCAGAAAGTGTTAAAAAATTAAAATATCTGCTCTTTGTGATTAAATTTTCTTACATAAAAATACAATGGGTGGAGGAGATCTGGTAATTAAGCTTCCAATATAGATTTCTTGTATAATAACTATTTTTCGATCATTTAAATAGAATTTAAAGAAATCGTGGCATCCGCACACAATGAAAAACCAAGAAAAGGTGTGGAAAGCAGAGCAAGCTAAGTCACAAGAAGAAAAGAAACTTAACGACTTACGCAAGGAAATGGAAGAGGAAAAAAATCGAGAAGTATTGAGGCGCATTGGTAAAGAAAGTGGCGTTTTGAGAAGCAATGAGGATGACAAAAAGTTAGATTGGATGTATAAGAGTTAGTTTATGTTTTAAGCATATTTCCTTTTAATAATTTATTTTAACAAATTGACAGGCTCTACTGAACGGCTGAATCGAGAAGAATATTTGCTAGGTCGTAAAATCGATAAATCTTTTGAAGTTCTACAGGCAGAAGAAAAAGAACAAGGAAATCTCGTGGGAGTTAAACAGCCATTAAACCATGTTGAACACGAATGTGTTCCATTTTCAATGAGAGCATACAAAAACTTGGAAAACTCGGAGCAAGTAGACCTACAGCGTAAAGTTATGGAAGACCCATTGATGCTAATTAAGCAAAGAGAAATGGAATCCAGAAGAAAGATACTTGAAAATCCAGTAAAATTGAAAGAATTACATCGTATATTAAAAACAGACGAAAAGCTAAGAAAAGTGTCGAAAAAATCTAAAAAAAAGAGTAAAAAATCAAAAAAGAAACACAAAAGAAGAAGTAAAAGTTCATCTAACGGCAGTTCTAATAGTGTATCAGATGCAGATTTAGACAGCAAATTAGCTAAAAAATTAAAAGGAGGTATTTTAAGTAAAGATGACGGTGCGAATTTAGGCATAAATTTGGATAAGTTACTTAATTCAAAATTTGAAAAGATTTCACAAGAATTAGATAAAGCAGCCCGAAAAGGTAAAAAACGTTCAAAGGAATATAAAAGACGGGACGATTCAGATACTGATTACAGCTCCGATCGAAAAAAAAATTGTAAAAGTATGCGATCCAGATCATCATCAGAAAAACAGATATTTAAATGTAGATCACGTTCGGCCTCTAATGGCAAAGAAAGAAGATTAAATAGGTATGAACAGAAACACCAATACACAGACCGCAGAAATTATAGTAGTTTTAGATCTTCTTCAAGAGCAAGAGATCAAAATAGAAAAAGGCGGTCACGATCTTTTAGAAATGTAGAAGAAACAAGCCGTTCATTAAGGCATTCAAGAGAGAGAAACATAAAATATAGAAGAGATTCATCGAGAGATAATCGAAAAACAAACCAACCAACACAACGTCCTAAATCACGTGACCGAAAAAAATCAATTGGATCAAGATCGAAATCACCCACACCGAATTCGTCATCAACAAAACGTTATCAATCGTATGGAAACGAGAAGATTGGTACCCAAAATTCGAACACACTTACTGATGAAGAAAAGCAAGAAAAATTGAAGGAAATGCTGTCGAATGCAACTTGGCGAGAAGAAGAACGTACAGAGGTTGTACGCAAACATCGCGAAGCGTATGCCAGAGAACAAGAAAGTCACACAACACGAGAATTTGATAAAAATTTTCTCAATAAGGAAATTAAGAAAGCCATGGCTACTCAAACTTCTGTAGGTACACGTATAAGGTCTAATTTGAACAATATACAGAGAACATCTGCAGCTATGGATTTTAATTTTGCTCGCAAATAAACTTAAGTAAAATTAAAAATCACTAATTACAAATACCAACTAGACAATATTATTTCAAAATTTATTGAACAGTAAAGATTAGATTTACTTGCAGAAACATAGTTCTAAAACTGCTCATAACCGGCAGAACATCAAATTTACCTAATGTTACTTATTTTAAATAGGTGTAGGTAGATCATTTGTTTTTATGCGTTGCTTAAAGCAGCAACTCCAGGCAATGTTTTACCCTCCAATAATTCCAAGGAAGCTCCCCCTCCAGTGGAAACATGAGATACCAAAGATTCAGTATTCCACTTAGCACAGCATGATGCTGTATCTCCACCGCCAATGATGGTTACACATCCATTTTTAGTGGCTGATACAACGCCATCCATAATTGCTTTAGTGCCATTAGCAAAGTTGGCAAACTCAAATACGCCGGGGGGACCGTTCCAAACAATGACCTTGGCACGAGCAATTGGAACAGCAAAAGCTTCTCTGGTTTTTGGTCCTACATCTAAACCCATATGACCGTCAGGAATACCACACTCAATTGTAGCTTCACTAACAGCAGCATCTTCAGCAAATTTGTCTCCGCACACAAAGTCGACTGGCAAATGAAGTTGAACGTTGTTTTTCTTTGCTTTTTCAACCAAGTTTCGAACGATTTTTGAACCTTCCTCATCGAACAACGATGAACCAATTTTCATGTTGTTCAACACTTTTAAGAAAGTGAAAGCCATACCACCGCCTATAATCATCTCATTTACCTTATCTAAAAGATTTTCGATCAATTGAATTTTGTCGGCTACTTTAGCCCCTCCCAAAATAGCTAAGAAAGGATTTGGTGGATTATCCAAAGCTTTAGAGAAGTATTTCAGTTCTTTGTTGAGCAGCAAACCGGCAGCACGCTTCTCAAATCCTTCACCCAACATTGAGCTATGGGCACGATGAGCAGTTCCAAATGCATCATTGACATAAACATCGCCTAACTTAGCTAAACTTTCGCGGAAAGTTTTTACTTTAGCTGGATCTGCTTTAACTTTTGCACCGCTGGCATCTACACCCTTACCCTCTTCTTCTACATAGAAACGTAAATTTTCCAACAAAATGACACTGCCGTCGGCAGGATTTTTACATTTTTCTTCTACTTCTGATCCAACACAGTCATTAAGCATTGTAACGTCCTTACCAAGAAGTTTCTTCAATTCTTCGGCGACTGGGGCCAGTGTATATTTAGCATTTTTATTTCCATCTGGACGACCCAAATGAGACATCAAAACAACAGACTTTGCCTTTTTAGAGAAAGCGTATTTAACACTATCCAACGCAGCCACAATACGTTGGTTGCTCGTAATTTTTCCATCCTTAATTGGGACATTGAAATCCACTCTAAAAGAAAAATTTGTCGCTTTGAAAATATTTTTTGTTGATAAATAAAGAACTTTCAACCTACCTCATCAATACCCGCTTGCCAACCAAGTCTAAATTTTCAATACTTAATTTATTTAAGGCCATTTATAAGATATTTCCCTCGTATTGATTTAAAGATAAAAACTAATGCTCCCCACAATTGAAATGAAAAATTTTATTGAACAATCCAATGCTTGAATGTCGCATGAAGGTCAGTTAAATCATTGCCCTATTTGATTTCTTGAGTTCAATTACTATAAACAGAGATGTTAAACTATATGGAAATTTCGAAAAACCCGTTGCAAAATTAAAACGTTGGAAGTTTGGAAACTCCGATTACGATTAGTAACCAACTAGATTACTTTTCACTAACACTGCAGCGACAAGTTCAACTTTTGCTTTAAACTTTTGTACACATGCAGCTTCTCAAAATTCATGTGCATTGATAGCTGCTACGTAGGCTGCACGAAAGTTTTGAGCAATTGAAAACAAATTTTTTTATCAAGATGGCTTCTCTTTTCATAAGAAAGGTAGCAGCTGTTTTCTTGCCCATAATTTGAAACAAAAGAAAATTTGAAAGAAAACTCTCATCAAATTTTAAAAATAGGAGTGGATTAGTAAAAAAATTGGTGAATTTTAAAATTTGAAAGGCAAAAACCCTATGTAACAATGCAGCCACACGTTCAAATTTTAAGTTAGGTTAGCAGGCCGCCAAGTTCCAAGGGAATCAGCTCACTTGGGTTCCCCCGGGTCCCATTGTATCGCCTGACCGAGATCAGTTCTCATACACCGTCATCCGTTCCAAACCACCTTGAGTTATGGATAAACATTGCGCCCCGACACCTCCGCGCGTTCCCGCAGAACTACTGCTAGTAATGGCAAAATCTCAGAAAAAAAATAGATTTTCTTAAATAGATTTCATATACATACATACATTTGGTTTTTTTTTATGAATAAGAGTTATAAAAAATAAAGGTATAAAAAAATTTTTATTATTTATATAGAACTTTACTACTTTATTTACTTGAAAAGTTTACTAATTATTATTCTAATATTCAAACTATATATAAGTAAACAATAAGTGAATTAGTTATATGATTAAAACAAAAATAATTACACAGACAAAATGATTTGAAATTTTAATTCGTATCAATTATCAGCCTATTTAAAAATTTTAACTAATTACATTAACTGAAGTTTCGCATACATACAAAAGCATATAATTTTTTAAAAAGTCGGTTTATAAGTTTTTTTATATTTTATAACTTTTTAATTTTCCTTCTTTTTTGCGGAATTTAAATTTTAAATTAAATTCCAATGTTCAATTTCGACTTTGTAAAAGGAGACCACAAATGTTTCAAATTTCACAATGTTCAGCTTTTTCTTATGACAAAGTAATTGTATACAGCACTGGATCTCATTACAAAAAAAAATTAAAAATTGACATTTGGGAGTTTTTTTTAGCAAGTAAATTTTCGGTAGTAAACAAGAAAATTTTACAAATCCCAATTTGTTTGAATTATAAAAAGTAATATTTTTGACAAAAAATGTTTCCACTTAAACTTTTTGTAATATAAGACTTTCAAATGAAATAAAGAAAAGTGCAAAAATAAATTATAGATTTCTACATTAAAATCAGCCTTAAGGGCGCACCACTAAACAAAATAAAAATATAACCATGAAAATATTTTTGAATAACTTGTTTTATGCATTTATGAAACTCGTTTAACCGAAACGACGTATCTTTAAACACATTTGTTTAATTCTCAAACGCTTTAAATGCGTTCAATAAAACTTTTTATTTTAATACACCTGCTAGCATTGTTACAAAGTCAATCACAAGAGCAAGCAGTGCTAGCAGAACGTATATCATTGGTAGCCACTCAACAACAAATAAATAAAAATACTCCCTGTGATCGTAGTCGTAAAGTCTTCACTGCCGAATTCGGAGAAATAAGCGATGGCCCAGTCGGCATGAACTACACCCAAGATTCTCACTGTGAATGGTTGATTAAGGCTCGGAATGACAGTCAGTTTATAACTTTGACCTTTCATAGCATGGGGACGGAGTGTTCTTATGATTATATATACGTCTATGATGGTGATTCCTTTAATTCAACACTGCTAGGCAGTTTCAGTGGACGTACACAACCGCAAAGATTGGTAGCACGTAGTGGCAGTGTAGGTACACGAGTTGGAAAGGAATACAAATTTTATTTCGCTTTTATGCCTTTCCAGATGCTGATACTGATGTACAGTGATACAAATTATGTTTTGGATGGATTTCGTGCATCTTATTACATATCAAACTGTTTAAATAATTGTCATAACCATGGCAAATGCGTTGGTCATCAGTGTGTCTGCCATGGAGAGTGGGTTGGTCCCGATTGCGAGGACGAAGCTTGTCCAAACAAATGCGGAGAATCGCAGGGAAGAGGAAAATGTCTTAAAGGTGTTTGTCACTGTGAAAAGGTAAGTAAAACATCTGATAAAGTCTGTGTAATAAATCGCTTACATATTCGAACAATTAAATAGTATACTGCGAATTACACCAATTCAAATTCAGATGAACCCACCAAAAAAAAGACATGTAAAGGAAATATTTAAAGCATGGGTTCGATTGCGAATGAACTGGTTCAACTTAGCTGAAGAACGCATGATTTTAAAATAGGGCTGCCATTGGCAACCATGTGTTCACATTTAACAAAACAGCTCGTCATTTAAATGACTGCTTGAACCAATCAATGAATGTTTCATGATTTGGTTATGTGTTCCACGATTTGGTTACATTTAGCATAAGTTCGCAGAATTCATTTATTTATATTGTCTGGAATATATTATTAATGACTAACTAAATACTCCAAACAAAACTCAATTTTTAAACCTTTTATAAATTCAAAAAATGGTTATAATTCATGGAGAGAAGTGCTTAAGAACTTATCAAAACTGCACTCCATAGTGAAAGCTTTCACCATTTTTTATGTAATTTAAATCATAGCGCGTGATCTACCATTGTTGAAAGTATTTTGTGATTTTTTGTCATCATAGTACACAAAAAGAATTCTTTCATGGTTTATTTATCACAGGAATTCATAAAATTTAAAGAATTAAGAAGTTTTAAATAGATATTGCATATATAGAAAGATATTTCCAAAAGATTCCAAATGATACCAATACTGGGTGGCGATGGCTGAAGTAGTCAGCACGTTGACTACAAAATCAAAAATTTCATGCGTTCAACCCAAGTTTCAGACTCGCAAAAACTCTCGCATTTTTTCTGATGTGTATTTGTGTGGCTTTGCGTCAGTTGTTGTCGGAAGGCATAGTCAGTGGTCACTGAACAGTAACGGCTTCAGCTGTAACCAATCCACAGGCAGATTAGAACGACCTCCTTCATCGGTATTCTATAGCACCCGCGAAGTAAAATAATTACTCAAAATTGCTACTAAGAAACGAAGGTTCAAAAATTTAATACGCCGCTTTGACATCAGAGACGCTACAACACTGCTGTAAAAACAAATAACGTGCAAAAAGCAGTGTTGTAAGATAGTGAAGCTTCACCTCCTATCATTTCTCCTACTATCCTTATGCTTTAGTTCCAGCAGAATGCATCGCATGTGCAGGTGTCATCTCCTAAGTGCTGGTCCAAGATAAAAAAAAACTATGTTCAAAAATGTGGAAAATCGAATTTTTGTATTAAAAAATCAGAGAATTTTTTGCATGCATATTTTTCTACAGATTTTCCTACTCCATTTTTGTAATTTTTTGCGATGAAAAATACATGAATTTATTTACGCTATTTAATTATTATAATTGGCTTAAATCTAGTTTATGGAAGCCACTCCGAATTTAAAAAAAGTTACCTCCTCTGATAAAAAATTTAATTTTAAGAAAAAAAAGTTTAGTGCAAAAATCTTCGGCAACGCATATTTTCCGAGTTATGGGCCTCGGAAGTTTTACAATAAAAATGTCATTGTGGTTCATATTTCTTAGCTTATTGGGTCAATATGGGTATCATTGGAAAGCTTGTGAAAATGCCGATCACATGATGGTAAAATTTCACATTTTGGGATGATAAAATGTGTAGAGATGAAAATTCTTAGGCGCCGTCAAAGGCCGGTTATCCAGAAAATCGTTAGTTAGCGAAGCCGGTGTGTGTTATACCATAGAGAAGAAAATTCTTAAGCCCGGCCGAAGGCCGGCTATGCGGGAAACCTTTAGTTAGCGATGCCGGTGTGTGTTATGCCATAGAGGAGAAAATCCTTAAGCCCGGCCGAAGACCGGCTATGCGAAAAACCTTTAGTTAGCGAAGCCGGTGTGTGTTATACCATAGAGGAGAAAATCCTTAAGCCCGGCCGAAGGCGTTGCCGAAGATTTTTGTACAAAACTTTTTCTTCTAAGAATTTAATTTTCTAGAACCTAAGATAATTTTTTTTTAAATTTGGAGTGGCTTCCATAAACTAGATTTGTTCCTTATAATTACTGAACAGATGATTCATTATTATTATTGTTATTATTATAAATTATCAATTTGCCATGTGGCAGATGGCAGAAGCAAGTACGCAAATTGCCAGGGTATCCCACACAATATACATATATTTAAACGATCTATGCCTTCACATAAGAAGTTAATTTATATAATATTCCTGAGTATGACGGTCTCCACCAGTAACAGCAACTGATTAATAACGAAAAGCCACAACAACCGTAAATGATACAGTTAGCCGTCGCAAATCCATTAACCAGTGCAAGTGAGACGCAAAACTCTCGAAGGCCAAACAACAAAAACAGCCCTGACCGCACTTAAATAATAATTACGATGACGCGTGAGTTGTTCTTCAACCCAGAGCTGCTTTACGACTGACAGATGATTCATCATTATAAATCAGATGTTTCGATCATCCTCAATTTATTCTGCAAAATTTTAATTAAGAACTGTTTCACACTATAAAAGCGCTGTTTTGATTTTCCTTAAGTTATGCTGTAACATACATTTATCAGAATGGGTGTTGGCACTACGTAACGTGTCTTAATTAAATTTTTGCACCATAACTGAAGGATGATCGAAAAATGCTGATTATGAAGATGACTCATCTGGCAGCAGCTGTTGAGTAATTCTTTTACTTTTACTCCAACAGCTGATCAAGTCAAACGGGAGTCAATTCAGTGCGATTAATTTTAATTTAATAGTATAAATAATAAATAAAATTAAGTTTACATGTGTCTTTTATGGCAAAAATTGCAAACGAGTGTGCAAATCTGTAGAAAAATATGCAAGCATAAAAAATTTGTAGAAAAATATGAATGCATCAAAAAAATATGTTGCAGAATCATACGCATATCGAATGAACTATTGGAATGGTGGCAACTGTACTTGATCTGTAGTGTTATTTTTTTTTTTTTTTTTTTTTTGTCTTGGACCGGCACTCAGGGGATGACCCCTACACATGCGATGCATTGTGCTGGAACTAGGAAATTAGGTTATGGGAAGGAGGATAGAGGGAGTAGTGTTTATTGACATTTGATTTAAATCTTCCCATGCTAAAAGTGACGGGAAACACCTCTGCGGGTAGTCTATTCCACATACGTGCCGTTCGGCCAAAAAACGAATTTTCCCTGTAATGCGTAGTGCGAGTCGCCCTCAAATCGACCACAAATGGATGCGCTCTTAATGATGATCGCGTCGTGCGCGCGAATACCGGGTTTCGGGAACAAGTTCCCTGATTTCATTAGAACACATCCCATTATAGTAACGATAGAACAACGAAACGCACCCCACGTTGCGACGATGCTCAAGAGAGTCAATAGAGTTGGCTACCCTACTGTCTCCTATGAGTTTCTTCGCCCTTTCTTGTACACGGTCAAGTAACTTCAAAATAGTCTTTGGAGCACCGGCCCACACATGAGAGTTGTATTCCATTTTCGGTCGGATGTAGGCGGTATAAATAGTGAGGAGATCAGATGGGGTGAAGTATGTCTTACACCGCCTTAAAAAGCCTAGGCACTTGAATGCTTCCTTTGAGACCTGAAAAATGTGCTCAGTCCATCGGACATCACACTGAATTTTCATGCCAAGAACATCAAGAGCTTCTGATTCCTCAATGTTTATGCCTCAATGTTTGTTTGCCCATTTGAACAAAATACTTAGCTGTGCTCACACAAAAACTTTTTCAAGCAAGAATGCTTAAATAGAACGATATAATAAAAAAACAACCATATATAACGGTATTTTGTACAATAAGATATCGTGAAAATGCCACAGTTGTAAAGTGTACACTTTATTTTGGTGCGTAATATATGGAGTAGATTTTGTTTTTGTTTCATAACTTTTGTTGTTGGAAAGATATATTGTTGTTTTTTTAAATTTAAGTAAAGATATGAATACTGATTTCAGAAAACATAAATTGTTAAACTTAATCGTATTTTGAAAAATTTTAAAAAAAATTATATTGCAAAAATCCTTTTGTACACTTTATTTTGGCGCTCATAGTATGTAGAATATTGGAAAATAATTTTGTAATTTTTAGAAATAAACCGCACTCATTGTACTTAGCTCAAATTTAAATAATTGTGTTTTAAATTTGGAGCGGAGTTAAATTCGCCTCCTTTACAAACTACAGTCGCAGCCAGCGACAGTTGTTTTGAATGTATTATTAGCGAATTCCTGAAACTCTTTTCAAAGATTCTTTAAATTTTATAATTACCACTGTTCACTGTTGTTGTGTTTTCCATGAGTGCAAAACTAATAATCCTGTTAACATTTAAGTCGGCATAAAAAATGAATTCAGATAAGGAAGTGCTTAAGAAGTCATGAAAATACCAATTTATAATGAACGCATCCTTTTTTTTTGCTGAGTGCTATTGACAATTTTTGTAGGGTTACAGTGGTAGGTTGTGTGATTTACATGAAAATCCACCTGGTGGAAACTGGCGCTGGATGGCAACAGATGCGGAGGGAATGACAGCCCGCGCTGCCCACACTGCTATATACATTGAAGAGGAAGATGCATTATATGTCTTCGGGGGTTATGATCTCAACAATGTTATAAGTACTTTACAGGTATTCGCGAAGAAATTAAAAAATTCTCTTTTACTGAACTATATTTCAAATAAATGTTTCAGATTTATCGCTTTCAAACAAGTCAATGGGTTGATGAATGGGGTATAGCGTTACAAAACCGTCGCCATTATTATCATCAGCCCAAAATAGATCACACATTATTGAAAGCGGTCTTACAGCACAAAAACGAAGAAGAAGCCAAATTATGGGGTTTAAATAGTGACGTTTCCATATTTCGGAATATTCTTTATACCTTAGCTGAATCAAATTTACATCAACGACGTACACGTAGTTCTCAGCTTTTAACAACGGTTAATGTTAACTCAACTGATGAAGAATTATCAGAGTACTTAGAAGATATTCTGGAAGAAGTTACCGACCATAAGCCGCATGGTCGGTATGGTCATGCTGCTTCTGTAGTTCCGGGAGGTTTTGTTATATTTGGTGGAAAACATGCAAATGGAAGTTTTTTAAATGATTTATGGTTCTATAATCGCACCGAAAATGGAGGTAAATGGAAACAGATGGCAATGCACTCAAAATTGAAACCGACGCCCGTGGCCAGGCATACGCTTACCTATGCTGGAGAATATTTATACCTATTTGGTGGTAGTTTACAAACTGGTGATTTTTCATCAGAGTAAGTTTCTTGATTGGTAATTATACAAGCATGAAAATACTGAAGTTTAATTATATTTATTTTAGCATATATCGTATTCGTTGGCCTCTTAATAAGGGCGGAATTGACACTGATTTTCAGACCAAATGGGAATTGGTACATCCCAGAGGAGGCAAAAAATTAGATGTACGTTTAGCAGCTCACACAACAGTTTACTACAAGGCAACGAATTCATTAATAATATTTGGTGGTATAATGACCAGTCTAGCGCGATTTTCGAAACTATCTGATCGAATATTCGCCTTTCAATTAGATAAATTACATTGGACTGAAATTTTATATCCGCGTACTGCACTTAGAGATACAAATATACCGCGAGAAAGAGCCTTCCACACAGCTACAGTAAGTGGCAACTATATGATTGTTTTTGGGGGTTACACTCATCGCCATAACAAGGATGAAATATGCTATGATAATCAAATGTATTGGTATCATTTGTCATGCCACATCTGGCTTAATCAGGAGGTATCTGCTGAGGATAACATTTATCCTAAAAACCAAGGGGTGTTTGCTCATGCTGCTTCTTTACGTAAAAATAATACACTTCTTATTGTGGGCGGTTATCACGGCAATGTCAATGCTGATCTTATTGCCTATGAAATGCCTCAAGTACTACGAGTAAATGGCATATTTGGGTACAATCCGGAAATGGCTTGCCGTTATCATAATTCACATACGGCCTGTTTATCGAATCCCGAATGTGGTTGGTGCTCTGCTGATAGCAGTTGTTACGGGCGCACTATTGGTGCGAATTGTACTAGTAATTTACAAACATCTCGATGTCCAGGAATATGCCCTTCCTTAGGCGACTGCCATTCATGTCTGGTGCATGGTACTCAATGGTTGAAAGCGTCAGATGCCAATGACAACTATCTATCGGTGGCAAGCAAATTAGGCTTAAATGAGTGCACTTGGTGTGTGCAAAATGCAAAATGTCACTATCGAGACGATAATTATGGCATATGTGGAGAAGATACACCTTCGCATAGTCCAGGCTGGTGGGGTGAACAGGGCACTGAAATTCAACAGCCTTCACAGTGTACCCAAAACGATCGAAGACCTGGTCTAACATACATTAAGTATCATTTTCCCGTGAATTTATCGATGCCCGACTTTGTAGCGATCGTAAATGCTACCATGGTTGATTTTTCATCTCCATCCCCCACCACACAATATGAACAGAAATTAGAGGGTGAAATGTTGGCTAGATTACTAGGTTTTGTACGACCGCAAAAGCAGTGGGAAGAAGAGCCTACTGAAATTCAAGTATGCACTAGTTATTCTAATGCCGTCTTAAAAGCTGGAGTAGGGCGAAACTTAAACGCCTTAAAGGAATTGACAAAGCAGTCCACCAACCAATCCTATTGCAGTAATGTAGAAATACCTAGCACGGAGGAGCCCTTTCTTATTGATTTTCAGGCACGTCGCAGAATTGGTTTAAATAACATATACAACACTTACCAAAAGACAAAAATGGAATTGCAACATATCTTCCACGGTAATTTCAATGCATTTACATTTGAATACTTAGAACCATACTACTCCGGAGAGAATTGTAGCCAATATACAAACTGTTTACAGTGTCTAACCGATAATGCGTGTGCATGGTGCTCTATAAAATCTCATTGTTTGTCCAAGTCCGTTAATGAAACTGAAGCCTGTAGTTTGTACCATAAAGAGCAGAATGGCAACAAAACAATATTGTGGGAATATTTGATAAATCAACCGAGTCATTGTGCTAATTGCTCTAATTACGTGTCGTGTGACGAATGCGTTGAATCCGATTTGTGTGAATGGTGGGCAGAAGAAGCACGTTGTGCCCGTCTAGGGAAATCTGTAAATAGTGTCCGTACCCAACAACAGTGTCCGGTACAATGCCGCCTGCGTACTAATTGTCAAGAATGCTTAAATGAAAGAGGCCGTTGTGTTTGGTGTGAGGCAAGGTCTGCTTGTTTTAGTTTTGCGGTTTATACTAGTGAATATCAGTTTGGCATGTGCCGCGAATGGTTGGATCAGTCGGTCAATCTTCATCAGTCTGACGAAACAAACAATTTACAGCATTCGAGATCATCATCTCCTATAACTATTAATCAACAAATATCACCGAAACAACAATGTAAGTCATGTCCGGAATACGGCAATTGTACCACCTGTTTACGGACTTTGAGTTGTGGTTGGTGTTTCGATCGGGATAATCCAATCGAAGGTAAATGTATGCAGGGTGATTTTAGTCGTCCCTTTGGAAATTGTTCTTTGGCTTTGAATAGCTCATCGGTACATGATGCCGAATGGGCATATGCGCAGTGTCCAGATGTAGACGAATGCGGTTTGGGCCTTCACGATTGCCACAAAGAAGCGAAGTGTACAAACACTCATGGTTCGTACAATTGCCATTGTCGACGTGGTTTTTTGGGTGATGGACATGTAAGTTGTGTGCGTACTTGTTTTGAGTCTTGTATTCATGGTTATTGCTCGGGCGGTCCAGACTACGTATGTCGGTGTAATTTAGGATGGACGGGAACAGATTGTTCTATAAATTGTGGTTGCCACAATCACTCGACATGTAATGAACGGGTTGGCAAATGTGATTCCTGCCAAGCATGGACTGAAGGAGAGCGTTGTGAACGCTGCAGACAGGGAAGTTATGGTAATGCCACGTCGGCTGCCGGTTGTACACCTTGCGAATGCAATGGTCATGGCAATCAGGACTTGGGTATATGCGATGTCAGTAACGGTGAATGTTTCTGTAAGGATAATACAGTTGGTATTAAATGTGATCGTTGTTCTCCTGGATTTTATGGTGACCCAAAAGATGGCGGTCAGTGTTACTATCGATGTGAATCAAGAGGCATGTTGCGCGATATTGGGCGTAGTGGAATTGGATCTTACAAAGCCTACAAGTCACCGTGGGGCGCAAAACTGGAAGTAAAAGAATGTTTATGGATTTTGGAACCAAAAACTCTACATGCCGAAAAGTCTTTACTACAAGTAGAATTTGAATGGAATTCATTGGCCATGGACTGTGATGATAATGCAGTTTATATCTATGATAGCTTGCCAGATTTAACAGGAGTGTCTCAGCAAAATCAATTGATATCAGTAGTATGCAATCCCTATACTTCTTCGCACATTATTGAAGCTAGATCAAGTCATGTTACTGTTTATTATAAACAAGGGGGTGGTCTCAGGAAACATTTTGGTTTTAATGCTTTGTACACAGTGAAAAATTGTGTGGCTAATACCTGCCTACATCCTCACACTTGTGACGGTCAACAGAGATGTGTTTGTCCTGCTGGATATGTTGGGGCTAAGTGCGAAATTGAGATATGTCCGCGAAACTGTAATGCGAAACGTATGCAAGGGTATTGTGACACTGATTATGGAAGATGCATTTGTAATCAAGGATGGGGTGGAAAAGATTGTGGTACTGCCACTAAATTGAATCAAATAACTGTAACGGAGCTATTTAATACTATGTTGCTCTCAGAGTCATACGAACATTTGCGTAAAACGATTCCACGGTTTGGCCACACAGTTTGTGCAGACCGCAGAGGCTCTTTATGGATGTTTGGTGGTTATTCTCCTTCCCACGGACCACTTAATGATTTTCGGCAATTTGACACAAAAAATGGTACTTGGATGCAAGTAACTGTAGAATCTACACCAGAAGATAAAATGCCCTTGGGTCGCTATTTTCATTCGGCAGAAATTTATGTAAAGAAACAAACAATATTTATATATGGCGGAATTACGACCACCGGAGTATCTTCCACTCTCAAACCCGAAATTTTGTCAGACTTTTGGC
Organism: Dexiosoma caninum; assembly: GCA_963924685.1. Classification (NCBI taxonomy): domain Eukaryota; kingdom Metazoa; phylum Arthropoda; class Insecta; order Diptera; family Tachinidae; genus Dexiosoma; species Dexiosoma caninum. The sequence continues at coordinate 88,416,011 of OZ004727.1, forward strand.
AATTTTCCATACAAAATCAAAGATGGTCGGAGTTGAATTTAACGGGCCACCGTATTAAACCTCCAGCTTTAGCCGGTCACACTCTAACTTATACGCGAAACAATGAAAAAGAATCTCTGATTTTAATTGGTGGCTTGACTCTTAATAAATCGCGACAGCTAGAATTGTGGGAATTTAATTTAGAGACATTTAGATGGGAACAGTTATTGGCGTTAGGTGTTAGAATGCCTGTATTGTATGGCCATACGACTGTGTACCATAGTGAAAAACATATTATGTACGTATTTGGTGGGTACTCTACAGAACCACAAAATAAACTTTATGCACTACATTTGCAAAAGATGACTTGGACAGAATTACCACCCTTTAGAGATCTTAATAGACCAGATTCTATGTTGCCTAGGGCCAGATACTTCCATTCGGCTGTTACCACAGAACAATATATGATCATATACGGAGGACGAAATTTCCCCTACAATTCTAGTGATGTGTTAATTGCTTACGTATATAATTGTAATCAGTGGATACGATTGACTGAGGATATCCAAATCGTCGGCAGTCTGCAGACCTCTACTTACGCTGAAGATATCTCTTTAGACCACGACAGTAATGCGATTTATGTTATTGGTGGTTGGGATGGTAGTGCCGCTCAAAGTCATGTTACGAAAATTGTACTGCCATTCGATATCTGCCAATTGTGGAGTGGAGGAAAATATTTGTGCCGTCATTATATGGGCTGCAGTTTTTGCACAGTTTCTGCGAATTTTGTCACAGCATCTTTCTGTTTTTCTCATGGACATAATAGTATCTGCAGCAATGGTAATGGGACGTTAGTTTACAATCAAGGAGCAGCATGTGATGATGCATGGATGGCCAGGCGTAACTGTTCGAGTTTTTCTACTTGCACTACCTGTCTGGCATATTGGCCTTCTCATGTAGAGACGACACCAGTTTGTCAGTGGTGCGATGAATGTGGTATAAAAGGTAGATGTGTTCCGGCTGGAGTCGATTGTGAAATGCGGAGTACTTGGTGTACCAAAGAAGTCAGTGTCGGACTTCTTAACTTGTGTCCTCAGCCACAGTGTCATACTTTACATTGTGATGCCTGCATCTTAAATGAGAACTGTGAATGGGCTCAAAATGAATTAGGAACCATTGAGTGCATAACAAAAGAATTAGTAGAGCAAAATCAATACCAAATTATTGGGCATTGTCCTCAGCCTTGTCATCATTACAGCAATTGCTCTAATTGTTTAACCAATGTTGTAGATAGTGAACAGCCCAAATATTGTAAGTGGTCTACTATGCTTAACACGTGCCTTTCAACCCCATCTCAACCGCTACTATGTGCCGGTGGTGTTTGTGGGTTAGTACTAGAAACAAACGAAACTGACCATTGTCCCGAGCCTTGTCATGTGTATAAACAATGTTCCACTTGTTTGGAACATGCTCATTGTGGGTGGTGTGCTAGGGAGGGCTTCAACGGCGATGGTATTTGTACTGAAGGATCACTGGAAAATAAACAAGAATATCCGTCAGGTTCAACATGTGATATTATATACGCTTCCCTACGCAATGATTCGCAATTAACGCCAGCCGATGTGGTTACATGGAACTATGTGAAATGTCCAATAGAAAATGAATGTACTAATAGTCATCACCATTGTCATAACACTTCCGAGAAATGTATTGATACTGTTAATGGTTATCGTTGTGAATGTGGCGAAGGCTACAAATCAGAAAATGATTCATGTATACCTGTGTGTAGGCAGGGGTGTGTGCGTGGTAATTGCATCTCACCCGATGAATGTAAATGCGATTTTGGTTACGTAGGAGCTAACTGCAGCATACAGTGTCTTTGTAATGGCCATTCGAACTGTAAAGGTCCAAATCTTCTTGACGAATGTATAAAATGTCACAATAATACAATGGGAGAACAATGCGAAAAATGTGAACCATTGTTTGTCGGCGATCCTCGCGAGGGACGTGAATGTGTTCCATGTCATGAATACTGCAACGGACACACCGATTCTTGTATAGCGCACGATTCAGATCCTGGTTTCTTTAATATGACAAGAGTAGAATTGGAATTAAATCTTCCTGAAGGTCCTTTAGCAAATGCCACTTGTTTACGTTGTGGCAATAATACTGCCGGCGAACGTTGTGATACGTGCATTGTAGGTCATTTTCGAGGTTCTGATGATCACCGCAAAGAATGCAGACCCTGTCAGTGTCATGGTCATGGTAATATATGTGACCCTGTTACTGGCGAAAAATGCAATTGCGGCAATAATACTGAGAGTGATGCTACTTGTACAGCTGGAGGTGGTAAAAATTCCGCTCATCTTTGTTGGACTGTGCAATGCTCAAAATGTCGTGATTCTTATGCCGGAAATCCCATAGATGGTCATCAGTGTTATAAGCAAATAACGGTAGAATCTCGAATGTGTTTCGATGCTAAACCCATAGGTGAGTTAAAGAAGTTTTAGTCAAGAATAATTCTATGATAATCGAGTCAATATGAAATGCTATTTAATAATATTTTCCAAGAATAATTTAAAAGGCTTCAAACTTTATAGCCGAAATTCTTCGCAAATTCTCACGAAGCGCTTTAAAATTGATTTGCATGGCATACATGCATACATACGTGGTTGTGCATTTAAAGATCAATTTTTCCCTTCGTAGTATATATTTATTCATCAATATCCATTTTGTCCCGTTCAAAGTAATCCCCCTCAGATATAATGCACTTATTCTAGCGCTTCTTCCAATCCTCGAAGCACTTCTGAGAAGCGCTTTTCGGTATGGCCATCAGCTCGTTCTTCGATTTTGACTTTATCTCATCAATTGTGGCAAAACGCTTTCCTTTCATTAGTCTCTTCAGTTTTGGGAATAGGAAAAAGTCGCAGGGAGCCAAATCTGCTGAATAAGGTGGTTGAGGCATGATTAAGGTGTTGTTTTTGGCCAAAAAATCACTAATAAGCATTGATGTGTGAGCTGGTGCATTATCCATGATTTATTTTCCATAATTCCGATCGTTTGATCCGTATTGCTTGATGCAAACGTTGCATAACTTCCTTGTAGTATTCCTTGTTAACCGTACGACCTGTTGGCAAGAACTCATGATGCAGCACGCCATTGTAATCGAAGAAGACAAAATTCACTTTTTCTTTTGAACAAACCTCGTATGTACTTCGCTGACGAAAAACTTTTTAATATATGTACACCAAAATAAAATTTATTGCCCTTACTCTGTTGTGATATTTTATTTTTTCATATCTTCTACAGAGGAATGCAAGGCAAAGCCGGCAGCTCTGAAACCTGGACAAACTGTATTCTTTGTCATACAGCCACGTTTTATGAATGTTGACATTCGCGTTATAATTGATGTTACCCAAGGAGAATTGGATGTTTATATGTCACCGCAAGATGACTCTTTTATTGTGGAAACAAATCACACGTCTGGACATCATGAGATTTATCTAGACAACCGCTATAATTGGGGTCCGAAAATGAAACGATCACATCCGTTAAATGTGGTGCACCAAAAATACGATAATTCCAGTATTACCAGCAGCTTCTCAAAACTAATAATGTCTGATAAGCATAATAACTACTATATGCCCCATATACAAGATTGCAAAAGTCATGGTGGGCATAGTTTTTCTGTTAAAGATCAACATGCCAAGGACTTAAGCACACATGTCACCTTGAATCATTGTAATACATTATTGAGATTATTTGGCTTAAAAAATCGTTTGGTATTAACGCTACCACAACATGCTCACAACTTAAGCGCCACACGATTCTTTATAGCATTGAGAGCTAGTTCTGGACCGGAACCAAGTTACGGCTCAGTGGTATTTCGTCAGGATCAACTGCACATTGATCTATTTGTTTTCTTCTCGGTATTCTTTTCATGTTTTTTCTTATTTTTGGCCGTTTGTGTTGTAATTTGGAAAGTAAAACAGACAGCGGATATTAGAAGAGCCAGACGTCAACATGTTGTGGAATTATTGCATTTAGCAAAGCGACCTTTTGCATATGTGTTCTTAGCTGCTAATTCATTTGACAGCGATAGCCCACATCCTACAACTTCGTCATCGGCCCCAAATCGTGTGGTTCGCAGTGCTACGGCGGCCCGTTCACGAAACCAACACCACAACCCAATACGTTCTCAATTCCCCCAAGTATTGCTAATTGCCATAGAACCTACATCGGATAACTTGGCTGCTGTCGGTACAGTATTTGTGAGTTTGCCCGGCCGCTATAAAGCACCTCTGAGTATGGCATTGGGCTCAACGTTAATATCATACCCTCCACGTTTGTATCAAGTTAACAATAGACACTACACTCGCCCATCAAGAGGCAATTCGGCACCGCCCGTAGGTAGTGGTGCAGGAAATGGTGGAGTGAGTGGTGGTGTTGGAACTGCCGCCAGGCAAGGACGACAAGGTACCATGGAAGATGCATTGCCAGTATACAATCTAGGTTAACAGAAGATCATCGTTGTAGAAGTCATTTAAAAATAAGAATTTAACAAAAGACAAACACGAGTACATGTGTAAGAACTGAAACCATTCAACAAGTTACCAGTAACGGTGTATCGCCGTGTCATTCATTATCATCTATTAGGAAATCTAGTATAATGATATTTTTCAAATTATATATGTAAGTAATCAATACCCTTTATGTTGTATATTTGAAACCTTTATTTAATTATTATAAGTTTTTACAATAGTTTTAAGCATATTTAGAAGGTATTCTGCTACCAGCGTTAGGTTAATTATTCAGAAATTTAAAATTGTACGTTATTTTTAGTTTGTTTATCGAAATATCTATTAATACATTATGTATTTTAAATCTATCCATCATTCTTTATGACGGCAGTATAACTCAATGTCAATCGCAATTTGAAAAGAAAAATAAGTCTTCGTTCATTGTTTTCAATATATGTAATTGTAGGAAGGAAAATTTCTTGTGCATTTAGAAAATAATCACAATATAAAATGTGAACCAATCGAACAAATGTTGAACAAAAAGAAAAAGTTTAATAATATACGTAAATAATTTGTAATAAGAACTAAATTAAAACAAAATTGTGGCTCAAAACATTTATTTTATAAATGTATTATTTTTAAGCATTTTGTACATGCAAATACATTTACTGCAGTATTGATTTAAAAATTTAATTTTCTTCATAAATCTTATGCAAATTAAAAATATTTTTATGAATTGCTTTATTAATTTAATATTATATGTATATGAAAACATATCTGTCTCATTTTTAATTTGACGCTCTCTTTATCTTCGAATGAAAAAAAAAATACGTAGTTAGGTTTATTTTAATCTAAGTCCAACTTTATATATGTACATAGTATGTATGTATATGGGTTTCTTAATTTTCTAAGAATCTCACTTTAAGTGTATGTATTTATATTTATGTATTATATTTATTTATATTAAAAAATTTTTGGTGTTTTTTTATTCTGATTATTGTTCACTTGTTTTTCGTCCTCTAATTATGTTTTAGATTAAATCTATTTCAAAATCTTTTTACCTACATATATTTTTTTATATTTTCATATATGTATGTATGTGTCAATGGTTGTGTTTGTTAATAAAATTATAATTTTTTTAATTCAGTTGTTTTAGTTTAAATTGTTATTTTAATTATATTTGACTTACTTTGTCTATATTAAATATGTATATGTACAATAAACTGAAAGCTAAGCATAATAAATGACTTAGTATAATGAACGGAATTAACAAATTAAACATTTTAATAGTGAAATTGTATTGAAATATTAAAAAATAATAATAAAGAAATTTTGTGACAAAAACAATACTGAAAAACTTTTAAAAATGGTTGTCTAAACGTAAGTAGATGTCTTTATTTTTTGTATTATTATTTATCATTTTATATAAACGTGCGATTTCTTAGCTTGTCCTAAAATTTCATTGAAAGGCCGCGTATTCATTCGGATGGAAGATTGTAGTCTAGGTATTCTAGTTCCGTTGACAGTTTTTTTTAATTTCCTGAAATACTATTTTGTTGCGACAAATGAATAGTTTGGGGATAAGTTTGTAGGTTACATGTAAAGTTCGATCCATAATCGAGGGCATACCAGCTTCTGCCAAAAAATTTTTGGTGGGACTAGTTGGAAAAGCTTCAATGCTTCGGCGTACTGCGGCATGATATGGTGCTTGTATTAATTTTTTATGCGAATATTCACACCATCCGTATATGGGAAGACCGTAATCAATTTTTGATAGCATGATCGACCTAGTTATGAGTATCATAGTGGAAGTATGAATTCGAAAGTTTCGCAGTTGTAGACAGTGTTCCTTAAAAGTAAAACTTTTGTCGAAAACTACACCAAGGACGCGTAAGTTTTTTACTCATTAAATTTGTATATTCAACGTCAGGCATAGTGCAATTGTGTTTTTTGCAGATGTGAAGTATATTGCATTTATCTACAGAGAGTTTAGCTCCGGACTTTACACCCCATTCTCTTATTTTTTTTTATCTGGGACAAGCACTCAGATATGACCTCTACACATGCGAAGCATTGTGCTGGAACTATAGGAAAGGGATAGTTAAAGAAATGACAGGAGGTGAAGCATAATTAATTATTTTACAGCTCTGCTTTTTGCACGTTCTCTGTTTATAGCAGTGTTGAAGCTTCGGCTTAGTAACCATTTTTTTTATTATTATTTTACTTCGCCGGTGCTACACAATACCGACAAAGAGGATCGTTAAATATCTGCGGAGATATTCTTAACTTTATTGTTGTCGTTGAGTTTTGTAAAAATAACAGCGTCATCAGCATAAATTGCATGTTCTATGGGTTTTTGCGCAGATGTGATTTTACTAAATTCATTAAACGCTATAATAAATAACACGCCAGACAATGGTGATCCTTGAGGAATGCCATTATTTAGTAGAGATGCCTCAGAAAGAGTACCATTGATTCTAACTTTGAATTTCCGGTTGTATAAAAAAATTTTTGATTATTTTTGCATTGGGGATAACTACGGCAGTTTTCCATGTTTGCGGGAAAATATTGGATTTGAACATATTACATATTACATATTACGGTCTATAGCAGGTGTTTTACCTTTTGCTGAATGTATAGCGTCTTCTAATTCAACGATGTTGATTGGGTTTTAAATTTTTTTTTTTGCATATTTATTGTAGTGTTGTTGGTTGTAAGAATGATATGTATGACTGGCCTTGTTATCACGAAAGACTGACGAGAAGTTCCTGTCATCTGATTGTATAGACCAATGTGTTGCAAAACAGTTTGAAATTTCGGCTGAATCTGTGGTGTAATTTGATCCAGATTGTACAATGTTAATTATGCTGGTATTTTTTGCACCTGATAAACGTTTAATGTCACTCCAATTTCGTTGTGAAGAAGAGTTGGGAGTAATGTTGGCGGTCAGTTTTTGTATACAGTTCTTCTAAATAAGGCATGGCATGGTTTTTGTATTGAAGAAGATTATAATCGTTTCTGATACGTTTGAATTTATGCCAAAGTCTTTGTTTTTCTTTGCGTAATTCTTCCAGATTTGAGTTCCACCAAATTATTTGCCGTTTAAAGAATTTTTGTCGTGTTTGGGGAATACTAACATTGGCTGCCGATCTAATACATTTGATTAATACCGCAGCTTGTTGATTGATATTATCACTGATTTTGGATTTAGAAAGATTTTCCTTCCATTTTTGTTGAAATAATGGTCAGTTGGCGCAATCGGTTTTAAATTTTTGTGAAAAGTTTTCAATAATCTTTAGAAAAAAGAATTGCTTGTAAAGATGCATTCTCCAGGGAACATTGAAATTTTATTTTATTTAGATGACTTCACTAAAAATTTGTTCCACAATTTACCCTAAAAAACAAAATATATAAGCATTTATATTTATGTTATTTTATTTGTTATAATCATTAGTTATTGCTGAATTGTTCTGTTTTGTTAATAAAAATATATTTAATTGTATTTAAAACGAGCATTTTTAATTTGCCGTTTTTTTCGAATTGAAGTGCCGATAATGCCGGTTTTTATAAAAATCATCTGGCACCTATGATTGGCCCCAAAAAAAAATAGGATACAGCTCCCATATATATTTGCTAGTGAAATGAGTTAAAGCAGAGTCGCCTGAATTGTACCAACGAGTTGACACATTTGTTTCAGAAAGCTTAAAGTATTAATATAACCAACTCTGGTAAATTGTTTACTCACTGAACATACCTAACAATCATTCTGCCAAAAACAAAACCACACGTGTGAATTCAGTGTTTCCAAATAAAATTATTAACTAATCAAAAGTAATCAATATTTGCAAGGCAACAAATGCAATATGAAGACTAAACAAGCAAGACAGATAACTGCAGAGACGGCAGATAGTGATAGTGATTCCAGTTTGGCAGATAATAAACAAGAAAAAGGCATGTCAAACGAGTCTGATGGGTTTGTAGATTCAGATGCTAATACTTCTGACGAAGACTATACAATAATGGATGATGAAACACCAACAACTAGTAAGAATGCTAGAAAAATTATAGCAAAAGAAAATGGTTCAACGGAATCTAGTGATGATAATGACGAAGACGAGGACGACGAACCAGAAGTTAGAATGCCAATTATAAATCCATTAAGTTTAATGCGCAATAAAGAGCAAAGAATGGCTTTGTTTCGAAAAATGAAGAAAGAAAAACACAAAAGGAAAATGCAAGAACGTAGAGCTCGACGTAAAGCTGGAGTACCCGTGAATCCTGGGCATACCATTGAGAGCTTGAGAGAGAAAGACCAAACAGCAGTCGATAACTTGGATAATTCCGATAACGAGGAATTGCGCAAGGAATTACAGTTTGATGAATTTAGTTCTTATTTCGAAAGATCTTACGAACCAAAAGTTCTTATTACTTTTGCTGACAACCCAGTAACGAAGACTCGTAAATTTGGTTTAGAATTGGGACGTATATTTCCCAATGCTTTAGTAAAAATTCGTAACAAATCATCTGTTAAGAAAATATGCAAATCGGCTATACGTGAAGAATACTCTGATGTTGTCATTATCAATGAGGATAGACGTAAGCCAAATGGCTTATTGGTTATACATTTGCCGAATGGTCCTACTGCTTTGTTTAAGATTTCGAATGTAAAGTTAACATCAGATATGAAAAGAGACCACAAAGAAATAAGTAAACATCGCCCCGAAGTTATACTTAATAATTTCACAACACGTTTGGGTTTGACTGTGGGGCGCATGCTTGGCGCGCTCTTTCACCATGATCCGGAATTTAGGGGACGGCGTGCTGTTACTTTCCATAATCAACGTGATTATATATTTTTCCGTCATCATCGCTATGAATTTACCAAAGAAGGTAAACGTGTTAAGCTACGTGAATTGGGACCTCGTTTTACATTAAAATTACGTTCACTTCAAGAAGGTACGTTTGACAGCAAAACTGGTGATTATGCTTGGATTATAACGAACAAGAGACATGCAATGGAAGCATCAAGGCGACGTTTTCATTTGTAATATGTTTATTTTAATTAATGAAATGAGTGAAAAGAAACATTATTTTAAATACAATATTTTAATTAAAAAAGCATTCGTATTTTATATTTCCTAAATACAAATGTTTGTTTTTGTTCATAAATTATTTAAATTTCGTGTAGCCTGCGAAATGATTTATCCACTAGTTTTGTGACGGCTTCTTTAAGAATGTATAAAGTCTGCAACTTTTTCAGTAAAACATCTATTGGATTATTTATATTTTCCAATTGCTTTCCACTATTCTGAAAATCAATTTTTGCAGTTTTTAAAAGTTTACGTATCTCCTCTATTGTTAAAATTTCACAATTCGGCAAATATTCATCCGTACACAATGCCACCGAAAGCAAAGCTGCATTTTCTGTGTTGAAGAGAAATTTTCGATGAATATGACTTTCTTCTGTAGTACCAGTTACGAGAATTTGATGATTTGATTCAACATTTTTTCCTACAAAGTTTGTTACGTTAGATGAATCTGTATGTTGTGTCAAAAAAATTTCCATGACAGCTTCATGCAGTGGGAAGCTTAACTTTTCATTTTTCTCCAGTAAATTGAATCCCTTCTCTATTCTAACAAAATTTGGATGCAAATTAAGTAAATCCAATAAATGTAACTCATCTTCCAATAGTTCGTACTCATAAATGTTAGGCAATATCCTCTGGAGAAAACGATTACTCAATTCTTCAGGAGTATAGTCATGATATTTATAACCATTTTCGTTATGAAAACATAGCCAAGTCTTGTAGTTATCAATGAAAAGAAGTCGCGTACAATTAATAACATAATTTATTTGTGCCCAATCCAAGTCAAGAGAGTTTGGCAAAATAATATCGTTGTTGGGATCATTTATATTTGTAGTTTCCGAAAATTCATTATCCATTGTTCAATTCGATCACAGAATATGTAGTTTATGATTTCGATATAAAAACAAACGGTTAGTTGCCTGTGACTTAATAAATTTGTAACAGTACTACTTTAAATTTGTGCTGAGGTTTTTCTATTCACACAAATCAAGTTTACCTGATCAGTTTTTGTTAATATTTCTTTTGAACCTGCATTCACGTTCATACACGAAACCATTTTGCCATCAAAAAAGTATCAAACTTGACGAGTACCCCTTTCCATACTCAAGACTTGACGAACCAAACTTAATGTGTGTGAATCATGAGTAAAATACTCGTTAGTAACGAATAACTTTGTTGTTGATTAATCAAAACATGTGTAAACTGTAACTGCCAATAGAAATTAAATACATTTTTTTCACCCATAATGCCAGTTTTATTTACTTTAAGATTCCACCATAAAAAGCATTGCTTTATTTTGTTTGGCGCAATAAAAAGTGAAAATGTTCTTTAATGAGACAAGACGCATACAAACGAATAAGTAAAAATAACGCAAATAAAATAAAGTTGATTTACACAGGGCATACTATAACTAGCTAGATATAGACCGAGAACAAGTTAAAATTTTTTTTTTCTTTGGAACACAAATTGTCATAAATAAATCTTACCAAGTAAAATTTTAAACAGGTATGGGATGTAATAAATTTTGCTTCATTCTGAAACCTGGAATATAAATTTTGCTTCATTCTGAAACCTCCACATACGATATATTATACGTTTCCTTTTCCAGGAGACGAGTATTCCTTAAATATCCGTGAAATATTTTATTGCTCTAAACAAGTGTATAGTGGATCAATAAAGAAAAATCGTTTTTGTTCTATTAAAATCGGTCGGGACATTATATATTGCAAATGAAAGTGTAAATCGATGCTAAAAAAGAAATGTTATAGCTTTCGATGTGAATATTGGATACATATTAAACACTCCAAGTGTACGTTAATTACAGTAATCGCAAATAGTTTTTCATCATTAATATACCGAAAGTGTAGTTTTATATTGCCTTTGGTGATGGGATTAAAAGTTATCTCTTGTATTCAACTAAAGAGTTTTCATTGGCATTGGTATGTATGTATGTATATGTATATAGCTATCTTAACCACACAAAAGCCATACATAACTTTTTGGTCTTAAATCCAGTTTACACACGCATTACCAAAAAAAATTAGATAGGACGATGGAAAATTGAAAAATTAGAAGAAAATATAATGTGAAAATGTTTTCATATAGAAATGCTATTTTTCACTATATTTCTGAACGTTTATGGCCTGCTATGGTTTTTTAATTGTTCTTTATTTTTTTATAAACTACTTATGACTGCTTAAAACTTTATATACTTAGCAATTTATGTTCTACTTATTTATACTTAAAAATTTAACAATACTTATTGGGCATTAATTTAATATTATTCTTATGACCTAAATATTAATTAACAATTTTAAATATGCACAATATGAATATTGTGCAATATCTACTTATTTGTATGGCCTAATTAAAAGTTAACTATGCACAATAAGCATATTGAGCAAATATTTAAATATGTATTTAATTCGTTATTAACAAAATTGTAACAATGCAGGGTGTCTGGTGGGAAATTTATATTTTTAAATACGATTATTTCAAAAATTTATATACGGTGCAGAGGGAGGGTGGTGCCGTTGGAATTATCGATTGTGGGGATTTGTCAGTCACGATGTCGCAGTGGTCGAGTGAGCATCGCGCGTTCGTTTTAAGAGTAATGATTCTTACGTAATTGCACGTCGACAATTTTGTTCAAAGTTTGGTATTCGGCGAATAAGTGATGGACCGAATGTTAATTTAATTCGTTCGTGGGTGCCGAGATTCCGCGCAACTGCTTCGGCTATGAATGCTCCAAGGCCAGGGCCCAGTCGATCCGAAAACATTGAACTGGTTGAAAGCAGTTCTGGATGACATACTCTTTAAAAAATAAAATTCGCATTTCCATTCTATCGTTCAATGATCTTAACAAAACTTTGTATCAATTATTAAATTTTTTATTTAAGTTTGAAAATATAAACCTGCTACCAGACACCCTTTACCATACTTTGGTAATATTTTTATGTAAAATTATGTAAAAACTATATTGACACTTAAAACGGTGAGCATTTTTAATAAATGAATATAGCTTTTAGAAATAAAAAAAAAACTTTTATGAATACGGCGTAAGTATATAGGAAGATATTTTTAAAACCTTTCAAATGCTACCAATATTGGATATATGCCTTCAGAAATTTAGTGGATATTCGCATTTCTATATGAAAACTTCGGAGGTCTATTCCCTATTCATAAAAATATTTTTTGGATTTATAAAAGATATATTGAAAGAATTTTGTTAAATTGTCTATTAAACCTTTTATAAATAAATAATATTTTATAAATGCGGCAGTTAGTGTATAGTTTAAAGCAATACTCTAGAAAATGAAAAATAGCACTCAGTATGATAATTCCGAACTTTAATCATTAATCCGTTACCGAAAAACAAGACTTGAAGTGCCAAGTTGCTAGATCTAAGGGTAAAGACAGGTCCCAGCATACTTGGGTCCAATTTTATTATGGTTTTATTGCGATACCTGTTGTGAAAAAACTTTCACGTGTTATAGTGACTCAGACCAGTCTCTGCTCTAAAATAGATCCCCCAACTGATAAACTAGTGCACTACTCACTAGACTACCTGGACACCCGGTGTAATTGTGTAAATCGTTATAAAGAAAATTGGCGTGTTTCGACTGCGCAATGTTACAGAATTTAATAAAATAAGCTCCTTCAAAACTAATCGCGACTCCAGAACTTAAATTGTTATGAACATTGTTCGTTGTTATATACTTATAGTAGTAAGTAAACCATTAGTTAAGACTTTTCCATATTAAGACAACCATATGTTTGTATGTATATACATTCTATTTTGTAAAATAGCAGTTATTTGGATTTATTTATGGTTACTGTTACAAATGTTTTATTTCTAAGAAAAAATATTACTCGTTTAATAACTAAAAACTTTATTTTGAGAAATATTTTCAATTTATAAAAAAAAATTAATCTCGCATAGAAGAAAGCTCATACACCAGTGAATACAAAATCAAAATACTATATATTTAAGTCAACTATGAAACAAAAAAATAAATAATTTTGGGCATAAAATACATTCAAATTGACATTGGCTACATCATGGGACATTGAGGGTTACCAGCAGCAGGACCCATTGTTGTAGGATCTATTGTTGGCAAATCACCTGCGGTTTCGGCTAAAATTTCTTCTGGTGGGTGACCATATTCTTGTAGTTTACGCATATCCTCTAATACTAGTTTGAATTTCTCACGCTTTTGTTTAGCGGAATCATTAGCATTTTCGTTCTCCAAATGTCTCTCAATAACTTTATACAATTCTAATTGCTTCTCATAGCGTTCTTTGTCTTCCTCCGGTATTTTATCCCCATTTTCTTCTAAATATTTAGGATATTTTTCCAAAAGTTCTTTGATGCTGGGTAAAAGAATTTCAGCAGATAATAGCGATTGCATCATACCTTCCATGAATGGTAAGAAAATATTGTCTTCGCCATCAGCCTGGAAAATATAATAGAAGTTTACGACATTTTAGTCACTGTGTATAACGTAGACCATTTACAATCATTAATTTTTTTAAGAGAAATAACGCCCACTACAACTAGGTGTTAACTTCTATAGGAAAGGGGTTGCATTAACATAAGCAATCAATATAAAGACCTATATTTACAATCTCTTAAATATATTGACTGCACTTAGTAAGTATAATTAAAGTATAATTATTATACATACTTACATTATCTAAATTTAAATTATCAAACATTTCGGTAACATTAGTAAGTGAGGTGTTCAAATTATCGGTACCCTCTTGAAGACCTTTAAGGGCTTGACCTATGGTGTCCGAATATTTCGCAACTTCTTCATCACTAGCTGAATTATCACCTTGCAAAGTCATAGAAGCAGCTTCGGCCATTTTCTTAAAACCAGCTAAAACTTGATTTGGATCAGTAGGCAGTGTGTCAGTCTCACTAGTTGGTGCATCGGCACCACCAAATAAATTGTTCACACGTTCACAGAAAACTTTAGCCTGTTCTCTGTAAAATAAGCATTTGATCAGTAAAAACATAAAACAATTCTATCACTACTGCAACCTACGTAAAAAAGTCTTCCGAATCATTAGCTGCTTCACCAGTTGCACTTTCTGGTGCAGTTGCATCTTTGTTTGAGCTTTTACCCTTTTTATCAAAATCTTGTAAAGCATCTAATTAAAAAAATATAGAGTAAGTATATTTCATATTTTAGTTACATAATTTTAAAATCTGTACTCTTAATACAAATGTGCTAATTGTTTGAAAAACTTATGAACATTGGACTTGATCGAAAGACTTGTGCTCTTTAACATTGATTTCTTTAAAACTTACTGTCCAACAATTCATTGAGTTCATTGTCATCGGATTTGTGCTGTTCAGTCATTTCATATGATTTCAATTTGCACTATCAACTATTTTCTTAAAATGCAGATTTTTCTCTTAGTACAAGTATATGCCTTTACTTAAATTATCGACAATCACTGCAGAAAGGGGAAATTGGGGTACCGAATACGTATTTATTATTGTGCACCCGGGTGTTGTTTTCAGGCAGTGTTACCGAAATAACCATTTTAATGCTACCGCTTACGAAAATATATACGAATACTAATTTCATAAATAAGCAAACAAAACACCCCAAATTAATTTGTTGCGCAGTTAACATCTAAAATAAATTATAACCCTTTTGTAAAGTTTTTGAACTTTCAATGTATTTATACAAAATTAAAATATAAAAGTTAATCTTAAAAATGCTAACCTGTTAACATTGGTGTCAGTACTACAGAGTGTTAGTAATGACACAATTGTGAATTAGTCGGATGTGAAAAATAATTCACAATTTTGAATATCGAAATTATATTTTAACTGGGTCTGCCAGATACTTTTTCTCCACATCCCCAAACAAATTTGAATATATCCCGAAAGATCCTCAAATATTAAAAAAGATGTTTCTGCTAACAATAAACATAAAACTTCTATTTATATTTACACTAATTGTCAACATTTCTTATACTAAAGCGCATGCTACACGATCAATGTTCAGCTTCAATATTTGTCATTGTGTGACAAAAGATATGACAGATATATGCCCCTAAACCAACGTTGGAGGCATCAGCTGCTACCTTGATAGGAAGTTTTGGATTAAACTGTGTAAACAACAATTCAGATGCTAACAGCTTATTAAATTTTTGAAAACTGTGTTAGCAAGCCTTAGACCAATTCCATTTTACATATTTTTTTAGTAGGTTGTCCAATGGATCTCTAAGTTTTCTCATTTCAGAAATAAATTTTCCATAATAATTTTTGACTACCAGAAATGAGCTCAATTCTGTAGTGTTTGTTGGGGTTGAAATTTCCAAAATTTTATCTATTTTGTTTTTATCTGGATAGCTACCGTTACTGGCAAAATAATATCGAAGATAAGTACTGTAGGAAAAACAAAGCTGAAAAGAAAATCCCCGATATCGAATATAATATTTATATCACAACATATACGACGGCCATTTATAGAAGTTTGGAAGCCCAGCTCGTTCTGAGTAAAATTCATTGAAACGTTGTTTGGAATTAGCAAAGTACTGTTGGAATTCGACTAAAAATCAGTAGAAACATTTGAGCAACGAAACAAAACTTTTATCTCAGTCTACTTTTCTTAGTTGGTGTATTGAAGCGTTCATAATTCTTAACTCTGTGTATGCTGTCATGTTTGGCTGCATGTTGGAGTTGTAATATACAAAGTTGCGACTGTTATATCAGCCCAATTTGCATATGTATACATGCTTCGCATGTGTAGGAGTTATCTCCTGACTGCTGGTCCCAGACAAAAAAAACACATTGTTGAAATGCACACGGTGCTGATCGTACCCCCAGCGCTAAGCGATTGAAAGTGTATAATCCTCGATGCGTATTTATAACAAGTAATTTCTTTGTTTCTTCGTCTAGTTCAATTTGCATATACGCTTTGTTTAAATCAATTGTTGAAAACACTGAGCAGTTATTAAAATTTACAAAAATTTTCTCTGGGACTGGCAATGGAAATTTGTGTGGTTCCAGCTGATCATTTAGTCCTGTGGAATACACCCAACAAATACGTAGATCACTGGAAACTTTTTTTACTACTACTATGGGTGCGGCCCATTCCGAAAAATTTATTGGTGATATGATACCTGTATTTACCAGTCTATCGATTTCTTTGTCGACTTGCCTTTTAGGACGAAAAATAGGTATAACTCCAGGCTCAACTTGTAGGTGAACTTTAAATTGTATTCTGTGCCCTATTTCTTTTCGAAAAACTTCAGGATAAGCTAGACGCAAATCCTCTGCTGCAAAAATTTTGTTAATTATTTTGTTGTGCGATGTTTATAAATTAATTGGCAAGCTCCCCAGCTTGAATTTCTCAATCAAATCCGCTCGGAATAGATTCAATTCTGGCAATGATGACACCAAAATAATACATTCCCTGATTTGTTCATAGAGAGCCACTGTGGATTGAAATTGACCAATTATTTGTATTGCATTTGCGGCAGCAACTCGTGGCGTTTGCTGGGACTTTTCCAATTGTGGTTTGCCAATTTTAACCCAATTTTGCTTTGAAATGATGGTTACATCAGAACCAGTGTCATGCTGAAGACAAATATGTATATTGTTTATTAGTAGTGAAATAAATCTTTTATTATGACCTACTGTATTTGCTGTGTATACGCTCTTTATTGCTGTACGTGTTTTCTTGAAATTACTGTTGTGTTCATTATAGTGATAATAATTGTTTTTAAATGCCTTTTGTTTTATTTTTTTCTAAACATGAACAATATCCTTCTTTGTGCCCAGTTTTACCACACTGGCAACACTTCTGATTAGTATAACTACATTCTTTCACAAAATGCATGTTAGCGCATTGCCAACAAGGTCGCTTTGGTTTTTGACCATGATTTTTGCTTTGTTGCTTTATATTTTTAATGCTGTTAATGTTTGTGCTATCATTTTCATTTGTGGCAATTTCCCGTTTGATGATACGTATGCGGACTATTTCCGACACTAAATTATTTAATTTTAAAGGTTTCTGTTCAGTATCTGCATCTAGCATTGTTAAAAGTCTAGCTTTGAATTTTTGGTATTTTTAGATGTTAAACCATTAACAAGAATTAAGCATTTAAAATTATCATTAGTATATTCATTTAACAAAAAATTTTCTTCCTCCTCTTTATTCACATTCGTAATTCATTTCACACGAGTGCTAAATTTACTTTCCTTCCTTCCAAAAAGATTTTTCACAATTTCTACCGTTTCTTGGAATGTTGTGTCGCGCGGTTGCTTTGGAAGTATATAGTCTTTATATTTGTTAAACATTACAGTACTGACCTTTTTCAACAATAACCTCATTTTCGCAGCGTCGTCGAGCTGATCTGCAGCCACTAAAAATACATCCTCATAGCGTTGATACCACGTTGAAAAAATCATATTATTCTCTGGTTCATATACGAACTTATGCATATTATTAGCTAATATATCCATGACCGCTTCCGGCGCTGTGGCATTTACTGAAAATGGTGCTGGTGTTTCACTCACATTTGTGTTTTGCGTTGCCGTCAATAATCTTTCCCTTAAATTATTTTGCCGCTCAATGCCTTCCTGCTGCCGAACTAGAAGTTGTCACACAATTTATTCTAATGACATGTTTTATTTTGCTGTTGCGTTAAATGAATATCCTTAGTTTTAAGTTTTCCTCGTCGCCAATTGTTGTAGTTAACAATTAACTTTATTGTATCATAAAATCACAAATTTTTTTTTTTTTTTTTTTTTCCATTTATTTATTTATTGAATCTTCAATGTATATTGAACTAACAACAAGTAATCAAATCTTAAATAATAAAACAAGAAAATATTCACCCCAGCCAGCGCCAGGGCGAAAGCATCGGTTCCACAGTAGTTTCAGATTCTTTTTTTTTTTTTTATGTGAGTTGAGACAGGTAGAGGGCTAAAGTATCCCTCCTTCTCAGCCTGGTATGACCTGAGAAATTTTTGATATTTCGAGCCAGTGGATTCGGGTGGACTTCAAGTTTTTCTACATAAGTTATGGTTAATTTGGAAAACACGGTGTTTACAATCGGAACATTAAGATCTTCGTGGAGTCGGGAATTTTTAATGTACCAAGGGGCCGCTGTAATTATACGTAGGATTTTATTCTGTCGCCTTTGGATTTTTTCTATATTCGTGCGTGAGGCAGTAGCCCATAATTGTATACCATAACACCATATTGGTTTTAAAATTGAATTGTACAGTAATAATTTGCAGTCTAGGGTTAGCGTTGAATTTCTGCCCATAAGCCAGTTCAGTTGAATTGCCTTTAATTTCATTTGTGTCAGCTTTGCATCGATATGGGTTTTCCAAGTCAAACGACGATCAAGGTGAATACCGAGATATTTAACTTCTGAGTGTTGCGGAATATATTGGTGATTAATTTGAACAGGTGGACACGTTTCCCGCCGCAAAGTGAATGTGATATGTACACATTTCTGTTCATTTACTTTAATTCTCCACTGCTTTAACCAATTTTCTAATCGAGATATATGGTCCTGTAATTTTCTTGAAGCTACATGTGGGTTATCGTTAACACTTAGAAAGGCTGTATCGTCTGCAAATGTAGATGTATGGATTTCATTGCTCGTAGGCATATCAGAAGTGTATATCAAGTACAACAAAGGCCCCAGGATACTGCCTTGGGGAACTCCAGCTTGTATAAGTTGTGGAGGGCTCAAAAAATTTCCTTCTTTTATCATAAATTTTCTGCCGGTTATGTATGATTTTAGAAGTTTATGTGTGTTTGATGGTAATTTTTGTTCTATTTTATGTATTAAGCCTTCATGCCATACTTTGTCGAAAGCTTGTGAGACGTCTATGAAAAGTGCAGAACAATATTTCTTTTCCTCGAATGTTTTTCTAACGACATTCACAAGTCTATGAGTTTGTTCTATAGTACTATGCTTCCTTCTAAAGCCAAACTGATGATCTGGTATGCATTGAAACTCATTCACCATAGGTAGCAATTTACTCATAAATAATTTTTCAAATAATTTAGACATAGTTGGGAGCAGGCTTATTGGTCTAAAAGATTCAACTTTGGTGCTGTCTTTACCTGGTTTAGGAATCATAATGATTAATGCTAGTTTCCATTTGGTTGGAAAATGCTCCAGACGTATAACCGCATTAAAAATAAAAAGAATACTTTTCTTTGCAATGAATGGCAGCTCCATGAGCATTTTGTTAGTTATTCTGTCGAAACCTGGTGCTTTTCTATAGTTTAGATTTCCGATAGCATTGTCAATGTCTCGCATATTGAATCTAAAGGGAAAGTTTTGTCCAACAGTAGGAGTAGGCAGTTCAGAAGCTTCATTACTTATATGTGGGGTAAAAACATTTTTCAAATGATCTACAAATAGGGTGCCTTTTTCCATTTCAGTTCTTGCCCAGTCTCCATTCTGCTTTCTCAGTGGCAACTTAGTTATTACAGGCCTTTTCAACCCTTTTGTTCCCCTCCAGAGGGAGTAATTTGATTGAGGAGTGGCATCCAGCTCTTCCAGGAATTTTTGAAGAGAAGCCGATTTTTTAAAATCTAAGAGGGTTTTCAATCGTTTGGTGCATTCTCTGAGTCTAGACTTGAGCTGAGGTGACCTGCATTGTTGCCATTCTCTCCTGGCCCTCCTTTTTTCATTCAATAGTTGTTCTACGTCGGCAGAGTAAATGTAATTGAATCTTGATTTAGGCAGAGTAGAGGAAGCGTGTTGAGTTGCCTGTTTTACATTTTCCTCAAAATTGTCAACGAAATCTTCAATATCTTTTGCGGTTCGTAAAGGCATATTGGCAGTACAATGAGTACTCATATACTTTTTGTACTTCAGCCAATTTATCCGTGTAACCGTCATCCTGTTATCATCAATTGGCGATACTTTTAACAGGTTGTGCAACGTGATAATAGTGGGTGAGTGATCTGAAGATAAATCAAGCGAAGCTTCGACTTCAATCCAATCGCTGGGTAAATTTTTAGTTACACCAAAGTCTATGACATCTGGAATTTTCTGGCGATCAGTTGGCCAGTATGTTGGCTGACCACTGGCAATTACATTTAGCTTCATTTTATTTATGGTTTCGAATAAAACCCGTCCTTTTGGAGTTATTAAACGTGAGCCCCAAAAAGTATGTTTAGCGTTGTAGTCACCAGCTGCCAAAAATCGCGGACCCAACGTTTCATAAAAACTAGTATATTGACCTTCCGTTATGGAAAACCGTGGGGGAGAATAAACAGATGAAATAACAAAATTTTGGTGTGAATCCTCAATACAGATATTCGTTGCCTGTAGATATTCTTCGCGGATGTCGCTCAATAAGTGGTGTTTTATGCGCGTTTTGATCAAAATTGCCGAACCGCCGCAAGCTCTACCGCGCGGATCTTTGGTGTCATAAAAATTATAACCATTAATTTTAAAAAATCCTCTGGATGTTAAATGAGTCTCCGATAATAGCATCACATCAATCTGCCTGTCGCTGAGGAAATATTGGATTTCGTTTTTGTGTTGGCGGATGCCGTTTGCGTTCCAGAAACAGATTCTTAAGCTCATTTTTTATTTAATACTGCCTGCAACAAGGTAGACTGCATTTTTAACATCTCCTGCATCATGTTAGTTATGTTGGTTGTAAAATTGGTCATTGTCTGTATTAAGGACCCAATCGCTGCTTCAAAACGAGAAAAGTTGAGCCCGCTACTATTATTTTCGGACTTCTCTTCCAGTACTTTCTCCTGTCTGAATTTTAGAGCTTCAGCGTATGAATACTGGTAATTTGATGGACCAGCTGGTACCGTTACTGGGTTAGTTTTAAAATGCACATGGTTGATGGTAGATTGTGGTAAAAGCGGATAATTGGTATTGGTGTTGTTCACTGGCGGACCTGATATGGGTACAGTGGGTTTTTTCAAGTTCCGTTTAACGTGGTCGTAAATAGGGCACCCTCTGTAGTTGGCGGTGTGGTTACCACCGCAATTACTGCATTTTTTATTTTTCGCATCATTTTTCGGTATCTTACATGTGGCAGTTTCATGCAACTCCCCACACACGACGCAAACCGACGGTAGCTTGCAATAGCCTTTAGAGTGCCCAAATTCTTGGCAGTTCAGGCACTGAATTGGCCCTGTTCTTTTATGTGGCTCCTCCACAGTAATTCTACGATGCAATAAATATTTAAGGCCGTAGATTGGGTGGGATTCGTTTTTTTTTAATTTTAAATCGCCAGGCACTAGTTCTACGCGGAACATTGGCTGGGGTACCCGGTCTCTATTTTTAATATTCATTGCATTTGAATTTATTTTGAATCTATACCTTTAATCACCACGATCAGGCCCTTCGCACTTTTCAATTGGTAAGTGTAAAAGTTCTTACCTTTCTTTTCAAATTCAGAAATCGCTTTGCGATATCCATCCTCAGTGTTGACCTGAACTTTAGTTTCATTAATGTTGCCTCGTTTTATTGGGATCACATAAAAGGAGTTTTTTCCCAATAGTGACACTAAACTATTTACCAGTTTATTAGAATTTTGCTCCCTTAAATAAATTGGTGGTGGTTTAAAAGTTTTTTTCATTGCCGCGGGCTCGTCGTCATCATTTTGCAATATTGCGAAACGGTTTTGAATATTCGCCCTAACAGGATTTGCGTCCCTCGCTACTTTTGCAACCGATGAGATTTCCGAAGATTTCGGGCTTCGACCACGTTTCAACACAGTAATGTATCTGTCCATTCCGACTTGGACCTTGCATTTTTCGGAAGAAATATTGGGTGTAATTATTTTCGGTATAGCACCCTTTGAAAAGCTAATGACCCTAGCACTTGTCGTGTTATTTACCTGGGTATCTGAGTTTGCAGTTAAACTCGCATTAGGCATTGTGTTGTCAATTACGTCATTCGGCAATGAGTTCAGGGAACTTGATCGAAAACGATTATTTGGTTTAGCTGTTAAATATAAACTATCATCATTTTTCATATTTTCGCCCACTGTGCTTGTTTCAGCATTTAAAATTATATATGCATCACTGCTATCTGCATTAATGTTGCATTTGTTATTGTTTGGGTTACTCATATAGAGTTAACCCTTGTTTATTTTTTTTTTTTTAATTTTTTGTTTTTAGTTTTTGTTTTCTTTTCGTTTTATTGTTTATATGTATATATACGCGTACTATGTGCAGAACAACACCTCGCGACACAATTTTTTTTACAAATTTTTTTTAGCACTGTAACTGTTTTTGTTAATATGTTTTTGTTGTAGAATGAACACAAAAAATTTATAATTGCGATCAACTAAGAGCACAAGACCGAACTTTTAAAGAGACAAATATGAAAAAAAAAGGTGTTATTGACCTTAAGGAATTTTTTTGTTTCTATTTAATTTTTTTATTTATTTGTCTCCCCACAATATAAAAGTTAAATAATTTAATATTCCAGAAATCAATTAGATATCCAGTGCACTCAAATTATCATATCTTTCACTAATTTAGGAAGATTAAAATATAATTGTTTATTTGGTCTTTAATGAACCGTATTAAAAAGAAATTTCTTTGCTTTATTTAGATGGGGTTTTGTTATAGCGCTTTTATGATAACACGACCGTTCGCGATGACATTCGAAATTCTTCCGTCACAAATAATGTCTATATCAGAATTGTAAATAGATACAGTAATATAAGAATACGAAAACATAAATAATCATTAATAAATACATAAATATATAATATAATAAATACAGCACCACAGTACCCTTTTTGAGAATACTTAGTTGTTTATTTGGGGAATGCCAAAAAAAAAAAAAAAAAAAAAAATACCTAATTTGTTGAGAACGTTTGATCTTTCGGCTATTACATATTAAAATAGACTGCACACAGAGCTGTCGAAGTAATCTTATTCATGGCTTACATTTTTATACTTTAGAAATTTTCTGGGACCTGTGCTATTGTTTATACTCTTAGCTTTCCTTATTTATACTTATAAGTCTATTTAATAATTTTACTCAAGTTTGTCTATAGTTTTAAAATTTTTATTTATTTTTAGTGATACTATTTTTAATATATTTATAATTTGGTAGTAGGTAAACGCCTTTAGCCATTTTGTTAACTATTTTACAGTAAATTCTTCACCAAATTTTGATTTTGATTTTGAAGAAAAGACATACATACATACATATGTATAGGAAAATGTATAAACTTTTTCATTTCATTTCTTTCCGGAAAATAAAAAAATAACAATTCATGTAGTTTAATATTACGAATATTGCATGAATAAATTAATAAATTTCATAGCAGCAAAAGTCTATTTGTATGGCCTCATTTGTTTTGGAAACTTCTTTAAGTCTTTTAGGCATCGAAGAAATTAGATTTTTGTATTTCTTACAATAATTTTTAAGTGGGAAGTTGCACTTCTTTTGCTAATTTTCTGTCTTAAATGGGTTCTTAAATATCACCTGTTAAATACTTACAAGCCGAAAAGTTGCGACAGTCGAAGATATTTTTCAAGTTAAGAGAGTTGTTAGTTTAAAATTTATTTGACCAAATCGGTTCATTACGTCACGAAATCTAGAATATGTGAGCTGTTGTAAATGTCTTTAACTGGTTGCGATTTGGTTCTGATCTAAAATTCTAAGCTAATGAAAGAAATTTAAATTCATAAATACACATGTTCTGGAAAGACTTTGGTTTCATCTTCCCGTCAAGGGGACGTTGGAGAAGGGCTGAGATACGGAATGACTTCGATACCAGGCTGTCGGATCGAGAATGGTTTGTGGAATTGGATCTCAAATCTTCTCAAGGGACCGTGGCATGCAGCAATCATACAGCCTTCCGGTTGGGGTGAGTGTGTTTCAGTCTCAAATCCTCGCCATAAGGGAAGCTGGTAGGATCCTGAGTGAGGGAGGTGCACGCGGTATATTACTCTCGTCTGGATTTCGGCACATAGAACCCAGGGCAGGGTCCGCTAAGGACGTTTTGGAAGCGTTTCCAGTCGCGTCGCATTTGCACTATAGAAGCTTGATCATGGAATACCATCTTCGAGAGGCGGAGAAAAGGTAGAACGCATAGAGCACATGTGGGGTCGCAAGGAAATCGACGCACCGACTTCTGGGCGGACACGTATTGGGCGACCTATCGGAAATATCGCACGTGGGTATCGGTGATTTTATGCGATACCTCAACGCAACGGGGTAGTTCTTCTCTGCTATGGATCCGACGGGGATCTCTCACATGGGTTCGAACTCGAATGATTGGATGATATCTACGAAACGGAATCTCGCGATTCTACTCGAGTACCTGCGGGTAGCCAAGTACACCAACCAACCAATCACATGTACATAAATTGTTATACAAACATACATCCATACGGACATGCTCGTAGTAATATGTAGACGGAATTGATTGTCACTTCCTTAAAACGTCGACACTGATGAATAGTCGAATTTCGAAAGTCGGAAGTTAAAGATATTAATTTGAATATTATATAGCAAAATTTTAATCACTTGAATGCAGTAATTTAAACATTAATACAGATCACAAGTTATTTGTTGGTAGTTGGGTGGTAAATGAAATTATCCAGCTCAGCGCAAAAAAAACTCACAATTCTAAATACAATAAAAGTGCATATAACCAAAATAATCGGTTTTGGATAACAAGATGTCTGAATGTAATACAAGTCTATCAACATAAAAATGGTTCGTATGGTTTGCAATACATTTACAACATTACATTTTATAAAGGACACCCAATTGTATAATAGTCAAGGTTACCGTGTGACGATTAACAAACAATTATCATTCAAAATATTTACGATCATTAGCTCACATTAACCATATAAAATCCAAACAAAAATGTTCAATACGAAGATAATAAGACTTCTGCGAAACCAGTACGCACCCAATTGGAAGTCAAAAAACATACACATTTATTAAAAGCACTTTTTAGCAAGGGATGTACCACACTGAGTTAAATAAATGGTGAAACAAGCTGCGTCAATAGCAAGCAAAAATTCTAAAATTGCACAAACAAATTTTTAGGAAAATGATGGAAGAGATTTTCTTGTTGTTTAACAAGAGGGCGTTAAAAAGGAATTGCCAATAGGAATATTCAAGATTAGTAATATTAAAGCATATCGAAGGTCTTCTAAATCCTGTGGAGTGTTTTATTAGTATAACACCATAATAAAAGTTCATGTGATGTAGATATGTATATAAAATATAATGGAGGATTTTTGTTCAACTACCGCCACCATTACATCAGGGAAGACCACTCTCTGTGCGTATTTTTGGTTTTTGTGGCTGGGCAATGGTTAAGGTGAAATTGGTTTTTATTCTCTTTTCAATTTTAAAGGGTTTGTTATTTATTTAGATCAAAAATATAGTGTCGCAATGGCTCATACTACCTAGTAATTTGTACTGTTTTGCACAATATTGGCGGACTAATTTACTCGTTAAAACGAGTTTTCAGCGTGAGGGGGACAGTGACACAGCAAGTGCTCAAACGTCTCCTCCTCCTCATCAAGCCAGCTCCTGCAGAAGTCGTTATACGGCATACCCAATCTCCGGGCGTGCAAACCATTGGCCCGTTGGCACCGCCACCGCCATCCGGAGTCGGCCCCTCGGCAGTTTCCTAAGACCGGCGGTCGGGACGGAGTCGAACCGAGGTCAAGTCATCCTGGAAATCGAGCAGGTGGTGTCGTTCGACCACCCACCTGCGGCCTACACACTACTAAAAATGCTCTTGTCTTTCGTTGCCCTTAAAAGCAATCGAATTTCTATTCTGTTTGCAGACTTAACCGTACGCATTCAAATTATAAATATAATACATAACTCGCTATAAAATAATGCTCTCAATAATAAGGTTTTGTAGATAACAATGATTAAACAAATTGCACGATGATCATGCCTAAACAGCGTTGAAAATGAAGCGGACACGAGTTTCCTTTTATGCCTGATTGGTGTGTCGTGGCGTAGTCACAATAATAAACTCTTGTGAAATAAAGGTGTAGAGCAAGACAGATGCATAACAAACAAACGAGTAATTTTCGAATTAGAAAAACTTAGGCAAATGCAAAGAAAGAAAAATCCAATATTAAGAAACGTGTGTGTACCATGAATAGAATAACCTGACCATGAAAATATGAGAAACGTGAATCATAAAACGAAATTACTTCTTGACAGACATAAACAAAATAAGATTTATGACGTTATGACTTCATGAAACAAACAAACAAATAACTTTATTAACTGCATTAATACAGCTCTGCTCAATTGCTTAGATCCATAAAGTTTTTATCAATTACAGAAATTTTCTAAATTATAAAAAATGCTTCTACAGCAATAGAATACTTAATTGAGTTCAAAAATATACAGAAACTGAAAACAAAAATCTTTTTCGATTCTAAATAAATTAAATTAAGTGCATCCAAACAATTGAACAGGTGTGTAAATAAAATAGCCTGAATGAAATTCTATGAATTTCATGCCAAATAAGCTAAACATGTGGCTATGCAGCAGGCAATTTCCTTGACAAAAATTGTCACTGCAGATTTACTTTTGAGAAAGAAATTTTTAGAATACATATTTAAATCAATAAAAACATTACAAATCTAATGTGTACAGAGTAAAAATTCCCAGCAAAATGTAATTATGTATTTGTAAAAGTATTGACAATTTAGTATTCTGAATTTTTGACAAATTTTCGCAAGGACAAATTTTATAAATTCGTTAGAAGTTCTCAATAAAATCGTGAGAAAATATTCCCTTTAGTATTTTAAATATATTTGTATGCGAAAAATTATATTTAAAAACTGACTGCTGGGTAGGGTTATGTCGGCAGATTGCTGTATGTATAGGTAAGGAAACGTTCCAGCCAACCTGGCTCCAATATTATTATGGTCCCATTGTGATACCTGTTGTGAAAAAACTTTCACGTGTTGTAGTGATACAGACCAGAGTCTCTGTTAGGAATCGAACCTGGAACCCCCTACTGATAAACTCGCACTGCCTATTTTCCTAAAACGAGTGACAATACTTGTTCGGTCATAAACAATAAAAAATTAAATTTAAATTTTATGTCTATATAAATGGCCCAACGAATATTTTCACTAGTTTTAGAAAAACCGCCAATTATTTTCGAATCGAAAAATAAAAATCTAAATTATTATTTAATTAGAAATTAAACTCAAGAAATAACGATTAAGTGATTTTTAAAATAAAAGTTCTAACCGATACGGTCCCTGGTTTAAACACATCTTTTACTTTACTCCATATCGTTAGTTGAAATGAAAAACTACGTAACTAACAAAAATTGCTAAATCTATTTTTTCATTGATTATGATCGCTGCAGAGAAATGCATGTCCTCACAAATTCTTAAATTTGTATAATAAAAATTTGCCTTTTTATAAGCGAAAATCTAAGAATGTAACTGCAAATATGTTTATTATTTTAAAAAGTTTTTTTCCTCCTCTAAAAATGCTAGTTACGTGGTTTTGCATTTCACCTAACGATATATTTGAATATTAAAAATCATCTTGAAATAAAGTTCCAGAACATCATCAATATAAGAAAATGTATAATATTGTTTGATGAAATACTTTCATTGCATTTATGAGAACAATATTATTTCATATATGATAAATTTAATGAATTAATGTCTGTCGTTTATGTTATGTAATTTCATCATTAAATCAATGAAGCATTTACATTTGAAAAGGTTTTATTCTACTAAAGAAATAATTCATTGCATTTATTAACATCATTTGGGTGCACCGTTCATATACATATAAAGGCAAATTTTGGATGAATTTAAATGACAAATTTCATTGTATTACTGTAATAATTCCTTGAATGAATGACGCCTTTTCTTCTGGATATTCGGAAATTTATTATATTAACATAAAAATCTCAATTCTAAACAGTTCGTGTATGATGATTTGTGATTTGTTTATTTGACACCTTCGCTATATTAGTCTATCCAGTACCATGATTAGACACCAAATTTGTTCAGTAATTTTTGCAAAAGGCATAAACTAAATAAAAATTCTTGTGCTAAGCCATATGAATGGCTTCAATGAAGTTTTTGTCTTCTTGAACTATATTTACATGAAAAAACAAATTATTTGTTTCCGTCACGCGTTTTATGTTTTACAAAATAAAATCGGCAAAATAACAACCATATTATATTTCCCATTGAATATTAGACTCCTTAACCCTTATCCTGTATTAATGGGTCAAAATGGCTCAAACTGTTTTTATTGCTCATTTGTGTTTAAAATACTCTGCGGATTTTTTTGAAACTTTAGTACAATTATTATTTTAACGAACACTATTTAAATATAAAATATAATTCTTGTAGATCTTTTCACAAAGCATTGGTGAAAAAACTTACGCATCTTGTACACTTGGGTCAAAATTGCCCAAGCAATTAAATCATTGTGCGCATGTGCTAAGCGCTTAGTAACAAATTGTTTTTTGTGTTTACGACATCACAATTAGCAACCAAACCAAAAAAAGAAACAAAGCGTAGCTGTTTGAAAACAACACAAGTGTTTTTGTTTTTGGTTTTTATAATGGTAGTTGAAACAGCGACAAAACTAAAAAAATAGTAAGTAGAGCTGTTTTACATTTCATTCGTTGATGTGTTTTTGCATTGAGTACATGTGAGAAAAGCTGCTCGCATTTTAGAATCATGAAACCGGAAGAAATTAGATCTTTTCTTATGCAATCAGACTCAGAAGAGGAAAGTCCTCAGGACACAGCAGGTGAAGATGAATGCGATTTCGTGTCTGAAGCTGAATCTGTTTATTTTTTTTTTTTTTTTTTTTTACACAATATATATTATTTATTGAATCTTCAAAATCAATTGAACTAACAATAAGTATTCAAATCTTAAGAACTAATTGCTAATTATTATTAAGTACAGCCTAGCTGTACAAAATTATTTATTGCTCGTATAGTTTTATTTCCGCGTCTACTACGTTCGGGCTAGGGAAAGAGTATCCCTTCTTTTCAGTCGAATGAACCCTCTTTCGCTTAAAATATTTCGGGCTAGTATATTTGGATGATCTTGGAGATTGGTTAGGTATGACGTTGCGTATGTTGTTATCTCTTGTTTGACTGTCGGAATATTTAAATCCTTGTGTATGTTAGAATTTTTTATATACCACGGCGCATCTGTTATCATTCTCAGTATTTTGTTTTGACACCTTTGAATTTTTTCTATATTGGAAGCTGAGGCAGTGCCCCATAGCTGGATACCATAGCTCCATATTGGTTTTAAAATTGCTTTGTAAAGCAAAAGTTTACAGTCCAGTTTTAGCACAATAAGCCAATTTAGTTGAGTTGCTTTTAATTTCATTTGAGTTAATTTTGCATCGTTGTGCTGTTTCCATGTTAGCCGTCTATCAATGTGCATCCCTAGATACTTGACCTCCAAACGTTGAGGTATTAACTGGTTGTTGATCAGAATAGGAGGACATGTGTCTCTGCGCAGGGTGAAGGTTATATGTACGCACTTATTCTCATTAACTTTGATTCGCCATTTTTTTAGCCAGCTTTCCAGCTGCGAAGTTTGGTGCTGTAGGCGACGAGATGCTTCGTCAGCACTTTCGTGAATGCTTAAGAACGCTGTATCATCGGCAAAAGTTGAGGTATGGATGTTCGCGACTGTTGGCAAATCTGCGGTGTATATCAAGTACAGCAATGGACCTAATATGCTGCCTTGGGGAACTCCAGCTTCAATCGCCTGCGGTGATGACAGCCAATCACCTTGTTTTAAAATAAATTTGCGACAAAGCAGGTAACTTTCCAGTAGCTTACAAATATTTTCAGGAAGGTACTGGGTCAGTTTATATATTAATCCCTTATGCCACACTTTATCAAAAGCTTGGGAAACATCGATAAAGAGGGCTGAGCAGTACTTTTTTTCTTCTAGGGTATGCTTTATAACATTCACAAGTCTATGTGTTTGCTCAGTTGTGCTGTGTTTACTTCGAAAGCCAAACTGATGGTCTGGAATGCAGCGCTTTTCGCTAATGATTTTTTTTAACTTGATAGCTAATAATTTTTCAAAAAGCTTAGATAAATTTGGCAAAAGGCTAATTGGCCTGTAGGACTCAACTCTGGTGTGGTCTTTACCTGGCTTAGGTATCATAGTTATTAGTGATATCTTCCATTTAGATGGAAAGTATTCAATGCACAATATCGCGTTGAAGATGTGGAGAATTCTATTAACTACTGTAGTTGGGAGCTCTTGGATCATCTTGTTGCTAATTTTATCGATGCCAGGAGATTTTTTAGGGTTCAAGTTGGCGATAGCTTCTTCGACGTCTTTCAATTTAAACTTTATCGAAACTGCTGCATCCGTAACTATCGATGGAAGTTCTTCAGGGTCGCTTGGTGCATTGGGGGTGAAAACATTTTTTAAGTGCTCAACGAACAACTTGCCTTTTTCTGTGTCGTTTCTTGCCCAATCCCCAGTTGGGGTTCGAAATGGAGGTTTACGAATAACCGGTCTTTTGAGATATCTGGTAGCACGCCATAGTGAATGATCGGATTGCGGTGTTGCATCAAGACCTTTAAGATACTCATTTAAATAATCAGTTTTTTTGGATTGTAACATCTCTCTTAGCTTTTTGGTACACTCTATTGGTTTTCTTTTGAGTTCAGGGGATCTATGAAGCTGCCACTCTCTTCGAGCTCTTCTTTTTTCAGTTAATAATAATTCGATGTCTGTGGAGCAAATTTTTTCTTGCCTAATTTTGCGTGAATTAATAATAGCGTGCTGTGCCGCCAGCTTGAGACTTTCGTCCAATTGTGTAAGAGATGCATCTACATCGTCTGGTGTACGAAGTAATACGTTTTGACAGCAGTGAGTAGCAAGGTATTTGCAAAATTTCAACCAATTTGTGTATGTTTTTATTTTTTCAGCTATCTCAGTCGCGTGTGAGTTTTGTGAGAGTAATATTGTAATTATAGTTGGTGAATGACCTGATGATAAGTCAACAGAAGATTCAACAATAATGAATTTAGCTGCAATGCCCTTTGTGATTGCGAAATCTATGACATCAGGTATTTTGTTACGATCAGTTGGCCAATATGTTGGTTGTCCGCTTGAGGCGACCGTCAAACACATTTTGGAAACTACGTTGTATAAAACGCGACCTTTTGGGGTAATCAGGCGTGATCCCCAATACGTGTGCTTTGCATTAAAGTCGCCAGCAGCTAGGAAACTATTGCCCAACGATTTAAAGAATTCAGAGTACTGATCCTCAGCAATTGAAAACCGCGGAGGCGAGTAAATTGACGATATAACTAAGCCTTTGAAAAATTCTTCAAGACAGATCGAAGTTGCTTGAAGATAGATAGTTTATGACCCCAACTTATCATCTTGCTCTAGCGAAGATAATTGCGAAAGTCTTGATCAAACTGCAAGTGAAGTCGAAGCATATCCATCAAAAAATGGGAAATATTTATGGTCACAAACATCAACAATAAAAGAAGTTGGAAAATTTTCTAAGCAGAACATTATAAATCATACTCCTGGCCCAACGCGTTATGATATTTCTAGAGCAGATAACATAAAATCATCTTTTCTGTTATTTATGCCCAGTGATGTAATGAAATTAGTTGTTGATATGACTAACTTACAAGGTGACTAATAACGGTAATGTATGAGTAACAATTATATTATACAAACGATTCTTTTAGGTCAATCAGTATTTGGAAATAGTTGGATTACTGTGGACTATTACTGTGTTAACTACTGTGTTAACTATTGAAGCATATTTCGGATTACTTCTGTTGGCTGGTGTATACAGATCTCATGGTGAAGCTTTAGAATCTCTGTGGGATGACCGCAAAGGCAGACCGCTATTCAAATCAACCATGAGTTTGCGCAGGTTTCAAAATATAGCCAGAGTGATTCGGTTTGATGAAAAGTCGGACAGAAGCGAAAGACGAGTTCGTGATAAACTTGCTCCCATCAGAGATTTTTGGAGCCATTGGGAAACGAATGTACGCAAAATGTTTAATCCAAGTGAAAGTGTGACAGTGGATGAGCAGCTCGTTACATATCGTGGACGCTGTCCATTCAAACAATACATACCATAAAAACCAGGGAAATATGGTATAAAAATCTGGGCATTATGCGATGCAGAAACCAACTATGCATGGTCCTTACAGGTGTATACTGGGAAAAACAGGAACTGTAAGGGACGCCGCGTCGTCTTGGACCTGATCAAGGATTTTAAAGGGCATAATGTTACTTGCGACAATTTTTTCACTTCGCATGAACTGGGTATTGAGTTGCTAAAACGAAGTATTACAATGGTTGGTACTGTACGAAAAAACAAAACTTTTTTGCCAGAAAAAATTTTGCAACTAAAAAATAAACCAGAGAATTATGCACACTTCCTCTTAGATAATGAGAACAAAACAACCATAGTAGGATATGTACCAAAGAAAAATCGATCTGTGTTTTTGCTCAGCACATTACATCACGACACGGAAATAAGAACTATCACCAAAAAACCAGAAATTATTCACTTTTACAATGAAACGAAATCCGGGGTAGATACTTCAGATCAATTAATAAGAACTTACACCTGTAAAAGGAGAACTAACCGATGGCCACAAGTGCTATTTTACAATATTTTGGATATATCCGCATATAATGCTTATGTAATTTTTCTGAAGATAAATCCACAGTGGAATCAAAATAAAAAGTATAAGCGACGCATTTTCTTGGAAAACTTAGGTATGGACTTAATAAGCGGGGAAATATCTCGTAGGTCAAGCATGCCACAAAGTAGTCATGCTAAATCATTTGTGAAAAGCCTTCAAAGTGATTCAGCTGTGGTTTCACAAGCCAGTAATTTGAAAAGGGGACGTTGTTTCTTTTGTCCAAGTTGCTCCAACAGCACGAAATATGCTAATAAGTGTGGCCAATGTCAAAAATTTATTTGCAAAACCCATTCTGAAACCCATATTGTATGTCATGAGTGTAAAAAAAACAATAAAACTGAATAAATATTTGAATACTTTGTATTGGGCAAAATTGACCCACTAATGTCATATGCGTTTTATTTTTGAAGTACAGGATAAGGGTTAAAACAATATGCATACGTCATTGTCATAAAGTCCTGGTTCATCAAGCGCAATCGGCATTTACATCTGTTCGTACGCGGCAGTTAATTGTCCATCACTTAAGTTTGTGCCACGTGAAGATCTGTTTAATATAATTGAATAGATTTGGAAATAAAAATTTGACATTAGTAACACAACGTAAACGGTTAAATATCGCCAATAATTCAAATGTTACAATAAGGAATAAGACAAGGATACCTATAAATTTTTTTTTCGTCTTGAATCAGCACTCAGGAGATGACCCCTGATGTATTGCGCTGGAACTAGAGGAAAGGGATGGTGAGAGATATTACACGTTTTTTGCTTTTGCACGTTTTGTGTTTATATCAGTGTTGCAACGCCTCTGATGCCAAGGAGACGAAGACATACTTATTGGTGAAATTTTTATGTCATCTGAAGGAAGAAATTCATGTTGTGATAATTATTTGGTCACGAAGAATTATTTCTTCACAACTGTCGGATTTTTGTCTTTTGGAAGGCTTTCGATCTAAACATTGAAATTTGTTTAAAAGGAATTTTCAGAAAATCTAAAAAGGTACGACGCCTTTTAACTGATTCGTAAAATACTGCAAATTACCAGTTAAATTGTGCTACATAGTGGCATCTTGGTACAAAATAAATGAAATCAAACAAAAGAATGTTTAATAATATTCGCTGCGCTGTTGTGGCATTTTAAAGAACTGCTTTCATTTTATTCTCATTACACATGTTTTTTTCTGCGGGTGTTGTTTTGAACTCTGCCTTGATTTGTTTTTAACTATCTTTTCTACTGTATATGTGTAAGTGAATGCGCGTAATTGAGGATGGGAAAGTTCGCAAGTAACGCCACAACCAGTTTACCAATGTTGATAAATTAAACAATTGTTTGACGACTTTAGACATTTAATGCGATTATCTTCTTGTAATGGATTTAATAATATCAGCTTTGAAACCTTTGAATGATAAATTAATTCCAAATATTTGAAAAAGTCAAAAATCTTGTTTTTCTGTTGAAATTTCGAAAAACTCTTTTTCGTAAAAATTTTCTCGGTTTTATTTCAATTCAAAGAATTTTAAACGAGCGTGAAATCTCATTTAGCATACATCTTATACATACGGTTATGTATGTATGCATGTACATATATACAGTATACTGTAGATTTCTATGAAATTTGCAAAAATAAGCTGTTTATAGATAGAAGACAATTCTGTATTAATTCACATATCCATACATACATATGTATGTACAAGAAATTTATTCACGCAGTTTAAAGCACCTGACACACGCATCAGAATTCAAAAATACATACATATATATCTATTTATATGGTTGAAACGAAAACACCACTAATCAATCATAATTTTTTTATGGTTTTAAAAGAACAATTCTTATTTCAAATTACATCTCCAAATTATATTACAATTTAATATAAAAAACATTTGTTTCTTTTAAATATAAATCCTTAACTAATTACAATTAAACCATATATAAAATTTTCCTGGAAAAACCGCGGCAATTTTTTCAATTCAATTTGAATGTCAATGAAAACTGAGTGTGTGCATGGGTATATGTATGTGTGAGGGCTTTTTCTTATAAAATAAAAAACCAAGTTTTTAAACGATGCAATATACCTTTTTATCGCCTGCCATTCATATAGTCAAATAATGCTGCCAGCATGATAATGATTATTTAAATATCATAATGATCATTCAGAGACAAAATGCATGGCATCAAAGTATTTATTTGGTTGCATGTATTATGCTCAACTGACATGCAAATGAGCCATCGGCACATGAGGGTGTTTGTTAAACTGTTTTTGTTTTTCACATTTTATATCAAAAACAACTTGCAACATATTGTGGCGCGCATTATGTTTTTCATCAAAGCATGTACAATTGCGGTCAAAAATCTAGTGTACTTCATTTAGGGTTTCTCCTTATATTTATAACATATGTATATTAGTTTTACTTTACATACTTACCTAGTGAAAAATATTTGAAATCATTCCTAAGAAACTAGTTTTGTACTTCCGAAATATCAATAACTGTATATTTTCACATTCTCAGCCAGTTATTAAGAACAACATCTACAGAATTCGTTTCTGGTTGCATATTTACATACATATATATTTCTACATACATATATGTATATAAAACATTTGACTTTATTATTTATTTAATCGTAAAACAAATTAAGTAATAAAAAATAAAATTCAATTGCATTCAATTAGAATTTTTATAGAATTGCAACTTATCATAACCCCAATATTTATTAATAGCATTAATAGCAAAGCAATGAGCAACTTTTCATAGCACCATAAGAGTAAAAAAAGTTCCATTGCTCTGATTAAAAAAAGTAGATTTACTTAGCATCACGAGCATTACTTGGAATTGAATGAATCTGCATCAACCCTATGTAAAAAGAAGTAGAACTAATCCGATTTTGGATTACTTCAGGAACACAAATACAGCATGTTATTATCTTATCTGAAATGACTTTTTTCAGTGGGCAGTTGGGCAAATAAGAAGTAAAACTTTACCTAAAGAAGATAGAATAAATATATAGTATGTAATATGTTTTGTAGCATGATCTTTGTTGGGTCAAGGGTAATTATTATATTAATAATAAGAATAACAATAATAATAATAATCATAATAATAATAAAAATAATAATAAAGAATTACACACCCTGGATTGCTGTAATCTTATTTAATAGAGCTGATTCACGCATATCAAGTTTACCTGATCCGTTTTTGTTAAATTTAATTTTGAACCTTCATTTGCGTTTATACACTAAAACATTTTTGCATCAAGTTTCGCTTGTTTTACAATGCTACGGTTAAGAAAAGAAGCGAGAAAGAAACAAAAAATAAGAGAGAAAGAAACAAACTTGACGGTACCGTCAAGTGTAGATCTGAAATATGCGTCAACAAGCTATTAAACAAGAAACGTGCAAAAACAGTATTGTAAAAATAATGATCTATCTCATTCCTTAGGACCATATATAGTTGGTGGACTACAAGTGTAACATAAGAATAATTAAATATGTAGGCAACAAAGAAGCTGGAAATAATGTTTAAGAAAAAAATAATAGTTCTAATATTATTAGAGCGCTACTATATAAATTGGAAGTTATATTGCGCATGAATTTGACTATATATATTCAGAATCTAGATCAGTTCAATTGCGAGAAATGCTTATCAACAAGTGAACTACGTGTAAGATGGAATACTCTAAATTTACCGAAAAGCGTGCCAGCAATTATTAACAATTTTTGTACAATTCTGAAATAAAATTAGAGAGTAAAATTTTTAATTTTCTGTACAAAGTTGCACGAACTTTTTCTTTGGGTAAGTTCGGTCTAGAATTAAATTATAGTTTGTTTTTTTTTATTTATATATGATACTAAGAAATTAATCAGAAAATTTGCAAAGAAACGACAAAAGTTTTTAATTTAAAAATTGAAAAAGGAGATTTTTTAACAAAAAATAAAAACATGTAAGTACATATATTTGTGCATATTTATCACTTTATTTAATAAAAAATGGCTTTTACTTTTTTTTTAAATTTATTTTTGTTCACATTTTACAGCCGTTGCCAACGATGCAAATCTTTTTGTTATGCACATGGAACAGACATATTTTGTGGTAAATTTTATGGTTTTTTGCGTTTTCTTACTTTTGTACATTTTGGTCTCTTATTGAGATAAATTATAGTTTACTCTCATTTTACCGAACTTTACCAGAAAATTAAACGAACACACCTATTACTATTAAAGTACCGAACTGATATGCATAAAATTAAGATCGTGGACATCTGTGACGACAAATCTTTAAATACATATATACATACATTTGTATGTATGTATATCTTTCCAAAATCTTTAAATACATACATTTGTATGTATGTATATCTTTTCAAAATCTGTAAAAGGGATTACAAAAAACGTGTTTGCCTATTATTATAGATTTGTTGATTTCGCAAAAAGCAACTGCAACAAAGTTAAACTTGTAGGTACTTGTTCTATTTTCTTTTCAATATGTTTTATATAGGAAGAGTGAGAGAGAGAGAGAGAGAGAGAGAGAGGGAGGCGCAAGAATGATAGACAAGAAGAAAATAAGATCATAGAAGCAGTACAATTAATCATTTAAGTTTCTTTTTCATTTACGAATTAGGCTTCCTTCTTTGTTTTCTGCCGTCTGTCTTTTGGTCCAATTTGATTACGTTTGTCTTATTCCCTTCCTTATTTTATTGTGCCTTCAATACCACAAAAAGCCAGTTGCTGCGTTAAATTTTATAATTAATCAAGTTCACGCGCTCTGCTTTTAAATTTTAGAGACTTATCAAAATATGTTATTCTTATCTAATATCAGCGTGAAAAGGATACGCTTTGAAGTTATGACTGAATGATCGCAACAGAACTCGTAAAGAAAATATTAGAATAGGAAGTTATCATTAGCAATGTGTTTGAAAAAAAAATTATTTTAATTTTATCCGGAGAGGTGAATAAGAAAATTATTTACATACCTATGTTCGAATTTATACATGGTTGGCCAAAAGTCATGTCTGCGTGGAAAAATTTAATACCTTTTTTGTTTATTATTATTTTTAATATACTAATAATAAAGGACATACAAAATGCCTCTTGACTAGTTTGACGACTCCCACAGTAGTTCCAAAATGAGCACATCTTTTCCGTGAGATACAAAAAAGTTTACTATATTAGCAGCCGTACATGGCGGCGTGCAATAACTCCCGGGTGAAATAATTCCCAAGGATAAAATGAAATGTCTCAAAAAATTTCCTAATGAAATTACTCCCAAGTCCCAAAAGAGTTATAAATTGGAGTTATTTCAATTCATTTTATTTTGTTTTTAGGTTATATTTCATTTGCTGTAGGGGTTTATTGGTAGTTGATTCACTTCCAATTATTTGCAATTTCTTAAAATTTCTCGTTTAAATCTAATGTATGGGCGTTTACCAAATTGGAAGAAATTAGATAGAGTACCAGAAGTGTTTATTTACGAAGCCAGTATTCATTTATTTTGAGATATATTTAATTGAGAGTTGTATTGCACTAGGACTTATTACTCTTGGGAGTTATTTCACAGACGTACATATTTATATTATTAATTATAAAAAATAATATCAGAGAGATCACCACCACGTCGATGTACAAGTGGGCTCATCAACAAAAATATTATATAAATAATAGATTTTTCTTGCGTAAACTATGACCGGCTGTTTCAGAATTGACTTCTGCAACATACGTGGTTTAATGGCAAATTTTTTCTCTGTATATGCCCACGTTTGTCTCCATCGGCCGGATGTTTTCACCTTAAGTGAAACCCAGGTGTCTGAGGGTGCTGATCCACAGGATTTTCACATACCTGGGTATCATCTTCTATCCCTCTAAGCCAGACCGAAGTCATGGTTTAATCAAATCAAATGGTGCAGTTCTATTCACCATTTTGGCGAAAGTAAAGTCGTGGCTCTGGATATGTCTAAAGCATTTGATAGAGTGTGGTATGGGGCACTTCTGTCCAAACTTATTGCTTTTGGTGTCGGTGATATCTTCTCTCGATTTACATCGAGTTTTCTCAGGGATCGCGCTATAAGAGTTGTTATAGACGGGATCTCGTCTAACGAGTACAATATAAACTCGGGGGTACCGCAAGGCTCCACTCTTTCTCCTACCCTATTTCTTGTTTTTCTTAATGACCTCCTATGTCAAACTTCCAACCCTATCCACTCTTTCGCAGATGACAGCAGCATTTGTTACTCATATTTATTTGGTCTTCGACCAGCATCGACTACGATCACGTCGCTGAGGCAGAATATGAGTGATTCATTGAATTGTGACCTCACGAAAATATCGCAATGGGGTCAAGCGAACAGGGTCGATTCAATGCTCAAAAGACCGAATGCAGCATGCTAACATATCGACGCATGCCCGATGACGGTGCGTCATCTGTAATTATGGGCGCTATAAATATTGAGGAATTAGAAGCTCTTGATGTTCTTCGCATGAAAATTCAGTGTGATGTTCGATGGACTGAGCACATTTTTCAGGTCAGAAGCATTCAAGTGCCTCGGTTTTTTAAGACGTTGCAAGACGTTTTTGAAATTACTCGACCGTGTACAGGAGAAAGCGAAGAAATTGATTGGGGACTGTGGGGTAGCCAACTCCATTGAGTCTTGAGCATCGTCGTAATGTGGGGTGTGTTTCGTTGTGCTATCTCTACTACAATGGAATGTGCTCTGGTGAAATCAGGGTACTAGTTCCCGAAACCCGTTCATTCCAGCGTATAACGCGTTGATCATTAAGGGCGCATCCATTTGTGGTCGATTTGGCGGCAAATCGCACCAGGCATTACAAGGAGAACTCATTTTTCGGCCGAACACCGCATATGTGGAACACACTCCCTGCCGAGGTCTTTCCTGTCACTTTTGACGTGGGAAAATTCAAATGAAATGTCCATAAATACTATTCCCTCTATCTTCCTTCCCATAATCTATTTTCCTAGTTCCAGCACAGTGCATAGCATGTGTAGGG
The DNA here is from genome assembly GCA_963924685.1 of Dexiosoma caninum. Taxonomy (NCBI): domain Eukaryota; kingdom Metazoa; phylum Arthropoda; class Insecta; order Diptera; family Tachinidae; genus Dexiosoma; species Dexiosoma caninum. The sequence continues at coordinate 88,456,299 of OZ004727.1, forward strand.
GTCATCCCCTGAGTCCTGGTCCAAGATAAAAAAGGTAATAAATTTTTACACAAAGGGGTGACTTCAGGCCCATCCATCCATGTATATTCTTGAATTAATTAATTCCCATCATTTTACACTAAATTGTGTTTATAATAGTGTTCTTTCAGTTCATTTGTACAAATATACATATACATATGTATGTACTATGTAGGAACTACCAAAGACTATAAATATACATATGGATGTTCATTAGACCGTACCACCTTACTGGCAAAAAAAAGTGCTCCTTACACCTCGTAATATAACGTATTTTTGGAGATGAATTAAAAAAAAATTCTAATAATAAATAGCTGTTATTGTTTTTCATAAGTACCGTTATAAATTTGAAGAGAAATATTAAAAAAATATGGTTGCCAATGTTTTTGAAAAATACCAAGACTTTTGCTGTGCAAAAAACTTAGGACTTAACATTTTCAGCGTAGAATTTTTTTTATTTTGTTATATACCAGAATAGTTTTTTGTTTTATTGGTTCTTATTAATAAGTACATTAATAATATAATAAATAAAATAAATTTAACTAGGCTTTTTTTGTACAATTAATGAATTTTCTTGTTGTACACTGTTGTACCAACCGTCGTGTACTATATGCTTAACGTATGGACATATAAGTAATTCCGTTATTCATACAATATATTTAAAATCGAGGAGTTTATTTTTAAAGCCTTACAGACAATCTGGTGTTGAAACCGACATTGTAAAATGTACAGAATTGATGTTTTTTGAACGATTTGAAGTCTTCCCAACTTAAAAATAATCATCATTTATCTTTGCAGATGCGAACAATTTGCTTTTGGTTGATTATTTGGCACACATGTGGTGAAAATAAAACAACAAGGAATAAAAAACTACGTCACATAGCAAATGTTTGATTTTATTTGTGTGTGTGTGTTTAAAACAAATCAGATGTTTTTTTGACACCCACCTTACGATTTCAACACATCGCACAAAAAAGTCATTAAGGGAAGACTCCTCTTCTGATGGCTGGTGTTTGGTTTTTATGTGGATAAACGACTGCATGACGTACATATGTGCGCGTTTGTGTGAACTTAATATAACCGACGGCGGTATGATCAGAGAACGTAACAAATTGATCATTAAACAGAAGGCATGTTAAAAAAATAGACGAAGTAAAGTACCAAGCAATTTTGGAAAGGGGCACGTTTTTAAAGGTATGCATGGATTTTCTGATGTAATTTTTAAATTTGTATTATTAAAAACAAAGGGTGTTATGATTCCACCCATTACGTTCTCTCGTGGTCCTATTTAAAAAATATATTTAGCATATGAATCTTTGTACACGCAGAAATATCTACGTTTTAAGTTTTATTAAAATCGGTAAGTTAAATCATGAACTAATACATATACAATGACCGTATATAGAGGGTCTTCCTACAGGGATTTCCCAAAGCTGATAGTTGATAAGGGTCAAGTTGTTGAACCTACATCTACGAAATTAGCTGCCATATATTAAGCATGTTTTACCAAATCACCATGGACGGATACAGCATTCAATGACACGTGCAAATAATGAAATTGTTTTAATAAAACGGGTGTTCTGTTCGTTCCGCGCGCTTCGCCCATTTTATGTTCGTCATAATCGAGAGGACTATTCGCAATGTGATGGATAAATTTGAGTTCAGTAAACGATCGACTAACAGGCGTACGCCGACGAAACGCAAGATCTGCCCAAAACATCTCCTTTCGCAGACTACAACTTGGGTAATTTTGCATTGTGACTTGGGTCTGCATCTGTACATAATTCAACTGACCCAGAAACTGAGGGTTAACGATAATAGACATTGAAGCTTGTTCACCGAATGGACTCTGGGGCAGTTGGCAACTGACCATAATTTTCATCGCAAAATCGTTTTCAGCGAAGAGGTTAATTTTTGGATGAACGTGTACTTGAATAAACAAAATTGTCGAATATGGAACGATTTGTGGACTGGCGGCGTCATCATACTTCATATTTCTTTGAGAACGACGTTGGCCAGGGCATTACTGTCAATGACGAGTGCTATAGGTCGATGATTACTAACTTCTTTTAGCTGAATTGGATGATCGGACACCAACGACATGTGGTTTCAACATAGCAGCGCTACGTGCCACACAGCTCATACCACATTAGATATTCTGCACGAGCGAATATATTTCTGGTGGAGGTGATGTGAACTGGCCACAGAGATCGTGCGATTTTACACCGTTAGACTTTTTCTTGTGGGGGTTTTCTTAAGCTGCAGTTGTATGCGAATAAGCCACAAACCACAGCGGTTCCCAAAGCCAAGGTAACCCATGCCATCGGTCAAATGGAGCCTGTGTTATGGGCATAGAAAATTGGATATTTCGGATACGCTTCACCCAGAGAAGCCGAACAATTGACATTTGAACGATAATTCCACACAAAATGGCACACAAATAAGCGATCGGTTCGGTTTTTCAAATGAATAAAAAATTTCGATGATATCTCACACACATTTTATTTTATTTAAACTTAAAGATAGGAAGGGCTTGATGAAAGACTATGTACCAGAGAACAGAATGAAACCATTCGCATTTGCTAACCATTCATAAATTCGTCGCTTTTGTCATGCATTTATTCGACAAAAATAATTGCAGTGAATGACTTTATCGTTTGCACCCAGTAAATACAACCAATAAAATTAATAAGGAGAGAGGATAATATGAAGGTAAAGAATCAAAGATTGCGTAAAACAGTTTTTCGGCTACTTGAAGATGGCGAGAAATAGTTTTTCTGTTAGTGAAAGATGGCGAGAAACGGTTTTTCTGGGCTGATAAAATATCGGCGTACGAAGGTATGACGCGGAAAAAAGAGGTGACGCAAGTGAGTATTAAATTTGTGATAGAAGAAAGAAGAAGTGAGTGGGAATACAATAAAAAGACGATGAACCTGGAGGATTAAATTTGAGGATAAAAAGTTAAACCGAATGACCAACTAACACCCATATTGAATTTGAATACTTCGTACACCGGCTATATAACTTGCGTTAAACGGAGCAATACCGATTGGAGCCCACGATAATAAGAGTGTCTATCGGGCCTTTAACCATAGTGTCAACACTAATAGTACCATCCTCACGGCCATAACCACCATCACCCTTTACGCCTGAAGGTGTAATTTAATTGCCGTCCGGGCACATCTGGGGCAGTAAACGATAGAGCAACAACTTCAGTCAGTAAACAGTTTTAAACAGTAGTTTTTCTACCAGTCTGGTGGAGATGTCCGAATAAAAAAGTAAAGGTAAGACAGTAGGAAGGCGGTAGAAGACACCGGGGATAGCAAGTCGGGAGTAATATTTGATATCCCGCAGAATACTACCAAGGTGGAATCCGTTTGGATTCTGAGTGGGTGGTGCGCCGAAGCTGGGTAAGATCTGCGAGCTTAGGTAGCTCTAGACGGTTGGCAGCGCCGTGAGTATTTGACGTGGAGGGGGGTATTTTTAGTTTGCTTTCTCTTATAATCCGTTCTTATCCTTACAGTTTAATCGATTCGCCGTAGTCCTCATTATTACGGGCTCCGTGAGTTTTTTTATTATTTTTGAATGCTGGCATTATATATTTTGTTGTTGTTGTAAAGTGAAGCTCACAGACTGGTTGAGAGTCCATTCAACACAACGAAATAAGTCATTCAATATGTTCTTTATTATATACAGAAAAACCTAGGTATTTATTTATTTAAATTTAGTCAATGGATATAATCCTTACATACTAATAACAAGGTACTTATGACTATATTGAATTTATGAATTCAGAACCATCGTAATTTGCAATAACTCGAGAACTAGTTCTCCGATAGAACTAAAAAAAATAACATAACGTTTAAATTATATTATTATACATTTTTTGCAAATCCTTATAATTTCAGAATGTTTTGAGAACAAAAATTTTTTTTTTCAAGAAGATTAATTAAATTTGTTTTTTTAAGTTGATTAAAAATGTAAAATAAAAAAAATCTGAAATATTGTTATTAGTTCTGGTACTCGCATATGTTACAATAAAATGAGCCATATTTCATTAAAATTTGATTTTATTCACAATGAACTGGTAGCACCCATTTTACAGAAAAATTATTAGTATATAAAGCTAATTTTTATTTTAATAATTTAATTTGATAATTTATCAAAAAATTGCTTTTTAATTATTTTTTATTCAGTTATTTCAAGTAATTTTTTTTTATAGTAACACAGACAGCAAACAACTTTTCTGATTATGACATCTGTAATATTTTCGTCGTAATTGCGAGCCACACTGCGAATTTACGCAATGAACTTTTACCGACGAATTCGTTGTACTAGACGAAATAAAAAAAATGGCTACGAAACAGCGCTTTCCTATAGAAGGTAACACCTAGTAGTAGGCAATAATTGCCTGAATGTTACATCTCTTAAAAAAATAAATTAAATGAATACATTCCTTCAATGTACTGATTTGTTCCAAAGTTTAGTCAAATAAATGTACTAAGTACTACGTGCGAACTTCTGCATCAACAAGAGTTGGAGAACATTTTATAAACAAAAAATTTAAAAAAAAAAATTGTAATGAAGAGAAAAAAAACAAAAATCAATTGGATTTAAACTCCTTTTTTGTTTTGTTTGGAGCACAATAGAAATCAGTAAGAATAAGATTAATTTCTTTTTTGCTACATTTCGCTTCTCTTCTTTAGCTAAAACAATTCAACTATGTTATTTTCTTATCATCAGTAAGCAACCTGTTGTCCGAATCATTATTAATAATGTTTGGTTTTAATTTTCTTTTACAAATAATCGATATTTTTCTTTTCTTCATTTATAATTGTTGTTTTTATTATCGCTCCTTTAGCCACTTTATTATTTCACACATGCGAACACAATTACACCAGCTCAAACAATTATTATTTATGATCATTCTTGTCAAAATCAACAACACATCTACCACTTTTATTCTCATCATCGTTTAAAATAATTCCTACGTTACTGGCACATTCATGCACGAGATGAAAGAAATGTTTTCTACGCTCTGCAAATGCAGGTTGTCCCTAATAAAAAAAAAACTCTCATAAATTTAGTGGATTGTTTCATACAAATCAAGTAAATAGTGCCAAGTTCTACACATACATACATATGGATGTATGTCAATAATATTCTGTATTTCACACCAACGTGTATTGTACGGATTGATGAAGATGGCATGAAATTACTTTTGTTATTGTTAATGATACTGGTAAACTTATTAGATCACACTGGCAGATCTCCAAGTTTTTTCTTTTGTTATTTTCATTATTGTGTTTGCCAGTAGAATTCAGTGAATTTTCAACGGCGGCGCTTCAATTTGGATACACATGTTTCATTTTCAATTTAAGCGGATTTATGGCGATTAAAATGCCATTATTCACTTGCTCAGCGCACAGATTCAAATTAATTACTACGCAGGAATATTTTATTAAATCGGTATCGATAGAAATTTCAAGTTATTGAAATGCATTGTTGGCCATTTTCTTTTAATCTTTTGTTTATTTATTCACTCGCAAATATGTAGGTAATTCTAAATTTACTTTATGCTTGTTGTAACACTAATAATACAGTAAGTAATAAACGGTGCGGAGGGAAGTTGGCGCCGTTGGAATTATCGATTGTGCGGATTTCACCGTCACGATGTCGCAGTGGTTGAGTGAGCGTCGCGCGTTCGCTGTGGAGGCATTTTTTAAGAGTAATGATTCTTACGTAGATGCTCGTTCACAATTTTGTTCAAAGTTCGGTATTCGGCGAATAAGTGATAGACTGAGTGTAAATTTAATTCATTCGTGGGTGCAGATATTCCGCGCAACTGCTTTGGCTATGAATGCCGCACGTCCAGGGCCAGTCGATCCGAAAGCATAGAACTGGTTGAAAGCAGTTTATGTGAAAATTCGCGACTTTCAATACGGAAAAGAGCAGCCTCTCTGACTTCAAAGAGCGATTATTCATGAAAATTTAAAAAAGGATCTGAAGGATCTGGATGACATACTCTTTAAAAAATAAAATCCGCATTTCCATTCCATCGTTCAATGCTCTTAATGAAACTGAGTCAATTATTACGTTTTTTATTAAGTTTGAAAGTATAAACCTGCTACCAGACACCCTTTAGTAATGACTCAAAATATGTACTCGTACAGTGAGTCCGCGATTATCTGTGATTCGATTAACCGGCAACGAAGATTATCCGGAAAAGAAAAATTGTAATTGTTTTCTCTTTTACCATCGATTTCTTTTTGCATCTATTATCCGGGAATGCAAGTAAATTTATTTTCGATTGCTTTATGCCTGTTTTGATTAAACTGGAATAAATTGCATTTATCTTTTATTATATATGAATACAACAATATGAATAAAAAATGCAGCATGCACCTAAAACGCTTTAAGTTATTAACGGCCTGTTTCACTATTAGAAATTGGCTATACGATGGGTCCACTTATGGAACTTATGAGACAGAAAGGCGGCAGATATAAAATGAATTTTTAATTTAGTAGGAGTGAAAGTAGTACAGCCAAAGGCTGACCATCTTGTACTCAATTTCCAGTTATATTAAATGGTGAAAAAATCACACAAATTGCTTCAGTGGTTGATGAGTGGCAGTGTTATAGAAAAATTTATAAAACTGTTTGGTGACTGACCATTCTAATATACGATCAGTATATAAGTATATTGCAACCTCGATTAACGCAACCAATAGAAATTTTGGGCCGTTGCCGAGCCTTAAATTAGTCTGCCTATTTTCCGATAAAAGTGCTTATGTAAAACAAAATAAATGGTTTATTTAAAAGAACAATTGTTAACTTTTAAAATAAATGCTTTTATGTAATTAAAATAAAAAGAAAATAAAAAAGAAAAAAATTTTTAAATTAAATCAAAAATACACATTCTAATGTATGCAAATTTGTATTGATATTTTTCATAGTGCTAAAGATTCAGGTTTTTAACGGAAAAAGTGTGAAATTTTTGAATCTGTTTTTTTGAGCCATACATACATATTTTTTTGAATTGAAATTTCTCGAAACTTTTGCAAGATCATTATGTCTTCCAAAGAGCCAGGTAAACGGTTAAGCTTTCGATAGCATTCTGATAGTTTATTTTGAAATGTTCAATTGTTCATTCAAGTAGAACAAACCTTCACAAAGAATTTTTTAAACTGAGTTGATTTTATGTAAAATTTTATAAAACTGAAGTAAAAATCAAACCGAAGGCGAAACACAAAACATTTTTTGTAAAGTGGCATTATTGAGATTTTGTTTTTGGAAAAGTTGCGTTAACAGAGTAACAAATGTTAAGAATTTGGGTGTTGCGATTATCGAGTTGTTATGTATATCAAGGGTTACGTTAATCAAAAAAAACCCCTGGAAACGTTCAAATCAGACCTGGGGCGTTACTCTCTATTGCGATGCGAAAGAAAAATGGTATGAAATCGAACGATTGGTACTCTCTAATCCGTTTGCGCATTTGCCTTACGCATCTATTATAGCCCCTTTCGCAAATCTTGTATCACCGCACTCTGTAATGCGAAAGCGTCTGTCAAAATCGTTCGATAAGCGCAAATATCTTGCGTTAGGTAAATATCAAACGCAAATGGAGAAAAACATAAAAGCACTCTGAAAATATACTTATACTTGATATTTAAATTGTTTTAGGGAAAAAGCAAAAATATTACAAACAACACAACGGCAGTTTGAAATTTTAGTAGATTTCATAATGCAACATAGCCACTTGTCCAAGGGACAGTTGCAGTCAGCAAATACTAAACAAGCCGGACAAAATGCCTGTTTCATGATATCGAAATAATTCTTTTTCGTGTATTTACAGTTCAAACAAAATTTTATAAAGTTTTAAATGGAATTGTACGAAAGAAAGAATTCTTTCGACATTATAGGAAATGCAATAAGTTTTAAAAGTGGATTATGAGTTTATTAAAATGTAGTTTTTATTCAGGCATGTGATGATAAACGACTTAGACACAAAACCGAAAACGATAAAAGATGCGATGTGTTTAGTAGTTTTTCTTTTCAATAATTTTTGAGATATTTTTTGTCAATACTGTACTATATTGTTTATATTTTATCTTCTAGCATGCTTTTAAACGTCAATAGTTTGAGAATGATTTTCCAATTCGATCGGAATTCATCAAACCTTTTCAAAAAAAATAATTAGAATTGCTGTGGATCTCCTTGAAACTTTTAGCTCGTGTTGAATGAATAGTGTTTAGAACATACAGAAACGCCTCCTTATACAAACCGAAGTTTTGTACAAAACTGAAATAAAGCAATATGTATTTGAAAACATATTCCTCTACATATTTTTTTCTTACATGCGGTCATTTAAAGAGAGTATATCGGTCCTATCTCGTAAGACTTGTCGTGCAACTCGTTCTACATTGTCGTTTTACTCATCAAACCATAACGCGCAGAATCCATCATTTTATTTTTAATTAAAAACTGTTAGTCTTCCCGTTTGCTTAACTTTGCTTTTTTTAAACGTCGTGTTGGAACATTTTATTATCAATCTATGCCATATTTTCTTTTGCAATGTTAAAGTTGCCACTTTTTCAAAGAGATTTGCGAAAGTAATAGAGAGTACCAAATTGCCATCTCAACGCATTTAGCTTTCGCATCGCATCGCAATAGAGAGTAACCCCCCTGTGGTGCAAATCACTGAAATGGTGTTCTGCAAACAAAAATTTTAAAATCTCGTGATTTGAAATCGTCAGCTAAATGACTGCCGATTTGAAAACACTTGCTTAATTTTTCTATGTATTTCGTTTAGAATTTAATAAACATGCTATAATATTTTTCATGTGATTTGTTTTCTATTTATTTTTGTAATAAAATTGGGTTTGCTACGTGTAAAAACTCAAATATGAGCAAATTTGTAAGAACACCGGTTTTTTTGTAAATAATTGTTTGGCAATGTCGTGGCTATATGGCTGCGAAGGTGTATGGGAGTCGAAATTTGTTGTGGCATGGGTATTGCTCACGTTGAAGCAGAACCACTACCATTTTCGCTTGCAGTTGTCTGACGTGAACTTTTTCTTAGTGGTGAACGTTGCATCATATACGATAGAGATTAAACTTTCAAATTACCAATTCGTTTCGGTGGGTGAGTTACTAGAATAAATAAGTTCCCAAATAAATTTTAAACTCAACACAGATCATTAAAAATTATTGTCGTTCAACGAAATTCGAATTACTTTACGATTTTACAAATATGATTTTTTATACATATGTATATAATGTTTAAACATACTCTAGACCCTGTTTTGATGGGTATTAAAAATTTCTTTATAAAAAACTGCACTGTGCTACTAATTTACACATTTAGGACATAAAATCCTATTTTTGTTTAAAATAGTCCATAGTTGAAGTTCTCACTTAGTGACCAGCACTCTTGCAAGTCTCGGCGATACTGCTAATTGTCTCTGCCTTTTATAAGGGTTTGGATCATTTCGAGCAAATGCTTACATAGATCGTGTTCCTTGGCAAATATTGCCCCTAGGAATGGTGTTGATATACAGAAGAGTTCGCTTATAATGAACACCGGTTATAACTACATACAAATAGCTCTTCTTACTATGGCAAACTCATGTGGACATCATTAGAAATTATCTAGATTCTAAACATTTCCTTGTGATGCGGAATCAGGACTACCTTGGAAGCGTTTCTTATTAGGTATTTAAATGAGCATCACCAAAAGTGTGTTAAAAATTCTATTACAAAAGTAAAACAACAATTAAAATTATTGCACGTCTCTTAGACATCATAAATTACAAGTTATTAAGTGAACATAAAAGTAAATTAAGCAACTTGAACGTAACCTACCCGGTTACACCAAATATAAACAAACAAACACTCGGAAAAGGAAAATGGAATTGTATACATAGCGTTGCCAGAAGCTTTTAGAAGCAAATCATCATATGCCAAAAAAAAATCATATTTTATGGAAAAAAATCATCATTTTCACGGCATTTTATTTCCATATAAAAGTAAAAGTAAATAAATGGATATATACAAGTAAATTAATATTGGAAATATTAATTTCACCTTTTCGTACTAAATCTTGTACATTACTTTTTTATTTTTTTTTATCTTAAAGTTTATGCTTTTCATTTGTACAACAGAAAATAATTTGTACTTCCCAAGAAAATAACAGCTATGCAGAGATACTCTTTAAGGTCTTTATTTCTCCAACAATGATGCATTTCTATAACCAGACAAACCTAAATTACGACGCAAAGCGCTGTCTGGCTGTCAAAATTTCTAATGCCCTTAGAAAATGTATGAAACCAACCAAAATAACGCGGCGTAACGCTTTTCAATTGTAAAATCCAATTTTGACAGCACGTAAAGAAGTGAAGTTGGTTGCAGAAACAATGAAATTGTAATGACAATTTAGTTGTTTTCAGGTCAATTTAGTGATTTATCTCTAGTTCTTATTTATATTTAGAGTGAGTACTGCTTCTGGCGTAACGGTAACACTCTAATTTAGGTTAAACATTTCAGCGTAAAAGCTAAGCGCTAAATTACATTGCGTTTTGCGTCGTAAATTAGGTTGGAATAGAACATACATATATGTGTTTGTTATAGGGTAACAAGTGCAAAGTAAATAAAAGCAACCAACAACAAGGTGACACAAAATTAAACTTCACTTTGTAGTACAATTACAATGAAAGTTGTACACACTTGAAATAAAAAATCTTAATTTCTATAAATTAGAAATCATAATTTGAGAAAAAATATCATCAAATCATATTTTTGATTTCTTAAATCATCAAAAATATGATAAAATCATCATTCTGGCAACGCTGTGTATACATTTAAAAGTGGTTTTCTTTGTTTGGCTTTTAAATACAATTTATTCAACACACCCTTCATATTTCATTAACGTAAAATAAAAATTTGGATAGAGTTTTACACATAAGAAAGAGACAAGTGATATTAAAGCAAAATTATTGGTAAACGAAAATGCTTGTGGAGACGAACTGGTTTTGCGCCAAGTCTGCTTGTAACAATGGCCAACATCATCATCTTATTGGTTGTTGTTTCTCTGTTCTGTATTGTTGTTTCGTCTAACACATTTACTTCCCTGAAACGCAAAGATCTTTTACAAAGATCGGCAAGTACTTCAGTTAAATTTTCAACGCGAAACGAGGAACATGCATTTTTATAAAAAAAATTTTTGCATGAATTTGATTAAATTCGAAGACAAAATATACTATATTATAAGTGAAGAATAATAAATGTAAATTTTTTTTTTTAACTTTTTTATTTGTCAACATTAATTAACTTCTACTACGATATTAATGTTAAATATTATTGTTAATAAAATACTAATATTAGCTGTTTTCTTGTATACAGAAATAAAAAATTTACAAAATATTGTAAATAAAATAAATTTATATTAGCGAAATATCAAAAATAAATAATTTAAAAACTTTTTAAAGGGTGGTTAAATTTCAAGGGCCGATGTTGATTTTGAATAAAACACAAACTATTTAGGAAATTATTGTAATTTTATTTTATTATGATATATTGGTATTACTCAATTATGTATGGAACAAAATATCACCCACTGTTGCCGTGGTCGCGGCGCCCATTTGGGCGATATTTTGTTCCATACATAATTGAGTAATACCAATATATCATAATAAAATAAAATTACAATAATTTCTTAAATAGTTTGTGTTTTATTCAAAATCAACATCGGCCCTTGAAATTTAACCACCCTTTATAAAAAAGACCTGCAGTGCTAAATAATTTATTGCATACAATAAAAATAGAAGGTCGAATAAAAAGAAGAATTAACAAAAAAAATTTGAGTTATACCTATTTAAAAAAGTGTTAAACGTGGAACCGTCAAATATCAACAACAAAATAGGATTAGGTGATATGACTATACCAGCTTTTGCTGCTTTGGGTCAACCTTTCTACAATGGATACTCGCCTGTGCAAGTTAAGTATATTTTTAAAAGGAAAATCTTTCTCATATTTCCAAAGGACTAATAAGTGATTTCTCCAGAAAACTATAATTAACAACATCTAGAGTGGTGTTTTGTGTTTATTTATAAATAATAATTTTTCATTTGGAACCTTATTGGATCTTTTTGCAGCTCTTATTTTACTGGGTATATTTGTTATGTAATGGAAATCGGTAATTTTGGTGGAGTAGTACTATAAGTTTCGATAATTTTTTTTTTAAACAAAAACTCTACGAAGCTCTTATAGCTTGTCTGAAGAAACACCCAGGGTCTAGGCGAGAATCGAACCCGCTACTCCATATTGATAAGACTACTGCTCATGCACTAGACTACGGAGGTACCTTTCAAATAACTTATGATTAAATTTTTTATTTATTTATGGGATGGCTTCAAATTTTACATTATAAATTTAATAATTAGGTACTCGTGAAGAGAATTTGCTCAAGGCAGCCATACATAGATTTTATTTAAAATGTCCAAATTTTATGAAAAAATTTAAATAACAGTAATAAGTAGTTCTTATATTACAATATAAAAATAAACATAATAAAATAACACATATTGCCTGGCACACGATGTCACACGATATCGTTCGGTTGCTTTATTCCACTCAAAAGACATTAGAAAATTTAAAAATATGTTTTTGTTTTGAATGTAATTATGCGCCAGGCCATGGCCGAAGCAATGTTATTATTCTTGCAATTCACGAACTGCTGGAAAACAAAGAATCTAAAGATGTAGTTAACAGAGATCGTTCTTTCGGTTCATAATAAAATTTTCTCAAAATTAAACAAAAAAAAAAAAAAGATTTTTAAGTCACAAAATTCGTACAGAGTTCCAGGATTTTATTAATTTCACAGTTGATAAATTATGTTGTACAGTTGTGATTAATTATGGAACGCTTTTTTATTCAAATGATTTTTACGGTTGCCCTTGTAGTGTCTGAAATGATGAATTTAAGTTTTCATTAAATTTGCAACTGCACCAAGGAGTAACACTTTGTGGATGCATTTGTTTTACCATAGTCATATTAGGGTTCTTAAAAAAATTAAAACTTGTTTGCGATAATTTTGTTCGAAAAATTAGCATCGACTACCACAGAATACCATACAGAGCTCACAAGTGACGTTTGAAAAATACTCAAATCAGATTTTGTAACCAGGTTCGTGCGAGTGAATAAAAAGATAACATAAGCAATGTATTAAGAGCATGGATATCTGCACTTTCGAAAGCCATTGTTTTGGTAAGCATAATAATAAATGTGTGTGGCAAAATGTGTGAAATTTTTGGGAATAATTTGATTTCTAATTAATATTTCCCCTTTTTTAATTAAATGTTAAATCCGCGATCAACAAAAAAAATATGTGTAATAAGTTCTAAAACTTTGAAATTCCCGGCAAGAGTGAAAATGCAAGTAATGCATTAGATTTTATATTATTGGCTTGTTGGTTGGTTTTAAAAGCAACATAAAGCTGTTCCATAAGCTGGAATTGCACTGAACCGATAATGCAGCATAGCAACTTCAACTAGCAAACCACAGTATGCATGTTAGTGTGGCGGCACGTTTGTCTATTGATGAATCGGAGAGTTTCGTGGTGAAACATTTTACGGATATACCCGGCAATAATTTACCCAGTATTTTAACAAAGGATTTCACAATGAAGTGTGCTTTGTTAAGACTAAAATTATAAAAAAATAAAACATTCGCATTTTTCTAATGTGCATTAGTGTGTCAGTTGTTGTCGGAAGGTTTCAGTGGCGAAGGCATAGTCACTGGTCACGCCTTCAGCTGAGAGCAATCCACAAGCACATCAGAACGGCTTGTTTCGTCGGTATTGTGTGCACCGGCGAAGTAAAATAATAATAAAGGCTAGTAAACCGAAGCTACAACACTGCTATAAACCTGCAAAGGCAGAGCTGTAAAATAATTAATTAAGCTTCACTTCTTGTCGTTTCTCTAACTATCCCTTTCCTATAGTTTCAGCACAATGCATTGCATGTGGCTTTGATAATACTTCCAGCGTGGAGTTCAATTTATCAAAGATTATAACCGCATTTTAACACGCAATTTCTTAAAAAGCAGCAGTGGAAAACAATTTCGTATTTAACTAGCACTTAAATACGATTTCAAAAATTAGCCCTGAAAGAAACATAATTTTGCAACTGTCAAAAATTTCTCTACCCATCAAACACAAAGTAAAAAGTGTATTTGCTTTGTCGAAAATTTCACCCATTTGCTAGCGATTAGAAGACACTTGACCCCAGATTTTCTTCAGGGAATGTTTATATGTTTATTTGGATGTGAAAGTAAATACATATACATAGGTAATTCCAGAAAAATGTTAACCGGGAATGAAAAATTTAAAGTGCTCAAAAATTATTTTTGGTTTCAATAATAAAGCTTAAATGTCCATACTTTATAAATGTAAAAGCATTTTTGATGTTCCTCATTAATTGATGGAAATATACGACTGTAAAAAAATTTGTTTTTTCTGAGTTTTTTCCAAGTTATATCAAACTATTTTATAAGTGTTGTAAAAGTATTTAAAGTTATATTATTTTTATTTTTGTAATATACAAATATCATACTAACAATTACCTAACGCGTTAGCACAAGAAAAAAAGATCGGAATTATAATTTATAATTTTTGAGTTTGCTTACTGCTATATTTTATTGTCGGGTCGTCCGTCGCCAAAAAAGGATCATTAAATTATTTTCAATAGTATAATGAAATTAGTATAATAAAATTTTATCGAATTTGCAATTCAGTAAAATTTTTGAAGAAATTCGCTACGCTGCAAGTCAGCTATTTGCAACAATAATTTGAGTGCTGTTTATTTTTAAGCACTACCATATTTTTTGGCAACTGCAATTTTCTTGTCTCCATTATCAATTACAAAAAGTATGTTCTTTTTTACTAATCTAAAGAAACACAAAAAATTCCGGTTATTATCAAAATAGCAAAAACATTCCTTTTGTAATTTATTTATTTTAATATTGGATTTTGTTACGAATTATAAGAGATTTTTAGCAATTAAGTACAGGATGGCCCAAAATGATAGGGGTTTAAGTTCAAAGAGCCATTGTGTCCCCCGCAGTATGCACTGTTGGGGATGTTCATCCTGTTGGAACCATACGTGCGTATAGCTTTCCACGGCTGGACTTAAAAAATTTTCCAACAGTGTCCGATATCTACACCAGTTATGGAAACGGCGACATATTTCAATAAATATGGGCCAATTATCCTTTCCGACGAAAAACCGCACCAAACGGTACACTGATGTAGGTGTAATTCTCGCTATTAACGAACTCATTTCATTAGAAATGAGCTTCGTCGATCATAATTAAATTATGATTAAAACACGAATTTCTTCTGAAATGAAGTTCAACAATTTTTGCACGTTGTTCAATTGTTCTGTTCCATTATAATTTCCGTAAGTCTTCTTTACAAAATATTGAAAGCAAAAAAAAATTCCAATAAAAAACTTGTAAGAAATTCAAACACTTTCGCTCCTTTCAGGCCACCCTGTATGATTTATAATTATGATGTACGAACTGTTTAAAAAAATAGGAATTAACGAAGAGATCAAAATATATGCAATTTTTACGAATTTAAGAGTTTTTGAGAGGAACCAACCGATTATTTCGAATTGTTGAGGTTTTCGAATTAACGGGGTACAAAATAATCACAGTTTGACTGTAATACAAATTAAATTTTGTATAACATAATGAACAAATAACATAATAAATAAATAAAATAATAATAAAATTTTTGCTTTCCTTTTAAATAAAAAGCATTTCTTTCTTTTTTACGTCTTCCTCTTTGTGTTTTTCGTATATTTTCACATAGATTCCACTTATTTCAATGTTAGTCTACTATCGTTAACTTGGGGGTTATACGATCAAACTTTGGCTTTAAAATTTTAAAAATGCCACGATTTTTATAAAAATATCGTCCGACAAGTTTGTAGAGTGGCAGCAAATGTTGTCTTATTTTATACCCATTCTTAAACGGGGCGGGTAATATGCCTCGCCTCCTCTTCAAAATTTAAAAAAA
The DNA here is from genome assembly GCA_963924685.1 of Dexiosoma caninum. Classification (NCBI taxonomy): domain Eukaryota; kingdom Metazoa; phylum Arthropoda; class Insecta; order Diptera; family Tachinidae; genus Dexiosoma; species Dexiosoma caninum. The sequence goes on from OZ004727.1 coordinate 88,472,395, forward strand.
AAATTTTTTTTGTGAACCTTTCCTACAGGGTGTCTGGTAGCAGATATATATTTTCAAACTTAAATAAAAAACGTAATAATTGACACAAAGTTTTATTAAGAGCATTGAACGATAGAATGGAATATTCCACAAATGGCGAAGTTATTTGATAATAAATTTTTTAGGCGAGTACTTTCCGTCCGCTTTTTTACTGATGATATGTACTGACCATTAAGTTACTCAGACCAAATACAGAAGCTTTAACCGTTCTCCAGATATAATGAAATCAGTAATTAGTTTGTATGGGAGGTACTACGCCCACTTGTTCAATCCCTTCCAGTTTTTGACTACTCTATAGTCTTATAAATGTTATCGAAAATATTTAAATTATTTGTTTTTTCCAACTTATACAACATACTTATATATATTTTGTTTAACTGTTAAATTTTTTCTTACTTTCATTTTCAAAACATTAGAAAAATGTTTAATTATAACTTTTTCCCATTTTTTTTTATTTTTTTTAAATAATATTTTTATAAGTATTTTTGATTTTTTTCTGCAGAAATTTTCTTGATTTTTATATTTAACCTTTATCAATATGTTAATAATATAAAGTAAATTTCAAGTTATAAAGCAATAACATTAATTTTAATAATCGTACAAATACAATAAATAAAATCCAGTAAGTAAGTACTCGCGTATTATACTAAATCATTCATTGTGTTAGTTGCTGCTAGACTGTGTGATGAAGGAGGAACACTGATCACCGGCAGTCGTTCAAGCAGCGTTTAAGTCCGTGGTGACTGCAATACAGAAGATAGACATTTTATTTGACCTTTCTCGCGTTAATCATGACAGGCCGATTCAGAATTGCCTTCTGCAACGTGGTCTAAGGGCAAACTTCTTCTTTATCTATGCTCACGTTTTTCTCCATCGGCCGGATGTTTTCGCCTTAAGTGAAACCCAGGTGTCTGAAGATGCTGACACACAGGATTTTCATATACCTGGGTATCACCTCCTATCTCTTTTCCATCTACCCGGGGCCTTGGAATTTATATACGCAATGAGGTTGTGTAAAAGTGCCAGCAATCTTTAGGCACACATGATCCCGAATTTAGCTGTCTTTGGGTTAAATTCAAAATCAGGACACCTCTTCTGCTTTTCGGATTTCTTTACAGAAACCCAAATACGGAAACGTAAAAACTATATACATCTTCGATGCCTTTTCCGACACTATATTGGAGCTCCTCGAAAATTACCCGAACAGTGAAATCGTAGTGAATGAACAAACACATATTTCGTGTGTTGACGGGCACCAACAGAACACCCTCAACCTTTTTCTCACTTCACACCCTGACAAGTATAAAATGATTATTAGCGCACCTCTCGGAAATACGGATCATTGTACCATTTCCGCCTCCTTTTCGTTTGCGGAACTTCGAGGCGTTTCACGGCCAGCTACGAAACGTGTGGAATATATTTACGAAAAGGCACGTTGGGCTGAGCTCTACGATTTCTTTCGGCATTTCAATTAGAGGCTCTGCTTCCTTGACAATGATGTCAATGCCATGGCTGAAATGGTCCAAAATATAATATTGCGTGGTATGAAAACGTTCATGTCATCGAGGCAAATTCCGATTAGGCCTAGACCGAAGTCTTGGTTTAATCAGACGTGCAGATTTGCAGTCAGATCCAGAGAGGAATCATTTAGTATCTGGCGGAAAGACAAAACCGCGGATACTGACATGATGCCCTAGAGGGCGAGATCTTCGTGTGCCAAAGTGCTAAGACGTAAAAAAGCTTTGTACGAGCAGCGTCTTTGCGCTAAAGTTCTTACTGCTCCACGGGGAAGTAAAAGCTTAGGTCATTCGTTAAAAGAGTAAAGGAAACCGATAGTTCTTCTATCCCGCTCTATTAAATACATAAAACTGAGTTTAATTTTTAAAAGTATGAACTTTTGTTGAATTATGTTTTCAGTCCAAAAAGTTTTGTGTGTATAAATAATCAGCAAATTTGTATCGAATATCTTTGGAAAGATTGGTGGAATTTCTTGATGTAGTATGCTGAAGTTCAATTGGCAATATCTGTTTGTTGATTGATGGAATCATTGCATAAATTATACCATTCTTTTTTTTTAAATAGTTATGCAAAAAACAACAGGTAAGCACAACCTTAGTAGCTTTTTCAGGGCATAAGTTGATCGGCTTAAGCAAAACTTGAAAACGGTGTGCAAGAATTCCAAAAGCGTTTTCTACGCGTACTCTAGTAGATCTAAGGCATCTATTGAAATGTACATATTTCCTTCGGACCTATATTAGTTTCTGAATATGGCTTCATTATATGCTCTTTTAAAGGAAATGCGTCGTCGGCAACAAAAACGTTTGGCAAGTTTTCTCCACCTTCTACAACTTGTTCTGCAATTGGAACTTGAAAGGAAATTCCTTTCGATTAGTTTCGAAAAAGTAGTGTGGCCAAAAACCCCACCATCGGAAATACGTCCATTTTTCCCAACATCAACCTTTAAACATTCACTGTTTAAGTTAACAACAGCCATTAAAACAATGCTGAATGTTTTCTTATAATTGAGGAAATATGACCGTGAATGCGGTGGCCTCTTGATTTCGATATGTTTTCCATCGATTGCTCCAAGGCAATGTGGGAAACCAGTTACTTCAAAAAATTGTAAAGACTCCATTTTCCATTGATCAGAGGTCTCAGGTAACTAAAAATGGAAAAGCGTTAAAGCAGAAAAATTAAACATACATGTATGTATGTATATAAATCGAATCTTTACCTTTATGTAGTTCTCTAATACGACAATGATTGCTTCGCATGTTTCAATTACAATTTTCCCAATAGCTTGTGGGGAGACAGGATAAAAAAATTTCAGATCCTCAAAATCGGAGCCCTTGGCGAGGTAGCGCAGTGTAATATAAAGTCGAGTCTCCGGTGAGATTGCATCTCTCATGAATGTGTCCTGCTTCCTAATAAGGGGTGTTACTTTTTCTAGAAGTACCTGAAAAGCATCTTCATTTAACCTTGTGAAATTTTTAAAGTCGTCCGGCTCTGTTGTTTTCAGTTCCCTTATTAAATTTTTATTTGAATTTTTTTTCTTGTTCCATCAACCATTTTTTTGACCAAATTCTTCGTCGCTTTTATTTTTTCATTACCAATGCATTCTGCAATAACCATTAATGCAAGTATTTTTCTTTTTTCAGTCATTGCCATAGAAGTTTTTAAATTTGTAATAATGTAATAAAAATTTGTAATATTGTAAAAACAAAAATATAAATTTGACAGTTGAATGAAAATCTTTCAATTATATGTATTCTGTGTATTCTGTGGTTCGAGATATAACAAAAAAACAACTAATGCAAATTTTATAAAAACAATGTGTTTTTGACGTTTGTTGTACAAACGTAGGTACAGCAAAAAATTGTAACCTGTTTTAACAAACCCACCTTACTCCAAACACTGTATTAGATCTTTCCACTCTTTTCTTGTTTTTAGCCTAACTATATGTGTGCGAATGTCGCGTCCATCGATCAGGAACTGCACGTACACTCTCTGCCACATGAATAGAACTTTTTCAAAATGTTATAGCTTCTACTAGCAACTTAGTATTAATTTATATTTAAAGGTAATTTAGTTGTTATTGAACACCACAAAAAGTGGTTCAATTTTGTTTTTATAAAAAATTTTTTTAACCAAGTAAAAAATGCCTTCAAAATTTGTGTCACATGAATAGGGTCCTACTATTAAAAAAACAGTTTATGTATAGTTACAATAAAAATTTTTAATTTTATGAAATTTGTACATTTTAAAACCTTTTCAATAATGCGTAGAGCCTCCATTTTTACAGATTGTTTCGTAAATTCGGTTGCGAATAGAATCACGCAATGATTTTATGTAATCGAGCGAAATGGTCGACCAAGCCACTTTTATGCCTTCAATAAGTTCCTCTTTAGTAGTATACTGGTTTTCAAAAGCATACACTTTACGAGCTAACCATCGCCAAACTAAGCCATCAGGGCCTTTAAAATTAAATTTTTTTTTTTCATCTGAAGAAAACAACACGGTGCCACTCATTATTCCACGTCATGTGAGTTGGACAGAAACCCAAGCGCATATTTTTTCGGAAATTGTTAAGTGGTGGTATTTTCTAAGTTATTATAGTTCAGCCTTCGAAACTTCATGCTGCACTGTTCTTACGCTTGTCGAAACACCAGTTTTAGTAATTTGTGCAGACTAGTCATGAGAATTTGATGCACGTTTATCAGTTGCCGAAAGTACATTTTTAGTACCGCCTTTCATATTTTTCCCGTAGTTTGACTCATTCCGTAAAAAATTAGATACCACATTTCGGTTTCTTTAGATTCGTTCAGCATTATTTATTTCAGATTTGTTATTCTTTTTCAACTTCTGTGCTGGTTTTTCCGCGGCCGATTTGAAAAACTTTTAAAATAACTCAATTTGCATTAAAACAATAAAAAAATTAAAAAAGTGACGCAAAAATATAAACAATTTTGATCAAGAAAAAGCATAATATTACGGGACTTTTCCAGAAGTTGAGGAAGTATACATAGACACTTTAAAACACAAAACAAACCATCTATAATTGTTTGGAAATATCGGAGAGAATTGCTGTTGTACAAAATACTAAGGGGGTCATATTTACCTGGCGGGGAGTGTATGCACTATTTAGTCACATTATTATTTTTATAGTGGTTACATTTTGGAAAGTTATTACGAGTATATTTTTTTTTTATTTTATGGACTTTGGAATATTTAACATTTTTCAATTTGACAAAATATTTTTGTAGTCTTTTGCGCCGTTTGTGTGGTTGTTAAACAGGTTGTACAAAAATCAAATATTTTAGATATTTCGGCTAACATTTTAATTTTTTCCAGCCACTAGTGGGGTGTACGAATATTGTCAATTTGGTTTTTTTTATCTTGGACCAGCACTCAAGAAATGTGTGGAACTAGAGGAAAGAGATAGTAGGAGAAATGACAGAAGGTGGAGCTTAACTTACAACACTGCATTTTTGAACGTTCATTGTTTCTATAGCAGTGTTGTAGCGTCTCTGATGTCAAGGAGATGTTTTAAATTTTGAAGCTTCGCTGAAGGCTTTACTGTCCAGTGTCCAGTTTTTCCAGCCAGGGGGGTGTACAAATATTGCCAATTTGGTTCATTTATAACAAAATTTGCATAGAGTGTGGTCATTGTGGGAAATATTGAAGAACAATAAGAAAATAATGAAAACTCTATGGTTCGACAAATTAGTTTTGTGTAGTCTGTGTGCAATTGAAAAATTATATCAAGCCGCTTGTGTATTCTATTTCGTTCTTTACGTTATGTTATATTAAAACTACTCCATAAATCATCTCAGAGAGTAATTTTAATTCGACGGAGTAATCGTAAATACGAAGATAAGTACGAACACTGGTCGTATAAAAATAATCTGTTGTTTTCAATGACACGGTCCACGTTTGTAACCAGGCAATTTGATCTAAAATGAACCACGTAGTCCAAAACTATTTGCAGGGTACACCTTTTGCTAATGAAATACATATGTACATATAATTTGACTTTGTTCTTTATATTTTTCAAAGTTTTTGCTTTACAAAAGGTTTAAAGAACATGTAAAATATTTCTTATCGTTTCCTTTTAAAAAGTTAAAGAAATTTTTCTCAAAGGAACCGATTTCTATTACATAACTACATATATACCCAGTCTTTTATTTGACATATGTACATACATACTTTGGAGGAAAGGTCTTTTTAAAAAATAATAGTAACCACCTATTGACAACTAATTAGAAATACTGTTTTCACGGTATTTTTTTTTCAAAATTAAGTTATTCAAATTGACCGTTAAGTGTTTCGTGAACACACTAGTATTTTATTTATTAATATTTTTCGATCATTAAACGTTTTCAACTACGTTATTATACATATATGTATACATACGTATAATCGCACTGCCCTCATAATATTTAGAATATTTCTTACACTCCCTTCGATAATGTTCCGAAAATAGATAAGGTAACCCTAGTTCTACAACAAAGCTACAACACCAACGAACGCCATGATGGTTCATCGTGAAGAATACTGACAGGGTTAAGTCATCAATGACAAATGCTGAATTTTCTTTGGGATCGTCGTACTTGAATTTTTTAAGCAATTGTCCAAAACATCATAGATGATGATGTTCATAGAAATTGCTCTTTGAGACCTAGTTTGTATGAAGAAATCTTAGATGAAAATATCGGTATGATTATAGTCGCTCAATTAACAGCACCGAACATGTACATATGTATGTCAAATTAATTTGCCTGTGTATGGAAAAGTAAAGCGAAGAGAAAAAATTTTCAAATTCATTTCGATGTGTACGAGGTCACACCGAATCATGCGGTGTGTAAACAAACTTCGACACATTAAGCATCTGAGGTTACCTTATTCAATCTACCTTGACCCTTACGCTTTAACATCTGAGGTTACCTTATTCAATCTATCAATCATATAATAATTCTATTAATTAAAGAAAAGTTTCCTAAGTCTCCGTCCATACTGTGAAGCATATGCTGCAAAACTTTTGAGTTTGTTGATGAGAAGGGGAAGAGGAGTGGAAGTATGTACGCTGTTTCATGTACATGCAGTTTTTGTTGAATTTCTTATTTGCATCTTTTGAGATGAGGTGTATTTGACGTTTCATTTTATTTCTTTTCGTTTGGTATACTGTTAACTTCTATCATAATAATAGCTACCCTGTTTTATTGTTAATTTTTTGTGAAATATAATCAAAAATGTAAAAAAAAAATATAAAATTATATAAAAATTATTATATAATTTTTCTTAGCGTCCATTTTGCTTCAAATTATACCTTGTGCTTCAAATGTGTATCCAAAAAAAAATATTCACACCTTCTATCACAGGGTAGTTATTTTATATTTACATTCGGTATTGAGAAATGTCAAAAAAAATTAAAAAAAGAAGAAAGAAGGGAGGAATAAAAAATACTAAACATGAAGCAAAAGATTCATGTATGGACACTGCTGCACTTTCAAAAGAGAATTCAAAAAACTTTTGCAGCATATGCTTCACAATATGGACGGGGACTAATTAATTTAAAGAAGGGTGTACAGTTACATTTATTGATCTTAATAACAATCATCATAATTGGCTGAAAAGTGAACCCTTAAGCGACCCATCCATTATAAAGGGTGGTTAAATTTCAAGGGCCGATGTTGATTTTGAATAAAACACAAACTATTTAGGAAATTATTGTAATTTTATTTTATTATGATATATTGGTATTACTCAATTATGTATGGAACAAAATATCGGCCAAATGGGCGCCGCGACCACGGCAACAGTGGATGATCAATTTTCGAAGAAAATCATCTTCAGTGATGAGGCACATTTTCACCTCAGTGGATTCGTCAATAAACAGAATTGCCGCATTTGGGCGAATGAGAATCCAAGAGTGATTGTCGAAAAACCAATGCACCCACAAAGAGTGACTGTTTGGTGCGGTTTATGGGCTGGCGGCATCATCGGGCCGTATTTTTTCCAAAATGAGGCCGGTCAGGCAGTTACTGTGAATGGTGTTCGCTATCGTGAGATGATAACGAACTTTTTATGGCCCGAATTGGAAGATATGGATGTGGACGATATGTGGTTTCAGCAGGACGGTGCCACTTGCCACACAGCTAACGAAACAATGGCTCTTTTGCGCAACAAATTCAATGGCCGTGTTATCTCACGTAATGGTGATGTCAATTGGCCGCCAAGATCATGTGATTTGACACCGTTGGACTTTTTTCTTTGGGGTTATTTGAAAGAAAAGGTGTACGTCGATAAGCCACCAACAATTCAAGAGCTAAAAGATGAGATAATTCGGCACATTAACGGCATAGAACCTCCATTATGCCTCAGGGTCATCGAAAATTTGGACCATCGGATGGAGGTGTGCCGCCGTGGTCGCGGCGCCCATTTGGCCGATATTTTGTTCCATACATAATTGAGTAATACCAATATATCATAATAAAATAAAATTACAATAATTTCCTAAATAGTTTGTGTTTTATTCAAAATCAACATCGGCCCTTGAAATTTAACCACCCTTTACAATAATACATATGTTTGTGTGTATTCACAACATTATTTTAATTTTTCTCTATGTACAATACCCCAGCAGTCCGGTTACTGATTACAGACTGAAAGCCATCCGATTGTTTAATATTATGTCAATAGGGAAAATAAAACGAAAATAGTTAAGCCCTTACAACTCGCATCTGATTCGGATTTGTCTTTTTCCCATCCAATTGTAAAGTTAAATGTTTATTAGAAATGAAGATCAAAACAAACACAAATAAAAATTTTGCATCGCATTACCATCTGATTTGGATGGCTTTGTAATGTATCATATTGCCATTTCGTTTTGATTATGAATTTTGTTCTAAGTATAAACTAAACAAAGAACGTGCGAAAGCAGAGCTGTAAAATAATTAATTAAGCTTCACCTCCTGTCATTTATCCTACAATTATTCTTTCCTATAGTTCCAGCACAATGCTTTGCATGTGTAGGAGTCATCTCTTGAGTGCTGGTCCCAGATAAAAAAAAAATGTGTGATCCGCTTTTTTATCGAAAAGAAAGTGATGCTGTGAAATACTGCTTACCGCTTATTGCATACGGCATTATAGCCAACGGAATCCCCGGCCATATAAGAAGATGAGCTTGTAAAACAAAGCTTGAAAGAAAATCCCCGATATCGAATATAATATTTATAGCACAACATATACGACGGCCATTTATAGAAGTTTGGAAGCCCAGCTCGTTCTGAGTAAAATTCATTGAATCGTCGTTTGGAATTAGCAAAGTACTGTTGGAATTCGACTAAAAATCAGTAGAAACACTTGAGCAACGAAACAAAAATTTTATCTCAGTCTACTTTTCTTAGTTGGTGTATTGAAGCATTCATAAATCTTAACTCTGCGTCATGCTTGGCTGCATGTTGGAGTTGTAATATACAAAGTTGCGACTGCTATATCAGCCGAATTTACATATATACGTAAATATATGTCTGAATCCCATAAACCCAAACCTTGCAACAATCAAGAGTTTCTAACAATTAGCCAATAAATATGGACAACGATTCAAAGCCCAGTGCTGAGGTTACATAAAATATATGTCCATTATATACAATTCCATTAAATTCTGTAGTGGTAGTCATCATGTCTATGACAGAATCCATGGAAGAACCCCGTCAATCTAAACACATACATATATATACATATATAGTTCTATATTCTCCTTCAAGCTTAAAGGTTTATTTTCTCTTTTTTCGATATTTCGTCAACCATCTGTTAACGTCTTCAGGAAATTATAAATATTTTATATAAAATTTTTTCTTTTTGAAATTTATATAAAAAAATTTTTTTACATAATATATGTCATAAAAATTGTATACAGAATATAGTTCAAAATATTTTAAAATTTCATACACCATTAACAAAATGTATAAAATTTAAAAAATTATAATATTTAAAATATATTATTAATTGACCTTTTTTATTATATTTTCTGATATATATTTATTAAGCCTGAGGTCTTTTTTTATTTTATTTTGTTTTTATTATTCGATATTTCGTTATATTTAAAAAAAAATTTAAAATACCTTTTTATACATACTGGTAGCAGATTTATATTTTCAAACTTAAATAAAAAACGTAATAATTGACACAAAGTTTTATTTAAGAGCATTGAACGATAGAATGGAAATGAGGATTTTATTTTTAAAGAGTATGTCATCCAGATCCTTTTTTTTAAATTTTCCGTATTGAAAGTCGCGGATTTTCACGTAAACTGCTTTAAACCAGTTCAATGTTTTCGGGAGTCCTTGAAGATCAACTGGGGCCTGGCCGTGGGACATTCGTAGCCGAAGCAGTTGCGCGGAAACTCTGCACCCAGGAACAAATAAAATTTTTACAGGGTTAAGCCTAAAAATATAATCTGCTCATATCTACAAATAACAATAAAGTGGCAGCCTTGGTTTTCAAGTAACATGCGGATACACAAACGTCTTGCTTGAATAATCACACAAAACTAGTTTTTATTCAACAAAAATTAAAATTATTTCCGCATGCTCTCTTTATTAGTGTCAGCGCATTTGCACATGTGCGGTTTTGAAGCAAAATTTAATCCAAATAAAGTAAAAAGCAGTATCTCAAGGTGATATGACATTCAGTTATGGCGAAACTGACTCGGAAAAAGGAGACAAATAGATTACTGCAAATTATAGTGGCACGTGTTAAGAAACATATGTATGTATATCTCAGTCATATTCTAAATAAAATAAATTATTTGGAAAACATGTTTCGTAATAAATGAGTTATTAATTTCTAGTTTTTCAAACTATGTAAATATGACAGTGTATAAATGCAACAATCTGTTTCTAATTAGTTGTCAATAGATGTATTTCGTAGTTAAAAAAAGAAATATTCCATAAAAAGGCATTATAAGAAAGCAGTGATGTTAACTTTTTTATTATTATTTCCGTATAGACTTAAAAAAATTACCGATTTTAGGTAAAATTACCGTATGCAAATTTTGGTGCAAATTTTTATTAAAATATGAGACAAGTATATAGTAATAATAATTTAAAATTACGTTGTTTGTTCAAAAGAAAAGGCGAATTTTGTTTTCTTCGATTACAATGGCGTGCTGCATCATAAGTTCTTGCAAACAGGTCGTACGGTTAATAAGGAATACTACAAGGAAGTTGTGCAACGTTTGCGTGAAGCAATACGGCTCAAACGATCGGAATTGTGAAAAAAAATCATGGATTCTTCATCACGATAATGCACCAGCTCACACATCAATGCTTGTTCGTGATTTTTTTGACCAATAACAACACCCTAATCATTCCTCAAGCACCTTATTAACCAGATTTGACTCCCTGCGACTTTTTCCTATTCCCAAAACTGAAGAGACTAATGAAATGATAGCGTTTTGCCACAATTGATGAGATAAAGTTAAAATCGAAAAACGAGCCGAACCGAAAAGTACATTTCAGAAGTGCTTCGAGGATTGGAAGAAGCGCTGCCATAAGTGCATTATATCTGAAGGGGATTACTTTGAAGGTTACAAAATGGATATTGATGAATAAATAAATACTTTTCCAAAAAATTCAAAATTATCCTTTTCTTTTGAACAGACTATGTATGTAATTATTTTTCATTTATTCAACGCGAGTCACAATGAATGAGAATAATTGAGGAGGTCCATAACTACACGCAATAATTCCACTTGAACAATATTTTGAGTAAAGCAATAACAAGTAATTAAAGTTATTAGGATACAGTTATTTAGTTAAATATCTGTTGAATTATAACAATTTTCTAAGAACAGTAAAAATTATAAATTAATTAATTTTATGTTAGTTATTTTTTAAGTTATTAAGATAACAAATATGGAAATGTTGCGTTTTGGTCCGTCACATAGTATTTATTTCGTTTTGCTATGAACCCTACGGAGATGTTGCGTTTTGATATAAACTAGATTTGGAATTATTGCTTTTTGTTCTGAATAGATTTTTATTCACATCTTTTTTTTTCATTTTTATTTTTTTCCAGCTTTATTTTATGTTTATTTAAAAGGCATTGAGCACACATATCTGTCGCAGGAGAAGAGAATCCTATGTTGAGAGTGTTGAAAATATTCCAAAAATATGCTTTTTTAACTTTCAGAGGATTATCTACTGTATCATTATAAATCCGCCATAATTTCTTTATATTGAGTTTAGGTGAAACATAGCATCTTTGAGATTTATTTCTATTGTAATGGCTCTCTTTCGCTGGTAATTTTTTTAGGAATTTTAATATACTTTCTTTTTCTTTTGTTTAAACTTAGCGGTAAGCATATCTCCACCTATATTCTCTTTAGGAATATTGCCGTGAAATATAGTTTTTGCAATAGTATTCACTCTACGACCTGTAACGGACAATGCTTTCAAAAAGAAGGCTTGACACACCCTTTTTGATTTCTTTTTGTGTTTCAGAAAATAGTTGCATGAGAAATTCTTCTTTTTGTTTTCTGGTGTATTCTTGTGGCGCTTGGGTATATATACAACTATTAGCCGTGCCAAGAATTAATCCTGGTCAATTTTTAATTTATTTTTATACAACAATTCACGATTGAGAATAATCAATTGAGTGTTGAATTGCTCACATCTGTAACCGCTTTGTTCTTTGTGTCTGCACGGTTTGTGAAAGGACAGAGCCAGGGGATCCTTATCAGCATATGAAATATATATATGAAAAATATAAATGTTTTTAGATAAGACAAAATTCCAAGACATCAAAACTACTTTTTATGACGATTGGCGCGTCTATTATTCGTTCTCTGTATAGGATCACTTTTTCTTTTTCCCACGTTTATACTCCCTGCTGTTGCTTCTGCCATAGTTATTTTTTATAAACTGTACTCGATTCGCAACTTACTAATTAAAAATATGTAGAAGTTATTTAAAGTGCAATAATATTCCTATCGTTTTACAGTTATTGTAGAGTCACCATAACAATAAAACCTGTTTTCCCTTAACTTTTTACTAATATGTATCTCCAAGTTGATGATTGCATAAATATGGAAATGTTTCATTTTGGTCTGAACCATTACGTTTTGTGTTAAATTACAGCACAATTATTGACGTGAGGTATGTTGTATAACAATGGATACATAGATTTTTATATATAGAATTAGATTCAGTCAGAAACACAAAAAACTTAAAAAGTGGAATTATTGCGTTTTGTTATGGACCTCCTCAATTATTATTATCGTGGTATAGAGAGCGAACCAAGTGGTTCAGATTGACGTGTGAACATGGTATTAGTATGAGTGTCGTTATCGTGAGAAAAAAGCAAAAATGTCGCAGCACGTTCCATATTTTTTATACTGTTTTGTCGTAAATACGACACTCTTAATAATACCCACTATTATTTATCTACGTTTGTTATATAGTTTATCTGGTCTATATATAGATAAATCATAAAATTATATGTTTAAAATTTGTGCTTTAAGTGAAGTCAATATTTTAAATTGGCAAAAAGTTTTGTTTAGCTTTTTACGGCAGAATTAGAATTAGAATTTAACCACAATTGGCGTTATTTTGCTTGTAATGTAACTGTACTTTTTGTGACTTATTTTTATGTGTAGACACATTATGAAAAAAAACTTGAGGAGAGTACCATCTTAAAATTGAAAGCTTTTAAAATTACCAGCGTATCTTTCGGAGGTCTAAATTACCGTACAATACGGCAAAAACAGTACTGTTAACATCACTGCAAGAAAATGTTATTTTATTCTTTGTATAAATGAGTGGACCTTGGCAAACTGCATAATGAATTTATATATTCTGCAGACAAAAAACTGCAGGCAAAATACATATGTATATTGAACAGTAAGTCAATTCAAAATAATTTTGCATTCACAAGTATTATTTAATATAACAGATCAATTCCGGCTCATCCTTACAGTTTATCCAAGAAATTAGAGTCATAAACTATGTGACTAATACTCACAAATAATTTAGGTAAAATAAAACAAATCAATATGTCCAAAAATTTACATCACGTCGTGATGTGTGAACGTGTTAAAGTTGTCTTCAAACAAACACGCAGCATGTGAAATTCTTAGGAAATAACTAACGTATATGAGAAAGAAGTTTACTAAAATCCCAATTTATAATAATGTATTTCTTATCTTTATCAAACAGATTGCAACGGATCCCAAGGACGCATCAATCAGTTGGGTGGGGTTTTTATCAATGGCAGACCTTTGCACCATCAAGTTCGACGGAAAATTGTTGAAATGGCCGCAGAAGGTGTACGACCGTGTGTTATATCGCGTCACTTGAGGGTATCGCATGGCTGTGTATCAAAAATTTTAAATCGGTATCAGGAAACTGGTTCCATACGTCCGGGAGTTATTGGAGGTTCCAAACCACGCATTACTACACCGGAAATAGAAAGACGCATCGAGGAATATAAACGTGCCAATCCTGGTATTTTTTCTTCGGAAATACGTGACAATCTCATACGTGATGGCATTTGTGATCGCACAACTGCTCCTCCAATTTCCGTAATATCACGTTTGGTGTGTGGTCGAGAAGCTAATGTAGATGCCGATGAGCGGCAAAAGAATTCCAATTCCCAGGAATACAACTCCGAGGGTGAAAGTGAGCCCAATTTTGCTTTAAAGCGTAAACAACGTCGAAGTCGAACTACTTTTTCGGCAGCTCAAATGGAAGCACTCGAGGATGCGTTTGATCGAACCCAATATCCAGATATATACATTAGAGAGGAATTAGCCCAACGCACGGATCTGTCTGAGAGCCGCATTCAAGTATGGTTTAGTAATCGTCGAGCACGATTGCGTAAACAACACACGTCCGCTAATGCTGCCACTGTTGCTAATCAGGTTCCCGCTATGGCAGGTATACCTTCTTCTTATGGAGCTGTGCACACACATCATGTACCATATGCTGCAATAATACCCGCTGACGCGGGTATGGCTGCCGCAGCCTATCAGCAGCAAATATATGGCTGCAATATATTATATGCCGGTCATTCCTCCACAACGGCTGCTGCTTCCACTGATATTTCTCCTGCAGCCACTACTTCAAGCAGCAATTCCATTACACCGCCAAATCAACTTTACCATGCTATTACTAACAGCAGCCAGTATAATTCTTCATCTGCTGCAAATTTTGGCATTGGATATCCAACCGTACTACAGCCCGTTAATTACAACAATGAAGCTGATGCATCCGTCAATAATGTAAGCAATAATCCTCCAGTTGAACCAATGAGCTCCCCTTACTCGAGCATACAATTACCCCCAAACACGAATAGTTTATCAGCCGTTTTAGGAAATGATCCTCCATCGGCTAATGATAATACCCATGAAAATCTACCAGCTGCCATTAAATCTGAAAGTTCAAACAGTAATCACCAAAATTATAACAATTGGAACGTAAATCATGTCACTACGCGAACTTCGGCTGTCTTATCTACTGGAGATCCTCTTAGTTCATCAGTAATGGAAGGCTCTACAACTACAGCAGTCGATTCGCAGCCTACGGCAGTTCATCATATGTATGCACATACAGGTACACCTGGACAATATCCCAGTTATACTCATTCGCATCATCATTCCCAATACAGTCACCAATATTCATCGCCTTCAGCTACTCAACAGTTAACTTTTCCTCATCCTGCTGATTCAACTACAAGCACTGGACCGGCTGCACAATTTGCCCCGAAAATAAACTATGCAGGACCTTCCCAACACATGTTTCCCCCTTGGTATTAAAATATGTAAGACCAAAGATTTAATTTGATTTCTCTCTTCCATTCCTTCTTTTCTTATTAGTTGAAAATTACAATGTTCCAAAGAGAATTTTAATTCATTGCCCTACAAGAACAGTGACGGTCACATGACCGTCATTGCTGACCGAATTACCGCCCATGGCGTAGAACAAATTTTCTATCATTTTCTTAAGTGCAATGTGAGAAAAAATAGAATAAACAAATGATTACCTAATTATATATAAACTATGCCAGGAAAGCGACTGAACAAAGACATTACCCAACTGGTGTATTTTAATTACTATAAAGGAAAATCTCACAGAGAAATTGCTAAAATGTTCTCTCTTAACCTAAGGACGGTATATAATGTTATTAACCGTGCTGAAATAGAAGGTAGACTGGAACCAAAAGAAACACCAGGCAGACCAAAAAAATTAACTCGGCGAATTGAAAAGAAAATTTTTTTTTTTTTTTTTTTTTCTATCTCGGACCAGCACTCAGGCGATGACCCCTACACATGCGATGCATTGTGCTGGAACTAGGAAAACAGGTTATGGGAAGGAGGATAGAGGGAGTAGTGTGAATGGACATTTGATTTGAATTTTCCCACGTCATAAGTGACAGGAAAGACCTCGGCAGGGAGTTTGTTCCACATACGCGATGTTCGGCCGAAAAATGAGTTCTCCCTGTAATGCGTAGTGCGGTTCGCTGCCAAGTTGACTACAAATGGATGTGCTCTTAATGATGAACGCGTCGTGCGCGTGAATGATCGGGTTTCGGGAACAAGTTCCCTGATTTCATCAGAACACATCCCATTATAGTAACCATAGAACAACGAAACGCACCCCACGTTGCGACGATGCTCAAGAGAGTTAATAGAGTTCGCTACCCTACTGTCTCCTATCATTTTGAAAATGATAGATGAGAATCCACTAGAGGAATTGCACTTAACATCAGTAATGAATGTTGAGTAAGTATCGCTCTCAGACTGTTAGAAATGTGCTACAAAACCATAAATACTCTTCAAGAGTTGCGAGGAAAAAATGGGAAAAAATACCTGAAAATTATGATATAACAAAGCTTATCCATTCAATGTCTAGACGCTTAGAAGTTGTAATTAAAGCTAAAGGAGGGCACACCAAGTATTACCACCCTGAAATCTTTTTTTTTTTACCATTTAGAATAAATTTAATTAAATTTCACACAATTTTGAAGTTACGATTATTATTTTGTAATTTAAATAAATTTTGTTTTTTTTTTTGTGCAAAATGTTTATAAACATCTTCAATTGAATACATGAAGAAAAAAATTTAATAAAAGTTATATAATTTACTTGCAAATAAGAGTTTCTCTTAAACTTTTTAATTTTTCTAAGTTTTGAAAACATTTTTTTTACAAACTGTATTTATTCTATTTTCGTACTGAAAAACAGAAGCTTTGTTCTTTGGGTGTGTATGAAGTATGACCCTTCAATTCTCACCCTTTCAAATCTTTATTCTCTACATATGCAATGCATTGCACTGGAACTAGAGAGAGTGATAGTGTAGAGAATACCCAGGTGGTGAAAGTGGTAGGAAGATAGAGCTTAATTCTTACAAAACTCTGCAGTTGCGTGTTAATTATAAAGCAAAGTTGCGGCGTCTCTGATGTTAATTTTGACGCTTTATTTTTAAGTAATGGTGCCATTTTATTTATTATTTTACTTCGCCGACGTTTTATTGCTCAAATACCGACGAAGGAGGGTGCTGTAGCACAGAAAATTCAGAAAAGACATTTTCTGATTTGACCTGGCTGGGAATCGAACCTGGGTCTTTCTGGTTACAGAGCCAACACACTGACTACTCGCCATCAGCACACTCAACCAAAATATTTCGTTTTTATATATTTATCATTGTTTTATTTTCACCAAATTTAACTTTTTACAATTTACAATGCTTATTGCATTCATAGCCGAAGCAGTTGCGCGGAATCTCTGCACCCACGAACGAATTAAATTTACACACGGTCCATCACTTATTCGCCGAATACTTTGAACAAAATTGTAGACGAGCAATTACGTAAGTATCATTACTCTTAAAAAATGTCTCCACAGCGAACGAGCGATGCTCACTTGACCACTGCGACATCGTGTAGGTGGCATCTCTTAATGGCTGGTCTAAAAAAAAAACATACCACACAGAAATCCAAACTCGGGAACGATTCCTTTAATCTGGAATCGAGTCGTGATCAAGTAGAAAAGAATAATTCTTTCTAATGTGAACAATTAAACTTGCTCGAATTGGATTCGTGGCGATCGAGGTTAATTCTCCGTACTCTGTACAAATGTCTTCATGGAAATGCTTGGTATTAGATTTGATAAAAATAAGGCAGTAGAAGATGTATTAGAATAATCTACAATGTATACATTAGACCGTACCAAGTTAACCATAGACAGTGGTCATATCTATCTACTGTAAAAACCTTACATTATTTTCTCTACCCTTTCGCAAAAAAAAATACAATTGTATTGTATATCTTTATGATATAATAAAAGCTCCTTTATAGTCAACAAAGGGAGTAAAGTATCGTATTTTTTTTTCTTTATCTAGGACCAGCACTCAGGAGATGACTCCTACACATGCGAAGCATTGTGCTGGGAACTATAGGAAAGGGATAGTAGAAGAAACGACAGGAGGTGAAGCTTAATTAATTATTTTGCAGCTCTGCTTTCGCACGTTCTTTTGTTTTTATACTCGTAGCAGTGCTGAAGCTTCGGTTTAGTAGCTATTTTTATTATTATTTTACTTCGCCGGTGCTACACAATACCGACGAAGGAGGGCGTTCTGATGTGATTGTGGACTGCTATCAGCTGAAGCCGGTATTGTTCAGTGACCAGTGACTATGCCTTCGCCACTGAAACCTTCCGACAACAACTCACACACAAAGACACACTAATGCACATCAGAAAAATGCGAGATGTTTATTATTATTTAAAAATTTTTTTGTCTGAAACTGGGGTTGAACCCAGGTCTGTTTTTGGTTGTGTAGTCAACGTGCAGACTACCATCCATCATGCCATCGCCACCCTCCTTATTTAGGGGCAGTCATACAGACGTAATCGCCGATCGGCTAAAAACCGACCTTTGTGGTTATTTGCCACTCCTGCCCCTGCTTTCGACTGAAAAAGGCAGTACATAAGGCAGTATATTTATATCAATGAGATTTATGTTTATGTACAATATTAATTAATATTAACTGAATTTATTTACTTTATTATTCAAAAAGTATGTAATAATACTTTTCACAAATAAATTCAGTTAATATACAATACTACATGTATACGGTGATAGATTTTAATATCCTTTTCTGTTATTTTTTAAAATTTCATTTGATTTAAAGTACATTAGCATGCCCGCCAATGCATTGCAATGACAAGCCTTGTGTAGATGAGAAGAAAAATCTAAAAATAGAAATACATATGTACAGTCGTCGGCACAATTATTTTGACAAAAAAAAATGAACTGTGAACTCAAACACGACAATAATTTCTTTAATATGTCAAAAAATGACTAACTTTAAAAATGCTTTATTGAAAATACGGAAATATTTTTATTACTAACATATTTATAACTTGAAGTAAAAAAAAACATAACGATAAACATTTTCCATATTAGCTTTAAAAGTCGCTTTTAGCTGCGATCTATAAATCAAACACTTTCATTTGGATTTTTAATTGTAAAAATTTATTTATTATTTGTTATGTACTACATATAAGATTATTATTATTATTTGTAACAAACATTTTTGGCTCTTCAACATTTTAAATCAATGAAAAATATTTTAATGACAATGTTTTCCGTAAATGCCAGGTATGATTATAATGTAAAGGGTGTCTGGTAACAGATTTATATTTACAAACTTAAATAAAAACGTATTAATTGACACAAAGTTTTATTAAGAGCATTGAACGACAGAATGGCAATGTGCATTTTATTTTTTAAAGAGTATGTTATCCAGATCCTTCAGATCTTTTTTTAAAATTTCATGAAGCATTTGTGCAAAAAATGTCGTGACTGACAAATCCGCACAATCTATAATTTCAACGGCGCCACCCACCCTCCGCACCGTTTATTACTTTTTGAAATAATCGTATTTAAAAATATAAATTTCCCACCAGACACCCTGTATAAATAAATATTTGAATAGAATAAAATTCCATAAAAATATACTATATATACAACTCTGTTTGCAAAATAGTTAGTATTCGAAAAGAATTCACAATTCCTAATAATAATTTTAATAAAATACTTCACAATATCTCAAGTATAGTGTATGATATTGTTATGAATTTGTGAATAAAAAAAGACAAGCGCAACAGTTGCATGACTAAAAATATGTACCATTTATAAAAATTTACAGCTGTATTCCTTATAATGTTAATTGACAAAATGTTTAATAAACCAATTTCCATACAAAAAAAAGCTTCAGTCTGTTTTGAATGGAGTTTATATTTTTGTTCCTAAAGGTGAAATATGCAAACTGATTTAAAACGCTATCAATCGTATCTGTTATATAATTTTATGTACTATATATCGAGCCAAACCGGCAAAAGAACCGTGAGCGCCATGATTATCGATTTTCTTTTTTTTTTTTTATAAAAAAATCTATAAATCTCGTTAAGTTGCTTCATCTCACAAAATATCACAGTTCTTAAATGTACGGTTACAAGTTTACAGCGAAATCATACGTCTAGTATGGACAATTTATATATCGTTGTTATCATGTGTCAAAAATGACGGATTTATAATCATTTACTTTATAATAATTGCATTGTAATTATAACAGTTTCTGTTATGTTTTTTCCTTCTCCTGCAAACGTACAAAAACATGATACCGACGATACGTCTGAATGGAAGGATTAGAAGAAAAAGCATTCTCCTGTAAAATTTGCTCTTTGGCGCTTACATCTTTTTTGGCGATTATGGAATTATTCTTTATTTATATAATTATATGTTTGTACCCACTATAATACTGTTTATAAATTTCTTTCTTTAGTTTTAAGGAGTTTTTTTATTACCTGGTCTATATGCAAATTTCATTTGGTGCTAATAGCAAAATCTTCAGACGTTAGTCAAAATTAATTACGATTATATATCTATGATTGTTATATGGTTTAGCTGATCTATATGCACATAGGGCTACTGAAGGCCTACTGGATATAGATATATAATCGTAATTAATTTTGACTAACGTTGAATAAATGAAAGAATAGTTAGATATTAGTTTTTTTAATTATTTATTATGATAATAAGATAATTGTAAACTGAGTAGTACAATAAGCCAAAAGTCACGCCCGCATGTAAAAATATGATGTTCGATGAATAAAATCTAAAAAAAATAATAATAAACAAAACAGTTATACAAATTTTAACACGCAGGATTTGGATTTTTATCTTACCGACATAGGAAGTTACTGGTTGTACCGATGTCAGTGAGGATGTGTCTGTGTGTGTTTTTTTCAGCTATACGAGCTAGCTAGAAGATATTTGTGGTCTGAGCTAGAATTAATGTACGATTCGTTATTAGATTTACTCCACGGCTTGTAAGGCGACTACGTACGATACCCCAACTCTTTCGTCATTCTCCCATATAATCATCCACCGGGCACTACAGGCTAGTATTACTTCAGTGGAGTGGTGACTCAGCGAATGTTGCTTTCCCGTTCTGCACATCTTACTCTTTCCGATATTCGTTGCCGTTCCAAACCGTGACTTGTGAAAGCTCACACAGAGTTCCAATTTCAAGGTCAACAATGTTCTCCGACGTGATCTGGGAACGGATTGCCCTCTATAGTGAGCCCAGGCGGTTTACAAATCGCGGACAATAAAACAAAACATGCTCCGTGGTTTTCCCTATATTGAGGTATTACGGGCACACGTCATCATTGTCTGAAGCATCCATGTCCACTTAGTAACTCCAAATGTTTTCATCTACTCAATTTTAATGTATTAAATTTTAAATAAATCAAGTGGGTTTTCATTACGTGTTAATTTTTCTAGACTTAAAAACTGTATCGCATTCTGCAAATTGGTTAAACTTAGCAGGACGTTTAAGGGATGGGCGGCAAGATCAACCGATTCACATATGTATTTCCTTTTCACTGTAAAGTAAAACTATATTCTTCCGCAGACTTGTAAATAACATTATAAATTTCAACAATTTCATTCGATTCCAATAGGGTAACGCTCTGTAGAGAGACTTTTTGTACGTGTTCACATTTTCATAATTTCACTTCACACTCTAAAGGATACTTTTTATAAAAATAAAAACGTTTATGTATTTATGAATTTTTTTTATTCGTTTTAGTGTAATAATTGTTTTTTCACTACGAGGTAAACCGTATAATTGAAATCAAAACCTTAATTAAATACCGTAGTACTAGCCCACATTGTAGGCGTGGTGTCAATAGTGGGGCAGCACGACACGAATTTAATAAAACTTTGAACTCTGACTTTGGACTGATGATGAATTGTTTTGAGTAGTAAAACATCTCCCCAGCGAAATAAAGTAATTTTTGCGAAACAATTGCAAGTAAATCTAACATGGAAACAAATGGCACAACATCTTCGCTGCAAATAGTTTCTAAATTGGGACCACACAGATGTTTTTATCTTAGTTTCAATTGGTTGTTAATTTAGAATTTGTTACTGAATTTCCTGGGTTCACTATAAGCTGGCGATAATAATATCCACTGATATTTAAGAGCCCGTACCTCCCACGGGCTCAACTAACAGTTTATTAGACCTTGACACGCTTCTGCAAACTCCAGGTGATTTGTTTTAAAATAGAAATTCAATTCAAAACTTTAAAATATTTTCATTTAAGCAGACATTTTTACAAAAAACATCAGTTCAATTTCAAAAAGTGAAAGATTCAATTCATTGAATATTTCGTTTTTTGAGTAGCTGTATTTTGTAAACATGTCATGAAGGCTCAGCAAACTCCACAGGATGTTTGCAAAACTAACGTATTTTCTTATCAGAGAGTGTCGACAAAAATTTGATATTTGTGGACAACATACTGTGCTTCTAACAAATTGCAATAAATAAATCATTAAAATGTCTAAAGAAAAAATGATAGAATAAATCTGCAATTGTGTCTTTGTTACAACAAAACAAAATTTTACAAAAATCATAACAATTTTAATTTTCGGATGTGGATGGACGGTTTTCAAAAATCTTTTAAAAGGATTTAAATTTTGTACAGCTCTCTTGGTCATTAATAAAAAGATTTAATTACTGCCATGAAATTGGAACAAGAAATTTTATTTGTGTAAATGGAGGTGTGAATTTCGTTTAAAATCTCTTTATCTCAATTTGTAAAATTCTTGCTGCTTTATAATATCTGTGATTATAATTCGATTATAAATTTTAAATATATTAATTTATTTGTAATCATATGATATTTGTCAAGTAGACTCAACTAATCAGCTGACTTTTTTTCCTCCCTTATGTCTTACACAACGTGAATGTCAAAATTTGTTCACATTTTACGCGCACCAAATATCATATTTACTCATTCGTTTAATTTGAGAGAGCCCGTTAATAACATTTTTACTCATTTCTTTATTTTGAGAGAGGTTCGCAGAACCATTAAGGCAAATAGCGGAATTAGAATTACTTAAACGCTGAATAGTGGCATGTGGCCATTGCACCGTAATGAAATTATGCATTTTGTTTTATTCATAATCACGCTTCAGAATATACAGACAAATACGAGTATATGATATGGATATGAGAATATTTTTCTCCATCTTTTTGAATGGGTTAAAAAAATTTGCCTGCGTTGTAAGTCTCTTAATTTTTGTTTTTATCTGAGACCAGCACTCAGGAGATGACTCCTACACATGCGAAGCATTGTGCTGGAACTATAGGAAAGGGAACGTAGGATAAACGACAGGAGATGAAGCTTAATTAATTATTTTGCAGCTCTGCTTTTGCACGTTCTTTGTTTATACTCTTAGCAGTGCTGAAGCTTCGGTTCTGAAGCCATATCTTTATTATTATTTTACTTCGCCGGTGCTACACAATACCGACGAAGGAGGTTGTTCTGATGCGATTATGGATTGCTATCAGCTGAAGTCGGCACTGTAATCTTCCGACAACTACTGACACATAAAGACTCACTAATCCACATCAAAATGCGAGATGTTTTATTTTTATGATTTTAGTCTGAAACTGGGGTTGAACCTAGTTCTGTTTTGGTTTTGTAGTGAACGTGCAGACTACTTCAGCCATCGCCACCCTCATAATAAAATTAATATTAATGTTTTATTAATATTTGACATTGGGTTTCGTAAATTTTAAAAGTGTCATTATAGTTTACCTCCTGCTCATATTTGTTTTAAATTCAAAAACTATAGTTCCTATATAAATACTTTGTGTTAAATTGCTATAAAATTATTATTCATCATAATCCTTCCATATAAATATATATGTATATATATACATAATAGTTTCATAATTACTGACAGTGTTAATCGCCCCCGTTGTAAGAAAGCCACTGACTATACTCTTTTTACGTTGACAGTTTTTTTTTGAATGGAATGGAATGGTAATATATTGGAAACCGTATTGTCGTAATGGGCCTAAAAAAATTAAATGAAAACTGGGGACATTTATCGAACGCTGCAGGCGCTCGGGATAAGTCGTAGTTTTCTTTATTGTGATCTGAAACTATTTGTTGTTAGTGGTAGACTAGCAGACCGTCCAAGGTCTGGCCGTCCGCGCTGCGTGTAAACTCTCAGGCCGTCAAAGCTGTACAGAATTGAATTTATCGAAGTCGAATACGAAAGCTCTAAAACTTGTCGCGGGAGATGAATATATCGAAGTTATCCCTTTCTCGCACGACTTGGAACTTTGAGCTTACAAAGGACACACAAACCATCTACATACGGCAGAAACGCAAGCAAAAATCAAAAGCATTGATTCGCCAGTACGCCAACAACGGCCACTGAGAAATTATGTTTAGTGATGAGAAAATTTTTACTGTGAAGGAGTCGTTAAATAAACAAACCGATAGAGTCTATGCACAGTCATCTCTGCAAGCAAATGTATTGGTTCCCAGACTTCAGCATCCTGGTTCTGTGATGGTATGGTGCGGAGTCGCCTATAATGGGTCACAATGCAAAAAAGGTATTAAAAATTCGGCATAGGTGTACCAATCTGTCTTTTGGAAAAGTTTATAAAGCCATTAAATAACACATTATTCAAAAACGAGCCGTGGACCTTTCAACAGGACTCTGCCTAAGCCCATGAGATAAAAACCACTCAAGATTGGTTAAAAAACTATTTACCAAACTTTATTTTTACGTATGTTTGGCATCGGGTAGTTCAGATCCGAATCCTTTAGAATATAAATTGTGGTCCGTTTTAGAAGGTATCGTCTGCAATAGACGAGTGGCCGGTCAAACTTCGGTCGTGTTTGAGGGCAAATGGCTGCCATTTTGAAGTTTTTTTTATACATTCTTATATATGTAATAAACCAAAATAAAAGATTTCTTTTCAGAAAATCGATTGTTGTTTGTTTTTTATCAAGAAAAAAACGTATGTCAGAATACATGTATGAAACTACTAGGTACATACATATCTTAAGGAGTTATGAATAAAATTCTTTGAAATACAAACAAGTGCCAGATTGAAATTATTTTTAATGCACATTTTGTATGAAATAATTTGCAAAAATATTTGTAAGAAAGTTATAGTGTAAAACCGGCGCCAGTCTAGTAACTATTTGAATTCTTTTAGCAATTTCCAACCACATTCACTCATATACATATGTACATATTTATGTTACTTAAATACAAATTCAATTTTGTCTGCACAATATACTCGTCTGTATATATGCAGACATAGCAAGTTGACTTCAAAGTCAATATTTATTTAAGGTGTGAACTACAAAATAGATATCTAAAGGATTTAACAATATAAATAAATAAATATTTCAGCTAAACGGATGATGTGTCAACGTGTAGGAATGACAAGTTAAAATTACAATCAGCCTACTGAAGAAATCTGAATTCGTGGTTGAAAAAATACAATTATTTTGTATCCTTGTTCGTTTTACACAGAAAGTAGATTAAAATAATAAAAGGAGATATGAATACAGCAGACAACAGTTTCAAAAGATCTTCATGTCTATATGTAGTTATTTTAAAATATTATATTTAAATCCTTTTTGTGAATATACATACATACATATATATGTATGTAATTTAGCTGACTTCTGAATACATTTCATTTGCTTCAATACCAGAATCGTCAGTAGACTTTTAAGTTAATTCTTGTTAAAAAAAAAGCTAAGAAATTTCAAATGTTTATACAACAACTTCCAAAAAATGTTTGAGAGTAACGAAATATACAAACAAACTAACTAATTTGTGCAAATTTGCACAAATTTCTACTGAAAACCATTCGTTTACACAAAAAGTTAGAAAGTAAAATGACTGTTATTTTCTGACATTTTGCAAAATTTTACTGACCGAATTTTTGCCAGTAGAATCCACTGGAAAAGAAAAACACATGGTTAAAAAATTAACAAGCAAAATTAAGCAAACAAAAGTTTTAAATTTTTCATAAAAATATCGAACAAAAGAGAAGGCTGAATGAAAACTGTAACAAAAACAAAAAATAATAGTTTTCAGCGTGAAACAGTTTATCTTTTTTTTATCATCAATACCTTTTTATAATTGTTTTACATTAATTTCTTAGAGACGTAAAACTAGTATATATTTGAGGACTTATTACAGCATATTATTTATGGTACCAAATACCAACAATTTTGTATTGATGTATTTTCGCATGACATTTAATTAAACAGAAACAAATTAAAACACGCAACTGCAGAGTTGTGTAAAAATTAAGCTCTATCTTCCTACCACTTTCACCACCTGTCTATCCCTCTCTCTAGTTCCAGTGCAAAGCATTGCATATGTAGTGTCATACGGACTTAAATGGTCAACCCCTCACCAAGGCGTATCACCCAAGGTGGGGTTATTAAAACAGGTGGCAATTTTTTTTGCTATTCATACGTTTGTGCAACATAACAACATCTCAAACAAAAAACGTCTGTGGTAGTACAACAACTCCATTCGCCATTATTCTATAAATCGCACTTCAGATGACAGATATTTAACAGCTGATAGCGTCCCAGACGGACGGTTTTGAAACCATCAAATGGCCAACCCGATACATACATAATTGTAGCAATAAAAAAATTAAAATAAATACAAAATCGTAAACTAAAATCCGTTTGATTTAATTGATTAGCCAATTTTCCCAAATTTTCCACATATCAATGCAACAAATATATATAGATAAATCTATAAAATTTGCCAATTTATTTAACCGGTGATCAAGAATTTTTTTTTATTATTTTTTTCTCGTTATTTAAGTTATTTTTATTTCGATAAACGAATAATCTATTGAATACCCTACTAAATACTCATGGACATAATAAGTGAGAAATTGCACACGCTGTGAACAGATACCAGTTTCCGTTTAATTAAATTTTTTTTTTTTTTTTTTTTTTTTTTTACTAGGTGCTACACAATACCGACGAAGGAGGGCGTTCTGATCTGATTGTGAATTGCTATCAGCTGAAGCCGGTATTGTTCAGTGACCAGTGACTATGCCTTCGCCACTGAAACCTAGCGACAACAACTCACACACAAAGACACACTAATGCACATCAGAAAAATGCGAGATGTTTATTTTTATTTAAAAATTTTTTTGTCTGAAACTGGGGTTGAACACAGGTCTGTTTTTGGTTGTGTAGTCAACGTGCAGACTACCATCCATCGTGCCATCGCCACCCTCAAATTTTCTGCTCTATTATTCCTATTTGTTTTTCCTTAGAAAACAGCACGTTTGTTAATGCCAAATCTTTTTTCTTTCCACGTAAAAATGTGTTTATTACAGATCATAATACCTACATTCTATGATTGTATGATTTACGCCTATTTCTATGAATGCACGAAGATTCAAACGAAAAACAAGAGATTATAAAATAGGACGAAAAAAGCTTCAAGTGTTAAATATATTTAAACAGCGTATTACTCTAGAATTTCAGTAAATATTTGACAAATGTTGGTCACGCAGTAGAATATTTTCATTGTCTTTTTGTTAACATTTCAGTTCTACCCCTTCGTA
The DNA here is from genome assembly GCA_963924685.1 of Dexiosoma caninum. Taxonomy (NCBI): domain Eukaryota; kingdom Metazoa; phylum Arthropoda; class Insecta; order Diptera; family Tachinidae; genus Dexiosoma; species Dexiosoma caninum. The sequence goes on from OZ004727.1 coordinate 88,499,934, forward strand.
CTGTAAAACCATGTATGAATGCACAAAGAATAATATTTACATATTTCACAACAACATTGTACTGGCCACATTATTAATCTTATTACTGCACTGCAAGTGTCTAACCATGAAAATAACGCTGTCCACCTTAAACTTTTTGGTAAAAACCTCGCCCTACCTCATCCAACATTTTCCAAAACGATTTAAATTTTTATTTTCATTGCACTTTCAACAAATAGCATTTCTGGATTGATGAATAGATCATTCCCCACGTTTTCCTGGGGGCTCAACTATAAGAAAATTTTGGGTAAGTAAATTTTGTATGTCTTTCGAATTCGTAATTTTTAGGCTTTAATGTTTCTAGAAAAAAGAAAAAGAACTTTTTCACAACTTCACAAAAACATAAACCAATAAAAATACGAAATTTAACACATAATAATAACATGTAATAAAATATTTTAATCTTTTTTTAAGTACACACCTCCAGTATTGTAATCCATTTTGGTAAAATTATAACTATAACTAATTTTTAAAAAATAAAATCACTTTCGTTATGGAATATTTTCACCACTCTACCGTTTGAAAACTTAAAATAAAAACAAGTAAACACAGCTGTTTATATTTAAACTGAGTTGCTAACTGGCGAACAATTTTTGGCATTGATGTCGTCGAAGTGTTAGGTATTGAATCGAGGATTTTCTCCTCCATCGTATAACAAACGACGGCTTTGCTAACAAATGCTTCTCTGCATGACGTTTTTTTTTTTTAATTTACACAATTGTCTTTGAATATATGCACACACACATACATACAGAGGATTAGTACACGCAAAGGAAATTTATTTTTATAAAGAACTTAGGACTTTATTAAATTCTGAAATATCTTTTCAACAGCTTCAAAATGATACCCATATTGCCCATATTCTATGGAAAATACACCCTTTTTTATACACAAACTTACACTAGAACTTGAAGGCCCATAACTCGGAAAATATGAGTTGCCGCCAACTTTTTTATTTTATATTTTCTTCTATCGCATACGCAATTTTTTTTCTTTTTGGAGCTGCTTCACTGAAGTGGACTTGTTCGAAAATACGATCTAAACTATCACCTTTATAATGGAACTTCGGAGACCCATAACTCGGAAAATATAGGTTTCCGCTCACTTTTATTATTTTTTCTTCTTATTTTTTAATTTTTCATAGGGTGCCGGGAGGAGACCCTAAACTTAATTTTTTTTTATCTGGGACCAGACTCAGGAGATGACCCGTACACAAGCGATGCATTGTGCTGGAACTATAGAAAAGGGATAGTTAGAGAAACGACAGGAGGTGAAGCTTAATTTATTATTTTACAGTTCTGCTTTTTGCACGGTCTTTGTTTATAGCAGTGTTGAAGCTTTGGTTTAGTAGTTCTGATGTGATTGTGGATTGCTATCAGCTGAAGCCGGTATTGTTCAGTGACCAGTGACTATGCCTTCGCCACTGAAACCTTTCGACAACAACTGACACACAAAGGCAGACTAATGCACATGAACGCAGGTCTGTTTTGATTTTGTAGTCAACGTGCAGACTACTTCAACCATCGCCACCCTCCCGATAACGTTATTAATTAATTATATTTTTAATTAAAGTAATTATATTTTTAATAAAGTAAGTAAAGGAACCAGCAGCTTGTAAATATTGTCGCCGGCTCGTTTAAGGAGTTTCAGCGTACGACTCAGATTTCTGATGTTATTTTATGAGAAATTTATGAACATTGCTCTAAAAGTCTCAAGTGGATGCTACACGAAACCCAGAGGAGGAGGAGGGAATTTTTTAGTGGCAACACCACTCGACGCAGAAGACGACGGTCTCTGTAAGTGCGAAGGCATTTTCAACCCTACCTCACACGCCAAAAAAAAAAAAAAAAAAAAAAAAAAAATGCTACACGAAACAATATGCAACTTCTATATTTGGCTTTGTGCTAGTATATAAATATATATTTATATTGAATCCTTTGACACACTAGGTCAACATTTCCCTTCAATATTAATATTTTTTGGGTTTTTTCAAATGTAAATATATAGAAGTTGCCGTGGGCAAAACATTTCTTGAAGTTACCGTTGGCAAAATACATATATCTGTTTGTTTCTTTATTTACTAAATAAAAAGAGTAATGATATTTTTTATATTTTTGTCACTATATTTTTTTCTTTCTACGTCCCAAAAAGCCATCAATGAGCGATATATATAATTCAATTATTCAATTGTAATGCGTCACAATTACGATGTGCACTCAAAGTGACCACAAATAAAATGAATATTGACAATAACACTACCGCAGTACGTCAAACTGATTCAATATTTTGATGATTATCACAAACATTTTGATATTCGTCAATGTTTCACAATGTTATATGTGTGACTATTTTTTTCAAACAAACGCTCTGAAATACAAATATTGACGCTTAATATTGATTCGTGTAGCATGCGCTTAAGAGCTATCATCTCCTGAGTGCTGGTCAAAGATAAAAAAAAAATATATAATATGACCTAATTAAAACAAAGCCATTTTAGTTTTGCCAATCGCAGCTAATTTCCATTTAAACCCGTTTTTCTCTTAAAATTAAAAGTTTTTGATATTAATTTTTTTACTGGATTAAAAAACTAAGAATTTATCTTAGAAAAACTTAAATTTATTGTGCGAAAAATTCTGTGATTTGCTTTTACTGTTTCTTTTGCATATGACAGCAGACTTTCTCACTCATATTCATTTAGTCGTAGGCCAACATTGACTATGATCACTTCGCTGAGGCAGAATATGAGTGATTCATTGAATTGTGACCTCATGAAAATATCGCAATGGGGTCAGGCAAACAGGGTCGATTTCAACGCTCAAAAGTCCCAATGCAGCATGCTTAAACATCGACGCATGCCCGATGACGCTGCGCCATCTGTAATTATGGGCGGTATAAACACCGAAGAATCAGAAGCTCTTGATGTTCTTGGCATAAAAATTCAGTGCGATGTTCGATGGACTGAACACATTTTTCAGGTCTCAAAAGAAGCATTCAAGTGCCTCGGTTTTTTAAGACACGGTGCAAGACATACTTCACCCCATCTGACCGAAAATGGAATACAACTCTCATGTTTGGGCCGGTGCTTCAAAGACTATTTTGAAGTTACTCGACCGTGTACAGGAGAGAGCGAAGAAACTTATTGGAGACAGTAGGGTAGCCAAATCTATTAACTCTCTTGAGCATCGTCGCAACGTGGGGTGCGTTTCGTCGTTCTATCGTTACTATAAAGGGATGTGTTCTGATGAAATCAGGGAACTTGTTCCCAAAACCAGGTCATTCACGCGCAAGTTACATATATCTCTGATAAATTTGATAATTTCTTAGAAGCAATAAACAAATAAAATAATATTGTGAAATTGTTGCAAAGTAATTTGTCTTTAAGAAAATTAGTGCAACGGAAAAAAGATATTCAATTTCATTTCAGTTCCCACAAAAATATTAAGAAAGTTTAAAACAACAAATAAATTGCAATTCTGCAATTTCATAAGGTAAATTAATTTAAAAACATTTTTAAGAATAAAAATGTTTTCAAGTAATAAAAGTGCAAATGATAGATAGCATTTTGAGTTATGAAAATTTTCATAAAGTCAACCAATCAGAATTGAGCTGATGCAACAATTATTATTGAGTTTAAGTTAAGTTTAAGTAATATGTAAAATAAAAGTCAGTTCGAGTTCCTCCGTTAAACAGGCCACAATAAAACAAATTATAACTAAACATCACCGTGTCTTTTTTATTTCAAAGGGTATCAAAAAACGGTTAAACTAAAAATTAAGAAAAACCAAAGAAAAGGAATTCTTTTCTTTAAAAAACCCCAGCATATAATTACGCAACTCGCACGACGCGTTCATCATTAAGAGCGCATCCATTTGTAGTCAACTTGGCAGCGAACCGCACTACGCAGGGCTCATTTTTCGGCCGAAAATCGCGTATGTGAAACAATCTCCCTGCCGAGGTCTTTCCTGTCACTTTTGGCGTGGGAAAATTCAAATCAAATGTCCATAGACATTACTCCCTCCATCCTCCTTCCCATAACCTAATTTCCTGGTTCCAGCACAATGCATCGCATGTGTAGGGGTCATCCTGAGTGCTGGTCCAAGATAAAAAAAAAATGTAAGAAATTTTTATTAACAGCTGAAGACTATTGAAAAGCAAGCAGTTAGGGAAATCCGCATAATTTTTTTAGAACGGTTATGCGTCACCGCTCACTATCATGTGGAGCTTTTTATTTTATTTACATCGTATACAAACCGTGTTATTCTTTTATTTGTGAAAAGATTCTTTTTCCATTCATAAATATTTTTTTATATAATATATGTACATAAGAACACTTATTTTATTAAATATTCGCACAATCTGACCACACAATAAGTTCGTTGACTGTGTAAAAGTAAAGTAAAGTAAAGTTTATTGATCTTACAGATTCATCTTCTTGTTTGCAAACTCTAGTAACTTAAGAAATAAAAAACAAAGAAATCATCTTGAAATCTAAATTAATCTGTCTATCATTTTCATCATCAATATCGATAACAACGAAATTTTAAGTATATGTAGCGTAGGAAAGTTTATATCAAATAAAATAATTAATCATACAACTTAATTTTGTACATATCAATTAGTTTTCGTGATTTTAATATAAGTAGGCAATATTATTGAGTTTAAATGCGGTGGATTTTTTTTTTATTAAAACACGCGTATTTTTTTTTGCTTTCAAAGAAAATATTCGTAAATTACTTTTCTAAATTCAATTTGAGGCCACCAAAATTTATTTCTTTTCTATCTGCCATTTTTGTTATGAAGTCAACAAAAAAAAAAACTAACTTTTCTTTTGCTGGTTATTGTTTTGTTTCTTATCAGTTTGTTTAGAATGTGCAAGAAATTTCCCTAGTTAAAGTACATACCGTTGGGCTTCTTTGTTTGGAGATATTTATAAGAAAAAGTGTACGTCAATAAGCCAATAACAATTGGAGAGTTAAAGGATGAGATAATTCGGCACATTAACTACATTAAACCTCAATTATGTTTTAGAGTCATTGAAAATATCGACCATCGGGTAGAGGTTCAGTGGTATGAAACCGTGGTGGGCATTTTGTTTCACACATAATTGAGATAGATCCTTCTATTATAATAAAAAAATTAAAACTTTCTGTTTTTTCTACAATTGAGGGTGGCGATGGTAGAAGTAATCTGCACTTTGACTACATAAAAAAGAAAAACTTTCTTGGTTTTAATCCCAGTTTCAGACTCATAAAAACATGTCGCATTTTTTCTGATGTGCATTTGTGTGACTTTGTGTCAGTTGTGGGCGCAAGGTTTCAGTGGCGAAGGCATAGTCATTGGTCACTGAACTGTAACGGCTTCAGCTGTATCCAATCCACAACTACATCAGAACGCCCTTCTTCGATGGTGTTGTGTAGCACCGGCGAAGTAAAATAATTACTAAAAATGACTACTACTGAAGTTTCATCTCCTATCATTTCTCCTACTGTCCCTTTCATCTACTTACAGCACAATGCACCGCGTGTGTAGGGGTCATCTCCTGAGTGCGGATTCAAGTTAAAAATAAAATTAACATAATTTACAATAAGTATATGTGTATACCTTGTAGTCTATCTCTATCCTGCTTTCTAACATTTATAAATATATGCATATGTAGATATATAAATACACATGTATGTATATATATTTTATATATACATATATATAGACACACATAGACGGCCAGGTATAAGTATTAATTCCAGTAAATCAATTAAGCCAAGGATATGATGACTCTATTGAGTGTTTTGTCAAGCTGTGCGCTTGATGTTCAAATCAACATGTTAACTACAAGACATGAAAAATACATCAAAAGGAGAAAAAGAACAGTGTGTGTTTAGAAACGTTTTGGTTTCGCCCCTATTCAGACGAAAATGCAACTTGTACATGCAATTTCTGTTGATCATTCATTCTTTTGCTTCACAGTGGAAATGTCAAATGATATTTATTTAACGATTTGACGAAAGGTAAAAGTAATAGACTCGAGGTCATTTAGATCATTCAAGGATTTAAGGAGATTTCTTTTCAAGTCAATTAACACTTATTGAAGGCCATTTGATGTTTTTATTTAATAATGAAGAAGACAAATGAATATATGTAAGCATTTCCCCATTTTTTGAGTTATGACGTTGTTTGAGTAAATGAGCGATATGTACATATTTGGTTTTAAAAAGAATGTCCACACAATTGACTGTTGTAATTTGTTTCGAATGCCTTGTAGCAAGGTAAATCGTTTGCAATTGAAGAACGGAAACTTCAAGCGGTATTTACCACAACTTGCGCTTGAGATACATACGAGTATATTATGTTGCTTCCAAATGCCTTATATTATACTATTATACAGTGAATCACAGCGAAAACGGCCCACCTTTAACAATGATAAATTTTTCAATATTTCTCACGTAATTATACAAAATATTAAATGAATACGGTATATTTTAGAAGCTGATGTTGCTAGTGTTAAAAGAAATCATAAATTTCAGTACTTAACAATTTTAAGAAATAATTTGAAGCAAAGTGCAGAGAAACTGGGATTAGAGGATACTTTTCACTTTTACCAGGACAACGACTCAAAACATACCGCCGGAATAGTTAAGGAATGGTTATTGTATAACTGTCCAAGGGTTATCAAAACTCCACCACAATCTCCAGACCTGAACATAATTGAAAATTTATGGCATAAACTGGAGTTAGAAGTGCGAAAGCATCACATCTCTAATGTGCAGGACCTCAAATCGGCTTTACGAGAGGAATGGGAAAAAATTTCTCCAGAATTTACAAAAACGTTAGTGGAATCCATTCCTAATCGTCTTAAATCCGTTATCACTCAAAAAGGATTCCCTACAAAGTACTAAGAAATTAAAAATACTGATCTTTTGAGACTAAAAATATGGTGGGCACAATGAAAATGGTGAGATAAATAATTTACATTTTCTCTTTAACCGTATGTAACATTGTTGTTATTGTAAATAAGCTAAGCAAGTATGATTTCTTTTAACACTAACAACATCAGCTTCTAAAATATACCGTATTCATTTAATATTTTGTATAATTACGTGAGAAATACTGAAAAATTTATCATTGTTAAAGGTGGGCCGTTTTCGCTGTGATTCACTGTATACACGTTTTCGTACATCTATATGTATGTATATATGTATGTATTTATATGTACATTTAAACACCCTGTCGGTAGCCTGTTGCTAAGTGTCTCCAAGTCATCAATTTTGTCGACTGGTTTTGTGACTTTCTTACAACAATGCCGTTTGACGTGTTTGGCAACATGCACGATTTTTTCTTTGTCTCAATAGATGAATAGCTCGGGCTGCTCGCAAAAAAATATTTTTCATAAAAATATAATTTGCCTTATCCTGCAGCAAGTATTACTAGTGTGGAAATCTAATAAAACATTTTATAGGTGTTCACTAAAATTACTGATGAGTCTTATTTTCTAAGATGGTCTCACAAGGTATATGTACCTACTACCATTATTGACTAAATACGACCAACGCCACTAGTATCAATTAAATATCTATAGTAAGTTCCATTCAGCAGTGTTACAGATTCTGTTCGGATTGGCTTTGCATCCGTAGTTGCCATTCCGAACGAATTCATTTGTGGTGCTTCAGATTCCGTTAAATTCTTCAAATCCGTTTTCTGTAGGCAATTAAATAAAAACTAATTTATTTTAAACTAACTGTGAATTTATAAATATGAAACAGTGTTCTTTATTATTTTTTTTTTTTTTATCTGAGACCAGCACTCAGGAGTTGACTCCTACACATGCGAAGCATTGTGCTGGAACTTTAGGAAAGGGATAGTAGGAGAAACGACAGGAGGTGAAGCTACACAATACCGACGAAGGAGGGCGTTCTGATGCGATTGTGGATTGCTATCAGTTGAACCTGGTATTGTTCAGTGACCAGTGACTTAGCCTTCGCCACTAAAACCTTCCGACAACAACTGACACACTAATGCACATCAGAAAAATGCGAGATGTTTATTTTTATTTTAAAATTTTTGTCTGAAACTGGGGTTGAACCCAGGTCTATTTTTGGATTCGTAGTCAACGTAGTCAGACTACCATCCATCGTGCCATCGCCACCCTCTTCATTTAAATAAAAGTGCATTTAAATAGTTTTTTACACTTTAGTATAGCGAAAATTACAATTCCGAAAATGATTTCATTCCGAAAAACTTTTTCGTTTTCTAAAGAACCAAAATACGAATTGAACTCTGTAACATGGCTGATTGTTTATGATAGAAGAAGCTACTAATGCAACAGTTTTACTGTTGCCATTTCCTGCATATACATATATGTACATATGTATGCACCAATTATTCTTCATCGTACATAATTGTACATACATATGTATGTACAACATATTCTCTTATGTAAAAAATCGAAATTAAAAATTTCATGCTACTATTTGCCCAGCTGGGGCGAGGTCAATTTATGGATGATCATAGAAGGGAAGAATAATTTAAAAATATACCTTTCTCTTTTACTCTTCAATTTTGTTGTAATAGCTATTACTTTTTTTAATATATAATATACATACATATGTATGTATTCTTTTTTTTTTCTTTATTTATGATTAATTGTTGATTTTCTTTTTGAATAAAATATTTCTTGAAACAACAATAAAACCTTCAACAATTTGGTACTCAGCATGTCTAACTTATGAAAACTCAATATTATATTTGGTAAGGGTAAAATTATATTCCTTAGAGTATAACAGAAATCGTATGTATATAAAACAAAGTGTGTGTGAGATATCATCAATATTTTATATTCATTTGAAAGACCTATTGATGCCATTATGTGTGGAATAAAAATAGTTAAAATGTCCGCCACGGCTTTTCTGTGTGGAGCCCATCCGAAATGTCCAATTTTCCATGACTCTGGCGCATAAATCAAGCTGAATTTGAGAGATGGCATGTGTCATGTTGGCTTTGGAGATCGTTGTGATTTATGTCTTATTCGCATACACCTGTTACTTAAGAAAACTCCACAAGAAAGTGTCTAACGGCCTCAAAACGCATAATCTCGATGACCAGTTCACATCACCTCCACGTGAAATATATTCATGCATAATATTCAATGTGGCACGTAGCGCCGCCCTGTTGAAACCACATGCCGTTGGTGTCCAGATCATCCAATTCATGCCAAAAGAAATTGGTAATCATAGACCTATACCCCAAAATACACACCAAACAGTGACTTTTTCGAGAGCATTGGACGCTCTAGGATCTTATGTGGATTGGTATTGTGCCAAATTAGAAAATTTTGTTTGTTCACGTATCCATTCATCGAGAAATGGGGCTCATCGCTGAAAATGATTTTTCAATGAAAATGATTTTTCAATGAAACTTATCCACCACATTGCGAATTGTATTCCGGTAGAACGATGATGGCGACATGTTGATAAAAACTTATCGAAAATACTTAAAAATTGACATACATATCTGTAAAACTGAACACATTTGTAACACGCAACACAAAAGGAGCGTAATTTTTTCCCCACTTTATATACCCCATTTATTAATCATTTACTTTCTGTTTCTGTTACCAGCAATATGTACATTGTAATCATTACAGTATCTTGAGCACCAAGTTCATTCCTTTTCTCCAGGTATTGTAACTAGATCTCATTACAATTCACAGTGCTATTAATGTGTACGTGGAGCTGTTACTGCAGTCTTAACGTGGAACACCCGCTTAGCGTGAATTTTTAAATTTTTTATTATGGCGCTCAACAGTTACGCTTCCATGCCTCCGTATTGGTAACTAAATAATTAAGTTGGATACCTTTGAAGTCAAGAAAACAAATGCACTGGCTAACAATAAAATTCACATCAGTTGCACAACAAAAAGCAATTAAATAAATAGTGTTGGTTGGTAACATTGGAAATAAACAAATTATAATTTGCTTCATAATTAAATGCGACTAGAGTTTAATCCAAATCGCTAATACAATGGCAATTAATAGAAATCTCCTCGTTTCGTGCAAGCACCGGAAGAGAATAAATTACTAACTAATTTCTTTTCGTGGAGAAATTTATGCAAAATATTAGTCAAAAAGTCATCTTTTAAGGGGCAATTAAATTACGTTAAAAGTTTTCTTTGATGTAAAAATATACTGAAAATTTTGGCAGCCATATGTACTTGGTATTTTTGGTAATATATGTACTATGTATATACCAATAAAGAACGTATCTAATTAAATACCAACTATTTGAATTTGCACCTTCAACGCAATTGATGTTTCTATTTATTTTTTATGTAATTTTTGTAGACAGTAAAAGATCTGATAAACTTACATTCACATAAGAGGAAATAAAACAAACAAAAATTCCGGGAGTTCTCGTTCAAATTTCCCGAAATTTTTTCGCCGAAAAAGTGTGGAAAAAATTCCCGAATGAAACACACTAGTTTCATCACAAAAATTCATTCCCAAAAGAAGAATAAAAAATAAATAAATAAAAATAACAAAAAAGTACTTCTTGGACGAAAAGTTTTTCGTTGAAGTACTTTATCGACAACAGTTTTGTACCATTTGTTGTCTCATGTTAATTTTGACGCATTATTTTTAAGTTACGGGATGCAATTTTATTTATTATTTTTCTTCTCCGACGTGTTATGGCTCAAATACCAACGAAGGAGAATTCTGTAAGAAGAATTTTTGACTTGACTGGGCCGGGAATCGAAGCCGAACCAGAAGGACGGTTGCAGAGTCAGCACGCTAACTACTCAGCCATCACAACTGACATTTTATATTTATTTAAACGTTTGATGCATTTATAAACTTATTTAATATATTAGTCTCACTTCTATTTTTTATTTTGACCTTTATTAAAATTTTTTAATTATATTTATTTTTGAGCGATGGTCTTTTTTATGAAAAGTTTTTAACAATTATTTATTTTTCAATATTTCGCTACCAAATAAAAATTTGTATTAACAAAAATATTTTTTTCAAATAAGAAAAAGAAAATATTTTTGAAAGGAAATGAAATTTTTTTGTCATCCATAATTTAATACATTTCACGAATTGTGTACCGTTTGTTTTTTGGTCGCGAATTCGGGAGAAATTGACAGACATAAAAAAATAAAACTACAGTCGAATTGAGGACCTCCACACACAACATTTTTTATGAAACAGTTGGTATTTTAATTATTTCGAGAATAGGCACTTCTGAATAATAACGTTTGCGAATATATACATATGTATGTACCTCTAAAAAATATAAAATCTTCTTTTAATTATTCAAGATAAGAATAAAGCAAGAGTGTAGAGAAATGTTATTTTACCGTTCCGATTTTATTAATTTTTTATTTGCACATCAAAATCACCGAAACCTAAGTGGCGGATAGTAAGCTTATTGTAGGATATAATTGAAATTTCAAATGTTTTATATGTACAGAGGTTTACGTTGCACATTGGAGCAAAACCACTTGAAAATCGATAATGTAATATAATTATAATTTTCCAAGCTTAGATTTAATTTGTGAAGCTTCTTTTTGCAGCTTACTTTTACTTTCACTGATTACGATTTCTGTAGCAATTAATAGAGTAACAAAAAATAATTTTTTATTTTCAATTAACTATCTCTCAAAAGCTCTTGCTCCAATGTGATTTGCTTTGGCACGCCTTAAAAGAAATTGCAACATTTACGCTAATTACAATGCCACTGTCACTGCCGCCACACTTAAGTGGCAACTGCTGCTTGCAACCTTTTTGCTTTTGTCACCGGCGAAACCAATAAAATTTTAAATCAAAAACTAATGCAGGCATACAAAAAATTTATTGGCATCGACTACGTCCGTCGATATTTTTTCCAAAAGGAGTAATGAACGACATTGCACAACATTCTAAGCAAAAATTTATTTTTTCTTTTGTTTTTATTAAATGCGTAATTAAAATAGTTTATCGTCACGGTTTCCATGAAACGCTCAAGTAGTATATTAAAGAAAACGTCCTTCAACAAGGCAACCTAGCACGTCATAAAAATTCAAAACTCAAGTTATTACATGTGTTTGTAATAGTTTACATGACGTTTGGAATTTACATTTTTATGGCTAAAATCCACGTTGTCGCAAATTTCATTTAAATATGATTGATTGGAAGTTCGAAGACCTTGTACAGGGTGGCCCAAAAGCAGCGAAGGTGTTTGAACTCCTTATAACTTTTTTATTAAAATTAAATTTTTTTTTGTTTTCAGTATTTTGTAAAGAAGACTTGGGGAATTTAAAATGGAACAGTACACATTTGAACAACGTGCCAAAATCGTTTGAAATTTATTTCAGAAGAAAATCCTGATTTTATTCATAATTTACTACGGAAAATCCAAGAGTAGTTCAACGGCAGAAATGTCTTACACCCACTTAACTGTACCGTTTGGTGTGGTGTTTCGTCGGAAAGGATAATGGCTTATATTTTTCTTTTAAATGAACACGATGTCATCGTTTCCATCACTTGTATTACATATCGGACAATGTTGGAAAAGGCCAGACGTGGGAAACCATACGCAAGTATGGTTCCAACAGGATGGAGCCACAGCGCATACTGCGAGGGACAAAATTGCTCTTTCAACTCGAACTCGTTCGGTCATTTTGGGCCACCCTGTATTTATTCAGAGTATTTTTTATTTTGATTAATAAAGTGTGGTCCAACCAAAACACACGATGGCAATTGTAAATAAAACACAAAATATCTTAATATTTTTTATTACGATAGAATGAAATATGATAATTATGTGTGAAACAAAATATCGGCTAAATGCTCCCTCGGCTTCGGTGGCATAGCTCTATCCGATGATCGATATTTTCAATGACTCAGAAACATAATTGAGGTTTAATGTCGTTGATGTGCCGAATTATCTCATCCTTTAGCTTTCGAATTGTTCTTGCCTAATTGGCGTACACTTTTTTTGTTAAATATCTCCAAAGAACGGTGTCAAATCACACGATCGTGACGGCTCACAATAAACATTATGTATTATGGGCCACCCATTATTTATTCAATTATAGAGATGGCGATTGTACTGTAGTTCTGCGTCGTTTAAAAAGTCTTTCACAGTTAAAGATATCTTTGAAAAATGTGTTGAAACTTTCAAGTTATAAGTGAAAACGCCATGGAATGGTAAAAGAAACACTGTTCAGCTTGCTTACTGAGGGTTTTTGAGGGTTTAAAAAAAGTTTATTTTTTCCTTCTGCCCACAACAAAGTTTAAACGCTTACAAGTGCCTAATTTGGGGAGATATTAAGAAACAATATTTCATTGCCTATTTTGGAATTAAATTGCATAAAATTTAGGAATAGTGAGGAAACCTGTGATCAGGTTTATGTAGGAACAACAAAGAACAAACTTAAAACTGGAATAGCAGGACATAAATTGGATCAGAAATACAGACACATTAACTTTGCATTTTATGAAAAGAGCGTGGCGTGATTTAAAAATATTTGATCGCTACTGAAACCTTGTTTCATCAGTCTTCTAACACAAAAAGTTTCTCCATCAAATACTATTCAAGAATTTAATTTACATATGTATTTCGAAACTATAATTTTACAAATTCCTCAGGTACGGACTTGTGCGAATGTATAAAAAGTAGTCGCAATGTCAAAATGTGGCTGAACGACAACGTCTGAAAACAGACATTTCGATCTCTGATGATTTTATTGTTTGAATGCCATAGCCATGGCATAGCGTATCTGGTGGTTTGGTCCATTTAACAAAATATGTCTTATAAACGACAGCTTGCACTTTTGGTTTAGATTTTCGATATTTGCCACGAAACGGTCGAAATAGGCAATATAGACCCTCTAAATGTGGACATTTTTTGTGCCGCGAGGTATTCAACGTTTCGCTACTGTTGATGCTGTTGTTGCTGTTTTCGCTTTCCACGAGGGAACCATATTTCTGCAAAGATACGTGATCATTAGCGGAAGACTTGAGAAGAGAACCCGATACGGTTTGTATTTCTCTGGTCTTTGGAATGGCAATGCATTGAGATTTCTCATTCGCTGCTTTAGATGAACTTGATCGTTTTACAGTTTGCGGTCGATAATCAGACGTAGAATTTGTCATATTTTTATGCATTTTGGTTTGTGTTCGATAGCTTTCCACTTCCTGTTCATTAGCCTGCCAACACGACTGCATTTTGAGGCAATTCGATTTTGGGTGAGTATTTTTTTCATTTTCTATAAGATCTTCGGGTTCTTCATGTATGGGAGCAATTTTGGTTATACGATGGCGTTTATGTCTTAAATAACGACACAATTTTCTTTTATCATTTTCTCTCTCTTCGGTTTTCAAAATGTTGGCGTTGTGCTGCTTTAACTCTCTAAAATCCTTGCGGCGAGCAGCAGCTTCAGCTAAAATAATTTCGTTGGCCGACATGGGTTCTTGATCGGGCATTTTAACCAAAATGTAATGATCATTTACTAGACAAATATCTGCAAATGTGTTGGGTGTTTTTGGGCATTCATTTTGAAAAAATTCGTTTACCTTGCCGTTTTGATAAATTTTAAAATCTTTGGTTGGACTGCTAGCCTGTTCAATCCAATAGGTGTCCTCCAACACTTTGACTGTTATTTTTTGACTTTGAAAATTATTTGCTATAATTTCCTTTTTAGTATTCGCTTCTATTGCAGCCGCAGTAGTTTGTTTTAATAATTGTGGTAGATAATTGATTTTCTTTTTTGTTATTGTGTGTTTATCTTCACTCTCTCTTGTTGACACTATTTTCCCATTGAATCGCTGGCTACAAGATGATGCTCTGTCGCGTGGTTGCTGCTTTAGTTGTCTATTTGGACTGTGTAATGTTTGTTGTAAATGTGTCGCTACCTTTGACATTCTATTTAGTGTCCACTTGTCTGAAAAGAAGTAAATAAATATTACGAGACATTAGTGACGGGAGTCGTTAGAATTGTGATTGATGGAACGTGAAATTGTAATAAACATCGGATCAGAGATGTTATTAATTTACCGCTGTCCCCGCAAGCAACCAGTTTTTCAAATGTTTTACTTTTTTTTTTTTATGGTAACAGTAGTGTATGGTAACATGGTGTAGAAATCCACAAATTCATTGTCTATAGATCATAATAGTGCACTGGAATTATCGATTAGTAAGAAAAAGATGTTTTAGAGGAAAGTGATATTCGTAATAATTTTGTGACAACAAATTCCTTGTATTCCTGATTTTATATGCAAATTTCAGAAGAAGTTATTAAAAGATTAACTCGAAATTATGGATCTAAGTTTTTTATATGGTTCAGCTGGTCTATATGTACATTTCATTTGGTGCTAATATCAAAATCGTCACTAGACCTTTAACCAAATTATTGAAAAAAGCTAAGAAGAAGACCCTTTTAACCAGTGTTGTCGTTTTGGTTACTTTTAACCAAAATTGGTTATTTTTTCACCAATATGTAGATGTGTACTTTAATAGGATTTTTGCTAGTTTCTTAAAACAAAAGAAACGCAATGATACCGGTTACTGTATTGCAGTACTATTTTCTTTTCTTACAATTTTCCATCATAAATTGGCTCATTAGCGGCTATAAGTCCTCGATAACTTCACGAACTCCACCTTTATGGTATTAAGTCGTAGTCGTAGCTTAAGTCACGTAGCTTCAAAGAAAAAAAGTCGAAATATGTTAAATCACAAATTCTCGGTGGTCACTTGTGATCGCCTGGCTCTGTGCCCAAGCAACCGGGCAGAAAGCTTTTCAAAGCAATCCATTCACCATAACACATGCTCCAGCCTCATTTTTGAAAACTAAGGTCCAATGGCCCTGCCAACTTAAATTGCGCATTGAGGGTGGCGATGGCACGATGGATGGTAGTCTGCACGTTGACTACACAACCATAAAACAGACCTGGGTTCAACCCCAGTTTCAGACAAAAAAAAAAATTTTAAATAAAAATAAACATTTCGCATTTTTCTGATGTGTGTGTCTTTGTGTGTGAGTTGTTGTCGGAAGGTTTCAGTGGCGAAGGCATAGTCACTGGTCACTGAACAATACCGGCTTCAGTTGATAGCAATCCACAATCACATCAGAACGCCCTCCTTCGTCGGTATTGTGTAGCACCGGCGAAGTAAAATAATAATAAAAATAGCTACTAAACCGAAGCTTCAGCACTGCTACGAGTATAAAAACAAAAGAACGTGCGAAAGCAGAGCTGCAAAATAATTAATTAAGCTTCACCTCCTGTCGTTTCTCCTACTATCCCTTTCCTATAGTTCCCAGCACAATGCTTCGCATGTGTAGGAGTCATCTCCTGAGTGCTGGTCCTAGATAAAAAAAAAAAAAAAAAAGCGCTGGCACTTGATAACTAAAAACAGGTTTTTTGACAATAATGCTTGTTAACGTCGGCTTCAAGACACGATGTTGTTAATGGACGGTAGGAGCTCTACTAAGCAAAAAAGAAGTGTTAGATATGGTGCAAAAGAGATTGACAAACCTGTATTTTGTTCAACACTATTATGGGCTACAACACAATATTCGCACTTGTTCTCGTGCGATCCATCACTGTTGACTATTTTCATCACTCGCAGTTCTTTAGACGTGAAATATCTTTCACAATAAGGCATGCGAGGGAGGCCGGTATAGATATGGCCACAACGGCTTCAAAGAATGTTGGAAATTCATTCCATCTCATCAGCAAATTCTTGGTTCAAATAAAAAATGCTACACTTTTAAAAAATACCCTATATGTGTTAGATCGCTAAATGTAATATAGACTGACCAGACTTTCTTTATACTCAATTTCTATCCTGACAAATACAAGTGTGTTCGATCATCAAACGATGATTATCGGGTATGTTCTGTAAACCGAATCCGCAAAAAATTTTCGTTTTTACACATACATACACATACTTCGGTATTGAGAAATCACTCGTTTTTAAATCGACTCGGTTTACAGAACAGGGGGTTTGAAATCTACTTCTCCGAATTTATATATTATTGAAACACACATCTAAAAATTAACAATTATGTAATAAAACGTGAGAGTATCCTAAATAAAATTTTTTAAATAATATGGCAAAACGTGTAAAAAAGCTTTCGAAATTATTAATTTTGTCACAAATTTTCCTTGCTTAAGTCATCAAGAGAAAAATAATTTCTAAAATTTTTTTTGATAAGTCATCATCAATTCGATTAAAAGCATTTAGTAAAAAAATATATTTTCTACGAATTAATAAGAAAATTAAGAAAAATAAATAAACTATGGGTGACGAAGCGCAGAAAAATACCCCGAATCATCCACGATCGTCGGATTATGTGCAAATTAAAGGGATTGATCCAGATCACAATATTAAAAAATTACAAAAATTGTTCGCCGTATCATACATCATTCAAAAACAAACAGCACGGCGTTATAGTGTGCCAGATCAGGACAAAGTGGAAAATGAACGCAAAAAATCGCAAGAATATAAAGAATTAAGGCAACAACGCATCTCGTCTCTGAGTGCTAATCACCGCTACGTATTGGAAATTGTAGCTGATCTCATGGGCACTGACACAGAAGAAATAATAGCGGGAGTTGTGGACGATCAAGAACAAGTGGATTTACTGTCGGGATTATTTGAAAAGGCAGGTCCGCGTGCATGTTTCATTTCCTATAGTGACATGGAGGGCTATGCTCCTACATCGGGACGTTACGTTGGAAGGCACAAAAGACAGAAGGTCAAACGTGCCATCGTCGAACGTAGTGACAACGTGAACCTCTATAAAAAATGGGTGGTAGTATATCGTAATAATAATAAAAAGAATGTTGATAATCGTACAATAACCGACGATTTGGGAATTTTTGTCTGGAATGCCAAGAAGAAAGATTTGTGTTTCTATGTGTTGAAATGTTTTGTCGATCGCTTACTAACCAGATCCTTAGAAGCCATTACGCAATTCGGTGTTGCCGAAATGGACCAAAGAAATAAATTTTTTCACAACCTTAGAATGTTTAATATATTTCTAAAATCATCTGAAGCTACAGTTTCGACCAGAGTCGATTTTCAGGTTTCCCATGAACTGTATAAAGGCTTTCTTTTGGTAAAGCATCAAATAGAAAGCAGTTCAAAAGATATCAAGCGTGTCGGTCTTGTCGAACGTTATTTTAGTCAATGGTTGCATCAGATTCAATCTATATTAGTGGAAGGAAGGCAACTTTTTAGAGATCCCCCTGACGTTGGCCCACTCCAAATGTTGGTAAACTGGCGTAGAATGTTGGCACGTTATACGTCTATTATGGAATTTGTTTCATCACAAGCCTTTAACAATCACAAAACTAGTTTGGTTCTATCGCGATCATCGAAACTATTAAAGGTCTATTTAGAATTAAAAAAATAAATAAATAAAATAAATAATTTTAATAATTTTTAGAAATGGTCCGAAATTGACAATCAAGTAACATTTTCGTTAAATGAAGCCAAAGAGAATGTTCGTTATTTGACTTCGTTACAAAAGTTTTGGGATCCATTGTACAGGTGATTCATTATTAAAATTAATATTGTCGGTAGTCTTAAATAGTCACAAAAATCTTGGTACTACAATGATTTGAAGACACTTCTTGTTGCAACCATTTCATTCCATATCAATAAATACGATTACAATGCAACTAAAATATGTATATATATTCGCGGAGCACTTTGCAAGAACTTTTCTTACTACCGTATTGAATAGCCACAGCACTGTAGTGGGAATTATGCTTAAATTTCTTTCGTAAATGAATTCAATTGAGAAATTTTTTTTGAAAAGAATTATAATTATAAATTTTATTTGAGAGATTTTCAGATAATATTTATAAATTCTAACTATTCTTTTTAAGCACTGAATATTAAGATATTAGAAGGTCAAAGAAGAAGAAGAATTAATATAGAATTTTAAAATTAAATTCGCGACAGAAAATTTCTTTATAAATTCAAATTAAAAGTGTTTTCACACCAAAATCTGAAACCTGATTTTAACGTTAAAATAACAAACAGCTGATTTTGCGTTATCGGGTTTTAACGCACAGTTTGTGTAATAAAATTTCATTTCCTTTCTCTCCCCGCAACTAGATGAAAGCATTTTCATTATTCTGTACATAATAGTTTATTTTTCTTTTGCACTCTTTTGTTGTTGTTGTTGTTGTTGTTGTTGCTGCTGCGTCCATTGTTTTAAATTATGACTTTATTTACCAAATTATCATTTACTTTTTTTATTTCAGTGAACGCCATGTAAACTGCCAGCTCTTTTCAATGTTTTTTACTTGGTAGCACTACCTTTAGTATATGAAAATTAAGGTTGTATTTAATTAATTTATTGAACTTAAAACCAATTTAAAAAAAGGTTATAAGCCAGTGTGAAAACACTATAATAGTACACTAGTTTTCACCGGGGGCTTTGCTCACGTAGTTATTCTCACGGGTGGACAGTTTCACAGATGCATATTATACCAGCTACGTTCCTTCCAGGTCGTAGTTTTGAAAAGATATATAGCCATCTAGATGCCGGCATATCTAAGGTTTATATTATTAAAGGTACATAGTCCACACGAAGTTGCAATAATTGTCACCTTTTTGCAATGCATTGCACTGGAACTAGGAAAATGTGTTATGGGTACAAAGATAGAGGGAGTAGTGTTTGTGGACATTCGACGTAAACTTTTCAACATTGCAATTGAGAGAGACGACTTCTGCAGGGAGTTTATTTCACATACCAATAATTTCGTTAAAAACTTAATTTCCTCGGTAATGCGTAGTGCGATTCGCTGGTAAATCGGCCACAAATGTATGCGCTCTCGAGAACAATTTTGTCGCAGGTAAAAATGTTGAAGTTTCTGGAACGAGTTTCTTGATATCATTATAGCACATTGCATTGCCGTATAGGTAAAGCAGCGATCCACTCCCCAGCGAGTAAATATAATTGGCTACTCTACTATCACCGATAAGACTGTTCGCCCACTCCTGTACGCATTCGAGAAGCTTCAAAATATTCATTGAGGCATCGTCCCATACGTGTCCCTTACCTCCTCGTGGAGGTTTGAACGTTTGGAAGAGGCCGAACTTAGTTTTGACAAAAGATATACCCGATAATATTCTCGGAAGTGTACAGTATAAATGCACCAAATTCTACCGCGATCATGTAAGCAGTTTGGCGGCGCATAATATACGACATATATTTCTATTTTCTATGAATCGAGTACATAAAAGTAAAAAAAATTTAATTTTAAAACTTATTGTTGGCTCGTAGAATAGTAGAAAACCAATTTGGATACCATTTGGCAGTAGTCGATTGCGAGAAATAAAAAAAAATTAAGTAAATAAGTGAGACTGACCACTTTTTTTATAACAACTGTATGTCCGGTAATTATTATTTTGGGCTAAAAACAATACAATTGGCAACCTCTTGCTCTTCCACCAAATAAAAATCGTCCAAAAATTAATTTTTTTAAAGTGATTTAACACTCAGGCAATGCTTGCCTTTACAAGGTGTTACCTTCTTTTTTTTATCGTGGACCAGCACTCATTGCACTGCATTGTGCTGGAACTATCCTCTATAGTGAAAGAGATGACACGTGATGAAGAGATAGAATAGGGAAAGCTTCATTGTTTTTATAACTCTGCTTTTGCAGAGCGCCTCCGATGTTTTTATGTTTTAGTCCGAAGCTGGGCTCAACAAAGTAACTTTCGTTTTGTAGTCAACGTGCTAACTACTTCAGCCATCGTCACCGTCTAAAAATTATTGATGTTCTATGGAAGAATTTTATATTTTTTAATTATTATCCAATAGATTAACACCCGAGGACATAAGCAGCAGTTTATCTGGCCTTTTGGTAGCCCTGCGTAATGTATCTAGGACCGCTCACTACTTCAATACACCCACAAATGCGACTGGATTTTTTGTTAAAATTTCGAATCAGCTGACCATCGTTTGTAGAAACTACTTAACTGATAATGGTCGCGTAAAACTTTGGAAGTTGCTACCGAACGACGTTATAGCTAAAATTGAAAAATGCCACCAAATGATGCAGAGCTATAAGAAAGAATATGCCAGCACATGTCGCGAGATGGCTGCAGCGCATGAAAAACGTTGGGTAGTGTCAGCGGTTTATATATTCACGTGTTTGGAAAAATTTCATCAACGCTTGGAAAAGGTTTGCGGAACTCTTAATTTGGCAATAAGACTATTTTAATTTTTAATAAAAAATTCCAGATAAAATATATTTTTAATGTTGAATTGACTTACTCGGTACTAGACCGTATACGTATAAATGGTATGGAGAAATTTAATTCCATGATTAAAGATGCCAGAGTTAGGATTAGTTCAAAGACTTATGATCCTTTAAATTATCGTCTGGATAGCTTCGACAGCGATTACAACAATTTCATTAAGGAAGTTGAGCATGCAGAGGTGGGCATGCAACAGTTTGTTAAACAGCAAATCGCCGATGCACCCTTAACCGAATCAGTAATTTTGATTTTACAACGTTTTGAACGTTTAAATTTGGAATGTTTGTGTTTGGATCGTCGTTATTTGGAAGTGGCTGAAATGTTGGAAAAGGAAATGATTGTTTTGAAGGATGTGTAAGTTTTTTTAATCGTTTTGTAGCTAAAGAAATAGATTCAAAATATTATGTTTTTGTATTTTAGTTATAATGAGGAACGTGGTAATCCTTTCATAGCACGCAATATGCCACCCGTAGCTGGGCGCATTATGTGGATACGTCACATCTTTCAGAAAATCAATCACCCAATGAACGTTTTAAAGAGACGTGCTTGTGTGTTGGCCCACAAAAAAGCCCAGAGAACTGTACATTATTACAATTACATGAACAGTATTATTTGCCACTATGAAATGACATATCACAAGGCCTGGTTTGATTATTGCGAAGAAGTCCGTTGTCTGCTTAGCACTCCGATACTTGTTTGCAACAAAGACTCGGCAGAATATATGGTTAATTTGGATCCTGCCATTAAACAAATGATCAAAGAAACCGAATGCATGTGGAAATTGAAGTTAGAAGTACCAAATATTGCAGCTGTTGTAACGTACTGCAAGAACAGTATACTAAAACCAGCTGAGAAATTAAAATATATTATAAAGCGTTTTGATGATTTGCGTCAGCATATCACACCGGTTTTTGTTAACATTATGCGGTTCCGATTGAAAGAGATATCTTTGCTTATAAAGCCGGCTCTATCAACAGTAACTTGGTTGTCAGAAAACTTGGAGGATTTTGTAGAAAGTTTAGAGAGGGTAAGTATATATACGAATGCAACGAAGTGAACTTATTGGGTTCAATCGTTTTAACTTGTTTGTAGAGTATCGAAGATGTTTACCGTTTTTACAAAACTATTCTGAACATCGATGCCATTCGTATTATTAATGAAATGGCTTCATTGCAAACATTTATGTACTTGTACGTTCCTTCGGAACCTGTTTTATCTAAAAAATTCTATGAGAACTGCAATAATTTACGAATGGAAATTGAAAAGGAATTGGAAAAAAAATCAGCGAGCATGGAACGAGCTGTCATCGACTTGTGCAACATGTTCGTTGAACTGCTTAACTTTGAACCTTTCGATTCCAAAGGAAGACGAGTCTATCAATTACCAGTTGACAAAATCAACGATGAAAATTGGCGTACCGAAAGTCAAATGCCAATTGATAAATGGGACTGGATACAGTTTCAAAAAATTTATCGTACAATTTATGTGGTACCGGAAGACATACTGGTGGCATTGCAATTTAAAAACTACGAAAACATACGCTACGAATTGCATCATTTGCGCAACGACTGCATGGATTTATTTTCATATTATAATTCTAAAATGATATTGACTTTGGTTGGATGTTCGAAAATATCTTTGGACTATGTTCGTCAGCATATTTTGAGGTAATAACTGAAATATGTATTCATGTATACATACAAGTATGTACTTATATATTTTTTATTTCCAACAGATCAAATTGGAGTACGAATCCGCTGCCAGCGATTTTATACACCGAATTAGACATAGATTTGGAAAACGGTTGTCTCATTGAGCCCAATATGGAGGAAATGCAGGCCGATTTCCATCGTGCTGTTTTAAATTGCACGGAAATTAATTTTTTTGTGGCCTGCTGGGGTAGACAGGCCAAAACTCCTGAGAGACGTTTGAGGCGTGTAACAGTAGGTAGGATCTTTTATTGCATTTCGTAAATTATATATCACGTTGTGTGAACATTTGGCAATCAATATGCCATATACCCTGCTGGGGTAGACAGGCCAAAACTCCTGAGAGACGTTTGAGGCGTGTAACAGTAGGTAGGATCTTTTATTGCATTTCGTAAATTATATATCACGTTGTGTGAACATTTGGCAATCAATATGCCATATACCCTGCTGGGGTAGACAGGCCAAAACTCCTGAGAGACGTTTGAGGCGTGTAACAGTAGGTAGGATCTTTTATTGCATTTCGTAAAATATATATCACGTTGTGTGAACATTTGGCAATCAATATGCCATATACCCTGCTGGGGTAGACAGGCCAAAACTCCTGAGAGACGTTTGAGGCGTGTAACAGTAGGTAGGATCTTTTATTGCATTTCGTAAATTATATATCACGTTGTGTGAACATTTGGCAATCAATATGAATTCATGCTTGTACAAATAAGAAGTCGACAACAAATCATACTATATTTTTATCCATACATGACTTAGTAAGTTTTTAAAAGACAAATTTGTCAGGTATAGTCTATTTTTATTGAAACAATGCACATTTAGTTGTGTTCGAGTTCATAGTTAATTCATCACAATAATGTGATAATAGCTTTTTTTAATTTTGATTGATTAGTTGAATTTTGAACAGAAGAATCTTAAGTTTATAGGCAGAATCAATAATCAATTTTATTGAGCCTTGCCATCGCTCCCCCTTGAACGGATTTTTGCATGAGCGGACAGCGACACGATTGACGAAAACAATTCTCTTGGACGAACATTTTGTTTGTTTTTGTCCGATTGTTACATGTCATACTTTACAAATGAGCTTGTCGAGACTCTTAATTTGCTCGTCTTGAAAATAAGGTTTGGTTTGTTATATTTACTAAATCATATAACATAGTTAAATGAAATATCTGATGACTAAACATAAGAAATACAACCTTTAGATCTTCAAGAATCTAGAGACAACATGCTAACATATAAAGAGGATTTGGCTAAAACGCAGGATTTTATAGCGTTTGTGAAATTCCAAGGTGTTACACCTTCATCGAATGACTAACAGTTTCAAGATTTTACTGCCAAGACACACCAAGCTATGATGGGAGGAATACTTATAGAAAGAACTCATAAAACTCATAAAAAGTACTTATAAAACAATTTAAACCTTTATTACATATGCATTGCATATTAATGATCCTTTGTTATTAGCCCTATTAAATTGTTTATATATTTATTTATTTAATAATAATATTTAGAAAAAAGTAACGATTATAGACGAATTTTACTGATTTAAAATTGTAGTTTTCTCTTAACCGGACAACACCCTTGTACGGACACCTTTCAATGGTTCCTTCGCTGTTACTACATACATACTGTCTTCTCTCTAGCCTTTGTGTCATCAAAGGTGTAGTTGTAACGTCATCAATATCATCTACATATTTAACCCAACAAAGTTTAAGAAATGAATACGAGAAATTACTATTATTATTCACACTTTATCGACAGAAGCTCAAACCTTTGTTTTTTTAGACGAGAGTCCACATATTCGCAAAAGCTCAAAGCTTGGTTTTGTTTTATTATTATTATTACTATTCAAATTTTTGGTTTATCAGCCGTCTTGTTCGTTGTTATTTGCTCTTCATTGAATCGCTAACCTTCGTTATCGCCGACACATGCGTTTTGAATCTTTAGAATTTGTGATTTTTATTTGAACTACAATTGTTAAAAATTAATGAGCGTTAATTTAGTTGTATTTAAAATCATAGTTAATTTATCAGAATAATGTGAGAATTACTTTTTATTAGAATAGTTTATGATTGCTATATATTCTTTCTGGGTACAAAAATTTAATGTTCTTCTGGACCTGTTGTGTATAATAGAATTATACTGAATGATTGGAACGTACTCGTATGTTCGATAGTTAACGTACAGTTTCGTTACAATCAGCCACCAATTTCTTATCTTTTCGATTCTAATTTGCAGATGAAAATCGTTATGAACGGAACTACTTTCGGTATGTTATGGAACATAAGGATATTATAAGAGCAACTCAAAACCTTGCCAATGGTTTGATGATGTTTAAAAACGATGTGGACGATTTTCTTAAACATGTATTCGACGAGCACAAATATTTATGGTCCGGCGAACGGGACAGCATCATAGAAGAATTTGTCAATACATCTCCATTAACAGCTGATATCAGAGATAAATTTATTTATTATGATAATATAACTAGTGGCTTAGAGGAGCGTCAGAAACGTCAATGCATTGGACCGATTGAAATAAGAATGGGTATGATACGCAAAATATAACCGCTTGTGCCTGAATGTGCTAACGAAGACATTTATGAAATATTTTTTATCGAAACAAAAACAAATATTAGTTACATGCTATTATGATTTCATAATAGAAATGTTCGAAAAAAAAATTTCGCTCGCATATAGAAGGGCCCGTTTCTTATAGGAGGGGTGCTATTTATTTTTCGGGAGCTGGCAATACTAATGTCAATAGCTAAAATCTGGGAACACCATAATAAAATTTTGAATTTTTTTTAGCATAAATGTATTCCCAACTTTTTGATGTATAAATGCTATTATTTTTGTTTACAGTGAGTTAAGAAAATTAGTTTGACCAAAAAATGGAAATTTCAAGAGAAGGTTTTCGGTGGATTATTTTTAAAACTTTCGACATAGATTATTTCAACAAGAATGTGTTGATAAAGTGAATTCTTTGTATGGCGATACACCACCATCAAAAACCACAGTATATCGCTCCATAGAGAATTCAATCGTGGTCTTAGTTCGGTCGCCGAATAATTCCGTGAAGGTCGTCCAAAATCAGTTGCTGTGCCACAAAACATCGATGCAGTGCGTGAACTGATAATGCAAGATCGGCATATGACATATTGTGAGATAGAGGCATTAGTTCCACTTCTATACATTCGCTTTTGCATGAACACTTAGTTGTTAAAAAAATTTTTTCTCGTTGGATACCCCATAATTTATCAATCGCAAAAAAAAATACTCGCGTCAAGTGGTGTAAGAAAATGATTAAATAGTTCGACCATGGTGCTTCAAAAGACGTGTATAAAATCATGATAGGTGACGAATCATGGATATATGCGTATGAGCCGGAAACCAAACAGCAGTCGACTGTGTGGGTATTCCAAGACGAGATAAATCCAACGTAAGTTGTTCGTGGAAGAACCACAATGAAGCAAATGGTCGCATTTCTTCGTCCGAATGGATCTTGTGGGCACTGTTCCGCTTGAGCAATGCAGAACGGTCAATTCTGAGTGGTACAGAACCATTTGTTTGCCGGAAGTCTTTGGAGAAATTCGTAAAACTTCCAGCTGAAAGCGAATCATTTTCCATCATGACACTGCGAGCTCTCACACATCACAGTCAAAACATGGAATTGATCCCTTATCCTCCGTACAGTCCTGATTTGCCACCCCTTGACTTCTTCTTGTTCCCGAATATCTGAGGTAAACTGCTTGATCAACGATTTACGAACGCCGAAAGCCATGTTTTGGAGGTGTCTCAAGAGTAAAGGAAAAACTGCTCTGACAAATGATTTGAACGAATGCAAAGGCGATTTTGATCATCAAGGGGAATATTTCGAATAACCAAAAAGCCATTTATTTCCATTTAAAAATATTTGTTATTATTTGCTACGCCCAAAATATAAATAGTACATCTCGTAGTTTTATGGAAATCGTGAACTGCGTCTTTTTAAACATACAAAAAAATTTCTTATTAATTTTAAATCATGCATGGGAAAAAAAACACCCATAAAACACAAGTGCAACGCCACTCAACAAGTCAACTTTCTTTTTTTTGTACTGAAAAGTGCTTAGCAGAAGACGATTTTAAAGCGCCGATTTTAGCAAACTCTAAACATTTGTTTTCCTTAATTGATATTCTACAGAAAAATCCTTCGAAAAATTTATAGAAGAATCGAAAAAATGGAAAACTTTATGTGGCCAATTACTAAGTTCTCAATACAAGAAACAGTTGGATGAGATGGTGAACTTTATAACTGAACAAGAAATAATAATGGCGAAGCCCATAAATGATCTGGATGATGTACGTTTGGCTATGTTATGCTTAGAGAAAATACGAGACAATTTTATACAGTAAATGCCGTATAAGTTTCACTTAAAATACAATTTAAGAAAATGTAATTTTATTTTCAGAATGGATATGAACTTGAGCGTTATAGTCGATGCTTATGCTTTGTTCTCCCAGTTTAATATTTTTGTGCCACAAGATGATTATGACAAGGTGGATAGCTTGCAGTTCTCGTTTAACAAAATGTTAGAAAATGTGAGCTAACTAATTTCAATTTCATATCAATATCATAGTTTTTAACAAATCGCTTTTGCAGGCGAAAAAAGTCTCAGAACGTATTTCGCAAATGGAGGATCCATTACTAAAAGAACTCAATGAGGGCATCACCTTATATGTTCAAGAGTTTGATCAATTTAATGCTGACTTTGAAACTAGTGGCCCCATGATTGAAGGTATTTCAGCGAAAGAAGCAAGTGATCGCGTTTTCCTGTTTCAAAATCGTTTTGATGAGCTGTGGCGCAAATACGAAATGTACAGCAGTGGCGAAAAGTTGTTTGGCTTAGCTGTTACCGAGTATCCGCTATTGACTCAGCGCAAACGTGAATTTAACTACTTAAACCGCTTGTATTCATTATACATACACGTTCTGAAAACTATATCTGATTATTATGAAATGCCTTGGGGTGATGTAGATATTGAAAAGATCAGCAGCGAGTTGAATGATTTTCAACTTAGATGCCGTAAATTGCCAAGGGGCATGCAAAGCTGGCCAGCCTTTATTGTTTTAAAAACGAAAATAGATGATTTTAATGAAACGTGTCCCTTGCTGGAACTTATGACAAATAAAGCTATGAAAGAACGTCATTGGGTACATTTAAATGCTTTGCTAAAGACTGAGTTTGATCCCACCAGCGCTAAATTCACATTGGGCAAGCTATTGGAAGCTCCCATTCTCAAGCACAAGGAAGATGTAGAAGATATATGCGTAGGAGCTAGCAAGGAACTTGATATTGAAGCAAAACTGAAACAGGTTATATCCGATTGGTCATTGATTAATGTTCAGTTGGGTCAGTTCAAAGCACGCGGTGAACTTGTTTTGAAGGGCATAGAAACTTTGGAAATAATTGCCTCCTTGGAAGACAGTATAATGGTTATGAACTCGCTGTCATCTAATCGTTACAATGTTCCATTTAAGAAAGATATTCAATTGTGGCTAAGTAAATTGGTCAATACTGGGGAAATTCTTGAGAGATGGTTAATTGTACAAAATTTGTGGATATACCTGGAGGCGGTATTCGTAGGCGGTGATATAGCGAAGCAGCTGCCTTTGGAGGCTAAACGATTTAACAATATCGACAAAAACTACGTTAAAATAATGTATAGAGCACGTGAAATACCCAATGCTGTTGAATGTTGTACGGGTGATGAAGCTTTAACGAATGCTCTACAATGGCTATTGGAACAGTTGGAAACGTGTCAGAAATCTTTGACGGGTTATTTAGAGTCGAAGCGTTTACTGTTCCCACGTTTTTTCTTTGTCTCAGATCCAGTACTTTTAGAAATTTTGGGACAAGCATCGAATCCTACATCTATACAACCTCATTTATTAAGCATTTTCGATGCTGTGGCTTATGTGAGTAAAATAAAAACTTTACGAATCACGAATCACGAATATTTTAAAGAATTAAAAAATGAACCATCAAATCTACTTGATCAGTGATCACGTCTCGAACGCACTTTGATACGGTAATGTCCCAGTACGGGAATTGAGAATCTTTTTAAAGTAACAGTCTGGCAATTAACATGCCTACAAACAATATATGACACTGATATTATTATTTATTACATTCTTCATTCGATACGGATAGTGTAGTGAAGAGACAGTTGCTGATGTAATGAAGTAGTTCATAAATCTTTTTTGCCTCGAGTACGCGAATCCATAGTTTTTCTATTACTTCATTTCGCACATTTCCTCTTGCTGCTAAAACATTGACAAAAATGGCTATATCGTGTGATAATTTATATACACATTGATCACTAGTGGAATATGATGACTTTATATACAAATTCGAAATTTTAAAAGTATATATACAGGTACATATGTATGTTCTGACACCGCATATCGCATAATATTTGCGATTGTGGCTTGAACTCGCAAGAGAGGTGTTCTGTAAATCGCAATCGCAAGAATCTTGGCCAGTTCAAATCGCAAGAATATACTGAAGTGAACTGGTATATTTAGAGCAAAATAAACTTTGAAGAAGCAAGGAAATAATGAATAAATTTAATTAATAATGTTTTCTTTTTATCTTACTCAAAAGTATTAATAGTTTCGTAATATTTCTATTAAAAAATATTAAATTTATAAAATGTTCTTTTGTTTGGTTCATTTTGTGTTTCTATTGCTGATCTAAAAGATCTTC
Source organism: Dexiosoma caninum (assembly GCA_963924685.1). Classification (NCBI taxonomy): domain Eukaryota; kingdom Metazoa; phylum Arthropoda; class Insecta; order Diptera; family Tachinidae; genus Dexiosoma; species Dexiosoma caninum. Next base: position 88,529,700 of record OZ004727.1, read on the forward strand.
GAAAAATGCATGTTGACAGTGCTGTGAATAATTTAAAGGCCAGTTAATTTTCCAATAACGCCATATAAATGATTAGAATTTTGAAAAATGCAAACTTTTATATTAAAAATTGTAAAAACATCAAATCACAAGTAGCAAGCAAAACCCGTGACTTTCAGAACATGTAAAATCAAGTTTGGCGATTTGCAACTCACATGCGATTTGAAAACAATGCGAGTGTCAAAACATACCTGATGCGTTATTGCGCTGATTTTTATTGTGTTTATTGTTCTGTCGTAAAAGAATATGTACTTTTCACACAAACTTTCGCAAAATTGTAGAAATGTTTGTCCCGTTCGCCAGACTACCTTTTAATGTTTCTTCGCAATTCACACCTTTTCATCAGGTTGATTTCCAAGCCAAAACAAACGATGTTATTGTATCTCTTAATTCATCAAATCATGAAAAAATTGAATTGGAAAGTGCAGTTCAATGTTCGGGCAGCGTTGAAATATGGTTAAACCGACTCCTGAAAGAAATGCAAGATAGCATACGCACCATATTGGCGGGAATGGCAATGAGTTTAAGAGATCCAGAATTTAATTTTTCCCAAGAATTTCCATCGTTCTGTGGCCAGGCAGGCATAATAGGAGTACAATTGTATTGGACCAGAGATGCGGAATATGCATTAAGGAAATGCCGTACCGACAAGACAATTATGAAGCGAACAAATGCAAAATTTTTAAATCTTTTAAATCATTTTATTGATTTGACAGTGAAGGATTTAACGGCATTAGATCGCATACGTTTCGAAACTATGGTGACGATACATGTACATCAGAGGTGAGAGAATTAGAATATAGTCCATACATATATATTTCTTTTTAATAGAGTCTGTAATATTGCAGAGATATTTTTGATGATTTGTGTCAAATGCGCATACGAACAGCTGCGGATTTTGAGTGGCAAAAACAGGCGCGTTTCTATTACAATGAGGATAATGATGACATAACTGTAGGCATAACTGATGTCAATTTCATTTATCAAAATGAGTATTTGGGTGTTACCGAAAGATTGGCCATTACCCCTTTAACCGATCGCTGTTACATAACACTGGCTCAAGCTATAGGTAAAAAACGTTGACAGTTTTTGTCAAAAGCTATTATAGCAGCTACAACTCCCGTAATGATTTTTAAATTGGTTGTATATGTACGAGTATATAAGTACTCGTACTTATTTGTGAAAATTATTTTGATTAAATTTATATTCATATGTAGGCATGTCGATGGGTGGAGCTCCGGCTGGTCCTGCCGGTACTGGCAAAACGGAGACCACAAAGGATATGGGTAGGGCATTGGGCAAACTAGTGGTGGTATTCAATTGCTCGGATCAAATGGATTTTAGAGGTTTGGGACGTATCTATAAAGGATTGGCTCAGTCGGGCTCGTGGGGCTGTTTTGACGAATTTAATCGTATAGAATTGCCGGTTTTGTCAGTTGCCGCCCAACAAATTTAGTAGGCCAATTACAATTATAAAACATTCTTTAAATTTTAAATATTATTTTGTAATCTTAGCATAGTGCTCACGGCTCGCAGGGAAAGACGTACTTCGTTTATATTCAGTGATGGTGATTTGGTTAGTTTGAATCCGGAATTTGGTCTGTTTATAACTATGAATCCTGGCTATGCTGGTCGTCAAGAACTACCGGAAAATTTAAAGATCATGTTCCGTTCGGTGGCAATGATGGTGCCTGATCGTGCCATAATTATACGTGTTAAATTGGCCAGTTGTGGTTTTAAAGAAAATTTGGTGCTGTCACGAAAATTCTTTACTCTTTATAAATTATGTGAAGAGCAGTTATCCAAACAAGTTCATTACGATTTTGGTTTGCGTAACATTTTATCAGTCTTGCGTACTTTGGGTGCCCAAAAACGTGCCAATCCAAGTGATACTGAGGAAACTATAGTCATGAGAGTTTTAAGAGACATGAATGTCTCGAAATTGATAGATGAAGATGAAGGTCTCTTTCTTTCTCTCATTGAAGACATGTTTCCGGCCATAAAACTTACAACTAACACATACAAAGATTTACAAAAGGCTTTAACAAAAATTACCGCAGAACTGGGTTACGTTAATAATCCAGAATGGAATTTAAAAGTTGTGCAGCTGTATGAAACCTCTTTGGTCAGGCACGGTTTGATGTTAATGGGCCCAACGGGCTCGGGAAAAACTAGTTGTACAAATGCCATGCTACAATGTTTTACGGAAATGGGTCTACCTCATAAAGAAATGCGCATGAATCCGAAAGCAATAACGGCTCCTCAAATGTTTGGTCGTCTAGATGTTGCCACAAACGATTGGACTGATGGCATTTTCTCCACTTTATGGAGACGTTCACATAAAGTACCCAAGAATCAAAACACGTGGATTATTTTAGATGGTCCAGTTGATGCTGTTTGGATTGAGAATTTAAATTCCGTTTTGGATGACAATAAAACATTGACGTTGGCCAATGGTGATCGCATAAAAATGGCGGAAAATTCGAAATTAGTCTTTGAACCGGATAATGTGGATAATGCATCACCGGCCACTGTTTCTAGGGTTGGCATGACGTTTATGAGTTCATCCGTATTACGATGGAATATTTATATGGAAGGTGAGATATGTATGATTACAAGAAATCTACTATTTTACCATTTTTATTTATTTTTTTACTAAAATTGTAATTTTGAGTCCGTCCCACTCGGCTTTTTGCTATCAAACACTTTCATTTTAATATTGTCTGCGTTAATATGGCGTCATTCAAGTATCGGTCGATATTTCAATGTAATTAGTTATAATTTGCATAGAAATTAGTTTCGATGTAGAATTTCATTTATAAAGGAACATATCGTATTAGAGCTTAACCCTTTATTGCATGATTTTTTCTTTTGGAATAAAATAATTTTTTCTTGATATAAATTGATCTTATAAGCTCAAAACAATTACTAAAAAAAAAAATCCGGTGCTAGATTTCCTGGAAAACACCAGTTTCCTTCCGTTGCAGATCTGCATCATCATGCATTTATGTACATATAAAAAAATTAAAAACAAACATTTTAAATTTTGATACTATATATAACTTTTTTATTAATTAGAAATATATAAATGAAGTTTTTACTAAAAATAAAAAGGAATTCAGTCTTAAAAAATTTTTACAAAATAAAAATAAATCTTATTACAAATTTTAAAAAATAAAAGTTAAATTTTTATAGCTTATTTATGAATGAAAAGTTTGAAAACAGTTTTTGTTTTTATTTAAGCACATGGCAGAGTTACATTTTTCACATTTTATAAACGTGTATCCTGTACAATTTGGTACCCTGCACCTAAGACGCTTGTCCATGTAAACTGGCATATGTGATATTTTGTCCAGCCTTATATCCTGTGAAATATGTGAGCTCGTATTTCTTTTTCTTATACCTTGTTCTGGTTGTTGTGGAGAGCTGACTGGCCTACCCCTTGATCTCGAAAGCACTAAACCAGTTCTGCAAAGTGATTCTGCAATATCTATACGAAAGTCGCACAAACTCATCGGCTTCGTATTGTGAGCTGAACATACTCTTTTATATAAAATCCATGAGTTTACGACTGTTATATCTAGCAAATGGTAAAATATCCGCATATACCATTTTCGTGATTTTATTTTTGTTCGATAACGTCCAATGAGGCTGTCTATTAAATCCACACCACCCATGTGCATGTTGTATTGCTTAATAATATTTGGACAGTCTATTTCAATATGCTGCATTTTGGTTTTTTCATATCTTTTTACATTTGAAATTGGATCGGCACTAACAAATGTCGATAGCAAATTAACTATTTTATTGTCCTTCCAACAAAGAGAACATATATCCTCATTATCAATGTTGGCAAAAAATTCAACATACTTTCCTCTTGGGTCGTTTTTTAATTCTTTTTCCGTTGGAAGCTTACAATTCGCCAGTCAATTTCGACGAATAGTGCCAACAGAGTATATTCCTTTTTTTGCCAGCTCGACAACTAAAGGAATAGTGGTATAGAAGTTATCAAAATAAATTTTGTGTCCAACATTTTTCTCAACACAACGAGTTAATCTTGTTACTACATTAGCACAAGAACCTAGGTATGGCTCATCTAATAAAATATTTTCATCCATTTCTTTACCTGTGTAAATTTCAAAATTGTATATGAATCCCGAAACACCACTCAAAACCCATAATTTATAACCCCACTTGTGGGGTATTGCAGGCATGTATTGTTTCATATAACTACGAGCTTTAGTTGCACATATCTGTTCATCTAAAGATAAACACTCCTCTAGTGGGATCGTTAAAAATTTCTTAACCAATTCGGTCAAAAGAGGTCTAATTTTATGTAACCTATCGTGTTTAGGATGATCCCTAGGCAACATGCTGCTGTTTGTATTAAAATGCATATATCGCCGAATTTTTTCAAATTCATTTACAGTCATAGAGTTTGCAATAGTTTCATTTCCAACAATAGGGCTCCAATAACGGCGAATATTAGGCACTTGAACCACTGACATTAAAATGCATATCCCAATATATTTTCGTATGTGATCAGGCGATATTACCACAAAATGATTTGGATTTTTTTCCGTTGCATACAGGGCTGATTCTGACACAATACAATTTATTATATCGTCAGAGAAAAAGTAATTGAAGAAACTTAGTGGCGTGGATAGCTGGAGCAATGGCTCGGACAAAGAAGAATCACCTTTAAATTTTGTTCGTTCTGAATCGAATTTAAAATTATTCTGTCTCCACAATACCTTTTTATACTTTTCCTTAAGTTCACAAAGTTCTTTTTTAAATTCTCTCACCTCAGCAGCAGATGAAGTTGATGCTGGCTCTTCCGCAGATAAAATATCCACATCTTCTCGATCCACTGCTTCATCATCTTCATCATCTAGGTTTTTGCCTTCGATAAATTTGGTAGCAATCACCAGATCTTCATTTTCGAGCATTTCGTCGTCACTTTCATCAACAAAATCGTCTTCACTGTCAACCCATTCATCCAAAATCCTCTCCAATTCTTTATTTGATAAAAACGAAGGCATACTGAAAATCACATTCAAAAGTATAACTAAATGCATAGTGTTGCAGATATGCATCATAGTTTATTTATAGAAAATTAAATGGTTTTCTTGATAAAATATGAGCATTTTAATGTTTATACAATTGCTAGATATATAATAATCTAAAAAAAAAATACTTACCTGGAAAAAAATTGTTTTAAATTAAACTTTTTATCAAAACACTCACACAAAAAATTAGCTTTATAAGCGTGCGCTTTTTGTTAACTTTAAAATGATTTTTTTTGACTTGAACGCAGTTCCAAAAAAAAAAAAACAGTTAACTTATACAAAACATAAATAAAAGAAAACAAATAGAGTAAAAAAAATATAATCCGTTATTTATTTTCGTAAGTAGACACATTTCAAGAGTATGATGCAGATATGCAACACTATGCAATAAAGGGTTAAAAGTACTACTGTTGCAAACGTATGAACATCTAAAAAATGAGAAAATTATCAGCAATTTTTTAAATCGTATTGCTCACCTGTTAAAAGTGTCTCAGGTTTCCAACAGACATTGAAGATCTAAAAGAAACCAAAAAATAATTGAGAATTAGAGAAGTATGAAAACGAAGTGGGTGTTAAGAAAATGATATTTTTAAAAAGAGTTCCATATTATGTCAATGACGAAACTATTATAATGCAATTTGTAAAATTATATGTCGTGATTCAGTTCGGTATGTTAGTTCCATTGTTCTGTACACATCTTCCCTTTCATTAACGATGAACGCTTTTTAAACCATGTATTCTCCAAATAATAACACGCATCCGCTACGCTGTCGTATGCTTTGTCCCAAATAAACAATTGCTGCTGGTGAAGAACATACTGAGGAGGACCCAAATCAATCAACTGACCAATTAAGTTATACTAGACAATATCCCAGAAAGAGCTGGCATATTACAAAAATAATATTAGAGTAGTAAATAAAACCTCACGACTCCTAAAAACTGCAATACAAATTCAAAATTGTAAATACCTTAGGAACTATTCATAGTAGGGTGGGTAAATTTTTTTTTTCACCAGGCGTATAGTAAAATCGAAATCTGCACAAAATTCTAAGAAAATTACAAGAAAAAAGTATGGGTCTAAAATCAAAATCTAGCTCCCACCGAGAGACTTAAAAATTCAAATTTGGATAATTCCAAGGTTTAAAATTTTTTGAAGTTGATGAAGAAGTTGAAAAGTGTAATGAAGTGAAATTTTAGAGAAAATTGTGGCCTCTGTATTGTCGGGTCCTCTAAACTTAGCGGGCTAAAAGATTCCATTTTTTGCTTTCTTACTAAGAATGACAAGTATATACCAAATTTTATTGACATCGGAGCCAAACTAGAAAATACATGATTAATTTGGCTTGGAATTACCCAAATGTTAACTTTGATGTCTATGGATTATAGTCAAAATTAAAATTTTCATTACATAAAATTTTATTTTTCGTGAGGCCATCACTTAAAAACTCGTCATATTTTATGCCCCACAGATAAAAGTAACATCCAGAATCAATTAAAAAAATCGAAAATTCAATTAAAATAATAATTACGAATATTGTAACATCAATTAAGAGTTTTAATAAAAAATACATTTACGATTTTTTTATTTATTCAATTCAGTCTATGCATACAATTAAACCCTTACAGACTAGCATATAAAATTATTAAATTGATATAATATAATGATTATATTATTAATTAATTATATGTACACTGAAAGAAAAATACTTCATTAACATAATGAAACGGTTTCATTAAATGGTCTTCATTATAATAATGAAAGTAATCATGAATACAATGAACAATGACATTAGATACATGAAATTTTGCATCTCTGCTCTTGTTCGGAGTGTCAAATAAAATGAACTTGGATTCAATTGAAATATCACTAACAATAAACACTGCTACGTGTATAAACAAACAAAAGAACGTGCAAAAGCACAGTTGTAAAATAATTAATTAAGCTTCACCTCCTGTCGTTTCTCCTACTATACCTTTCCTATAGTTCCAGCACAATGCTTCGCATCTGTAGGACTCATCTCCTGAGTGCTGGTCCCAGATAAAAAAAAAATATTCAATGAGCAAAGACGTAATTGCAAGAAATTCTTTTATTGTTCAATTATTTTCTGTGTCCTCTCATCCCCGCATATATGTAGGTCTTGAATTAGTTTTATTCTCTCTCAGAAATTTTCTCTTTTTATGGTTGGATCAACGGTGCTTTTTTAATAAAAAAAAAAAAAACTATGATTATTTGTAATATATTTCAGCATGGGTTCGACAACAACCTGCTTTAGAACAAGACTTATTTCGAAAATTGTTTGCTTCAATATACGATGATGCCCATCTCTTTCTACAAACAAAACTCACGGCCAAAATGCATATTCTAGAAGCAATTTATATAAAACAATGTTTGGAAATACTTGATGGGTTACTATTAATAGACTCCAGTGACAGATCAACAAGATATTTGGAACGGCTATTTCTTTTCTCTATGATGTGGAGCCTGGGAGCAGTATTGGAAATTAATGAACGTGACAAATTAGAAGAGTTTCTACTGAAACACCCATCCAAAATGAGTAGGTTTAAGCATCAAAATTAATAGAATGTAAGAACATCAAATTTTTTTTTCTTATTCCAGAATGGCCCAAAAAGCTACCGAATGAAACTATATTTGAATACTACGTGGATGAGAAAGGCAATTGGGAGCATTGGAATACACGTGTGGAAAGTTTCGTTTATCCTGACGACAGCGCTCCGGAATTTGCATCTATTCTGGTACCAAATGTGGATAATGTGCGAACCGCTTTTCTAATGCACAATATTGCTAAGCAGCGTAAGCAAGTTTTATTAATTGGAGAACAGGGTACGGCCAAGACAGTCATGGTCAAGAGTTATATGGCGAATTATGATTCCGAGGAACATTTAGCAAAATCTTTAAATTTTTCATCGGCCACTACTCCCAATATGTACCAGGTAAATTAAATAAATGGCAAACTGAAGACTTAGAAAAAATAATTCGATTATTTACAGCGCATTATTGAGTCATATGTGGAAAAGCGTGTAGGTACAACATATGGTCCGCCAGGTCAAAGATCCATGACCATATTCATAGACGATATTAATATGCCAGTAATAAATGCGTGGGGCGATCAAATCACGAATGAAATAGTACGTCAAGTGATTGAACAAAATGGCTTTTATTCCCTAGATAAACCTGGTATTTTGTTCTTCACATGCAAGAAGGTAATTCTGCTAATATTTTGAATTTTGGAAACGTTTTAGGTGATTTTTCTACCATAATGGATATACAAATATTAGCGGCTATGATACATCCAGGAGGGGGGCGTAATGATATACCAAATCGTTTAAAACGTCATATGTGTATTTTCAATTGCACTTTGCCGAGTAACAATTCCATGGATCAAATATTCAGTCAAATTGGCACTGGTTACTTTTGCTTGGATCGTTTTACGCAAGAAGTCGTTAATGTTGTGCCAATTTTAGTGCCACTGACACGTATCTTTTGGCAAAATATCAAGACTAAAATGCTACCTACACCATCGAATTTTCATTACGTGTTTAATTTGCGTGACTTATCACGCATTTGGGAAGGTATGTTGAAAATAGCTCCCGAAGAATGCACAACCGTGGCCAACGTTCTAAAATTATGGCGACATGAATGTAGTCGTGTAATAGCCGATCGTTTTACGGACTATAAAGACACCATTTGGTTTTTGGAACGCATGGAGAAGGATGCTGAGGCTAATTTGGGCGATTATTGGACCGAATTCCCCGCCGAAGAAACCTTCTTTGTAGATTTTCTGCGCGATCCACCAGAGGTCACCGAAGACGATGAGGATGTTTCTCTGGAACCTCCAAAAATTTATGAAGAAATTCCAAGGTTTTTAATTGAGTGCTAAATATTCAATAGAAAATAAATTGTATTTTATACTGCAGAATGGATGATGTTGGAAATCGTGTTTATTGGTATATGACCCAGTTTAATGAATATGTGCGCGGCTTTAAATTAGATTTGGTATTCTTTTATGATGCTTTGGTCCATTTAATGATCATTTCACGTACCATCAGTATGCCTCGGTGAGTAATTAAGTTAATGGTTTTTTTTAAATTTTTTTTTTATTACAAAATTAAATTTTAAAGGGGCAATGCTTTACTGGTTGGTGTGGGCGGCTCTGGCAAACAAAGCTTAACGCGCTTGGCGTCCTTTATAGCTGGTTATAAATTTTTCCAAATAACTTTAACTAGAGCCTATAATACCGGCAACTTAGTCGATGATTTGAAGTACTTGTACCGTACTGCTGGCCTCGAAGGCAAAGGCATAACGTTTATATTCACCGATAATGAAATCAAAGATGAAGGTTTTTTAGAATATATTAACAACATATTGAGTTCTGGAGAAATAGCCAATCTATTTGCCAAGGATGAAATGGGTATGACAATTAATTTGATTTTGCATGGCGAAGAATTGACTTGACAATGTTTAATTTAGATGAAATTTACAATGAAATTATGCCTATCATGAAAAAAGTCCAGCCTAGAAGACCACCAACTCAGGATAATCTTTATGAATTCTTTATTTCTAGGGCTCGCTCTAACCTTCATGTGGCACTCTGTTTTTCTCCTGTAAATATTTCTAGAGTATATTAACATGGTGACTTTTTCTCAATACAAGAAACATTAAATCAAGCAAAACTAAAAAAATCTTAAATTTCATGCCTTGATAGAGCGCGTTCTTCCCTGTTACTCTTATTGGCAAATGAAAAACATTCGATTACAAGAAAAAGTCATACATGCCTGTTCCGCAAACCACATGATTTTGAAAAAATACTCGTATAAAAAATTTTCAATTGGTACGCCTTAATACAATCGAATTTAAGTTGGAATTAAATAAATTAAAAGTCTAAAGCAAAAAAGAAATAAAGAAAACTATCAATAAAGTCAGTTCTTAGTAGAATTATATTTTTGAAATCAGGTGGTTTTCGAGCTGATTGTATGGATTTATACCATGACTTTTGCTTGACTCTGAAGTAAAAAGCTCCTCGTGTAAATCTCGAGTTACCTTCCAATAAATTTAAAATAAAATTATATATATTTACATATTTCAATCCCGTTAGATAGGTGAAAAGTTTCGTGCTCGTTCCTTAAAATTCCCAGGTTTAATATCAGGTTGTGTAATTGATTGGTTCCAAAAGTGGCCAGAGGATGCACGAGTTGCTGTCTCCCAACATTATTTAGAAAACTTTGAAATTGTTTGTGCGGAAGAAGTGAAAGCAGAAGTTATGGAAATTATGAGCTGGATACATGAAACTGTTTTTGAAGCTTGTCTATCGTACTTTGAAAGATTCCGTAGAATTACTTTTGTTACACCCAAATCTTTGATAGCATTTCTGGAAAGCTATAAAAAACTTTACAAGGATAAACATATGAACATATTGACATTATCGGAGAGAATGTCTTCCGGTTTAGACAAACTAGATGAGGCGGGAGCCTCAGTGTCAGTATTAAAAAAGGACTTGATAGAGATGAACAAGGTAATTGCAGTGGCTACGGACGAAGCAGAAATGGTACTGCAATCTGTGGCCGAATCCACGGCCGCTGCGGAAATTATAAAAACTCAAGTAGCAGAAAAGAAAGCAGAAGCTGAAGAATTAGTGAAACTAATATCTGCCGATAAAGCGGTAGCCGAGGGAAAGTTAGAAAAAGCGAAGCCAGCATTAGAAGAAGCTGAAGCAGCTTTACAGGTATGTTTCCTTTTCTTCTTAGATGAAATCCGATTGGTATGCTATTTTTTGCATGTCTTTCTCTCCAGACTATTAAAGCTGCTGATATAGCCACAGTGCGTAAGCTGGGTAAACCACCCTATTTGATTACTCTTATCATGGACTGTGTCTGCATATTATTCCGTAGACGTTTGAAACCGGTAAAGCACGATAAGGAAAGACAATTCTTGGAGAGTTCGTGGGAAGAGTCCCTTAAAGTAATGTCCGATACGAGTTTCCTTAAAAAAATTATAGAATATCCCACAGATCTAATTAATGCTGAAATGATAGACTTGATGCTACCTTATTTTAATTACAGGTAAGTTGTAATGGATTATGGTCAGGTGTAATTAAAAACACTTTATTTCGAACATTTGCCCATAAAGCACGTATACATTTGAAGCTGCTAAAGTGGCCTGTGGTAATGTGGCTGGTTTATTGTCCTGGACAATAGCCATGGCCAAGTACTATGAAGTCAACAAGGAAGTACTGCCTTTGAAGGCTAATTTAGCCATACAAGAGGCCAAATATAATATGGCTTCTAGTGATTTGCAGGAGGCCGAGGAGTTATTTGCTGCCAAAGAGCGTGAATTGGCGAAAGTTCAGCAACAATTTGATGATGCTATTTCCAAGAAAAATACTGTTCTTGAGGAGGCGAAGAAGTGTCAAGACAAAATGGATGCTGCTACAGCTCTTATTAATGGTTTAGCTGGAGAAAAGATTCGTTGGACGCAACAAATTGCTCATTTCAAAAATGAGATCGAACGTTTAGTGGGCGACTCTATTCTTTTAACGGCATTTTTATCATATACTGGTCCATTTAATCAGGAGTATCGCAGCGATTTGCAAGCACAATGGTTGAAACAAATTGTCCAGCGGTCAATACCAATATCGCCAAACATAAATATCATAGAAAACTTAACCGATCGTACTCAAATTGGAGAATGGAATCTGCAAGGCCTGCCAACGGATGAATTGTCAATACAAAATGGAATTATAGCCACAAAGGCTGTAAGATTTCCTCTATTGATTGATCCCCAGTCACAGGGCAAAGCTTGGATTAAGAGCAAAGAGAAAAATAGTGGTTTAATTGTTACCAATTTATCGCACCGCTACTTTCGTACTCATATAGAGGATGCTGTCGCTTTGGGTTTGCCTGTGATTATTGAAGATGTAGGCGAAGAGTTAGATCCTTGTTTGGACAATGTCTTAGATAGAAATATATTTAAAGTTGGCACCACGTTTAAGATTAAATTGGGCGATAAAGAGATTGACTTTAATGATGCTTTTCGCTGTTATATAACTACCAAATTGCCCAACCCTTCTTATACACCAGAAGTTTCAGCACGTACATCCATAATAGATTTTACCGTAACCATGAAAGGCTTAGAGGATCAATTATTGGGTCGAGTTATACTAACTGAACGCAAAGAACTCGAAGAAGAACGTACGGTTTTGGTTGAAACTGTAACTGGAAATATGAAGAAGATAAAGGAACTAGAAGAGAACTTACTGCAGAAGTTGTCAACTACGGAAGGTAGTCTCTTAGATGATGTCACAGTCATAGAGGTATTAAATACCAGTAAAAATACTGCCATTGAAGTAAGTGAGAAATTGCAAATTGCCAAAATGACAGAGACTAAAATCAATGTAGCTCGTGAAGAATACCGCCCCGTAGCCACACGAGGAAGCGTCTTATATTTCTTGGTGTGCGCGATGGCTAATGTGAATATGATGTATCAGACATCACTAGTACAGTTTCTAGATCGTTTTGATGCCAGTATGCATCTCTCTGTCAAGACCCATATAACTCAAAAGCGTATTAAACGTATTATCGATTATTTAACTTTTGAAATCTATAGATATAAGTCGCGCGGTCTATATGAAAAGGACAAATTTCTGTTTGTTTTGTTAATGGCGCTGAACATAGACCGTCAAATGGATGTGGTCAGTTATGAAGAATTTCAAAATTTCATTAAGGGTGGGGCTGCATTAAATCTAAATGATTGTCCTCCAGCACCGTTCAAATGGATTACGGATGAGACCTGGCTGAATTTGGTAGAGCTGTCAAATCTGGAGCAATTTGTTCACATTTTAGAAAAGATTTCGAACAACGAAAGAGCCTGGCTGAAGTGGTACAAGAAGGAATGTCCCGAGAATGAAGTTATTCCCGATGGTTATAATATGTTGGATTCGTTCCAGAAACTTTTGCTTATACGAGCATGGTGTACAGATCGTACATTATCACAAGGTCGAAAATACATATCCAATTCATTAGGGGAACATTTTGCAGAGCCAGTTATATTAAATTTTGATGATCTACTCGCCGAAAGCAACCCCCTTATGCCCATAGTGTGTTTCCTTTCCATGGGTTCCGATCCCTCATCGAATATTGAGGCCCTAGCGAAGAAAAACGAACTGAAGTGTTATCCTATTTCAATGGGACAGGGTCAGGAAATACATGCTCGTAAGTTGGTTGCTAATTCTTTAGACAACGGCAACTGGGTTTTATTGCAAAATTGTCATTTGGGATTGGAATATATGAATGAACTCACCTTGCTATTACTGGAGCTGGAAAGAGCTAACGAAATGTCCTATAACGCCGACTTTAGAGTTTGGATTACGACAGAACCCCATAATGATTTTCCCATAACTTTGCTTCAAATGTCTTTGAAATTTACTAATGAACCTCCAACTGGTATCAGAGCAGGACTTAAGAGAACTTATGGCAATTTATCCCAAGATTTTTTGGATTATTCTCAGTCTATTTATTATCATCCCTTGGTATTTGCCATATCATTTTTACACTCAGTCGTACAAGAACGTCGTAAATTCGGTCCATTGGGTTGGAATATTCCCTATGAATTTAATTCAGCCGATTGGTTTGCCAGTTGTTTATTTGTGCAAAATCATTTAGATGATTTAGAACCAGATAAAGGCATCAGTTGGACTACGGTACGTTATATGTTGGGTGAGGTTCAATATGGCGGTCGTGTTACTGATGATTACGATAAACGTTTGTTGAATACTTTTGGCCGTATTTGGTTCCACGATCAACTTTTTGCCGAAACTTTTGAATTCTTTAAGGGATATAAAGTTTTGAGTTTCAAAGAGAAAGACGCCTATTTAGATGCCATAGAAGAAATGCCCAACATTGATCAACCTCAAGTATATGGATTTCATGCAAATGCTGAAATTACTTCTCAAAAAAATACAACTAGGAATATATTGGATACAATTATATCGATACAACCTAAAGGTAAATTATATTTAATTAAGTATATTGACGAACGGAGGAAGATTTCAACTTTTTTCAGAGTCCTCCAGTGGTGTGGGAGAAACTCGTGAAGAGAGTGTTGAACGCCAAGTCAAAGAAATGCAAAGTAAAGCTCCTATTCCTTATGATTTGTTTGAGGTTAAAAAACACTTAAGTGAAATGGGTGCGACGAGTTCGATGAATATATTTCTCCGCCAAGAAATCGATCGTATGCAAAAGGTAAAATTACATTCTGTACGTCTGCTGGAAAATTTAAATCTTAACGAAAAGTTTAAAAATTTGACAAAAATTATCAATAAATTCATCAAAATTAACAATTCACTTTATAATTTAAATAACTCTTCAACCAGAACATCGTCGGTTCAATCCTCCGATAGTTCTGATATAAGGTATTGTATCCAAAAAAAAGCGATTTTCTGCCGTCGTCAAGAAATGTCAAGAGCAAAGAAAATATTCCAAAGGAAATTTTAATAAAAGTGAATTGATTTTTTTATGAAAATTACCAAAAATTTACATTGTTTTGAGGACAAATTGATTCTTAATTAGACTAGTGCTCGGTGCACAATTAATTCATAAAAAGTAGTTCATGATATATGTAGATAGTATTTAATCAAATAAATTTTTCGTTATATTGTAATTAAAACAATATTTTATAGTTTAAAGTTGTGTCTAAAATAGTTAGTTTAAAATGTTGGTAAATCTTGTAAGTTCAGATAATACATATTTAGAGAAACAGAGGAAAAAAATTCAACATCACTTAATTAGAACTTAAAAAATTTATTTTCAGATTATTTTACATGTAAGAGCTGCGCTTAAAGATCTTCTACTGGCCATAGATGGTACAATTATCATGAGTGAACAATTAAGAGATGCCTTGGACAACATATTTAATGCTCGAGTGCCTGAAATGTGGCTTAAAGGAAGTTGGGTTTCTTCGACATTGGGTTTTTGGTTTACAGAGCTGCTAGAGAGAAATGCTCAATTCTATTCTTGGTGTTTTGTCGTAAGTCCTCTGCAAATAGTTATTAGCAAATGTGTATAAATGAAATTCAAATTAAATCGCAAACTAGGATCGACCTGTGGTATTTTGGATGTCAGGATTTTTTAATCCTCAAGGTTTTCTCACCGCAATGAGACAAGAAGTGGCACGTGCCCACAGTGGTTGGGCTCTAGATCAAGTCACAATGACAAATGAAGTTTTAAAAGTAGGTGCTGAAGATTGTAAAAAACCACCGAAAGAAGGCGTTTATGTTCATGGTCTCTATTTGGATGGGGCTGGCTGGGATCGTAAAACATCACGTCTGCTTGAATCTGCTAACAAAGAGTTGTATGTTTTAATGCCCGTGGTGCACATATCGGCCATAAACTCAACAGCTCCTATGAGTCCTAAACTATATACGGTACGATATTTATATCTGTTTATTTATTGTTTGTATTGAACTATCAAATTTTTATTTGGTTATTTTACAGTGTCCCGTTTATAAGAAAATAAATCGTACTGATTTGAATTACATTGCACCTTTATGGCTGAATACCGTGAAAAGTCCGGATCATTGGATTGTACGCGGTGTGGCTTTGCTGTGTGATATTAAATAATAGTCAAAACCATGTGTTAGGTGATTTTTTCCATAACATTTGCCTACTCTCTTTTAATTGAATAACATTAAATTTTAAAAACTACTTATGTTAAATTATTTTTGCAAGAAATTATTGGGAAAGTTTAAAAATGCCACAATTCTATTTCACCGGCACAATGACTAGCTTTTCGAATTTAAATATTTGTTGTCCTAATTTCATCTAAGTGCGCGTATATACGAGTAGAGCAACTCGTTTATTGTGAATCATTGCATATTTTCGGAAACTAAAATTTGTTCGTCAAGTTTAATATCGACATTAAGTTTAGTAGTAGTTTTATTTCGGTTAATCATTTTGCAACTGGGCTCCGCCTTACACTAATCTTTATGGGAATATTCAACTTTGAGGCCTTCTGCTTAAAATATAGTCTGGTAAACCAAAGTAAAGTTTACTTCGTTTATAGTATCTGTTTTTTTAGTGCATTACTTTTAAATTATCTTTTTTGCAATTGGGTTTTGTATTTTCTTTTTTTATTATTTATTTTATTTAACATCTATGTATTTTAAATGGGTTTAATGGCAACGGCAAATGCAAAGTAGTTATGGTATTCGCAAGGTAGTCATAAAATCATATGTTTCAAGATAATATCACGAAAAGATATGACTACTGTGAATAAC
Organism: Dexiosoma caninum; assembly: GCA_963924685.1. NCBI lineage: Eukaryota > Metazoa > Arthropoda > Insecta > Diptera > Tachinidae > Dexiosoma > Dexiosoma caninum. Next base: position 88,546,096 of record OZ004727.1, read on the forward strand.
CCGGTATAATTTAGTGTGCTAAATGAAATGATAAAAACAAGTGAAGAAACTAATATAATTCGATTTTTAAATATAATAAATAAGAAATTACAAGTAAATATTTAATAATAATTCAATTTTTAATTAAAATTGTTGAAACAAATATAATCGAAAACGGCTGTTGCCAGTGACAGGAGATGAATATTTTTTTGGACGGCGGCTAGTATATAAACATTAAGTGGCTGCCAGCCAGATAAGTTACACAAATATGCTCACTTGTATATCAGTATATATTGTAGTCTTTTCTTTCTAATGTCATTTAATGTAAAAGCATAAAAATGTAAAAATGTTTAAACAATTTTTTAAACATTTATCATTTATAAGTAGCGGTAGCTTGAAATACTATCGCCGGCTCGACTGAAGAGTTTCAGCAGACTATTCAGATTTCTATTGTTATTTTATGATAAAACAATAAACATAGTTCGGAAAGTTTTATTATTTTATGACTTTTTTGTTTCAAGCACAACAACAATTTGTTTCAATTATTTTAAAATATTAAGACATTGTGACAATATGACTTAATACATACATATTATATTTTTAATTTAAAGTTTGATTTCTTTAATCAAAATTAAATTATTTTTTTAAATTACGTCTAAATTACGCGCACCACTTATGCTTTTTTAATGAATTAATTTTATTTATAAGTTATCAATTTAAATTTTTTAAATGCAACATTGTTGTGTGACTGAGGTTTTCTAATCAACAACGAACATTCGAATAATGGCACTTCAATTATGTTTTGTTCACACAAATTGGCACTATTTAAGTAAAAATAAATAAAAGATAAACATTCTTGGTGTATAAAATTAATTTACTGTTAAACAGTCTGCGAGAATATTTCCAAAAATTATACCATACCTTCAGGCTTGACTCTTTAAAATGTTGGAAAAAAACTATTCTTGAAAATCTTTTTTGTTTTCAATAAAGTTAGTTGCTACTATAGAAACTTCTTATTGGCAGAAGACACGAATTATAACTGAATTCAAATAGCTTTAATAAAGACGTCGCACTGCAGGAAATAATAAATATACAGTGTTGAAACAAATTTTAGTTGCAAAGGTAAATATTATTTGATAAATACATTTGCCGTGTAATAGACTACCCGCAGAGGTCTTTCCTGTCACTTTTGACGTGGGCAAATTGAAATCGAATGTCTCTCTCCCACAAAAACTTATTTCCTAGTTCCCGCACAATGCATTGTATGTGTAGGGGTCATCGCCTGATTACCGGTCAAAAAAATATGTACAATTATGAAAATAGATTTTTTTTTTAATAATTATTAAATTCGAAATGTGTATGTGAATAAAAAATACTTTATAATTATATATTCTTTTATTAAACATAAAAACTGTAAATTGTGTTTAATAATTGATATCTTAATTATGTTGTTGAACTTTTTTTGAATGATGTGGTTACTCTTTGTAGAATCGATGAAATAATAATGAAAAAATAAATTTTCTTAGTCGATTTGAATACACATGGTACTTAGATTCAATGCCCATAAATTACATTTTTGGGTTGACTCTGATTCTCAAGATTTACCGTTATATAGAAAAAACGGGAGGTTGTACCACGTAATTTGCAATAACTTGAGAACTAGCTCTTCGATAGAACTAAGGAAAACTCTTCTTTCTAAATTCTTTTGTAAATTTGAAATCGGCACACACAGATTACTTGCGATTTTTTAACTGTTGTTATACTCGATAATACACCAGAAAAATTGTATACCATACCAGCTATAATTTTTTTTTTTGTTACATAGTTTTCTTAACCACTATCACTAGTTTTCTTTCATAAAACAAATACATTATCTGAATAATAAAAATGAAATACATTAACTTATGACATTAATTTGTTTCAATATATTTCTTCAAACACCGACAATATTTCAATAAATCATAAATTTTCATGTAGTATTTATTAAAACTATTTATTAGTACATTGCTGCAAATATGTTTGAAATAAACTTATTTGTGAGCAAAATAAAATGAATTAAGCGTATTTCAATTACTGTATTTCAAATGTCAGAAAAAATTACAACTTACTCAGCACCAATTAATGTATCTAATGGATTTAGCAACAAACTATGGAAGAATGTGCTTGTAACACATTACCACTACTATATATAATTTTTTTATATAAACAAAAACTGTAAAAAAAAAACATATGTATGTATATAGTATAAAATTATGAAAAGTTTTTAAATATATATTTTATTTATGTATAGATATGTATGTATGCATATGTATGTATATATGTATTTACTCATGAGATTCACTTAATTCATTTATTTTTCATTCTTTAAATAACGACAATATTTTCACAACAGATAAATGTGTATTCGCTAAGGTACTTATTATTTATTAAAACTATTTTTAAGTACACTACTGCAATTATGTATACGTATGGAAACTTATTTGTTGGCAAAATAAAAATATTGAAAGTGTGCATAGCTGTATAAGTACTAAATAGCACATTTTTAGGCGGCATATAATAATTACGGCTTCGAGGGCGCTGCCAGAATTTAAGAAACCACAGCTTTCACATTATACAAATTATAAACACAAAAATCTCCTAGGTTATCTGTTATTTTAACGAATGAAAAAATGTTATAGAAGATTTAAATGATGCAGATAGTATCAAAGTTAAAGAAATTTTTAATTCAAAAAACTTAAGAACTTATTTGGTATTTGTCCACACAAATTAAGGCTTTCTTGTTGACATAAGTGAAAATTATGGATTTCAAGAAAAATGCTACAAATTGCATCAATATAGCTTTAACAGCGAAAATTAAGACAATGAATATTCGACAAGCGAACTAGCAGCATTTAAATATGCACCGCTGACATAAAACGTTCATTTTCCTTATTTCAGTCAAAATCGTCAAAGATTTACCTTTGACAATTTAAAAATACACTTATTCATGTAAATAAATAAAAATATTAATAATAATAAAATATTATATAAATGTTAATATTTTCATTTTGAATATGTTTGAATTTTCATTGACAAAAACTTTTTCTTGCGAATTTTTTAAAAAATATAAACAAAAACCAATTTTCCTGAAGAAGCTACACAAAGGAGTACCGAAATATTGAAATAAAACTAAATATAACAATTTATATATTGTAATTAAGCTTAACGGTTTGTTTTTATATTTATTTGTTCTACTTCGATATTTCGTTAACCATCGGTTAACATCTTCAGTAAATTTTTATTATTTAAAAAAAAAAACAAAATAATAATAATAAGACTTTAGCGTGTATTGCTTGCTTTATTTTAAAAGTCACTTTTAAACGATTTACGATCATAATAATCTGGTAACTTTGTACCAAATAATTGCTTACTTTAATAAAAGAAGCGTGTACAACAAACAGCTACAACTTCAATAATAAAAAATAAATAAATAAAAAAGACTTTAATGTTGTTCTGACTATATATATACATGTACATACATATTTATATGACTCGTACTTCAAATTAATGTTGTGTTTCAATACCTTATTGTTGATATTTAGATTACATGGTAGGAGAGCATTACATGCTCACATGAACATACTTGTGTACATACATACATTCATACATAAGAGTGCTGCTTTTGTACTTGAATTTTGACCTTTATTAGCATAAAACTGACAAAACAATAATAATTTTAATAATCGATGGTGGCTTATATTTAGATTAAATCTTCATATGCTTACACACATCCATATGTATGTACATATATATGTACATACAACATTAACAAATTTTTGTCAATGGTATAAACTAAAATAAGATATTTAGTAACTGACACAGACCTCCGTAACACAAACACTAATCTTGTAGTCACAAGGTCAGAAAGTTAGTATACTCGATCTAAACGATATCAGTAGCACATAAAGGGCAATTGTTATTAAAAAATTTGTTTGACCAAAAGTGTTTTTTTTTCTAAGGAATATTCTGCATTTATTCCGCCTTTTAGATTTCTTGAAGTTCTTTTCAGGCAAATATGTACATAAGTATGTGTTATTTTAAAAGTGTACCGCGTTCTTTTTTGATGATGTTCCCTTAAAACAAAAATATACATTGAAAGCTTTTCTAACGGACAACCCCTATAGCCGGACATCTCCCATAACCGCACAAACTTTGTAGAACCGAGATGTTCATCAGTTTTTCAATACAAAATGTAACCACATAACCGGACGCGGACACTCTATTAACCGGACGCGGACACTAAATTTTAAAAAATTGTGCGCCAAAAGTCTCTAATAAGCGGACAGAAGCGTTAATTTTAATGAAGTCGTCTAGATTTAAACTCACCAACGCTAGTAGTATTTCTAAATTTTTCAACTCTGATTCGTATTTCTGTTAATGCTTTAATGCCATGATTGCAGCACTCTATTAAAAGCTGGTATTGTTATTGTTCTGTAAAAATAAATTATTTTTTAGTTCGTCTCTCTTGATAACTATATACATAATTCTTTTATTTTAAATTTATTGTTACGGAATAGTTGTACTTTATTATTTTATGGCGACACATTTCTTTTTATATCTTGGACCAGTGGGAAGACCCACGATGCATTGTGCTGGAACTAGAGGAAAGGGATTGTAGGAGAAATGATAGGAGGTGAAGCTTCACTGTCATACAACTCACTCTGCTTTTGCATGGTTTTTTTTTTGTTTATAGCAGTGTTGCATCCCCTCTGATGTCAAGGAGACGTATTCTATTTTGAAGCTTTGTTTTAGTAGCCATGTTTTTTAGTAATTATATTTACTTCGTTGGTGTTATACAATACGAACGAAGGAGGGTACTCTAATATGCTATTGCATTGGTTACAGCCGAAACCGGTGCCCAGTGACTATGCTCTCGCCACTGAAACCTTCCGTCAACAACTGACACAAATGCACATCAGAAAAAAATGAGAGATGTTTTTATGACTTAGTCTGAAACTGGGGTCGAACCCACAATTACTGTAGAATTTAAATTAAAAATATGATTTTTCAAACGTATTATTATGATTTATTTCTTGAAATACGTATATAAAACGAAAGTTGGTTAATTAATTAACAATTAATTAATTGAGTTTATATTATTAAAATAATATTAATATTAACAAATGTTTGCGGCTTTAGAAAAAATGTTTTTATATGATGTACGTAGTAACTCTATTACGCAAAAATGTAAAGTGGAACCAAAGTTGAACAGCGAAAAAATTATTGAAAGTATTTAAAAATTAATAAATGTAATGGCAGAATTAAAATGAAAATTTTTTATCTATAAAGTCATCGTTTAAATCTCGATTAAACACTGTTTACGTTTTCAATTTTTGAATTATTAGAACAACATAGGAATTTATTGACTATATTTCATTTAAGTTAAAATATAATTTTTGAATATAAAAAAATATTTTTTAACAGATCGGCGATCATGGTGCATTAAAATAATATCAAATTAACGAGGGGCAAATTATATGAATTTTTTTCAATTTATTAAATTTTTTCAAGGGACCTTGTCTTTAAAATTATCAAGAGTCGACTGTATTATATTTTTTTAATAAACACCTGTTATTGAAGAGTTTTCATCTTTCGAAGTCGCTATTCTTCTCTTCTCAATATTTGATTTTTCTGAATTTAATGTGGAGTATCGTAATTGTTCGACACGAAAAGATCCTTTTACACTATTGTGTGAGTTTTTTTTACCCGTTTTCATAATATTCTGGAGTTTAATTTTTTAAAAACGTCTTAAAAGTTACCCAAAAACGGCCTCGCGACTTAATGTTTTCCAATTATTATTTATACAAATTGTTCAATGTTAATGTACCTCTTAGAAACAAAACAAAAACAATGTCGTTACCAATACTAAAGAAATAGTTCGTTGTTGCCACGATAATAAAGAGTTCAAAAGGTTCAAAAAATACTGTAAAAAAACAAATAATAAATAAAACAACGAAACTCCGTTACAACATGCATGTCTAAAGAATAAATTGTTTAACAAAATTAAATATAAATATAAATGAGTAAAAGCAAAATACCAGCATACAGGTAACCCACTGCTAACGTAGTACAAGTAGAAGCAGAACAATTGAATTTCTGCACTTCTACACTTTATTTATTTATTTTTTTTATTTTGGGGGAAAGGGATTGCAGGAGAAATGATAGGAGGTGAAGCTTCGCTAACTTACAACGCTGCTTTTTGCACGTTATTCGTTTTTTTTATAGCAGTGTTGTAACGTCTCTGATGTCAAGGAGACATACTAAATTTGGAAGCTTCGTTTTTAGTAGCTATTTTAAGTAATTATTTTACTTCGCCGATGCTACAGAATACTGACGGAGGATTGGATACAGCTGAAGCTGTTACTGTTCAGTGCCCAGTGACTATGCCTTCGCCACTGAAACCTTGCAACAACAACTGACACAAAGTCACACACAAATGCACATCAGAAAAAATGCGAGATGTTTTTATGAGTCGGAAACTGGGGTTGAACCCAGGAAAAATTTTTCGTTTTGTAGTCAACGAGCAGACTACTTCGACCATCGCCATCTTGCCATCACTGCTCAGGGGATATTCCCTACATATGCGATGTATAGCACTGGAACTGGATAGAGGGATAGTGTAGAGAATAACCAGGTGCTGAAAGTGGCATGAAGATAGAGGTAAATTCTTGCACAGCGCTGCAGTTCCGTGTTAATTATAAAGCAAAGTTCCGGCATATCAGATGTTAATTTTCCCGCATTATTTTTAAGGTAACGGTATTCATTTTATTTATTTATTACTTCGCCGACGTTTTATTGTTCTGTAGCACAGAAAACTCAGAAAAAACTTTATTTTTTACTTGACCGTGCTGGGAATTTTCTTCTTTTTTTTGTTTGTTGTGGATATGGGAGAAATCGATCTTCAGCTCAATCAAGGTCTATTTATTAGGTCTGTGCAACTTGCCATGTGTTTTGAAAATATTTTATACTTCACTTTCAAAATTAGTTTACATTTTACTCATTTGTTTAAGAGAGCGCGCAATTAACAATTTTACCCATTTCCTTATTATAAGAGAGTGTTGCAATTAAGGCATACATAAATAAAATTAATGTTTTTCTTGCTATTGTAGCCTGTGTGTATTTACTTTTGAGAGAGTAGAAGTCTTCTGTTTTTGACATCCCAAAGTTAATTTACACAAACAAAAAGCCTGTTGTTTTTTGTCTTGTTCATTGTTGTAGAATGAAATATTCATTTAATTTATTAAAAATCTTTAATGAGAAATTCCCTATATCTTAAAGATTTTAACAATTTCTTTTTAAACATATTGATGTTATTATATTTAACACATGAGAAAATAAAATAATTATATAACCATTTCTACACATTAAATAAAATCAAACATTTTTAAATCATTAGCGCGAGTCATGTTCGGGTAATTTGTGGAACGTGTCAGTGATCACTTTTTGATCACCATTAGTAGTCGAAAAAGACTCATTGATGTAATTATTAAAAAAATTATTTTTCAAATGCTATTTGATGGCGCGCAAATAGGATATAAACTTAAATAGCTTTCTTTGTTTTTATTGTTGAAAAATATTTTTGAAATTAATTTTATGATTTCATTAAAGGTCATTTCATTAAAATAGCCATAAATCAGTGAGAAACATTTCACATTCAACTACGCTGAAGTAATTCAATGTCCTGCTGTCACCGATAACATTTTTCGATCACTCCTATACGATATTGAGTTATTTCACTATAGCTACGTTGACAACACCAATCGATTCTAAACTGCAGAAATTAATTGCGACATTCGTGAAAAGAAAAGTTCGACAAAAAGACAAATTCTGGCAGCGTCCTTACGAGTAAAAATTCTTCTGGTATTGAAAACTTATATTACTATCATGGAAACGACTGTAAACTGTGGAATTTAATCCTTCTTTGCCTAGTAAACATCTTATATCGTATATACATACATATATGTATACTCTATGTATGTATGTATATTTAAATTGAATCCACACGGATTAATTTTCATGCAACTTCAGCGTTATACGATTGTTGCCTGTATATCATACCTTTTTTAACGTCCGCTTATTATTGAGTGACAAGAAACCTTGCCTGACAATATTTCAATTTCTTTTTATGATTTATTTTTTATTATTAACTTTGCTTTATTCGAAACGGAAATTCAAATTGTTTTTGTTTGAGAATCCTTTGCATTGCAAAAAAAAATTGCTGCTGAATGTTATTTTTTTATTAGTATTTATTAGGCATAAAATATAAATATATTTTCGTCATATATCAACAACGTAATACTATGTTCGCACCTATCGTGTTTAACATATCATTCGTGTTTAAGGATTAAACATATCGATTTTGAGATGTTTTACCATACATTGACGCGTTTTGTTAAACATCTCAAATGAAATGTTTTAGATTTAAACACTTCGTTAAACGCGTAAATGGCAGGGTTGCATTTAATTTTGGGATATGTTCAGTGTGTTTTTGACGAATGTGTCACTTTTTTATGGGTATTAAACACATATTAAAATAGCGATGTTTTTTCTTATACATCTTTATTTCACCTTTAAATAGTTCATCAATGTTAACAATTCCATCATTAACAAAACTCAAATATGCAGCTGATTATTTCACAATAGTACTTTTTTCCATTTTAATATATTTTTAATTTTTTCAAACTTGTATACAATTGTTTACGAAACCATAAACAGCTGATAAAACGTCATTCTTAAACATCTCAAATATAGTGTGAACGGTTGTGTTTAGTTATTAAAACACTTTGCTTAAACGCGTTTAAAAACATAAGTGTGAACGTGGTATAACTGTAAATGAAAAAAAACATACTCGCATATAAATTTCACTTATACACTTTTTGTTAATTCTTATTTTTTACCGGCTTATGCAAAACGATTGTTAAAGTTAAAGTGCACGTTAAAACCTGTTTTCCCTTAACAAATTTCTACTTCCAGTAGGCATTAATTTTGACAATCATTTTACCATACGACCGTTAAGCTTTAAATATGTAAAATCAGGAAATATTTATTCAATCATAAACTTTTGACATATTTCTCTCATTTCTCCTATTAAAAATCGACATAAACTATAAAGTATTGATTTTAACCCAGTGGAAAATATTAGAACTCATTCCTTAGGAACTACATTTGAACTATTTCTAAATTATTAATATTAGTGATTTTATTTTACAAACTTCGTTTATGTTTGATTATTTCTATATTTGTGCATATGAGGAGTTGAGTTCCATCTTCGTCCGGAAAATTATGCCACTAGCTGCAGCTAAGACAGAAGGAATGGTACAGTTAGCTGTTCATAAAATGAAATCAAAGTGCTTTTATGAAATGTTCTGAAATCATCATTTTACTTCCTCTTCGTAAGGTTTCTGATCAGGCAGCTAAATACAGCAGACAACTGTATCTTTACAATTTCGAGGGTGGCGGTGTGTGAAATAGTCTGCACGTTGACTACAAAATCAAAAAGTCCTGGGTTCGAGCCGAGTTTTAGGCTAAAGCTACGTTCATAGGATTGTCAGATTGTACAATATTGTATGATACGGCAATATGGTGGCAATGCACTCACAATGAAAAATTGTTACCATCTGGTAATTTGTCATATTATTGCAGGGCAAAAATTGCCAGATCCGACTTTTAACATTGTATCTAAATATTTATGGGCAGCATTGCCAACAGAAATATTTATCTGCCAATGGTGTTATTGTATAGTGCACTAAATGAAGCACATGCGACAATAACAAATGACTGTAAATTGTGTGTCAATGGAAATGAAGGGTGTTCTCACGATTGTCGGAATTGCGACAATATTATTGGCATGCACCGGACAATACATTTTGTGACCATGTTGCCACACAAAAATTGTGTGTTCACACGGATGTTGCACATTTTGTAACAATTTTTCTGTCAATATTGTAGTAAATGACAATCGTGCGTACATACCTTAGTCATGAAAATATCTCGCATTTTCTCCGATGTGCACTATTGTGTCTCTGTGCCAGTTGTTGCCGGAAGGTTTCAGTGGTGAAGGCATAGTCACTGTTCCTGAACAGTACCGGTTTCAGCTGATACCGACCCACAAGCACATCAGAATGCCCTCCTTCGCCGGTATTGTGTAGCATCGGCGAAGTAAAATAATTACTAAAAATAGCTACTACAAAACGAAGCTTCAAAAAACTTAATACGTCTCCTTGACATCAGAGACGCTACAAAAACAAATAACGTGCAAAAGTCAGTGTTGTAAGATAGCGAATCTTCACCTCCTACCATTTCTCCTACAATCCCTTTTCTATAGTTCCAGCACAATGCACCTCATGTGTAGGGGTTATCTCCTGAGTGCTGGTCCAAGATAAAAAAAAAATGTATTTAAGTGGACAAAATATTGACATATTTCTCCTTTCACATATTTCACGGATTGTAATTTGACTTGTTTGCCAGAAATACAATTAGATTGTAATTAGTTCTGTCAATTACAAGTACACAGATTTCACTTAAACTTGAGATATATAATTTAGGTTTGTTTTTAAAACGAGTAATAATCATAACCTAAATATATAGAATACTATATTCATTATACCGATGAATTGCAGTCTAATTACAAATGTACATATGTATATATGTATGTACGTACTAACATATTATGTTTACATACTACATGAATGTATTCAAGTCAACATGTGTTTTCAATATATTCATTAAAAAAGTGACATGCATGCGTGTGCAAGCAAATAAAGATGAAACAAAATAGATAAATATTTATTGATGAATGCAAATAGAATACTTACACATTCATAAACTCTTAACAATAGTCCTATTCCCACAAAAAAAACTTGTAGTTATTTTTAAGCAATCAGATTTCCATATACATTAGGGTAGAAAGAAGTCCCGCTCTTTTAATATTTTTATTCTACACATTTTTAATTTAACATCTCTTGCTTCCTATTAACATTTTTATGTATGTCACTATATACATACATACATATTTAGGTATTGTATTTGCGGCTTATTTAAAATAACTCTTGTGGTCCACATGTGATTGGGAGCGTATTTGAATGTGAGGAGACAGAAAGACTGAGTTTAGACGAGAAAACATTTGGAAGAAAAACTTCTGGAATTCTGGTTTGTTTTTTGCCACGACATTCCATTATTATTGTTCCATTGTTATTGTTATTGTAAGCAACGAAAATGACAACAAAAGTTGTCGACGAGTACCGAACACAAAAACGATGCTCTCTTCCCCACCCGCAATATGCAAAGAAACTAAATGTTTCCCTTCCAAATATTTCCTCGTCTAAACTCAGTCAAACTGAGTTTTTATTATACTTGCATTTTGAACACCACGTTATATTTTATTTAGAAAGTATTATTAACATTCGATTTAAATTTTCACACGTTAAAAGTGACAGGAAAGACCTCTGCGGGTTGTCCATTCCACATACGGATATGTCGGCAGATATTATACGTTTATTTAAAAGCGATTTCTTAAATACAGCGCTTTTAAAATTTTATAAAAATTTTTTATCATACATTGAATATTGTTATGATTTTTCTAAAAACGTAATATTTTCAACATTGAAATTTATTAATTTAAATAGTAATATTAAATATGAAGAAATTCGCAATGCTAGTCAAACTGTAGAAAAATTTCAATTTTACAGAATTCAGACATGGCAAATTGAGAAATATATAAAATTGTTAGCTTTCCTTTAAGTATACCCTTTTGTTGTTGCAGGCAGACAAATAGAAAAGTTTTTTTAAGGGGAAGGTTTAGGAGAGTTGGTGTTATATCTCTAACTGCGCCATAGCATGAGCTCGGTGGTCGCTGTATGATTTTTTGTAGAACTCGGCAACTCCTGAACTTTTTCCGATTGTCAATTAGTAGACTGATGATCGTCTGTACGAGCCATCGGTGCGCATGCTGAGGGGATTGGCATTCCGTCTAAAGCCCGGTGTAGGGGCTGTAGGGACACTTCTTAGAAAACAACTGTTGTGCAATTTTGCTGTGAACGCCCTGGTCTGGCTAGGTTTAGGCTGAAATTCTTCGACGCGTTTATCTTAGGCAACTTGGAGCGGTGCTCTCGTTTGCACTTGAGTGACTTATTGAGGTTTTTACAGACTTAAGGTAATAAAACGGCACTACTTGGGTCGAGCCATCTTGATCGACTGCCTGCTAACCTAACCTGACTTAAATTTAAATAACACAACCTTCTAATTGCTACACTGAAAGAGTATTTTCACAATTATCTTTCAAGTGGTCAGTTTGTTTGTATCTATCAATTAATTAATTGCCATATGGCAGATGGCAGAAGCAAGTACGCACATTGCCAGGATATCCCACACAATATAATTTTAGCGACCTATGCCTTCACATAGGAAGTTAAATTATATATAAAATTCCTGAGTTTGATGGTCTCCACCAGTAACAGCAACTGATTAATAACGAAAAGCCACAACAACCGTAAATGATACAGTTAGCCGTGGCAAATCCATTAATCAGTGCGAGTGAGACGCAAAACTCTCGAAGGCCAAACAACAAAAACCCAGAGCTGCTTTGCGACTGTGAAAAGTGGTCAGTAACACGAAACAGGTGTTCTCCGAATTTCTTTAAAGCAGAGCTTCAAATATTATTAAATTTTGATTTTGACTGCGCCGAATTTCATGAAAATATTAAAAACAAGAAGAAAAACTCCTTTAAATACAATTAATTAATTAATTTTTGTGCTTTAAATACATCGTATTAAATACTTATGTTATTTTTTCTTATAGTATATAAACTAAACAGACTGAAAATGCCTTCTTTTAATCCACTCACAAAATTATTACAGTAACGGACTGTAGTTAATTTTTTTTTTTTTTAAGACAATACAAACTCTACGAAGCTCTTAAGCTTGTCTGTAGAAACACCCAGGGTCTAAACGGGAATCGAACCCGCACCTCCATATTGATAAGACTAATGCTCATGCACTAGACTACGGAGGCACCCATTCGGGAAGTATTCCGTTCCCTCATTTTTAAATGAATAAACATTTAAAGATCTAAGCAATTTTAATTTTAACGGATTCTGATATTAACTTGAACTAAGCATATATAACTAAGTATATATATATTTAAGAAAGCTTTATGTAATATTTAATCATAGCATTTGAAGATTGTCCAATAGAGACAACCGAATTTTCTTATGAGAATTCGCCCCATTGAAAACGATGTTTGATGTTGGAACAATTGTTCTACCGATACTGTCTGAACAAGAACATTTACTACTGTGTTTAATACACAAATTCATTAGCTCAAAATCCCTTTTTTTGTGTGCACATAGTCTCACATTTCAATAAATTTATTGTATAATTTTTTATATCAATTTGATGTGTATGAAAAGTATTTAAATGCTTTACTCGCACTTTCAAAAAAATAAACAAAAACACATAACATAAAATATGTTGTCGACACAATGTCAATGTTGCTATTAATTCTCAATGTTTCCGGCAATCGAAGTTACAATTGGTTATACAGTAGCAAAAATTTCAATTCATGTACAATGTGTATAAGTATATTTGTGAGTGTGTAAATATCGTCACCTGAAATATAAAAGTGCTATGAATACTACTGACAGATGCGTGTTCAAGATTAACGTGGGTAGTTGTGCATAGCGGCTTATCCCACGGGTCTCTCAACACCGGGTGAATTTTGACGTCCACCACCGCCGCCAACGGCACATGGAAACACAACTTGTGACCTACTATGTATACATAGACTGCAATCCTAGTATCATGGTTTTCCGCTTCCTAAGATATTACACCTTGCTGAGGTGTTTTAGGCGGACTAATCGCATTCTCACATCAGAGAATTTAACGCCAAGATCTTTAATATAGACTTCCATTCATTCATCTATCTCTATCACAGGACAAAATAACATAATGGGGGGTGCTCTTTGTTATCACAAAATAAAAAAAATTATTGAACCTTTTGCAGATTCAAAAAGAAATTTTTAAAATTGTGCCACAAACGACAATTAAAAAAATAACGATTTTAGTGGATGAAGTTATTTGACAATTCTTTACTGGGACGAGAAAATGCGATAACGGCCTTCCCCCTTTTTCCAAAAAAAAAAAATTAGTGGACCTTTTCCATATGCAAAAATAATTTAGAAAATTGGTCCACAAATGGCGAAGTTATGATCATTTGTATTATAAAATCTTTTAAAAACTATGTGGAAGAAGTAACATAATTAAAAAAGTGGGCGTGGTAGCCTATAATTCATTCTAGAGTCCCAGTTTAATGTTGTAAAATTTTCAGGAAGATAGGTCCAGAAATCTTGACTCCTATAAGGTACAAATAAATATACAAACACACATTCCGCTTTATATATGCCACATTCCATGAAGGAAGAAAAAAAAATGTTAATATTTAATTCGTTATTGAGATTAGGAGTTAGTTCCATATTAGTTGGATCCTCAAATAAGGAAGTAAATACCCAAAAATTGCCCAGCATATAAAACTTTTCTGTTAGGGAACTAATTCATAAAAGTTTTAATTCGTACGGCATCAGATGGTAGTAGTTAAGTCCCTAATGAACTAACGGCCCAAAGTTTGGAGACTTAGTTCAATGAACAAAGTACCGAAATTAAATAATTAAGTAGAACCCCCAAAAATTTAACTGAAAGTCCAAAAATTGTTCTCTATATAAAATATTGGGGAGTTAGTTCATTTATAATTGGAGACTTAGTTCATGCCACCACATATTAAGGGGAAGGAAAAAAGAATATTGCCCGTTATCTTGCACTGCCCGTTCTTTTGCATTTATTGCAACGTGATTTTGTTTACGTATTCTTCTCAGAAAATACCTGCTATTGAGTCTCACATAATGGCAGTGTGAATGAAAATATTGTTCGCGATCATGCAGCTCACACCCTTCGAATTTATAGCAATGTCATATTGTTTTTCGTATTCATCTCACAAAACTTTTGCATTGAATACTCATATCATGCAACGAAATAAAACTTAGTAAAAAAGGACTCTTTACTTCCTTTTTAATACCATCTTTCTGATATTGAAAAATCTCTTGCATATTGTCTGTCTTTGTATTCAGGTGTAGAATACTAAACCTTTTGCTGATTTCAACATTGGTTACCAATCGAAAGTTAAATTTTAATAATTATTCTTTATTGTGAACTTTTGCATTTCAAGTGTCGCTATGTGCATGTATGTATGTCCACCAATATTATTGCTTTTGGTATCATGTGAATGTTTTACTTTAAAATTTTGTGTTCTTTTGCTGCGTTAAAAACAAATTTATTTGCACTATCAGCCGACATTTACAATCACTTCCATGGCCAGCGTTTAGCTGGAGTAAAAAACAATTTTTTTTGTTGGTTTGTTTTGCTTTATCTTCTTTACTAAAAGAACATTGTTTTTTTAAACGGATCTGTAGTAAATTTGTCGAAACAAGTTTTATTATCAGCCATTCAAAAAGTTATGTAGAGCTAACAGTTTGTTTTGTCGTGAAATCTGAAGGCAACTGAATTATAGAAGCTCTTCCTCATGTGTTGTTCAATAATTATTGCATTATAATGCAGAAAGAAACTAATAATTTGGAAATAAATCTAAAATTTTGTAAACGGCTGGTCCAATTGATAAACAATCGCACATGCTAATCGATAATGCCGAAATAGGGACATCTCCTGCATGCATATAAATTTTTGTACAGGTCACCCTATTCATTTCATCTTTATACATTGTAGACGGCTGAAGTAGTTTTCACAAAACCAAAAGTCCTAGGTTCGAGTCCAGTTCCTCAGACTAAGTCTTAATAATATATCCCATTTTTTCTAATGTGGATTAGTTCGTCGTTGTGTTGTCAGTTGTTCTCGGAAATTTTCAGTTGCGAATGCATAGTCACTGGTCACTGAACAGTCTTCCTTCGTCGGTATTGTGCAGGCGAAGTATAATAATTATTTCAAAATGGCTACTAAAAACGAAGATGTAATACTTCTCTTTGACAAGATGAATTTCTGGAGAACGCAGAGGGAAATTCCAAATTTTAAAAGTTCAGTAAAAATGAATTTTTTTTTATGAAAACACCTAATGTTAGAGGTTTTGACCATTGGATATCATAAAGGGCCACAACAGCTATAAATTCCATAAATTTCCATCCGCCCATCCGTCTGCGTTCTTCAGAAATTCTTCTTCTAGAAAAATTCCAAATTTGAAGTTTCAGTAAAAATGAATTTTTTTTATGAAAACACCTAATGTTAGGGGTTTTGGCTATTGGATTTCATAAAGGGCATAAAGGAATATGATGCATCTTCTAAAGAAATAGGCATTTTTTATTTGTAAAAGTAACAAGATTCCTTGACATATTGGGGATACAAGTTTATGTTTTTGGGAAGGGGATTGGTAAACTACTTGCTTCTTTCATTTGTATCCATTTGGTCCAAAAATGTAAGCACAGTTCCGTTTGAAATAGGTACATCTCGATTTTTCATGTTTAACAGAGGTCTGTTAACACGTTAACGAGTTCAGTTAAGGCAGTTGGTTTGTGTCTAGGGTTTAAATTTCGAAATTTATCTTCACACAGGTAAACAATTGTTATTTTCTTTTTTAGAAGAAAATGTTACGCAAAAATTAGCTTTTGTGGTTACGAATAATTATTTTAGAAACCAAAAACTGTTTTGCTTCTTTGTTTACTTTGTCTTTGACAGCCACTAAGGTTAGACGTGATTTTATAAGCTCAGAGATTTCCATTTTTGAAAGAAGTTTATCAAATTTTAACCCGCGAAATTTAAAAATTTCCGTTATTTTAGGAGCACACCTCGTATGTATGCATATGCAAAGTTTATTTTGTATTTTATGGCGCTCAATAATCAGATTAACTATTTTAAAGAAAATTGCAAATAATTCCTGTGGCTATTTAAAGTACTAAAACAGGCAAATTTAATAGATGAATGAATAGAGAATATAGAAAACATTAAAACTTTGACGAGAATTATATCCGCAATAATGTGCACTATTTTATAAAGTATGAAGCAATAGAAAATACATATTGATATTGTATGTACTTTCATTCAATGTACTAACAATGAAATAAGAATATTGATAATTTCAATAACGTTTTTTTTTTATTTACTACGAACAGCCAGTATGTAAATTTATCGATTAGATACAAGGGAAAACATTTCACATCACCTTTCATTGAATTCAGAGCCTCCAGCGCAATCTATGTATGCATATACAGTAGTATTGTAGCCAAATTAGTTAAACTCTTTGCAAAGTCTATATCTATCTATGGAAAAATAATTGCCAAAATCTATATACATATATAAAGCGGAATGTGTTTGTTTGTACATTATAGGAGACCAAACCTCTGTACCAATTTATCCACTAATTTATTTTTTTTGTGGAATGGAGGCTTCTCTACACCGAGTCGTAAGTGACAAGTCGCAGGGACATCACCCTTAATATAAACAGGCTCAAACAAACTAAGACTTGCTTCAAGAAAAATTGCCCAATGTAAAAGCAGTCTGACGTTGCATCTTATATACAAATACATATATATTTAAAACAAATATTATTGAAATTTAAATTTAAAAACAATGAATTGAATTGAAAACGAAATAAAAAAAATATAAAATAATTTTTCAGCATCAGCCAGCAAATAGTCAATTTGCAAAGCTCTGTGTGTGTTTAGATTGAGCCAACCAGATTCAGTTTCAGTTTAACATTCGAAAGCAACTGTTGCGAAGACAAAAAACTACGGTAGAACGGAAAATTTTTTAAAACAAAACTTGATGCACTTTAAGCTTGCAACACAATATTTAAAATTTGGAAAAAGACAACCTGTGCAAAATGTGGCATAATAAGTATTTCATACACAAATAAAATTTATATTTTGTGCCATAAAAAATTGAAATGACAAACATAATTTTTAGCAAAAGAAAAAGTTTTCCGCATTCAAAAGCTTATTAAAATAAATAAATAAACAAAGCAAAGATAGTGAAACGGTTGCAAGGTTTTACGGTTTCTTGTTTCAAGAAAAATAAACTTCGTGAAACTGTCGCATGCTTAATTATTTTTTTTGTGTTATTTCTTTTTTTTTTTGCTTTGCGGCTTTTTATTACCGCTTAATTGAAAATATTTAAAGAAAAGGTTGAACTTACAATTCAACTCAAGGGATAAGAAACTGTTCCTTTTCCAATAAATAACATAGATTGCGCAGTGGAAACGAGCGTAAAACTCCATGTAATAAATATTTTAAAAAACGTGGAACAGTATCTAGAAAAAAAAGATGAGAAATTTTAAAGTTTCTATTGTTACATTTAAAATCTATTTTTAAAGCAAATATGAGAATAACCGTTATTTTTTTTCATATAAAGGCGTTTTCTTTTCTGAAAATACTGTAATAATTTTGTACTTTTAGTACCCATACTTTAAATTTTTGTTGCAGCAATTATTGAGTTTGTGGGCGAGAGACCTGAGACGATTGGGGAGCGGTGCACGGTGTCATGGGTTCTGCAATTCTCTTTTTTTTTTGTTTTTTTTTTTTTGCTTTTTAAATCTCACTATTCAACTTGAAGTATGATATATTGGTATTGTATCCATATGTATATTGGTATTGTAGTTAAAAAAAATTAGTAAAAAATATCAAAATTGCAAAACTAGAATCGCATAATGTGGACAGTAATGCAATTTCAAAGCAGCAAGAAACAATACAAGTGTAGACGGTGACTTAATTATATAAAATATAATAGACATGTTTTCTTCCTTAAGTAATTCCAATCGGCATAATGCTAAAAAGTATCTGCTAATTTTTCATAATCAGAAAATTCTAAGCCGTTAAAGAAATGCATAAAATAAATTTCCAGTTCCTAATAAACGCTCTAGTTTTGTTTTAATAGCACACAATCCGTGAACTTTCTACCTTGTGTACGGAAGTACCCAGAATCTAGAGAGGAATCGAAACCGTAATCTTCATATTGCCATTTTGTATCCTTGGAAACATCAATGAAATTTTGTGCAGAACATAAAATGCCTTTAGGTAAGATAATGAATTGAGATTCAAACCCACGATCGTCTGGTTTTACAGTCAAGTCGCTAAGTACTCAGCCAACAGTATGATATTCAATTTTAATTTTAATGAAATAAGCCATCTTTGCAAAAAAATTCATATCCCAAGATATTCATATAATTCATAATATGGTGAAAGAACGATGTCACTCGAAAGCCAATAATTCATTGTGATGACCAGAGAGAAACACTTTTGGTTTGGTTATAAAATAATTCTGGGGCTAACTTGTGGCATTCGATATCGATGGAAATGCCTGCTCATTTTAATAGAATTTTGATTGCTTATTTCCAAAAATGTTGAGCGTTCGGCACAAAATAACAATATTTGGTGGCGGAGAAAATGGAATAATTTTCTCGCTTTAACCATTTCAGTTACTCACGTGAACGCAAATTAAAGTGAGTATACAAATAATCGTTGAGAGTGAAAGTACACAATTGTGATGTTTGATTGAGTGTTTTCGTGATTTCTACGACAAAATTTAAAATCTTCGTTGGCCAGAATTTTTATTTTTTTTTTATCTGGGACCAGCACTCAGGAGATGACTCCTACACATGCGAAGCATTGTGCTGGAACTATAGGAAAGGGATAGTAGGAGAAATGACAGCAGGTGGAGCTTAATTATTTATTTTTGCAGCTCTGCTTTCGCACGTTCTTTGCTTATACTCGTAGCAGTGCTGAAGCTTCGGTTCAGTAGCCATTTTTATTATTGTTTTACTTCGCCGGTGCTACACAATACCGACGAAGGAGGGCGTGTTCTGATGCGATTGTGGATTGCTATCAGCTGAAGCCTGTATTGTTCAGTGACCAGTGACTATGCCTTCGCCACTGAAACCTTCCGACAACAACTGACACACAAAGACACACTAATGCACATCAGAAAAATGCGAGATGTTTATTTTTATTTTAAAATTTTAGTCTGAAACTGGGGTTGAACCCAGGTCTATTTTTGGATTCGTAGTCAACGTGCAGACTACCATCCATCGTGCCATCGCCACCCTCATTGGGAATTTATTAAATTAACTAACGGAAGTGGAAACACACCATGAAGTAACTGCTTTTACCTAAATCTTTGCAACAAGTTGAATATCATGTCGTATTTGTTCATATGTTGTTCATATCTGAATTCTATATTCACAATTTTAGCGTTAACACGATTAAAGATTACAACTTAAAATTGTTGGTAACAGAAAATTTTGTAATTAAAGTTTCCACTGCAATGTGTAATAAAAACTACAGATACCAGTTACTTCTATTTTCGTATTTCAAACATGTTCGCCAAACAAAAGTTAAAGCGTTTGCAAAAAAAAACAATTATGCAAGGGTGACCAACTTCTTTGTTTGAATTTTTTTTGGCAACAAAATTAATGAAATACTTTTAAATTGACCAGCAAAGCCAATGAAAAATAACAACAACTAAACAACGTCTGGCCAACCAATACTTTACACAGAAGTAAAATATTTGTTATTCAAAAAATTAGGACACACAAAAAATTGTGAAATTACACTCATCAAAATGACCACTTTACAAAATGACAATCTTTGTTATAGAAAAATTTTAGGAAGCTTTTTTATTATATGGGTATATAAAATTTCGAAGCAATTGATTGGGTAAAAGTGGATGAATTTTAAATCGAAATTTCAGTTGGCTCGGATTTACTCACTCTTTAAGGCTTTAGGTTTGTATGTTACACGCAAACGTAAGCAAAGCAACAAGCGTTATTTATCTGTCAAAAATTTTGCTACCGATACAATTTATATTTTGAAAACCATAATAACGCTCCGTCAACGATGAGCGATTGTAAAATCCGATTTGAGATTTAGTTGACAAGTGAAATGGGTTGCATAAAGTAAAAAAAAACACACGAGCAATTTATTATGTCTTAATACAAGCAATAATGCTGGCAGAATTGCGGTGCAAATTGCCAAAGTTTAAGTAGGTTTGGAACACGTACATGTATTTGAACATAAAATGAAAACTTTTGCCGCTAAGGGTTGCGTCCTTATTTTCTTGCGCATACAAAATCTTATAACTGTAACTTTAAGAACTTATTTCAAAATAATTTTGTCTATTGATATTAAAAATATATAATTGTAAACTTTGAAGTATTATTCATTTATGTTTTTAAAAATGAATATAAAAAATATGAAACTGAAACTTTTAGTTGTGGTGCAGCAAATAAGAAACTTTTTTCACACAAAAAACCATTGAGTTTGACAGCATATGTTAAGAGATAATTGCAATTATTATATTCTAGCTATAACTTTTGCAAATGATGACAAATGTCAATTCGGTTTTGATATTTGTGAAGTAAACAAACTCAGAATACAAATCGGCAAGCCATGAATCGATTTACGCCGCAAAAACGCGGTATAAAAGAGTCCATTTTTTGCATAACAATTCGTCGGTTGTATTGGCGCAGCGTGAATTTCGTCGCAGATTTCCTGGCCGTCCGACAAACACTAAAGTGTGTGGTGACTCGCCTTGAATAGATTGGGTCAATACCAGATATACCCAAGGGTGGCCCGCCTGGTGTTGGCAGTCAAATTTTAGTTAAAAATGCCACCTTAGGTTTTTGGCCCCAAAGTTTTCAAATCTGCAATCCGTTTTCGACTATCTCGTCTCGTTGCTGATATATTTTGTTTAAATTTTGCTCTATACGCCACTTAAGGGCGTATCGTTAAAAGAAAAGGAAAATTCCAAATGTAAAAATTTCTGATTTATAATTTTTATTCAATTTTATATCTGAAACAGACAAAAATTATTACCTAACACATTATGATATTAATTTTTTATTATCATATTGATATATTCTATAATAACTTTGTGAATAGTTTTTATTTTCGCTCAACGCTTTTGTTTATGGGTAGTGTGTTATACCGTAAATTGTACCTCGGTCGATATTTCATTCCCTTATAAAGAAATTATCTAAAAACCATCACCTGGCCACCTACATTTAACAAATTTGTTTTGTTTTAGCCATTGTTTCGTAACAAACGCAATTTATTCACTATTTATGCCACAACTTTTTTGCACACGTTATCCGTTTGTTTCTTTTCGCTTGGCTTTTGTTGCAAATGAAAGTGCAAGTCTCTTGCCTGCATTCTACTTTTTTTATTTTTTAATTTTTTTGTTTTACAATGCAATCAATGAAACTGTGTTTATGTGTTTTTTTGTTGCGTGATTAAAGTGTGCGCGGTATTATTGTTGTATTAACTCTTTTGTTGTTTGTTTTTAGTTACGGATCGTAAAGCGGAAGAAAATAAAGTGCAAGAAGGAAGTAGACCAATTAAAAATAAAAAGAAAAAAATAATAAATACCATAAAAATATAGTGGATCAATAAAATTATTGAACTGAGTAGACAGTCATCTTTTTCGTCATGATTGACCAAGAAATTATACAGTAAGTGGAGACAAGTGGCTTAATTTATTTACTATACAAATGTAAGTACATACATTCACATATATATACACATCTATGTACGTGCTATACATACATACATACTTAGGTACATTGGCAACTAGTTAGAAGCCACATTAGTGAGTACCGACCGAATGTTATTAAAAGTTTTGCTAACAAAATCCGAATGGTAAGTTTTTCGAAAAGAAAACTCTTTTCATTATTTTTATTGCCAATTGCAGTCGGCTTCGATATCGTTCATTTCAAAAATTGTCGTTTTTCAAACTTATTTAGATCTTTGTAAGTTCAGTTCAAATGAAATGCGATATTTAATTTTAAACAATTAATTAAAACGTAGTGTTTAAAATATTCAAATACGCGATTCCCTTATTCATAAACACTACTATATTAATTCGACGATTTTGTAAAACACATACATACATACATATGTATGTATGTACAGCAAAAACCTACACATTACCATAAAAAGTACTTGCCACATAATGACTTACTTTTGTGATTGGCAAATTTAACTACTCGATTACTAAATACATAATAAATTACACAAAATTATAAAAATCAGAAGTATTAATTGAACTGGTTTATTATTATTTTATTTGTATTAGAATGTCTGAAAACATTTTACATTCTTAATTATTTTAAACCAAAAAAAGAAGTAATAATTTAAGAACTATTAGAATCTTTAATTTAAAATAATATTTATTCGAAATTGGTTAAAGAGAAGAGTTTCGTTTAATGGTGTGAGTACCCTAAAAGAACAGTGACGGTCATTTGATCTGATCCGTCATATGACCGTTATTGCTGACCCAATTATCGGTCATTGAGTAGAAAAAGTTTCTATCATTTGCGTAAGGGCAATATGAGCAAAATACCCGGAACTTCTGTGTACATCTAATTTTGCATCCTTCTCTAACTTATGAATTTTGTCTGCCTTAGAATGCATATTCGAACTGCTCACTATAATTTTGTTTATTAGTCCGCCTTGATGGATATATCAGTCACTGCTGACCGATCAGCGTTGATGGATATATCGGTCACTGCTGACCGGTGAGCATACAAATATTTATAATAATTCACATCTGTGCCGAAAAATCTTTAAAACATATATGTATATATCTTTTCAAATTCGGCGCAGTAGTAACTAAATTTCAATTAAAAAGTTAATTGAAAAAATTTTTTTTTATTTTTTGTTCAATTAAAAAAGTAATTGAATAAATTAACAGCAGAATTGAATTTCATTATTATGTCATACTTAGCTCCAATGAAAAAAAATCACTCTGTGTACTTCAGAAATAATATATTTTCTATAGAAAAGGCATTCATTAAAAATTTATTTAAGAAAATCCTTTTGAAATCCGTTTATTTATTTATATCAGTTGGTATGCACATATGCATACAAAAGAAGAATTACGTTTGCCTTCTAGAAGGTCTCTGTACTCCATCTTTTGGATGTAGCAGGACTGATTGCTCCATTCCACATTCATATTTTTCTTGCAGAGGTTCTGAAAGGACTTAGAAGGACTTTTTGCTTTTACTTTGATATAAAAAAAACAAAACAATAAATGTTACTCCTCCTCTTCTCCCTTCTCATGGCAGGAAGTGTGTAATGAGTATCTTCTCTTTTCTACGGAAGAGCAGAGGCTTTCTATAAGCCTTTCTTTTACAGTTAGATGCGAATTGTAACTGAAGCAAAAAGATTATTAAGCAGGCCTTTAATAAGGCCTGAAGTGAGAGGGTCTTCTATATATTCCCGCTGGTACATATCATATGTACATATGTATATGTGTATGTTAGAAATAGTGATTAAAGTTTTCTTTTAAAAACAAAAATTACCTTCAAATGAATCACTCTTTTTAACGGTTTTTGTTAAATATAGTATCAGTTAGTAGTATCTATGGTCGCAAAAAAGGCTTATTTAAGTACATATGTGGGTCAACAATTTCAATATTTACACGTGCAAAAACAAACATTTATTCAAGCGATAAAATATTCAATTGTTTTTTGCAAAACTAATATTTAGCAAGCAAATGTTTACAAACGAATGGCTTAGATAAACAGATTACATACACAGATACACACATATTGCAGTATTGAATTTGTAAATGCATACAAATTGTCAAATGTTGACAACTTCAGATGAGATAACATTTGAGTTCAACGCTATTATTTACTCACTAAATTGCCGAAGCACAATTTAATTTATTGCCGAACCGCAATTTAATTTATTGCCGACATAAAAATTGAAGAATAGTTTTACATTTAAATTTTATAAAGTTATTTGTGTATTACAATATTCCTTGTTATATGCATGATGTACATACATATGTATGTGTATATATATCGCACCCTAAATACAAAAGCGGCACAACTCAAAATTCTCAAATTTTCAGGAGAGGCAAAAAACTGTTTATGCAAAAATGATTGTAATATTTAAAATAAAATTGGTTCCATTATGAAAGAAGTCTATTTCGAAGAAGGTTTTGCTAAAATTTTTTTAATTTTATATTATATTTGTGGAAATAAAGTATAATTTTGAGTTATGACCCTTTAAGACCTAAAAATAGGTCTTTTTAGTCGATCGTGCGTAAGCAATGCAATTAACATAAAAACAGACATAACGGTATTTTTCCAGTTAAAGAAAACAGTGATGAGAAAGAAATTTTTGAAGTAGTTAGAGATGTGTACTGTGAATTATTTTACGGAAAAAAGTACATTTTGGAAAATTTTGAGTTGTGTCACTTTTGTATTTAGGGTGCGATATGTATGTGGATACATATCGTTGGTCTCATGTAGAAAGGCCCCAACTAGCATAATTGTAACTTTACGGGAAAAAAAACATCATAATAGAAACTGTTATTATTACAATGCAATTATCAAAATGTAAATGCTTGTAAAACCGTTATTTCTAACGCTATTCCGTTAAATTTTCGTCATAACGTTTATTTTCACACAAATATATTATGAATGGAAAACTCTAAAAAAGTCGATTTCATAATAATTCGAGTTAGTGCCTTTCTACATGCGACCTACCATATAAAATGTATGAAAATATATCTACGTACCCAGCAAAAAAAAGCCATGCAAAAGAAATAGTGAATGCATGGGTTCTATTGCAAATTAACTGGTTCAACTTAGCTGAAGAGCGCATGAGTTTAACACAGGGGTGTCATTGGCGAGCATGTGTTCACAATTAACAAAACAACTCGTCATTTTAATGACTGTTTAGAACAAATGCATGTTACACGATTTGTTTAGGTATTGGCATGGGTTAATGAGTTTCTGTAGCATATTTAATAATTTATTTCAATTATAGTTACAACTGTGCTTTTGTTCATATGAATTAATCGGCAGATTTTACTGATTTCCATGAGTTCAAAAGTGATAAACCTGTTAGCATTAAATATAAATACAGATAAAGAAGTGCTTATGAAATCATGACAATACCAGTTCATAGTGAACGCATTCACTTTTTTTTTGTTGGGTTACCATGGAATATTTGCAAACTCTATTCGGAAAAGTGGTTAAAATATACTTGAAAAACTGTTACTAATAAATGAAATGAATTTTAAATATTATCATTTCTTATTTTTTTTCCTCGCAGCACCAACTCCGTTTCGAAACGTATTTGTTGTTTTGTTCTAAATGTTTTGGAATTTTTCATTGTTTTTGTAAAGATGATTATATATGCATTTGAGGCTACTATATTTCCAAAAAAACTAAAGGATGTCAGCGGAGAAATTGTTTTGGTAAGTTAGTCGCCGTCCCCACTTGCAATTTTTGTTGCAACAATTCTTGAGTTTGTTGGTGGGAGAAGTAAGAAGATTGAGGAGCGGTACACGGTTTCATGTGTTCTGCAATTCTCATAATTCAACTTGAAGTGTGAAGTAAAAACTATAAAAATTGCCAAACTAGAATTGCATAATGCATATTCAAAACAGAATTTTTAAAAACTGCAAGTGTGGAGGGCGACTTATTTAGAACAAAAAAAACGTTACGTTGTAATTGTGTTTGCTCAATGCGTTTCTTTTTCTAGATTACAGGAGCAGGACACGGTATTGGTCGTGAATTGGCTTTGCATTACACAGCGCAATGCAGTACAGTGGTATGTGTTGATGTTAATGAACAATCGAATCAAGAGACTGTCAACAGCGCAAACAGACTTAATAGAGGCGCCATTTTTAGTTATACGTAATATTATTATCGTAAAATTATTTTATCTTCTTTAATCGCTTGTGATTTTCATTGTTTTTAAGATGTAATGTCACAGATCGTGAAGCTGTTTTGAATTTATCTAAAAAGGTTAGAGAGGAAGTAGGACTAGTGTCAATATTAATTAATAATGCTGGAATTATGCCCATCAATCGCTTGGAAAAACAAACAGCGGATGATATAAGAAAAACATTCGAAATCAATGTGTTTTCACACTTTTGGACACTCGAAGCATTTTTACCACACATGAAGGAACAAAATCGTGGTCACATTGTGGCTATGTCTTCGATATCTGGTTTAGTGGGATTGCCTAATTTGGTGCCATATTCTGCCACAAAGTTCGCCGTCAGAGGCCTTATGGAATCCTTATATACTGAGTTAAGAAGTGGACCTTATAAAAATTCGGTGAGAAAGTTGTTATGATCACAGAAGTAAAGAAAAATATATCTCTGTATGTATGTACATATTCTACTTTTTAACCAAAAGATCAAAACGACTACCATTTGTCCCTATATGACTAACACGGGTTTGTGCAAAAATGCCAAAGTGAGATTCCCCTCAATATTCGGTTTATTGGATCCTAAAGAAGTAGCTGCCCAAATTATTCGCGCTCAACGATCTGAACAATGTGAAATCAGTGTGCCCACCTATTGGTACCACATCAATAGATTTTGTCGCCTTTTCCCGCTGAAGTCGTCTGTATTATTAATGGATTATATTGATAGTGGTGTGCAAGCCGAATAATTATGAATACTTTTATTTTTTCCCAAAAAGAATTTATATAAGTATTAATTTGTATTGTTAATATCTACCTATCATATACATATGTAAGTACTTTATATTTCATTTCTATCGATTAAACTGAAATATTATGTTATGGATGTCATTTATTTCATTACACTATGTAACAATGTAGCAGTTTTTATGTTCGCAATTGTCAAATTCCATATGGAAAATAACCAGTAGTATCTTCATAATGTATATTTATTAACATATGTATTTAACAATACCGCAAACCTTTGTGGTTATATCCCATTTTAGAAATATTATGATAAATTGTATTCCCTGCAGTGTGGAGAAGAATTTATTTTTTCATATAAAAGTATTGTTCTCACGGGTAATCTTATTTTGTTTCCACTGTAATTACTGCGCATATACACAGAGCCAAAACTGTCTTTAGATTCAAGAATTCAAGATTTTCTCTATAAAACATTTTTAGGCTAAGAAAAAAGCGACGATTTTTCCGAAGAAATTCCTTATTATTTTCATGTGATAAATCTTTTTAATTTTATCAAGAAGAAAAACACAAAATCAAGAAGAAAACTTGATAATCGCAATTTTTTTACTCAATTTCCGTTATTTTTGGCACCAAAAAAAACAATCCATAGAGAAAAACTTGTTGATTCCACTAGGTTTTCTTCTGAATAAGGACTAGGATAAGGACGATTTCGTATTGATGTCATTAGGCTAGCTAATAGATTTTTTTTCAAAAAGATACTCCTTCTAAAAATAATAAGAATTCCTTCTTATCATACGAAATTCCCATACATTTTAATAAAATTATTTATCCATCTATGTTATATATCGTTAGCTGAAATGCAAAACCACGTAACTAACATAAATTTAGAAATTGACTTTGTGATTGATTATGATGTATAGCAGAAAAATTAATGTAATCAAAAAATTTTTAGATTATTGTAATAAAAATTATCTATTTTATAAGCAAAAATCAAAATCATGTAACTACAAATACCTGTGTTATATTAAAAAGTTTTTTCTTCCTCCTGTAAAAAAATTAAAATGATAGTTACGTGGTTTTGCATTTCACCTAACGATATATATGTATGTATGTCTACGTGCGGCATTTCAGTTGGTGCTAATACCAAAATCTTCAGTAGATCTTTAAGCAAATTCTTGAAAAATGCTTAGAAATTTCACATGTTTATACTAGAACTCCCAAAAAATATTTGAGAATTACGAAATATACAAACAAAACAAACAAAATAGCTTCTTTCAAATTGTCCTTATACATCAAACATTTCATTATTTGATTTTAAATCTCTTTAATTTTTCTAAACCTTTCTTACAATTAGTCAAGACTTTGGTTGACAATGATTGTATTTACAAGCAAAATGAAAAAATAAATATTTCGCTATAATATAACCATGTAACAACCATAGATAAACAATCGTAATGAATTTTAACTAACGTTGAATAATTGAAATAATAGTTACATCATTTTAATTAATAAAATTTTGTTTGAAATTTCGCTTTTAATCGAACGCCGTTCCTGTTTTTACGTTATAGAGACGTTCCTTGAAAACTCGTTTTTTAGTTTATTTTAACAAAAAATAATAGAAAAACAATTATTTTTTATATTTATTCAAGGCGAGTCCTGATGAATTACAATTATTTATATACGTATACTATTGTAAGGTTAAGCTGCTATATATGTGCATTTCGTTGGTGCTTATACCAACTTATCAGCAAACCTATACCAACAAAATTTTTGAAAAAGCTAAACAATTCCATATGCTTATACAAAAACTCTCAAAATATGTTTGAGAATAACGAAAATACAAACAAAATAAACTAAGTAGTATTTCTATAAACCTTTTACAATAACAGAAAAAAAATTATTAATAAGAGTTCAAGAAAGTCTGTCTCATGAAGGAATATATTAAGAAGCAAAAAATTAATAAATAATAATGTTACACCGCCTCAAAGCACACAAGTTTACAAATTATGAATTTTTATTTTTAAAAATAACGACTATTAAAATCATTTAAAAGGGCGTAACAATGTTTTTTTTTTTTTTTAATTATGTATAAGTCAAAAGGTCAATATAAACAACGTTTAAACTTTCCTTATCCTTTTTTAGAGGGTATTCCTAACTTTTATTTTTAAAAATACTTTAATAACCAAATTCAAAAGGGCACAACAACAAATTTTTTACGAGTCAATATAAACATTGTTCCAACTTACCAAAAGAAATCGTTAGAAGATATTCCAAATTTGGAGTAACACTATCAGCATAAACTACAAACTATGGTATTCTGTGATTATCATATCGTAACTGTAGGGTATCAAGGTGTAATTTCATCACACAGGAGAAAAAGTTTGTGTTCTTCTCGCCGGATTAATTTTAAAAATGCGATTGTGTTATACTACTGAGTGACAGATGGCACTATCTTAAAATTACGTACTCAAAATAGCAGCCCTGGAACTCATCTCCTTCCAATTAATACGTAAACAAAGTGCAATCATAAATAAACTGTGATAAAAGTCGTGCTAAATTTTGCACCACAAAACACCTTTACACTGTAGTCATATTGCTTTGTTGGATTAATAATAAAAAGATTTTCGCATGCAAAATTCAGTAGAAAATAAACACGAAAGTAACATTTCAATACATAAGTTAAAATTTAACCAATTCCTTTATTATGGCCTGTGAAGTAAAAACGTTTGGAAATATAAAGGATTTTCAGAAAGTTCGAGAATACTTTGGACTAGTAGATGGTAAAGCGCACAAAATGATATTTTTAACTTCGAAATTTTTATAATTAATTTCGTATATATGTGTACACACATATATATTTTGTTGACAGATTGTAACAGTTTATATGGCATTAATTATGCCATATCGCCAACAGGTGATGTGGTTGCTTTAGCCCTGGGTGAGAAATTGGCATTTCTGACTTCATTTTGGGATAACAAAACCCAAGAGTGCACGTATAGTCTAACATGGTGCGGTAAACTAGAAAATCCTAATGAAATTGTTGCAGCAATAATATGTTTGCCCATGTCTGGGCAGGATGTTGTCAGTGGCGCCGAGTGGACTTGCATAGCATTGGGACTAAGTTCCGGTGTGGTTGTTTTCTACACAGATTCTGGTATAAAATTGTATTCACAAAGGTATTAAAAAATTTTTTTTAACATGGTCGATTTAAACTTGATTCCTTAAAAATTTTCTCCCAGTTACCACGAAGATCCTGTTTATTATATTAAAGCCTATACACCACCAAGACATTCCGAGGCAGATTCTTTTTTATACATTATATATGAGCAATGTATTTGTACTCTAAAAGGTTCCGATTTAATACCTCATTTGAATAATTTACGCAACAATCTCATTCGCACAATGGGGCGCAATACAAGTTCTTCTTCCAGTATACAAAATTTTGCTGAAATTGCTGATATCTTAACGTATCAAAAATTTTTATTTCCTTCACGTGAACGTGACACTTATATTAATGATGCTATTGTTGACTCTACTCAGAAGACTTCTGTATTTGATCACTTTGTGGAGCAATGTGTTGCAAACGGCTATTATACAAGAGTGTCGTCGACAGCTGTACAAAGCTCAACTGTGCTGGCCGTAGGAGCAGAACCATATCTTTCATTTCATCATGCTGAAGAATGTTATAAAACAATTTCATTCGGTGAAGTAGCCAAAGATGTTATTGGTATGGCCTATCGTAATATTATGGGTAATATATTCGGACGTGCTCCTCCGGCCATACCCCCACCAGAAGAACAACCAAGCCCTTCAGCTGGTAAAGAGCTACGAATACGACCTAAAACTAGTTTCTATGATGGTAAACGTAACGGGAATACTATAGCTATAGCACCCTCAGGACGTCTGGCAGCTGTTCTTGACAATTTAAACAGAGTTATGTTAGTGGATACACAAAAATCCATAATTTTGAGAGTATGGAAAGGATATCGAGATGCTCAGTGTGCTTTCGTTCCTGTTAAAGAGAAAACACTGAAGGGTGTTCAAAGTTCTCGTAGAAAAGCGTTATTTTTGGTGATATACGCTCCACGACTAGGATGCTTAGAAATATGGCCATTACAGTATGGCCCAAAGGTAGCTGCTTTCACAGTTAGCAAGTGTGGGCAGCTCGTTTATAATACACATGGTTTATTCGGTAAATTTGACTTCTTTTACATATTGTAAAAAATAAAATTTTAAATGTTCCGGCGAAACACAGAATTAATTTTTATACAGATACAAACAATTTTGATTAAAAAATTATAGTAATCAGATAATAGAGCATTTTATAATTAATATACTCAAAGTAATTTAATATACAGAAAAATCTTTAAAATCTACACATACACACTTAAATTTAAATTTTTATTTTTTCAAGGTCTTTCTCCTGATAGTAAAATCCGCGCAAACATCAATGCCTGTTTTTTCCTCGATCACAGTAATGCTAGTGTCAAGGAAATACAAATACCTTTCCATTACGCTTTAAGCACAACTAATTCAGCAACTTCAAAGGATATTCATCTCTTGAGACGCCTGAAAAATTATTTACGCTTTACTGATTCTACAAAATTAAATACAGAGGAAATTATCTCAACGGCTTCTGATTTTCAAACAGTCGAAGTGCGACAACAATGTTTGGAAATGTTGCTGAAAAGTAAACACCTGCAACCACATGTATTCCAGTTAATAATAAATGCTTTTGATTTAACGCTCCGAAAACAGATTGACGAACCCGAAAAATATTATACAATAAAATTAGATGAATTTAAACAATTTCATGTAGAAGTACAAAATTATAAGCGTTTGTCTATATTTTATATGGATACAAAAGTACTACAAAAAAAACATGAACATGTCGAACTACTGGAAATAAGTGACAATGATCTGTCGATAATACAACAATTAGTTTTACTTTTGAGTGATTCGTTTGTCCTAAAACAATTGTCGTCCGAAAGTAACTGTGATTCGACAACGAAAGGTGTATCTTTTGGAGCCGAGTTAGACGATGTTGGTGATTTTGTTGATTTTCTCCATCTTTTTCAAGTGGACAAAATAGATCACATACCTCTCTCAGCAGAAAAATCTAAATACTATGGTGAAGTTAGTGCAAAGTTTTTCCAAAATGGAACTTGTTTGGAACAATTCAAATTAGCTGCTGAAAAATCTTTAATACCCTGTCGAGATTTATTGGTGTTCGCTTTATATTATTGGTTAGAAAAACCATTTGCTTATAAAAATTAGTAAGTAATCTGTTTGTATGCATGGTGAAGTGAAATTTTCATTATTACTTTTTTGCAAGTGATGAAGTTGTGCAGGATATGTCCTATTTGGCTGCTATCGTTAAAATAATTTGCGAAGTGGATGGTGATGTTGTCAACAACTATGCCTATAATTCAATTTCTACTTGGTGGCAATATGTTCGCGAATTATTGTTAGAAAGTCAGAAATGTATGGGATTATTGGTGGCCATAGCTTGTAAAACTGTTGCTTCAAATTTAAAAGAGAATTTCTGGGAGGTAAGTTTATTAATATTGTACAGAATGGATGTGTGTGAAACGGTAGCAACGTAGTCTGATTAGTAAAATTTTTACAGTTCTGAGGTGCATTAAATTTTACTAGCCTAGCCCTAAGCGCTAGTATAATTTTTTTTCCAATTTTATTGTTACAGTAACATTTACATTTTTACAATAATTTAATTTTTTATTTTAAGAGATCAATTCATAATCAAATTTTTCTTCTTAATCATTTACAGTAATTTTTTTACAAATATATTTTTTATTTAATCATCGTTTATTTAGGGAAAAAAGGATATCAAAAAACCCATAAGTAGAGCAGTAAAGTCAGAGGGTAAAAACAAAAAAAAAATTTATATTATTTTATTTATTTATTCTTTTATTCAGCCGAACCCTCTTGGGGCATAAATGGCTAAAATAGATAAGAAAATGTACAAGTAATAATTAAAATATCATAATAATTCAGTTATAACTAAGTAGTACCTACATATACATATATAATATATATGTAAAATTTGAATATACGTATGCTCAAAAAATGTACGCTACGGAAAGTAAATATGAATTTAGCAGCAACAAGGTGTAATAAAAAGGAGTATTGAGATTATTGCCAATAATAAATTTGTTATCTAAAAACAAAGGTATTCCTTAAAAAGCCTAGGCAGGAAGAAGGGAACATCAGATCTGTTGAGACAGGAAGAGGTATTTAAAAAAAGATTTGGCTTTAGCTAAAGAAAAAATTAAAGACTTGAGATTTTTGACACAACTAATAGAATTTCTGACAAGTTTACATTGACAAGTATAGAAAAATTTAACATAAATTCACAATGAAATGTCCTGGGTTCGACCCCAGTTACAGACTAAGTCATAAAAACATTTCGCATTTTTTCGGATGTGCATTAGTGTGTCCCTGTGTCAGTTTTTGTCGGAAGGTTTCAGTGGCGAAGGCATAGTCACTGCTCACTGAACAGTACCGGCTTCAGCTGATACTAATCCACAAGTAACATCAGAGCATACTCCTTCGTCGGCATTGTGTAGCATCATCAGCGAAGTAAAATAACTATTAAAAATGGCTACTAAAACAAAGCTTAAAAATTTAATACGTCTCCTTAACACAGAGGCGCTGCAACACTGCTATAAACAAAAAACGTGCAAAAGCAGAGTTGTATGATAGTGAAACTTCACCACCTGTCATCTCTTTCCTCTTGTTCCAGTACAATGCATCCCATGTGTAGAGGTCATTCCCTGAGTGCTGGTTCAAGATAAAAAATATATATATTGCATTTAATTTATATTCCATTATTTTGCAGAAAAACTGCAATACGACCTTATATCAAACAAATGTGCAACTTCATGCACACAATGGAATGCATTAATAAGAAAATGTAAAAAGTTTTTTTAAATATTCGTCTGGTTAGGGAACATATTTTTTATTTATTTTTCAGAAACGTCAAAAAAGTTATAATTTCACACAGCACAAGCATGAAAAATTTTCCCTACAGAGAAATTACATAATTTTTAGCATAGTACTTTGATACCGTTTCACGCATCCTAAATGTATCCAAATAATTCATTAAAACTTGTGTTTAAGGATTCCTGCAATGAGAGTTCACAAGCAGAAGAACTATATCGTTGGCAACTCATTCCATGTGATGAAGCGCAATGGGGTCTTTTAATCGGAAAACTAGAAGATAGTGTGATATTGGGAGCTATTCTACAGTAAGTGAATTTTTATTCTTTTTTTTTTAGCTTTTCTCGTGGAACTTGAACTGCCTGCTCTTCAGAAATGCCAACGAAAATTTCTTCATATTCCGCTACAGATTTTTTTTCTTACATGCGGTCATTTAAAGAGAGTATATCGGACTAATCTCTTATTAAGACTCGTCTAGCAATTCACCGGGTAGATCACTTTCCTCATCAAACCAATACGCTCAGAATCCATCACTTTATTTTATTTTCAATTAAAAACTGTTACACTCACTTTTTTTTTAATTTTTTTTCTAAATGATGTTTGTTAAATATTTTGACATTTCATTACTATAAATCTTTGCCATATTTGTTTTTGCTATGTCAGTGTTGCCACTTTTGTAAAAAAATTTGCGAAAGTAATAGAGAGTACCTTTTAGCTTTCGCATTGTAATTGCCTTCGTATTGCAATAGTGAGCAACACCCAGAAGTACCAAACATGCAAAGTAGACACAAACGAATTAAATATCTTCTATCTCTTCCTTTATGAAGAAAGAAAAAATGGAATTGAACAAGGAAACTTCCTCCATTTCTGAGATCGTCTATTCAAGTGTATGAAAGTCTGCCAGAATTGTGGTAGATAAAATGTAAGAAGTATTACATACCACAATTAATGTACGTGTAAAGCAAAAGACTTACGAAAAATTTTTAGAAAAATTAAAAAGTGTCAACAACCTGGAAAGCTCTGTGATATTTGTTTTTAAGTTTGATTTGCGATATTTTCTATTATTTAAATTATAAATTTAATTGTTCGTGCTGTCCCTCATTATAGTCACCAACTATGTCCTTCTATTCCATCTTTCTTTTTCAGATATCCCTTATTAAGTTTGGAGCCCGTCATGCCTGAATTTCCATATGAAATACCCAATTGCAGTTTAAAATTTATTGTTAGCGGTGGCAAGGGTATTATTACCGACCTTACAGCTAAATGGCTAATGAATACTAGAATACATCCTGCAAAATTAATTGAAATTGATAAAGCCACATTAGTCGAAGAGTCGAATGAAAACCACACAAATAGCACGAAAGATTTGAATGAAAATCCATCTAAAGAGGATAATGCAGAAGAAACTAACAAACAACTGGATGATTCAGTACTAATTAAATTAGGAATATTAAGGAAACATTTTCCGTACAGTCTAGAATCGCGTGTGCTTTTATCTCTCATGGCGTGGCATTACATGATTTATTGGAGCAAAAATCTTACCAGCATAGAACACTTTAGAACAGCTTTACTGTGTTTGAAGCTATTGAAAACAGAAGATTATGCCTTAAAACATGGTATTTGCTGTATGTTGTGGCAAGGCACCCTAAAATATCCTTTACAATCAACAGCAAAATTAATACATAAAGTCGGTCGTTTACCCAAAGACAAATTGTGCCAACAGGACATCGATATGACGGCTTCGTGTGTGCCAGAATTTTTAGAATTATGTTTAGAATTTCTGGAGCATTTCGAGGAGTCTCTGAATCATGCGAGAATGGATCTTGAGTTTGATTTCAATTTAACGCACGGTCCATTGCCGCTACAATTTATGGCCTTACAACAACATCATGCTATAACAGAACAGCTGAAGCTGCATTATGAACTAACGGCTGTCTTGCATTTCATATCATTCTTCCAACTGAAAATGCCGAAACCTTTAAACACGTTATTTGATGCTATGAGCAACAAGGCTTTCTTCAATGATATAAATAAGGAGTTGAAGTTCGTTTTACCGCAACCCGATCAAGTATTGCAACAACACCGCACTGATTTCTTATGTAAAGTTATAACAGCCTCTATGGATCTAATAAGAGAAGATTTAGAACAATTGTTTGTTAAAGAGCATGAGGAATATATGGTGAACATTTTTAAACTTGCCGAAAGCTGGTCATTGGATTTGCAACCGTTAAGAAGGAGACAAGTTTGTTGTCTATTGATAAAACCAAAAAATAAATTCTTTAAGAGAAAATTTTCTGTCGTTTAGATTGTTGACTTATTTGCCCATGGTTTCGATGAAAATGCTGCGAATTTGTTGAAAAGTATAACAAGTGATGAATTTATAGGATGTATGCTACTGGAAATATCTGGGAGACGTCTGAATCTATATACGGATGGATCGCAAAAAGCGTTTTTGAAAGTAGCTTCCGTCGGTCAACAATTACTACACTATTTGGATAATCTTGTAAGTCCAACAACTAACTAACTGCTTTGTCAAAGCTTTAGAAAAACAGAAACTTTATAAATATTTTTTTTTTTACTTTTTTTATTTATATATACTTAATATATGTACATATGTATGTTTTTTATTAGCGTGAAAATGAAAATGCTTCATCATCTCTGCAAATAACAGCAACTGAACCTTATGAAATCGATCTTAGGGCCTTAACTAATTTACTTGTCAGTACAACGTTTCTATTGAGAAAAGAATCAGCACATCAGCACATCGCTGCCCAAATGTTTGATGCCTGTAATTTATTACGTATGTAATATAGCACATCAATCAGTTTTGACAAGATGGATTATTAATTTTTTCTTGTTAATATTTTTTTTTTAGCAATAACTTAAATAGTTTAACATATTTTGTGTATTTATTTACTAAATCTTTATTAGCATTCATATGTACATTCACAAATACTATTTATTTAAAATTATATTACGTAATAAAATTAAATAAAAAGTTATGTGTAACTAGGATAACTGCAAACTTTTAGTTATGTTTCTTTACTTTTTGGGTAAAGTTCGGTAAAATGAGAGTAAACTATAATTTAACTCAATGAGAGACAAAAATGTACAAAAGTGCTGGAGCGAAAAATAGCCACAGATTTCACCACAAAATGGAGACGCC
The DNA here is from genome assembly GCA_963924685.1 of Dexiosoma caninum. Taxonomy (NCBI): domain Eukaryota; kingdom Metazoa; phylum Arthropoda; class Insecta; order Diptera; family Tachinidae; genus Dexiosoma; species Dexiosoma caninum. The sequence goes on from OZ004727.1 coordinate 88,583,697, forward strand.
AATGTATACAGTGAACTGGTGATAACGTGAAAAGATATGACGAAAATATTACATTTAAAACAATTTATACACATCGCTATGCACATCGAAAACAAAATTTTGTTTGATAAGAAGTTTTACACTCAACGAAAATTTCAACACATTAATTCATGCAATTCATGCTCAAAATCATTTTGCAAAACTCCAAACCGTAAAGTAAGGATTTTACCAATCTTAAAAATCGGAAGAGAATTCCATATGTGTGCTGAATGGAGCTTGAAACAGGTGATATAAACAACATATATATCGTCACCAGAAATGCAAAAGGACGCACGTCTTCACAAATTTTTAGCTTTCTATTTTTAAAAATAACGACTTTATTAAAGATATTCAAAAGGTCGTAACAACAAATGATTGTTTCTTTCAAAAATCTGTCAAAAATTATAAAAAAAAATGTTAGCTTAGGTTTCTGTGTACTAAAATAAACTCATCATTTCAATTTGATGATATTGCGAAAAACTCATATATTTCTAATCACAACACTTCATTTTATTAAGTTGTTTGTCTCTCCTGTAAAATTTTTAAAAGTAATGATAGGCCTGTTTGAATTTTAGGTGACGATATGTACGTACATAGCAGTACATACATAAATAAATACAGTAAATTCGAAATTCTATTCAAATTTATTTAAAAAGAATTGTATATTTTTCAATTAACTGCAAAAAAGATACATTTATTTTAACATGGCTGCGTATGAACAAGCTGGTTCACTCCAAAGTCAAACTTTTGTAGACTATCAATCTCTGTCTTCTCAGAATTCCCAACAAATCAGTGAAAAACCGGAACGTTTGCATGAATGGTTGAAATCGGAAGAAATAGATAATTTACGTAAAATATTTTTGGCCAAACAAAAACTCACGTATGCCGAATTACGCGAAGAACTAGAAGCTCTTAATATTATTTTAACAGATATCGAATATAATCGTTTATTTTTAAAAATTAATCAAAACCGCGATTTCAAATGTGACTGGAATGAATTTATCTCTTATCTTATATACGGTTTTCAAGAAGATGATCCCGCAACGCAGAAAGAATCCTTAAGCTTACCAATATCGTCTGAGCCTCGTATTAGAAAATCGAAGCATCGATCGGTTGTGTGTTCCATTAGTCTCATCAAAAATATATCCGATTTACTAGAAGATGAAGATGACAATGATGAAGTAGATGCAGATATAGAGCAAGAGCAACATTTAAATGATGAAAAAGCCGACGAATACACAGAAGAGGAAAAAAATGCAATTAAAAATTTAGTCGGCGATTATACACCACAAAATAAGGGAATATGGCTAACAGCAAGTAAAGAAGGTCAAATACGTTTCTGGACAGCGGAATTGGAGCCTTTGCGTAGTGGCATGTCGGAAAGTTGTACGTTAAAACAATATTGATTTCACCAAAATTGTTAATTGGAAGATCTAAATTCCAAAATCTATTACATTACTTTCAGTGCACTTGAAAATGACCACATGGATTTTATGTATACAAGCTCTGTCCGATGTTGGAATAGTTTGTACGTCGTCTACTGAAAGAGAGATACGTTTTCACGAAACCGTAGCCACATCTTTTAATCTGCGTATGGTAATTCGTAGCATGCCATATGCAGTCTGCCGTATGGCCTACAGTTTCCACACGAAACACAAAACTAATTCACGTCTTGTATTGGGGGATTATGGCGGAAATGTCCGTATTTTGGAATTTTCATCCTTTCTTCGGGGCCCATTTCAATCTAAACCCGGAGCCGCATTGATTGAAATTTTCTGGAGCGATATCCTGAAGGTAGATACCGCACTTATGCGCGGCTTCTTTTTGACATTAAAATTCAACATTTCAGGGTAAACTACCTTCGATGAAAGCCTATGAATATTTAAATATTCATACCCAAATGATTCAACAAGTGTTTTTTTCGTTACGTTTGAATTCGGTATTTGCGGCGGCAGAGTATCGTGACACAAAAAAGTATCGAGGACGTTGTCGAGGCTTAATTTCGGCTAATGGAAATGATAAAACTATATTTCGTATTCCATTGGTGAGTGTCAACCTTAAAAAGGAAAATTAACCACCGTATATTCGTCTAATGAACTTCGGACTGAATAAAATACTATTTATTTATTTACTCCTCCGCAGCCTAGTGCATGAGGATTAGTCCTATCAATCGGTTGGTGCGGGTTTGATTCCCACGTGTTTCTTGTGATATCACAACGGGCCTCTTGCCCTTGGCGAGGGTCGCCCACTTCAACTTACCTAACCTATATACTTTATTTTTATCAAAGTACATAACCACAGTCGAACTTCTCTTTAGCGTAGTAACTGAGGACCGACGAAATTCTACGTTATAGAGAAAATTTGTTAGAGAGAAGCTGCCATCTTGAACTACATATGTACATTGTATTCCACATTCATTTTCGTTCTTGGACCGGCACTCAGGGGATGACCCCTATACATGCGATGTATTGTGCCGAAACTAGAAAATAAGGTGTTTCGATTTGAATTTTTCCACGTGAAAAGTGACAGGAAAGATCTCCGCGGGTAATCCATTCCACATACGTGCTGTTCGGACAAAAAACTAATAGTGCGAGTCGCCGCCAAATCGACCACAAATTGATGCGCTCTTAATGATGTTCGCGTCGTGTGCGCGAATGACCGGGTTTCGGGAACAAGTTCCTTGATTTCATTAGAACACATCCCATTATAGTAACGATAGAACAACGAAAGGCATCCCCCGTTGCGACGATGCTCAAGAGAGTCAATAGAGTTTCTTCGCCTTTTCTTGAAAACAGTTAAAGCAAAATCTTCTGAATTTGGTAGAAATTACTTTGTAATTAAAAGAAAATCATCAGTCAAAAACTGGGAGGGATTGGACAAGTGAACGTGGTACCTTCCATACAAATTAAATATTGATTTCATTATATCTTGAGAACGGTTAAAGTTAATATTTCTGTATTTGGTCTGACAAACTTAATTTTTTTTTTTTTAAAGACAATACAAACACTACGAAGCTCTTATAGCTTGTCTGTAGAAACACCCAGGGTCTAAGCGGGAATCGAACCCGCACCACCATATTGATAAGACTAATGCTCATGCACTAGACTACGGAGGCACCCGTAGTCAAAAAGTGGGCGTATTTACACAAGTGGTTGTGGTAGCTCCCATACAAAGTAAATAATGGTTTTTGTATATCTGGAGAACGGTTAAAGCTAAAATTTCGCATTTTGGTCTGAATGACTTGATAGTAAATATCTGAAATTCGGTATAGGGGAGAGTAAATAATGGAAAAAATATGAAAATTGACAAATTTGATGTATCAAATTCATGTACGGGTGCGCACTCTTCATAGAGTCAAAGGGCTGAAATTGGTCAGCTAGTATTTTAATAAATAAAGTGAGAAGTGCAAAGCACTTTTTGCGAATGGAAATTATTATTAGTGGAACTTACTTTCTAGTAGAATTTTGGATTTATAAAATGATGCTATTTTTTTCGATTTTAACATTTTTTTAACGATTTTAATTTTTTGTTTTTAGGGAAATATAGAATTTTTGGCGAAATTTGATTTTTATGGTGGATTTTAGTTTTAGTTTTCCTTTGCAATTTTCAGCTTCCTCGATTCCATTTTATTTCTAATAACAATTTAATATGCATATTAAGTGGAAATTTGTAAATGATTGCAGGGTGTTACAACCTTCTTTGTGGACGAAAAAAATAATATTGTAGTGACCGGAGGTCCGGATACTTTTGTACGCATTTGGGATGTTTATGTGCCTAACGAACCTTCGGGAATATTGACCGGTCATAATGGTGGCATTGTAAAGGTTTTTGTACAACCAGATGAGAAAAAAATTTATAGCGTTGATTACCAAAAAATCATAAAAGTTTGGGATCTTAGCGAACATGTTCTAGTGCAAACTTATGGTGACTTAGTACGACTGATACCTGCCGAACATGATTTGACATATTACTACCATGTCTATTTAAGAGTACTTTTGGTTGGCGGTCGTAAACTAATTGCCATAAAATGCAACCCTCGTATACGTGTAGATCTAACTGATGGTAACACTCATGCTGCTCCTGTATCAGTGGTTTTATACAATCGGCTATTCAGAAATGTTGTGACTTGTGGTTTGGATAGTTTTATAATGGTGTGGGACCCATGGACGGGTAGGCGTAAAATTATAATTAAAAGTTGTCACACGAAACAATTGTATGGCGAACGTGTCGATATAGAAATAACAGCTGCTTGTTTTGATCCATTGGAACAATTTTTGCTTACTGGAGCACGTGATGGATCTCTTAAGATTTGGAATTATAACAGTGCGATGTGTATACGAAATATGAGTATAAGTCCAGAACATGAGGTGACAGCAGTTCTATGGGTTGTGGAAAGGTATGTATGAATTTATTAAGCAGAGCAATTTCTTAGTGGGGAAGACTATCCAAACCATGCATAACGTAGTTTAATAATTTTCTTTTAGAATTTTGGCAGTTGGGTGGGATCAACAAGTTACCGAATTTAATGATGTCGAAGGTCGTGAGTATAGCGATGCAAAAAAATGGCATAAATTTCATACGGATGATATAACTTGCGCCGCTGTCAAATTAGGCGAAGGTGTCGTCACCGCAAGTTATTCGGGAGAATTAATCTTCTGGAAATTAGAAACCGGCCAGCCTTACAGACGTTACAGTGTATCCAATCCTCAAGAATTTATTGAACTAAAATATAGTACCGATTCAATTTCTGTAGCGGGCGCGGATGACGATTCACAAAGGGCCGAGAATATGAATGTATCCCGCTTTGTGCGAAAGTCCATGTCCCTAACAATACGAGAAATAAATAAACGATTATCGTTATTTGAGGAAGCTGTGGACTTTGCCGACAAACAAATGAGTAACAGTGATCATGGAAATATTTCGCAACTGTTACCAATGTCAGTACAAGATATTTTATTTTTACAAACTCGTCCTATGACAAGAGAACATGGTAGATCTTTCTAAACACATAACGACAACAACATATGTATATACATATAACAAAAATTTATATACGTAATTCCAGGCAGTGTATTTGTTGCTTTGGAAACTGGTGTAATACAAGTATATTCCCATCATCAACGTGGTGGCTATTTAAATAATTTTAATGCCATTCATAAAACCGGTGATTGTGTTTTAACTATGGCCACAGATCGTAAAAATCGATATTTATTCACAGGCTCTGCTTTGGGCTACATTAAAATTTGGCAAATACAAAACTACTGGTAAGTACGGAACTTTCGAACTATCAAAAATAGCGAAATAAAGCTTTAAAAAAGTGCTGTAAAATGGCAGAAATAATGTAAAAAAAAACGCCAAATGAGTGTTGAGGCATCTCAAGCGCCTTGCAATATTATTGCACAATTTTCACCATTTCATATTGAAATAGTTGGCCGAAAATTAACTCAAAATTTAAGTCAATCAGAAAAACATTCTTATTGAATCGTAATTGTACCTAGAGGGTGGCGATGGCACGATGGATGGTAGTCTGCACGTTGACTACAAAACCAAAAACAGACCTGGGTTCAACCCCAGTTTCAGACTAAAATTATTAAAAAAAAAACATCTCGCATTTTTCTGATGTGCATTAGTGTGTCTTTGTGTGTCAGTTGTTGTCGGGGGCGTGTTGGCTCTGCAACCAGAAAGACCCAGGTTCGATTCCCAGCCGGGTCAAATCAGAAAATAGTTTTTTCTGAGTTTTCAGTGCTACAGCACCCTCCTTCGTTGGTATTTGAGCAATAAAACGTCGACGAAGTAAAATAATAAATAAAATGACTCTATTAGCTTAAAAATAATGCGTCAAAAAACATCAAAGACGCCGCAACTTAGCTTTATAATTTACACGCAACTGCAGAGTTGTGCAAGAATTAAGCTCTATCTTCCTACCACTTTCACCACCTGTCTATTTCTTCCCTATCCTTCTCTCTAGTTCCAGTGCAATGCATTATATGTAGGGGATAGCCCCTGAGTATTGGTCCAAGATAAAAAAAGGGAAGGTTTCAGTGTCGAAGGCATAGTCACTGGTCACTGAACAATACCGGCTTCAGCTGATAGCAATCCACAATCACATCAGAACGCCCTCTTCGGTATTGTGTAGCACCCGCGAAGTAAAATAATAATAATAAAAATGGCTACTAAACCCGAAGCTTCATCACTGCTACGAGAATAAACAAAGAACGTGCAAAAGCAGAGCTGTAAAATAATTAATTAAGGTTCACCTCCTGTCGTTTCTCCTACTATCCCTTTCTTATAGTTCCAGCACAATGCTTCGCATGTGTAGGAGTCATCTCTCGAGTGCTGGTCCCAGATAAAAAAAAAATAAAAAAAAGATGTAACTGAATATCAGCGTCTCCAAGTGATGCAGTCTCGCACATTAATTAATTTTACAAAGTTAAAACAGTATTCCGACCCTATAAATTTTTGGAACTGGGGAAATAAAATTTAAATTTTTCATGAGATTACGATTATTTATATATGTTTGTTATATATGCTGTTCTATATGTACATTTCATTTGGTGCCAACACGAAAACCGTCAGTAGACCTTTAAACCAATTCTTGAAAAAAAAGCTAATTACGAAATATACAAACAAAACAAACCAAATAGCTTCTTTGAAAATTTTCTGTATACAACAAACATTTTATTATTCAATTTAAATCTATCTAATTAAAATTTTTCTACCCAAAATTTTTTTTCGCAAATAACACAATATTCGGAATGGCGTGGTTCTGGGGGCGAAGTTTGGTTATGGCCCTAATGTATGTACACATGTATTATTTACTTCTATTTCATTTGATTTTGTAATATTTTTTATATTATATAAAAATTACCATGAGTAAATTGAAATGTTGCATATTTTACAACAAATAGTGCAACTAACAAGTAAAACATAAACGCAACATCAATTTTATATTGAATATCGCTGGCTAAGCCCTGTTAAATAAATACAACTTTACAGTTGAATCAGTAAAAAATACTAAACAACGATTCACACTACACAACCAACATCAAATAGACCAGAAAATATCCAAATATTTTGAAGTTTTTGAAAACTCAAATGCAACAGCTTTTAAAAGCAAGACTACAAACTATGCAACCAGCAACAAAACTTGCCTGGTTGCATAAACATGTTGCATTCTCTTTAACCACCTTTAGAAACGCATAACTGATTCAGTATTCCACTCAGCTCTACAGTGGAGTAATTTATGACATTTAAGCCATCATCAAATTTTTTCCGCTACTTTAACTCCAAGGCGAATTCATACCAGGTGTTCTTGTCTCTGCAACAGCATTTCTTTTTTATTTTAATTTTAATCGAGTTGTCAAAACAGTTTACGTATTAACATGCATTGAGTTTAACACAACTTTCACACTTGAACAAAAATCAGCTGATGAGAAGTTTAGCTAATGCGGCCACCTGGTATGAATTCGCTTGGCTTAGCTCAGCTCAGTTAGTTAGCTTAGCTGAGTAATGACATTTAGGCCCATTATTATAACTTGCCGATAGCTAAAGTTGGGATGCTATCGGACAAATAGTTAGTTTTTCGTTATTACAAGTTGAGTTTAACCTAATGTGACCGATAAGTTAACGGAAAGTTCATCCTACCTGTAACTTTTAAAGTGGACTAAAGCATTTGAAGCTGAACATGGAAAGTATAAATGTATACAAATTAATTTTTAAATAAAGAATAAAATAAAACCTTGTCGTTGCCAGTAGCTTTTTTTGTTTGTCAAAAGTGGTACTGCCATATTTTTAAAAATATTCATTTTATTTTATCGAACAGTTGTAATAATGAAAACAAGTTAAAGGTCACTTTATTATTCATTTTACCTAAAGTTAATTTTAGCTATCAGTAACTTTATTCCTTAGTTGTAATAATGGCCATTAATACATCATAAAATTTCTTCGTTACATTAACTCAACATGTTGAGCTCGGCCTAAACAGCTGATCGAAGAAAATTTAACTAAATAAAATTAAAAAATTTCATAAAATAGTTTTTATCACAGAATATTCATTGTCTACGGTTTTTATGTTTCTAAGTCACAGTAAGAAACAGTTGCCAACAGTTGCCAATTGAGCTCAACATTTACGTCTTATGAACGTGTCCTTTGGTGTACGTGAAGAATATACTCGCATGCACATCTCTATAAGAAACCATTAAATTAAGCTTTTTAATTCCGTCGAATGTATATTTGTAGGTATGTATGTATATAAAAGGTTTGTCACGAAATTTGAACATGAATGATGAATATGAATTTCCATAAAACTTATTAAAATTGGGTTTGCATGTTAGCAAACCGAAAATTTCTTAGATATTTTGCAAGAAAACAATTCTTAATCAGCCACAAAATAGACATTTGTAAAACAAGTCTTGACTCTATTAAGAAGTTTGAAAGAAACCAAAAAAAAAATAACATAAAATTATACTGACATATTTTATAATGGTACATAAGAGTACATACATATGTATGTACATATGTATACATAGCAAAGGAAATGGAAACGGAAACGGAAAAACCTGTTGAAATACAGGGTGAAATTACTAGAAAGATACACATTTCTTCCGTGTGTTTTTTGCAATTTTATAACTAATTGTGTGCTGGAGGCAAATTGCGTCAATCAATGTTGGTCGAAATTTTAATTCTTTAACTAAAATATACTGTCGATCTAAATTAGATTGTGAATCGTTTGATGTAAATTTTTGTAATTTTTAGAGGGAAGAAGAAAAACTGATTATCAAACTGATCGTCAAACTTAAATGTTTTGCTGCAAAGATTTCATATCAAAATAAACTATGAAAACTAATGTGAGTTCCGGCATTGCCGATTATAGTAATCAACGCTAGAAAATAAGCTGTTGAGTCTGTTAAATAGCGTATTGGCTCAGCAACCAGAAGATCCGCCATTCGATTACCTAAACATTTTTCAATTGCCTCTGCGTTAAAAGTGCCGTCCTTCGTCGTTCTAGTTCTTCGAAATGCCCATATACTACACAATTATTAATATTAAAAAGACTATTCATTATTATTTAAAGCAAGTCAAAATGATTTTCGATTATTAATTATGTGGACCTTTGACAAAACAACTGAAGTCGACATAAGAATTCTTCCAGATTTTTTTCGCATAAAGGTAGACTTTTGATCGCGCGTCTTTTGGACTAATGGGTATGTTTTTATGACACAATACCGACGAAGGAGGGCGTTCTGATGTGATTGTGGATTGCTATCAGCTGAAGCCGGTATTGTTCAGTGACCAGTCACTATGCCTTCGACACTGAAACCTTCCGACAACAACTGACACACAAAGGCACACTAAAGCACATCACAAAAATGTGAGATGTTTTAATTGATTGATTAAATTCATTTTTAATAGCAAATTCAAAAGAGCCTTAAATAAAAATTATTTAAAAGATTAACGTAATGAAATACTAAAATGTGAAATTTAAACATTTTGAAAAAAATTTAACCGACTGAAAAAGGAGCTAAAAAGTAAAAAGTAAAAAAATTATAAAATTTTACTTTTGTATGCCTTGCAATTTATTTCATTTTATTCCGTTTGCACTAAAAAAAACCTTGAGGAAAGCTTGTTGTGCATATATGTTCCGTTTAAATATATAATAATATTCTTTTGGTTCTTTTGTTTTGTTTCATTTTTTAATTTTTTCATTTGATTCAAAATACATTAGTTATGCTGGCCGATGGCAAGCCTAGTGTAGATGAGAATAAAAAACTAAAAATAGAAATGTGTGTGTGTTATAAAAGTAAACTCATGGATTGTTATGTTTTTGTTTATAGATTTTTTGGTTTGTATGTTTAGTATTCAAATAATTCTCGTTTGATTAATTGAATTTTAAACATCTTAAAAATCTTGGGTTTGTATTCAAAAATTAGGAAAATCCACTGATGAGCTAAGTAAGCGTTAGCGAAATAGTACTATATGGATATGCTTTCCTCCTCAATTATTGAGTTGCTTTTGTAATAAAATTCTTTATGATATTTTTCATACTGTATGAGAATATCATAAGGTATGTAATAATAAATTTCACATATAGTTTATAAGGGAAAAAGCACAATTAGAATCATGTATATATGTATATAATAATATAATATATAATTTTATTTTACACAAGTTCAAGTGAAATGGGATTGTGAACAGAAATAGTCCTGTTAATATATTTGGCGTTCTCGATCCAATTTAAGCTTTTTTTTTAAATAATTTAATTGTTATTATATTCATTTTTCTAATTTTCTTAAGATTTGTGAACTCATTCAGAGTCAATAGAACTGCATTTCAATACGTCCTGTAACAAATCCGTGCAAAACTTAAATGCGATATGGGAACATCTGAATTTCGTTTTTATTCATACTTCATTCCAAAAGCAATCGAAATTTAGAGCCTTTTTGCCCTTTTAAAAGACCTTCGCATATGTGGAATTCTTTCCATTTCGGGAACTAAAATAACAACAAGTTTAGAATTTTTGAATTTATATGGTACTTTTCACGCTTTCATTAATAATAGTTAAGATTTTAATAAATGCGTCGTGATGAATTTAAATTTCTCTAAAATATTGTAGGAAAACCGATTATTCATACTGTTTGGATTTTTAAATATTCCAGCGTACCAGAGAAAGAAAAAGTAAAATTGTCCATGCCAGCGCTACGCTTGCAATTTATATTTTTGCGCGATGACAAATTTTTAACTCGACCCAAGAGAGCAGTACGTCGCCAACCGGAGCCCATGTTAGTCAGTTCTTATAAAGGACACCTTAAAGCCGTCAACTCAATTGCTTTCATAAATTTCCCTAAAATATTAATAACGTAAGTTGATTTTTAATTAACATTTTATATTCATACATATGTATGGACATATAATTAGCGCCTATGTGTGTAATTCACAAAATTTTTCTTAGAGGCAGTCATGATTGTTCGTGTCGCCTTTGGTCATTAGGTGGACGATATTTGGGTACTTTAGGCACACCATTACCTTGGAAGAAATTATCACCGTTTGAGCGAGTAGAAGAGTTTAACACTCGTTACCGAATGCCACCAGATATTAGAAAAGTGGCCAGTTCAACCACCATGAAAGTATTCTCAATATGATATTAAAACAGTTCCATGACTGAGTGACTTTTTTTTAAGGTTATCTCTGGCGAACAAGAAAATGATTTGAAATTAGTTATGAAAGAAGCACATGTAGAGGATACAGAAACTGTCGATGAAGACGAAACTTTGCATTTGTACGGAAAACCATTGCGTGAACCCATTTTGGGGAAACATTTTCAATTGCCGGGACACAGTGCTCCGCAGCGGCATATCGATGTAGATATAACGGCTTCGTATATACCAGTATTTACTCATTTGAAAATACACGAAGCTTCAGCTTTGGAAAGACCTACAACACCCCCTTCAATTCGACGTGTAGCACGAGAAAATTATATGGAATTTTACAAACCTACTGGAGTTGACGCCGAAAGTATAAAACAAGATGAAAACTTCCTTACGCGAGATAGTAAAACAATTCGTAAAACTTCTATTGTTTTTGCTTCCGAAGAAAAACACCAGGAGCAAAAGTTATAGCGAGAGATTTATTAATTAAATACGTGTACATTTCGCTCATTTAGTCAAACAAAGTCATAATTCAAAAAAATCGTTTTGTAAAAAACGACTTTAAATTTTCAATTTACGTACAGCTTAATGGGGAAATGAAAAAATATTCTTCTGACACGAGGTGAGTTTTAAAGCTATTTGTATGAAATTTTTATAGAAGATAAAAGACAATATGAAAAATTATTCTGCATTATTAACTCATATATTTTATTTTTTGACTTATGGCGTTGTTTGAGTAAATACGATATGTATGTACATACATGTATTTTCCGAATTAGATGTTTTCAATGGTTGATTAAATTTAGATAATTTTTTTTAATTAATATTTTGAAAGCCCACTTTTATTGTCTGCTAAAGGCAGAACGTGGTACGTAAGTATAATTCACAATGAACCCTATGGGTCACAGTGGCACTTCTGATTCCCGAAACTAAGAAAATCTGACTATTAACATTTTAACTTTCTTGTAACTAAGCGCATTAGTATTATTGTACAAAGTATACGAGTATATCTTTCAAACTTTGTGCATCTTTTATAATAGAATTGAAAAAAATTTGTTCACATGAAACGGTGTTCACGTTTCACAAATTCACTGTTGTACCTTGGCGTTTCCATTTTGTGCTAAAGTGTGTTGTTTTATTGCGTCCCCATACTTTTGTACATTTTTTGTCTCCTATTAAGATAAATTATAGTTTACTCTCATTTTACCAAACTTTAACAAAAGAAGTAAAGAAACACAACTAATATTTTAAATATTATAAAATATTAAGATTTATTCTTATCCCACTTCTGATATATTAAATGAAAAATAACTTGCCGATACGCCCGTTGTTATCTATTGAAACGTATTTTACACAACAATCAATGATAACGATATCGACAAACTACTTTTTGTAGTATTATTGCAAAGCACACTGAGACGGGATTTTGGAGGTAAATCTAGAACAAGTATAATTTCAAATAATCTTACAAACGGGACCAAATTATGGAAAATTCATTGGTTCTAAGCACTCATTTAAATGACGAGCTATTTTTGTTAAATATGAAGATATACTACTCACCGCTGTGATAAAATCATGCGACCGTCACTTAAGTTCAACCAGTCCATTTACAATAGAATTCAAGCAATAAATATTTACATATTTTGCAAGTTTGTTTTTGCTGGGTAATAATTAATTTTATGTCTGCAACCGTTTTGCCACAACAATTTAAAAGCAACATTGTTGTACGAAGTGGCACCTAGTGAAACAATCAATAAAACTCTCTAGCCATTGACCAATTAGAGCGTTTCAAGTGCTTTAGTACTACTAGCCGCTTCTCTTCATCTCATCATACATACATATATATATATATCATATATATACAGGGGAAATAGTATATATACATGTATATACATATATAGCAATACCGTACCATACATTCGGTTCGTAGTCAAGAATATTGTCGTGCTTCTTTTAAACTGTGAATTCTACTGGCTCACTGAAAATTTTTTGAACCGTCTCAGAAAGGTGCACGCAGCTTGGGGCGATATTGTCTCAATAGTTATATTTCAGATATTTTTGTTTATTAAGCTAAGTAACACTCATGCAATTAATAACATGGTCACCAACAACGACAATAGAAACTCAATTGCTTCTTGAGCTGCAAGACCGGCAAGTAAGACCATCCCCCCTCCATCTTATTAACATTTCTAACATACATATTTTCATTTCAACGAAATTATTAAAAAATGTTGGGTCTATGTACATACTTATTTTTGGCAGCATATATGCATACGATTCTAGCCTTTACTACAGGGTGGCGCAGAATGAGCTATATGGTTTTTTATTTATGCGATTATAATAATTCTTTTTTTAAAATACAATATATTATTGGGGAATTTTTTGCAAATAGCTTTGAAAAATGATATCCTGTGATGTCCATTTTCTGCTTCGCACATACGTGCTCTTTTTAGCATAGCCGTGATAGTCCAAGTTGTGTCGAACGCCTCCTTTTTGATGTTGATGGACTACGCTGAACGCTCTCCCGTACACGTGCAATATTTTGACCAGTGTGCACGGTAGGTGTTTTTCAGGCACCAGGAAGGGTTCTTACAGACCCATGTTGACGAAAATTTCCAATCAAATGGTTAATTGCTGACGCTGTGGGTGCAATGCGCACATTAAAATGACGACGATATGCACGCTGTGTCAACACAATAGACTGTTGGGTTGAAAATTAAAATTCATTTACTTTTGTACATTGTTCAATCGTGTAATGATTTATAATTAATTCCCCAAGTCTTCTTCACAAAATGCTGAAAAAAAATAATAATTAAAAAAGTTATAAAGAATTCAAACCATATAGCTCATTCTGCGCTACCATGTATCTATAATATTCTAAACTTTCAATTGCCGCACACAAAACTTTAAATTTTTAAGTAAAAATACACACATTAAAAATTGTACATGCCCATAAAAATATATGTACATACCTAAAATTCAACATGTACTACATATAAATGATTATTAAAACATACCTGTTGCAAAAGAGCTCTCATCAATCAGCGATCGCTGGATGCCGCATGCATAAATTGCATTTTTAATTTTATATAAACTACGGAACGACATATGTATTATTTTGAACGTCCGTTGGTATGTTAGACATGATCCTCTTCGCAATGCTCAAATACCTCTATTCATTTTAGTTTACTAATTCCATTTGAATGACAAATATATTTCCTAGCAAATACTCTAGTCTGTATCACTACGACACTTGAAAGCTTTTTACGACGGATCCAATTGGGCTGGGACTTTTTTTCATCCAGCAACTTGGAGGTCTAACCTAACCTATATTACGCTGCTGAAGCCCCCAAGTCGATTTGTATGGCTAAAAACAACAACAATAAAACCCCTTACGTTCGAAACTTCCTTGGAAATAAGAAAAATACTCGTATTACGTTGCACCTTATGTGTCAATTCTTTTTACAACTCAAATTCATACATGCTGCAGAATAACACAGCATGACTCTATTAACTCTATTGTACTACCCAATTAATCCTACTTCAGTTCTTCTAATATAATGACATAATAAATTACTATAGAAGATCTAGGGAAATATCAATGCGCCAATTTTAATGGGTAAAACCGATTGCCGCAACAACAACAACAGCAAAAGGCTTGCACTAGAAGCCTATCCCCCATGCCCTACGCAGCACTTCTAACATGGACAGTCAGTCGTGGTCGTTCCTTGTTAATGCACTTTTTACACTCATTTCACAAATAATTTCAGATTTACTTTTCTAGATTTTATTTTGCTTTATATTTTCCACCTTTATCATTAAGGGTGGCGATGGCTGAAGTAGTCTGCACGTTGACTACAAAACAAAAACAGACCTGGGACTAAAAAATTATAAAAAAAAAACATTCGAATTTTTCTGATGTCCATTAGTGTGCCTTTGTGTGTCGGTTGTTGTCGGAAGGTTTCAGTGGCAAAGGCGTAGTCACTGGTCACTGAAAAATACCGGCTTCAGCTGATAGCAATCCACAATCCCATCTGAACGCCCTCCTTCGTCCGTATTGTGTAGCACCGGCGAAGTAAAATAATAATAAAAATGACTACTAAACCGAAGCTTCAGCACTGCTTTAAACAAAGAACGTGCAAAAAGCGGAGTTGTAAAATAATTAAGTAAGCTTCACCTCCTGTCGTTTCTCTATAGTTCCAGCACAATGCATCGCATTTGTAGGGGTTATCTCCAGAGTGCTGGTCCCAATTAAAAAAAAAAAAATTTCAACACAACTTGCAAATTACATGCAATTTTCTTAAACATGAGCAGACACATAATTTCACACACATACACCATGACATTTCTTTGCAAATAATATGAGAAAGCACTGCGATTCACTATTTCCATGATCATAACTGATCAGATTTTCACTTAATTGCATTTGTACCGCACTAAATTAATTTTTAATAACATTCATTTGCAATTAAAAATATTTACGAAGAATCTTTTCATGTGGCGATGAGAAAAACAACGGAACTAAATAGTTGATAGGAACTGCCAGCCTTGAAGCAAAGAAAAAAAATTAAATTTCTAGTAACGGTATTACCAGATGTAAGCAAAGAATATTGAACAATTTCTGGAGTGCTTTTTTGCTCTCATACAAAAACATTTTGTCTGGGCATGAGAATTTTTGAGAGCAAGGGCAAGGGCAATGATGCATTTGTATGAACAGACCAACCTAAATTACGATGCAAAGCGCTGTCAAAATTTCTCATGTACATACAACCGAAATAATGCAGCATCAACGCTTTGCAATTGCAAAATCCAATTTTTACAGCGCGTAAACAACTTCTACTTAGAGTTCTTCTATTCTAGAGTTTTTTATTAATCAAAGTGAATAAACAGTACTGCTTCTGGCGCAACGTTAACACTCTAATTTAGTAACAAGTCTGAAGTCAATAACATCCACCAATAACAAGATGACATAAATTTTAAAATTTACAATGAAAGTTGTACACAACTGAAATAAAAAATAAGAATTTCTATAAATTAAAAATCATAATTTGAAAAAAAAATCATCAAATCATATTTTGGTTAAAAAATCATCAAAAATATGATAAAATCATCATTCTGGCAACGCTGCTTTATTTCTTTTAAAACTCTTCTTTACAACTTTTAAACAAATTTTTTGCATATTTTAAAACTTTTTTTAATTCAAGCTTTAAACTTTCGTTAGTATATTAAATTCACCATTTGACAAGTTATGGGCTGCTACAAATGTTTAATTTTTCTTTAAATACTATATAGTTGCTTTTTTTTTTTTTGGCGTGTGAGGTAGGGTTGAAAATGCCTTCGCACTTACAGAGACCGTCGTCTTCTACGTCGAGTGGTGTTGCCACTAAAAAATTCCCTCCTCCTCCTCTGCGTAGATTCCTCCCCGGGACCGCTTTCCGCATTACTTTGGTAAGGCCCAGAGCCACGTCCCAATCAGGACCACTCTCACTCACCCACGTCTGGGTCCGCCAAGTCCGCAGCCGGTGCCATCGCCCCGGCCCGTATATATATATATAGTTGCTTAGCTCCCCGGTAGTCTAGTGAGTAGTGTGCTAGTTTATCAGTGGGGATTTCTAGGTTCGATTCCTAGCACCTTTCCTGTACTTCGTCGAATAAATCGATCTCATGATATCGACCCCTGTGCGCGAAATTATCGTATGTTACACTTTTTTCGAAATCCACTTTTTCATGCAAAATGGTTCTAAATCCATTAATTCATCTGCAGATAACGTATTATAGCGATAATTGTTATAGTTATGGAGATAACACTATGTACATTTTATCGTATGTGACAGTTACTGCTGTCAGGCAAATAAAAACGCTCTCCTGTGAAATTTAGTTTTTGTAACATACGATAATTTCGCGCACAGGGGTCGATATATTGACATTATAGCATGGTTGAGGTAATTTTTACATACAAATAGTATGTGTGTACATACATATATGCATATGTATGGAGATAAGATTGAAAAATAAAAGAAATTATAAAAAAATTATCTCATAATTAGACTTTCTCTGCCACGGTCACAATTCTTTCTTTCGTTCTTTATTAATCAAAATCAATAATCAAGCAAACATAAACCATAGGCGGTTACAAATTTCTACTAACAAAATTCAATTAACCACCAAGTGCATTTTCTAGATTAAAACTTCTTAGAAAAAATGCGTTCCAAGTCGCACGGTGATAAAGTATAAAAAATAAGTGTGTTCGCCGACACTAAAATTTAAACAAGATCATTCTTTACCAGGAAATTAAATTGGTGTGCATCACAATTCGCATTAAATGCTGAAAATTCTTTGCCCTTGGATCAAATTATATAGACGTTTTAAACCTCTGTTGGTTATTATATGCAAAATCTGTACACAATCGATAAATTTAGTAGACTAATATGAAGTAAAACCAGTACGTAATTAAAATGGAAGGGGTGCTTAATTTGTTTTAGAAATTTATTTAAAACCTATATTTATTTAAAAGTTCGATTTATATACAACGCGATATCAACTCATTGATACCATTGCCACGATCACCGTATTCTCCGCCGCGTTTGAAGGAAACTGAGACTTTCTTTTTCCAGCCTTCCCGAGGACTTGATAACTGAAGATAAAAATCGAAAAGGAATTAAATAATAAAAATTCAGCGACGCTTTTCATTCAATAAGCTTACCAAAAAGACGCACAAAAAATCATTGACTGCTTCAAAATTTGGACCCACCGTAAAAATTTCATGAATTATATCTTCTAAACAGATAATACCCTTTTCACCCAAACTGTCTTCAATCAAGGTGTTCGATTGTATGGCTATCTTTTTGCCACTGACGCGAGCAAACCCTTTTTTGAAAATCAATTCACGCACTGTGCCAATATTAGGATAACCGTATATGACAAATGGTTCTATTACTTTTAATAGAATTTGATTATTTTTGTTATTCTCTAAAAACACAGCATTGTGTCGTATTTTTAAGCCCAATGTTTTCATTATTTTGCAAGTAGTTTCATCAAAAATTATTTTACCAGCATGTCTCATAACGAGCAACAGTTTTTGATTAGTTTTATCAACATCATTTGTGTCCAAAATGTTACCGCGTCTTATGGTATGCTTAATACGATTTGCTGTCCGTTCTGCCTTCAGATAACTCATCACAAAAGATTCAGCTCTACGAAAATTGTGATGCTTTTTTGCTTTAGCTACACGATCTGTTTTGGCCTTCTTCTTTTGTTCAAGTGCAGCCTTGTCATGGAGAATGCGTCGTTTACGGTGTGCCAAAACCGAGACAGTTTTTCCAGGCAGTTTATTAGGCACAGCGTATCTATAATATAAAGGAAATTTAGAAGCTACTACAACAATTTTTAATTGGAATACTTACTTTTCCATTTCTATACGGTGTGTATTACTTTCCCAAAAATTAAGGATTTGAATTAAAATAAAAATATATAAATAGTGAAGTTATAAACACGTGCACTCTTTTTCACAAATAAATCAAAATAAAAATACACAGAGTTGCCTATACTCGTACTTATATATTAAGCAATAGTGCTGCCACATATTGCAAATAATATGTCTACCGTTGTCAATTTTTAAATTTAAAAACCTACCAAAATCGCAAAGAAAAAAAAATCCATATTTTCAGAAAAAACACTAAACTTAAAATAGTTTTATTGGAAATTTATTTTATGATATTCTTTATAATTCTTCTAGTTTTTTGACCTCTTTTTATATTAATTACACTAATTATTTAAGCTGTAGGTCCTTTTTATATATGTAATATTTATTTTTATTTGATATTTCGCTACTCCTTTATATAAAAAGGACCTACAGCTTAAATAATTAGTGTAAATGATATTCTTTTAATAAAAAAAATGTGAGTCCGATCACAGGGGAGATGTGTAAACATCTAGTAATAAAATCTTTTTAAAAGTTATTAAAGTTAAATGTTTTTGTATTAGTTTTATTTATTTGTTTTTATTTGCCTTCGATAACATAATGTACGACAATTTGTGAAATTTAGTAGCTACTACTACTACTATTGCGCACTATATGCTGTTAGTGTATGTTAAGTTTCTCTGTACTTCTTGTTGTCCGTATGATTACACTAATCCACTCATACACAGCTCACACCGCGTTATTACAATCTTACTCAAAATTGTGATTGTATTGTGAAAAAGATTTTTACTCCCTAGCGTATAGATGTTTACACATCAAAAACCAGTTTATTAAAAGAAAAATAATATCAACAGTATTTATTTTATATAGACTTATTATACGGTACAAGGTCTTCCATTTGCAATACTACACAAAATTTTGGTATTGCACTCAAATTTTGTACCTAATGGTGTAATGTAATTTCTAAATTACGAATAAACATTTCTATGTATAGTATTTCGTGAAAATTCAAAATTGTCAAGGACAATTTGCCTCGTATTTTTCAACTAATTTCGTTATAAATTTGTAGCGGTTTTTTGATACCTCTCTTTTTGGTTCACCACCAATGTTATTTAAGCTTTTTCAAATCTTTAACCAAAAAAAACACAACTTTTTCAGGTGATTTGTATATATAACCTGTTAGAATTTTTGTCACCAAACATTTTTGGATTTGTGGTAAAATTACACTTGAAGACACCGAAAATAAAGAAAAGCATTAAAAAATTTTAAAATAAAAGTATCGAACGCTGACTCGAAAATTTTTCGCGTCGAAAATTTTAAACAACACTCTAATTACTTGTTACAACGAAAGTTTTTGTTTTATACACACATATACGTATAAGTGTGATAATTTTTTATAAAATAACGCACACCATGACAAATATTGAAGCTGAACATTGATCATGTAGCATTCGCTTTAATGTGTCGAGAATTATAAATGTTTGTGGGAACAATTTGTATGAACAATTTTTAATCGAGCGTATCTGCAAAATATTTAAATTTATTTATTCTACGAATCATTTCAGGGACCGAAAGCTATGTTTCGATTTCGAGTTGTCCCCAAATGTAACCTCAATTCATTCCAGTTTGGCTTCAACTAAAATGGTGTATTTTAAGTTGGGCCTGTGTTTATGTTATAATGGTTGTTAAAAGTAAGTTTAGTGTGCTGTTATATTTCATTTTGTTTCTATATTTATGATATTAAATAAACAAATAAATTAAAAAATTTTACATAAAGGAGAATCACTCAAAAAACTTGGTATATTTAAAATTGTAAAAACAACTGTGGTTGTATACTATATATCCTATTTCATTGTAATGACATAATTTGTTGAAATTTTTATTATAAATATTATGCCCATCATGCAATTACTAAGGTGGCAGCTTTTACAGGTGTTCGTGTGTTTGTACTTTGCAACATAATGTGTCAGAAAAAATTTTCACTCGCAATATTTAAGCACAAATAATATATTTTAAACAAAATACCGATTGCAAAAATTTTGCAAATTAAATTGCTTATCACTTCTTGTTAATAATAAAAACTGTTAAGTAAATATGTATTTGTATAGAATTGTGACATTTTATGTCAGAGAAAAAGTTCAAAAAAAGCTTGCGTCGTCGTCGTCGGTCGATTTCTCGATAATCAAACAGTCATCGAGCTGTACATATACCAGGAGCGCAAAAGAGCAAACAAGTAAATCAGTCAAAGCAATGAGTGGCATCTCAAAAGTTATTTATTTATTTTCTATAAAATTCCGCCCAAGTGGAAAAAAACAAACAAAATGTAAATAAACTCATTCATACTCATGCAAATACTTTAAAAGAGGAGGAGATTGTATGAAACAAATAAAACAGGAGATGTGTGAGTGAAATGAACGAGTAAACTGTTGACTTAAAGGCAGGCACGTCAACATAACCTTTTACCAGTGAAACAGCAATTTTAAGAAGCAGCCAGACAGAAAGCTTTTGAAATGATTGCCAACAATAACAACATTATAAAACATTTTTAATTTTCTACATTCAAATATAGAAAGAGCAACCAGCGTTGCCGTTATAACACTAAATTATCAGTTTTCATGCCAATGATACTTTTTCTGAGGCGTTATTTAATTTATCAAGAGCCAACACGTTAACTACTCGCCATTAGCACGCCCCTCTATATTTTTGCCTTATAGTAGTGCATCCGCTGAACGAATTTTTTTAAAACTATCAATGATTAAAAATAAACTCTCAATAATACTTAAAATTGAAACCGCGAGTCCACGCTTTCACTCTCAATTTGCCCGAAGACTTAATTTCAAAATATAGAATAATCATTTCTAAAAAGTGATATAATATTATCAAAAGTGTTTGTAAAAATAACTTGTTTTTTTTTATGATGATAAGATAATAATTAAATGTACCTCTGAATTTCTTTTTAGTTTTAACATCGCTTTATAATTAAAATATATATATTATAATTACCTTTTATTTAATTTGTCAACTAGATTTTAATAAAGATGTTAGTAGAAAGCAAAATTACTAAAAATTTAGTTTAGTTGTAGTAAATTTATAAAATTTTTAAAAGGCACTTTGCCAAACGACTAATTAAATAGTATTTCGTTCTAGTAAAAATTTTAAAATTTCAATTATGTTGTTTTGTTAAAAGTCCACAGATTTATATAGAATAAAAAAAAATTTTGTATAAAATAATATTGCAGAGCCTGCCTAGTTTTTCCTGTTCGTATTTTTCTAATTCTGTAAGATTTTTAAAAGATTTTTTATAAGCACGTGCGATATTTTTTCCTTTTAAAAATTTCGTTGAAGGTCTACCTTTACCTTAGCTGCCTTTCCCTTAATTGCTTCACTTTCTTGTCATTTCAAATTACTTTCAGACAAAATATCAATTTTAGCTGCACTTCCACTTTCCTATCTGTGTTAAATTTCATTAAAATTACAACACGCGGAATTTGCCCCTTACTTCCCCTCGTGATCATAGTTTTGAGGAAATATATGCCCTATGTGTCCCTCAAGACGCAGATCTATATATGTTTTAAATTTCATTTCTATCGGTTAGTTAGTTTCGGAGACGCGGAAATTGCCCCCTATCACCCCTTATAGGGTATAAAATATACATCTTATGTTTTTTTTTATATGGGTCCAGCACTCAGAAGATGACCCCTACACATGCAATGCATTGTGCTGGAACTATGGCAAAGGGATAGTTATAAACGACAGGAGGTGAAGCTTAATAAATTATTTTGCAGCTCTGCTTTTGCACGTTCTTTGTTTATACACCTAGCAGTGCTGAAGCGTCGGTTTAGTAGACATTTTTATTATTATTTTACTTTGCCGGTGCTACACAATACCGATGAAGGAGGGTGTTCTGATGTGATTGTAGATTGCTATCAGCTGAAGCCGGTATTGTTCAGTGACCAGTGACTATGCCTTCGCCACTGAAACCTTCCGACAACAACTGACACACAAAGACACACTAATGCACATCAGAAAAATTCGAGATGTTTTTTTTTTTTATTTTATAATTTTAGTCTGAAACTGAGGTTGAACACAGGTCTGTTTTTGGTTTTGTAGTCAACCTGCAGACTACCATCCATCGTGCCATCGCCTCCCTTAGTTTTAAATTTAATTAAAATCGGTTAGATATTTTTGGACATGCGGAAATGAAAATTTGTTTTTTTTTTGTTTACAAAAACCTCTTATTTTGTTTTAAAATATCACTTTTTAAAAAACATACGCTTTTTATGACACTTTTTTCAAAATTTTCATCGGCAACTCTGAGCACAACAAGAACATTAGGTGCGTTCGTTTACTCTAAATTGGGCGCCCACCAAAAAGCGTTTTCTTACGCAAAAATTAGGTAAATGAGAGAGGTTGTTTTGTGTAATATCATTGTTCTTCACGCACGAGAACGGCCGTACTTTTTCTTCGGGCTAGTTTGGGCGTGAAGAACAAACAATCAGCTGGTTTATAATAAACATTGAAAATAACAAAGAATAATTACAGAAGTAAAATAGAAAGTTTCCCAAAAATGCAATGAACAAATAATAGTTAATTTTATTTCATGATTTAGTTAAAAATTATTTGGGGTTTCTTTAAATAACATGTATAAGCTAAATTATTGCGTTTTTATGGATGTATGCATGTGTTTAGATTTGTAATTATACATGGTCATATATATTATGTTTGTTCCAGGTGCATAACAAAATTGCCCGAACTCGCACAAATTTATTTTATTTTTATATGATTCTAATTTTAAAACTGTGCTTTTTTCCGAAAAAATATATGATTGTATTATTACATACTTTATGGTATTCTCATAAAGTATTTTTTTATATAAAAGCAAACTCAAAATAGTACTATTTCGCTAATGCTTACTTATCTTACCAATGCACTTTTCCCAATTTTTGACTACAAATTCAAGATTCTTATGTTCAGAACTCAACTAATCAATCAAGAATTGAAGTTAAATATCGGACAAAACACCAAAAATTTATCAACAAAAACATAACAATGCATTAGTTTACTTTTTTTTAAAACACATACATATTACTATTTTTAGATTTTTCTTCTCATATATATAATTATATGTATATATATATCTATATATATATATATATATATATATATATATATATGCTTTCCTCCTCTATTGTTGAGTTTGCTTTTAGAAAAAAATACTTTATGAGAATATCATAAAGTATGTAATAATACATTTCACATATTTTTCTCAGGAAAAGCACAATTTTAAAATTAGAATCATATAAAAAGAGATATTCTATTTTATTTATTTATAAAAATAACCAACCGATAGGGCCATATATACTTGGTGGACTACAAGTGTAACATAAGAATAATTCAATATGGAGGCAACTAATGAGCTAGAAATAATGTTTATGGAAAAAATAATAGTTCTAATATTATTAAAGCGCTACTATATAAATTGGAAGTTATATTGCGCATGAATTTGACTATATGTATTCAGAATCTAGATCAGTTCAACTGCGAGAAATGCTTAGCAACAAGTGAAGTACGTCTAAGATGAAATACGCCAAATTTACCCAAAAGCGTGCCAGCAATTATTAACAATTTTTGTACAATTTTGAAATAAAATTAGAGAGTAAAATTTTTAATTTTTTGTACAAAGTTGCACGAACTTTTTCTTTGTGTAAATTCGGTCTAGAATTAAATTTAGGCTGTTTTTTATTTATATATGATACTAAGAAATTAATCAGAAAATTTGCAAAGAAACGACAATAGTTTTTAATTTAAAAATTTAAAAAGAAAATTTTTTATATAAATGTCAAAATTTAAGTCTATATATTTGTGCATATTTATCACTTTATTTAATAAAAAATGGCTTTTACTTATTTTTTCAATTTATTTTTGTCCACATTTTACAACCGTTGCCAACGATGCAAATGTTTTTGTTATGCACGTGGAACAGAACTATTTTGTGCTAAATTTTATTGTATTTTGCGTTTTTATTACTTTTGTACATTTTGGTCTCTTATTGAGATAAATTATGGCTTACTCTCATTTTACCGAACTTTACCAAAAAAGTAAACGAACACACCTATTATAATAAATTTATACCTATCCACATAACGTGCTCATTAAAAAGAGATAGCAAATCAGCGTTGCCAACTGTGCAGTTTTATCTGTTTTTAGCAGTTTTTTAAGTGCATAAAAGTTTTCCAGTTTTTTACAATTATTTAAAGTTTTTACAATTTTCTTCTTGTTATTAATTTACAATATATTTTTTCGAACATTGAAAAGCGAATGTTAAATTGCTATAGTAGACGGTCGTAAATGAGAACCACTATGTTCCTGTGATAATTCTAATTTTCGAGAAGTTTAATTTTCAAAGCTCTTTAAGGAAAAGGAACATAAAACTACACCTTAGTTTGTAAAATAGACAAAAAAAAAGGAATTTTGCGTAAGTTTTATTTATATAAAACGAACCCAAAACACACCATTTCATTAAAATTCTTCACAGTGTGTAATTTTATAACTACTAATTGTTAATCTTATAATATTAGTGTGTGTGCTTTTTTGGCTTTACTAAATTTGTCATAACAATATCGTTAAGAAGCGCCACAACATTGGTCATGTACTTCGTGGAAAATAGTTCACTAGTTCTGCACAAATTTATTAAATTATTTGCCTTCTCAGTGGCTTTTTGAAAAAAAAAAAAAAAAGAACACACGTTTCAAATTTCGATTGAACTCTGGCGAAATATGAGCCGTTTCAAATTTCACAGTATGTGGAAGCTAAAAAAAAAGCTATAAAGACAATTTTTCTCGGTTAAAAACAAATATAAATAAAGCTCGGAAATTAGAACTGCCTGTTCAAAATTTTATCGAACAGAATTTAGCATTCGATGCATATCGTGATATTTAAAAATTATTTAAAATGCAATATTTTCGTGATTGTTTTATTATTTTGGTGAGTGCACGTAAATTTATAATTTATTTCGTTAAATAATATGTAGGTTTGAAGTAGTAAATACCAAACAACAACTTGGAAGGCTGGTTAAATTAATAGAAAAAAATTCGTGCACTTCGATGAAATTTGGTATGCAGATAACTTATACTCGTATTTGCTGCTTTCGAACTAGGACATTTATGAACCGATTAGGAAAATTTGAGAGACTCAATGTATTCGTAAATATAAAATAAACACTGGTGAAAAATGACTGATTTTTAGGGCGTGGCACTGTCTTCTTTTCAAAAACAAGCGGAACCCAAATTGAGGTAGACACAGTCGAAAGAGAGAAAAAAAAAATTCAAATACGTTTATAAAAAGCCCAGTTCTGAAGTAAAAAATGTAAGTTATCTAGATACCAAATATCTTCGAAATCTACCAAGTCTGTTTTTATGTTACCGGATAACAAACATACAAATTTTTACTTTTATAATATTAGCTGGTTAAAAATAAAACGAAACAAAAATTTATAGAAATTGAAAATGACGCTGTCTTCATCGAACACGCTTCATAAAACCAAAATTCGATAAACTCATTTCTAAAATCATTAATCAAATTACTAATTAACTTAAAAAACAAATAAATAATAAATTTGTTGTTGTTGGGAGTTTGAATAAATGATTAAAAAGGAATGCATGTCTTATAAATTAGTTTTTGTTAAATAAAAACAATTATTTGAAAAATGGTTTTTTCTCCAATTGCAAGTTTTTCTCAAAAACAGATGGCAACGCATCAAGGCAAAAAAAGTAAAGAGAAAATTTTAAATGGTTTGAATACGAAAGGAGAATTGCACACCTTTTTGAATTTTATTAATGTTTATATAGACGCAATTGCAATTCTTCTTAATTTTCTGCATTCCTGATATGCTGGATTGGGAATTCAAAATGTTTACTATTTTGTCATGATGAGTGGACGGACGATGATGATGATGATTCAATTAAAATTTAAACTCTCATGGAGAAGAGAAACAAGATAACTTATAGTTAATAAAATAAAATAAGTAAAGGCATGTCAAATTGTTTTATTTACATAAAAAAAATTTCTGGTCAATTGAAAGGCATAAATAAATAAAAATAAAACAGTCATTTACCTTTTTTAATTATTTTTATTTAATAATTTATAACAATATTACCACAAAAAAAGCCGCTAACACTTCACTTTAAAAAACACTTATGAACTTGATACAAATTTTACTTTGGAATAATAATAAAAATGAAAAAGAAAGAATAACGGAAAAATTACTTCAGAAAAAAGAACAAAATTCATAATTAAAACGAAATGACAATATGATACAATACAAAGCAATCCAAATCAGATGGTAATGCGATGCAAAATTTTTATTTGTGTTTATTTTGATCTTCATTTCTAATAAACATTTAACTTTACAATTGGATGGGAAAAAGACAAATCCGAATCAGATGCGAGTTGTAAGGGCTTAACTATTTTCGTTTTATTTTTCCTATTGACACAATATTATACAATCGGATGGCTTTCAGTTTGTAATGAGTAACCGGACTGCTGGGTAATTTTGTTCTCTTGCTCTCTCTCAAATTAAACAAATGAGTAAAAATTATATTGGCGCGCAGAAAATGTGAACAAATTTTGACACCCAAATATGAAATACTACGCTGCCAAGTAAAACACATGCTGACTTGCACAGAGTTGTGTAATATTGACGAATATCAAAATGGTTTTGATATTCATCTCAATATTGAAGCAGTTTCACGTAGTGTGGCTTCGTTATCGTCAATATTTATTTTATATCTGGTAATTTTGAGTGCTACGCATTACAAATAGAGTAAAAAATTTTTGTAATTAAATTAATTGAAGGATATCGCTCATTATTGGCTGTTGGGGACGCGCAAATTAAAAAATATAGTGACAAAAACCAAAAAAAGATATCATCAGTGGCTCGATATGTATTTTGCTCACGGTAACTTCTATATGTTTGCACTTGGAAAATCCCAAAAAAATTAACATTGATGAGAAATGTTGACGTAGTGTGTCAGAGGCTTCAATATATATACTAACCCAAAGCCAAATATTGAAGCTGAATACATCATGCGCTTATATTTATGTGTGACTATTTTTCGCACGCAATGACAAGTTTTGAAGCTGAACATTGATAGTGTATCATGCGCTTAACAACTTTTGCAACAAACACACACGACAACAACAGGAATAGCGAATTTTTGCATTCCTTATGTCCTTCTTTTGTAGCCAATGTTGTCAATGATTATAAAAATAGTAACGCTAGATTTCTAAACAGGAAACATAAACACAAAACAAAAAAAAGAGTACTAAATATGACGTGGAGTTACTGCGGTATTTTTGTTGTGAAAAAGTACTGAAAATAGTGCAATAGTACTGAATTTTCCATCACTGATGCCAATAGTTGTTAAACAAAGGCAGTGTTGTTAGTGTTGTCCGTTTTTTCCATTTTTTACACGCGTTGTGTGCGGATTTAGATTTGTTTCATTTTTTGTGTTAAGTGCCTTGCTTTTATTTTAATATGGCAGTAAAATTTTTTAAATGAACATAAATTGTGAATTCTTACTTATTTACGTATGCACATATTACCTATGTATGTGCTTTAATATATACGTACGTACATATGTATGTATGTACAAAAAACTTATTGCAATTATAATGTTAAATGAATGACGAAATGCTGAAAAAAATTTCACTAGTGATTTTCTCTCAACTATAATGCAAAAGAACAAGTTAAATTAGTGTATCATAAGTTGAATTTAAATTACTTATTGCAAAAAGCATTTAAATTTTTCATTTTTATTACTACAATATTAAATTTTGAAAATTTTTTAAAATTTTTCATACTTTTTTCCTAAAAATTAAAGAACCTTAACGTCCATAAAAATACGTTACAAATCGTTGAATCAACTGACAGGCGAATTAGCGGGTGACTTTACGGTCAGCATTGACGGATATATCGGTCACTGTTGCAACACTATTTATTTCAATTCTTTATACATATTGGATTTTTTTTCAATATTCTAATATATATGTACATATGTATGTATATAAAAAAGAAATGTAATATAATATGAAATAGAAATATATATCAGAACTTTAGAGTGGGCCATTATCTGTGAACTAAAACAGCTAGATACTTCAACTAGCCTCGATCGTCTCCATGCTGAAAAGTCGCGCCTACCCTGGCTCAACTTGCGCGCCTTTTATATTTCAATGGTAGCCTGCCCTTGGCTCAACGTCGACTTGTATAGCTCGATTTTTTCGACGCGGATGGTTACTTCCTCTTGACCGAGAACCTGCTGCAGAAGTACCAGAATACATAAAACAAAAAATGGTGTCAATGCAATATGAATAAAAAAATTTATATAAATAATTCGCGCAATATACTTGCAATTTCACTTACATAAATATCCAATGTTTTGTAAATATAATTGGACACATTATTAATGCACGATACACAATTATTTAAAATATACAAATATTAAAACAAACTATTCAGTGATACACATAAAAATTAATTTTATCCATCAGCAATGACAATCATATGTTCGAGCAAATATAAAATTTCTGCAAATGTATTAGAAAAAAATGTGTGAGTGTATTAGTTTCGGTCATCCATTTCTTGTAGGGCTGGTAATGAATTTGTTTGCTCAGAGTTGTGCTGCTAGCCTCTTGACTCCGCAACCAAAAGATACCGGTTTGAATACCCGATCATTCCAAACATTTTTTAATTGTGTCTGCGCTAACAGCGACATCCTTCGGCGGTATTTGAGCAATAAAACTTCGGCTAAATAAAATAATATCTAAATAAAATCTAATCCCTCAGCTCTTTAAGCAATTCAAATTCATTACCAGGTAAAGTCATTAGCTATTACGCCCGTCAGCTGATTCAACAAATCGTAACGCATTTTGAAGCCAAACATCAAAGTTTGTTAGAATATTTTTTTATTAAAATTTAAAGAAAATTTGCCTTCGACAAGGAAAGCGAATTGAAGAATTTGGCTTGCGACAACCTTGTATTAATAAACTTTGATAATACAGGGTGGCTGATGAAAGCCGCTATAAAAAAGAAATTTAATAACTTTTTTTCTATTTCATGAATCTGGTTAATTTTTTTTTTATTTTGCAGATTGATTTTTAGATTTAACAAAAATGGATAAGTAGGAACTGAAAAAAGAATTTGGATTGTCCGCCGCTATCACGCACTGCAGTCCGTAGTTTCGGTTCAAAGAGAGTATAGGCGCACGTTTGGCGGCAATCCTCCGAGCAGATGGACCATAATGAGACTTGTGAACAATTTTGCCGAGTATGGAACAGTCCAAAGAAGACCTTACCATCGAAACCCTTCAGTTCGGACGGAGGAAACAATCGCTGCTGTAGCTGCCATACAAAACAATCCAAGAGTTTCGACAAGTACCTTATCTGCTCAAATGGGTATAAGCAGACAGTCATTGCAGTCAATTTTGCACAATGATTTGGACTTATTCCCATATAAAATTAAAATGGTCAACAAACTGAACGCAGCAGACTTACCGATTTGCTTGGAATTTTTCCAGGAGATGCTTCAAATGGTGGAAGAGGACGAAAACATGTTGAACTGTCTTTTTATGTCTGACGAGGCCCATTTCGATTTAAACGGCAACATAAACAAACAAAATTGTCCAATATGGAGTGCTTCCAACCAACAGATACTCCATGAGACGGAATTGCATCCACTTCGTGAAACAGTGTGGTGTGCAGTTTCAGCACATTTAAATTCCATTATTTTTAAAACTAATTAAGCATATTTAATAA
Source organism: Dexiosoma caninum (assembly GCA_963924685.1). Lineage (NCBI taxonomy): Eukaryota > Metazoa > Arthropoda > Insecta > Diptera > Tachinidae > Dexiosoma > Dexiosoma caninum. The sequence continues at coordinate 88,614,090 of OZ004727.1, forward strand.
AATTGAATGAGCTTTGACATGAATAAAAGAAAAATTAATTCCATACACTGAAAAAAAACTTATTTGAGTTTCTTGATGTAGCAATATTCATCAGCGACCCTGTACACACAACAGCTCTGTTTACAAATTCTCCAAAAAAAAAAAAACGATGGCGCAGTTGTCCTAGTATTAAGTCTTCTATTCGTAATTCATATCTCTGAGCACTGGTCCCAGAAAGAAAAAGTAATACGATCTATTCCTTCTTATCATTTAGCCACCTGTCTCTTCTCTTCACCATAGCTTTCTACATAATTCCGGTGTTGCAAGAACATTATCTAATTTGACTATTTTGTTATAATATACAATTGTTTCATATTAGGTGAATTCACACTGTAGTCATAAAGTCATATGTTCTAAAATAATAACACGAAAAAATATGACTGTTATGAACAACCCGTCATATTTTTATTTTATTTTATTTATTCATAATATAATGTAACATTACATGCCTTCATGTACTATTTCATAAAATTCATTCAGCTGACAAGAAAAAATAATTATTCATCAACTTATGACACCAAATGCTAAAAACAACTGAAGAAATTAAAATTTTCTGATGTGCATTTGTGTGTCTTTGTGTCAGTTGTTGTCGGAAGGCATACTCACTGGTCACTGAACAGTAACGGCTTCAGCTGTATCCAATCCACAGGCACATCAGAACGCCTTCCTTCGTCGGTATTTTTTTTTAGCACCGTCGAAGTAAATTAATTACTAAAAATGGCTACTAAAAACGAAGCTTTAACATTTAATACGTCTCCTAGACATTAGAGACGCTACACTACAGTTGTAAAAACAAAGAACGGTCAAAAAGCAGTGTTGGAGGATAGTGGAGCTTCACTTCCTATCATTTCTTCTACAATCCCTTTCGTCTAGTTCCAGCACAATGCACCGCATGCGTAGGGGTCATCTCCTGAGTGCTGGTCCAAGATAAAAAAATAATAATTCGACTTACATGTAAATCTTGTAAATCATTTTTAATTAAAATTATAAAATTGTTCCATCGGCACACAAAAGTGTTGAAGCAAATATAATCGAAAACAACTGTTGCCAGTGATTGGAGCTGAATAGTTTCTTGAAGGGCGGCTAGTGGATAAACCTAAACTGGCTGCCAGCCAGATAAGTTACACAAATAAAATATGCTTACTTGTATATCATTAGATAATGTGGTTTTTTCTTTCTTTCTTCTTATAAAAATGTAGTTTCATTTTTTATTCTGATATCATTTATAACATAGTGCGAAGAGTTTTATTATTTTATGATTTTTTTGTCTGAACCACAACAACAATTTATTTAAGTGCCTGTTCTTAGAAGCCGAGCGAAATGAATCATTCGGGCATTTATATTCAAAACAAAAACAAATTCAGTTTTTTCTTGTATTTTCACACGCGCTCCATGAACAGGGAGTAAAGCTTTTTACAATATTAATACATTATGACAATATGACTTACATTGACAGACATTTTGAATACCCCCATTATTATTGAGAATAATTTATAGAGCACAAATTATTTATAAACACTTTTATGGAAGACATAAAAATTGCCAAGTTAAAAAATGTTTATTTACTGTATATAGTTGCAAATGTTTGAGAGAACATATTCGTGTATTCGCTTTTGCTTTTCATCACTTACATTTCAATTCTTTTAATTCTTCAAATAACTTGCATTTATAACTCTCGATTTAGTAATTACGTTGTGCTCTTCCAAGTGGGTTGTCAGGGCGGATATAATGTTAAAGTCACATGTTGAAAAATAATAAATATTGTAGGTAGAAACTAAATTAAATGTGTGCTTATTTATTGGTAACTAACTGAAGCATGATAAAATTGTTTATGCTATCGAAAGGAAATAATTATTAATGTGTATGGAATTGTTTTATGGAAATTTAATTTTGTGTAACCAAAAGTGTAAATTTATTTATAAATAGTAAAAATTTTCGTATGAAATATAAACACTAACAAGGTGGTAAAATTAAGAAATATGTCAGAACGTTACGGTAACAATGTTAGAACTAATGTAGTCGAATTAACAGACCACAATGCAACAATAGCCACAAAATTGGCAGAAGAGAAGAATATGCCACTGGACGGTGCTGATGAGAAAATCGTCCTTAAACGCAAATTAACGTTAATGAATGGGGTAGCAATAATTGTTGGCACTATTATAGGTTCGGGCATTTTTATTGCGCCAACTGGAGTTTTTCAAAATACAGAGTAAGTGAATAACGAAACCTTATAAATACCATTTTATCAAAATTTTTTATTGACTTTAAAACAAAACGCCTTTAACAATAAATTAGGGTTTAAATGTGATATGCCACTGTGTGGATTTGTGTATACACTATGTAAAGGGTGATTTTTCTAACCGTTTGAGTTTGGAAAATTTAAAAAAAAAACAGACAGAAAATTTTCAAAACTGACTTAAATATTTATTTCGGCCGATAAACAATTCCTTGTCACTTAGTTTTTAAAAATTATTTCATTTAAGTGTTGTCCCCTACTACGTCATAGGTGGTCCATCCGTGAGCTTCAATTTTGACATAGTTGTTCCAGCATTTCGGCCGGTATCTCAGCTGTAATATTGTCTTCCACGGTGGAATTGTGGCAGGCTTGTTCCTGTACACGAAAGAATTTACGTAATTTAAAAAAAAAAATTGTTTAGTAAAGTGAAGCCGCATGTGACGGGCAATGGACTGCTCCAAATTCAAATTGATCTTCAAATTCGCCCTTAAATTGGTTCATGTTATCGCGCACTGTGTACTATGTGACACCGTCTTGTTGAAACCACATGCCAACCAAGTCCAATTCCTCCACAACGTTGCGATTTTCATCGTAATTGAAGAAGTATGATCCAATGAAACCCCGTCCCATTAACCGCCCCAACCACTGCATTTTTCACGGTGCATCTGGAACTGGATCTGACTGCTCTCCACAACAAAATCTGCTATTCTAAAAGACAATTTCTCGATGGAAAATACATTCCTCGTACAGCACAAATTTTAAAATAAAATTCAATCATCTGCAAAAGTTTTGTTCGGTTGTTAGTCTATTCATTTTAAAATGCAAACTTTTTTTCCCTGATTAGTAAATAGCTTAATATCACCCATTATTTAAGGTAAATGTGTATGTACATTTAAAATTTGTTTAATTTGTTTTTACAAAATATAAACCAAACAGCAGCAACTGAGTGATAAATTAGATACAATATTTGGTTCATACACTAGTACACATTTATACACAACAGATTTCAATATGACGTTGTCTTAGAATTTCAAGTCTGAAATTCGAGTATAATTAAAAAAATAAATTTAGAAAAAGTAATTTTAAGAAAAAGTTATTGATTGCATTGATTGTTATGGAGTTTACACAAAGAAACTCTGGGGACATTTTTTATACTTTCGTGTAACTACACGGAAAATAGTTTCAAAAGTTTTCTAGGAATTCTTGTATGTACTCGTATTACTACGCTAGTATGAACTTCTATATGCGTTTGACAGGAGGGTGCTGATGCAAAGAAAGCTCAGAAGAAACTTTTTATGACTTGACCGGTCTTGGAATGGAACACGGTTCCTCCTGGTTGTAGAACGAACACGCCAACTACTCAGCCTTCTTGAATATCTGTGAGGTAATCCAAACAAATACGGCTTTATGTCGTGATGTCTTGATGAGACGGGCATAGTTTGAACGCACGACAATCGAACTCTATTTTTTACTTTAAATATGAAGTTCCTTTGTTATATTAATTATACTGTGTAAGAAAATTTAACAATTTACAGAATAACATTTTACCGTCAACTGTTACTGACGATGGCACAAAAATATTTATATGTTTATGTAAAGGGGTTTCCAACAGGGACTGTCCAACTTTTACAGTTGATAACGGCTATCCTGTTGAAGCTACGTCTGTCAAATTTGTAGTAGTTTATGCAGTCTGTTATGCCAAATTACAAAGTTCTTTTATAAAAATGAAAGTTCTGTTCGTACTGCGCGCTTCGCCCATTTCACGATCGGTACAATTCTCCTACCAAGAGGACTATTCGCAATGTGGTGGATAAATTTCAGACCACTGGTTCAGTAAACGCTCTACCAACACTCGCACGTCAGCGAACGCAAGATCTGCGAAAACATCATCGCTGCCCGTGAGACTGCCCGGAGAATACGAGGCAGCCGATTTCGCGCCGTCACAAGAGCTCGACCTTTCGCAGGCCACAACTTACCGTATTTAAGGTCATCCCTTTGGCCTCCACCCGTACAAAATTCAACCGGCCCGGAACTGAAGGTAAACGACGATATACAAAGAGGGGATGGTCATCTCACGTGGAGTTGATCTGAACTGACCAGCGAGATCGTGCAATTTGACTCCTTTAGACTTTTTCTTGTGGGGTTTTCTTAAGTCACAAATCGCAGCGGTTCTCAAAGTCAACATAACCCATTTCATCGGTCAAAATTAGCCTGATTTAGCCAGAGTAATGGAAAATTAGATATTGCGGATGCGCTCCACGTAGAGAAGCCGTGGTGACATTTGCATGACGTTATATTCCACACATCATGATATCAATAGGTCATTCAAACGAATAAAAAATTCCAATGATATCTCACACACACTTTTTTTTCTCATATTTAAAGAGAAGAAACGGTTAATGAAAGAAGTTGGGAAGGTTAAATTTAAAATAAATTTGTTGAAATAATAGAACATCAACAGCCACGCAATAGTCGAAAATAGTTTCATCAGCAAATTTTGCCCGCAAGAGAAATTTAATTGCATAAATATGGTTGTTGAATGACTAAGCCAGATATGGGGAGTTCCATATAAAGAAATTTAATTTTACCAACTCATATACGCTAAAATACTTATTGCATACTTATTGTACCTTTACGTATCCCCACATAAACTTATTTAGTGGAGTTTGATTGGACGAATGAAAAAACCGAAAAAAAAAATATTTTCACAATAATATAACTTTTTAACCAGGTCTTTAAAAATTAACTTAACAAACCTTCGTATTTAGCATACTTTATGTATTTCAGTTTACAACTTCTTTAACATATTCTAAGTATTGATAGAACTTGTAGAACAAGAATTAAAAATATATTAGATTTTATCATAATGAATTATTCCAGTTATTCAATAAATAAATTTTTTTCCTTGATAACTTCACATGGAACGTCCGCATCATATATATATTAATTCACCATCAATTAATTGATAAAAATTTAAATTAATATTGCTACTCTGCACTATATTCCACATAAAACATTGAACTACAAATTGATTTTGAAGAGTTTACAAATTTAAGCTTTCAGAAACGCGAAAACAAATACAGTGGACTCGGAATAGAGGGAACTCATTAATTAATCGAAATTATACAAAACATTTAATATACAAAAAGTGTTTATTAATACTGTAGTTTTACGTCCATATGCAAAAAAACAATTGTTAAAATTTAAGTGTACGTTAAAACCGGTTACAAAATTCATTTTTGCAGAAGGATATTATTATATATTTTGTGGTTCCACTAAAAACAATATACGCATAACTAAAAATAAGATGTCGGCTACAAAATTTTCTTTTTAACTTGATATGGTCTATTAGGTCACACTGTATTGATCTGCTAAGTAAAGACCGAGCTTTTCAATAATTTAGCAATTCATGTTAACGCACATGCTACACTCATCAATATTGAGCTTCAATATTTGCATTTGTGTGCGTTTGTTTGCAAAAAATAGTCACACATATACGGTCTATGTAATATTGACAAATATCAAAATGGTTTTGATATTCATCAAAATATTGAATCAGTTTGACGTAGTGTAGCAGTGTTATTGTCAATATTCATTTCATTTCTGGTAACTTTGAGTGCACATCGTAGTTGTTACGCATTACAAATACAGTAAACAATTTTTTTTAATCGAATTAATTGAAGTATATCGCTCATTGATGGCTTTTTGGGAAGTGCAAAGCAAAAAATATTGTTACAAAAATATAAAAAATATCATCAGAGTTTTTTTGAATAAATAAATAGACAGATATGTATTTTGTCGCCGGTAACTTCTTACACTTGAAAAAACACAGGGCTTCAATATTTATACTAACACAAAGACAAATATTGAAGCTGAATATTGATGTGTGTAGCATCCACTTAAGTGTTAAAAAACGAAGCAATAGTAATGAATTTTTCTCAAAAGAATAACTACAATATGCTCTTTATTGTGTACCAAATCACACAAAATTTGCGAAGTTTCCTCTACCCAATACTAAATCAGAAAGAAGATTCTCTCCATAGAGTAATCTATGAAAGATTTTTTGTTGTTCCCTCAATCGAGTATTTCTCTCAATTGCGCGTTCCCTCCACCATGAGTATACTGTATACATTTTTATAAGTATTTGGGGGTGTTTTATTTAAAGGGGTGGCGATGGCTAAAGCAGTCTGCACGTTGACTACAAAACAAAAACAGACCTGTGTTCAACCCCAGTTTCAGACTAAAATTATAAAAAAAACATCTCGCATTTTTCTGATGTGCATTAGTGTGTCTTTGTGTGTCAGTTGTTGTTGGAAGGTTTCAGTGGCGAAGGCATAACCACTGGTCACTGAACAATACCGGCTTCAGCTGATAGCAATCAACAATCACATCAGAACGCCCTCCTTCGTCGGTATTGTGTAGCACCGGCGAAGTAATTTAAACCGTAGCTTCAGCACTGCTATAAACAAAGAACGAGCAAAAGCAGAGCTGTAAAATAATTAATTAAGCTTCACCTCCTGTCGTTTCTCTAACTATCCCTTTCTTATAGTTCCAGCACAATGCATCGCATGGGTAGGGGTCATCTCCTGAGTGATGGTCCCAGAAAAAAAAAAGCTGATAGATAGACGTTGTTAACTATCAAACGAACGCAGTGTGACACTCACATACTCTGGCAAATCATCGTGAATCGATTAACGCAAGCCGTCTTCAATCTGCCTTGGATTAATGCATGATGCTATAAACTAGAAGGCCTTACTACGGCAACAAATTCAACATTACAACAAAAAGAGATTTTTCATTTTTGTGCAGTCAAATGTAATGCCAAAAATTTTTGTAAGCAAAAGTTATAATTTTAAGCCAAACGTGCTGCAATAAAGAAGATAAACACATACATAAATAAATGAATTTTTGTATAGTTTGTGTTATTTGCTACAGAAAACACCCTGCTATAGAAAACACCCAAAGTGGTGCCGATGAAAAATTAGCGTTTGATAAAACCTGTTCCTGTTGTTCAATGTGTGAAAAGTGACCTTTGATACTCAAATCAGAACTACATAATAAAATTATGTTGCATATAAATACATATGTATAATCATTTGCCGTTGCGATGTCAGAAATAATTAAAGACTTATAACAAAGTGAATAATTTTAATTAATATTCGTTGGAAAGATAAAATTTAACTAACCCAAGAAAAGTTTATATGCAAGTGACAGTGTGTCCTCCATAAAAAAATATATCTATTAATAGGTTAGGTTAGGTTAGGTCGGCACGTTGCTGGATATAAATGTAAAGAAAGGTCCCAGCCCACTTGTGATACCTGTTGTGGAAAAGCTTTCACGTGTTGTGTCTGTATCACACCACAGTCTCTGCTAGGAATCGAACCTAGAACCCCCACTGATAAACTAGCACACTACTCATTAGACTATCTATTAATAATTCCCCAATCAAGGGCACCCCGGAAAATAGTGCAGCGGTTAAAGGTAAAGTGCCTCCGTAGTCTAGTTCATGAGCATTAGTCTTATCAATATGGTGGTGTGGGTTTCTACAGACAAGCAGTAAGAGCTTCGTAGAGTTTGTATTGTCTTTAAAAATAATAATAAAAAAGAAAAGTATATAGTGTTCTTCGAAACCTGTCCAGTGGAAAATGGAGTTTGCTAAATATAGCAGTGGATGCAAGTCGGATATTAGTCCTGCCTTTTCACAACCAAAAAGCATTTGCAACACACGGTATTCCGGCATCAAATCTAGTACGAAATTCGTTATCACTTGAGGTTATGAAGCTCCTCTATATCTTTTCTTTAGACTTACGTTTATTTCTACTACAGAAGGCCACCTATTAGAGATTTTTACCCCATGAACTCGAGGTGTCATCATATAAATTAAATGATGATGAAAACGAAAACAAAAGTTAGCGAGCCAAACAGTTTGTGGAGATTAATGACTTCTGCAATGCGTTTACCATTATTTATAAGAGAAAAATTAAAGGAATGAAAATATATATGTACATACATACGTACGTAAAAACTACATTGTATCACAGTTAGAAAAATACAAATACCCCATAGTAATAATAATTCTCAAATTTCAATTATCAAGACAGAAATTCTAAAAAAGAAATTATGGCTTTATTTATTTGTAAATATAAAATTTTGCTTTCTGAAATAAATGCTGATATTTCTTAATAAAAATTAGTTTAAAATTTAATTAAAATGTAAATTTTTATTAAACATTTCATACATGTTATTCTCATTTTTAAAAAATAAATAAATAAATCAAAGTCGAAACAGTTTTTTAAAAGTACTGAATCTACCCTGTGGTAAGTTAGGATTTTTAGTTCTATTTAAATTTTAAAATTATTACAATGCCAAAAATATTTAACAAATATATACAATAATTTGTTTTTGCAAGATTGTAATATATAATTTAAATAGACAGTTCACTAAACAATACAGCATTTGCTTAAAGTATTAAAATTTAGCAGCGATAATTTTTCGTTTAGCGCCAGCTTCAAAAAATTCATCACGTCCTAGTTAAATCTCAGCAGCAGCATTTTCAATGCTTGTCTCAATGCGTTCTATGAAGGGCAAAAAAACTTTGTATAAAAATATTAAAAACTGCATAATTTATTTGATAAAGATTAATAGAATCAAATATGTTTTGCAGAAGCTATTGTCTTTAAATCAATAGATTTATTTTTTATTTCAACTTACCCATTTGTGTTGTTGAATATATTTCTACTGCCCTGTAAAAATCGTTAATTTACGTTCACAATTTTGCTATTTATCGTCACATCTTACTATTGACATGAGCCGTTGCAAATCCATGGTGGTGGTTTCTATACATTAATTACTTTCGGTGTTTCTATCATGAACTTTATCACGTGTCGATTGTTGATCGCGCTATATTCCGAGTATTTGTTAACAAATGTAATGTTAAGTTTTATGGCTAAAAAAATATTGAGAAAGTTTCCAGCTAATAATAGTTTCAAAAAAAAGATGAAAAACTTTTTTTTTGTATACTAACCACTTTATAATTTAATTTTTAAACGCTGTTTATTGCCAAGCAACAGGGTGCTTACATTGGTGCTCAGTTCTTTGTATGTAAAAAACCGCAAGCCCTTCATAGATGTCTCAATTGGCACAGAATCAGTATAGTTTTCTGCTTGCAAAGGGTATCCATGCTTTCTGGCAGGTTGTTATTAGACACTTGTCTTTGTTCTTGATGTGGCAATTTAAGAATAGGTTTGGGAACCAATATATACCTACTTCATAGTGTTACAATATCATCGGTAGAGAAGTGGCCAAAACATATCCGGTGCATGTATTCAATTCCTTAAATATTTCAGCCCATTCCACTCTTCTGCTTGGGTCGCGACAATCATTACAAATGTACCTTTACCAGGTAGAGCTTGCTAATGACATAGAGTACAATTACACATTTTCACATTTTTAATTTCTTTTTTGATGATTTTGGCATTAACACTAAATGAAATGTACATATAGACCAGCTTAACCATATAACAAACATTGATAAATAATTGAAATAAGGCTATATAGCGAATTATAATCATGCTTCAATTTCACGCGATTATCTTTACCGTATGTCAGAATATGACTATCCAGGGTTAAATTTTTGTTCTCGTCACTGTTTAGATTTCCTACAATCCAATTTTATATTTTTATATCAAATGAAACCTAAGGGTTTATTTCTCAGGAAAGCTGTGTCTAATATGCCAGAGTGTGATATGCATCTACAAATCGTTACTTTAATATCGAAAAGGAAAAAAGGTCATAAAAAACTCGATTGGAAGAAAAATATGACTTAGAACGATATGTATGCAGCGTTACCGTTGATAAATTTCAAAAAAAGGTCACCAAAAGATCCTTTTGCGAAAAACGGGGTCAAAAAAAGTATTTGAAAGAAAAAAAGGTTACATTTGTTTATAAAAAAAAATTAAAACTTTATTTCATTTTTAGTATAAAAGAAAACAAAAGATACAAGAAATATTTGCAATTTACATTTCATTTCAATAAATATTCATTTAAAATTTTCAATCCAAAATTTTCTTAAAACAGATTTCAAATCAGATTTCAAATTTACTTAAAACAGATTTCAAATACATTTGGTTTTTTTTATGAATATCAGCCTATATATATATATATATATATATATATATAGGAATATTTTATTCCTGATGATGTTAACAAGCTGTTAACGAAATATCGAATAATAAAAAACAAAATAAAATAAAAAAAGACCTCAGGCTTAATAAATATATATCAAAAAATATAATAAAAAAGGTCAATTAATAATATAATTATATATATATATACATATCTCGATACCTCCATAATTTCTTAGAAATGGTGCATTTATTTTTTTTTAATTAAGTCCTCATTTTGACTTCAGTCTCCTAGCTCTGCTTGCATTACATTTAAAGATGAAAGCATGAAGCCGCTAGTCTCTATATTCAGTCTATTAGAAAGTTTATTTTTGAGTAGTATTGATTTTGAATAAACGCGTTCAGCGGAAGCGGCAAAGTCAATATTATATATGCAACAAAATTATATAAATTTGAGTAAAAATTTTCGTTAAATCTATTTTTGAAATTACCGATTTCAAACCAAAACATTTTTGCATTATATATTTCAAATATAACCTCATAAATTCAGAAAAAATTTCGAAATAGTTAATATCAACATTTGACTTTATACATATTGGATAAAAAAATCTTAAAACATTTAATCTCTTATCTGTAATATAAATCCTTTATACAATTGCTAACACAATTTTTGTTAAAAATGTAAAATATGGGGTTTACTTGCTATAATATTTTTTCAGCAGATATGTATGTATATCTAGCTCGTGTTCATGGGCAACATATACTACATACATATATATATTAAATTTATCTCTAACATGTAACGTGCTTTCAAAATTAATAATATCTTCTATTTTTTTTGCTAAAACGTCCCGTGATCGATTGTATTAATTCATCACCGTTAAAATAAAACGATACTAACGATACAAAACGGTCAGAAAAAGTGGAAAAGGCGTAAAAAGGGTAAAATTTACCCTTTATGGTAATGCTGTCTATATGGATGTCTGTCTCCCAGTAACTTAATATAATCTAATTCTTTTCTTTTAATCTTTTTTTTCACAATATATATAAATATATGTATATTTGCAGATCAGTAGGCAGTTCCCTGATAATTTGGGCAGCATGTGGTGTACTCTCCACAATTGGTGCGTTGTGCTATGCAGAATTGGGCACGAGTATAACACGTTCAGGAGGAGATTATGCCTACTTGTTAGTGGCCTTTGGTCCTCTGGTAGGATTTTTGAGATTATGGATTGCTTTATTGATAATAAGGCCAACAGCTCAGGTAAGCAGTTTCGATGAGATTTTTGCGTATGGGTTGCATATTTTTGTACGTATCGGCATTTAATTTATTGAAAAGCTGTTAATCTTGAATTTTATGAAAGCAAATAATTTTTTTTATAATTTAAAATTTTATTACTTTCAAACCACACATTAATTAATACAAATATACCAAACTCTATTTTTACACGATATTGAAATAACATGATTTACAAATAACAACAAATGATTTTGTACGTATGTATGTATTTGCACAATTTTTTTCCAGCAAAGTTACAATGTTACAAATGTATATATTAGGCACCTGCAAGAGACCGTTCACTATCCTTTATAACAATGAATTAAACTTAATACTGTGATGGTGTTTACTACACAACGCACAAAATATCATAAAATATAATAATACAACTGAATCATACACATAAAAAATTTGTCTTCCCTTAAACATGGATTCAGTAATCAATGCTCAATAAACATTATTAAACATGTGTTTCAATAAGTAAAACGCCTACTAGCACTGGTAAAAAGTATTTATTGCACAAAATTTTTGAAGAAAATACAATTTTATGAAAGTTTCATTGTATTTTATTTAATATTTTTTTGTTTGTCTGGGACCAGCACTCAGGAGATGACCCCTACACATGCCAAGCATTGTGCTGAAAGGGATAGTTAGAGAAACGATAGGAGTTGAAGTTTAATTAATTATTTTATAGCTCTGCTTTTTTGCACTTCTTTGTTTATAGCAGTGTTGAAGCTTCGGTTTAGTAGCCATTTTTATTATTATTTTACTTCGCCGGTGCTACCGAACACCGACGAAGGAGGGCGTTCTGTTGCGATTGTGGATTGTTATCAGCTGAAGCCGGTATTGTTCCGTGACCAGTGACTATGACTTCGCCACTGAAACCGTCCGACAAAAACTGACACACAAAGTCACACTAATGCACATCAGAAAAATGCCAGATGTATTTTTTTTTATAATTTTAGTCTGAAACTGGTGTTGAACCCAGGTCTGTTTGGGTTTTGTAGTCAACGTACAGACTACTTCAGCCATCGCCACCCCTTTTCGTTTAAAAAAGGAAACTTTAATTTGGAATTTACAAATTCAATTCAACGGAATGTAAAATTTAATTATAAAATTCACGAAAGCAATAATTACCACAACGTTGGGAAAATCTATTTTCTATTGAATATAAAGTAAAATACAACTAAAACTTGCACAAAATTGTCAAATTGCACAAATACTGTCAGAAAATACAGAGCCAATGAATTATGATAAAGCTTAAAAAATACAGCCGTAAGTACTACATTCCTTTTACAAACGATCTAGATAAATATGATATGCAAGATTTGCAGACTGCAATACAAATTTATTTAAAAAACTAAATACACATTAATACCGATTTTCCGTTGGTTTCATAATTGTTCTTGGTTTATGTTATAAGTTTTTGGTACAGTAGAATAAATAAAATAAGAGAGAACCAATTTTTAGGGATTTAAATGAGCCAATCAGTTGTTCTTACGGAAGTTGATGTTTGTTTTTAGTACGGTAAAACAGTGAAAATTCTCAAATACATTACGGGAATTATCGTATAAAGGTGTGAGATTTTTTAGCTTTTTAAAGAAAATTTTTCAAGATCTGTAGACATAGGCATATACACCAAACAACAAACATAAATTAAAAAAAATATTATTAAAATTCTATTTGATTTCTTTATTTATTTATTCCACAGTTATACTATAAAAAACAAAGTAAAAATTTGTTGTTTTTAAGTAGTTTCGGGCTGATTATTCGGTTGTAAAAAAGCAACAACAAAGAAAAATCTTTGATTTTTACGGAATCTTGAATTTTTTACCATTAAAAACTAAATGAACTTTTCGTTACATTTAAATGAAAAATAAGTAGACCAATCTTTAAGTGAAGTGAGATTTATTTTAGATTTCAATTTCAGTTAATGTTTATACAGAATATTTTGAGTGTATCTTTTTACACACAAGTTTGCTGTATATGACATACATATTTATGTATGTATATATATATCGTATATACAATATGTGTACATATACATACACATTTTTATCAAAATCCATACGTATTAATTTTTATATTTAAAAGCCGGGGTTAAGAATGTGACAATAACATTCAATGGCCGGCTAATCATAAACATTTAAAAGTGCAATTGCTTCGTATTTACAATTTAAATGATGTGATTTTAATTGGTTTATTTTTGCTTTTTTTCTTATCTTCAAGACAATTGTGGCATTAACTTTTGCACAATATGCGACAAAGCCGTTTTTCGAAGATTGCAATCCTCCTGATAGTGCTGTGAAACTGTTGGCTACAGTTTGTTTATGTAAGTTGGTTTCAAACGACTTTGAAGTAATAATTTTTTTTATAAAATGTCTAATGATAAATGATTACTGCGCTTAGTTACGAATTGACCTCATTTGTATGTATGTATGGCTACACAACATGACTGTTCATTTGGACAAACTAAGAAATGTTTCTTCGCCTTTTGAGAGAAGTGTATTTCATATATACGAACACCTATTGAAAACTAATTAGAAACGCATTTTTCCAATATCAAGAATAGCGAGATTTTCAAAATTTACACTTGTAAATATTATGGTTTATAAAACTTTTAGACACATTTTTATATTGATTTATATATGTATATATACTTCCAGTATAGGGGTTATACATTTCAATGACCGATGCATACATACAAGTATTGGAACATTTCAATATTAATTAATACAGGGTGGCGCAGAATGAGCTACATATATGGTTAAATGGTTTATAACTTTTTTATATTATTGAGGAATTTTTTGCAATTAGCTTTGAAAAATTATATCCTTATAAGTGTGACTATTTTTTAAAAAATAACGCACACAATGACAAATATTGAAGCTGAAAATTTATCGTTTAGCATTCGCTTAAGATACAAGACTTTACGTGTCAAACTTGTGATGCACATGTAGACCATCTCTTATATAACGGGTGGTCCAACCATAATGCACGTTGTTAATTGTGGGTCACACCTTAACGTCAAGTTTTGTTTTTTGTCCAACTTAATTTGACATTTCTTTGTTTCAGTTGTGAGGGTAAACAATTGAGCAGCGCGTTAAGATTGTTGTAGCCTTTTACGAAAATGTGCTTTGAAATAAAAATGCATTTCGTGCACTTCGACCGTTAACAAGATGAATTGTCGTGACGAGCATTTCGCCGATATTTTCTTTTGAATATAATTATCATAGATCTTTCTATCATAATGAAAAATATTAAGATAATTCTCTGAAAACGTTTGGTTTTATTTACTATTAACATCGTGCGTTTTGGTTATACCACCCTTTACTGTTATTCATGACATATTTGTATTTGAATCAAAATTGTAATTTGTGTCAAAACTGAACAACTGAATGACTTCGACATAATGCTACTGATATTTGCACTTGCTGGCTACAATATCATCTCTGAACTTACAAAACGTTATTTTCATAAAAAAAAACATTTGTTAGCTTTTAAATTTAAAACGAAAAAGGTCAAAATGTGTCCACACCTGCGAATTTATTAATTAATAATTTTTAATTAGTTCCGCGACAAACAATAACTCTGGTGTCGTGAAATATTTTTTAAATTAAATATTACATCGCAAGAGCTTTTATGTTAACTGGCCACCGTCGAAAATTTCTATCTAAAACATATTTGATGAATATTTACAGGTTTTCTGACAGCTATTAATTGCTTATCGGTAAAATGGGCTATGAAAGTTCAAGATGTTTTTACAGCAGGAAAACTTTTAGCTCTTCTTATGATAATTTTCGCCGGTATTTATCGAATATGTACTGGACATGTGGAGAATTTTGAAAATGTCTGGGAAGGCAAATACGGTGTTGAGAATATTGGTTTTGCCTTCTATTCCGGCCTGTTTGCATTTGGGGGTTGGAACTATTTAAATTTTGTAACCGAAGAATTGCAAGACCCATACAAGTGAGTATAGCTAAAATTTATAAAAGTTTTAATATTTTTATATATGTATGTATGTATATTTCCATATTCATGTTGATATAAATAAATTAATTTATAAATTTTTAATGGATTACATCTGCACATACGTTTGGCATATAATCCGTTTATTCGTTGATATACCTATGATGATTCATTCATGTACAGTTTTTGCAAATCTTTTGGTATTTAAATTTCTTTAAGAGCTTCTTTTTTCTCTTTTTTTTCCTTCTTCAAAGGACTTCTTTAAACTTTTCTTTAATGTATGTATTCTTAAGTGGTTTCATTATATAAAAACTACAACTCTACCAAGTCATGGTACATTTATTTGCAAAGGCATCCATTAGGATTATTTTTAAATATGTACGAGACTCGGCAAAAACAGCAACTTGTTGATTTTGAGGATGACATACATAAATGTGTTATACTTACATATGTATGTATGTACGACTATGTTGTATATACGAGTAAATACTAAATTGCACACCCCCACCAACATGCACGCAATACAAATACAAAATTTAAAGCTCTCTTTTATAAATTGAAGTGATTTGTTTAGTTTAGTTTACTTCTCCCTTTTTGCAAGTTATACATACTATGTACATTTATGCATACATGTGTTTACATCAGTGTTGCCAGGAATTTTTTTAAGGCATTTGGAAAAAATCCCTCTAAATGTAAACGTTTCGATAATAATTTTCTCTCAATTACATTCAATTTACGTACTAATATTATTACCTAAATATAAAAAAAAATCCCCAAATTTTTAACATTTTACTGGAAAAATAAATATTTATTTGCTTTTTTTAATATTTTTATTTAATAAAATTTCTAAAAAACAATTTACAATCCGTTTAAAAAATGCTGTTACATATGTATGTACATGTACAAAATCAAAATCTGATCAAAGTAGAGCTAGTAGAAATTTCTTTTTTTATTAATATTGGAATCAACTTTCTTTAAAAATATCGAGTGCAGCAAATCATTTACGCATTTAAGCATTTCAGGTGCTCAATTAAATTTCTGGCACTTCACCCTAAAAATGATTTCAACCGTTGAAATGTCTATTCTATTTCTTAATTTTTTTTATTACGCTAAACATTAAACAACTGATGCATTTATGTAAATAAGAAAGTGTCAATAAAGATAATACTAATATACTAATGCTATGAACGACCAGTCATAATTTAGTGTGGTGCTATTTCAAAAAATTCATTCAGCTGTTAAAGAAAAAACACTTATTAATGTTTGATAACAAAATGCTAAAAACAAGTGAAGAAACTAAAATAATTCGACTTTTTAATATAGTGAGTAAAACGATTTTTTATTCTTATCGTATATCATTTATAAGTAGCTGGGTCTTGTAAATATTATCGCCGGCTCGACTGAACACTTTCAGTGTACGACTCAGATTTCTAATGTTATTTTATGGCAAAACAATAAACATACCTCAAAAAGTTTTATTATTTTATAACTTTTTTGTTTGAAGCCCAACAACAATTTTTTTAAACTATTTTAAAATATTAAGACATTAAGACAATATGATTTAATAACAGACATTGTGAAACCCCCAAATGCATATGTACATGAACTAGATATTATATGTACATACATACATGTATCTGTAGAGCTTTTTCTTAATTTTTGAATTTGTTTGCATTATTTATTTTATAAATTCTATTCGTTTAACAGGAATCTGCCTAGAGCTATTTGGATTGCCATGCCTTTAGTAACAGGTATATATGTTCTCGTGAATTTGGCATATTTTGTTGTGGTGTCCAAGGCCGAAATGTTAAGCTCTTTGGCGGTAGCTGTAACATTTGGAAATCGTATGTTTGGATCTTTGGCATTTATGGTACCAATTTTTGTAGCCCTAAGTACTTTTGGTGGTGTTAATGGTGTGTTATTCACATCGGCTCGTCTATTTGCTACAGGAGCCCAAGAAGGACATTTGCCAAAATGCTTTCAAATGTTTCATGTCAAGCAACAAACACCTATACCATCATTGATATTTTCGGTATGTTGCATTGAATATTGATGATTATTGAGATTTTTATTAACCCGATTCTTATCAAATACTTATTATTTAGTGCCTTATGTCTATAGCGATGTTATTAACGGCTGATGTTTATCTCTTGATAAACTATTTTAGTTCCATTTTATGGCTGTCTGTAGTGGCCAGTATAGCTGGCATGTTGCGGTTAAGAAAAAAGAGGTATTTATTTTTCATATATATTGTACTTTATTAGATTCCGACAAATATACTTATTTTTTATTTGCATACATAATATCAGGCCCGATATACCACGCCCAATACGTGTGCATACAGCATTACCAGTTATTTTTATCATTTGCTGTGTTGTACTAGTGCTACTGCCAAGTTTATCGCAACCCTTAAATTTGCTGATTGGCATCGCCATTACTTTGGCAGGTGTACCTTTCTATTACGTTTGCATAGCTTGGACAAATAAACCTAAAAGTTATGGGCGCTTTTCTAACAAACTGGTGAATATATGCCGACCTCTCTTTAATACAACAATTATAGAAAGCAATGAAAATGTACAAAATTAATTGTTTCAAAATACAAAACCAAAAAGATAATCATCATTTGAAACTGTCAAAATTCAAAGAATTTTTACTGACCAATATTTAATATAATCACGTCATTTGTGTGTTTGACCCCACTACATGCATCATGGATCACGCGAAAAAAGCATTTTAATTTACACTTAGGTTATTGTATTAACACGAGTATTTTGTGTACAAATAATGTTATTCTTAATTATAAATATGTACTCGTATCCTCGTTCGATATGATATTATTTTTGAATCCTTTTTTAGTACTTAAAATTAAAACGCTATTGCATATTTATTTATATATTAATACGATTATATTTATAAAAATAGTAAGCTTTAATATAAAAGTAGATTAAATTAGTGCGGTTCGCTGCCCTCAAACCTCAAATAATTGTTGAAAATCAATCCAAAAATTGTTTAAGAATAAATTATTTTTATTTTACTATAAATTTTTTAACATTTTTATTATTATGATTTCCCACTTAAAAATTAATATAACTCGTGATTCACACACATCAATTTTACCTGATCTGTTTTTGGTAAATTTTCTTTTGAACCTGCATTTACGTTCATACACGAAAACATTTTGCCGTCAAGTTTCGCTTGTTTTACAATACTACGGTTAAGGAAAGAAGAGAGAAAGCAACAAAAAAGAGAAGAGAGAAAGAAATAAACTTGACAAGTACCGTCAAATTTGTACCCCTTTCCATTCTCTCTTCCCCGTTCATCCAAATACTCAAGACTTGACTGGTCAAACTTGATGTGTGTGAATCATAAGTAATGCGTACACACATATGGAGCCGTAACCGCGAACTTTTTGGTACAGAATTGTTTTACGGTCTCTGACACGTCGTCTGGCAAAATATTGCATCAAAAATAACAATAGTTACAGAAATACCAGCCAATAATTTTTTACGTAAACGACGTTCACTTATTTTTGTAACCGCACAAATAACGCAAGTGACATAAAAGAGTATGAGAGTGCCCTAATAATTAGCGAAATTAGAAAATCAGAAAAATTGCGAAATGTTTTTACGATTTAGTCCGAAACTGGCCTCGAACCCAGGCCTTTTTGGTTTTGTAGTCAACGTGCTAACTAGTTCAGCCATCGCCACCCGCACGATATTGTGTTTGCAGCGAAAAATTACTCACGATCGAACGTGATTGCAGGTGAAAATGCATGAGTTACGGGAATCATTTGAGCGCTGCTCATCCCTAGTTTGAACACTTTTCCTTGTTCTTTGTTCGTTACAAAACCCTCCCAACAAGTAAAACTAATCTACTACTTGGTCTACTACTACTTTTTAGACTACAATTACATTTTCATGCAAAAATTCTGAAGAAAATAGAAAAACATGTTAAAAAAATCACTTGTAATTTTCGTTTTCTGTAGGTTACGTTAATTTCCTGGTTCACATCTTATTTAAACGTGTTAGAAATGTTAACGTAACTGACACAAAAAATATTTCTATATTGAGAATTAACTTAAAAATTATTTATAACTTACATAACAGCGTAAAAAAATTGTAAATAAATAGGCAAAAAAGTAAAAATGGCCTTCTCCTGTAAAATTAGTTTTTTGCGGGTTACAACATTTTCGCGCTTAGGGCTCGATATGTACATATTTAAGTATTCATGCATGGCTTCAGATAATGCCGTTTTTATTTACTTAAAGAGAGAGAGAGAGAGAGAACAGATGAAACAAACTAGTACAGAGTTATCGTTTTTCATTTCACTTTTCCAAATATATTAGTTAATAAATTTAATTTTTTATTAACATTAACATTATTATTAATATTAACTTAATTTATTTTGCGAATATCTTTTTATATATGATTCTAATTTTAAAATTGTGATTTTTCATTTCACATATTTTTTCGGGAAAAAGCACAATTTTAAAATTAGAATCATATATAAATAATTTAAGTTAAATATCATATAATATAAATATATGTTAATGTTTAATTTTTTCAAGTAATTTTTTTCATACGGTAGCACAGACCGATCTGAATAAAATTACATCTGTGCCGAAAAATCCTTAAAACCATATATTCTTTTTTGTAAAAGGGATTACAAAAAACGTATTTGCCTATTACTATAATAGAAGATACTCTTGAGTACAACTTTTAATTTAATTTGAAATAATTTTTAGTTCTTTTACAACTTTAAATGCGTTTGGAAATTTAATGAGTAATAAAATTTATATAATTTTAATATCAAGTAAATAAATAAAATGAATGCATTTAAAATAATGACCACTTTAGGGAAACTTCATTATGATAATAATAAAATAACTCAATAAATATATCTTATGCAATTGCAGAAAAAGATTTGTTTTCATTTGAATCGGAAATACCGGGAATGACATCGATTCATATTTGTGTTAAGAGCAAAATAGACCACACTTATACACACATACTTTTTTCATTTGGACGCAGTCTACACAAAATTAAATTGTCTCACCATAGGGTTTTCATTATTTCGCACAATCTATGAAAATTTTGTTTTAAATGAAAGAAATTGACAATACACCACACAAGCGGCTTGTTACAAAATGTTAGACGATATATTTAAAGTTTTTTTATTTGTGTACAAGGCGTTTGACAAACACACAACGGCGTAATAGACTACAGAACAGGCTAGTACAAACACACATTTGTCCCTTGTTTGGCAAGACGCTTTGAAATTTGTAATTCCCCTGTTAAGACGAACGTACAGCCTCATGTGTTGAGGATGGCTTTGAAATTTATGTGTATTTGAAGAAACTGTTTGCTTAGCTCCTGTTGTCAGCTTTAGAACCAAAAATACCACACATAAATATGTTGTCAATTAAAGAAAAAATTAAAATTATATGTACTGATTCCTTAAATATGTACATACATACATACTTGTGATGAAAATCAGTAAAATCATTTTGAAACTCAACGGCTCAAATTGAAGCGATCTAAATTAAAGCAGTCCAATTTGAATAAATTTTGTTAACCACAAATCACTAGTTTAGCATTACAACATAAATAAAATATTTAAAATAATAAATGTGTATTTCTTATAAGCGGACACCGCTCATAACCGGACAAAAATACCGCGACGGTGAGTGTTCGCTTAAAAGAGGTTTCACTTTATTTGTAACACATAATGCTTAAAAAATTGAGACGCTGATTTTTTATTTCCAGAAAATTGTTAATTAATATCCGATTGTAGAACTGCTTGTCGTGCATTACATATGTATACTATTTACAGTACTGGCGAATTTACTAGCACTGTTGGCATATACATGATTTCTTCTCAGACTGTGCTGTCGCCCAAAAAATTCTTATTTCATAGTAAAGCTTTTAATACTAAAAAATAATTTTATATTAAAGGGTGTACGAAGCATTTTTTTTGGTTGTGAGGTGGTAGGGTCTAATGTACATGGGTATATATTGTGGCTTTTCCGTAGAGACAAATTGTATGGCGGAATCTTTATTATAGTCCCAATAGACTATTCCTGACATTTGTTTTTTCAAAATATTTTATTAGCGATGGTCTAAGTGGTCTGCACGTTGACTACAAAACGAAAAATTTCCTGGGGTCAACCCCAGCTTCAGACTCATAAAAACATTTCTCATTTTTTCTGATGTGTATTTGTGTGCCTTTGTGTCAGTTGTTGTCGGAAGGTTTCAGTGGCTCGCTTTTAGCTTTTAAATATTAATGCGTTACTATAATTTTAGATATATAGAAAATCTGTCTTAGAAATTCATAAAAACACACAATAGCAATCTCTTCTTTACGCTATCCCGTTCTAGAGCATTCCTAAAAAAAATTGGAATTGAAAATTTGGACACGAAATGTATAATAATAACATTTGTATATTTATGTACCTGATTTTTCAAAATAGCTTGATTTTATTTACGGTATTCATAATTATAGTTTTAGTTCAAAGAATGTAATTTGTTTATTGAATTTTTTTGAAAGCAAAAACATTTTTTAAGACAATTTTTGTTTCAAACTTTCTTTCTGAAAGAAATTCTTATAAATGCTCTATCAAATAAAATTTACTAATTGGCATCATCATGCTCCAATTATTAGGTCCGTGCGGCTCTACAACAACAGGCATTAGCAAATTGCGCACCTGTCACCAACATTTGTCTACAAAATAAAGAAAATTCTTTACACCATGGTCACTGATGTCGAACGATACCGTTCGTTCGCTTTTTACATGCAATAAAAAAACAAAATTTAAAATGTTGGTCAACTATTAGTAACACTTTTTTAAAAATCTTCAATTGAAAAGCCCGATGCGTAAGACCGGCGCCGCCGTTGATCAAACTCAAATTTGCGATACCATTGGCGGGTTAAAAAGAATTTCAGGTCAAACGCGAGTAGCAGATTCGAGGCACGCTTGCGGTGTGGAAATTTGTTTCCAAACAAAAATAATTTTGGGCGGCCCCACAATTACTTTACACGTTGTTTGTTTTACTGCTTGATATTTCTTTTACCTGACATGTAAGGGTTTTCTATTTTTCCTTTACATTAAACCCTATATGCGTATGTATGTATTTATATGTATTTACTATATAGTAATATACCAAGTAATTTTCAAAAAATAACACTTTATTACAAACAATTGTATTTATGCATGTATGCACATACTTATATTATACATACACTAGTATGTATCTAAATTAATATGAATTTTCTCCACTGTGAATAAATATGTAGTTGTTTACAAATTTAAATAAAAAATAAATAAATCCACTGCAAACAAAAGCGGATCAAAATATATATTATAAATTAACTATTCGTACCAGTGGGAAAGTACAGATAGCAAAACCGACAATAAAATTCTCTACTCCAATTTCAAATATTTTACAAACTAATTTTTGATATAAACTTGTTCATGATCCAATTATTAGTGCAGTGCGGCTCTATAACAATCCAACAATACTAAAAATTGCCCACTTGACAAAAATATCCGTCCACAAAATAAAAAAAAATGTGTTTTGTTTGAGTTGCTCGTAGAAAAAATTAAAATAATTTGTAAAAAGCAAATTCTTCTATTTTATTATGCATTCATATGGAAAATTTTCTGCAATTATGAAGAAGAGAATTAATGCAGAAGGAGTTGCATAATTGCCAATGTGTTTGTTAAAGTACATGAAAATCGGCTATGTAGTTTCGGAGAGTCAGAAATTTCCCTCCTATCGCCCTCCTGGTCATAGTTTAGAAAATGTACATAGAGTATGTGAATTTTTAGATGCAGATATATCCATATGCTCAATTTCATTAAAATCGGTTTTAACGTTTTGGAGGGGCGAAATCCCCCTATCGCCCTCCTGTCCTAATGAAAATGTACATAGACTATAGATATGTTCTAAATTTCTTTAAAATCGGTTTGATTATTTCGGAGAAGCAGAAATTTCACCCCTGTTGCCCACCTGGTTCTAGTTTTAAATAAAGTAATACCCTATAATCTTGCCGGAGTTGCACAGACTAAGTGCACCAAATTTCATGGCGATTCATCCGCAAATGGGGAAGTAAGCTGATTTATATTATAAAATCTGTTAAAAACCAGAAAGAGTAGTGTAATTAAAAAGTAGGCGTAAAAGTGGGCGTGATTAACAAAAAGTAGCCTACAATACATTCAAGAGTACCAATTATATGGTGTGAAAATTTCAGGAAGATCGGTCCAGCGTTTTGGGCACCTATAAGGTACAAACAAACAAACACACATTCAGCTTTATATATATAAATGTATATAATACATACATATATACATATAAAGAGTAAAAGCAAAGTAAACAATTTTTGACAAGTGCACATCATCAGGAGAATCTATCTGACTTGTTGAAAGCAAAAGTTCGGTCGCTTTAAAAAAACCAATTGCGATTCAATTTTATTGATTTTCATATTAAAAATTTTATTTATAATACAACTTCCCTTTGAGAGGAGAAATTTATGGGAGTTAATCGAAATCATTTCAAATTTCCGTACGTTTTCTGACACACAGTTCTTATGGGAACATGAATTCAGAATTCAACCATTCTTTTTATTACTGTTGTAAACGCTAGCGGCAACACACCGTGACATACAGCATTTTCATGTAGAGCATCAGAAGAGAGTCTATTGAATTATAAATAAATTAACTCTGATACTACGCAATTAATGGGCTATACAACATAGGGGAAAGCAGTAGAAAATTTTGAAATTACTCTCCCATATCGTGAATGGATTTACATAGTTTACATCAGTGATAAAACCTGTTAGGCATTAAAAAAATTAAAGAGATTTCAGTAGAGTATAGAATCTGCATTAGAGCAGTTTAAATTTTAAATAACGAAAAAGTAAAAGTTTTATTTTACAATAAATCAATTTAAAAACATTGTATAACTTACAGACCGGAAACAAAACAAAAGAACAAAAGAAAATTAATATGGAATTACAGAATTTCATAAAAAAAAGTCTAATAAACCTACTCGTTAGAATAAATATACATTACAATATTTTTGGCAAATTTTTTTTTGGCAAACACATATGTATACACATATATAAAAAGTTGTTATATTTAACAGGAACTATAATTGTTTATTTTTCTTGTAAAAGTGAAAATTTTTAAAAATTTAAATTTTTTTGCAATTTTCCTTTTTTAATTTTTTATCATTAAACGGGAGTACCCACGTCGTCCATTCATTTAATTTTTCAAATAAATTTGTAATAAAAAATATGGAAATCGCTGGAATTTGTAGGTCATCCCTGAAACTTCCCGCTAAGTTTAACTCATTCAAAACAAATTTGCTGCATTCGACCAAGTCTTTAAATCCAGAAAAATTAATCCGTATCGAAAATCAATTTGACAAGAACGAACACTAGATTTTAGTCCAATTGTTTCGGAGGTTAAAAGCTGATTAGGTTTTGAACTTGATCGGCTTAGTAGTTTATAATTTATTTCGAAGAAAACATGCCGCAAAAAGCACCTTAATGAGTGTTCTTCGAGCACTTGTGATGATCAAAAAATTATTAATAACGAACACGCTTAACATGGCATTTACACATGTAAGTGCAAGTCCGAAAACTCAATACACTCAAACTTTTTCAGCAATATACTCACATTTTTCGAACTTGCGAGTCTACTTACAAGCTTTTTGGCACTGACGGCAAGTAAAATACCAAATGAAGAAAAGGTGTTACCAAGTATGAATTTTCTATTAATTTACTAGTACGTATTAAAATGAATGAAGTATTTATTGATTGATTTTAATTGTATTTGTAAAATAATAAGAAATAAAAAGGACCACAACTATCCAAAAACCGGTTCAAATGGCAATTTGAAACAATAATATAATGTTTTTTTTGAAAAAATAAAGTCTATGAGAATATTTTTTTTCTGATATTAACACCACGGCAATACTGAACTCATTATTTAGCAATTTTTGCTAGAACTTTAATTGTTGGCAGCATTTTTAAAATGAACTGAAGCGCATGCTAAACGCGTTAATATTCAGCTTCAATATTTGTATTTGTGTAAATTTGTTTGCAAAAAATTGTCACACATATGCGTGACATACATAAAATTGGAGTTTAAGAATGACCCTGGATCTCTGATCGATATATTTGCTTGCATTTGCAAGGCATGGACTCATTCACTCCGTTTATACGCACGCCTTATTTGCAAATAAGAATGTAAAATATTGCCGTATATTTTCTTTATTTTTAAGTCACGAAAGCTATTTGCCAATTGTTTCAAAGATTTTTTGCATTTGCACATGTATAAAGCCGTATAAACGATAAGTTGCAAACTTGCAATATATTTTAATTTGCAATTAACTCGTACGTTCAAACGTAGTAATTGTCAAAAGCGAACGTTCGGGTAATTTACGGATTGTTGTACTTTTGCTATTAAAACTTAATGTGGCTGCACAGGTAATTAATGCCAAATAGAAAGCGATACTTTTTGAACTTAAGTAGAAAAAATAATATACAGAGAGTATGAAAAGATTAATTTGTAAGCAAATTCTTAGCGACTGCAGTAATTTTAAGAAAAAATTCCGTTAAAAACTATAAGAAAGAAGAACATTTGAATCGAAATGAGGGAACATATTTTGAAATTGAGGAAAATTTTAAATTTCGCCACGTTTTGAGCGATATATAAAACGTAATATTGCTAAAAATCTTAAAACAACAGCCGTGGAAATTCGAAACACTTTGGAAAAGTACCACAAAGTTATAATTATTATTCATTCAGAAACAGTGCGAACTGTATTGCGAAGTAGCGGATTCCATAGCTGCGTGCCAAGAAAAAAACAATTAATAAGCGAAATAAGCTAAAAACGCGACTCGATTTCGCACTTAAGTATTAAATTAAAGTTTTTAATTTTAAATTTAAATAATAAAATAAATATTTGTGTTCATTTCAAAATTTTTGCTTTATTTAGTTTTTTTAAACATCACCAATTTTTGGAAAATTAGAGAATTTTTAAGGGGCACGTTCTATTATCTGTGTGACTGTACATGTAAATAAATCTATGTTAAACTGTGCTTCACTCCGGTGTTATTTTTATTAAAAACAACCAAAAATTAAAAAAAGTCAAAGTTTTACCAACCAAACAATTGTATGAACGTTAATTTCTATTTCACTTGACTGAAAAGTTTCTACTTCTCATAAGTGTAAAAATTTTCATATATATATTTTTTAAATTACCACTAGTTAACGGACAATTGTTTGAGAAAACATTGCCATATTTTGTTCCAAAATAGTTTACAATTGACAATAAAATACTCAATATTATTGTATCTATAATCAGGGTATTCACAAGT
The DNA here is from genome assembly GCA_963924685.1 of Dexiosoma caninum. Lineage (NCBI taxonomy): Eukaryota > Metazoa > Arthropoda > Insecta > Diptera > Tachinidae > Dexiosoma > Dexiosoma caninum. The sequence continues at coordinate 88,641,124 of OZ004727.1, forward strand.
TCGTCATAACGTCACATTTTTAAAATAATAACATGAAAAAATATGACTGCTGTGAACATAATTTACTGTGTTATTTCAAAAAATTCATGCAGCTGTTAAGGAAAAAACACTTCTTAATGTTTGATATTAAAATGCTAAAAACAAATGCAGAAACTAAAATAATTACACTTTTTAATATAGTAAATAAGAACTTACATGTAAATCTTGCAATAATTAAATTTTTACCCGAAATTATAAAATTGTTCTTTTGACGCACAAAAGTGATATGAGCTGAATAATTTTTTGGACGACGATTAGTGGATCAACTCTAACTGGCTGCCAACCAGATTATTATAATTATTATTAAGCCCGAAGCCCCGCTACCGAAACGACCTATTGTGCAAAGCCCTTCATATTAGACCCTCCATCTTAAGGCTGCTAAGCAATCCAATCACTATTTGGAGTCTGGTGTACCACAGCTCTTGCGGAGACACCGCAATTTCACACAGATGGCGAAAAATCTGTCTGTTAAGCGCAAGTCAGTTGCAGAGAAAGTGTTCAGCTCTCTCTGTGTCACTTTCACAAAATCGACAGACATTGGTTTCGAACTTATAGGCCCAACTCCGCTCTATTCATCTAAACCAGTCTATTTGAGATTGCCTTATTGCGGATCTGGAAGCGTTTAGCTTGATGCTGTCCGGCACTATTATGACAGTGAGCAGCGAATTCCCCTTCTTCCCAGCTCCTAATAATCTCATTTCATGGCTCTGGTCCAATTAGGGGAAAAATTGGCCTCCCACTTTTTGCCAGATAGTCCACCATTTCATTACCCTCATGACCAGGAATCCAGCCCAATGCAACGGAGTAGCATATATCGTTTTTGAGGTTACCATGGTCGACTGAGAGGCTCTAAACACCGCCTGACTATCCGATAGTATATAGATGTGGACATGTTCCGATGGTATAAATCTCCGCCTGGAAAACTGTTGGGTATACACCCATTGGAATCGATTTTCTGAATCATGACCCGTGGACTCCCGTCCCTGCCAGCCAGATAAGTTAGACAAGCAATATTTTTTCCCTTGTCTGTCATTTCATATTGTGGGTTTTTCTTTCTTTTTTCTTAACATCATCAGGAATAATAGGAAAATATAATAAATTATTCCTGACGATGTTAACAAGCTGTTATCGAAATATCGAATAATAAAACCAAATAAAATAAAAAAAGACCTCAAGCTTAATATATATATTTCAAAAAATGTGAAAAATTTTTAAACAATTTTTATCTTATATCATTTATAAGTAGCTGCGACTTGTAAATATTATCGCCGAATTGACTGAAGAGTGTACGACTCAGATTTCTAGTGTTATTTTATGACAAAACAATAATAGTTGCTCGAAAAGTTTTATTATTTTATGATTTCTTTGTTTGAAGCACAACAACAATTTTTTTAAACTATTTCAAAATATTAAGACGTTAAGACAATATGACTAAATAACACATATTGTGAATCCCCCAAAATGTAAAAAATATTACAATAGTAAATACTGTTTTCTGAAACATTTCAGAAGTCAGCTGTTATCAATTCTAAAATCCGGCAACTTAACTTTTGTATTTTAGTAAAGCAATATTTGTTTAGTTATTTGTCAGCTTATACTAAACCAGTTGGTGTTGATTAAATTTTATTGTTTTTATTTACATTCTTATTTTTTATACATATATGTATGTCTGTACATACTCGTACATATATTGTCTAAATACTCGTATACTGCAGCTACCAGGCACACAGCGTATTAATTAAAAACATGATGAGTGTTTGCTGCACCAGGAGAATTTCGAATGCTGAAGATGAGTATTTTTAAATCAATTTTATATATGTAATTAGTTTTCAAACGTTCTTCTCTAAACAACAAAAGGAAATTCAATTAAAAAAAATTATCACATTTTTGTATTTATTTACATATGTATGTATTTACATACATATATACCAATTTAAACTAAACAAGTTTTGTTTATAAATATTTCGTAAATAAAACAAAGCCTTCTGATGTCATATTGCCGTCAGTGTTGCCAGGGAAATAAAAGCTAAATAGTCTTTTTAAGAAGCCAATAAAATGCTAAATCGCAAAAAAAAAACGCTAAAAAAAGCTAACAATTTTTTATTCATAATTAACGTTCTATTTGCTATTAATAAAAAAATGCATAAACATGTTAAAAGTTATTACACAAAAAGTTCTAATGACGCACTTTCTATCAAGTTTGCTGGGTTGATGTTAAGGTTAATTTCAGGCTGGCCTTGCCGACCGGATTGCAAAATATTTCTCTTTAGAAGCTATTATTATATCACAAAGAGGGATATTTAGTATATTTATAAAGTATATTTCTCAAGTAGCAGCATCTCTACAACAAAACAATAATATTAAAAACAGGCATTTTGTTTGTGTAAAACTAACTAAATATGTCAAACTTGTTTTTTTTTGCTCTCTCAAAAGCAAACACACACAGGCTACATTAGCAAGAATAACACTAATTCATTCATTCATGGATGAATTAATTGCTTTTGCAACCCTCTCTCAAAATAAAGACATGAGATTAAACAAATGAGTCAAAATGATATTGGCGCGCATAAAAGTAAACAAATTTTGACATAGACGGGGTGTAAAACATAAACGAGCAAGTAAAGTCAGCTGAAGAGTTGTTTTTACTTGGTAAATATACTTTGGTGAAAGAGTAGAGGAAATTATGTAAGATTTTTACATAATATGACCACTGTATATGGTTTTATTGCAAAAAGTGAAAATTTAAAAATTTCGAGTTGACTCTCTTTAGAGGAAGCAGGGCGATATAAGTATATGTATATACATTAGACCAACTTTTGAATTCAAGGGATGTGCGAAAGTGTTATTTTTTCACCTCACCGTTCATTTTGAGATAGGTTAGGGCTACAAAATAAGTTGTGAATAAAAATTAAGTTTCTGGACTATAAACCGGCCAGGCGGTTCGGTCAAAATATACCTAAATCGGGTTTGCAATTTATTTGTCTGCAACTCTTAAACTAAAAGGTATAAATTTTTTTTATACAATAAGGAAAGGAACATTTTCAAGAAAGACGTGGTAAACGGAGTTTACCTGGTATTAATTCGCCTTGATTTTATTGCTCTATATTGTGTAAAATTTACAAAATTGTTGTGAAAATTTAAATTCTTATAATGCAATTTCAAATTTTAGAAATAAACAATATAACTTATTTTACGAGTGTAAAAATATTACAGGATAACAGTAATAAAATTTAATAGTATTTAAATATGTTTAAATATGAACATAAAGCGTAACCTCGGTTAACGCTGTTCCGAAAACAAAATCAAAATTGCTACGCCTGTTTACTTTTAAAATTATGATTTTAAACCAAATAAAAGGTTTTTTTTAAAAACAAAAACCAAGGTTAACAAACGCATTTATTTTATTAAAATAAAGAATAAAAACAAAAAGATATTTAGAATAAATAAAAAATACACATTCTGTGTAAATTTGTACTGATGATTGTTATCAATTTTAAGTTTTATATTTTAACGGAAAAACAAGTGCAATTTTCGACTGTGTTTTTTTAGATGACATATATTTTATTTATAGAAAACTAAATTTACAAATAAAACCTAACTTTGTTTGCAAGGTTGCGTTAATTGAGGTTTTGTGTTTTTTTGAAAAGTTGAGTTAACAGAGTCACCAATGTTAAGAATTTTGGTGCTGCTATTATCGATGGTTGCTTGAACCAAGGTTACACTCTCGTTTTATTGCATATATATTCTAAAACAAACGATCGTTAAAACTCCCAAAAAACATGTTTATTACAAAGATTGTTTAACGAAATAAAGATAAAGCTTTTATGACTATTTTATCACTAGTCTAGTTTAGTTTTAAGGCACAATGTACTTGTACAAAATGGCACTTACAATTTCTTCTGGTGAAGCCATCAGTCGATTATTATGGTTACATGGGATAACTATAACTAATAAACCATCTAAAAATTTAAAAATTCTGGCAAACTACATAATGAAAGTGTATACGCCAATGTAGTTCAATATTACAACTCGGTCGTGTACGGTAGTATATAATTTTATAAATTCAAACGTTGGATATTTTTCTATTAGAATTTAAAAGAAATTGTAACTTTGTTAAAGAAAAGGCGTATTATCCTTGGTCAGTAAACATTTTATTGGCAATGTTGTTCGACGATGAAAAGAAAATAAACAAAAATATTATTGATATAAATAATTCAATCATATTCGAACCAGCATTTACTTTAAACATTCCTTATGAATATCTACAACAATATCTAGAAGACAATGATCCACCACAGCCTGATCCGAAATATCCGTTACAAATATAGGGAATCGAAAGACACGTTCAATTACTGGCTATTGTGTTCAAACGGGTTTTTAGAACAGAATCGCGAAGGAGTTATGGCGTGACTTTCGAAAACCGAGAAAGACTTTCAAAAATAATTCCTTTCCGATTATTTCCTCAAACTCGTCTTTCTGTTTTTTTATTTTTGAAGAAAAAAAAATTAAGTATAAATAAGGAAAATGTATGCTTTGTTCATTCTTTGTCTTAAATTGTATGAACTCGCTTTTGTGATCAAATATGTTTTTATTTCTGTGTTGAAAAAAATGTTTGATTTGTCGATTCGTAATTTTAATAATTATAAAAAAATTTATTATATTTATTTCCTAAAGAAACTACACAAAGTTGCACGGAAATTTCAAGAAATTTATAAAAGAGAAATAGAAGAAAATATAACCTAACCTAAAGCCTAAACAATTTTTTAAATAAAATAATTATAACAAATAATTATTCTAACAAAAAAAAAAAACAAAAACAATATTTATCAAATTATTTAATTTTTATATAGCTGAAAATACATACATATGTATATATATGTATATTTCACGAAGCAAGTGAAGCTGTTAATTCCAAAACTTCAATTTACAATTATGGTCATAAATATATTATGGTCATAGAAAGAAACGCATTTAGTTAGTTTTAATTTCTTTATTTCATTAGGTTTGTTTATTTCCTCGTTTTTTTTTGTCTCAAATAATTGCAGTGTTGAAATGTTTTTCCCCCCATATAAATAGATGTTCGGCTGGATAGAATTGTTTTAGTCGTAAGTGTTGATTTAAATTAAAATCAATTGGAAAGTTCTGTCCAGTTAAATTTGCGTTAATCAACAAAGAATTTTGAAAATTATTATAAGAAGAGAACTGTGTCACCAAATGAAATGACTATTGGACCATTTTAAGGGCATATGACGGCAAAAGTTTCTCTCGAACCACTTAAATCAATTAAATACAAAACAAATAATAAAAGATACAAATTAATAAAGTGAAATAAATCGAATTGAATTGGTATTAAAAAAATAAACAACAAGTCTTAAAATAAAATCAAAATAAGTCAGAAATAGTTAAGCAATTTATAATGAAAAATGTAATAATCGTTTTGATTTCCATGACAATCATACAAATGGGCAAATGTTCGAGCAATAAAAGACATGGCACTAACACGTATTGGGAATTGAGTAGTGAAACGACAACAAATGAACAGGAATCGTCAAAATTGCAACTGTGGTTAACAATAAGTGCCCAAAAGCGTTTTCTAGAGATTTCATGGAAAAATGCCCCAGCTCATAAAGATGATCGTGTTATGTTGACATCTGAGGAACCTGTTACGTTTAATAAACTCAAATGGATACCTACAGAGCAACCGCCAATGGCGGAATTTAAAACACCAGATCTCCTCACAGAAAAAGAATTACAAGAGGGCAGTGGGCAGGACTATACCCAAAATCCTTTAACGACAACAACTACAGAGTCACCTTACAAGGCGAAAGATATACACTACTGGATATCGAATAATGGTTATAATCCCATTGTGGCGGCTTTAGTGCCTAGTGCACCATCGATGTGGTTTACAACAGGGGTACCTTTCGATTATGCCCTCTCAAGAAATGTCACCTATAACACTGCAGCGTATGGTTACTGGGCCTCTTATGTACGTGGTAGTGATGGTTCAATATTGGCTACTACAAGTTTACGTTGTTACTCCAAATGGATGAATGAAATGCGTCATATCGTTGGCGGTTTGCGTTTTCGGGACCTTTTCATACCCGGTACTCACGATTCAGGCTCTTATCGTGTAAATTTTGATCCCTTAGCCAAGGAAACTTTAGTAACGAAATACTCGCTGACACAAGATGATGATATATTGGGCCAGCTGATGCATGGCATACGATATTTGGATATACGAGTCGGTTACTATCGCAATACACCGGAAATGTTTTTTGTAAATCATGGCATAACAAAACAAAAACCTCTGATCGATGTTATTGATCAGGTAAAGGAGTTTGTAGAGAAAACCAATGAAATTGTGATATTCGGTTTAAAGGAATTTCCCATTGGTAAGTAGTATCGTTACTTTAATTTTTTTTTTGTTTCTTAAATAGTCTTCAAATTATTATAAATTCGATACCATTACATACTTATTAGCCTTAAGAAGGACTTTTGCCTATGCATATCTGATTGGTAGATATCGCCTATTTGACTCAAATACAAAATATTTTCAATTGATTAATACTGCCGAATTATCGCCCATGATAATCTTTATGGAATTTTAAACAGGAATTCCTTAAGTCTAAGAACAAAAAATTTTAAAAAGTGCATTTTTGAAAAGAATCAAAGTAAAATGAACTTTTTTCTAATTCTTGGAAAGATAACTTTTAGCTGAAGCCGATATTGTTCAGTGACCAGTGACTATGCCTTCGCCACTGAAACCTTCCGAGAACAACTCACACACAAAGACACACTAATGCACATCAGAAAAATGCGAGATGTTTATTTTTATTTAAAAATTTTTTTGTCTGAAACCGGGGTTGAACACAGGTCTGTTTTTTGGTTGTGTAGTCAACGTGCAGATTACCATCCATCGTGCCATCGCCACCCTCAATGAGAGTAAAACTACAACTTTTTTTACAAAAATACTTTTCATTATAGAAACAAATGTCTAAAGGGTTTTGGAACAAAATCTGACCAAATAATTTCTATTATGTCAGAAAATTAAAGCTGGAAAAAAACCAATGCACTTTTGCTAAGAAAGTAATTGGAGAGTCGACATTTGTAGGCGGATGTACTGCCACTCTTGGCAGCGTCTCGTTTGGTCCCATACTCTTCAAGGTTGGTGGCCAAACGGCGCAGTGTTTGCGCAGTCAGACGAATTGTTATGCAAAAAAATAGACACGATTATGGGGAGTGTATCGCTCCATGGCTTGTTCACTTGTATTCAACATCTGTCTAGTTCACAAATGTCAAAACAAATTTGACATTGGCCGCCATTTGCAAAAATAAGAGCATCTTCCAATAGGGTGATTTCTTTTAGCCCACCTTGTATTAGTAAGATGTAACGAGTTGATCTCTATATCTATAAGCTAATTCTCATCGAGAAGCGCAGATTGATGGTTATTTTTGGGTAATTTTTTTTGACCAATCCTCAATTTCTTTCAAGACCAACAATTTGAAAATAACAGCACTAGTTAAATTAAAAGTCACCATTATGTGTTTCTCTGGCTTTTTTTTTACCGCAATTCCATTTATTGGCATATTATATGTTTTTTCCAAATTGGCCACAATTTTTATTTGTTATTTTATTTTCCATTGTGCGATGCTTTTTTTCCATTGGTTATATCCAGTATAAAATTAAAATAAGGTTCTTATTGCAAAAAATTTGGACCCCGTTATAACGGATTTTCTTTAAAGGGAGATTCGTTACACCGAGTTTTGCCTGTACACATAACTTTGCTCAACGAGCATAGCAAGGAAGGCCTTCACTTTGCGGAGTGTAGTCGAGGAGAACCAGTATGATAGATTAGGTTAATTTTATTTTAAAATTGTGCTATCTTTTGTAATTGCACCTGAATTTGATTTACATATATGAAATTTAAGAGTATAATTTTTCAAGTTACAAAAAGTTTATAAGACTTTTATAGATTTCATTATGAAAATAGAATTTCTTAATAAAATATTTAAGTTTTCTTTCAAAGAACTAAATGTAAACGAAAATCGTTCAAAATTTTTTATTAATAGTTTAATATTACACACGTATCCATACGTATGTATGTATGTAGTATGTGGAGAATAATTTGCGCAATTTTTTTTTTTATTTATTCTGAAATACTTTTGGTATTGCTGTCGTAATTTGCAGGTACAATTGATGAATTTAATGCATTTAAAATTGTCTTTTCAGGCTTTGGTAAAAATTTAACTATTCATCACAAGCTTGTCCGATATTTGGGAGATCATTTTGGAGAGTTAATCGTACATCCGTCGCTTACTTGGCGGGCATCATTGAACGATATTTGGCTGCGCAAACAAAATATAATATTAGCCTACGACCTGTATTCCGTTGTAAATTTATACCCGCATTTGTTATTTGGTTCCGTAGAGCAGAGATGGGGAAATGTACAGACTTGGACGAATTTGGAGAGTTACTTAAGAAACATAAATCGGAAAGACATCTCGTAAGTTTTTTTGAAGAAGTAATGCGGTGTTCAGACATGCATCTTTATTGAAATTTTTGTTAAATATTCCATACTAAATGTAAATTAAATTATTGAGCAATAAGTTCGAAATTGTTAAAAATATTAAGTAGAACTTGAAATGCAACCCTTCCTACAAGTATTTTTACTGGGAAGTTTGTTAAGTGAAAAGAAAAAATGCTGTACAATGACAATGATAAGCCAAATGTCAAAAAGAGATGACTTGCGAATTATACCTCCAAACGTAGGTTTTTCCAGATATCAAATGCTAATTGAGTAAGCTAAATTGACTAAATTAAATATGTGTGAAGACTAAATAAAATAGCTCAATTAAAATATGTCAATTAAGAATGCATGTCTGAACATACTATACAATTTAAGTTTTACATACATAATAATTTAACACGTATACATATTTTTTGCAGTCGCCTTTCCAGCCGTCCAGTAGCCGACATGGCTGAATTGACACCAAAAACTTGGGACGTCATAGTCAATAAATATGGTGGTTTACGCAAAATGGCCGACCGAACAAACTGGCGTATTTCACAATTGTATATGAATGAATTAGGTGATACTGCAAATATTGTGGCAGTTGACTTCTATCGAGGTACCACAATAGTTCAGACAGCTTTAAATTATAATAGAAGAAAATTTGTTTTTTAATCCGTAAAACAAGCATTTATATAACTTCAACTCTCGTTAACTAAAAGACGAAAAGGTTCAAATGATTTTTTATACAGAAAGGAAAAATGTCAATACCTATCGAGGCGTATTTTTATAGATATATATTTAGTATGTTCAAATATCGAATTATATTTTAGTAAACTTTGTATATTTATTAGCCGTTTTTAAGTAATTATTTTACTTCGCCGGTGCTACAAAAGACCGGCGAAGGAGGGCATTCTGATTTGCTTGTGGATTGGTTACAGCTGAAGCCGTTACTGTTCAGTGTCCAATGATTATGTCTTCGCCACTGAAACGTTCCGACAACTACTGGCACACATATGTACATCAGAAAAAATGCGAGATGTTTTTATGAGTCTGAAACTGGGGTTGAACCCAGGAAATTTTTGGTTTTGTAGTCTGGCGCGCATAGTAATGCAAGTGGACACAATATGCAGAGCATGCGAGGAAGAAGGCGAGATACTGGAATACTACCTGTATCACTGTCCCGCGTTTAGCCGGAATAATAGACGGATTTTACGAAGGACCTAGATACCGTACCTGGAATGTCTAAGGGATTCGGATTTGAGACACCTATGAGAGTATATAGAAAGTGGAGGTACTCCGAAGCTTCTATAGATCGCACAACATGCCTGCTTTGCGCATAGGTTATGGAATGGGGACGACGCAGTTGCCAACTTCTTTTGAACTTTACCTAACCTAACTTAACACTTGAATACGTGTCGGAAGGAAACAAAACAAAAATTAAAAGGTATCTTCATGGTTTTTTTTTCAAGACGAAATTCTTATTATTTTTATAAGGAATAACTTTTTGGAAAAATCAAGAAGGAAACTTATGGTTTTTATTAGATATTCTTCCTGGTTTTGTCAAAAAGGAAGCTAATATAATCAAGAAGATGTCCTTATTAAAAAAAGTAATTATGATGAATTACACATGACCAACAAATGAAATCAATAAGTAATACCTTTTAGAAAAAATCTATTAGATAGCCTAATGAAATCAATAAGAAATAAATTTTTTATGCAATTCAGAGAAAACCTAATATAATCAAAAAGTTTTCTCTATTAATTGTTTTTTTGGTGACGAAAATAACTGAAATTAAGTAAAAGAATCGTGAATAACAAGTTATCTTCTTGATTTTATATCTTTTCCTTCTAGATAAAATGAAAAGGATTTATCAAATGAAAATCATAAAGAATCTCTTCAAAAAATACTTCGCTTCTGTATGCTGGGATACCCCATAACCTAAAAACGTTTAGAGAGAAAATTTTCTTTAATCCATAAGGCAGTTTTGGCTCTGTGTACATACTTTTATTTTACATTTCACTTTATCAGACTTCTTTTATTTTTTTGCTGTTTTATTTCATTCATATTATTTTTTGCAACATCAATGCATCGAACTTTTGTTTACATCCATTTAATATTTCTTACTTGTTGCAGCAACAAATACTTCTTAATTTAACTTTGACACTAACACTTCAATACAGTTGATTTGACAAACAACAAATAGCAATGGAAAAGAGAAACACCGACCGGCGCATAGGAAATATTGAAACGACTTTGCAAGTGATTTGCTTCAGTTTTATTGATATGCTTGAGAAAATTGTTATACTAAGATAGTCAATAACATTTTAGTGTTGTTTTTATGCAAAGCTAAAAGAATTTTCGTCAATACTTTAATTAGAAAATATAGATTTTGAAATAGACTGCGAAACTTAACAACCGAATCGTGAGGAAATTGCACAGAAACTAAATTGGTTAATAAAGAGTAATAGTAGATAATTCTATTTCTATAAGTATATAAATATATGGAAGTGGAAGAGTACGTTATCGCTGCTACGTTAAATACTCTAACGAATGTTTCCGAAATTAAATTATGGTTATAGAAAAATGGAGGAAATTCATGAAAATAATTAAACTACAATGCTTTAGATAGAAGCAGCAGGATACAGGAGTACCTACCCTATGATGAGTTTTATCCTTATCTTCTGTAATCAGTCATGCCGAGAAATATGCTACATTTTTATTTATTTTAGGAAATACTTTTGCCAAAATTTAAGATTTTATAAATTGCATTTTTGAGCGCATTTCCTGGTTTATTTTTCTACCGGGCAAGGGAAATTTGTTACATAATTCTACAAATTTGTTATATCCTAGCCATTATTATTTTGTTTTTCTCTAGAAATTTAGTAAACCGAATGTGTAGAACCTACACTGTAGGCACATATATATATTTCAATAGCTAAAAAAAATAAAAATTGTGCATTTTGTCTTCATAGCATTGTAAATAATATGAATAAAAAACATTTCATTAGTATCATTTGATAGCATAAAGTATTTGTCTTATATATAAAAAAAACTCTGCCGATTGGGCCGATATTTTGTTCCATACATAATTGAGTAATACCAATATATCATAATAAAATAAAATTACAATAATTTCCTAAATAGTTTGTGTTTTATTCAAAATCAACATCGGCCCTTGAAATTTAACCACCCTTTATATAAAAAAACTCTAGTTTTTTTCAGTTAAAATTTTTGAGTTAACCCTGCGCCGCATGGCATTGCATATATGCAATGTTAAGTTTTTAACAATTGTTTATACTAGAAATTATTCCTCTCTATAATAATAAAATAAATAATAAAGTATTTTTTTAAACCATAAAATTGTTCGCTTTTTTTTAATAAATTAGCTGCATGAAATTGCATATGTGCAATATGTTCAAAGTTCCAGAAACGAACCAAATTAATATTTTGCCATCAAATTTTTTTCTTTAAGCAAATTAAATCGTGCAACGAAGGGCTAATACCTTCTTGTAGATCAAGTGCTATATGCAAGGCAAATTCATACCAGGTGAAGTCGTCCCTACAACAACAGCATTTTTTGTTTACAAATACAACAATTTTATTCAAGTTATCAAAACAGTTTACGTATTAATATGCTGTGAAGAACACAATTTAAATGTTTAACCTTTGGGGAACTTAAACTAGTGTGCTATCACATTTTACACATATATGAAATTAAAAATTACTTTTGTTTCAGAAATTTGTGTATATAAAATCCATTTTGTTTAATACAAACACTAATTTTAGTGATATACATATATATACATATGACTAAATGTTTTTACAAACAAAAAGTGCTAAATATATTTTGAATTAAGTTATTAATTCCAAATTTTTTTTTGATACTTTTAATATGAACAATATCGTCCTATTTTTTATTTACATTGTCTAATTCTACACCCTCTCTTATACGTATAACTAACTGAACACAACAGTTCTCTGTTCTCTTTAGCTCTGAGTTTGCTTTTCATTAGGAACAATTAACTGAATAAACACTCTCCTTCAACGTTTGAAAAAGCCAAAACTAAAATACACAGCTTGACAACTATCTGAAAGGGGTTTCATTAATGGAATTCTTAAAAATTTTTCAGAATTCGGTTATATTTTTTTATATCCCATATCATAATAGTAACATCTTTCGAGAAGACGAGATTTTACTTTACTAATCGCCAAAAATTAGCATATATGAGTTTCTCTTCATACAGCGAGACAAAATTCGATATTAATTATATCAGATTTTAAAGTAATTTTATGTAAATTAAGAATTTTAAAAGCGCTAAATATTTATAACAGCATTTAGCACTTTTTTGGAAAATCCTAAAGACAAATTGAAAAAAATAGCTAAATCTAGCACTAAAAGAGCTGAACTGGCAACCCTGATAGTGAGTTTTTATAAACTGAATTGAAAAGTAAACAAACACAATGTGACAATAGAAAAACCATAGGTGAGAAAAACCATAGGCTAAATGATTTCCAAGATTTTTTTAATTTTTAGTATAAAGTTCTAATATATTAAAATAATGTTTAATCCTGCTCACCGTATGATTGAACCAACACTGCACCAACCTCTACACTCAAAAGTTACTAATTATTTAAATGACCAACGGAGACAAGGACAATTCTGTGATTTAATACTTGAATTAGAAAGTGGTGATTCCATTTATGGTCACTTTTGTGTGGTGGCAGCTCAAAGTCGTTTTATTGGTGGTTCTCATTTTCAACAGAAGACTCTACAATTTTCGATCCACAATCCATTGAAAATAAAAATTAAAAACTTTGAATGTAGTGAATGTTTGAAAACTATAGGAGATTTTTTCTATGAAGATATGGTCACGATAATAAAAGAACATGAAGAACATTTTAAGCAATTAGCCAAAATATTAGTGGTGGGTGAATTGTTGAAAATATTTCAAATACCAGAAGAAACCGAAGAAATTATAGAAATTAAAAATGGAGATTTCGAAGATAATGCCAACAACGTCAACGTTGAAAACTTGCAAGAAATAAACCCAGGAAGTCTTGTAAATAGTGAGGCTGATAGTGTCCAAAAAGCTAAAAATGAAAATATATTTGATGAAAAGAAAACCTATTTTAAGGTACACAAATGCAATTATACTTTAAGTCTGGTTTGTTAAGAAAACTTTATTTAACGTTTTTTTTTAGCTGAAAAATCCACGTTCATCTTCTTCCAACAGTAAAATAAATTTTTGTCTAGCTTGTGATTTTAAATGTTACCGTGTGCAGGAGATGATAACACATATGCGTAATTGCGAAGCTTCTCACTTGACATGCTCTCTATGTGAAGTAGGATTTTTGAGTTGGCGAGAATACGACTTTCACTTAAGACGTCATGATGCTGATGTTAAAAAGCCTTTTTTTTGTCTGGAGTGCGGTATACGTTTCATGACGAAGGCCGCTTTGATTTTACATCATCCCAAACATTCTAAAGAAACACCGCACTTATGCTCACAGTGTGGCAAATGTTTCAAATGGAAACAAGGTCTCAGTATTCATCTCCAGGTCCACAATGCTGAAAAACGTATGTTATGTGATGTCTGCGGTTATAGTACCACACACATGAAGTCTTTAAAGTCCCACAAACTAAGACATGCTGCTGAATTTTTCAAGTGTCCACATCCCGGTTGCCATCATCAAGCAAATCGCAAAGAAAATCTAAAGCTTCATATAGAAACTCACAAACAGGAACGCCCATTTGTTTGTGAGATTTGTGGCTGCAAATTCAGTTTGTCCAAAAATCTTAAGCGGCACGCAATGAAACATTCCTCCGATAATATCACTAAGTTTAAATGTCAATTGTGTTCTTTTAGCAGTCATCGTTCTGACAAACTGAAGGAGCACGTGCAACGTGTGCACACTGAAAAAGCTATGCAACTAGAACTGCCGGAGATTGTTGAAAATGCTTTCGAATCGAAAACAGATTTAGATGAATTTGCATTGCCAATATTGCCATCAGAAATAGATATTCAAAAGTCAAGCGATAACCATGCGTTAGTGACCAAGGCAAAGCACAAAAAGAAAGTACGAAAAAAATGTGATTCGAAATTGAGTAAAGAAAGACAATTGAAGCCTATTCTGCCAAAAGGTGAAGTTGCTTTAATAAATGATAAAATACAAAAGTAACCAAATAATTATGTGATTTAATAAAATATGCTATTGTACAAAAATTTATCTTAGTTCAGTGAAAGATTTTTGCATTTGCAGTCCCAGAAGCTTAGGATATACCCTGAAATGTTTGAGGGTGGCGAACGCAGAACGCCCTCCTTCGTCGGTATTGTGTAGCACCGGCGAAGTAAAATAATAATAACAAAAAAATGGCTACTAAACCGAAGCTTCAGCACTGCTACGAGTATAAGCAAAGAACGTGCGAAAGCAGAGTTGTAAAATAATTAATTAAGCTTCACCTCCTGTCGTTTCTCCTACTATCTCTTTCCTATAGTTCCAGCACAATGCTTCGCATGTGTAGGAGTCATCTCCTGAGTGCTGGTCCCAGATAAAAAAAAAATGTTTCAAACAGTGGAAATGTATCTAATATATCATTAAGAAAATAATAGACCCTCTGGCTTATAAATGTCTTTTAATTTTACATTAATACCCCCTTATGCAAAAACCATTGTTAAATTATAATTGTACATTAAATGCAGTTTTCTGCTTCTTCAAGCATAAATATTAATATAAATATAAATTATACCCATAATTTTCGAAAATCGAATATATCCTTAGGATTAATTAATTTTAACTGTTAATGTATGTGTTATTTATCGATTAATGTTATAAATAAATTCTTTGTTTGTCGAATTAAAAAAAAAGAAATTGATTTTTGCTCCTTTTTTACTTGAACCAACAATTAAGAATTACCCCAGTTTAGTTCTGTTTAGTTTAGCAATATAGGAAACATATCAAGTAAATTAAATTATCAATATTCATCATTATTTTCACAACTTTACTATAAATGCACACAAAAATATAAATATAATATAAATGACAAAAATGTCAAAATCGGTTTTTCTATTGAATATTGTGTACCGTGTGAAAATGTAAGTAGTACGTCCATACAAGATTAAAATTTCTTTCAAAATATAGCTGATTTTGTTAGCTTTATGCAAGTTTTGAAGGTTGCTTACTTTACTGTTTTATTAAATTTTTTCCTTCTATATGGATATGTACTTCCAAAAAATTTGGAATATCTTTAACATTTTACTTACCGTATACAATCAGTTAAAAATAATAATGAACACACTTATGCCTATTATTACAACTAGGCGTTAGGTAAAGGTAGAATTTTATCGGACATATAAAAAGTTTTTCATTATTACAACTTTACTTTAGCCTACCAAATAGGATAAACTTGTCTTTAACTAATTGCTCACCTTAGGTTAAAGTAAAATTGTAAGAATAAAAAACTTTTTATACGTCCGATAAAATCTTCCCGTTAACTAACACCAACTTGGAATAGTGTTCCTTATAATTATGCATGCATGTATGTATGTTTAAATAACTATTATAATAACGTACTTTCTGATTACCAGAAGTACTCGAAGAAACTCATGAAGTTGATTTTTTAAAAATTATCTTCCAAATGCCAGCTGGGTTAACACATATTTAAAACACATACTTATTTAAAATATGCAATCTGAGTAACAAAATAAAACAGAGTAAAGCAAATACTTAGTTAATGATTCATAGACAAGTTCCATGTCGAGTTTCTAATCCATTTTGAATCGAATTAGCCGGTCTGATAGGTGATTTTGAATTTTATTACCAACACACAGAAGGTATAAAAAAACAGTAAAAATTAATACCAAAAGTGCGAAAAGTTAATAAACCCGGAAAAGTTTTTGAAGCCATTTTACGAAATGTTCATAAAACATTTACAACCATTTATAATAATAATAAATAATTATTTATTAAATTTATTGAAACAAATGTCAATAATATTTTCCATTGCATATGGCCTTAGCAGCCAGCGCTATCATTAAATATTAATATTATATTTATATAATTTAATCCTTATTTTTTAACCTTATTTTTATAATAAATATTTCTTGATTTTTTTTTAAAGGTTTTAATTAAATATTTTCTATTTATTTCAATATTTCATTAACCATCGGTCATCATTTTTAGGAAATTTTAATATGCTATAAAAATTTTTTTCTTTTTGAAAATATAAAAATTCTAAATATTATATACATATATTATAATATATATATATATATATATAAATAATAAAATGTTGCATTTGGAAGATAATTTTTAATAAATCAATTTCATGAGTTTAATCAGAAAGTACGTTATTATTAAAAATTCTACATAAAATGTGTCATAAAAAAAATTTGTAAATAATGGAATTCAAAATATTTTAACATTTCATAGAACATTAACAAAATATATAAAATTTAAAAATATTCCAACATTTATATTTAACATACACATTTAAAATATATTTTATACATACTTA
Source organism: Dexiosoma caninum (assembly GCA_963924685.1). NCBI lineage: Eukaryota > Metazoa > Arthropoda > Insecta > Diptera > Tachinidae > Dexiosoma > Dexiosoma caninum. The sequence continues at coordinate 88,658,195 of OZ004727.1, forward strand.
TACTTTTATACATATGCAATACATAAAAATATTTTAAATTATTATTAAGAGCTATCATGTAATGTTTTTGTTTGTGAAAAAAAAAATAAAAATACAAAATGTAAATTAAACATTTTTAAAAACCAAAAAAGAAAATTTATAATTTAACGATTTTAGATCAAAAAATAAAATGTAAAACTTTATCGGTAACCAGACACATTTAAAAAGTGTATATTGCCTCGGGTATTATGTTCCCGTATTAAATTTAATTCATATTAATCGAAAGGAGATTGTTTTATTTGTGATTTTATTTTTTTGAAAACGTTTTATTGCTCAAACACAGATGAACAGCGCCCTCCTTGTCTGGCGACAAAATTTTTTGTTTTGGTCTTATGTTTACAATTTCATAAAAAGCAGACGCAATTTAGTAATTTTTGGTCTTGATCTCGGGTTTTTTGTCTACAATTCGTTCAACTCACTTAAATGTTTTACAACACTGAAAAAGATATTTCGATTCATTCAATATCAACTGATATAATTAGAAATAACAGCACTATCGACATTTCTTTCGAATCGAAAACAGTTTCGATCACGACTGGCAGAGTTAGCCCCCTGTATCTATCTTAAAGTTAATTCTATCTGACTTTGGTATATTATTAATCTCAAACATTTCTAACAGAAAGCTACGCGTATAATTATTTTCTGTTTTTAAAACTGTATAATTGATATTAAAATTATCAATATTAATTATTAATATTAATTAATAAAAAAAAAAAAAAAACTTCCTGAAGATGTTAACCGAAGGTTAACGAAATATCAAAAATAAATATAAAAATAATAAATAAAAAGAGAAAAAACCTTAAAGCTTAAAAAAAAATAGATTGTTAAGATATTAAAATTAATTTGAATATGAAGTAAATAAATAAATAAATATTTTCAAAGCGCTTTACAGCGTGTATGGGCCAGAGCTTTTGTCTTAATAATAATACGTTTTCAAGGGACAATGATTATACAGGCAATTACATTGAATTGCATTAACGACAAGCTGAGCGACATTGTCACTCAACGTTCGAAAATGTCCTCTGTTCCGGCTGTACCTCGTGTACCACGTAGCCGAGGAATAACTTCTGCACAAGCCAGTGAAAACATCTCATACACGTTACCAACTGGGTAAATAAGTCTGCATGAGTTTGTACGTAGATACATATGTATGTATGCATGTAGTATGTACAATTCCTCATATAAAGAATTTCGTGAGCAAAACACCTTTATCTCTTGCTGATAAAAAAACAAATAATGAAAATAATTGAAATATTTCTTTATTAATAATATAAATAAAATTTACTACGCAATTTTAAATAATAAAGATAATAGTTAGTAAATTCTTTAAGATTTAATAATAGTATACATATATTTGGCACATTTTGAATTGTGAAAAACAATCATTTGTTGTTACGACCTTTTGAGTTTCTATAATAAAGGCGTTATTTTTAAAAATAGAAAACTAAAAATTTGTGAAGACGTGTGCCTCGATTCGCTGTACTAAAATCCATTAAAAACTCAATTTAGATTCTTGGATTTCAGGTGACGAAATGTAGATAGAATGTATTTAGTCGCTATATAAAAGATACTATTTCCATATAAAACACTTTATAATGGTGTAGTGTGTCTGTAAGCTTACATAGAAAAACCATGGAGATAACTTTTTTTACACTATTAATTTACATGAAAAAGAAAAAAAATATTGTTGAAGTAGTATAGCTAGACATTCATGTTTTTAAGGAATTTAAAATTTGTATCCTATCCGTGCTATATACTTACACACATTGTTTGTAGGTACCAGAGAACGACAAGGTATATTGCTAGAGATTCAAAACACATTCACACATGATGAAGTAACTACGTGGCATAATATTTGTGGGGAAACGAGATTTTAATACACTGATCATCAAAGAATTTTGCACTTGATATTAATTACATATATGAATTGTTAAAGTAATTTTATGAACTAATGATAAAAGTGCTAAATCTATCACTAAACATGCTAAACTGGCAACCCTGAAAATGCCCTAGGGGGACTATTTGACCCATCGGTCTAACTCAAAAACTACTCCATGTAAGTACTTCATGGAGCACCTCAGAGAGTAGGTTTAACGCGAAATATGAAGAACATCACGAACACTTGACGTATAAATAAAGGGTAGCCCAAAAGGAGCGAAGGTGTTTGAATTTTGAACTTTATTTCAGAAGAAAATCATTTAGTCATAATTTACCCATTTCGAATTGAATGGGTAGGTTAATAGGAAAAAAAAAGAGTTCGCAAAATCCAAGAGTACACGCACTTAAGTGCACCGTTTGTTTCGTCGGAAATTGGCACATATTTTTTTGAAAATTAACACGGTGTCGCCCTTTCGATTACTGGTGTTTGATATCGGACAATGTTGAAGAAATATTTAAGGTCAGCCTTGAAAAACCATACTCAAGTATGGTTCCAGCAGGAAGGAGCACACTGCGGGGGACACAATGGCTCTTTCATCTCAAACCCCTGCGGTCATTTTGGGCCACCCGGTATAATCTGTTGTTTTCAATACCATGGAACCATTTTTATAACCAGTCCATTTCAGCTACAATGGACGACGTACTCCAATATTATCTGCTGGGTATCTACACACATACATATACTACGTATTTGCACTACATATACATACATACTATGTGTATTTATGTGCATGCATATGAATATTTAATAAGAAGAAAATATAATATTACGTGTGGATTTACTTGTTTCTTTTTTTAAATATTTCAAAAAAAAAAATAAGAAAGCAATGAAATAATTAAAAACAGCACCAAATCAGAAAATGCGCATTAATTTAATTCATACAGCCAGGAGAACAATTTGAACTTAATTAACACTACACAAACCTTAAGCGGTACATACCCTGCAGATAATATTGAACTATGTGGTCCATTGTAGCTGAAATGGACTGGTTACAAACATGGTGCTTTTTTATTGCAGCCATAGTCCATTTCATAGAAAACAACTGCTTATTGTTATAAGAGAAGTACGTATTTACGATTACTCTGTCGCGTTAAAATTAGTCTCTGAAGTGCTCCATGGAGTAATTGTTGGGTTAGTCCGATGTAATACAGAAGTGGGTTATATGGTCAATCTCTAAGAATGACCATATTTTCTGCATTAATTTGGGCCAGTCTAGGACTACAATATACGAGTACATATGTATATGCATTTATGGACTAGTCGCATTATCTGCAAGGTACTTACATTCATATTTATCAAAAAATCTATGCATACAATATATAATAAAACGTCACCAGTACTAGTGATTTATTACACCCCAGAAAACGTTGTAATTTACTATGGATATTTAACGTGTGCATGCGATGGAACATCTACTACCGTAGTTTTGACTTAGTTGCCTTTTGCTTAGTTAGTTGCCCAGTTAGGCAAAATTAACTTTTCTTACGATTTCCTTTTTTAAGTGCGCGTTTCGTACGTGCACATTTAAGATAAACGCCTAATTTTTTATTATTTAAAATTATTTTCATTAAAAATATCAATCTTGATGCCATTGTCAACGAATCGTCTGCACTTTTCATTTTGTGCTTCATGTGTTGAAACATTTTTGACAACTGCAAAACAATTTTTTTATTTTCTCATTTTGTCATGATGCAATTACTAAGGTGGCAGCATTAAAGCTTTGTACGGGCGTTTGTGTGTTTGTGCTTTGCGACATAATATGTCAGAAAAAATGTTCACTCGCAATATTAAGCACAAAAAATATACATATATTTTTTTTAAATAAAATACCGATTGTCATAAAATTAAGAAAATATAGTTGCTTATCACTTTTTGTTAATAATAAAATCAGTTAAATTAATATGTTTGTATAGAATATTTACATTTTATGTCGCAAACATAAGCAGAGAAAAAAAATCATCTGATGTCATGATGCCACATGGTTTAATAACATTATGCATTTCGTTGAGTTGAAAATGGATGCGGCTGAACGTGAAATAAAATTTTTCATAAAAAATATTATTAGGTGCTAATTAAAATTACTAAAATGTACAGTATATGCTCGGTATTCTCGACTACCCGTTAATGCAACGGTCCAGTTATTGCGCCAGCCCAATTTCGAACATTGAACGTTCTATAATTACGACAGTTGGCAGAAAATAATGTTATATTTATGCCTTAAAATCTCCAACTCTTTAAAAACCAAATGAAATTTTTATTTATAGAAAAATATATTAATAAAAATTTTTGTTTGTGAGAACTAAATAAAATTTTTGGTGCGGTTATCGCAAAAATTCTGTTTCCGCGGCAGGTCTATTTTTTAATTTGTCATAAAAACGGAGCGTACACTGAACTAAAAAGTTATAATTTCCAATATTGTTCTCTAAAAACTACCTACTACTAGTATTGACTAAATACAACCACCGTCTTTAGTATACATATTTTCAATGTCATGCACATGCTAAATGTCTATAGTATTTTATATGGTCTGTGATATAATAAGCCACTAGTGCTGGTGACTGTCAATATCATGTCATTACAGTTTTACACTTGCCATTTCCTACAGTGTACTAATTAATTAAAAAATCTCTGTGTGTTTGAATTTACATGAACATGGATACATATATGTAATGCTGAACATACACGTGACCAATACGATAAATCGTAAAACTATAAAATAAGTAGCGTGTATAATGCAGAACTTCGATAAGTACGATAAAAAGTATTAAGTATCGTGCTGTTGTACAGCTTCACGTGTCGGAAATTTTAAGTAAAAAAAAAATGTCATTTAAACCTTATTATCGCAATATTGCATGATGATGGCTGAGAAGTTAGCGTGTTGACTCTGCAACCAGAAGAGGCCGCGTTAGATTCCCGCCGGGTAAAGTCAAAAACTCTCAATCGGTATATGAGCGAAGTAAAATAAAAAATAAAATAGCACCCATTAGCAATGCGTCAAAAAAAATATCGGAGACGCCGCAACTTTGCATTACAATTAACACGTAACTGTAGACTTGTGCACGAACTAAGCTCTATCTGCCTACGAATTTCACCACCTGTCTTTTCTCTACTTTACCTTTCTCTCTCTCTATATATATATTTATTTGCCATAATGAAATATTTCCTTTATGGCAAGAAATTTACAAACAGAAAACATTACACAACATGCTTCTTCCGTCCGTTTTCGTAAAAGATTTCAACAATCTTAACGCGTTGTTTTATTGTGTACCGCTCCATGGTTGAATTAAGTTGTTCAAAACACTGGATGTTAAGCTGTGACTCACAACTAACATCGTACATTGTGATTGTACCACCCTTTAGTATCTCAAAAACCGTACTGCAAGCATTCTGAAAATTTTGAATATGTAATGGTCTTTATAGTGTTAATAGAAAGAAAATAAACACAAAATTCCAAACAAAACGAGCATGACAGAAAAGATGGGCAAGAGAGCACACAAAATGTAGTAAAGCTTTAGCAGAGTGTTATAAGCACTCTCTTTTGGGGCTATATATAAAAGCCCGGTGTATTACGGAAAATAAGTTTAGTGTGAATAATTCTTTGGTGGTATAAGGCTGTTAAAGTCTGCGTCGACAACAGATAAAAACTTTTAAGTATATAGTATTCTTACTTCTACTTTAGAACAAAGTAGCGAATAATTGGAAGTGATTTGAAGAAGAAAAAACTGAAAATATTGAAAACAAAACTCATTTAAACTCTGAACAACACACGGAAAGGAATAATTGAAAATCACAACCAAATCACTATGTCTGAAGCTTATTTTGATGCTTATGATCATTATAACTATGACCAGGACAAGTACATATTTTCGGCACACAGTGGAAAGAATCGTTCCAAAAGGGAAGCTACTGAACACAGCAATCATTTCGATCCCAGCGGTCATTCCAGAAAACTATTAACAAAATTCATGAATACAAATAATAATAGAAAACTTGTCTGCAGTGGAAGCAAAAATTGATACGTTGTCATAAAACTAAGCAAACATTAAGTTATCGAAGGAAAGGTACATAAAAGAAAAAAAGAGTATAAAAAAATAGAAAGTTCACTAGAGGAGCAAGGCAACAATAAAGAAAAAAGAAGTTGGAGCGACATCAAATACATAGTATATCCATATCTACATAGTATATTACCTTCAAATTAAAAATAACTTTAGAAATTATACTGAAAGTTTAATCTAATGGTGGTTACAATGATAGTTTAGGACTGTCAGTAGTTCTAGATTATTATTTGTAACCCTTACGTCTTTAGCCATTAATTATAAAAAGAAAATATAATTTATACTTACATATGTATATACACTACATATGTATGTGGATTTAAAAATTTTGTTGTTTACCCAATTATGTTCTTTAATTCTTTAATTATCAGCAAAAACATTTTTTACCTAAGTATAAATATTTTTTTCTTCAATAATTTATCAAATCACAATTGTTTTTGCAAAATCTTACATATTTCTCAAATACATATTAGTCAATAAGTAAAAAATATTATATTAATTATGAATCATAATAAAACTAAAATAAATAAAATAGTATTTAAAAACTTAAAAATACCTAAATACATATTTTTTATAGGTTTGAGAATTTTATTTATGCAGATGTGTTGGCGGTGGAAGGCCTCTACATTTTATATCTCTTATTAAACAGTTAATGCACTTTTCTACAATGCATGTACAGATTTTTTTTTTCTTTTGTTTTGAAGCCCATTATTTGCAAAATGGTGACTTCTTAATGTAACAATCTCTTTGTTATTGCAACTTGTGTGAATTCGTGTATGTATTTACGTACGTATGAATTCGCTCGTTTATTATTGTTTTCTTTCTCCTATAATTGTAATAGAGACAGTGTTGCCATAATTTTCAAAACAATGGGTAATTTTTTATTTCGTTTCAGTTGAAATGTGTTTTAATATAGAGTTAATCATGTTTAAGTAAGTTTATAAAACTCTTAAACCAAAGTGCTCACACAACAATTATAGTCGTTTGCTTGACGTATTGCAGGTTGCTTAAACAGCTGATCAAATAATAATAGCTTGTAATAAATATTTTTTCTTTTTTTACTACACGCAGAGGAAAACATTTTTTTTTTCATTTAAAATTTATGACGTGCCGCCATTAAAATCTACGTTCAGTGATCGACCAAAATAAAAAAATACATAAACACCCTTTTTGCAACGATATCAACACTGACTTTTACTTGTTTTCGAACGTGTTTTACAGCTAAACATCTTTAAAAACAACTCAATATATGAGAAAACACATAAAATTAAACATGTTTAGCTCCAAAACACCTACATAAAACTTTGGTATACTCGGCAGTGTGAACACCACATAAGTTCCCTTTTACGTATTGGCAATGTAATAGTGTTTTCGATTTCTTTATTAAAAATATGAGCACTTATAAATATATATAAATTTTTATCAATAGCAACTCGTTAAATTATACATCATATAACGACAATTTGTCGACCAATATTTGATTGTCAAATAGTTTCATCTATTTAGAAAAATATACCTGCAACACCATTAGAACCATCATCCAATACTCTACAAATACATATATTGAACTAAGTTTAGAACTGCATCTTCAGCTCCACAATCTTTTCTAAACCCAAACTGAAAATCATATATTAAATTATTTTACTCCGTGTAATGTAATAGTTTCTCATAAATAATCTTTTCAATAATTTTGTTTATTGTTGAAAATAACGCAAGTAACGTACAGGTAGAAAGTGTAACACACTTAAATGATTGAAAAGCTGTCGAAAATTGCGTTTTCCGAAAACAAAACCATGCTTGATCGATTAGCCATCCATAAAAACCCCAAATATTAAATCTTATCAAAATCGTTACAGAAATTTACAGAAACTAATTATATATATCGTCACAGAAAATTCAAGACGGCCTATGTAACAAAAAATTCCAAATTAACGTTTTTATTAGTTCCTGTCTTTTTTTATTTCAATTGCAAAATTTTATGGTAATAGGCAATATATTTTTTATTTAAACATGCTTTTTTGCTTCTCCTGTAAGATTTGTCAAATGCTAGATAGGGCTTCTTGCATTTTCTTTGATGATATGCAAGCTTTGCCCACAAAGATATTTTGTAATAATACCGGAATAAAAAGTGGTAATGTTTTAAACGAAAGGGGTGAAATTGGGCCAGAAATGCAATTCACTTTAGGTTGAAAAGAAAACACCTTAAATTGAATAGAATATAAAAATTACTATTTTGCAGCTATTGCACTTTATAAAGCGGCCCATACATTTGCTATATAATTAATAAATTTTTCGTATTATACAATAATGGACTAAAGAACCACTCTAGAAGCGGCAATTGTTTTTTAATTTCTACCTGTTCAACGGCTTTTGTCCTATGCAAACTTTTCGAGTTTATTGTTGATCTTGAAAAACTGAAGAGAAAAATTTCACATATGACAACACTGCAAATTGATTGTGGGAGAGGTGGGGTTAATAAGCGCTTTTTGTTTTGATATTTCGGTGTTCTTTGTATAGGTTTTCACTCGTAAAATATATGTGTTGTAATAATATAAGTATGTAAATACATACATATGTATGTATATAAGTTCATGTTCTTTTATTTAAATTTACGAACATTGTATGTGTTTACATATTTAGTATTTATTTTATTTTTAATATGACCTCGTATAGTTTAAGGCAAGCGGGAATAAGTATAAAGAAAATGTTCTCCAAATTAAAAAGTTACAACATACGTAATACAAAATTCAAATTTGTTATAACAAAGATTGCTCAATAATCTTTGTTTTCGTTGTAAAACAATCAAAATACATACATACATACATACATACATATGTAACTATATTTTCTGAAAACCTGTGGGATTACTCTTGAATTCGAACCGATTCGAGAGATTATAGTCGTTATAAAAATTGTGTATGGCTTTTATCTATCAAAAGAAACACATAAAGTTTGCGCAATATGTCAGTAAATGGAAAAACAAATAAAATTTTTTCACTAGAATTCATTTCGAATTTTTTCATCACAGAAGATAATAATATTTAAATTTGTATGAACAATAAAAAGTGAAATTAATCTTAAAAGTGTAAAGGCAAAAAGTTTCATTAACCCCAGCAATATCTCAAAATCGAATACCTATAAAATTTTCCATTATATATACAAACTTACATATGTATGTATGTATGTGCATTTGTAAATAATTGATTTCTTATCAAAAGTTTCTTAGTAAAAAAAAAGCATGCACAAATACACAAAAACATGCACACCTATACATTGGGTAGATTCAAAACAAATTGTAATTTTTTGTCTCGTCAGCTTTTAATAGTACTATTTCTCCAACAGTATCACCTAAAAATTATTAAAACCTTTACTGTATGTAGTGTTGTTATTCACTTTGCAATAGATACATTATAAGAAAAATGTTTTTTTTCAGCCTACACAATGATATTCAACTCTTATATCATATACATATATATTTTTTTCTCCGCTTTAACATGTAGTTTTACACAAGTTTTATCAATTGTACACATGATGCAATAACTAGGTGGCATTACTACGCTCGAGAATGGTATTTTGTCCTGACTTGTGTCCCTAACCTTATGTCCAAGGCGTATCAAACGTTAAAGATGCCTTGCTTATGTCAAAAGTCCACTCGTTTTATATTCTTTGTTGCATGTGTGTGTGCAAATAGCAGCGCCTTTTAGGTAGCGTGGGTGTGTGTACTTTGGGTAAATCGCTCATAATTTTTGACATCAGCCGTTATTGCATCATGCATTTATATTTATCAAGTAAAATCAACTCATCAGGTGAATTTTTCGCTCGTTCATGTTTCACACATCGTAAATGTCAAAATTTTATTACATTTTAAGCGCGCCAATATCATTTTTACTCATTTGTTTAATTTAAGATAGCGCACAATTACCAGTTTTACTAATTTCTTTATTTTGAGCGAGAGTTGCTAAACGCATACATAAATCAAATTAATGATTTTTTTCCTATTGTATCCTGTATACACTAATATTAACTTGTTTGTTTCGATTTCCGTATAGCCTGAAAACCCGTCTTTTAGGTACAATTACCTTACGCAAAGTCATCTACTAAAAAAAATATCTCTTTATAAAAACATAAATATATTTTTTTATCTTGGACCAGCGCTCAAGTAAAATCCCCTACATATGCATTGGATTACATATCGACTAATTTTGATTTAACTTTAATGACAAATATGTAGATTATGTGTACACATCTTAAAAAAAATTTTTTAAAATTACCGTAGAAATATAGAATGTACCTGCCTACCGTTCTAGGGTCTAAATTACCGTATAGGTTGGGTTGTTAAAGAGGCAATTTTTTCGATGCACATACGTTTGTCCATCAAGCGTCAAAAACACATTTTCTTTGTAATATTTGCATTAGTTGTTTTTGACATATATATCTCGGACAAAAAAAAAACGTGTGCGGTAGTTGGATAGTTGTACAACAACTCCATTCGCCATCACCTACTTAAAGATGCCTTGATTTTGATCATCATCGTATGTCAACATATATAGGTAAATAAAATCACCTGATTAATTAAACTTACCGTAGGTATAATCAAAGTGTATTTATCAAGTAGCCGCAACTCTACAACAAAACAACAACATTATGTTTGTGTAATATTCATTGAGGATGTCAATATGTGAAAGACTACAAAGGCAATAAAATAAAAATTTAGTGTTATGTATGGAGCTTTTTTACTGCTCTCTCAAACGTAAACACACACAGGGAGTGATGTTAACCGTACAGTAAATGAGATTTTAGCATTATTCACAGGTTGATTGACTTTCCATAGAAATTCTTCATAGAAACTAACATCTTCGGGCATACATAGTTGTAGTCATTATAAGCGTGCACTCAACGCAATCAGTTTTTTTTTTCATTTACACAAATAATGGAGACCCTTCTTTACAGAACTTTAATGCCATATTTTTTGTTATGGTTTCAGAAAATGACAAAATTGCTCAATTTCTAACATGTTTTCATTTCTACGGAATTATTAAAAAGTGTTGGGTATACCGATATAGTTATTTTTAACAGCATACATGTACGATGCTAGCCTGTACTATCTACTGCCAGCATAGCCGACGCAACAAATATGTATGCACACATATACGGACTGCAATCAAAACACCAGAATAATATAAAACTCTGAACTTTCAATTGATGCATACAAAACTTTATATTTTCATATACATATATCTAAAAATTGTAAATGCGCATAAAAATATATATAAAAATCAATAAAATATATAAATGATTATTGAGGCATACCTGTTACAAAACAGCTCTCAGCGATCGCCGGATGACGCATACATAAATTGCATTTTTAATTTCATATAAACTACGGAATGACCTCTGTTTGGTTTTGAACGTCCGTTGGCATATTAGACATGACCCTCTTTGCAATGCTCAAATACCTCTGTTCATTTTACTTTACTAATTCCATTTAAATTACAAATATTATTGGCATATATTTCCTACCAGATACTCTGTATCACTACGACACATGTAAGTTTTTTCACAACGCGACCATAATAAAATTGGACTCATCAAGCAACCTTTAAGGCCTAAACTAACCAATATTACGCTACTGAAGCCCCAAGTCGATTTTTATGGCTAAAAACAACAAGAATAAAAACCCTTACGTTCGAAACTTCCTTGGAAATGAGGAAAATACTCGTATTACGTTGTACCTACATGTGTCAATTCTTTTTACATCTCAAATTCACACAGGCTGCGAAATAACACAGCATGACTCTATTAACTCTATTTAACTACCCAGCTAATCCTACTTCAGTGCTTCTAATAAAATGACATAACAAATTATTATAGAAGATCCAGGGAAATATCAATGCTCCAATTTTAATGACTAAAACCGATTGCCGCAACAACAACAACAGCAAAAGGCTTGCACTAGCTCCCTATTCCCCATGCCCTACACAGCACTTCTAATATGGACAGTCAGTCGTGGTCGTTCCTTGTTAATGCACTTTTTACACTCATTTCACAAATTATTTCAGATTTACTTTTCTAGATTTCATTTTACTTTATATTTTCCACCTTTATCATTAATTTTCAACACAACTTGCAAATGACATGCAATTTTCTTAAGCAAGAGCAGACACATAATTTCACTCTCCATTTACTTTTCTTTGCAAATAATATGAAAAAGCACTGCGCTTCACTAAATACATGATCTTAACCGATCAGATTTTCACTTAATTGCATTTGTACCGCACTAAATTGATTATTAATTACATTCATTTGCAATTAAAAATATTTACGGAGAATATTTTCATCTGTGACGATGAACAAAAAGCGCGGAAACTAAATTATTGACAGGAACTGCCAGCCTTGAAACAAAGAAACAAAAAAAAAAATTAGATTTCTAGTAACGCTATTGCCAGATGTAAGCAAAGGATATTGGAAAGTTTCCGTTAATATTCTGACAAGGTGCTTTATTCTTTTTAAAATTGTTCTTTACAACTTTTAAAGTAATTTTTTGCATATTTTTACATTTTTCCAATTAAGATTTTTTACTCTTGTTAGTATATTAAAAAAATATAAATTAATAGAGTGTTGATGGTATTGCCAGAATAAAATTTTTAAATAAAAGTGTAAAGATTAAACTGTGGCCATAGCAACTACCAAAAGCAAGCATTACGCTTTACTGAATTTTTATATAAAATCTTAATTAATTTATACACACTTGTACTATGACTGATGAATTGCAAAAGGCTGGTCTCTTTATAAACGATGTATGGATACAGACTATGGGTGCAAGATGCTCTCGTAGCCAACGAGACGAACGATTTGAGGGAAGAATGTTTAATTTTTATTTAAATACTATATAGTTGCTTAGCTTCAGAGAGCCATATATTACTCCCATACGAACCCTGCTAGTCCTATTTTTTTAATCTATTACCTAGTATGTCTTCTTCTCCCTACGACCAATCCTGGTTCTATTTATTTAAAAAACTAGATCCGGTGTCCTTCTGTACTCAGATCTATAACAGGATGTGAAGCTTACAACTCTGCTTTTGCACGTTTTTTTGTTTTTATAGCAGTGTTGAAGCGCCTCGGATGTTGCCAAGGAGACGTATTAAATTTTTTAAGCTTGGTTGAGTAGCCGTTTTTAGTGGTTATTTTACTTCGCCGGTGGCACACAAAACCGACGGTGGGCGTTCTGATCTGCTTCTACATTAGTTACAGCTGAAGCCGGCACTGTTCAGTGACCAGCTCAAATCTTTCGACAAGAACTGACACAAAACACTAATTCACATCAGAAAAAATGCGAGATGTTTTTTTATCAATTAGTCTGATAAAAAAAAGAGTAAATAAAAAAGAAAGAACAACGACGCCTAATAATATTTAAGTGAAAAAAATTTTATTTGTGTAACTTGAGTGGCGGGGACGTGGATAGATTCTGCGGGCTCACCCTCGCATCGTGCTGAATGTGCAGGGAAGAGCACTTCCTCGAGGAAGGTGTCTCAATGAGGCGGCCTGCACTATCGCGAGCGCACTGTGGCCTTGGTTTTATGTCAGGAGGTCTGGACGGATGCTGGAGTTTTTGAGGCGCCGGCTGCGGAGTCTTACCGCCCCGATGACTGAGCAATGGCCTATTGCGATTCATGCAAGGCGCATGGGTCTTCCGTACAACGACTTCTGCTCTGAGTGCAACGAAGAGGAGGATGAGGAGAGTGTAGGGTCACTTCCCTGCGAGTGCCCTGCACTTAGAGACCCACGCCTCCGCGTGCTGGAGCGCTTCGTTTGATATACTATAGCAGCTGGGGCTCAGGGAGCTGACCGTATTCATCGGTGGCGGCGGCTGGTTGTCGCGTTAGCACTGCCGCGTTCACTGGACCGTCGGTTCCCGGATCTTACTGGACTCTTCCCACTCTATCGCATCCCCGTCCAGCGACACACAGGTAACACAACGGGACCATGATGCTCTTTATTTTCACCGGCGATCTAACCTTACTTGTGTGGCTGGCAGCAACCGAACGTTTTTTTACTAGCCGCTGTCCACAAATTTATTCAGCGCATATTCCCGGCGCCCACTGGTGTTTGTATTTATTTCGACAACGTTGAGTTACAAAATAAAAAACTTTATTCTTTCAATTGAAAATGGATATTTTGAAATATTTATAGGAAATATTATACAGGAATAGGAAAATTTCCTATTATTCCTGATGATGTTAACAAGCTGTTAACGAAATATCGAATAATAAAAAACAAAATAAAAAAAAAAGACCTCAGGCTTAATAAATATATATCAAAAAATATACTCGTATATATTAAAAAAACATTTTGGTTTTGTATAAAATTAAGCAAATTAGTTCTATTTTCAGAAGTTGCAGTTAAGTTTATTATATGAGGTGTTAAAATTTCGCAATTTTCTTATCTTCGCCTTAAAATTTAATCAAATCGTTATACAAAATGCAGTAAACTATGATCCAGTCGTTGCAATCCACATTATTTTTATTTTAACTCATTTCGAAATTCTTTCAACTTACTTCCAAAAGTGTTTATTATAGAGATTCCTTTCTACTTTCGTATCTTCGATGATTTTTCTATAAGAGGCGATAACAACAAATATGTAAGAGTTTAAAAATATTTTTGCGAGACATACGCTACCTCGATACCACACTGCCAATCGTAGTCACAGACTGTTTGCACTTTAACTGCATTTTGACGCTTCCGCGAAATAGCTCGTGGTGTTTGATAAGTGCTTCAGTTAATTTCATTTCCAAGCCGTCTATAGTCTATGAGCCAGGCATTTCTTTGTTTGTTGCGATCAAAATATCTTGAGTTTGATTCAAATTCAAAATTGCTTTAGACAACTTTTGAATGATACCGCTCACCCACACCAGAGTGTAGGTACATGCGTATTGAAAATCCATCACTAGAATAGACTAACCGATAAAGTATGATTTTTGACTGTAAATCGATTGGAAGATGTTCTGTTCTTGGACTAGTATTACGCAGGTCATCTTTTATTACGTCCAGTATGTTTAAAATTCCTCTGGTCGAACCATTACCATATGATTAAATCGGCTGTCGTCAAACTTTCTTAACACATTTTTCTGCCCAATGCCAAACATAGGGACCCTGGTCTTCATCACTTAGACGAAGATGCTGATTTTTCTGGGAAAAAAGCAATTTTCCGACTATCACTTTACAAAAATTTCCAGAGAAAACTATTTCTTTAAGAAAAATCCTTAGTTGCCATATATAAAAAAATTATTCTGTAAAAACTCTACAAATTTGGGTTTTTATAATTGGAGAACAGGGTTGTCAGATCTGGCGAATTTAAAACTTGCCCAAACGTGGTGATTTTAAAAATTGTTTGGTGTTCTAATTTTTTATTTGGCGACATTGCGATTTATAAAATAGTTGGCGATTTTGTTAGCTATTTTTGAAGAGTGTCGAATTTGTTTTGAGAATCGTGAAATTGAATACGAACAAATAATAATTTTATTCTGTGTTTTGCTGGCGATATGTTGATCAATTGACGAAGATATGTTTAATAAACTTAACTCCCTTACAATGTATTCCAAACAAGAAGACAATGATGAATGGAAGCCTTGAAGATCAGGTGTACAACTTTTTAAATATATAATAGAATTGCAACTACATATATACATATAATTACTTTAATATAAAAGAGGAAAAACTAATTTTTGTTTTGAAATTGAGGTTTTTGGGTATTTTCAGAATTGGTTAGAGAATTTAATTTAAAAAAAAACATTAAAAAAAACGTGACTACAAAACTTTTTCTTTATTTCCTTTTCTGTAATGAAAATTGTTAGTTATGCCCTTTCTACAGTGAGGTAACGATATGTATACCTAATAAAAATTTGTTTACTACTAACCACAAAAAATTTTTTTTTGGTTCTTTAAGTAGACTACTTTATATTTTCTTTCATTTTATTTACATTTATTATTTCATTATAAAAATCGAAATTTCTATTGAATTCTATTAAGTTTAAAAATTTCTTCTTATTTTTCAACCAAAAATGTACTAAGCAACTCCAACACTGCAAGTAATACGTTTATAAATTTAACGCTTTTTTTCTTAGAACCAATTCTATTTAAATATCAATTCAAATTTAAAAGAAGTTTTTCATATCTATCAACATATAATTATTTCATATTAAAAATTAAAAAAAAAACTAAAAGATATTTATTTAGATGAAAGTCAAGGCGAATTGATAAATTTTACTAAAACAAAGTCCTATAAAGATTAATTGAAAAATCGTAATTTTTGGAGCAAAAATTGGCAAATCCGCATTTTCTTAATTTTGAGACAAAAAAATCGGCAAATATGGAAGGCCTGATTAACGCAGTGTTTTCAGAAATAACGGTAGTAAAGTGGATGTTGCTGGCATCACTGTATTTTTGTCTGCAGCTCTCTTCACTTCTTATGTTTGTTTTATTTCTTAATTTGTTGTTAGTAGCTCATCTGCAAGCAAACTTAAAGCTAGTTGGTTGTTGGTTTAGTGTTTTTACCCGTAAACCAACAGTTTTAACTAAAGTTTCCTGGGCGTATGCACGACATATTGTATCGTTTAGGAAGAGTGTATAAAAAATATAATTACGAAAATATGCATGTGTACATAGTATACATATAATAAAAAGGCAACAGATTGTTGCGTAAAGTTAAAATTAAACTAAAAACAAAATCTCATTTACATAAATGGAAAAAGTTAAACATAATCAATACTACAGACTCACAAAAATATAAAATATGTGCACAATAATACTGTAAATGTTGATTTTAGATAATCAGGCAAGTTAAAAAGTGTTTAGAGTATTTTGAATATAAAATACTAATAGCGTGAGTGAACATTTAAATATATTCCTTTTTGTTTTTAAGTCAAAGTTGCGGTGGTGCGTCATCATATGTTTATAAACGTGTCCTGATTCATCAACTGGTTTTTGTTTTTTAAAGATCCATCCTCCTCGTTGTACTATGGGTAGACAAGAATTTTGTGTACATTTGTTCTCTTGGACTGGTAACCTACAGTAAAAACATTGGATTATAAACAACTCTCCTTTGTTGTTTTTGTCCTTCATTTCTCCCCCTTACTAATACCTTCCTTCTTTCTTCCTGTGACTAAGAGAAGAACTAGAAAAATAAGTTTAAAACAAATTACCTCAGTGTATTGTAATAACGGTTCCACTAGCAATCCATTATACATAGTTGCCATGGTACGTTTAACACGGAAAGAACGTCAGGATAAAGAAAACCTACTAGCAAGCATCAATAAAGTAAACATTGGCGATGAGGTTGAGGCGACCGATAATGGTAAGTGGAGCAAACAGCTCAAACATTTTCTTTTTGTACTATAGGAAACATTAGTAAATATGTATGTGTTAGAATGCCATGCTTTTAAAATGGAAATAGTTTTTTATTTAATTTAAATATGTATGTTTATATTTTCTAAACCAATTTCACAAATTAAGTAACACATTTAAAAATATAAAACAATTATTAATATAATTCTTTCACAATTTTATATAAGTATGTAAGTACATATATAATATGTATTACCAATATATAAACAAAACATAACAATAGGTATGTTCCAGCTGCATAAAAAACAGCCCCAACTCGCACAAATTAACCCAAAAGCATTCCAGATACAATAGGTCTGTTCCAGGTGCATAAAAAAAGTTCCCGAACTCGCATAAATGTACCCAAAAGCGTTCCAGATAATAATTTTTGCGCAATTTTGAGAGAAAATGAGAGTACAATTTTTTATTTCCTGTATAAACGTTTTGTTTGGGGAAGTTCGGGCTGGGATTGAATTATCAGCTGTTTTTTATTTACATAGAAAACTAAGAAATAATCAGAAAATTTGCAAAGAAACGAAAAAAGTTTTTAGTTTTATTACATGCTATTTTTTCTTCCAATTTCAAATTCTCCTTCCAAATTCTCACTTGCTTTTTTTGCTGTTATACTGTTTATACCGGCCCACTGCACACACTTCATTCTTCCTGCTCTTTCCTATGCTTTTTTTGCATTTTTATTTTAAAAACACATTTAATTATTTTAGTATGTTCTAATGCAATCAGGGAACTTTTTCCCGAAACCCGGTCATTCATGTGCACAACACATTTATCAGTAAGAGCCCATCCATTTGCGGTCGATTTTGCAGCGAATCGCACTACGCATTACAGAAAAAATTCGCTTTTTGGTCGAACAGCACGTATGTGGAATAGACTACAGCTGAGGTTTTTCCTGTCACTTTTGACGTGGGAAAATTCAAATTGAATGTCAATAAACACTACTCCCTCTACCATCTCTTCCAAAACCTTATTTCCTAGTTCCGTCACAATGCACCGCATGAGTACGGGTCATCCCCGGAGTGTCGGTCCAAGAAAAAAAAAAATGGACTCAAAATTCATAGTTTATTAAAGAACGGATAAAATATTTTTTTGACAATTTTCTCAGTAAATTAATTGCAAGGTTCTCAGTTATCACATAATATATACAGTTGTTGTTCAATGAAATTATAAATTTCACATATGAAACAGACTTGGGAACCCAAAGGAGGGAATTTCTGCGTCATTGAGAGAGCAATCATGCGTATTCAGTATAATATTAATACAAAGTTCGCTATATAGTGTTCTTAATGTAAAAAAATTTGAACGTTCGTTATATCGGATTTTCGTTTTCTCGAGGTTCGTTCTATAGTGATTTGCCGGTATTAACAAAGAGCTGGTCATGGTGTTATTTTTAGTAAAATGCATGTAGATACATTCATATTTGTACATACAACTTGGCATTTAAATTGTGTACTCGTATCACTTTAATTTAAATTCTATTAGATAGGCATTTGCTTAAATAAAAAGTATTTCTTCATTGTTCATTATTTATATGTATGTACATTTTCTTTTAGATGGCTATCGACATATAATTGATGGTAAACAATTGTCGGATTATTCTAGCACAGATGAAATATTCTTAAAAGGTCTCCTACTAAGTAATCCATCGACACCCCATAAAGAGCTATTGGTAAGTCATTAACATAAGCACTCATTACGTCAATTACTTTTGCTATTGCAGTCGAATTCGGATAAGGGCTGCTAAATGAACAAATTGCTTAATTGAAATTAAATATTCTTTCTTGCTTTTAATCGCTTAACCGAAAAACCGTTGAATTGAAACATATTTCGCTTTGAAATACCTTAATTTTTCTATATGAAACAAACACCGCATAATAGAAACCCTTTAATACATATTAAAAAAAATATTAATTTTCCTCTTAATCGTACCTAATAATTGCAACTCATATGCAGTGATGTTAACTTTGTTATTTCGATTTCCGTACGCCCCTAAAACTATTACCGTTTTTTAGATAAAATTGCCGTACACAAAAATAATATTTTTCTATTAAAACAGGTTCATATTTGTAAATCAAAATTAAATGTCTCATCACTGATATGGACACTAATGCAATTTCATAGCAGAATTTCTAAAAATTGCGACTTACTGGTCGGAAGCAGAAGCAAGTAAAAAATTAAATATTCCCGTAACCGATGTAAAAAATTGTAAAAAAATTTATTTTGACTGTCGTGTTTTGCATAGCCATAAGCGTAATCATTGGTTTAATTGAAGGAATCAAATGCAATAAAAAGCAAAAATGGTATGATTTGTTACTTCGACTTGAATTTTTTAAACATTGCACCGTTGGTTTTTCATTCCGTACTATTTCCGTGGAAGAGGAGGGGTTAATAACATGCCATGCTGTTTTTACTACTTCAATTGACCTACATATGTATATAAGTACATGCATGCATATGGATATAAACATATGAATGAGAATATAAGATTTTTTATTTTTGTTATTTAACTTCGTATTCTTGTTGCGTGCAGTTTTCGCCAAACAGTGATGGAAAATCCGGTTTGACAATACATTTGCAAAAACTCCTTCGTTGTTTTAGTCCACCGAGAATCAAGATCTATTATTAAAAATATTGACTAAAAATGTGCACAGAAATTATTAAAAAAAAATTTTGTGTGTACATACTTAATTTCTCTTTGACTAATTTGCGATTCGGGTTGTGCAAACAACTCCTTCAAATAAATTTTTCGTATTTCGGAACATTTTTTTCATCACGAGACGCGACTCATCAGTAAATTATCATCGTGAAATTTATAAATAAAGGTTTTATGTATGTACATATGTATGTACAATGTACATACATGCTCTTATGTTTGAAAAGTACTACATATTTAATAATTTTTGTTTGTTTGTTTCTGTGTTTACAAATGCATTTAAGAAAGAAAAGTAGCCTGCAGGATATGACAATATCAAAACTATGCTGATGTGCTACTGACTTAGTCGACCAGTAAGTAGTAGTGACTTGTTATACGCCTAGGAAAAGTCGTATTTAGTCAATGGGTAGTTCTTGTGGGAATCGGACGGCCTCCGCATATATTTTCGCCCAAGTCGTCTTCAACTGAATCTGCCTTGTTTTCACCACAACAAAATGAGACAATAAAAATTCTACAAAGAAAAGATACTTTCTCTTCTCTTCTATCAAAGACAATATAAAAAGTGTAGAAGATTACTTAACAATGTCGTGAAAAAGTCAACATATCGTTGCTATTTTAACGTCAGAATTTCACCATCGGAAGCAATGATTCGTTGCTTAGTTCATCGTCTCCTCCAAAATGACATGACAGTAAGAGATTTGACTCGAGCCGGTAGTAGGTAGGCAGATGGAAGTGCTGTAACCGTAAATGAAGAGCTGTATCTTAAAAACTAACCTGAGATATGGTTTCAGCACGATGGTGCCACTGGCAAATGCATGTGTTAATATATGAAAAAAGCTAATTCATAATATCCTATTGATAAAATTCTTATTATTTAACCAAATTGATTTAATGTTGATAATGCAATATTTTTTTTAAAATCAAATTCATAATTTGCTGCTAATCCAGATATAAATGTGGTTAATCTAGATATCAATAATAATAAATAATGGCACTTTTATGTCAAATTTTTGGAGAAGCCAACTTTGCTGCCGAAACTCCATCGCTACAGCCACAAATTTTTAAAGTTTTCATGGAAAATGCTCTAAAACGAGACCATAATTGCGACGCTTGCAACGGTGGTCATTTAGTGACGTTATTTTTCATACTTATAGTGATTTCGATTCTCAAAAAGTGCATTGAACTTTACTCTTTATTTATTCAAAATGTTTCGACTTTATTCACCCCTATCACAAATAAGAAGTGAAATGTTTGTTAACGTAAAATTTTCATTCCTCTCGAGGTGAAGTCACCACCAATTTTATGTGAAATTTTTTCACATTATCATTCTCAGTGAATGTAGAAAAGGGAAGAAGATTTCAAAATTCTACAAATTAATTAAAAAGCAAACCAATTTTACTTTTAATACAGAAATAAAAATTACATGTCTTAAGTGTTAAAATTGTATATTTAATATTCAGGGGCCAGTTAATTCGTCACCCACATAAACTTTATTGCATGTGAAGAATAAAAGTACCTGAATGCAAGAATTAACAAAAGTGTGAAAATTAAATAATTTAAAGAATAAAATAAATAAAAATAAGAGTACTCCAAAAAGTTAAATAAAATGCTTAGACTTGGAACTAATATGTATGAGCAGTTTAAGTTAATCCGTAAGAGAAGTCCAAAATTGTGCCGAGATATCGTTGTATACTTTAAAAAAATAAACTCTATTTTGTTGGTTTGCATTCTATTTATTATTTATGTATGCTTCCACTATAATAGCTGATCTTGATATAAAAGAAATTATATTTATGAAAATATATAAATAAAGGAAGAATTTACATACATTCTGTATGCAATTCCCCAGCAAAAATCAAGTGAATAAATTAAAGTGAAAAGTAAAAAAAAAATCATTCACGATTAGGGGAATCTTATTTCACGATTGCAAATTTATGGAAAGGGGAAATATTTCAAGGGAAAAATATTCACGATGGAGGTGATGATTTTCTTTTAAACTCTTGTATAATTGCTTTATAGTTGAACCAGAAAGACTAAATGTTTTAAATTAATACAGCAAAATCGGGCAAGAAATGCAATGCACTTTTGGTTCAAAAGAAAACGCCGTTATTGTAAAAGCTTCCCATTTTGTATATTTTATAATCTACAAATATAATAAATATATAAATAAAAATATACCTGCAAACGAAAAGTAACGGCTTCAGCTGTATCCAATCAACAGGCACATCAGAACGGCCTCCTTCCTGGGTATTGTGTAGCACCGGCGAAGTAAAATAATTAATAAAAAAAATGGCTACTAAAAAACGAAGGTTCAAAAATTCAATACACCTGCTTGACATCAGATACGTTTCAACACTGCTATAAAAACAAATAACATGCTAAAAGCAGTGTTGTTCGATAGTGAGGCTTCACCTTCTATCACTTCTCCTACTATCCCTCTCTTCTAGTTCCAGCACAATGCACCAAATGTGTATGAGTCATCTCCCGAGTGCTGGTCTAAGATTAAAGAAAAGAAAAAACTTATTCAATTATTAAACCCCATGGTGACTTTTGACCCTTCCTTTTGCAGTCGAACTTCTCTATAACGTAGCAGTTGGGGACCGTCAAATTTCTACGTTATAGAGAAAATTCGTTATAGAGAAACTGCAGAAAATTTTGAGTACATTTTTTTTTTTTTTTTGTAGAAAATATATTTATTAAGACAAAAAAAATTGGTTTTACATGAACACATTAATTTTTTTTTTATTAATACATACATACATATGTGACTAAATTGATGCAAAAAATCGATTGCTAAAAACTTTGCAAAAGAGAGATTATTTAGTGTGAAAAATTCTATTTAGGTCTTAAAAAATTGTACTTTACAGAGAGAACTTCGCTATATGGAAGTTCGTTATAGGGAGATCAAAATGTATGAAAATACTCACAAAAATGTTGTGTTCACGAATTTTATTTCTTATATAGGGAAGATTTCGTTATAGAGAAGTTCGCTATAGAGAAGTTCGATTGTACATGCATATTTTTGAGCGTGCTTGACACAAAATTTGTGAAAAATCAAACTGAGGAGTATAATAACAATATTGTTGGAATAGCGTGCCCTTTGCTATTAAACAATATTACACTGTTGCTAGTGAAAGTGCAAATATTGAAGAATACTTCTACAAGTTTAAGCATTAATTAACACAAATAGATGTTTTTTATGTGATTAGAACGAAAGAAAGAAAATTACAATAGAACCATTAAATCATGCTGTCGCCAGTGTGCTCCAATATTTGTTAAAATCGTACCTTTAATGTAGAAAGGCATTAAGTAATAACTTATTTTACAGAAAAGGGAAACATTTTCATAAAAATTAAGTACCTATTATAGTCGCGATTATTTTTTCAAGTCAGTCTCTTATTAAATTCTCTAAGCAATTATCTACAGACATATGTATATAGAAATATGAAAAACCAATTTAAAAAGAAAAATGAATTAGGGCCTTTCCATATTATGGTAACGAGATGTGCATTTGATGTCAAAAATGTATATATTTTTATTATAAAGCTTTCAAACCAACTTAAATTTACAAAATAATATAAATGTATGTGTATGTATGTAACACACACAGATATAAATACCGATCTACTGTCGTCACACTTCAACATAATGAGAAAAACTTTAAAAAAGTATTATTTCCACGAAACCAGTTTTTTTCTTTGGAAAATTGATCTTATGTGATAACCAAAATAAATAAGAAATAAAATGAAAATGAACATAATAACAATTCAAAAGTCTTCCGTGCACTTGCATGCATTTTAGCCAAGTGTAGAAACCGGTTTGGTTATTCGATTGGAGTCATTCTCTTGAATAAAACATTTTGTTGATTATTTTGAACAGTTGATGGTATTTGTTGTCATATAAAGCCGGTCGTCTCTTCTGGGTGTGATATATTCATATTTTTTGCATTTTTCTGTTATAGTTTCATAAGAACCAACAGAGAAGACTAATTCTTGTGCTGCTAAGAGATTTGCTAGACATTGAAGAGCTTTTTCCAGTCTCATATAAAAATATCCAAACTTATTGTCTCTCGATAAAAAAGTTTATTCTGAGTAACCGAACCAATTCGAAACAATTCGGGAAAACCCCTAGAAAACATTTGTGGTATTCACAACGTCAGTTATTAAGTCATATTGTCATAATGTCTTAATATTTAAAAATAGTTTAAACAAATTGTTGTTGTAATACAACTTTTCGAGCTATGTTTATTGTTTTGTCATAAAATAACAGTAGAAATTTGACTCGTACGCTGCAGCTCTTTAGTCGGGCCGTCGATAAAATTGACAAGCCGCCGCTACTTATAAATGATGTAAGAATAAAAAATTGTTAAAAATTTTGTTCACATTTTTATAACTTTACATTAAATCATTTTTATAAGAAGAAATAAAGAAAAAAAAAAAATATATAATGATAGAGCCAATTTTGTTTGTGTAACTCATCTGGCCGGCAGCCACTTAACGTTTATTCACTATATTAAAAAGTCGAATTGTTTTAGTTTTGCCGTTTGTTTTCAGCATTTTGATATCAAACATTAAAAGCGTTTTTGCCTTGACAGCTGAAAGAGTTTTTTGAAATAGAAAACTACATTATGATGAATTTATAACAGTAACATTTTTTCGTGTTATTATTTTAAAACATATGACTATATGGCTGCCTTGTGAATACCCCAGTTGTTGTGATAATTACTATTATTTTGAATTTTTATTCCACGTATTATTGAATTATGTGATAAGATATCGATTGTTCAGCATTAGCTTACATGTAGCTCGGAAACAAGTTCGTTAAAAAAGCTATACTGAAGCCTGGGGCCAAACTACGGCACTCCATTCCAATAAAAATTTCAAACAAAATGTTATTAAAATCTATTGGAATTCTGTTCCACATATAGTCACAAAAAGTCAACAAAACCAATCGAAAAAAATGTTGACTTGGAGTCACTTGGTCTACGGGCTTGTTCACCTTCCTACAGGATTGTTCACCTCAAGGTTAGTTAATGCATTCAATATACTCGTACATACATTAACATTGTGCTCGAGATAAAAGCGCGGGTGTTTACGTTTATGAATATGCATATTTAATATCAAAATATTATTGATACTTCAGTTTTAAGCATTTTTATTGTTCATAAATTAAAATGAAATTAAAACTATACAAAAAGCAAACTAAAAAAATAACAATATTTTTCATGGGACCATGGCATAAATCTCTATAATTTTAGATGACTTGTATGCAATGCATGTATGTATGTATAAAAGTATAAAATATATAAAAGTATTACTTTGATATCAACGAAATTCGATTTATTCGAAGTATAATTTCATCACGTATTTAAACTCAAAATTGTTATTAATCTTAAGCTTAATTTTGTTTATAATCGTACATACTTTATATATAAAGCAGAATTATTTACCCAACTAATACAGCTCCCCCACTAATAAAAAAAATACGTTACAGTCTAAACCATATTTCCTTTGCGGACAGTGTAAATTATTTCCCCTCTTATTTTCGCCTTTTTGAATTCGCTTCATACTAAATTCGAAAACCTAAGTCAATCCAATTTCAAATCAATAGCTTTTGCTGGCACACGGTAACTTTGCGTACGTACAATACAAGCAAAAATAAACAAACTATTCCACTCATTATTTCCACTAGTGCGATTTGGTTGGGGTTTGGCCATTTGAGTATTAGCGTCAGCAAGTTAGTAACATTTATATAGCGCTAGTGTGAAGTACGGTCACGAACGGAAATCTTTTTGAGGAACGGTTGTTGTAAGCAAACGAGTGAATAAACAAATACATACATAGAACATACGAGTAATTATGGCTTAAACGGGTATTTCAATATCTCTTGTGTTCTCTTTATTGGCTAAATGACGGTGACGGCTTAGAGCAGATGCGTGTATGTATTTTGAGAGCTTTAAGTTATTGCAACGAATTTAATGTCCCGCTTTTTTCATATCAGTATTCAACAGTTTTTTCTTGCGCGAGTTTGCTGTCTCTTTGTGTACTCAAAGTCAAGATTGTAAATTAGTAAACGTTTTCCAACTTTGAGGTGTATAATTTTTGAACCATACCAAGAGTCAGTACAAGTTTTTCCGTCGATGCGAATAGAATCGAAAGTTGTCATAAAGTAAACGATTCAAGATATAAGAGAAGAAATACTGAATTAATTTTTTGAACAAAAAGTAAATACATATTTATATTAAGAAAAATAAAATCAATATTTAATTTAAAGAACTTAACATTTGTGTTTGTCAATTTGCTGTGTTACCTTGGTGATAAAAATTTGTTCCATTAAAATAAATTGCTATAGTGCCCATAACGAAACGCTGTGGTAAAATACTAAAAGAAATAACGAATTTAAAAAATTATTTTATTTAGTTTAAAGACGATGACGTATCCACATAAAATGTTGTATGACTGACGACTGTTTTGTTTGGACTCTATTTTCTTTTAACTGTTTTTCGTGATGTGCTTATACCTGTATGTGCTTATACCAAGATATTGTTGGTATTGCATAAAAATTACCACTAACCAAAAAGTCTGTTAAAATATGTCATAAAAACTTAAATTAAGTATTTTCCAGTATTGTTTGTTGTACTGTAAATGACATTGTTATTATAATTGTGAAATTTAATTAAATTTTTTGCTGTACAAAATAATCTTGGCTCTCTCATTTACACTCTATATGCAATGATCCCTCACTTTTATTTAAATATTCTCTCGCAGTTTTAACTAAGACTTGGTGAAGAGTCAAGCTTTTATTTCTTTTTGGGAGTGGTCCCCAAAAAATTTTTCAATTTCTCAATAATATTTATTTTAAATGAAATGTAAACACAAGTTGATTAAAGTAAAACTAAAAAAATTAACACCTGCATTTATATGAAAGATAATTCTATAATTATGAATTCAGCAAGGGTCGTATTTTATTCAGTAATATGTGAATATACATACATACATATACATACATATATACATATATATGGGTGCCACATGTATGTATGTATGTACAAACATACATAAATATGCATTCACAATTAGAATCAAGGCTTCTAAAATGGTTTAATGAGTCTTTTCATTCTTATGTAAAATAAAATTGCATGTATTAAATAATGTTCATACGAACGAACATAAGAAAAAGTTTTTCTTTTTAAAGACTTAAGTAATTTTTCAATTAGTTTTCATTGAGCTTGTACAGCGATAAACGAATAAATCACAGCAATTTTTCTATTTTCTGATTGTAAATGAGAAAAAAATCTGAAATTTCCATACATTTTAATTGTATAA